>CM066740.1:89426616-90644116 GCA_033961575.1 Aselliscus stoliczkanus
CTTGCCCTGTGGGTCTGCTAAGTAATGAAACCTACCCCACAGAGATTTCAAAGTCACAATGCTTGCTATGTTGGAATCAGAAAAAAAAAAAAAACAGAATCACTATCACTTCCTAGTTTTACAGACCATAACCTGCTTTCTTACCTTTCAGAATGCTTACATCAATATATTTATATTATATATTTATATACATGTAAAAAAATGAAAAAAGTAAAAAACAAATCGATTATATCATTTATAATGAAAATGAAGAGTAATAGGGGTGTGTATAGAAAGAGAACCAACCCTGATTATTGCAAAAAAAGAAAGGAAGGAAGAAAGGAAGGGAGGGAGGGAGGGAGGGAGGGAGGGAGGGAGGGAGGGAGGGATGGGGGAGGGGAGGGAGGGAGGGAGGGATGGGGAGGGGGGAGGGAGGGAGGGAGGGGGAGGGAGGGAGGGAGGGATGGGGGAGGGAGGGAGGGATGGGGAGGGAGGGAGGGAGGGATGGGGAGGGGAGGGAGGGAGGGAGGGATGGGGAGGGGAGGGATTGGGGAGGGATGGGGAGGGGAGGGATGGGGAGGGGGGAGGGATGGGGGAGGGAGGGAGGGAGGGAGGGAGGGTTGGGGGCGGGAGGGAGGGAGGGAGGGAGGGATGGGGAGGGGGAGGGATGGGGAGGGAGGGAGGGAGGGAGGGATGGGGAGGGAGGGAGGGAGGGAGGGATGGGGAGGGGGGAGGGAGGGAGGGCTGGGGGAGGGGGGAGGGCGGGAGGGAGGGGGGAGGGGGGCGAGGAAAAGAGAGAGAGGAGAGACAGAAGAGGAGAGAGGAGAGAGAAGAGAGAACCAGCAGAGAGAAAGGGCGGAAGCGAGGGAGGGAAAAATGTTGTACCATGCTTCACATAGTTCTGAAAATCCCACAGGTCAAGGTTGTAGATGCCCACAGACAATCTCAGTAGGCAAAAAGAGTCTAAGCATGTGAGAGTCATTTTCACTTTACACTGAGTGGAAGGAAATCATAAAAAGGGCTTTTGCCACTTGGGATATAGCAGAATGAAATTAAATTTAGTCTTATTGGGACCTTGTTTCTGTGTAATAAATCAGCTCTCATTTAATTCCATATGTATCAACACACACACACATACACACACACACACACAAAGGCCTTTCACAGCACAGCATATGTTTAAACAAAGGGAGACCACATTCTTTTTGTTTTAAATTACTTTGTGTGGTTGTTTCTGTTTAATCAGCATTGGGGAAACTGTGACAATACCAGTTCATTGAATTGAGGACACTGGGGTGGGAACAGTGGGTGAGGATGGTGGGGACAGGAGGCAGGCTGGACAGTGGCCAACGGAGAGGCGATTGTGAGGGATGGGCAGTGAAGGGCCCAAGAAGGAAATACTGTCCTCCCCACAGGCCCTGGGCTACTCTGGGGACACACGCGGGGTAGCGGGTGGATTCGTGCGGGGTCTTTGGTGGCTCACAGGATGATGGCAGCCTTGGTCTTTTCCTTGGAGGGTGAGGGGGGCACTGAATTCTCCCCCAGTAGCTTCTTCTCTGACTCTTCCTCATCCTAAAAAGGCAGGGGAAGAACCATTTCTTGGGGGGAAAGGATGGGGCAGAGTTAGCCTCATAGAACTTGAAATCAGGAAAAGGAAAGAAAGAGGGAAGGGAAAGGTGAGGGACAGAGGAAGGGGTGAGGGACAAAGATCTAGGATAGAAAGGAGGGGACAGTGGGAAAAGGAGGGTAAAGGAGGGCGTGAAGAGGTAGAGGGCAGAAATTCACCCAAGACACAGCGACAGGGTTACATTCCCCAGAGAGCAAAGGGCAGAGGCCAGCCCTGGGGAGAAGCTGGCCCCTGACAAGCAGTGTCCCTGGCCCCCACGTTCCTCCCTGTCCCCAGGGCCTCACCAACCAGGCCACTCTTTCCCCAGTGCCCCCCTGATGGCTCACCAGGGTCCGGGAGCACTGGCCACACAAGCTTCGAAGACCCACGCCCAGGGAAGCCAAGGATATAATGACCAGCAGGGCACAGACAACCAGGAACAGAATAGAAATTCCTTGAAACAAGTTCTGGAAATAAAGGAAGAAAAAAAAAAAAAGTCAGCAGTCCACTCCTCTGATTCTGTTCTGACAACCACCTTATTATCACCCCCAGGTGTCAGACTCTGTCCAACTAACTACTTCCCGCTAAAGCAGACTGCATTTTCCAAGTATGTGGGCAGCCACGGCTTCGGCCCCATTTGCCTGTGTGCGATGTGACCTCGCCACCCGCTGTGAAAGGTGGGATCTTTCTCTCCCCTCCTCTAGAGTATGGAAGGGCCTGTGATTGCTCTGACCAATAAAATACTGTGGAAGTGACACTATGCCGATTGCACGGGAGCCCTTTACTGGCCAGGCAGCTTCCATTCCTACCTCCTGGAGAACTCACACTAGGATGCTCCATGTTGCAAACTAGTTGCCATGCTATGAGAAGCCCAAGTTACATGGAGAAACCATGGTAGGCTCTCTGCCTGACAGTCCCAGCTGAGCTCCCAGCCAAAACCCAAAGTAAGGACTGCCCATCTGAGCCCAATCAACCCACAGAATGTGAAAATTATAAAAACAAAAACAAAAAACAAAACCAAAAAAAACCCTGTAGGTTTAAGCCACCACAATTGAAAGTGGTGGGTTATGCAGCAACAGATCACTGGAACACCCACGCACCAGGAAAGACAGCTGGTTGGCCCATGATATCCACTCTTAAATGTCTCTTCTTTGCCCCTTATCTCCTTTGATTCCAGGAAGCTTCACGCCATGAGGGTCTGAGAACTTTCAGCTTAAGTGAAAACCTCCTAAACCAAAGACTTACGATGAGGTCGCCCTCTAGTGCCCAATTCCTTAGAAACAGTCAGTTGTGATGGGTCCCTGGGAGGAGGTGGGGCTCTGTTCTCACCTTCAGCATCATCACGTAGGCTCTACACTGATCCTCCTCCCAGTTGGAATCATAGTAATTGTGTTGCTGGCCCCATCCGTACAAAGTGGGTGCGGTGGCAGGGGCTGGGCGATCACACACGCTATCCCTGAATAAGTAGTCAGGGCTTTCCCAGTTTAAACTGTTCACAGAGAAGACGAGAGCCGCCACGGCTGTGGCAACACCAGCCAAGGTGAGCACACCTGACACGCAGCCCTGAAAGAGAGAGGTTCAGGATGCAGACTCCGGCTGTTGACGGCAGAGCTGTGGGGTCCTGGCCTCAACCCTGTCACCTCTTCCCTGGATCCCTGGCCCAGGAAACCCTCCCCACCCCTCCAGGAAAGATCTCAGGATATTGAGACCCAAAGAGGAGAAGACAGAACATGGAACAGAAAACCTGAGGCCTAGGAGGGGGGCAGAGGACAAGGTGGGGACATCAGGTGCCCAAGACTCACTGAAAGTTTGCTCCGGTGTTTGTCATGAACAATGGTCCCAGCTCCTGCTGCAATGGCCTGGGAAGAGACGGGACAGCAAAGGCCTTCCATTCACTCTCTTGAAATATTCTCCATCACCCTTCCCCTAACAGTTCCCAGAGAAGCCAGCTCTTTGAACATGATCCAAAAGACAGGCAAAGAACCCGAGCATATGGACAGGACTCCACACAGCTGCCCTGCCCTTCCCAACCTTGCCTTAGAGAGGAACATGGAGGGTGAAAGGGATTTGTGCTCACCCCCTAAGGCAGCTTCCTCATAGCAAAGGGCATTTAGACTCCGGGTCTTTGGTCTCTTCCCCAAGTCCCTGACTCAAACCTAAAGGAACTCTCCTGGACCCATAACCACTGCCTCCCACTGAGCTCAGGGCCCCTTACTTACCACAAATCCTACCCAGAAGGCGCAACCTAAGCTACGCAGATAGAACCAGGGCCCCAGGCACAGAAACGCCCCAAGAGCACAGCTCACAGCCCCCAGCATTATCTGGGTCACCTGTAAAACAGGGTAAAGAGTCAGACCCCCTCCCACGAGTCCACACGCCCAGGAGCGGCCGTCCAGCTCCTGTCTAGGTGCCTTTCTCCTTTCCTCTGCCTTGACCTCTCTGCCACTTTGATTCTGGAAGGTTCTATCCCCTTAACATCCATGAAGAAGCATGTCCTGGTTCTCTCCAATCCCTCTGACATACCAGGCTTTTATCTTTCATGGCTTATTCCTAAATAACACACTTTATCATCCCACCTGATGGCTTTCCCTTAGGAATTCCATCTTGCTGTCTGGAATGGGGATCAAAGACCCCCTTCAAGAAAGGAGTGTGGTTGGGCTGGCTTAGGAAACCAGCGGCCCCGGTTCGGATCCCACATATGAGGGCCAGTGACACTCCCAGTATCTGCCTCTCCTGACTTCCAGGGCTCCAATGTCCTGGCCATATGCACTCCAAACCTCAGCACATTCTCAGACTCCTCTCATCCCTTGAACCCCAAGCCATTCACTCCCAAGTCGTGTGGACCACATCCACAAAGAATTTGGATTCCTCTCTTTCCTGTCATTTCTGCCATCACCATGAAGGTGCAGACCCTCCATACTTCTTACCTGGACAGCTCCTGGCTGTGAGGCAGCCTAAAACCCTATCGAAGCTGATTCAGGACAGACTCCTCACCTTCTCACTCAAGGCTCTCAGCAATATGGCCCTGGTCTGACTCTCATTCTGAGCAGCAGCGAGTCCCCGTCTCTTTACTCCGCCAGAACTTGACCTAAGCACTCTGGCTTCTTTGCTCCTGCCATTCTCTGAACCTGCAATGTTTCTTCTTCCTCCATCTGTCTAAACCCACTTCTCCTCCATCCAAGGTCGGGTTCAGAAGGCAACTCCTGTAGGATGCCTTCCTGCCTCCCAAGGATGTCACCTGTAATTCTAGGCATTTGTGTAGCTGCCTGATCCCTTCTGGTGGGTGCTGAGCACTTTCCGGTGACAGCCACGGGATTCTCTCTGTAGTTTTCCCAAAGTACCCATCCCATTGCCTTAGCTGCAGGCCTTCAGTCCACCAGGGCTCAATTAAACTGCATTAACAGTCTCCAGGGATCCTCCACCCCCCGCCCCCCATCTCTAGCTGAGACTGTCCCCGCTGCACCAAAGAAAAGGTTTATCATTTTCCTTTCCATACAAATCTTTGTGCAGAAACTCCCAAAACCTTTCCCCAAACAAGATGGGATATAAATAGTGAGTTCTCATGGAGACTCAACCAACTTTCCTTTTTTGCATCCTGTGGAAGAAGAATTACCACCTTGCTCACCCACCTCTCCAGTCTACTCTTACCCCAAGTGCCAGCTGCACATATCTTATCCTGGTCTTGGGAGGGCCAATGTTCCAAGGGCAAAAGGAAAGTTCCTTCAGTTGGGCCAAAGCCGATTCCTGGTGGATGTGGATGTGGATGTTGGTGGGCTGGGCCAGCGTAGGGGCCACGTCGACTCCATTCACAGTCATCATGTTTTGGGTCATGCTGCCTCTTGGGGAGAACACATACAGATGTGAGGTCTGGGAAGTAGGTAAGAAAACAAGGCTTACATTGCATGAGTGAAGGGGGAGAAAGCGTTCTCCTTGCCAAGATCCCAAGGGTCTTTCCAGTGCAGGTATCGATGTCACACTGATCTCGATCTGGGATGCAAACCCAAGTCAACTCTAGAGTTTTTCACCGTGTATATTCCTGGGTCTCTCCCCAGAATGGTCTGATATAGTTTGTCTGAGTCTTGGGTTGGACATAGAAAAGAATGTGAATTCTTTAATTCAGTGATGTAGTATATACAGTTGACCCCTGAACAACACGGGTTTGAACAGCACGGGTCCACTCACATGAAGATTTTTTTTCAATAAACACTAAGTGTGTTTTCTCTTCCTTATGATTTTCTTATTAACATTTCCTTTTCTACAGCTTACTGTATTGTAAGAATATAGTACATAGGGGTGGCTGGTTAGCTCAGGTGGTTAGAGTGCAGTGCTTATAACACCAACGTTGCTGGTTCGATCCCACATGGGCCAACTAGATTGAAACAACTACTCGACTTGGAGCTGATGGGTCCTGGAAAAACACACTGTTCCCCAATTTAAAAATACACACACACACACACACAGACACACACACACGTAACATGGAAAATATATATTAATCAATTGTTTATGCTATTGGTAAGGCTTCTGGTCAACAGTAGGCTATTAGTAGTTAAGTTGTGAGGGAGTCAAAAATTATTTGCAAATTTTTAGATGGGTGCCCCTAACCTCCCCACATTTTTCAAGGGTCCACTGTGTATTTATACATAATAGTTTCAAATGGTTAAAAAATTCAAAAGTTGAGAAGGATATACCTTTAAAACTCTCCCATCTTTCTCTCCCAGCCACCTAGCTGTCTTCCAGACAAAAGCCAACGTTTTCATTTTCTTGTATATCCTATAATGACTTTTTTTTGCATACGAAAGCATGTAAAATATTCTTCCTCCCCTCTTTACCCACAAATGACAAGACAACACACTCTGTCCTGTCCAGTGATTTGTTCACAGAATCATGTTTTTAAAACAATCCTCCATCAGTCCACAGAATGCTTCCTCACTCATCTGTACAGCTGCCTAGTATTCCATTGCTGAATGCATCATAATTTTTTGAAGCAGTGCCCTATTAATAGACATTTACTTTTTTCTTACAACGTGGAATTGGTAGTTTGATGGGAACTCATATGTGTTTGTAATTTCCATCGATATTGCCTTCCATGGAGCTATCTCCATGCAATTTCCATGCAGGAGCAAGGTCAATTCCCATGGCCAGCAGAGGGTGTCACCAAACTTTTCTTGAATCTTTTTCAAACGTATATCAGGAAAATTACATTCCACTGTAGATTTAAATCAATTTTATGCAATAAAGTGCCCCCTTTTAAATGTATATCTCAATGAGTTTTGACAAATTTGTATATCTGTACAATCACAACTACAATCAAGATATAGACTATCTTTGTTACAAAAAGTTCCCTAATGTCCCCTCCCCCAGTAAACCTTCCCAACCCCTGGCCCCAGGAAAGCACTGATCTGCTTCCTGTGACTTTTCCAATATAGTTTCAATCCATAGTTTGATGGTGAGCAAGGTTGGTCACGTTTTCATATGTTTAAGAACCTTTTTTTTTCTTCTTTCATGAGTGCTCCATTCCCATCCAGTGTCCTCGGTTTACTTTGTTTTGTTTTGGTCTTTTTAGGGGTTCTCTGCGTATTCGAAAAATTACCATCTGTGACATGAGTTTCAAATATTTCTTTACAGTCTGTGATTTATTTTTTTAAAACACAATCAGAGTTTTCCATCTTTTTTTACAATTTTATAATCTGGGTTTTATATCATACTTTAAAAAAGACTTCCCCATTTCACAATTATAAGTTAATTCTTTTTTTTTTTTTAAAGATTTTATTGGGGAATTGGGGGAGGGGAACAGCATTGGGGAACCGGGGAAGGGGAACAGACAAGTTGCTGTCCTTTTGTCCTTCAGTCTAGTTGCGGAGGACGTTGCTTCACTGGCCCAGGTTGGTATCGTCATTGCGCTCTTCCCGGACGAGGCAGATCGGTCGCCGGCCTCTGGACAGCTGCTCACCGCGGCTATTGGCAGCTCACGCTGGCTGCCGGCCACTCACTGTAGCCCATGGCAGCCCACTGCAGCAGGGGCTGCAGCCTACATCACTGGAGATTCACAGCAGCCCAGCTCCAGGTGGAGCTGTAGTTCACCATCTTAGCTGTAGAGGGCAGTGTCACTGTCCCTCATGTGGGATCAGCACCGGGGCTCTGCTGCTCAGAGCTGGCGTCCCAAGCCAGCTCCTAACCAATGAGCCACTCGGCCGGCCCTATAAAATAATTCTTCTGTGCTTTCTCCTAACTGGTTTTAGGCTTTCCGTTTTCACATCTAGATGTTGATCTATCTGGAATATGCCTTGTCAGTTGGAAATACGGATCCAAGTTGGGTTGTTTTTTTTAGATGGTTAACTTCTTGAAGGGTATGTTCTGTCTCTGGAATATCTCATCTTTCTCCCACTGATTTAAAATGCTCCCCTGAGCAAAATTGAAATTGACATAGGAATTCAGATCTACTCCATCTTTATATTCTGCCCATTGGTATGTCTGATGGGTCTTGAACCATTACCACAATTTTAATTATGACTATGGAGTTTAATATTTAGTTGAGCTGTTTCATGATCCCCCACTCATGTTATTTTTTTTCATGGCCATTTTTGCTAGATTCCTTCTCCGTATGCACATTGGACTCAACTTCCAAAAGAAATCCTCAATAGGTAATTATAATCGGCATCCTACTTAAGTATCACTGTTTAAATCGTAATATTATTAATAACAGTTATAATAATGGCAGCAATCTGTTTTTTTTTGTTTTTTTTTTTGTTGTTGTTGTTTTGTTTTTTGAGGGCAGTGTCACTGGCCCTCACATGTGGGACCGAACCGGGGCCGCTGGCTTTCCAAGCCAGCGCTTAACCACCATGCCACTCGGCCGGCCAATGACAGCAATCTGAAAGTCTTCCCATATACACTTTTGAGAGCAGCTCCACTCTTCTACCTACCTGGCCTCCTTTACAGTAGAAAGGACAGGTGCTTGACAGTTCTGCAGATACACGGGAGGTTCAGACACACGCAAGGAAGTCCAGCCCGGATTCCAGCCACATCATCCCTTGGAGCCCAGGGGTCAGCATCATACTGCACGTTGCATGTGCCTTGGGCTCCAGCTCCTTCTGAGCCCCCGGGAAACCTCACCCCACCCCCAGCCCCAGATCAGCCTAGCTCCCTGCTCTTCCTCTGAACCAGGCCACCCCGATGGAGATGCCCATCCCACAACCCCAGAAAACCGTCTGAGTCTCATCCACCCCACCCAGAATAAAGCGGGGAGGCGCCGGTGGAGGAGAGGGACAGCCAGGCTGACATGGCCAAGCAGGCGACCCTCTCCCTCCCCCAGCCGTTTTCTCCCCCAGGTCACATTCTCTAACTAGGGGTCCTCCCTCCCCAGCAAATCCTATGGGGACCAGGAATGGGAGGAGAATGACAACCAGTAATACAGGATGGGGGCCTTGGGGACTGGTCTAGGAGAGACAGAAAGAGAGAGAGAAAGAGAGAGAAAGAGGCCCTGCCATGAGGGGCTATGTGGGCTGCGAGGACCCTGCTCACCTGCTGTCTGCTGGGAGGTGGCACACGACAGAGCAGGGCTGGGAGAAGCTGATCAGGAGCTGAGAGGATCTGCTGGCGGGCGGGAGACAGAAACACAGAAGGAAGTCGGAGGGGGAGGGCCTAGCCTTCAGCGTCACAACTTCCCAGAAAACAGCTGGGGCAAAAGGGCCCTTCTAGAGGTTTGGTGGTTTTTTTGTGTGTTTTTTTTTTTGAGGGCAGTGTCACTGGCCCTCACATGTGGGACCCGAACCAGGCCCCCAGCCTCCCAAGCCAGCGCTTAACCACCGCGCCACTCGGCCGGCCCTAGCGGTTTGGTCTTGAGTAGATCATCAGGCTGGCTGGAGAAGGCAGGGCACACACACACTCACACACTCGTAGCTACTCAGACAGCACACACACTAGCGCGCACGCACTCACAGCAGCCAGCAAAGCCTTGTTCAGAAAGCCCCAGCCCGCCAGGGTGGGCAGAGGACAGGCCCATGTGCTGTCCCGGGGCTGCTCAGCTCCACAGCCCCCCAGGACACTCACCTTGCTGCCACACTCTCCAGGGCACCAGAACCAGTGACCCTGGGCAGCTGGAAAGCCCCAGAGAGGCCCCTTTGGCCCAGCTGGATGCCGGGAAATTGCAAGCCAAACTCAAATCACTCCCCTCTCTGGCATTCTCTCAACTCCCTCCTCCTCCTGCCCAGTTCCCATTTCTAGCTCAGCTCCTCCCAGCCCTCCCTGCTCGAACACGCGCCTCTGAGGAGAGCAGGGGAGACAGCCCCCAGCCCAGGCAACCTTTCCCAGAGACCCTTCTCACAGGACCCCTCCCCAGGGGCCTCTCCATCTTGTCCTTGCGGAGGCCTCTCCAGTCTAATCCCCCAGAACTTGCTGGGAGGGAAGGACCCATCAGGGAGTGGCATGATCGCAGGCGGGGTGCATCCTTGTTTGATGCCAAGTCAGTCTGGCCTTTGACCTCCATCTCTACCCACAACTCAGTCCTTCACTGGGGTGCGGGAGGCTGAACCAGGCAGCATGGGGCTGAGTGGCCATTGGTGGAGAGGAAGGGATTTAGGGGCTGAGGGGGGTCTCCGGGCCCAGCTGGGGAGCAGCTGCTGCAATAGAAGCTCCAGAAGCAGCGGGGACCCAGGTTCTGCCCAGCAGCCTGAGGGCTCTGGAGGAGAGGTCGAAACAAGAGCCAGGGTGGGCGCTGTGACGGTGCCAGCGCACTGGGAGCAGACGGTGGAGAAGTGAGGGATCCTGGCCCCGCGTGGTCCAGCCCCCGAGGCTGTGGGAGGAGGGGGAGGTGAAGGGGTTGGTCCCAGGGGCTCAGCAGAGCCAGGCTGCCCTGACAGGGGACCCTCACTCCCCGAGAGAGGGCTGAGACAGCTGCTCTGTGACCAGCCCCAACCCCAGTGAAATCTGTGAAAACCTGCCAACTTTTCTTCTACACAAATGTCCACGGGCATGGGGATGGTAGATGGTGGTATGACACCTGAGGCCCCCCAACCCACCATCAACATGCATATCCACCAGGAGTCCACTGGGCAGGGCTCCCCACCCCCTGCACCACCTCCCAGACCCAGGGCAGCAGAAGGCTGCTGGCGTCCCCCGGGTGAGCAGGGCTATGGAGGGGCACCCAGGCTCCCTATATCAGGAAAGTAGACACCTTCTCCTGCTGTCAACAGGAAGCTGAGTCAATTTTATCTTCTTCCAGAGACCAAGCTGCCCTGTGCTCCATTTCCTGCTTTCTTTCTCACTCACCGGCCTTCTCAATAAAAGTTTAAGTAGGGCAAGCTGTGGGTTAAGCAGGTGACCACTGAAATCTCAACTGATGGAGCCCTGAGTCTGTCGTCTCCCTCGGCCAGACCCGGCCAGACCCAGCGTGGGTGGCTCCGCCGCTCCCCTCCTCTGCTCTGCCTTCCCCACCCTTCCCCTTTCTTCCCCTCCCCTCCCTCCCCTCCCTGCCCTCCCCACCCCACCCCACCCTTCTCTGCCCCTCCCCTTCCCTCCTCTCCCCTCCCCCCTCCTCTCCCCTCCCCCTCCTCTCCCTCCCCTCCCCCTCCCTCCCTCCCTCCCCTCCCCTCCCTCCCCTCCCTCCTCCCACCCTACCCTTCTCCTCCCCTCCCCTCCCTCTCTTCCCCTCCCTCCCCTCCCCTCTCCTCTCCTCTCCTCTCCTCTCCATCTGTCCACCTCTCTGTCTCTCTCTTTCTCATTTATGGGGTTCTAACAGTTAATACCTAGTGTGGCAGGTGCTCAAAGGTACCGCAAGACTTGGGGGCAGAGGGTTGCTCCTGGGCCCAGGAATTCAGGAGCCCCGTTCTTAGGCTCTTCAACTTTCAGGTGGCTCAGATCATGCTGGGGCTGCTGAGTGCAGTCCTGGGGGACACCTTACTCTACACCTCACGCCTCTTCCCCTGCGAGTCCAGAGGCAGGGCCACAGGGCTTGCTGGGGGCGGGCTGGGCAGAGGGACGGCTGGCTCTTTCTGGGAGGGTTACCAGGGAAACAGAAGCAGGCAGCTGGAGGTGTCGTCGGAGAGCGGGCCTTTCTCGGCGCAGAGACCAGGTCCTGGGCAACTCGAGCAAAGAATTGAACGAGATGCCAGAGTAAAGCAGTAGAATAAGTAGTTTATTAGAAAAGATAGTACATTTAGAAGTAAAAGTAGACCTGAGCAGTAGAGGATGGCTCAAGGGCCCATTACTAGAAGTTACATTCCAAAGCGTGTGGAGTGGGCCACGCGCAAAGGCGAGGCTCAAAGGGGAGAAGCAGCAGCCCCAGGCTTCCCAGGACTTGGGGTTTTTATCCTCTTTCTCTAGAATGGGCTGTTCTCTGGGCGTAGGACCACTTGATTGGCCCCTGTGATTAACAAGAAGTACTGTGTAGGTGCGAGTGACTGGTCTGATCTAAGTGGATATTTTGTGTCCACTTGCTCTTCCCGCAGGGGTAGGTAATTACAATACAAAGGGGAGTTTTGGGTGGAGAGGGGATGTCCCCCAGGCAGTCGCACTCTGTGGGACGTGCAGGAATGCAGAGACCCAATGCCTGCCTCTAACTACCTGCCTAGTTTCTCCTTGAGAGACGTGATCCCCATAAAGTCTCTATGGGAAGCGGAGGGACAGGAGGTCCTTTCTTCTGTATCTGCTTCCTGCGGGGCAGGGGCATAGAGCTGTCCCTGCCTATTGGGGTTCACGGAACTCTCACCCTAGCTGATCTCAGATGAGAGGAAGGGGTCTCAAGCTCCACCTGGAAGACCGTGTTGGCTTCTTTGCTTGTTGGGGTATCCCCTGCATCCTCAAGGCTCCTGAATGAGGACAAAAATATAAATCTGTTAGTTCTTATGAAACTTGTGGCTATTTTGTCCATCACTCAGGTGGCTGGACACAGAATGGGTTTGACACTTAGCTTCCTGGCCTGGGGGATATTAGGAAGTCTCAGGCTTTCAACTAGTTATCGGAAGCAGGGGTAGGAAACTTCTGTTGTTTCAGATTCAGGAACTGATTTACAGAGCAATTAAGAAAAAAGGGGGATCTTCCTTCCAAGATTCACAAACTGGTTAGAAGAGCAATCAAAGCCCAAGAACTAAAAAACTAAAGAACTAGGGAGGAGACTTAACATTTCTATAGAAAAGGAAACATTAAAGTTTTTCAGTGGTGGGGGTTGGTGTCTCTCAGTTGGCCGGTAACAGAGGGGCTTGCCTTTCCTGAGCCAACCGGCTTCAGTCTCTCCCCAGGCTGTGCCGGCTGCAGTCGCAGTCTCCATTTATGAGAAACAGGGTGGCATCAGCTGGGTGAGTTCGGGGAAGGGCAGGGTTGACACAGACCCAGAAGCTGGAGGCCCCCAAGTCTCCTGTGCCATTGCACGGCATACCTTTCCCCAGGGCTGGGTTCTAGAAGAGACTGAACCACTGACGTCTCTGTCTCCCCTCCTCCCCAGGGCCTGCTGAGAGCCCTGCTCGCCCTGGCTGCTTTCTTCATGGCCACTGCTGCCACCAGGACTGGGGCCTACCGTTTCCAGGACTACTGTTTTACAGACAATATCTGAATTAGCTCCCCCTCCTGGGGGCCCACCTGGCCCCCAGCACTGTGAGTCCAGAAGTCAGCAGGCTGCAGCTGCACCTCTGCTGTGCACATGCTGTTGGCAGGTGGGAAGGGAGGGGGGCAGCGGTAGGGGTGGGCAGGCAGATCCAGGACGGTGGACAACACTAAGACTGCCCATCCAAAATAGTGTCAGCTTTGCTGTACCAAGCTTGACTACTGTCACCACACAGCGTGGCATTGAACCAACAGGAACAGTTCCAGCCTTTGTGGGTGTTATGACTAGTGGGAAAGGCAAGCATTGAAATAATAAGAAATCAATCAATATTGCAAGTGTATGCAGTACAGTAAAGGCACTAATGCATGTTCTCCCTGGATCCTCTCAAATTCGGGGATGGTCAGCAGCCCAAATCAGCCCAAGCCTGTCCCCGTTCAGATGAGAACACTGAGGCCTGAGGAGAGGGGTTGCTGGGTGCCCTGTGCACACTAAGGCCCAAGGACCCCACACACAGCGCTCCATCCTCGGCCCCTCCAGCAGCTGCAGACTTGGGGATGACAGCATAGAGAGTGACAGTGTCAGTGAGGAGGCTGGGGACAGGGAACAAACAATAACAATCACTCTGGAGCCTACAGCTTTGCTCCTCTGTCCTCAGACCCTGCTCATAAGCTTTTGGGCCATGATGTTGAGTGTCTGGGTGCTGCTGCTTCGGACATCTCTGGTCCCCCCTGTGTCTGTACTGTGGAGAAGACTCCAACCCAAGGAAGCGAGTTCCTGATATATGTGCCTGTAAGTTTGGGGGCCGCAGGTTATGCGGCGGTCTGTCCAAAGGAGACAGGAATGGAGAGCAGACGGTTCTCCAAAACGGATAGGAGAAGAGGGCCCGTTATAGTGGGTCCCAGGGGACATCATTCCTGTCTTTCTACCCCAGTGGTGGCTCAGCCCAGAGAGCCCCTGTCTTTGACCACGTGGCCCGCAGGCCAAAGACCCCAGGAAGACAGAGAAGTACATATCCATGCTGGGGCCTTTGGGTTCTTTGTATGAGGTACCATGGGACTGATGTTGGATCTAGTGGACTCCAGAGTTCTGCTGCCTTGAAGGAGAGAAACTGCATTCTCTACCCCATCAGGATGGCTTGCCTCCTCTTCCCTCAGAAAAGAGACCAGAAGAAGCTGCCAGGAGTGAGTGAAACCCAGCCCTGCCTCTCCTGAGCGCTCATGCCTGGAGCTTCTCCTGGACTGAGTATCTCTGAGTCTGATTCCTAGAAGAAATGAGACTCTCCCGTAACCCCAGTTGTCCAACCCCCACGGCCACTGCCTGGTTCCACCGTGCCTCTCAGCACCTCTCGCCCATTTCCTGTGCACCTTCACCGTGTACCCCGCTTCATGTCCCCTCTTGAGCAGTGATGTTAAACTCTGAAGTTCTTGCTGCCAGCTTATTGCTTAGTTATTTAAATTCATGGCTACCCTGAATCAGCCCTAATAGAAGCGGGAGCATGAGTTCAGAGAGCTGAGCCTTGAAACCAGTGTCTGCCTGTTTCGGAGTCTAGCAGCCACCCACACTCCACTAAAAGGACCCACAGGACCCAGCACACAGTCGTACTTGTGGCTAAGTTTTATTACAACAAAAGGATACACAGCAGTACCAGCAAGGCAAGCAGACATCAGGTGGGCACTGGAGGAATCCCGGGGTAGGCTTCCTACGTTCTCCTACTGGTGACAGGTCACACAGTGACCCGTATGCCGTGTTTCTGCCCAGGGAAGCCCATTTACATCTCAGAGCCCAGCGTTTTTATTGGGCCTGTCACACAGGCACTCTCTGCCTGCACATCTGTTGTAATTGAAGAGTCCCAGAAGAAAATCAGGCGTCCAACCTGATGCCACATTGGACAAATAGTCTAGGCAAGTAGATACAGTGGGGTTCAGTGCTCTAGGAACACAAAACAATCTTATCAGCATAGGAATGTTCCAGAAGCCAATTCCAAGACAGCCAAGGGCCAACCCTGCCAGTAGGGCCTTATAAGGAGCGACCCTCTGTGTTAACTTTTCTCTGCACACTTCCCTAGGGGCATCTGCCAAACTCCTGTAACCTTCATACACTTGATAATTATGCTGAAGACGGTCAACAAATCCTAGAGCCATTTAGATTGGAGCACCACAATGAAGAACCCTGTATAAATCTGCAATTTCAGGAAATAATTGGGGGGCAAATCCACCAATTGTTATGACAAACAAACACTTGGTGAAAAAAGAGAAATGAAAACTCATGAAAATAAGGTGACTCAAACATAGACTTGTGGATTCAATTCCCACTGCTTAGGTCACCCAAAAACCCCTAAAAAAAAAAATTAAAAGTCCTCAAGATGGTGGTGATCCTAGACATCTGTCAGAAACAAATGCAAATTCCGCCTGGAGACAGCTCAGGAGGGGCTGGGGAGAGGCTTGAGAAGGGTCAGGCCGAAGGAAGTTGATTTCTCAAGACTCAGATCCTCCAGATGCAATAAACAGAGGAAGTTGCCAGATGCTGACAGTAAAAGACCACTTCGGAGCAGAAGGGCCAACTGAGTTGACATTTGTTTATCTGGATGAAGAATGGAAAGAATTTATATCCAGGCAGGCCACAAAAGGACTGATTGAGAAGCCCTGTAGGAGAGAAACTCATGCCATCTTTAGTTTGAGAAAGAAAGTAATTCACTGCGACAACATGGATGGGTCTTGAGTTTATTATGCTAAGCAAAGTAAGTCAGACAGAAATAGTAGAGAACCATATAATTTCACTGATATGTGGTATAGAAAACTGAAAACAACAAAGGAACAAGACAAACCAATGAAGAAACAAAAACTCATAGACACAGACAATAGTTCAGAGGTTGGGGGGTGGGTAGAGGAGGCTAAAAGGGATCATATATATGGTGATGGAAGGAGAACTGACTCTGGGAGATAAACACACAATGTGATATATAGATGATATATTACAGAATTGTGCACCTGAAACCTATGTGACTTTACTAACAATTGCCACCTCAATAAACCTTAATGTACAAAACAAAAAAAGAAAGTAATTCACCAGCGTTTTTATTTCAGTGTTATCCTGCAAATATTTCTTACGACAACATGTTTTTTTTAACTTAATGATTAACGAGTTCAAAAATAAACTCGAAACACGATCGAATTTAGTCAGGTGCCATGTCTGAATTCCCCCTTACAAGCTATCCGGATGTGAGTAACCCCGCCACCTCGTGGCTACAAAGGGTATGCTTCAGGAGAAACCAGAAAAGAAAAATTTCATTTTTCCACACAATTCTTTAAAAATTATGAATGTGTTATTGAACAAATATCTGCTAATACCTCCTATGTCTGGGTACCCCCATGCCACCTGCTCTGTTTGAGCCTATTGGTCAGAATCATGCTATTACCACCCTCAAACCCCAGAATTAGAGTGCAGGTGGGGGGTTTCCAACTGCTGCTGTCTCCAGCCAGTTTTCTCATTGTCCCATTTCATCTGCTTCCGGGATGCACAATTAAAAAACCAGGTATCCCAGTCCGGGCATGGAGTCAGCTGCTGTCAGCCCGCTCTGCCTGAGCATGCACACAGATGTTAGCTTGGTCCGGCCCCAACGCTGGCCCGTGAGACACAGGTCTGCTGCTGCACTGGGAAGACCTTCTACACATGCAAAAACCACTTTGAAAAACGTGCATGAACTAGTAAAACTGAGGTATGTGATTTATGGCTGCACCATTGCATTCTACGCTATACAGCAGGTATACATAGTCACCAGCTCATATGAACAAAAAGGTTTATGGAAACCTTGTTTGCAATACCCCCAAACTGGAAACAACCTTATGTCCATCCTCAGCAGAATGGATATATAAATCGTTGCAAACTCCCAGAGTAGAGGACAAACCACAACTAAATTGAGCAAAACATGCAAGACACAAAAAATTACCTTCAGTAAGATTCTATTTATATAAAATTCAAAACAGGCAAAACCAATCTATTGGGTTGTCGGAAAAGTCATGACGTATTTTTCCTATGTTTTTCATTGCAAAAGTATGTCATGACTTTTCCCACAACCCAATATATACCCTTTAGGGACACACACATAGATGGCAAAACACTAGTCTAAGGAAAAGCAAAGAAGTGATTTGCACAAGAGCCATTATGTGGGTCACTTGTGGAGTGAGGGAAAGCGGGGGTCATTAGTAGGTAATTGGGGGTGCTTCTCGGATGATGAGCTGTTTTTGATTAGAGATACATGTTTGCTTTATAATTAATCATCCAACCATATTGATGTTTAATGTTCATCTGTATATATGTTATATTTTACAATTAAAAAGAAAAGAACTCAAAATTCTGCTAAGTTCAAAGATCTTTAGACAATTCTTAAGGACAACAGGGATGCAAATTTCACTGAAGCAGTGTAGCCACCTGGGCAGGAGTTTACAGACTATAACCTGATTCAAACCTAGAAATATTACCCAAATCTAAGCGGGAAAGCTAAACGACCATCTCCTTTAAGTTACTAAGTCCCGCCAGCAGAGTGGCGCGGTGGTTAAGCGCTGGCTTGGGAAGCCAGCGGCCCCAGTTCGGTCCCACATATGAGGGCCAGTGACACTGCCCTCAAAAAAAAAAAAAAATTAAGTTATTAAGTTCCTGTTTTGGACTATAAATAGGGCTCAGCGTGTCCCATTGTTGTGACAGACACAGATGCAGGCAAATCCCAACCAGGTGCTCTAGTTGTTAGTAAGCCTCAACAAGCTAGAAACGCATTCCCCAAAATTGGGGACTGCAACCTAAAAGAGGAATTCATATGCTGAACAGCACTTTAAAAAAGAAAATAAGGGCTGGCCAAGTGGCTCAGTTGGTTAAGAGTTAGCTTAGAGCATGTGCTCTGAGCAACAGGGCCCCGGTTCGATTCCCACATGGGCCAGTGAACACTGCGCCCTAGCTGAGCTGTCGCTGAGCTGCCAACAGGTGGCAGGATGGCTCAGCTGGTGTAACAACAACAACAACGAAAAAAAAGAAGAAAATAAAACCAACATCAGCCATGCCCCTGGACTGAGAGGAGACATTCCGGTTAGCAAAAAACAAACACACAAACAATGAAGATGATGATACGAAGGATAAGCGTAAGAGCCACCTAGGCTGGACAAAAGCACACGGGGCACAGCCTCAGAGGCGGAGGCGCTCCTGCACTTCATGGCGCTGGTTGTGGACTTCCTGCCTCCTGATGCATATGATGCGAACGTCAGGCTCCTCCAGTCCGCAGCCTCCCTCGGGGCTGGTGCTGTAACACTTTCCGTCAGTATTTGCTCTTAGAGAAATCAGCCCTTGTGCAGCCATCCATCCTTCCGCAAATGGGGAGCTGGATTCGTGGAAAGGGCAAAAAGGGCAAACCATGGAGGGAGGAATAGGAGCCGGTAGGGCTACGCCCAGAATCAGGCACCTGAGACTTTGGCCTCAATTATCTGTTACATTTTTGCTGCTGCCTCCAATCTTCCCGAAGCCTCCTTTTCTGATCCCTGGCCTGGGTCCCTCTGTAGTTCAGCCTCACCCCTTAATCTTATCAACCCCATTCATCTACTTCACAGGCTGCACTGTGTTAGCCTGACTGCCCTGCACCCTGTCTCCCTGCCCTACCCCTCCTTCTAAAGCCAGGCCTAAACCTTGACCTTCTAAAGCCAGGTATAAACCTTGACTTTCTAAAGCCAGGTCTAAACCTTGACCTTCTGAAGCCAGGAGCTGCTATATAAGTTGCAAGGCCCAGTATAAACTGAAAATATGGGGCCCCTTGTTCAAAAGTTAAGAACTTCAAGACAGAAATCATAGAGCGTTAAACTAGCCCTGGGCCCTTTTGGGTGTGGAACCTGGGCGACCATGCAGGTCCTAGGCCCTTGCAGCCGAGCTGACTTACATGTCTCTCAGCTGTTCCTTGCCCTGAGGGACCTGTGATACTATATAAAGACTCTTTCCCCATTTGATCACCTGATACCCCATCTGTATGCCCATTCTCACAATAAACTCATCGAGGGATTACACCAAACTAAAAGGCTGCACAGCCAAGGAAACCATCAACAAAATGAAAAGGCAACGTACAGAACGGGAGAAAACGTTTGCAATCATATATCCGATAAAGGTTACTATCCAAAATATAAAGAACTCATACAAATCAATAACAAAAAACAATCTGACTTAAAAATGGGCAGAGAGGGCTGGCCAAGTGGTGCAGTGGTTAAGAGCTGGTTTTGGGATGCCAGCGGCCCCGGTTCGGATCCCACATGTGAGGGCCAGTGACACTGCCCTCTACAGCTAACAGCAGGTCCACCTGGAGCTGGGCTGTGCAAGCCCCGGTGATGGTGTGGGCTGCAGCCCCTGCTGCAGTGGGCTGCCATAGGCTACAGTGAGCGGCCGACAGACAGCGTGAGCTGCCAATAGCCGCGGTGAGCGACCATCCAGAGGCCGGCGACCGATCTGCCTCACCCGGGAAGAGCGCAATGACGATACCGACATGGGCCAGTGAAGCAACGTCCTCCGCAACTAGACTGAAGAACAAAAAGACAGCAACTTGTCTGTTCCCCTTCCCCAATTCCCCAATGCTGTTCTCCTCCCCCAATTCCCCAATAAAAAAATCTTAAAAAAAAAAATGGACAGAGAAACCGAACAGACTTTTTTCCAGAGAAAACATACAGAAGGCCAACAGGTACATGAAAAGGTGCTCAACGTCATTAATCATCAGGAAAATGCAAATCAAAACCACAATGCGATGTCACCTCACACCTGTCAGATTGGCTATTATCAAGAAGACAAGAGACAACAAGTGTTGGCAAAGATAAGAAGAAAAGGGAACCCTCATCCGCTGTTTGTGGGATTCTAAATTGGTTCAGCCACTATGGCAAACAGTATGGAGCGTCCTCAGAAAATTAAACACAGAGCTTCCATACAACCCAACAATTCCACTTCTGGCTATTTCTCTAAAGAAAACAAAAACACTAATTCAAAAAGATATATGCACCCCCATGTTCACTGCAACATTCTTCAAAATAGTCAAGATATGGAAACGTAAGTGTCCATCAACAGACGACTGGATAAAGAAGATGTGGTACACATAGACAACAGAATATTACTCGGCCATGAAAAAGAAGGTAACCTTGGCATTCTTGTCAACATGGATGGACCTAGAGGGTATTATGTTCAGTGAAAAAGTCAGACAGAGATAGACAAGTACCGTATGGTTTTACTTATATATGGAACCTGAAAAACAAAACAAAACAGAAACAGACCCATAGATATAAAGAACAAGTTGATGGTTGCCAAAGGGAAGGGGGTGGAGGGCTGGGTGAAAAAAATTTTTTTCTTTTTAAAGATTTTATTGGGGAATTGGGGGAGGGGAACAGTGCTGGGAAATTGGGGGAGGGGGGGCCAGCCAAGTTGTTGTTCTTCAATCTTCATTTTGGAGGGCGCCAATTTCCATCTGGCTTCCCGTCGGCAGTTCGTGGCCTCTAAGCTCAAGGTGCTGTGTTCAATCTTGGTTGAGGGTGGGCATAGCCACCATCCCATGCAGGAGTCGAACCAGCAGCCTTGTTGTTAAGAGCTCTCGCCCTATCCACTGAGCCATCTGGGTGGCAGCTCAGCTCAAGGTGCTGAGTTCAATCTTTTAGTTGCAGGTGGGCATAGCCCACCATTGAACAGGCAATCTTGTTGTTACACCAACTGAGCCATCCTGCCACCTGTTGGCAGCTCAGCGACAGCTCAGCTCGGAAGTAGTGTTCACTGGCCCATGTGGGAATCAAACCGGCGGCCCAGCTGCTCAGAGCTCTCGCTCTAAGCCAACTGTTAACCAACTGAACCACTCGGCCAGCCCCCCAAAAAAAATTTTAATAAAATAAAAACACAAGCACCCACTCTATGCCAAGTGCTGTAATGGTCTCTGTATATTTGAAGAAATTAAGATACAGTCCCTGCCCTCATGGAAGCAGTAGAAGAGACAGACTTGTGAACAGAGGGTTACAAAGCTGTATGAGGATGTGACAAGGGAGGATGGATAGGTCCCTAAACCCAAGAGGAAAAGGCCGCTGTAAAGAGCATGTGAAAAGGGCTGAAGAGGGCTTTGGCGCTGAGCCTTGCAGGAAGAAGGTCAGTAAGTGAATTAGGGGAGGGAGAGAGAAAGAGAGAGAGAGAGAGAGAGAGAGAGAGAGAGAGAGAGAGAGAGAGAGAGAGAGAGAGCCGCTCAGAGGAACAGTGCAGAGAAAGGGCTGGGGGCCGCAGGAGCCCGGCTGATTCAGAATGGCTAGAGCACAGCAGGTGGGAGAGGTCCGGGAGTTGGGGGAAGGGTGTATGTATACCAAGAACAAAAGGAAGACTGGGGCTGGGCTGTATGGGGTGTCTCACAGCGATTAAATAGTTTCAATGTTATCCAGTAGGGGGAGGGGCCATGGTCTGATCTGTGTTCTTGTGAAAGCATGGAGGACAGGTGGAAGTGGCTCCGTGAGTCAGGGAGATTTTGGAGGCAATTGCAGTTTCCAGGTACAAATCATGAGGGTTTAAATGGAGACAAGTGGTTCTCATCAAGAGGGCAAGTTGGTCAGCCAGCAGATTTTTATCAATGTCTGAAGACAGTTTTAGTTGTCACCACTAGGGTAGGAGGTGTGGCGTACTACTGGCATCCATGAGTAGTAGAGGCCAGGGACGCTGTTAAACACCGTACAATGCACAAATAGACAGTCCCGTAAGAGAATTATCGGGTCCTACATACCAGTGGTGCCAGGGCCCCTTATGACCAAATGGTAGATGTTTCTCTTTGTAAACCAGTCTTCCCTCATCAGAGATGAAATCTATGATACTGGCTTCATTAGCCTGGAGGTTTAATCGGGTGGCTTCTCTGGCCACCCCCAGAGGGCCCCAGTGCAGGCACCTGTGTAAGCCTTTCCCGTGGTTCTATGGAAACAACCCCGCTTTCTAGATTATCTCTATTATTTCTGATGTGTTGTGACTTTCTGAAAACAAAATATCAAAATTTAGCAACGGGAAAGCTGTACACTCTGATCTCTGGACAAGTAACCCCGACACTGACTCGGTCTTCACATTTGGCACTGACCCTCCCCAAGACTGGACATGGTCCTGTCACATACAACATCTGTATCCCCAAGGCCGCCGGTTCTGCCCCTTTAAGGGAGGCAGGCAACCCAGAACATAAAGGACATAATCTTTGCCCAAGTGTTATCTTTAACAGTCACCAATCATTAACCCCAAGGAGGGAGGAACCCCACCTCAGAAATCAAGGTCACACAAGGGTCCAGCGGCCAGACACGGAGCAGGGAAGCTAGGAAAAGGAGCCAGTGGCAAGTCAACAATCCCGAATTCCTGAATTTCGCTGTCATCATCAATTTCCTCTATCAGAGTCAAAAACAATGGCTTCACTCAGCATTTCTGTCTTGGTTTCCTTGGGGTCATTTTTAAAGGCTTCTCTTCTCCGTGATCCCCATGCCATTCCCTCAAGTCCCCCCTCTTCACCCCAGATTTCGACAGAAGTGCACGAGGGGGCTCCTCGCTCTAACCACCTCCCCCCAGACATCTCCATCGTCCTTGGCACAGGCCCCAGTTCCACCTAGGATCCCCACCCTGCTCAGGATCCTGGGAACACACCCCCCATCTCAGCTCCATGGCTCTGCTCCTACAAGGCCCGCCCAGAGCACCCTCCCGCTCCTAAGTCCCTCACACACCCAACACCCCACTCTTCTCTGTGGCACCCTCAGGACAGCAGCCACCCAGAGCACAGACCTCAGATTCCCTCACCTGCCATAGGCCAGGCATCTGCAAGGTGGGGTTCACAGAAGGGAGTGTGCTGGGTTGGAGAGTGTGCCCCTGAGAATTCATGTCCTTCCCAGAACCTCAGAACATGACCCTATTTGGAAATAGGGTCCTTGCAGATGTAATTAGTTAAGATGAGGTCATACTGGGGTAGGGTGGGTCCCTAATCCAATGATCGATGTCCTTATAAGAAGAAAAAGATGCAGAGATACAGACACATAGGGGAGAAGACCATGTGACAATAGGGTAGAGACTAGAGTGACGTATCTATAAGCCAAGGGACCAAGGGATGCCAAAGGTTGCCAGAAATGCTAGAAGCTGGAGAGGCAAGCAAGGACCCTCCCCTCAAGCCTTCAGAGGGACAGCGATGCTGCCAATACCTTAACTTCAGTCTCCCAGCCTCCAGAGCTGTAAGAGAATCAATTGCTGTTATGTCAAGCCCTCCAGTTTGGGGCACTTTGTTAGGGCAGCCCTGGGGATCTGATACAGAGGACACACATTCCCAGACCCTGAGGGGCTTGCAGTCCTCGGGGCCATAACTCATGTCACACTTATGCCTTGCTACCTTCTGATATTATTTATCTTCCTATATACATCTTGTGTCATCCTGCAAATAAACAGTGAACTCTCTGCTTGTAGGCACCACCTCCCTGCCTAAGTGCAGAGCTATGGTTCGTCCTGAGCATCCTGCATACCCCAGGTGTGCAGTGGTCCTTGGCCCTCTCGACCCTGGGGTGATAACCTGCAGCCACTCGGCCCTTCTCAGGCCTTTCTGGTGTTGTGCATGGACATCCATTGCAGAATGGGCTTAAACATGGACCTCTGTGCATGCACAGCACCGTCACTGGCCCTACAAGTCCTTTATCATCTGTCTTATGTGTGTGTCTCTACATATGCATGTATGTGTGTGTACACATGTGTGTATGTATGTGTGTGTATGTGTATATATGTGTATGTAGGCATGTGGGTGTGTGTGTGTTGCCACTCTCTGCCTTCCCAGGCAACCATTCTAATGAATTAATGTATGTCTTTTTATTTGTATCTGTCCTTGAAAATATATCAGGTTGCTTTGTGTGAGCGTGTTTTAATTGTGTGATGGTACTGGGCTCCCTCACTCATCCCATTTCTTCCTACGTTCTTAAGACCCACTCCAGTGAGTCGCTGTGTGGACATCCACTCTTTTGCATCCCCAGCTGCAAAGCTCCACGCAGTGAGCACCGACTGCCTCTCGGTGGCCCACTCTCTGGGTCAGGGACACCCAGACCGACTCCAGCCCTCCGTCCCCACAACCACAGCAATGCCTGTCCGTGTCCCACCTTGTGGATCTGTGTGAGAATTCTTTGGGCACAGATACCAAGAAGCAACATCAAGTCCTGTGGGGTGTCTGACCATCCCACCGCCCACGACCATCCCGCCACTCATGACCGCAGGTGACTATCTCACACCCATGCACTGCAGATGGCCCTCGGGACCCGCTATGTGTCTGCAGCCCCTCCCCCCAAGCCATGCCTGAGGTTCCTGCTTCCCCGCATCTGTGCCAATGCTTGGCATCATCCGGCTTTCCATTTCGGCCAGCCATAGGGATGAAATCACATTTCGTTGTTGAGTAACTTGCGTTGTTCTAATAGCCACCACATGGGAGCATCTTTTCCTGTGCCCTTGCACCCCGTTGGTTTCCTCTTCTATCAGTTGCCTTGAGATGCTTGAGTTTCCCCTGAGATTACTTTCTCGTTCTGGCTGGTTTACAGGAGTTCCTGTGTATTCTATATTAGTCTCTCTCACTTTTTTGTCTTCCTAATTAATTATTTTTAGCTTAAAATTTGTTTTTTTTTACTTTTCAACTATAGTTGGCATACAGTATTAGATTAGTTTCATGTTTACTACATAGTGATTGGATATTTATATAACTTACAAAGGGATCACCCCATACGTCTAGTACCCACCAGCCACTATATATAGTTACTGTTATGTTGTTGACTATTACATTCCCCACTCACTTTTTTTAAAAACTGATTTCTTGAGATATCATTTGCATACCATTCAATTCACCCACAAAGTGAGTAATTCAATGGGTTTTAGTATACTCATACATATGTGCAACCCTCACCAGTCAATTTGAGAACATTTTCACCACCTCAAAAAGACACCCCACACCTGATAGGTATCACCTCCTAACCCCCATCCCCACCCTAAGCAACCACGAATCTACTTTCTGTCTCTACAGATTTGCCTATTCTGGACAGTCAATCTAAATGGAATCATAGATACGTGGTCTTTTTTAACCGGCTTCTTTCAATGAGATAATGTGTTTAAGGTGCAGCCATATTATAGCATGTATCAGTACTTCATTCCTTTTTAACATCAACTGACATTCCGTTGTTTGGATATATCACGTTTTGTTTACTCATTCATCAGTTGATGGACACTTGAGTTGTTTTTACCTTTTGGCTATTATGCATAACACTGCTATGAACATTCGTGTACAAGTTTCTGTGTGGACATATGTTTTCATTTTTCTTGGGTAGATACCTAGGAGTGGAATTGCTGGATCATATAGTCGTTCTATGTTTAATTGTTTGGGGACCTGCCAGGCTGTTTTCCAAAGTGGCTGTACCACTTACAATCTCCCAGCAGTGTATGAAGGCTCTGATTTCTACACAACCTCACCAACACTTGTTATCTGACTTTTTGATTCCAGCCAACCTAGTGGGTGTGATGTAGACTCTCACTGCAGTTTTTATTTGCATTCCCTTGATGGCTAGTGATCTGAGCATCTTTTCATGTGCTTAATTGTTCGTATGTGTATCTTCTTTGGAGAAATGTCTATTCAGATCCTTTGCCCATTTTTAGATTGAATTATTTGTCCTTTTATTACTGAGTTGTAAGAGTTCTTTACATATTCTACAGACAATGCCCTTATCAAATATACGATTTGTGAATACCTTCTTCTATTTTGCGGGTTGTCTTTTCACTTTCTTGATGGTGTCCTTTGAAGTACAAAGGTTTATAATTTTGATGAAGTCCAGTCTATTTTCCCTCTGGTTGTTCGTGCTTTGGGGTCATAGCTAAGAATCTTTTGCCAAACGCAAGTTCAAGAAGATTTACTCCTATGTTTTCTTCTATGAGTTTTATAGTTTTGTCTTTTACATTCAGGTCTTTGATCCCTTTTAAGTTAATTTTCATGTATGGCATGAGCTAAGGGTCAAACTTTATTCTTTCGCATGTGGTCCCTTTCTCTTTTAACTTTTATAAGTCTCTTCTCTTCATTTGTCCTCACTCCATTAACTTAGTTATGATGTTCTTTGTGGAACAGAAACAGACTGCATTTTTCTCAATGTCAAATTGTTCTTGGGACTCTCTTTAGATCCAGACCTCCTCAGGTCTCCGTGGAGTGGTGAGCCTGTGACTGAAACTAGCAAACTCTCCATCCTTCAGACCAATGAGTGTGAAAGACGTAAGTGAAGTCACTGTATCAATCATCTTTTAGGCAGCTAGTGAGTCACCTTCCTTGGAGACCCCAAAGGCCCTTCTGAAATTGCAAACCAGTATCAGATTAATGAGTTTTTTTCTCCTTCCTTTATTTAGCTGCCAATCAATGCTGAAGTCACGGGCAGTACAAGTGGCAGGAAGTTAATGACGAGCAATACAAAAGCCATATAACAACAAAAGAATAAGTAATCGAGGCTTGGTGATTAAGGGGATAAATGATCTCTTGGTTGTTTTTTCTAAGCCACGGCCTATTCCTGAGTCTCTTTCCCTCCTTTGCCCAGGTTTACGCTTGTCATCTCCCTGGAGAGCAGCCTCCTTCCCCTCCCCCGCCCTGCCCCCCGCCGCCCCGTCCCTCCGCTCTCTGGGCCCTAGCCACAGCTCTCCTGAAGACTTTGTCCCCAGCCACTCAGCTCCTCCCTCCTCTCCGAATCCTGTCAGGGTCGCGGAGATGCTAATCAAACGTCTCCTAAGGTCTCAGCGTGGTGGCTTCGCTCTCCCAAAATGTCCCCTTGTGGCTCCCCAGTCTGCACGTGGGTCTAATTCCCTGTTTCTGATGTTGGTGTCAGTCTCCACCAGCCTCTGCCTTTGTCTGTGTATCTGCTTCAGCTGAGACTGCTTGCTCGTGACTTTCCCCTTGTCCTTCCTTATCTCCAGCCTCTGAAGCTCACCATTTACTTTAAGAGATTATGGCATCACACAGCTCGTAACAGGGAATACCAGATAGATCTTGTGAAATGTGCCACAGTGGCAGGAGGAATGATGGAAAACAGATCTAGAACACGTGTGTTAGGAAACACAGACGTGAACCCTGCCGCTGAAGTGGTGGAAGGCTGGACGTTTCCAAACTTGAGTGATTGTAGAGGCCGCAGGAGCCCTCTGGGCTGAGGCCGTCAGAGCCCCACACATGGCCTCCGGCCACTGCCCCTGCCCACTGTGGAGCCCCCTGAGCTGTAAGTTCCCACCTTGGTGAGCCCATGCCTCACCCTGCCCCTCCCTCCAGGGCGGGGTCTGACAGAGCCATAAAGCTCCAGGAGTCCAAGCAAAGGCTAGCAGCAGAGGTGAGAGCTGCAGAACAGGCAGGTATGTTCTGATGGGACATCCAGAGAGGGTGGAGAAGGGGCTGGCTGGGAGGGGAGGGAAGCAAGGGAAAAAGGGCCTGGGGTGAGGGGCCAGGAGAAAAACAAGACTAGAGGGAAGGGGACAGCAACCGTCCAGGGGTGAGATAGGAAAGGCGCAGGAGGAGACAAGTGCTGCCCTGGGGCTGGAGATGAGCCGAGCCCAGTAGAGGGCAGGTTTCAGGTCTCCCAGCACAGAGGACACACTAGCCACCAAGTTCTCCCCTCTCCCATGGCTTCAATGCCATCACCCACTCACTGGCTGCCCACTTGGACACTGCACAGAGGACTGTACTGGGGAAGGTAAAGCTTAAAGGAATAGCTAAGTCATCTCCTTATCACAGCAGAAATTTGGGGATAAGCAGTTATAAAAAAAGGAGGGGGGAGGTGGTCATGAAAAGACATGGAGGAATTTCAGTGTATATTTCTGAGTGAAAGGAGCCAGTCTGAAAAGGCTACGTACTGTATGATTCCACCTGTATGAACTATGGAGACAGTAAAAGGTCAGTTGTTGCCAGGGTTTAGGGGCTGGAGGGGGATGAACAGCTGAGCACAGAGGATTTTTAGGGCAATGAAAATATTCAATGACACTGTAATGATGAATACATGCCATTATACATTTGTCCAAACCCACGGACTGCACAACACGAAGAGTGAACCCTAAAGTAAACTATGGACTCAGGGTAATAATGATGTGTCAACATAGGTTCAACTGTAACAAATGGACCAGGCTGGTGGGGTACGGGGGTGCTGGTAACGGGGGAAGCTGTGCATGTGTGGGGCAGGGAGGATATGGGAAATTTCTGTGCCTTCCTGAAAGGTTCGCCAAGGAGAGAGGGAGAGAGAGAGACACCGGTATTCAAGCAACAAGTTTATTCACCTGCCAGGCTGAGGCCATGAGAGGTGTCAGCACCGACAGGGCAGGGTCTAGTTTTTATAGGGTGGAATAAGTAACCAGTGGCAACAGCGGGTGGTGGCAATGGCTGGGGGCAACAGAAAACTTCTCCTTGTGCCAAGCAGGAGATGAATGATGTATTACCCGCTAGGTATCGCACCAGACAGGATGTGGGGTGTGCACCCGTTACTGCATGGCTGAGCTGGCCTTCAGGGTGAACAGTACCTTACACTTCCTCTCAATTTTGCTATGAACCTAGAATTGCTCTAAAAAGTAAAGTCCATTTTAACAACAACAAAAAAGGAAGCTCAGCCAAAATTTACTAATAGAACAAGAGCTCACTCCGTATCTTTCTGCTAGCTCTGGATTTACCTCAGACCTGTCTCACCTGTTCTTTCACGCTGGAGAGTACAAGATCAAGTGGGTCCCTGGACCTTCCCACCAGGGCCAAGAGGACAGGATAAGGCAGCTCAGGGGACTATATTGGCCACTCTGGGGGAGACCCTGGCCACACCCTCCCCCCAATGGAAGGGAAAAGGACATCTCCCTGAATCGCCACCTGGGATGGCCCCACCCTGAGGTGCCCTCCTAGTAGTTGTGGATGGTCAAGTGGCTGTAACCTCAGTGCCCTACCAGAGGATGAGGACTGGCCACCATGTCCTCAGCCTCAAAACCACAGGGCTACAGCCTAATCACAGTCAAATCACTCTCTATTGCTTACATTTTAAATGTGCTGGTACCACAGGTGTCTCCTCAGGATTGGCTTTAAAAAGTAGCTAGTAGGGGGGTTGGCCCAGTGGTTCAGTTGGTTAAGAGCGCGAGCTCTGAGCAACAGGGTTGCCAGTTCAATTCCCACACGGGCCAGCGAACTGTGCCCGAGCAGAGCTGTCGCTAAACTGCCAACAGGCAGCAGAATGGCTCATCTGGTGAGACCACGTGCTCCTAACAACAAGACTGCAGTTTCAACCCCGGCAGGTGATGGTGGGCTACGCCTACCCACAACTAAGATTGAACATGGCACCTTGAGCTAAGTGGCCGTGAGCTGCTGAAAAGCAGCTGGATGGCGACTGGACTTGGAGCTGAGTGAGCTGCACCCTCCACAACTAAGACTGAAGGACAACAACTTGGCTGTTCCCCTTCCCCAATTCCCCAATAAAATCCTTTAAAAAAAAAAAGTAGCTAGCAAATCTTGGGTACTTCTTAGACAGTAGACTTTGTTCAAAACACTTTATCCAATTGATTTCCCCCAACAACCCTAGGAGGTAGCTGTCGTGGTTGTTATTTCTATTGTACAGTTGAAAAGATGGAGGCACAGAGAGTTCAAGCAACCTGCCCAAGGTCACACAGCTGGTCCTGGTGATGAGACATACCAGCTGGGACATGAACTCAGGCAGCCTGGCTCCAGAGCCAGTCTTTGAACTTCTATACTAAATTTCAAATTTTGTCTACATGAACAATGTTGTATCAAAAATATAGTTTTGAGGACCGGCCAAGTGGCTCAGTTGGTTAAGAGCTCGCTCAAGAGTGCGAGCTGAGCTCTGAGCAACAGCAGTTTGATGCCCAGCCCGAGCTGAGCAGCCGCTGAGCTGCCAACAGGTGGCAGCATGGCTCAGATTTTAAAAAAAAGTAATTAAAAAAAAAATATATATATATATATATGTGTGTGTAGTTTTGTTGTGAATACCCATGTCAACAAAAGGAATGTCTAGGGCCGTCCGAGTGGTGCAGTGGTTAAGCGCTGGCTTGGGAAGCCAGTGGCCCCAGTTTGAGTCCCACATATGAGGGCCAGTGACACTGCCCTCAAAAAAAATAATAAATAAATAAATAAAGCCTTTAAAAAAAAAAAAAAAAAGGAATGTCTAAACCTGTAGAGAATTTTTGTAAGTTTATCTGAGCCCAAAATGATGACATTCGGCAGGAAGCAAGATCCCCAATGCTTCCCGAAAAGTTCGCAGCTTCTGTTATGCACTTGGAATTGAGGAAGGTTACCTGGCCTGGGAGAAAGCAAGGTGGAGATGGGAATTACAGGACAGGGAACAAGATTAAGTGTTCCCTAGAAGGTGGTTAGCCTATAAGAGGTCTGGAAAAGAGGATTACTCTGGCTTTTCAAATCTAACAATGGATGGGGCTTGCTTAAGGCAAAGATAAACCTTTTACTAAAACTCTTGATATGCCTGAGATGTACCCTATTTTGCCTTGTATTATGCCCTTCCATGTATAATGCACACCCAGGGGAAAAAAATATTTCGTTTTAATTTTTTAATTCAAATTTTTATTTGTTTACATTTAGATACTTGGGGTTTTTTTTGTATTATAAAGGAATTTTACAATGTACTTTTTAACATATTATGGTACAAGAAATGTTATGTATTGGTAATAAATTTACAATATTTATGCATCATAGAAGGCCAATAACTCTTCATCTTTGCAAGTGCATTGTAAATTCAACAAAACCAATGATCATATTCCGGGGTATTATTTTGCACACTGATATCATTATTGATTCCTAGAGTTACATTTTTAATTCATAAGCAGAAATAAAAGAATCAAAAACATTTATATAGATATGAATTAGTATTACCAATGTATAATGTGCATCCTTATTTTTCCCTCACAAATTTGGGCGAAAAAGTGCACATTATACACAGCAAAATACGGTAACTGCCCACCATGGCCTGCCCAGTTAGAGATTTATGATTTATTACAGGGTCCCTTTTTCGTCTACACCCTGGACACAAGAAGTGCTCTGTGGCATTTGGAAAGGTGCTGTGAGTCACAGGCCCTGGCTGAGTAACCTAAAGTGCAGAGGTAAGAGCCATGCTGAGATAATGCACTGACAAAGGGAAAACGGGGAGTTGATATTGGTAAGAAAATCCACAGGACTAAAAGCATAGACAGGCAAGGAGAGCTCAGATTAAAATGGATGGAAAGCACAGGCCCGAACAGCACTGGGAACTTCATGGGGTCTCCAGCTGCCCCAGGACAGAGGGGTGAAGCTGTGTCTGTAGGAAAACCATGGGGCCAAGGGACATGGCAGTCCATGCTTGGCAGAAAACCATGTCCTCCCCTAAAACAACTTAGTTCATCTCTTTTGCATTCCAGAGCGATGGGGAGAGAGACCCTGGCCCTCAGCTGGGCAGTGGCTGCCACCCTGATGCTACAGATGTTGGCCATGGCTGAGCATTCCCCATGGACCCCACACAGCAAGGCCAGTGTGTTCGCAGACCTGAGTGCCCAAGAGCTGAAGGCCGTGCAAAGGTTCCTCTGGTCCCGGAAGGAGCTGAGGCTGGAGTCCTCCAAAGCATCAACCATCGCCAAGAACTCCGTGTTCCTCATTGAGATGCTGCTGCCCAAGAAGCAACAAGTGCTGAAATTTCTGGACAAGGGTCAAAAGCGTCCCGTTCGGGAGGCCCGTGCCATCATATTCTTCGGAGCCCAGGAGCATCCCAATATCACCGAATTTGCTGTGGGGCCCCTGCCACAGCCCCATTACATACGCGAGCTGCCACCCAGGCCTGGGCACCGGGCCTCCTGGGCCTCCAGGCCCATCTCCTCGGTGGAGGAAGCCCTACTGAACCATGCCCTGCAAGAAGCCACCAAGCCCCTGCACCAGTTTTTTCTTGACACCACAGGTTTCTCTATGCATAACTGTCACCTTCGATGCCTGACTTTCACGGAAGTGGCGCCCCGGGGCCTGGCCTCTGGCGAGCGCCGCACCTGGTTTATTTTACAGCGCGATGTAGAAGGCTATTTCTTGCACCCCGTTGGGCTGGAGCTCCTGATAGACCACAGCAGCACAAACACGCAGGACTGGGCAGTGGAGCAGGTCTGGTACAACGGGAAGTTCTACCGGAGCCCGGAAGAACTGGCACGGAAGTATAAGGATGGAGAGGTTGATGTGGTGGTCCTGGAAGACGCATTCCCCAAGAGGAAGGGGGCAGAGAGCATGGCGGATCCACCCCTCTTCTCTTCCTACAAGCCGCGTGGGGACTTCGCCAGCCCCATCACTGGGCATGGCCCCCGCCTGGTCCAGCCCCAGGGCCCTGGCTACAAGCTGGAGGGCAACACTGTGTCCTACCGGGGCTGGAGCTTCTCCTTCCGGCTGAAGTCCTCCACGGGGCTGCAGGTCCTGAACGTGCACTTTGGGGGGGAGCGCATCGCCTATGAGGTGAGCGTGCAAGAGGCCGTGGCACTGTACGGAGGCCACACACCTGCGGGCATGCAGACCAAGTATATTGATGTGGGCTGGGGCTTGGGCACCGTCACTCATGAGTTGGCCGCTGGCATCGACTGCCCGGACACGGCCACCTTCCTGGACGCTCTCCACCTCTACGATACTGATGACCCCATCCGCTACCCCCGAGCCCTCTGTCTCTTTGAGATGCCCACGGGGGTGCCCCTCCGACGGCACTTTGATTCCAACTTCAATGGCGGCTTCAACTTCTATGCAGGGCTGAAGGGCCAGGTGCTGGTGCTGAGAACAACTTCCACAGTCTACAATTATGACTACATCTGGGACTTCATCTTCTACCCCAACGGGGTGATGGAGGCCAAGATGTATGCCACCGGCTATATCCACGCCACCTTCTATACCCCCGAGGGGCTGCGCCATGGGACCCGCCTGCACACACACCTGATCGGCAACATGCACACTCACTTGGTGCACTACCGCATCGACCTGGACGTGGCAGGTAGGGCTCGGCTGGGAACCACCCTCCCAGCCAAACATGCACTGACTCTCATTCCCAGGAGATGGTGCTACCCACTCTGGAGCCATAAGATCAGGAGCATTTGCCCAGCTTGCTGCTGAAACCTGCAGGGCTGGAATCCCTGTGCCCCTGAAAAGTGGTGAAAGCGAGTAGTGCAAGTATCTCCCTGGATGTGACCTGCGGATCCTGTCCTTGCCCTGGGGCTGCGTTGACCCCCTAGAGTCAGGTTGGGTAGAAAGGTCCCCTCAGGGCAGGGGAGGGAAAAATGCCTAGGAAATGTCAGTGTGCCTAGCACTTTGAGGTGAATGCAGTGTCATCTGGGAATACTCACTATGTCTCTTGGATTAACGGTGTCACCACGGCATAGGCTCAATGACAGGATTTGGCCCGATATCAAATCACACGTCAGAACAGGCCTCCGGGACCATAGAGTGGCTTCCCCAACCTGCTCAGCCCCATTCACAGCCCTGGGCGCAGAGGGCACTGGACACAGTCTCTGCCTGGGGCCAGGCCGCCCCGTCTTCTCGAGGACTGCAGCTGCAGCCCACACGCTTGGGGCACAGGTCTCAAGAGTAACTGCCCAGAGTCACAACAGAATCATTGCAGCTGCCATGACTGGCACTGAATTGTCTTCTGGTCCCTCTGTCGTTTTTGTTTTTAATCCCTTCCTTCCACCCCAAGCTAGCTCAGTGTGTATCTCCCAACATGCCCTTCAGCCCTGACGGTTTGCTGTTGCATGTGGTCTGGGATTGAAGATCCCAGAGCAGAATGAGGGTGCTTCAGTTCAGGGGGCTTAATGCTCCCCCATCTCCCTGCATACCTGCAGGCACCAAGAATAGCTTCCAGACCCTGCGGATGAAGCTAGAAAACATCACCAACCCCTGGAGCCCGACACACCACCTGGTCCAGCCAACTCTAGAGCAGACCAGGTACTCCCGGGAGCGCCAGGCGGCCTTCCACTTCAAACACCCTCTGCCCAAGTACCTGCTCTTCACCAGCCCCAAGAAGAACCCCTGGGGCCACGAGCGCAGCTACCGACTGCAGGTCCACTCCATGGCCGACCAAGTGCTGCCCCCTGGTTGGCAGGACGAGCGAGCTATCACCTGGGCCAGGTGAGGAGGCCGGGGAGGCTAAAGGCCCTCCAGTCCCTGGGCTCCCCCTATATCTGTGTGTCTGTGTTTCTGACTGTGAGGCTCTGAGTCTATGTGGTGGTATGCCTGGGTGTCTGTGCGTGTGTGTGTGTGTGCATGTGTGTGCATGTGTGTGTGTGTGTGTGTGTTCTAGGGTGTGGCTCTGTGTTTGGGGAGGAGGAGGAGGTGCCATTCTGAGCACCTGCGCCCCAGTTGACAGCCAGTCAGTCTGACTCCCACGCGATGAACTGGAAAGCAGTGACTTCCTCCCATCACTGGCCCTGAAGGTCTTCCCTGGGACCGGGTGGGAGGCCCCACGCCCTGAGCCACCTGGCTTCTCTGCCTGGCAGGTACCCCCTGGCAGTGACCAGATACCGGGAGTCTGAGCTATGCAGCAGCAGCATCTATAACCAGAACGACCCCTGGGACCCACCTGTGGTCTTTGAGGAGTTTCTTCGCAATAACGAGAACATTGAAAATGAGGTACTGGCCCTGCCTCCTCCCAGCCCCATCCCAGTCCCAGGGTCTCGGCCCAGTGGCAGCTTGCTGTGTGGAGAGCAAGCTCAGAGCTCACCAGACCTGCCCATTCCTTAAAAATGGGGCTCGCGGAGGTTGCCCCCCGTCTGCTCTCGGAGTCTCCTCAGCACTGCCCATCCCTCTCTCCCACAGGACTTGGTGGCCTGGGTGACAGTGGGCTTTCTGCACATCCCCCACTCAGAGGACATCCCCAACACGGCCACCCCAGGAAACTCCGTGGGATTCCTGCTTCGGCCTTTCAACTTCTTCCCAGAGGATCCATCCCTGGCATCCAGAGACACCGTGATTGTGTGGCCTCGGGACAATGGCCCCAACTACGTCCAGCGCTGGATCCCCGAGGAGGATGGGATCTGCCTGACACCTGCCCCTTTTAGCTACAATGGGACCTACAGGCCTGTGTGAAGGGTCCCCTGCCCCCAGCTAACTCATTCCCAGAAATCTGAACACACCCTCCATGGATAATAAACCCCTCAGGTTTTATTCTTGGAGCTCCAAGTGTTGCTTCTTGTGGGGGGAAGGACAGCGGGCGAGGCCACAAACCAGGCAGGCCATGCACTGTAAGATACACACACAGATGAGAAAGTACACGGCCTTGGCCTCCTCTCACCTTGGTCTACTCCACCCCGGAAAAGGCTTCCATTACTAAGGCAAATGACACCTGCTGAAATACTAGATTTATCTTCAGATCAGTTTTAAAAATCTGAGGCTGACAGCTCCTGCTTGAGAGTCTGTGGGGGAACTGCCATACATCATTGATAGGCGTGCAAGCATAAGAAGACGTTGTGGAAAATTCTAGCAAAACCGCCAACTCCTTTACCCTTTGACACATTGATCCAATTTCTAGGGGTTTTCCCCAGAGATCTACCTCTAAACACAGGGAAAAAAAATATGTGTACACGGTGATTCACCACAGCACTGTTCGTAATAGCAAAGTCTGGAAACAATCCACATGTCCGTCTATGGGAGAGGCCCTGTAGATCCATATAGACTATGGCACATCCACACAGAGCCGTTCTAGGTGATCATAAAAGAAACGTTATGAATTCTCTGTACCGATGGGAGAAAACCTTCAGAATACACTAAGGAAGAAAAGAAAATAGGTATAGAACAATAGCATGCTAACTTTTGTATAAGAGAACGGAGGATATATATTTATTTGTAAATGCATACATTTATATTTATTTATGAATATAGACATTTATATTTATTTATAAATACCTTAGAAAGACATAGATACTAATAAAATTGGTGGCCTATTGTCTTAGTCCCTTCCAGCAGCTCAAACGAAATACCACAGAATGAGTAGCTTATAGACAGAAGTTCAATTGCTCACAGATTTCTGACTTCTGGCTGTGTCCTCACATGTGGGAAAGACTGAGGGGTCATCCTGAGGGAGTCTGAGGGAGTCTCTTTCATAAGAGCACTAATCCCATGGGGAGGCTCCACCCTCATGGCTTAAGCACCTCCCAAAAGCCCCGCCTCCTACCATCATATTGTGTCTTTCATAGTACGTCTGTGTGCTGCATTTAGTGGATACTCAGCCATGCTTGTTGAGTGACTGAATGCCCGACTGCTTAGGAAATGCAAACTCCAAATCACACCTACTCCTCATACCCTCCTTTCCCCCACCCTGTTAAGTTTTTATCCCTTGGCCCTAGTCATGATTTCGGCCATTTCCTTGGCTACAACAGCAGTGTCTCCCCACCTAACAAGATGGCAAAATAACTTGAGCTTTAACCCTGATAAAGCAACCCCAAGAACCCCAGAGAATTGAGAGCCTTCTCTTAGGAACTCCAGGTCCCTGCTGGTCCTCGCAGGTGACCACTTTCCAACCTTCCCATCTAGTGCCTGGCGTCTACTTCCCAGCATTTCTCTCATCACTCCTCCTTTCTTTAAGCGTAATGAAAACCCCAGAATATGGCTTGCCAAGAATACAAAGGTGAAGAAGATATAGACACCCATGGCCACACTGCGGGGCAGGCCAGGAAGACAGTGCCGTGCAGAGTGAGGATGCCATACTGCAGAAGTTGGCTTCCCTCAGATGGGCATCTTGTTTCAGAAACCTGAAGTCTGGTCTGACCCTACAGCCGCAAGTGGCCCCAAGAAATGTCATCCTAGTGTGGCCTTTGTGAACACATTCACCAACAGCTCACATGTCACCCCAGCATTCTCAAGTGTGTGGCATCCCAGGCGGGAAAGGTGGCCCATCCTCAGGTCACAGAAGGGAAAGCAGCCAGTATCCCCACTCAAGCCCCAACCCTGACTCCAGACAGGGAGACCCCAGAATCCTCATGAGCCGCCTTACTGATTCTCTGAAAACACAGGTATCCCCCAGAAGCCCCAAGTCCAGCTAGATGGTGTGGCCCACCCAGCCAGCCAAGGGACCAGAACTTGACAACAACTTTCTAGCACTCGTAGGGCCTGAAGGCGCCATAAACATGACAAGGTCACTACAGCTGGAGGATCCCAGTAGAGGGGTGCCAAACAAAATCCTGGGGCTTTCAGTTGGTTTGTCGAGGCTGTGGTGATGGCCTTTGTCTAAACCTCCCAGCTGCCCTGTGAACTAAGCCTCCACTACCATACCCCTCCGACTTTGGGTGCCCTTAAACCTTCTCTCTTGACTTACGCACCCTCCACAACCAGCCACGTGTCCTTCCTAATGTGACAGGTCTCAGCTTGGTGGGGACTACTGTCCACCAGGACCAGCGACATAATTTGTGGGCTCCAAATGAAAATGCAGGCCCCTGGCTGGAAAATGAAGAACTTCAAGACCATCACAAGAGAGTTAAACTAAGCACAGAGCCCTCCAGACTAAGGCGGCGTGCCCAAGAGGCCAGCCCTCTGCCTGTACCCTTGATTCACCTCAGCCATTCCCCAGAGAGGCAGGCTGCTTCCTGGACTATTTCTAGGAGCAATAAAGCAATATAGCATGTGATCTTCAAAGCATTTCTGCCTCCCCAAAGGAAATAAATATTTACTAAATCAATATGCCCATTGCCATAATGTTTCAACTAGATTCAAGCGTATGCAAATAGGAGCAATTAGACACTTAACCCTAAGTTATCATGGGAGTAAAATTTTTTTGCTAAAAAGACATGATTAGTTAAACATTTTACTCAAATCGGGATTCCTCAAGGACTAAACCTAAACTCTTGGCCAGCTACCAGTGGTCTCTCAGAGTACATATATTAATTGTCTCATTAATCTGTCCTCTTAAATTTCCTCTGCTTTTCCGGTTAAGGAAAGATGTTTAATTTGCTACCGCATGTGTGGTAAGTGACCTGCTCTTTTGCTTGTATGATTCACTGTCCTGGAACCACTTCCAAATCCACGTCTCATAGTCTGAAATTTCTAATACATAATTTAGAAAGATGGATAAAACTAAACATGCACTTAGCACATGACCAGCAATCACACTCTTGGGCATTTAGCCCGAAGAAATGGAAACTTACGTTCACACAAAAGCCTGCACACTAATGTTTGCGGCAGATTTATTCATCACAGCGAATTGCAAACGACCCAAATGCCCCTCAGTGGAGAAATCATTGAACAAGCTCTGATACAATAGGAGGCTGTCCGGGAGTAAAAAGGAATAACTGCTGATACAGGCAATAACCAGGGTGGACCTCAGTGTGCATTACGCTTACTGGAAAAAGAAAAGTCAATCGCAAAATGTTACATCCAGTTATGGGTTTATTCAGACAGCATCTTGAAATGAGAAAAACACCAAGATGGAGAAAAGATCCTTCTGAATCGGAAGAAGAGAGGGCATGGGAATAAAAGAGGTAGCAGGTGGGAGTTATTTTGTGGTGATGGAGCGACTCTGTATCCACGGTAGTGGCAGTTATACAAGTCTGCAGCGGAGATTAACATGGCGGAAACTGAGCAACTTCTGTAGTCTAGTTAACAGTAATGTACCAACGCCAAGGTCCTGGTTGTGACATTGTACTACAGCTATATAAGACGTCACCATTGGGGAAATCCGGGGCAGGGGTACTTGGACTCTTGGTACTACTTCTGCTATCCGCTGTCAGTGTATAATTACAATACTTGAAAATAAAAGGTTTTGTTGTTGTCGTTGTTTCTAATACACATACCAATCCTCAAGCAAAGGATATTGTAAAACTCCTGTTACTTTTTCAGGTTTCTTATGCATTTATCTGTAAGTAGTTTGAAAAGGATACCAAATTCATAGAAACAGAGAACAGATCGGTGGTTGCCAGAGGCTGGGGTGGGGCTGGGAGAAATAGGTGAAGGTGGTCAAAAGGTACAAACTTCCAGTTATAGGATGAATAAATTATGGGGACACATGCAGCGTGGTCACTGTAGTTACCAATACTGTATTATATGCTTGAAAGTTGCTAGGAAAGTAAATCTTAAAAATACTTATCACAAGAAAAATAATTGTAACTATGTGAGGTGGTGGATGTTAACGAAACTTATTGTGGTGAGCATTTCGCCATATATACATGTACCAAATCATCACATCACACATCTAAAAGTAACACAAACTAACGTCAATTACACCTCAATAAAAATGGGGACATTACATTTTTAAAAAGAAAGGGATATGGCATGAATAAATATCGTGGTGGGGATATTTCACCAACTCTCAACTTCCAAATTCAAGAGCTGGGTCCTAAGAACAAAACACTGCACATAAGTAATCCAGCAATTACTATTTTACTAAAAATAATGAAGACCATGCAGAAGGAAAGAGAGACATGAAGCACTGTTAAAACCTCAGGCACCAAATAACCACATTTTATAAGAACACATAAGAATTCAAGGGCATATGTCAAAATTAAAAAGAAAGGGGCTCATGCTGTTCATATGCTTGTTTTCCCCAGCATCTGCATGCCCTCCCTTTACCAAGGCTTTCTAGGCAGTGAAAACCTATGGTTTCTAGGTTTGCCTTCTTGCTCCTTTGATGGGAAAAGCGCTGAGCTTTCCGGGCGCCGCCTCCAGCTAAGCGCTAGGTGGCGCCGCTGCGCTTCTAGTAATACAACCCCCTGCGCGGAAGGTTCCCCCCTGAACGGATGATCTGAGGCTGTCACGGGTCTAAGTTCACGTTCACCTGGTGAGGACCTGGAGAGGTTGAAGGTTAAAGACAGAGTGTCCTGATGCCTGCCTGCCTTCAGGGAGTGTCTTCTCCAAAGTCCCAGGCACTGACATTTTTGTATTGTTTTTTTTTGAGGGCAGTGTCACTGGCCCTCATATGTGGGACTCGAACCGGGGCCGCTGGCTTCCCAAGCCAGCGCTTAACCACCGCGCCACCCGGCCGGCCCTGACATGTTTTATCTGTATGTTTCACTCCCTCACTTGCTGCCCTCTCCATTTCTCCACTTTCAGGCCCTCTAAGATTGTGCCTTCAGCTTCTCTTCCCAAACCTCCTGGGTTGCCTCATCCCCCCACCCCCAGTGGTTCAGTTCTGAATCGGAAAGGCAAGCAACCCATTTGCAGGAAAGAGCATCCACCAAAAAGTACAAACAGTTCTCTTATGAGAAAGGAAAGCACGATTTGCTGAATTAGTGAATTATTTCAATTCTGTAGTTTAGTCTGCTCTTGTCTTTAGTTGAAGTAACAGAACCATCTCCAACCAGCTCAAGCATCAAGGACACTGAGCTGCCACAATTATGTAATTGGCCATAATGGATGAGGACAGGATGGTGGGAATATGGGCTTACAAGGAACTAATCAGGATTCTTGGCAAGACACCCACGTTACCCATCTCGCTGGTCCAAGGAGCACACGCAGACACCGCAACAGGGATCACAGAAGTGACTCTAAGAAGTAACAGGCACCACTCTCCTGCAGCCATGAGAGGGGAGCAGCCACACCCCTGGCCAACCTGATGTGGCTGCCTACCTGAGTAGGTGAACAAGGGACAATGAAACATGGAAAACGCAGGTTGGAAGAGAAGCGGGCTTCTTCCTGGATCCCCACCTTTCCCCAGACTTTCTGCTCTGCTCTCAAACAGGAAGCAGAAAGGGGAGAATCAGACACAGTCTCTCTCTCTCTCTCTCTCTCTCTCTCTCTCTCTCTCTCTCTCTCTCTCTCCTGCCTCTCCATCATGCCCTGCCCCAGAATGGCAAGCTAGTGCCATTCCCACTTGGCAGTTGGCTCAACCTTCCCATTCCTGTTCTTTAGCATCCATCCAAATTGGGGAGGGAGGGGAGGCTGACCAGCGCACCCATCATCATTCTCTTCTCTTCCTTCCGCACATCCAGCTGGTGGGAAAATCTGAGATGAGTTTGGGCTTTAAAGGAGGCACACGGAGCAGACCCCATTATCTTCCCTGAGAGGGCAGCTGTGTGGGGCCCCTCATTAGGCTTGGGGCCCACCCTCAGCTAACAATTCATGTGGCCTTGCTTGCCTTTGTCATTACTCCTGGCTCTCTCCACCTCTCCACCTTACTCTGTGGGGAGGTGTGGGTGGCCATGGTCTGGGTCAGCATTATTCTGGGTCCCCTGGTGTCCAAGGAATGTTGATAAAGCGAATGAACTTGATTGTACCTAACATTCCAGAAAACTGTCTGAATAGCTTTTATTTTAATAGCAGTAAGATGAATCTTAAACCTTTCATCTTAATACCATGATGATAAACATCCTAGGCTTTGGACAAAGCACTTTTATAACAACTGATATAATATTTAAAACATCAACGGGCCAGCCGAGTGGCGCATTGTTTAAGAGCTGGTTTTGGGATGCCAGCGGCCCTGGTTCGGATCCCACATATGAGGGCCAGTGACACTGCCCTCTACAGCTAACAACAGCTCCACCCGGAGCTGGGCTGTGCGAGCCCCGGTGATGGTGTGGGCTGCAGCCCCTGCTGCAGTGGGCTGCCATAGGCTACAGTGAGTGGCCGGCAGCCAGCCGTGAGCTGCCAATAACCACGGTGAGCGACCATCTAGAGGCCGGCGACCGATCTGTCTCATCCGGGAAAAGCGCAATGACGATACCAACATGGGCCAGTGAAGCAACGTCCTCCGCAACTAGACTGAAGAACAAAAAGACAGCAACTTGTCTGTTCCCCTTCCCTGATTCCCCAATGCTGTTCCCCTCCCCCAATTCCCCAATAAAATCTTTAAAAAAAATAAAAAAAATAAAAATAAAACATCAACAATTTTTACCGTAGTGATTTAAAAATTGTTTTAAAGTTATCTGAACATTGTTTCAAAGCTTTGAAACTACTAAAAGACTAAGGATCATGAATGCCCATAAAAGGAAAAGGGAAACAGCAAATCTTTCAGCATTAGGGAGGAAAAAGATCTAATCTTCTTAAACAAAAAAAGTTTCAGTAGACAATACCTTCTTGTAAAGAGGAGCCAAGAAATGTATTTGCTTTGAAACATTTTACTTTTAACCTTCAGCCTTACTGAAGAGCCTGTTTATTGTGCTTTAATTTTTAAAATTATTTTCTTTTTCTGGTCATATTTTCCTTTAGTTAAAAGGAGTGTCTTCAGCATTAGCTGGTCTACCTATTAATAACATCCCACATCCTGACATCATTTCTAACATTTGGCATATTCTGTCATTAACCCACAGGTTAACCAAAAAGGAAGGGAGATGGGGAGAAAGTGCTCATACGCTTACAACGCAATCATGAAAAGATAAATAACTCAGTTAAAACTGGACAAAGCACTTGAATACGTATGTCTCCTAAGAAGATATCAAATGGCCTATGAGAACATAAGATGCTCAACGTTATTATTCATTAGAAAAATGCAAACCAAAACCACAAAGATACCTTTTCACTTTCACTAGGGAGGCTGTAATGATAAAGATAGACAATGACGGGCGAGCTCACAGAGAAATCGGAACCATCGTGGGTTGCTGGGGGGAATGTAAAATGACAGCCTCGACCCTCCCTACTAGGCAGATTAGTGAAGTCCTAGGGCTGGAGAGCATTGGGGAGGAACTGGAAGTGATTGCTAATGGTTACAGGGTTTCTTTGTAGGGATAAATGTCCTAAAATTCAGTATGGCAATCATTGTACAACTCAGTGAATACATTAAAAACCATTGAATTGTACACTTTAAATGGATGAATTATATTTATTTTTTTATTTTATTTAGTAAAGCTGTTATATAAAAAAGAAGAAAGAAAGCAAGAAAGCAAGAAAGCCTTCACTACTTCTTACATCCTTCCATGGGATCTAGAATTAGGAATAATATGTGCCCCCAAGCCACAAAGGTGTCTGCTGCTACACTGGAATTCCTGGCTGGGATCCATAAATGATCCATGTCAGCCAGAGGGAAGGAGTGTCAGGATGAGAGTCAAGCCCCAATGCGCTGGCTGCCGGCCACCAGCCGAGTGTCCAGTGTTGGTGGCCTGGCAGGAGGTTCTGGGCTAGCAGGTCAGGTCACTGCAGGAACAATTTATTGCCAAGAAGTAATTAAACAGATTTAGACTTGACCATAAGCCTGAGCAGATGGCTAACTTCTCGCTGTTAAGGTAGCTCATTAAAAAGAAGGATGAGAAAGGGGCAACAGATAACTGAATGGGACTTTTTCAGTGTCGAATCTTGGGTAAAGCCCAAAGCTGGGAATATGAAGCACACAGTACCTGAGTGCATTGCGAGGCCTCGGAATCTTTGAGCCTCGCAGGCCCCCCAGGGCCCAGCCAGGAGTTCCCTGTTCTCTCCAGATATGACCCCCACCAGCAGGAAAGGGTTTCCACCCAGCTCGCTGCATCTGGTCCTCAGCCTAAGATATTTCATTTCCTATGGACCCCAAGAATAGGCCTGTGGACCCCAAGAATAAGCCTGTGGACCCCAAGAATAGGCCTGTGGACCCCAAGAATGGGCTTCGCCAGCAGGGCCAGTTTTCCTCAGTCCCTCCCCACCCCATGCCCCCCCCACCCGCACCCCAGAGCCTGCGCAGGAGGGGAGGCAAGAATGGAAAGTAGATTCTGCCCATACCCAGGCAGGACCCTGGAACCAGGGCTCAGGCTGAACTAGGAGGAAAACCTTTGAACTGGATGTCAGATGAGAGTTTTAAATTAACTTGACAGGCGGCTTAATACCCAAACATAATCAAACATTGATGGTGGGATCTGCTCTGAATGTCATTAAGGCCAGGATGGATGACCCAGCCAGACATGGGTACTGGGAACCAGAACCCTAGGGTACCAGGAACAGAGACCCATGAAGCCAGGGACCTGGTGGCTTGAGTGATACCAGAGCCAAGAAGCAAGCAGGGGCCAGGCATTCCAGCTCAGGGAGAGGGGACAAAGGGAGGAAAAGGTGTTCCCTGACCCAGGGGCCAAGCTCACCCGTGGAAGCTGGACCCTCTGCCTGTGGGCCTTTGTCCACCACTGGAGGGGGACAGGGAGGGAGGGTCTGAGGATCCACACAGAGAGTTGGACAGCAGTGAATGGACAAGGGGAACCTCCATTTACATTTTTTTTTTTTTTGAGGGCAGCGTCACGGGCCCTCACATGTGGGACCGAACGGGGGCCCCTGGCTTCCCAAGCCAGCACTTAACCACAGCGCCCCTCGGCCGGCCTTCCATTTACATTTTTTGTACCCCATCTAGCTCACAGCTAATAGCCACATGGGCCCTCAGGAAGCAGGACCAACAGTGCTCAGAAAATGCCTGGGTGGCTGGACCCAAATTCACGTGGGGTTACTCCCCTGGAGGAGCGCCCTGACCACTCCCTTTGGGGTGGGCAGATGGCTCTGCCTGAGTCATGGGGCCTCCCGTAATTTGTCTCCATGTGGCCAGGCTGGCCCACTCCTGTGGCAGCTCACTGACCCCAGAACATAGGAGCAGTGACAGGGACACGCTCGGGACTGCCCTGACATCTCCGTGTGTTTGGTTATGGGTCAAGGACGTACCAAGAGGGACCCCCTTGTGGTATTGGGTTGTCGGAAAGTCATGATGTATTTTTTTCTGTTTTTCGTTGCAAAAATGTGTCATGAGTTTTCCAACAACCCAATACACGAGCCTACCGGAGGCTCAGACCCTGGGAAGGAAACCGGGGAAAGTGGGGATGGAGTTGGGGGAGATGGGGGGACGGGGGAGGGGGAGGTTGGTTCTGTGCATTTCCTCCAGGACAGGACCCAAATCCCAGCTCTAAGACCTGCTGTAGGACGGCTGGCCCCCACGCCAGGCTGGGCAGAGCTGCCGAACTGAGGCGGGGCCGTGGCAGAAGGAGAAGCTCGGGGCTGGGCTCTGAGTAGAGACACCTGGCCCACCAAACCTTTGCAGAGGACCACAAAGTCCCCAGGAGGGAAGTGAGACAAGAGACACAGGGGGGATTTGCACCCTCCCGCAGCTCCCAGCCCCGCATTCCCTCCCTGACAGATAACAGAATGTTGTTTTGTTTGTGGCATCTCTGCTTCCAGGTGGAGATGCAAATGAAGAAAGCTGAGAGAGAGAGAGAGAGAGAGAGAGAGAGAGAGAGAGAGAGAGAGCAGTTGCTTTACATAACTAGGAGGAAGCTAGAAAATTTGGGGAAACAAGAAACTGTTGCTTCTAGAGGCCTTTCCGGATGGGTGTCAAATTCAGGCCGCTACACACAAGGAAAGATTTGGGAAGACAAGAAACATAGAAACCCTTCTGGGTGTTTTAAGTATAAAAAAGATAAAGAATTATGAAGCTGGGCTTCCCTGTTGTCTGGGTTCTCATGTCAAGCCGGACTCTAACCCCAGCGGCCAAAGCAGGTGGAGGGCCTGGCCTGGACCCGGCTCTGCCAATGAACCCTGTACATATCTTTTCAGGTCACACAGTCTCCAAGACCCAGTTGTCTTCTGCTCAAATGATGGGTTGACTCTAAGGTCCTTCCCTGCAGCCCTGGGGTGCATGGCTTCGGGAAAGGGGCGCTCTCTGTGCCCTCCCAGTATCATTTATCCAGCTCTTTCTTCTCAATACCCGCTGACCCACTGCCCTTGACCCTGGGCTGCTCTGTCTGCCTCTGGCTGACCTCCCCTGCCTACCCCGGCCTTACAGGTCCCACCTGGAAGAACCAAGGACAGCCATCAACACGCTGAATCCCACCACTTCCCACTTATAACATCCACTGCCCCCACACACACACGCTGGACACGCAGGCGTCCCATTTCTGATCTGGGGTAAACGCTGCGGAAGTCATTTTCCCACTTTTATTATTTGTGCTTCTCCCCGTAAAGCCTCTGCCATCCTGCCTTAGTACCTCAGAACCAGACTAATAACAAGGGCCACAGTGGTGACACAATGTCAGGGCTGAAAGGTGCTCTGACCGCCTTAAGTACTAAGTGAAACCTGGAGAGAGAGGGCAGGCACCGGTCACACACCACCGGGGGCCGCCTGCGTGTACACCTGTGTGCCCAGGTGCCAGAGGCTTTCCGCCAAACCTCTAGAATTTCTAAAACTCCAAGGCTGGTTTTTGCAATTTGAACTCTACTCTCGACATTGCTGGCCATGTCGGGTTTGTGCCTGCGGTCAGCAGACGGAAGCATTAATCAGCTCGCCCACTCGAGCCCACTTCACTGGCGGCTCAAAAGACCTACCGCACATCTGTGTGGTGCAGGCTGCCGCCAGGCTAGGCTCCCTTGGTACTCATTCCCGCTCAGCGAGGCCGTGAGTCATCTCCCTCCCTCTTTTCCTGTTCTAACTATTGCTCTGAGCCCAGTCTACAGAATCAGAGGTCGCATGGAATCCTTTATTTTTTTTTTTTAAGATTTTATTGGGGAATTGGCGGAGGGGAACAGCGTTGGGGAATCAGGGAAGGGGAACAGACAAGTTGCTGTCTTTTTGTTCTTCAGTTTAGTTGCGGAGGATGTTGCTTCACTGTTGGAATCGTCATTGCGCTCTTCCCGGATGAAGCAGATCGGTCGCTGGCCTCTGGATGTCGCTCACTGCGGCTCTTGGCAGCTCACACTGGCTGCCAGCCGCTCACGCTGGCTGCGGGCCACTCACTGTAGCCTATGGCAGCCCACTGCAGCAGGGGCTGCAGCCCACACCATCACCGGGGCTCGCACAGCCCAGCTCCAGGTGGAGCTGTTGTTAACTGTAGAGGGCAGTGTCACTGGCCCTCATGTGGGATCCGAACCGGGGCCGCTGGCGTCCCAAAACCAGCGCTTAACCAATGCGCCACTCGGCCGGCCCTGGAATCCTTTATTTAGTACAGAAGTTCTCTACCTGGAGAAAGGGAAAACCGCCCGCAGGGGTAGCGAGAAACAGCCCCCCACGCCACCCCCACTGGTTCAGAAAGACTAGGAGCGGTGGGGAATTCCTGGAGTTCCCAGAGGTCCCAGTGCTGACATTCGGGACTCTGCAGCACTCATTTTGTCATCGGATAACAGATGACTGGGGCTTGGGTCAAATTAGCAAACTGGGTGCAGCTGGCTGGTAAAAAGCCGAACAGCCCAGGAGAGAGCATCCCAGCTCCTCGCTGTGTTGCACCTTCGCTGAACGCTGTCTGCCTTGTGTCCACTAGGTGGTGCGGCACGCCTTAGCCAGCAACTCTCTCAGGCCCTCGGCCTTTCATTGGTACCCACCCGAGATTAACATGACAGTCCGGAAATTACCCTAAGTGAAGGCCTGTAGCTTCACCAAATATCGCAGAGTCGTAATGTTTTCATTTGGACTAAGTTAGGCTGAATTTCACAGAAAAACGAATCAGTGACTTCCACAAGAGAGAAGTTTGTTTTTATGTAAAAAACAGCCCTGGGCTCATATAGGAGCTCCACGAAGATGTCCAAGACACAGCCTCCTTCCTCTTTACCGCAGCCACCTAGGATGTGGCCCTCAGCTTCCTAGTCCAAAAAGACTGCTAGAGCTCCAGCCATCGCGTCTGAGTGCCCAGCTATAGGGCAGAGGAAGGGAGAGACAGGCATGGCCCCAGGCTTTAAGGAGTGTTCCTGGAATTCTCACATCCCTTCTACTGGGAACCAGAGTCCTTGACCTGAGCATTGCTACCCCCAAGTAATTTCAGGGTTCAGTTTGGAAGAAGAATGTGAGAATGGAGAGCTGAAAGCAACGAGCAATGCTGACCACGTCTTATTAGGTTGGCGCAAAGGTAATTGAAGTTTTTGCAATTATTTATAAACTTTTAAACTGCAATTACTTTTGCACCAACCTATATTTTATGCCACTAGAAATTCCTTTATACCCGCAGAGCATATTGTGCAGCCCCTGGAAACCAGGATGACTGACGCCTCCCTCGGTGCCTACCCTGTAGTTCATATGACTGCCATATGTATGTCCCATATCCAGGTTTTTCTCCTAAATTCCAAGACCTGCACATCCATCTGACCGTCCTACAAGAATCTCACAGCTGACACCTCCAAGCCACCTCCCCACCTCCCCTCCACCTGCTTTTTCCCCTGTGCTCTGCAGCCCTGGGTTCCCACCATTGCATCCCTGCCACCTAAGCCAAGAACCAGGGAGCCATCCTGGACACTCCCCTGCCCCCACACAAACTCTCTGTCTCTTTTCCCGTAGACCCCAGCTTCTTAACACTTCTTGAATCGATCCCGCCTTCCCACAGTGATTTCTTCAGGCCTGAGGTGTGGCCTGGGTCTCAGCTCCTCAGGCCGTCCTCAGCGTTACTCCAGAGGGACCGCTCTAAGATCCAAATCAAACCGTCGCCCTCCTGATTAAGCCTCAGTAGCTCCCCACTGTCCTTGGGGAGAAATCTGAACTCTTTACCATGGTCTGTCAGGACCTCCAGGACCCACCTGTCCTTGCCTCACAGCCTCATCCCACAGTGCTCAGCACCCCTTCCTGCCTTCAAGAGGGCCAGCCCCGTGGGTCCCTTTGGCATTTGCTGAGCTTCTGTGGTGCCCCAGCTCTGGACCACACTACAGAGAGGGGGTGTCAGGGCCCCAACCCTCAATGTACCCATGCCTTAGCCCCCATCCCTGAGGAAAGAACTGGAAATCGGGGTGGGAATGCAAAGACATCCCCTCCCTGGTGGCTTGGGTACGACAGGGGTGTGGCTGGGGGTGGAGGGCGTCTGGCAGAGACCTGAGCCCAACTGATGCGGCAGAGTGAGCCAGGCAAGGAGGGAAGGACTCGGATGGAGGGTGACAGCTTGAGCAGAGGCCCAGAGAAGAGAAGCATCATGCTCTGAGCGGGGAGGTGCGGCAGCCCAGCGGGAGGGCGGAAGCTGCTGGCTCAGGCTAGGAGAGAGCGATGACCTTGAGATCTACTCCCCGGTGATGGGGCCCTTGGCAGGGCCCTCTGCAGGGCAGGGCGCCATGCCATCTGCAACTGTACAAGCTCGCCATGGTGACAGCCAGGAGCATGGGTTTGGGAGGAACCAGAGTGGAGGCAGAGAGAACATTTAAAACTCTGGAAATATTCAGAGAGATGATAAGGCACTAAATCAGGGCAGGGGTGGGAGAGTTAGAACCAAGAGGCAGATTCTAGAACATTCCAGGAGGCAAAGCACCAGGATATATTGACGGGATGCAGAAAAGGAAGGAGGCAAAGCAGCTTGTGGAGCTTCAAGCCTGGTATGGAGATGGTACCAGCACCTTAGAGAGGGACCCAGGCAGGAGGTGGTGGAGGAGGGAACAGGGTCGGGGACCGGTTAATGAATGGGGGGGTCAGGGCCCCGGGCACATGGAGATGGGGGGTGGGGCCACCAAGACAGAGGGTACGCACTGGCGGAGGAGGTGAGGCAGGCCCTGGTCCTCTAGGGGACATGTCTTTCACATGCCACCTTCTCCTGAGAGCCTCTCACTTTAGCTCCTATTCACCACTAATAACCATCAATTTGTTTTACTTAGGACCTTTCTGGTTTCAAGTGATAAAGACCCAGCCTGAACAAGATTAAGGAAAAAGTGATCTGCTTTGAAAAGCTGTTTAGGCACCGCTCCCAGTATAACGGACCAGGCCCTGGAGAGGGACATTTTCTGCTGGGACTTCAAGAGCAAGTGGGCCAGGGCTGGCCCACCTGCAGAGGTTAATGTCCAGGCCCCATGCCTGAGCCCTCTGTGGTTGCGTTCAACCTCATCTGGGGGAGCTCCCCACATGTGTCCTCAGCCTGAGAGGAGGTGAGTCTGTCCTCAGGGCCAGTTTGCAAACTCCCCAGGACACCTGTTTCCTGGGATCAATGGACCATGGGGCAGTGGGCAAGATCTATAAGAACTCTGCAGCTCAAACTCAACTTCCTGGTTGGAGTGCAGAAGGCAGTGCCCGGAAGACTGTTCCAGGCACAAAGAAAGCAATGGACGGGCTGTAAGTGCAGATACCTCCTTCAGAAGCCTCCTCGTCAGGCTGATTTCCTCCCTCCCCCTTCTCTGTCTCCCTCTTTCTCTCCCCCCTTTCTCTTTTTCTCTCTCTTGTTCCCTTCCTCTCTCTCTCCCTGTCTCTGTATCTCTCCCACTCTCCCTCTCCCATTCCCTCCCCCTCCTGTATCTCTGTCTCCGTTTCTTCTCCCTCCCTGACCCCCATGTCTCATCTCATCATGACCCACCCCCACCCCCCACCCCTGTCCCGGGATTCCTCTGCTTCCTCCAATCAGATCTCACTCTCTCCCTCCTTTTCCAGCCCTGTTTTCCTCTAGATTTTGAGGCCTTCACACACTTGCCACATTTTTGCTCCTCCATGACATTTAAGGTCCCCATGGTTACCTATGTCCAGAGCTAAACAAAACGCTGATGTAGACAGGGCCTGGCCAGTGCCAAACACTGCAGGCTGTTACCTCCAATCCTGGGCATTCTGTTTGTACTAACGCAGCCAAAGACGGCACTAGCTTTCTTGGCAGCCTTGTCACAGCTGAGTCACACTGAGTTTTTTGTTTCCATAAAACATGTTTTAAAGATTATAAAAGTAATCATGTGCTCATTAGAGAAAAATTTGAAAACAGAAAAATATAAAGGAGACCATTAAAAAGTCACCTATAATCCCTCATTTCAATGTATTTCTCTTCAGTCTCTTATTTATGCAGATTTAAAAATAGTTTAAAACAAATGTTGACTTAGTTTGTATATAGCTTTCATTTAATGTTTTATCATTGCATATCATTAAAAACCCTGTGAAACTTTTCCTGTGTCAGTGATATTCCTTTTATGGGTTACTAATCCAATAGCTGACAATTACTACTCTCTGCTTTTCTGGATTATTCATTTGACAACCTAGATGTGGCTTCCCCAGCAAGTAGGCATGGTTATTTTTCCCCGTTTTGCAAATGAAGAAACTGATGCTTAGAGAAGTTAAATAACTTGTCATAGCCACCCAGCTAGTAAATGGCAGGTTCCAGTTTTGAACCCAAGACAGCCTTATTCACTGCCAACGTTCTCTCCAGGCCATCCGTCCTCCAACCTGCACACCATATCACACAGGTGTGCCCAGGCGATGTCTGTGTGTAATAGAAAGACATCACCACTCTCCACTTGGGCTAAGATATGTCCCTCCAGGACCGTGATGGAAGATGCTTCCCATGAGTAGGGACATCCTATATATAAAACACCATTTTAATTTAAAAAACACTTCCATCATGAAACTGCAGTGTGGAGCCAATGGCTGACAAGTGGCCACGCCTTGTGGGCTGGGCGAATGGGATAGACATCCCTTCCCGGAAAGGAGTCACAGAGTAAGTCCAAAAACTAGAATCTGAATGGAACTGCCTCAACTTTTAAAGGCTGTATATCAAAACCCACAGCAAACATCATACCTAATGGAAAAACTTTAGAAACATTCCCATTAAGATTGGCAACAAGATAAGGATGCCTATTAACACTGCTGTGGAGGTCCTGGCCAATATTATAAAACAAGAAAAAGAAACGAGGCATAAGAGTTGAAAGGAAAGAGATTAAAATGTCATTATTTGAAGACAATATGATGATCTACATAGAAATATAAACAAATGATTATAACTAATAAAAGCGTTGTTGAATGGATGTAAGATCAACTTACAAAAATCAATAACACTTTCTCTATACCAAAATAACCATCTAGAGTATATAACAGAAAATAAGATACCATTCATAATAGCAACAAAAGCTATAAAATACCTGAAATATAACAAAAATTACATCATCCTCAATGGAGGAAATTTTTACGTCCTATTTAATGAGATAAAAGATCTAAGTAAATGAAATAATCCATATTGTTGGATGGGACAACTTAATATAAAAATGTCACTTCCACCCAAGTATTATCACAATTATAATCCTAATCAAATTCCAACTGTTTTTTGTTTTGTTTTGTTTTTTACCATGGCTCCCTGTATTATTGTTCCGGGACCAATTGTGCTTTTTTTAGGAACTCAAACTTATTCTAAAATTTATAAGGAAAAGTAAAAGTTCCCAAAATAATAAGATAATTTTAAAAAAGAAGAGCAAAGAGAAATTGATTTTATCAGATATGAAGGCATATTCAAAAGTCATAGTAATAAAACAGTAAAGTTGTGGCACCTTAAACCAAAATAGAGAGCTCAGATGTACACCCCTGTATATTTGAGAATTTGGTTCATGAGAGAGAAGTCAGTATAGAAAGAAGAATGTTTAGCAAATGATTGTTGGGAAAACTAGATCTTTATATTGGGGGAATGGGAGGCTGGATTACTATTGTACCTCATATACAAAGGTGGGTTCCAGGTGAATTGAAGATCTAAATGAAAAAGATACAAAGCTAAGAGGCAAAAAAATGTACAATGATTTGTTTGATACCTGAGGTTGAATTCAGGGAAGATTTTATAAATAAGATTTTTCCCCCTTCAAGAGCCCAATATAAAAGACTCAGACATTAAAAAGCAGTTCCACATACAGAGAATTAGAAAGTTACCATGCATGCCCAGAGAAAGGCTCAGAAAAGATCTGAGAGGGCATTAAGCTTGCACCTCAGGCTGATCCTTGGCACACAGAGAGCCTGCAACAATAAAAACTAAATAATGAAGAACAGCAAATCCTGGGAGACAGGTCAGTGACTGCCAACGTTACCACATTGGTAGATTGAAATGTCCAGTGTTCAATAACAACCACAACAACAGAAGCACAGGGCATACAATGAAACAGGAAAGTATGGTCCATTCACAGGGAAAAAATAATTCAACACAAACCATCCCTGAAAAGGACCCAATGGCAAACATGGAGGCAAAGACTTTAAAATGAGTGTCTCAAAGATGCTTGGAAGACTAAAGGAAGATGTGGAGGAAGTCAGCAAAAATATGTGTGAATAAAATGGAAAAGCATCACAAGGGGGATTCTGGCAATGACTTCTTGGCTATAAACAAAGGCACCGGTAACAAAAAAAATATATAGACACATGGGACTTCAGGAGAACTTAAGATTTTTGTGCATCGAAAGACACCATCAACAGAGTAAAAAGGCAACCTGAAGAATGGGAGAAAATATTTCTAGATCCTGTACCCAATAAGGAATTAATATCTTTTTTTCTTAGTCTTTATGATTTACTGTTTTCATCTGAATTTTCACCAAAGATATGAGTTATATTTATGATCAGAAGAAAACTGAGAGGTAACCCCAGGAGATGACCACCAAGGAGCATAATAGATGCACCACCATGTAAATTGGCCACATTCTAGAGTCTGGTTCTCAGCTTTGCTAACTCAGAAACTCCACCTAAAACCTGTATTACTGAGTCATATGTTCTGCCATAAATAGTGGAAAGCCCTATTTTGGCTTAAACAGATAAGTGCTTATTATTGTAACAACGTGCAGAGGAAAGCAATTCAGGGCTGGTGCAGCCACTCATGGACGCCATCAAGGAGCCAGCCGTCCTCTGTCTTTTTTCTCTGACATCCTTGGGAGTGACTTTTGTCCTCATTGACACAAAACGGCTACTCTACTTCTAGGCCTCACATCCATGTTCTAGGTAGACAGAAGAAAGAAGGGCAGAAACAGTTTCTTCTATTAAGGCTTTACTTTTGTTATCCAGAAAAAGGAACACACTCCCTAGGGACTCCCACTTACATTGTATGGGCCAGAACTGTGACACATGGCTACCTTTAGCTACAAGGGAATCCGGGGAAGTGAGTATTTTTTGCTGGACACATGAGACTCAATAAGGAAGAATGGAAAACAGATAGGATGGCAACTCTCAGGGAGGCACAGCTCGTGGGTAGTCATTCTATCAGGGCATGGTTGGCATTCCCCAATTTACAATCTACTGAGATATTAACCAGACACCAATGTATTCATTCTCAGTGCAAAGAATCCCATTTCAGTGGCCAGGATTCTCATGTTTCCCACCAGGACACCCTCCTCCCCAGTATCAGGGAGCCAGGGAATGAAATTATTGACCTAAACATTCCTTGGTGAACACAGAATCAGATGCAAGCCAGGCAGCTACTATTGGAGGCCATTTCACCCAAGCTGTGAAGAGAACTGATGACTCTCCCACCTAACTGCTCACATCACTCACATTCAACATCCTAGTCGCCCTATAGCAGTGGACACGCACTGTCAACTTTCATCTCTCTGACTCCCCATTCTGTGTTGCATCTATGCCCAAATCCCCTTTTCTCCTGTCACATTGTTTCTTTAGCTCTGTTAATGACATCTCTTTGGCTTGTGTTTGGCCCACACGTGCTCTGTCTCTTACCATTTGTGTTGATTTTATTGATTAAGCTTTCAGAGTCTTGAGGGACCCCTATTTCCTCCCCACAGGGGTGACCAAGGGCCGAAGTTCTGCAGGCTAACGGCACCAGTGGCTTCAGGCCACAGTGAGGGCTGCCGTGCCGTTTGCGGTCAGCATCTCAAGATTACATCCTACAAGCAGTGGCTGAAACGTTGGGGATTGTTCTGCCCGGAGAAGAAGACGTTGAGGAGAACAGAGCATCTGCTTAATAGATCAAGTCACTGTCAAGAGGCTGGGCTGCTGGGGCTGCCAAAAGAAGAAATGATGGAAGACCAATGGATGGAAGTTGCAAAAAGACAAGTTTGTCCTTAAAATAGACATTATCCAATAAATCAGAATACGTTCCGTTCCTGCCCAGTGGTCCATCCAGCTGGGATGCGGTGGGGGTCGGGGGGTTGTGCACATTCAGTGACTATTCCAAGAGTAAAGAATTTATATTTATCACTAGCCCTGGTTCTTTCCCACTCGCCTAAAAACAGAATTTTTTAGTGCTCTAACCTATTTCTTGTTTCCCTTGTTTTTCTGAGATATTTTTACAGTCTCCTAGAAACATCTTTCCTGCTGCCAGCCTCAGCACCACATCCTCTGGGTGATCCCTCCCCTCAATCCTGGCCTGAGTCTGAAAGTGTGAAAAACCATTCTCCTGATAGTACAGCGGAGGCAATGTTGGGATACAATGAATGAATTATTGGGAGGTAATAATTCAAAGGCAAGATTATCATGTTTATGGAGTAAAGAACTGAGATGAGTGAGTAAATAGTGTCCCCCCAATATCCCTGTGCTTCCTTACATTTCCCAGCCTCCCCTGTGTTTAGGTGGGGCCGTGGGGACAGCTCCAACCAAGGCACAAATTGCTGATGTACCTCTTCCAGCTCCACATGGCAGCAACTGTTCAGACCACGTGTTGACAGGACAGAACCACAGATGTAAGCTACTGGATCCCTGTCACAGCACGGAGCTGAGATGCCAAATTTTGCACTAACAAGAAACAAACCACGGGGCCGGCCGAGTGACGCATTGGTTAAGCGCTGGTTTTGGGATGCCAGCGGCCCCGGTTCGGATCCCACATGAGGGCCAGTGACACTGCCCTCTACAGCTAACAACAGCTCCACCTGGAGCTGGGCTGTGCGAGCCCCGGTGATGGTGTGGGCTGCAGCCCCTGCTGCAGTGGGCTGCCATAGGCTACAGTGAGTGGCCAGCAGCCAGCGTGAGTGGCTGGCAGCCAAGCGTGAGCTGCCAATAGCCGCGATGAGCGACATCCAGAGGCCAGCGACCGATCTGCCTCATCCGGGAAGAGCACAATGACGATACCAACAGTGAAGCAACGTCCTCCGCAACTAAACTGAAGAACAAGAAGATAGCAACTTGTCTGTTCCCCTTCCCCGATTCCCCAACGCTGTTCCCCTCCACCAAACCCCAATAAAATCTTTAAAAAAAAAAAAAAAAGAAAGAAACCACGGTTGTGTTAAGCCTCTGAGATTTGGGGGTTTGCCTGCCCTGTCAGCTAGCACCGCTTAACCTAACTAATGATTTGCCAAGCTTTTTCACATACCTTTTAAATTTTCATAACCCTATATGCGGAGGTAATATCATCCCCACTTTATAGATGCAGTAACTGAGATTCTGAGACTATGCAGTGTCCAAAGGTCACACAACCAGCACATACTGGAACTCATATTTGAACCCAAATCTGTCTAACTCCAAAGTAAATGTTTCGACCGTCCATTTCTTAAAAGAGTGCAATCCCCAGGTGATTTTTGGGATTCCTTCTCCTCCCCTAAACCCTGCTCCACACTTTCCTATCACCACTGAGTGGGGAAAAGTAGAAGTCAAACAAATTCAATTTAAAAAAAGGTTTATAAGGTTAATTTTTGGTGCAGTGAATCTGTTAAATTTAATGAAGCAATGGTTCAAGAAAGAGATGGTGAGGAAACAGAATGATAAGAAAAGCAAGCTGTCAAAATTTCAGAAAGGGTAGAATCAAAAACAAAATCATCACAGAAATGAAGATAAAACTGGAAACAGCTCAAGAGAGCGTGGACATCTCAGTACAGAGAGGGACACAGACGACATTAGTTAGAATGAAAAGCAAAACAAATGGCAAATAAAGGGAGAAAATGCATGAAGATCAAAGAGCTCCAACTTACATACAATTGGAGTGTCTGAAGAAGAAAAACAAATATTTAAAGAAGAAATTCATTTGCATGTCAAGAATGAGATAAAGCATGTTTTTCTGTTTAATGGCCATTTGGCGTTCCTCTGTTGTAATCAACTTGTTCTATTATTCTTTTACCCACTTTTTTTAGTTTGTTGGCCTTTTTCTTATTGATTTGCAGGGATTCTTTGTACATCTAAATGTGAGTCTTTGGCAGGCCATATGCGTTGCAAGTATCTTCTTCCATTACCTGTGGCTTTTTACTCCCTTAGAGATGTATTTTTTTAATAAACTTTTAATTTTGAAATAATTTTAGATTTACAGGAAAGTTGCAAAGATAACACAAAGAGTTGATTTCCCATGGAATTGAAGTTCCTGGAAAAGCTGCTCAAATCCTTTAAAAATGATACGTAAAGGCAAACAGCACATTATTCAAGCATAAGACCAGGTCAACGAGACAAGAGACTTCTCCCACATTCATTGCAAAGCAGCTGCAAATGCTCTAACGATATAAAACAGTGTCCAGAAATGGTGACTCACATTGGGGTGACTGTTGTTACTCTTGTTAAAACAAGCTGATGAGAGGTCAGCTTTGAGGTAGAACAACAGAGATGTGATTACAATGATTCTATTTATAAGTCAGAAAAGTTCCTTGGGATATTTCTAGACTGGGAATTTGGCAGAAGCCCCATGCCAGAGCTAGGAGGACCCTGAACCATGTACATCCAATTAATTAAATAGCCAATGCGCCCACCTGGACTGGTGAATGTGACTGACTTACTTTGAGCTGCCCAGTGAGTGCCCGTAGGCAATGGAATAACGGTCCCAGACAGACAGAGAAAATTTAGAGCTCTTGGCACCTACTCTGACTCCTTGTCTCCTTCTCCACCTGTGTGAGGGTTTCAGGCTTTTTAAAAGAAGCTCATTTACTGGGCCTTGATGGTCAGCACAGGGAGCGTAGACCAGCCCCCTTTTCTGCTCCCACTCGCTCGGTCTGGAACCCGAGGGCTTCTCTTTGCTGTTTAGGTCCCGGACTTCCGGAAGGATGCAGGGAATTAAGCTCTCTGGGAACCAAGCTGAGCACCCAGGCTGATGGAAGGTCCACGTGGAGATTAGCCCAAAGGAGACCTCCAAGTCACAGTGGGACCTCAGGAGGAACCTGCAGGGTGCTTGTCACCACAACCCTAGATGACTAATGGGGCACATGCCTCTTGCTTGATGTCCGAGATGGGAAGATCTGGGTTTAAACCTTCTGACGCTTTTCTTCTGGAGACATTTTTTTTTCTCTTTATCTAGGAAATCCCCCTATTCTATGTGTATCTAGCATAACACCTTTGTACTGGGTTGAATAGTGTCCCCTCCAAAATCCATGTCCACCTGTAGCTGTGAATGCGTTTTTTTGGGGGGGACTTGAGGGGTTTTTTGGGAGGGGTGGGGGGCATAGGGCCTTTGAAGATATACCAAGATTAAAATGAAGTCCTATTGCATTGGGTCCTAATCCAATGATGGGTGTCCTCATAAGAAGGGAAGAGACACAGACACACACAGGAAGGAGGCTGTGTGAAGAGAGGCAGAGATTGGAGTGATGCTGCCACAGCCAAAGAATGCTGGTTCCCGGCAGCAACCCTGGGGGGCAAGAAGGATTCTTCCCTGGACCCTTCACAGGGAACACAGCCTGCCAATACCTCAGCCTCCAGAACAGTAAGAGAATAAACTTCTGTTGTTTTGAGCCACAAGGGTGGTGGTACTTTGCTACGACAGCCCTGGGAAATGAATACAACCCCTAAATCTTTCTTACATTTGCTCCGTATGTGTGCTTTGGACACTTTGCCCTGAATAGGGTATTTCCAACACACAGGATACAGTGATTGGTTAGCATTTCATTAATACCACCAAGGACATACTTCCTCTCAAAGTCTCTCAATCATTTTAATTAATAAGAAAGATAGGAGAGGAATATTAATGGCCCATAGTTGGGGGTTTTTTAATCCCCAGATCTCCATATAAAAAGAGAACAGAACTAGAATAGCAAAACCCGAAGCTCATGGCCAACATCTACAAGAAAAAACATTGACAACGTATCCCTACAAACCAAAATATGAGCGTGTAAGGGCAAACCGCTAACAGCGACAGGAGCAACGTGGTATCAACAAACGTTCAGGAGGAAGACAAGGAAAAACAGCTGGGCCTCTCTCGGATGGTCCTGAGGATCATAAAAACACGTCTTCTCTGGTAATTCTCTAGGGACTCAGCTGGCCAAGCTAAGGACAGCAGCCAAAACTGGGAAGGGATTTTCCAGGTGCCAACTCACAGGTGAGAACAAGGGACCGCCATACGATGGAAGTGCACAGAGTGACCCAGGCCCTGTGAACTCACAAAACTAACAAAGTAGAGCCCCTTCCGCATCCAAACACAACACTGAGGGAAAAATTGCTGAGCAAAACTTCCGAATTGATCAGGTCCAGACCAACAGGGGCAAAAGGAAGAGAAATGCCAGGAAGACAAATTACAGGAAGTGGGAGACTTGTTTTATACACCCTATGAAAAGAGCAGAAATGAGCTGTAGCGTCACGAAGTTCAGAAGAGTTACCTTGGCCCAACCTTCTCCTCCAGAAGTACAGAAAATTATTTTCATTCAAATATCATCCTAAGGTACTTTGAGAGAAAAGACATAAGGGGCAGAGTGACATCCCTACAGCCAGTGCAGGCACACCAGAATGATGAAGCCAAATACAAGTGCACACTGGTCACTTAACATTCCAAAATGAGAGAAAATAAATAGACTGATAGAAGAGAAGAAAGAGCTTCATGAACTGGAATTCAAAAGCTCAGAAAAGACGTGACTGAAGAAAAGGAAGGTATGAAAAGAAGAGGAGAGTCAGATACGAAATAAAAATTATTTTAGAAATGAAAACCAAGCTAGAAGAATCACAAATGCAAATAAACACAATGACTTAATGAACACTTAATGTCTTAAGTGAAATAAGAGATGAAAGAGGAACGAGCTTTAGTTACAAAGAATGAATAAGAAAATAAAAAAGAATTCACGAGAAAGTAACAGGAGGTAGGTAAAGAAGAACAAGTATTTATATAAGAGGAATCCCCCAAGAAGAAAACCAAAGCTATAAAACAGAATAACACTCAAAACTAAAAGTTTGAACATTTTTCCAGAAATGAAAAATACTTAAGAGCGCACTTAAGGACACACTGTACAATTAGAAAAATCACCTCAGCACAGCTAACAGAGACAAATGCTAGTAGAACTACTGGACTTTAAAGAAGAAAAATATCTTTGGACACTGATTAAATAGTTCGAGTCACTTATAAGAATACCAGATTGCATTAGACTTTTCAACGTCCACACTATATGCCAGAAGACAGCGGAGTAAAATATTTAAGATACTCAAGGAAAGAAAATGTGAGCCAAGCCATCCTTTAAGTATATGGGCCACAGACAGGCTGCTATAAACATTCAAGAATTCAGGAGCTGTTACTGTCATGAGCCCTTACTAAAAACTCCACCAGGAAACCAGTTCCAAACAACAAAAGTGACTTGGAAGACATCTGGGTAAGGACGGGCAGCAAGCTTGGTGCCAAGACTAAATGATAATCCTAAGAGAGTCCATCGAGAAGGTGATGGCTGTATCTGACACTATAGATACAATACAACTATCAAAAATGGGGATGGGAGAAAATGGGAAATTACATTAAATGTAGAATCAGAGATAGAGGGAGTGAGAAGAAGAGGGTACTAGCTCATTTTAATATTGTTCCTAGCAGGAAGCTAACAGAAGTAAGCAAAACTATGGAACAAACAGTATCATGTAAAGGCATTAGAATGCACTCATTAGAACAACAATTCAAACCTTCCTAAATTCCAAAAGAGAGCACATAACATAGATCACATATAGATCTATGTATAACAAAGCAATGTGACAGAACTGGGGTCAAGCACATCCTTCACATCAATACATCTAATTGGACTGAACTCAGCTATTAAAGAAAAAATAATCATATTGGCTTTAAAGGCAAAAATCTAATACTATGCTACATATTAGAGACACTCCTAATACAAAGAGATTCAGAAAGGTTAAAAATAAAAAGAAAAAAATGTTAAATAATTAAAAGATATAACAGACAAACACAAATAAAAAAAGAAATCATGAGTTGCCATCCTGATATCCAACAAGGTAGAATTCAGGCCAAAGAGCATTAAATGAGACAAAAGAGGACACTATAATTCTCAAGTCTGTAATTCCTTATGAAGATTTAATAGTAATACTCTTCGTGCATGTGATGACTTAACAGAAACTGTAGGAGATGACAGGAGAAATATACAGAAAGACATTAAAAGGGCCGTCCAAGTGGCGCGTTGGTTAAGAGCTGGCTTGAGACGCCAGCTCTGAGCTTCAGGGCCCTGGTTCGGATCCCATATGAGGGCCAGTGACACTGCCCTCTACAGCTAAGATGGTGAACAACAGCTCAACCTGGAGCTGGGCTCCAGGGCCGTGAGTCCCTGGGACGCATAGCTGCAGCCCCTGCTGCAGTGGGCTGCCATAGGCTACCGTGAGTGAATTCAACTGTGACAGAAAAAAGGCAAATTAAAAATACATGGAGATATGATTTCTCACCCACCAAACTGGACACAAAGCCAACAGTGTGACAATATACTCTGTTGGCAAGGTCAGGGAAAGAAGTATTCCTACACTGCTGGTGGGAAATTTAGTGATATCTTTAAAAATTACATATGCAGGAACCCTTTGACCCAGCAAGTCTGGGAATTTATTCCAAAGATAAACTAGCAAATATATGAAAAGGCTTTCCATTGTATGCACAATGAATGCACATTGTATGCAAATACAAGACTAGCTTTGTATGCACAAGGCTATTCATTGTAGCACAATTCTGTAATAACAGCAAAGGGCTGGAAACAAACAAACAAAAAGACAATGAATAAAGGACTGGTTAAGTAAACACAGTACATCCAATGATGAAGTGCTATGTAGCCGTGAAAGAAACAGGAAGTACCTCTTCATAGTAATGTGGGCACTCCCCAGACAGCAAGTGGGAAAAGGAAGGAAGAGAAAAATGTCCCTGGAATGCTCTCACAGATAGATGATGATAGATAGATAGATAGATAGATAGATAGATAGATAGATAGATAGATAGATAGATAATAGATACATGTGCTTATTCTTAAAATACCTGGATGGTTATCAGGGAGGGGAAGGGGGAAGGGGATGGAACACAGGGACTGAAGGAGAAGCTAGATGGCTTTGACTGTGCCTTGTTTTATAAATTCAACCTTAGAATTAAACTTAGAAGGCAAGTCCTAAAAATGAAAAGGGAAATTATACAAATGAACCCCAATTATGTAACATAACCACCAGTTAGTAATATAACCACCCAAGCAAGAATTGTTCCCAGGAATGCAAACACAGTTATTTGACTACATATCCCCAGTAGGATTCACTCTAGGACAAAAAGAACTTCAGAAATATCACAAGCTGTTTCCTGCAATCTCATTGTTAGCTGGGGTGCTTCGCATTGTTACTCTGAGACTGTTGTGTGTGTGCTTGTTGTGGGATAAAGCAAGTGAGTAATTATATTGGTACTATTAAGAGTCAGGATTTTCGGTGTGGACAAAGGAGATAAAGATGAGGTTCAATTAAAACACTGTGGTTTTGAATTTGAATTAGTAACATCAATATGAATACACTACATATTTTATCTCTTAAAAATAATACAGGGCCGGCCGAGTGGCGCATTCGTTAAGAGCTGGTTTGGGGATGCCAGCGGCCCGGTTCGGATCCCACATATGAGGGCCAGTGACACTGCCCTCTACAGCTAACAACAGCTCCACCTGGAGCTGGGCTGTGTGGGCCCCGGCGATGCTGTGGGCTGCAGCCCCTGCCATAGGCTACAGTGAGCGGCCGGCAGCCAGCGTGAGCTGCCAATAGCCGCGGTGAGCTACCATCCAGAGGCCAACGACCGATCTGCCTCACCCGGGAAGAGCACAATGATAATGCCAACATGGGCCAGTGAAGCAACGTCCTCCACAACTAGACTGAAGAACAAAAGGACAGCGACTTGTCTGTTCCCCTTCCCCAATTCCCCAACGCTGTTCTCCTCCTCCATTCCCCAATAAAAATCTTAAAAAAAATAAAAAATAAAAAAAAAAGAAGCCAACTTCTGGGTATGTATCCAAAGCAAATGAAAATACCAACTCAAAAAGATATCTGCACCCCATGTTCACTGCAGCACTGTTTACAATAGCCAAGACATGGAGACAACCCGTGTCCACAGATGGATGAATGGTAATTTTTTTTTAATACCATTTTTTAATACCATATATGTCACATTTTTAAATATTATTCAGCCATAAAAAAAAGAAGGAAATCCTGCCATTTGCAACAACATGGACCACAAGGGTATTTATTATAATAAGTCAGACAAAGAAAGACAAATACCATATGATCTCACTTATATGTGAAATCCTAAAAAAAAAAAAAAGAAAGAAAGAAATCAAACTCATAGATGCAGAGAACAGATTAGTGGTTGCCAGAGGCAGGAGGAGACTAAAAGGGAGGGGAAATGGGGCAGGTAGTCTGAAGATGCAAACTTTCACTTATAAAATAAATAAGTCCTGGGGATGTATGTACAGCATGGTGGCTATAGTCAATAATACTGTTTGGTATATTTGAAAGCTGCTAAAAGAGTAGATCTTAAAATTTGTTATCACAGGGCCTGCTGAGTGGCGCGGTGGTTAAGCGCTGGCTTAGGAAGCCAGCGGCCCCGGTTCGGGTCCCACATATGAGGGCCAGTGACACTGCCCTCAAAAAAAAAAAAAAAAAATTGGTTATCACAAGGAAAAAAGTTGTAACTATGGTGACAGATGTTAACCAGACTTATTGTAGCAGTTATTCACAATATAGAATCATTATGTTGTACACCTGAGACTAATATAACATCCTATGTCAATTATGTCACAATAAAAAATAATTTTAAAAAAATAAGCCCAGATAATAAATAAGAAGTAAAGATAGAATTAGAACATGACCATTTTGCAACCCTTAATTGAATGAATGGATTTATGCAGTGGTGGTGAATGCCTGCTAATACCACAAAAAGAAAGGCAACCTGCTATTTATATGTTCCCTGTTGGATTAACGCACCGCCAACTGGGGAATAATCCTGCCAGAAAATTAAACCTCAGTCTGATAAAGGCTCCAGATTTAATTGTCAACTTATGTGAAATACAGGTGACAGAGAAAACTGTAGGATGAGTGGCATGTTCAGGACTACCCCGGTTTGAGGAAGGGGTGAACTTGGTTGGCTGGTCGCCCTACTGCTAGTGAAGCTACAGGATGAAATCAGCAAAATCCAGTTGTAGAAAATTCTAAAAGATAAACAACGTAGTTGCTTCAATCAAAACCAAAAACAAGCAAGGGAAAAACATGGAAGAGGACTTTATTAAAAAGTATTTAAGGGTTCTACCTGCCAATTGCAATGTATGGACTTTATTTGGTTTCTGATTCAAATAAAGAAATTGGTTTTTTAACGTGTGTGAAACAAATGAACAAGTATGATCACTAACTGGAGATATGATGATATCAAGAGATTGTTATTTGTAGTTATTATTTGTATGTATTATTTGTAGTTATTTTGTTGTAGTTATTTCTTTTTAAGAGTCCTCATCTTTTAGAAATACTGAAATATTTACAGATGAAATTGCATGATCTCTAGGATTTGCATCAAAATAATCTGATGTCAGGGGAGTGAATGAAATAGATTGGACATGACTTGATCACTGTTAGTAGATGATAGATACATAAAGAGTTGTTGTGGATTCTTAGTGCTTTTGTATATGTTTAAAAGTTTGCATAGTAAAAAATAAATTTTAATGGAAAAGAATATACTAGGAGTGAGGTTCATCTGAAAAGCTGATGACTTTTCAGTGATAAAAGTGATAAACATCATTTTCCTCCAGGAGCCAATTATTTGTCTGTTGGCCCTCAGACCCACACTCAGTTTTCCATACGTGCCTTTGTGTTGTGAGGGCTCAAAGTCCAAAAACTACATATCTCAGACTTCTCACCAACTGGCTTCTGGTTGAGTTTCATCAGTGAGAACAGATGACAAGAGATCAGAGGAGAGGCAGAGCGGTCGCCTGGCTCCTAACCAGCTCTCTCTGCTCTGCCTCGCCCACTTTGGAGGCGTGTCCTGGAAACAGCCCCCTCCCTCCAGCCCCCAAAGCACCTCTATCACACAGCAATGTTTGTAACAGACTTTCACTAAAGGCTTGTGCAGCAACAGAGAGTAATTTTATCCCAGGTAGGAAATATCAGAGCACTGAAGGTCACGCATCAATCTTCCTACAAATACATTGCTCATTTCCTGCCAAAAAATAATTTCTTGCTGCCAATGTGTCTTCATAAGCCTTGGATGCCTTCCGGATCCTTCTGCCTCTCACTGTGGGTCCCACACACTCTCTCCTGGGAAGCCCATTAGTTGTTATTCCATCTCGCTTATCCTCTCGCACTCACTTATCCAGGCCATTCTCCAAGGACCTCATTTTTAATAACTGAAAAGGCCCATCAGGGTTTTTCCAAACCAAAGGGGCCGTTCCTTTCCTAACAGCAACGTCCTGCCCTTCTCCTATGATATTCAGCTGAGACTATAACCAGCTTTTCAAAATATTTTTTTCTGCTACATGTAGAAGACATAAAGGCTGTCTCCACTCTCAGTGAGAAAACACCACAGTAGGGGGTCAAATTAGGTATAGCAGTGACTCACCACACAAAGGGGAGAAGAAGGAGGCTGAGAAGTCCCTCTTTCTAATAAATTATAAGGGCTTGAGCTGGAGCAGGATTTCTCAGCCTTGGAGCTATTAACATTTTAGGCTGGATGACTCTTTGTCATGGGGGGACGGTCCTGTGCCTTGTGGGTTGTTTAGCAGCACCCCTGGTCTCTACCCACTAGATGCCACCTATCTCACCCCTAGTTGTGACAACCAAAAATGTATCCAGATATTGTCAAATATGTCAAGGGGCAGGGGGAAAAATCACACCTGGTTGAGAACCACAGGCTAGAGAAAGACACATCTGTCCATATGTAGGACAGCCTCGCTCTATGGCCTCTGACCTGAGGCTCTCCTCACAGCTCACTGGAGTGGATCCAGTGACCAGGACCAGACGGCAGGAAGCCAGACATGCAGAGGTGGGTACTGAAAGGGTCTGAGAGGCGGTAGAACCAGGGTGAGACGCTGGTACCTAAGTAGGTGCTGAAACAGATCCCACTGCTCCCCTCCTGTAAGAGACAGTGACACCTCTGAGAAGAGCAGGTGGGAGGGGCAAAGGGCTCAATTCAGTCGCGCCCCAATCCAAAGAAAGACTCCCAAACACATGCTCTCCAAGCAGAGTCTAGTGCCTCATTTTCCCACCCAAACAACACTCTGGGGTTCACAAGGGTGTGTTTCAAAGGTTGGGAGGGTCATGAGTTGGGCATGTGGTGGCACAGAGAGGCCAGAGACGTGCGTTCTAGACCTGGCCCTGCCCGCCACTAATTACCTGTGTGACCTTGGTCCATCCGCACGCCTCTGCAGTTCTCAGCTGCTTGGCCCCAGAATGAATGGGGACAGCCAAGTGCGCTCCAGAGTCAGCTCTGTGCCTCTGCCCCCACACAGCCTGTTTCCATGCCCATCTCGCTCCTTCTCCATCACTTGAGTTTTCCCAACAGCTCACTTTTCCAACCCTGATATTTTTAATCAGCCAGCCAACCTTCACGGATCCCAGCCCTATGCCAGCCTCAGTGACAAATGACAATGACAAAAATGGGCAAAGTGAAAACAGCAGGTTTCTATTTCCTACACTCGGGGACAAGGGATTCAGGAGTTGGGAAGCGTTGCTCAGCTGCTGGCATGGGCTCCTTTGGTGAGAGACTTTCTCTGATGGCCCCTCACTTCATTTCAACTCCAGTCTCAGCCCTGTCTTCAAGCAATTTATAGCTGTGTTAAGAAGTCGAGACTAGCACAGATTTCTATTTTATCTTGCCAAAGGTGAAAAATGCCACCTTCTCCACAACAGCAACCAGTAAAATGTATCCCTATAATAACCTGGCTTATACCAGGTCTGTTTCATAATTTATAACTCTTAACATGAGCTTCTAAATTCTACTTTAAAATACAAAAAGAACAGGGCTGGCCGAGTGGCGCGGTGGTTAAGCACTGGCTTGGGAAGCCGGCGGCCCTGGTTTGGGTCCCACATATGAGGGCCAGTGACGCTACCCTCAAAAAAAAAAAAAATACAGAAAGAACAAATCCATCATTTATACTTCATTCCCATCACTGTTTCTTCTCCCTCTGGCCAAGGAGCACATGGGTCTCTGGTCTACATAAGGGTATGCCGGCTGGTCTAACTGGGCCATCCTGCTGTGGTTGCTCCATTCTGCTATGAACTAAATATCTGTGCCCACCCCATAATTCATATGTTGAGACCTATTGACCAAGGTGATTATTAGGAGGTGCGGCCTTTGGGGTGATTAGGCCATGAGGGTGGAGCCCTCATGAATGGGTTTAGTGCCCTTATTAAAGACACCCCAGAGAGTTATCATGTCCCTTCAGCTGTGTGAGGACAGCTGTCAATGAACCAAATAACAGGTCCTCACCAGACACAGAATCTGCCAGCACCTTGATCTTGGACTTCCCAGCCTCCTGAATTGTGAGGAATAAATGTCTGCTGTTTATAATCACCCAATCTGCGATATTTTTGTTAGAGCAGCCAGAATGTATGGAGACTCATCCAGGTACCTCACACGCCCACGGGCTGGACTCTCCAGGTACCTCACACGCCCACGGGCTGGACTCTCCAGGTACCTCACACGCCCACGGGCTGGACTCTGGACTCCTGTGGTTCCCTCCGTCTCATCCCAGGTGCTCTCAGAGCCACACCCCTGCCTGACTTTCTAGCAGCTGTGCAGGCTGCTGTCATGCGTCTGACTTACGAATTGTAATCAGACCGGCCCTGTCTGCGGAGCCAGGGGACAAATCAGACCCTGACAGGCTCAGATGCCAATTTGTGCATTCCTCCCCTATGTGGGACACTTTTGTGTCTGAAAGTCTTCTGAAAACCACTCTACGACATAGTATTGGCATGACTCCTGAGCCCCTTTTCAAGCCCTTCTTTAGAGCAAAGAGAATATAGTATCAGTCCAGGAAACCTTGGTCCCTGCTGGCTCTACAGTAAGACATGGAAGTTCAGGACTTTCAAGAGTCATCTGGGGCTCCCCACCTGAGTGTGGGAGCATGGGCCACTGGTGAGATCAGAATCTCAGGTAACCAGACAGCACACAGGTGGCTCTGAAAGTTTACCTAGGTCCAAAGCTGTAATTCACGCAGACCTCGAGTCCCGCATGAGGAGGCTTCCAGCTTTCTTGTGGGGAGAAAGGATCTCAAGGACTGAAACCAGAGACATCACAGTTAGGGGGAGCTTCTGCTATTGAAGAAAGAGTGGACATTCCCCCCAAAATTACAAGCTGTACTTGACCAACACAGAGCTGCACCCACACATCTCCCCAGGAGTCAGGAAGCATTCTGCATCCAGGGGAAAAATCAGGAATTGAGCAAATAGGCCAGACTGTAGATGGACTGAATGAGGAGAGCAGCGGGTGGGTCACAGCCCTTTCCTGCCGTGCTTCAGACAGCTAGCCTCCCGCCCCTCCATGGAAACCACACAGGGAACCCGCTCCATGCAAGTAGGGTTGAAACTATGTGCCTATGTCCAGGCAGGAAGATGGGGAGGTGACATGTCCTTACTGAGGAGATCATGCCTATCCACATTCAAGAGGTGGTCCCCTCAATAGTGAGGATGGCATGCGGAGAGACAAGTGCTTGTCCTGTTGGCATCAGTTACTTCCAACTTGCCAAGCATTTAATCAAAGGAGCTGCCTCTTTACCAAAGTCACTTGCAGCTTTTCTGCATTTTATTCTTTTCCAAACCACAAATTTGACAGTTACCCGGAACATTCAATGTTTGCCAATCAGTTGGCAAAAGGTTACCGGGAAATAAGGCGTCTGTCCTCAGTAAGCAGCGTTTTGCCCCAGCCCCTCCCCCAGGGCCATGTCTGATATGAGCTGGGTCTCTAATAAGCTGTGTCACTTGCAATCCCTTCCAAACCCTGCTCCTTCTCCAAATGCCTGAGGTCACAGGAGGGTGGCCTGTGCCTCTGCAGGAGGGAAGCTAATGGCTCATGAAGGGATTTTCTAAGACCTGAGTTGAACAGCTCTGCCTAAAATCAAGCACTCCCTCCCGTGCCCTTCAGGACTGCCTGTGTAGAGTGACAGTGACAGGAGCCACTGGACCGAGCCAAGCCATCCTCAGCTCTGCACCATGCCCCCATCTCCTGGGAGGCGCCCCGCCTCCTGTTCTGTTTCCTTTGCACCCCCTCACCTCCTCTCTAATTCCCCATCTCTGTGCCCCGATGTCTCATTATGAGTCACTAATTATTATTGCGGAAAACTGCTTGCTAATTGAAAGAAAGAGAGAGAGAAGAGGAAAAGGAAGGAAAGGAGGGAAGGAAAGAGAGGAGGAGAAGCAGAATGGGAGGGAGGGAGGGAGGGAGGGAGGGAGAGGAGGGAGGGAGTAGGAGGGAGGGAGAGGGAGGGAGGGAGGGAGGGAGAGGGAGGGAGGGAGGGAGGGAGGGAGGGAGGGAGGGAGGGAGAGGGAGGGAGGGAGAGGAGGGAGAGGGAGGGAGGGAGAGGGAGGGAGGGAGAGGGAGGGAGGGAGGGAGAGGGAGGGAGACAGAGAGGGAGGGAGGGAGGGAGGGAGGGAGGAAGGGAGGGAGGGAGAGGGAGGGAGGGAGAGGGAGGGAGGGAGTAGGAGGGAGGGAGGGAGGGAGAGGGAGGGAGGGAGAGGGAGGGAGGGAGGGAGGGAGGGAGGAAGGGAGGGAGGGAGAGGGAGGGAGGGAGAGGGAGGGAGAGGGAGGGAGGGAGAGGGAGGGAGGGAGGGAGGGAGGGAGGGAGGGAGGGAGGGAGGGAGGGAGGGAGAGGGAGGGAGGGAGAGGGAGGGAGGGAGGGAGAGAGAGGGAGGGAGGGAGGGAGGGAGAGGGAGGGAGGGAGGGAGGAGGGAGGGAGGAGAGGGAGGGAGGGAGGGAGGGAGGGAGGGAGGGAGAGGGAGGGAGGAGAGGGAGGGAGAGGGAGGGAGGGAGGGAGGGAGGGAGGGAGGGAGAGGGAGGGAGGGAGGGAGGGAGAGGAGGGAGGGAGAGGGAGGGAGGGAGGAGAGGAGGGAGGGAGAGGAGGGAGGGAGGGAGGGAGGGAGGGAGGGAGGGAGTAGGAGGGAGGGAGGGAGGGAGGGAGGGACAAGGAGGGAGGGAGGGAGGGAGAGGGAGGGAGGGAGGAAATGAAGGGAGGAAATTTTGTCTCGGCCACCTCTCCCTTCTAGGGACATAGTTAATTCACCTCTAGGTCCATCACATGCTTGGCTGATAGTGTCCCCATAGCTGGGAAGGGCCACTTAGAAGAAGGGTAAAGCCCTGGAAAGGTCAGCTGAGAGCAGCCTGGAGAAACTTGGATGTGCCCCACCCCGCAAGGGGGAATCTGAGCTCCTGGAGGCAGGCCAGGAAAGTGGTGGGGGTGCGGGAAATGAGGCAGAGAAGACTCTTCAGAAAGATGCGAACCAACCAAGAGGGTCTTGGAAGGACAAGCAAGGAGGTCAGCCAGTGAGAAAGGCACTGACAAGGAGGTGGCCAAGAACTAAGGACTGGAATGCCTGAGATACTCTTCTAAATTGGTTCCTAAGCTGTGCTGTGAGATAACTTACCCAGCGCTCATACTGATCCCCAAAATCTTCATTAATCTTCTGCTATAGGCAACAGCCTTTGGTTAGTGGGGCTTTGGGATAATGAAGGAGGTGACGAGTGTCCAGCTTGAGTCAGAGTGTCATGGAAGAGAGATGGCAGCAGGCACAGGAACCATAGCAAGCTAGGAGACAGGAGCCTGCAAAGAGGCTAGTCACATGGGGATTGACCCACAACAAAAGCCCCATTCCTCGGCACCCCAAGACAGAGGGAGGCACTGGGCACACCCTACTCTCCACGGGATGGGGCTCCAGCCAATTTCTAAAGGAAGCCCCCCACCCAGGGCTGGAGAATGAAGCTAGCTGAGTCATGTCTCTAATCATTGTTTAACCCAACCTTCATTCCCCCACATTCCTGTCACCAGCCCTGAGAATTACGCTTCTTTATGGCCACTCAGAACCCCACATAAAGCCAAACTTGCCTGCAGGACAGTCACAATGCTGGGACGCCTAGGGCAGTTTGACGTTAAAGACTTAGTCATTTTCATATCAGTGAAGAGTTTCATTGTGCGTAGGCTGCTCAAGCCCAGGAGAACAGCCTCATTTGACCTTCCAGGTGTCCCCAATCATCAAGGTCTCTCTACGCCCCCTGCTCTCACCACCTGGTGGAGCAGAAAGAGAAAGCCCGGCGGCTACACACAGCTGCCTCACCATACCAGCCCTCTCCAGACTGTTTACCTAATGACTGATTTCCTTGCCAGTTAGCGTCTAAGTCTTTTGCAGCCAGACCTTATGCTATTGCTAATTTTAAAATAATGGTAAGACAGTCGTGCTAAATTCTTCTGCTCTGGTTTCTTAGCGATAGCTTTTGCAGACTTCCAACTCACTTAGGAGATGTGATTATAAAATAATGAAGCTGATTATTTAAACAAACGCTTCAAAAGACATTGCGGGGGGGGGACAAAGTTACCCCCCCCAAAAAAAAAAGATAAAGTGTCAAGAATCACTTTACGTCAAGTGTTATTGCAATAAGATGATCGAGATAAATGGAGTGTTTATAAGGTTTACTATCACGCACCCCTGCAGCTTTAGAAAACTATTACTACTCCATCTTTTACTAAATTCTCATTAATTTTCACACCAACCACCCGTTTATGATATACAATTATCTAAAAATGTCTCAAAATAGTCACCTTTGAAGGCCCTGTGATTAAAATTCATTTCAACTTTTTTTTTTTTTTTAAGGGCAGTGTCACTGGCCCTCACATGTGGGAACCGAACCAGGGCCGCTGGCTTCCCAAGCCAGCGCTTAACCACCGTGCCACTCGGCCGGCCCTCATTTCAACATTTTTGAGCACTTGACCCGCTATGTGTGTTCTCATGGTCCCCGTACGTTCAGACCACCAGGATGCCTACCAGGAAAACGTCGCTTCTTGTGTGAATAGTGTAAGGTCACATCTGAGCGGCCAGGCTGGGCCCCTTTCAGTTCCCACTGTCCACCACCTGGGGGAAAAGGTGGGTCCTACACACCTGAAGGTGGAACAGAAAAGCCCTGGAAGGAACCTCCCTCAGCCTTGACTGTCAAAGAACAAATGAGCAGCCACACAGCGGGTGGTGAGCGGGAGCCCTCCACACAGGGGCAGCTGGGAACAGGAGGCTAGGAGGAGACATGCTGGCAAAGTGCCTGCATCTCCAAGCTCCTCCACAACAGACGTCTCGGGGAGACGCAAAGATGGCCGCTGCTCAGCCCGTCCCCTTTCAGAGGACAGAGGATGGGGGTGGGGGGCTCTAACAAAGGTCTGAGCAGAGTGATGCAGGAGGTTTAGACCAACTGAGAAGCTTGGAAAAGTTCTCCTGGAGGAGGTGACATCTGAGCTAGGACTTGAAGGATGGAAGGGTGTCTCTGGACCAGGAAGGAACCAAGGCTGCATTACGAGAAGAGGGAAGACAGAACCAGGTGGATGTAAACAGTTTGGGTCCTTAGGGGTTTACCTCTGGAGTATCAGATCCCACACCTGCCTATCAGAAGAGGAGATCCTTCCTCAGCCCTCACACCCTAAGCCTAGCTGCACAGAAAGGCCCAGCCCCACAAAGTCAAGCACGCAGACCCTTTTGGTGTGAAGGGTTTTACTACTAATCCCTACCAAAATCCAGAGGTGTTCATTTAGTAAATTGCTGAGTGCCTTCTCTGGGGGAGCTGCTGTGCTTGGCATTGGGGGAACAGAGACAGGGACACAGTATAGCACAGAGGCAATAAGCCCCCCAGATCAGCAGTCCAGGGTACTGAGAGGGAGGGGGTGGGGGAGGGGGAGGGCAGTCACACAGCAGGGGAGGGGAGCTCCAAGCCTTTCCTAGAAGAGTCCCCTGAGGATCAGTAGGAATTCACCAAGCTCAGGGTGCTCCAAGCAAAGGAGCAGAAGGTACAAAAGTCTGCAGGAGAGAGAAGGTTCTAGAAATCCCAGACACATGCAAAGGTCTCCAAGTCACTGTCCCTAGAGCAAGGGAGGCTGTGACAGGCAAAGGGTTAAGCCAGCCGGTTCACTCCAGCTCTGCTCTCAGGAGCTATGGGCCTCAGGTGCAGCCTCAGGCTTTGGTTTCAGGCAGTGGGAATAACACTGGCCACAAAGGATGTACTCAGTATCTATTCCTCCTATTTGACAATGAAATGTGAGAGCTGCCACTGTAGCAGAGCAGGGGCAGGAGTCCAGGTAAGGACAGGTGCGGAGGTGAGCTTGCACCTGGACCTTGGGCAATGGATGAGTCACGAGGCAGTGACGCATCCCTAGGAAGTCGGCTTCTGCACCGTGGGTGCAAAGGTGGAGGTGAGGGGGCAGCCTGGTCCTGCCCCTGCAGTTCCGGCCTCCAACCCCTGACCATATTCCAGCTCCAGGCCCTGCTACCTGCCTTCCTGGGCATTGACAGCCTCCTGGAGCTCTCCACACCTGCTACCCACCCCGCCAATGTGGCCTCTTGGTTTGGGAGAACCCTCAGCTCTGGACAACAGCCCCCCAAGAGTTGGGTGCCCAGCCCTGCAGAGGAGAAGACCACACCACGCCTTTGCCCCACCCCGCCACCAAAGTCCTTATAGCTCCAGGAGCCCAGGTCACGGAGAAGGCCAGGGAGCAAGGCTGGTGCAGGCATGAGGACAAATGCAAAGAAAAACATGGTCACCAGGTGCCCCAGGGCAAGGGGCCAGAACCTGGGAAGATGCCCCCTCGGCTCCCGTCAGCCACGTGGGCCTTCCCCAGCGCTGTCTGTCCAGCCCAAGGTCTCCGTCCCAAGGAGGAAGGCAGTGCTTACATGCTTACATTCATTCATTCATTCATTCATTTATTCAGGGAACATTGAGCACATTTGGCTCCAGGCACTGCAGAATCACACAAGCCCTAGCCTCACAGGGCTGACCGTCGGTAGAATACAGAGTGGCTTCAGAATGGTCCACGCACCTTCTTTTGTTGCTTCCTGAGGTCCAGGAACCAGACGTCCCGTAGGCATCCCTTCTCCCAGGCTCACAAGCCCCCATCAGGCAGAGCTGCCCTTTCGGCCTGGCCCGCCTCTCCACCTCTCACCCCAGGAGTTCATCCTTCCCCTGTCTCTATGCTCCATGCTCGTCTTCCAGGCCCTGTCCCCCGACTCCCTCTCGGGGCACTGAGCTCACGCAGGCTTCTCCCTGGTCACACCCTCTGGGAGGGGAGCCAGGGCCCTAGTGCAGAACCATCAGGATGGGGGAGATTCTTCCCCATCTCCCACCCGCCCTAAACAAAGCGAGACCCCTCCATGCTGCTCAGAGACCCCAATCTCTCCTCCCAACAACCCCCCACCCCATCCCAGGCACGGGCAATGAGAATGGCCACGTTTGACTTTAAAGTGAGGTTAACAAACTCACCTCAAGTGGTCAGGGGTTGTGGGATTACAGAGAGCCCTGGGGGCTTTTAGCAGCACCCTTGCCCACTACCTGTCCACTCTTCCTGCTGCCCTGACATGACCGTTGTGTGCTCATGGTGAAGTCTGGGTATGGTCATGAGACGAGCAGCCCACGCACACGTGCACATTCACCAGCACCACCCTTCACTGGACCCAGGACATTTGTTCTGACTTGTTACCCCAATAATGAGAACGAACCACCTGAAGCCTCCACCCTCTTCAAACAGCGCCTCTGTGATCAAGGAGCACAGGTGATCAAGGGATCAAGCTGAGGCTCATCTGCGGCAGACACCGGGGAAGCTCTGGTCAGGCCTAGGGAGCCAGTGTGCCAAGGGTTGGGTTGGCGTGAGGGCCCAGTTACATGGGGCCCAGGTGAGTCCATGTTAAGGCTAACATAAGGCCAAGTCAAGGGTTTGGGGGTACGGGCCAGGACTTGGGCCAAATACCGCCCAGGTTAGGGTCCATGTGGGCTGAGTTAGGGTACTGTGTAAGGGGACAAGAGCATGGCTGCATTGGCGGTCAGCGTGGGGCCAACTCTGGGGGCCAGTATGGCCGTCGGCAAAGCAACACAAGCCGGAGGAGCTAGGCCCAGGCCAGCATCCCATTCGGACTGCCTCTACGTTCAAAACAGTACAGATGGTTCTTTGCTCTCCTGAATCTAGGCCCTCGTGGAGCCAGGAAGCTCTGGAGGGGACCTGTGTCAGCCCCCAAGGAGCGCCCTCCACCACCCACAGCCCGCACCTCAGACACCAGGGCAGCCCCTGCAGGCCCTGTGCCTGGACTGACGCGGAGAAGCCAGTGCAGAAGCACCCAGGTGAATGCGAACACAGGACACAGCATGATGAGGCCACGCTCGCCCAGTACTACTGGAGTCTCCTCAGGATAATTATTTATTATTCATAGTCATCAGCATCTTCATTAATTATTCATATGATCCTTAATTATTATCCTTAACAATAAGAGCAGTAAATAGCAGAAAAGTCCTTGAGGTGCCTAAGGCCCAGGGCCGGGTGCCTCTGGGCAGTTAGACCAGCTACTGCCCCCAGGGCAGCGGGGGGACCACAGACCCCCCAACCACTGCCCGGCCCTGCCCCTGCCCCTCCCACTGGGGCCCATGGGACTGCAGGAGGAGATGGTCCCAAGGGCTGGGGAAGGGCTGTGCCTTTGAGTTCCTCTCCCCTTCTCGGCCAGGGCCTCCCGGGCAGAGCCTCCGAGGGGAGGGGCCCAGGCAGTGCGCTGAACCCTGGGTAAGCCATGTGTCCACACTGGGCAGCCCCCTAACTCCCCGGGTCTGAGCCGTGTCTGTGCAAGGGCTGGGAGGTGAGGGCGCCCAGCTGGCCTGGCAGGGAGAGGCGTCGAGTGGGGCAGTCTTGGGGGAGCTCTGGGGCCCCTGGGGGCAGCTCCTCACACATCATGAACTGGGAAACCTGCAAAGAAGAGAGAGTATAAGAGGCAAGGAACACGTGGAGGGAAAGGGAGGGGATGGAGGGGGGGTCAAGTGGATAGAGAGGAGGGTCAGAGAGGGCCAGGAGAACCCCGTGAGAAGACAGGAGGACACAAAGAGGCTGGAGGGGGCAAGTGGAAGGGCCAAGGGAGACGGAGCAGGACACAGATCACAAAGGGAAGCACCGAGGATGGAAGACAGCAATGCGCCCTCGGCGGGCAAGAACCAAATGGGCGGCGGGCCTGACACGGGGAAACCATGAGGCCATAGCTGCTCCCTGCCCCAGGGAACACGGCAGCTGAATCCAAACCCAACCCGGACGGAATAAGGGGCCCTGAGTTGGGACAGAAAGAGAAATAAGGTTCCTTCCTCCAGTCCAGAAAGAACTCAGGGACCAAGGCGAGGCAGGCTGGCGGCCAGGCCTGGGGAGGCCAGGGAGTACGCCAGGGCCGGCGGAGGGGGTTTGCGGGCGCTGACGCGTCTGCTGTGAGATCTGCGGGGGAGGCTGTGAAGGGAGACTGGCACATTTGCTGACGTGGGCCCTGTGTCTGCAAACAGGAGCCGGCAGCAGATGGGAGGGCAGCAGGCGTCAGAGGAAGGTGGGGCAGATCCCAGGCCGCCTCTGGTGGCCAGAGGAGCCCCCTTCTGGGGCCCAGACACAGTTGTCCTGTCAGGAGGCCTCTTAGGAAAGGACAAAGTAACAGGGCCCCGTCTGCCGCAGGAGGGGAAAGACATGAGCCGGAAGTGCTACCTGGGGGCCTAGCCACAACCCTTGGGACAACCCTGCAACGTAAGGTGGCCAGCATGAGAGCCACTGGCTGGCAATAGTTGGCCCCGGAGGTGCCAGTCACACCAGGGACCTGTCCCAAGAGTGCACCGGCATTACCAGGCCTTGGGCTCCATCAGTCCCCTCCTCAGAGACCACCCGCTTGTGGCCATGACAGGCACCATGAGCAGATCTGACTGTTCAGGGGACACGAGGGGCGCCTTTACCCAGCTGGCAGCTTTGGGTTGGGGGCTATCCTGCCTCCTGCCTTGCCCATGGCTCGAGGCAGCCCTCCTCCAGGAGTACAGTCTGAGGGAAGGCTGGAGCTCAGGGCTGAGCAGAAAGGGCGGCCAAGCAGGGCTGGGGTGGAATTGGCGCGGAAAAGGCAAGGCTGGGTTGCCATGGGCGGGAAGGGAGCTTTGAAACCCACCTGAGAAAGCGAGTCCAGGGTGAGGGTGGGGATGGGGCTGACGGGCAGTAGAGGGCAGGTGGAGGTGGGGCCGGGCCCCGGGGTGGTCACAGCACTGTAGGCAGGTGGGACCAGAGTCATCTGCCTCTGTAGCAGCTGCAGGATGGTAGCCATGTCTGCACTGAGCCGGGTCTCCAGCCTAGGGCACGGAGGAGAAGGATGCTCTGGGACTTGGGAAAACGGAGACACCAGAAACTGACTTGGGGACCGCCCTATGGCCAGGCCAGCTGGTCAACCCCAGACCCACTCTTCATCCCAGGTGTGGCAGCCAGTAGCGTAGCTCTAAACGGAGGGAGAGTGTCACGCTGACGTACACACGGACAGGCCTACACAGAACCCACGCTCCCTTCCCCTTCCCACGCTGCCGGGGACCCACAGATCACACTGTCACATTCCCATACCCCATGACCTACAGACCCTCCCCACACACACGGCTGGGCCAGGCTGGACCCCAGGGGCCACCGTCACCTATTAAGCTGCCTTTGGAGGGCATCCAGCCTGCTCTCCACATCACCCCGGGACCTCCGGCCAGGACTGGAAAGAGGGATGTTGAGGAGGCTTGGGGTGGGGGCAGGGCAGCGTGGCAGCTCCTGGTACTGGCGGCCCCGGCTGTCCCCCCAGAAGCTGAAGATGTTGGACACTCCTGAGAAGGCGCCTGGAGCCAGAGAGCTGGGTTGAGGGAGACCAGGACATATGCCACGCCCTGCCCGCCCGGTGGCCCCTGTCCTACCTGACAGCGGATTACAGGTGTCACTGCTCTTCTCACAGTCCTCGGCCAGGGGCTCCCCACCCGGCATCTCTCCGGGAGGCCTGGGGCTGGAGAAGGGCACCAGGCGGAGCGGGCTGCGGCTGAGCCCTGGGCCCTCATCGTCACTGCTCTCGGGGCTGGACGGGCCGCTGGACAGGCTCTCTCCCCAGGGCCCCCCTGGCCGGCCCCGGCTACTCGGCCCTGTCCCCGCCCGGCCTGGCCCCAAGGCAGACCCCTCCCCTGGCTGTTCCGGGTCTGTGGGAGACAGAGAATGGGCCTCAGAGGGGACAGGCAGCCAGGGCAGGCCTGGGCGAGGGCTGCGGCAGGACACCTGGGCGTGTCCCCGTTGCTACTTCTATCTTTCCCCCACTCTCAAGTGGACCGAGCACTCTGGGGTCTTTTCCAAACACGGGCAGCCAGCGGCACTGTGGGGCCGGGCTCTCTGGGAACCCTGGGCCCTCGGACCCTGTCCCTGGTCCCCTTGTCCTCCTTTGTCCTGTCTCTTCTCCCCTCATTAGTACAAGTCAGCACCCACCCAGAGGCCAGCCCTGAGAGGACCAAAAAAGTCCAGGCACACCCCTGCCCTGAAGGGTGAATGCGGGCCTGTGAGGATGGGCTGCGTTTGGACTGCTGGGGTGGGCCGTGAGGAACACTGAAGGTGGGGGTGGGAATCTGGGTAGAGCAGGCCCGGCCCGACTCAGCGCGCTCTGCCCCCGTCCTGTGTCCCCGGGACCCGCCCCAGCCCTTCTCTGGACCCCTGTCCCCTCCAGTCCACTCCTGTCCTCCCACCTCACCCTTGTCGGTACGCCTGCGAAAGGACAACTTGCGCTTGCGCTGCCGGTTGAAGCCACCCTCCAGCTCCGTGCTGCCAGGAGAGCCCGGGATCATGTTGGTCTGGAACCAAGGGAGGCGTCAGGGCCCGTCCACGCCGCCTGCTCTGTGCCAGGCAGGCCCAAAGCTCCTCATGAACTTAGAGACGGTGCGGAGGGGAGCCCCTGCTCTGGGGAAGCGTCCCATGCAGATGTGACCTCTGCCCCAGGACAAGGGACGAGGCTGGGACGTGCACGTCCTGGTCCGACTGTACCGTCTGACAGGCCGGGAAGCAGGCCCGAGGGAAGGTCACACGGCGAAGGGGCAGCCACCCAGGGTACAGCCGGCACGGGCGGCCCACTCACGTCTCGCAGGTTGAAGGTGATCTCCAGGCTGGACCAGAAGTGGTCGGAGAACTCAGGGTACATGTCCAGCACCTCCAGCAGGTCATCCCGATGGATCTTGTGCAGGTCGCAATAGGTGAGGGCCCGCACATCGCCGTTGGACTTGCCAGGCCTGGCATATAGGTTCAGAGGCTCTCCGAAAATGTCATTCTTCCCTGGAGGCCACGAGGGGGGGCTCAGCCCAAGGCAGCCGGCGCCTCCTCCCCCACTCTCACCCCACCGTGCCCCCAGAGCCCTGGACACCTCAGCCAGTCCCATCTCCCTTGGCTCCCAAAGGCAGGATGTGTACAGCGTGGCCAGCAGGGCCTGAAGGTAAAGGGCCAGGAACCTTGGCGCTCCGTGCCTCCCAGCAACTGGAACCAGCCAGCAGGCCCAGCCCCGACGCCCCGCTCTGCCCGTGGCCCAGACTTCCTTAGATCCCAGCTGTACTGCTGCCCCCTGAAACCCGGGTCCCAATCACGGTGCCCTCATAAACAGTGTTCTTCAAACTATAGATCGGAATATATTAGTGAATCAACACTGGCATTTTGTTTACTGAAAGAAAACAGGATTGTACAACTTTGTGCAGCACAGGACAGGAAACACCTAGTAAGCTGAGTGTTGTGTGGAGAAGCTGGTTCTAGTTGTGGTTGGGGGTGTTTGTGGAATGTGTGCGTGCGTGTAGTGAACTGAGCAATAAACATCTAAAATGGCCCACCGTGACAAGGGTAAGACAGGCAGAGGGCAGGAGGTCCCCTGCCCAAGCACACCTGCCCAGGTGTACAGGGAGGGTGGAAAGGAAGAAGGGGGGCGGGAAGGGGCCAGAACTGCCTCTGCTTTGCAGACAGTGCGGGCTGGGCTTGGTTGTGTAGCACGAGGCTGCAGGAACTTAGTAAAATCAGATGCCTAACCTCCCTCTGTTGCCCAGCTTAGAGCATCTGGTTTGGTGCTGCTTTAAGGAAGCCAGGGTGTCACAGCCCGTGAGGAGAGACCCTGCAGGCAAGCAGAGGCGGGAGAAGCCCCAAAGTTCAGCAGCCGCAACCCCGGTGGGGCTCCTCTCTACTGGCCCTTGGAGGGCCTGAGCTTGGGTGAATTAAAGGAGCCCAGCGTCCCTGCAGGCAATCTGTGTACTCAGAGGGTTCAGATCTCTCCAGGCCTTGGCAGGCACTTCCAGCCCAGCACCGAGTCCCCACCATACCCAGAATGGCCACCACGACGTCTCCCCGCAGGATCTCGATGGAGCCCCGGGAGATGAAGTAGAGGGCAGTGAGCAGGTCCCCTGCGTGCACCAACGTGTCGCCTGGCGGCGCGTGTGTCGTCTTGAATTTCATGGCCAGGGCCCGCAGGCAGCCCTTGGTGGCCCCTCGGAAGGGCTTGCAGTGCTGCAGCAGCGAGCGGTTCAGATGCAAGCAGATGTCGGCCTGCAGGCACTCGGGGAATCCCTTCAGCACCTGGGGGCGGGCCGGCTCAGCACGACAGCCCCACACCCCCACCCAGAGAGCTAGGGAGGAGCATCAGGGTCCAGCGCGGGAGAAGGACCTGGGTGCCCATTCCAGCTCCCTGCTTCCTTCTATCATAGCTGGCCCCCTCGGGAACACAGCCTCACTGCCCTAAGCCCCTATTGCTTATGTGTAAGGTGTGGAGACCAGCTCCTGGAGGGGCTGTCATAACAATTAACCATGATGGCCTGGTCACCATCTGCCTGAAGTGAGAATTCTCCCAGTAAAGGAGCTTTCAGGGTCCTTCTAAGCACTGCGACCACCTGAACCACAGAGTACGACATGAGCTCACTGCACCAAGAGGTGTTCCCACTGCCGCCCCCCGCCCCCGCTCCGTCCAGCCCACCAGCAGCCTCTGGGCAGCCAGGGGGCCTCACCGCATTCATGTCGATGCCGTTGGTGTAGGACCAGGCGTGCTGGAAGTACTCCTCAAGGCGCTGGCGCAGTGGGTTGGGGATCTGGTGGAAGCGGATAAACTCACGCACCCGCAGCATCTGTGTGTGGTAGCGGGCCGTGCCCGAGTATAGCCGCTGGATGATGGCCGACACGTTGCCAAAGATGCTGGCGTACATAAGGGCTGGGGGCGGGAGGGGTGTGTGTGTGAGTGGGGCCGTCAGTCACATCTCCGTGCGAGCACACACACAAGAGGCACAGACACGGGAGCCCAGGCACGCACGCCCTTGGGCTCTGCCTGTGCCCCACCCTGAAATCCCAGTCCTCTAACACGCCATGATGGTGGCCCTGGAGTCCTTACGTCCCAGGGCCCCCCCTTGGTCCCTCCAGCCTCCTCCTCCCCTCCATCTGGGGTGCTCCCCACTGCCCCCCGCCGTCCACTCCCAGGGCACACTCACAGCCGATGAGCATGACGCAGATGGAGAAGATCTTCTCTGAGTTGGTGTTGGGGGACACATTGCCGAAGCCCACGCTGGTGAGGCTGCTGAAGGTGAAGTACAGTGCCGTGACGTACTTGTCCTTGATGGAGGGCCCGCCCAGGCCACTGCTGTTATAGGGCTTGCCGATCTGGTCACCCAGGTTGTGCAGCCAGCCGATGTGCGAGTCCATGTTCGGCTGCTCCATGTTGCCGATGGCATACCAGATGCAGGCCAGCCAGTGCGCGATGAGCGCGAAGGTGCACATGAGCAGGAAGAGCACGGCGGCCCCGTACTCCGAGTAGCGGTCCAGCTTCCGCGCCACGCGCACCAGCCGCAGCAGCCGAGCCGTCTTCAGCAGCCCGATCAGCTGGGGTGGGAGGAGGCATTCCGGGTGGGCGAATGAGGAGTGGGGGCACTGCAGCCCTCCACGGGGCATCAGAGGAAAAGTCCCCAAAGACTTCCTCCCAGAACCTCCTCTGAATCGTTGAAGTGCCTCCCCCACGCTGAGCCCAGCACAGAGCCTGGTTAATCTTTGCACTAGCTCACGGTCCCCAAGGTGAGAATGAGGAAAGTGGGGCTCTGAAAGGTGCAATGCCCACCCTAAGGTGCCTGGCCAGAGGTCCCACTAGCTTCCAGGGCACTTTTGTGTGAATTAGAAGACAACAGCCTCTTTGGACAAACCCATGAGAAAACAGTGCCCCTTCTGGACCTCTCCATCCGGGGAATGGCTTGGGGAATGGCTCGGGTGGAGAGGGGAGCAGCATGGGCCAGCTGAGGCAGCCTCCGCGTCCCCGCAGCCCCCCGTCTCTCGCCCACCACCTCCCACCTTCTCTCCTTCCCCCCACGCCCTCCCGGCCTCTCCTCCCTTCCCTCGGCCTCCACACCAACGCACCTCCTCCGAACCAGAGCCAAAGATGAGCAGGTCAAACGGGATGGCGGCCACCATGTCGATGAGGAACCAGCCCTTGAAGTAGTGAACGGCGATGCGGCCAGGGTGGCTGACCACCTCCTCGTTGGCATTGACGTAGGTGGTGCGGAAGTTGATGAGGATGTCCACAATGAACATAATGTCCACGATGAGGTCCACCACGGCCAGCGGCTGGCAGGCGTAGCCGCAGTCGGGGGCCGCAGGGCCTTCCTCCGTCTCCTTCAGCAGGAAGGCAGCCGAGTAGGGCGTGAAGACGGCCGTGTAGATGACGAGCAGCAGGATGAGCCAGTCCCACACGGCCTTGAAGGGGCTATAGTGCAGGATGGTCCAGCGATGGATCCGCGGTGCCTGCAGCTTGTACTCGGGCAGCACGTCTGCCCCCAGGGACAGGACCTAGACAGGTGGGATGGTGGAGGTGAGGGGATGCTGTCCAACCAGCGTCTGGAGCAGGGGAGGGCCGGCCATGACCTTCAGGGTGGGAGCAGGTGGTATCTCCATGGGATTCTCCAGAGAAGAGGCCACGCAGAATAAGGGGGAGGCCAAAAGGTTTCCATCAGAATGCCCACCCCTCAGCCAAGTGGCCAGAGCCACTGATCACCCCCCAACCTGGGCACTACAGCTCCCTACGCAGCCCAAGGACCTCCTGGCTGGCTCCCTGAGTCCAGGGCACCATGCAGTAATGCCCAGAAGTACTGCTTCCCACCAGCAATACAGACCCCTGCCTAGGGGTATGAATCCCGCTGTTCAATCTTACCACCCCTCTCAAGCCCCCACACACACACACACACACACAACTCACACACACCATGGCACTGGCCCAAGGATATCAGCCATCCATACTCAGGCCCCTTGACTCCCAGCAGGGAGAGACCAAGACTCCCACCCCTTGCTCCTGCAGGCCCCTCTCCCCCAGGCCTAGGGCAGCCCTCCCACACTCCTACAAAGGTACACAAAAGATCTAACTGAGCCATAGATGTGCCTATGTGCACACAGCGGGACATGCACAAAGGTGTCACACCTAGCCCTTCACAGGCTCACCTTCAGGTTCTGTCCCCTCAACAGTCAGGCAGAGTCAGGCTCGCCATCCAGACCAGGCGGCCGCAGCCACGCCATTCTTTCCCCCCAAGCCGCACTAGGAAGCGCTGAGGCCAGCTTTCCCACACTGTCCCAGAAGCCTGTCTGTCCCCCGTGTCCTCGGCCTGCCCCTCAGAATCCTCCCTCTCAGACATTTCACTTCACCCAGGAGCCCGCTCCCCAAGCTTTCCCAGCCTAGGCCTGCCGTCTTCGGCAGCCCCCCCCCCAAGGCTTCACCCACCCCACAGCCAAGGGTGTCAACCCTGTTCCCAGCGCCGCTGACGGCCAGCGCTTCATATCCTCAAGCTTCTGATGGGTGAAGCCCCGAAGAGTCCCACTCATGTTCAAGCTGGGGATCCCCTAGACCCACCTGACCAGATGGATTGTTTGGAGAACATCTTAAAAGACTTAACTGAAAGTTCAGCTGGGCCATGGTTAGGGGCTTGGCCACCCTGGGCTGGCTATGGGGGCTCCAAAGGCCCATGATGGGTGAGGGAAGCAGCGAGGCCTGGGGCGGGGAGGGGGCTGTGGCTCCCAGGCCCCACTCTGCCCTGCCTTCAGCCCAAGATGCCTGCTCCTTGAGGCAGAGAGCATGGGGTGGTGACCTTTCAGGGGTCAAGTGGGGGTTGAGCAAAAGGAACTGACCAGGGCCACCGCAGACAAGGGGACAGCGAAAGATCGCTGCCCCTGGATGGGGCTCCTTCCTGTGTCTCAGAGGCTGATCCACATATGACAATACTGATCTTGCCCCTGAGTCTGTCCACAGCAGGCCAAGCACCTCCCCAATGCGCACGCGTACACACACACACACACACACACACACACACACACACACACAGCAAGCCTGGGACACAAGACCGGGACCTCCAACACCTTATCTCACCCAGCTCTGCAAACCACCAGCTTACTGCATGGCCTTGGGCCAGCTGTGTAACTTCCCTTGACCTGTGTCCCACAGAATACTGAAGCTCATTTAAGCCAAACCCCGGGTCCTCCCGTGTGGGTGGGAAAGAGCCCTCCCATACCTGTCCCCCAGCTGGGAGAAGCATGTTGAGCTGAGAGCTTAGGTGACAGGTGGCAGTGGCAGGGGTGGGATTCTCAGACTCACCCCTGAGCCACCTCCCATGCTCCCTCTGCATTCCCCCCCAGCCTGCTTCAGGCTCTCGGACCTGGGGGGAGAGAGGCGGTGCCCAGGAGGCGTCTGTCTACAGAGCCATCAGCCTGGGGGACCACAGGGCAGCTGCCAGCACCTCAGACTGCCCCGGAAGAGGTAAGTCAGTCAGATGCCTCAGCTAAGCCGTCCTCACCGCTATCCAGCGGCCTCTGACCCCCGAAACCTGGACCCCTGAAGCAGGCAACACCTCCCTCGCCTGCCCCAGGGTCTACCCCCAGCACAGTGGAGCCCACTGCCGCCAGGCCAGGCCTGGCCACTGCCCACTGGGGGGATGGGGTGGGAATGGGAGGCACAGTCCCGCCCCCGTGCGTCTCCCCCATTCTCTCAGGGCCTCCCTTTCATTCCTGCTCTTCCTCTCCTCCCTTTGTATTTTGAACTAGAAGACTGTGAGCCACAGAAGCCATGGGGAAGGAAAACGCTGCCCGCCCCGATCCAGCGGGCCTCAGAAAGAGCGGGCTGGAGCCAGGAACGGGACAAGCAGGGCTGCGGAGGAGCCCCTGGCTTCCACACCAGCCTGCTTCTCAGAAGCCCTCTGGGCTGCATCCCAGTCAGCGCCCCAGCCCCGGAAGGGGGAGGGAGGGGCCGGGGGTCACCTACCTCCTGGGCCACCAAGCTGGAGATGCGAACGGCCCGCCTCACCCGGCCCTTCTGGGCCCTGGGCTGCAGAGCACCTGTCCTGCTGGCCTTCCTGGCTGGGGCCGCCATGGAGGACTCGGCTCTCCCCAGCCTGCCTGCCCTGGGGCCCACGGGCCCGGCCAGCGTCTTACCTGCGCCCCAGCAGCAGTCCCAGCCCAGACTGTGCTCCAGAGAGTGGCAGCCTGGCTCCCAGGGCAGCGCCTGGCATGAAGCCAGGGTCGCTGGGGCTGGGCCCCAGGGCTGGGGTCACCCTGGCCGTGAGCATGGACAGCAGCCTGCCTGACTCAGGCCGCCCAGGGCCCCCTAGTGCGGGCCCGGCTGCCAGGGCGCTGCGCTCTGCCCGCCACCAGCCCGGCAGAGGCGCCGCGGTCGGAACCTGGGCTCCTCCAGTGGGCCCCTCCCCCTGGTCCCCACCCGCACCCGGCCCGCCGGGCCGGCGGCCCCCTCCCCCGCGGCCGCTCGGGCTCCTGCTGCAGCCGCTCCCGCAGCCCGCGCCCCTCCCCTCGCCCCAGCAGCCCAGCCTGTCACGGCAGATTAATGGTCTCCCCGACACCCCCGCCCCCGCCCGGCCAGTCCCGTGCCCAGCCAGCCAGAGTCAGACACCCAGAGATGGAGACACCGCCTGGCGACCGAGAGAGCCGCGCACACCGACACACAGACGCACACGCGTGGACGACAGACACGGAGCAGCATGGCCAGCCAGGAGCAGGGCAGAGGCCCAGGCTCCAGGAGGGAACAGCAGAGAGGCAGGGCAGGAGGGGAGAGGGGTGGGCAGCCAGATATGGGACCCGGGCTGTGGGGGGCCGTGGAGACCGGGCAGGGACCCCGAGAGCCAGAGGCGGCAGGGGCAGGGCCAGGCGGAGGGCCGAGGAAGCTGGCAGCTCCCACCCACGGGCCAGCTCAGGGAGCCGCTGTGGAAGGGGCGAACGGGGGCAAAGGGACTGAGGCATGGCCGGCGAGGCACAGGAGCCTCCACTGTGCCAAGCTGCTCACCAGGGGTGGTGCCGGCGACCCTGCTGCCAGGAAGCGGCAGGAGACCAGGCTGGCGCTGCCACAAGGAGCGCTGGGCGCTGCCCCAAGAGGTTGATGGCCTTCTCTGGCCCAGAACCCAGGGACTCGAGCCTTCCATATCTGTGCACCCACCACCATACCCTGCCCTCCTGATAAGGGCGGGAACCTCTATCCTCCCGACGTGGCTGGAGAACAAGTGCAGGCACCTCCGGGCCGCGCGGGAGCTATCACCAGGCCCCCACCCCCTTCCTAGCTCATCACCTTGGCCTAGAAGAATCAGGACACCCAACCTTGACCTCTATGGTCCCCTCTAAGTCAAAGCCTACTGTCACTGCCCCCCTGCACGTCCCTCACCACGCCCTGTGAGCAAACCCTGCTGTGCCCGTGGCTGCTTTCTCCTGCCCACCGTCACTCAGTCAACTGCAATGTCTCCCCTGTGCTCCATCAACCTGTCCTCTGTATCTGTCCTATCCCGAGACCACCTCCCTTCCAGTTTCCATTTCTCCAGGACTCCCCCAAACTGTCCTCTCATACCCCAGTTCTGGAACCCCCGACCCCAGCCAACATGTCTGCCCACCCTCAAGAGGCCCTTACTGACTGGACCCCTCCACCCCACCTTTGGCCACAGCCCACTCCCACACTCTCCAAGCTCCTCCGTGCCGAGGGGAGAGCCAAGGACTGAGCACCTACCTGGGTGACCTTCTCAGTGACATTGTGGGTCCGCTCCTTTATCTTTGGTGCTATGATCTCCCGATCGCTGGTGGGTGAAGCCAGGAAGGGGTCGCCCTTGAGATCCACAAAGTTGAGAGTGATTTGGGGAATCTTGCTAATGGTGCGGTAACGCATGAGGTCCGAATCTGACGTAGAGTTAAGCAGGCTGCTGCGCAGGGGGTGCATGGCCCCTGGAGTGGAGGGGAAAGTGGGGTCAGGGCAGCAGGCAGGGGGTGCGTGGCCCCTGGAGTGAAGGGGAATGTGGCATCAGGGTGGCAGGCAGGGGCAGACACAGAGCTGAGGTAGAGAGCAGACCCTGCAGGAGCGGGGGTCAGTGTGTCATGGAGGCCAGCCCAGGAGACCGGCAGTCACTGAGAAACGAGTCAGGCCAGGCCCCTCCCCACTTGAAGGAAGCACACCATGATGCAACTATGAGATGACAGGAGGAAAAGCCTCCGAACCGGTCTGTTCACCAGCACTGCCTGGCTAGAGGGGCAGGTGGAGGCAGGGGCCCAGATGCCTTTCTGGCCCTTTAGACTGGGGGTGGCCACCCCTGCTCCAGGCCATCTTGGGGGATTCAGCTCCGTGAGCCCTCAAAGGCTCTGAGAGTAGAAGAATGTAATGGGATGAATGGACTTTTAATGGAGTAAAAGGCCACTTAATGAGATTAAATAAGTGCTTAATGGGATCTCCATCTCCCAGGCACCCAGGACAGGGCGGAGCCCAAGGAAGCCGAGCTCGTGGGATGGGGCAGGCCTGGCAGACGGAGGAGGGTGCCCTCACCGGTGCTGGCGTGGCGCGGCGGCGGGGGCAGCACCCCAGTGCGCATGGCCTCGATGTCGTCCGCCGAAGACGCTCGGCGAACGCTGGCGCAGCTCTCTCGGGAGCGTGTGCGGGCCAGGCTGCAGCTGGAGCCCGAGGCATCAGGGTTGAGGCTGTGCGCCCGGGGTGACGCGTGCGGGCCTGGTGCACAGGCAGGCGGGGAGCTGGGGCCCATTAAAGCGCGCCTCTCGTCTGTGGGCCCGAGCCCGGCCACGTGGTTATCCATGGCCGTCACCTCGTCCAGGGCCAGTGACTCGCTGCTGGGCGCCGCGGGTGTCAAGTCCACGTCCACCACCACGGCCCCAGGGGCACCCGCGCCGTCTGCACAGCCCTCACTGCCCTGCCGCACTGCGGACTCACGGGCTGTCAAGGCCAGCAAAGCTGGCAGCTTCAGGCGGAAGGTCTTGGCGCGACCTGCAGGGAGAAGCCAGGTGGGTATGTGGCCTTGGGACAGGACCAGCAAGAAGCTGGAGCCCCTACCACCCAGCGGAGTGCACATCCACTGCACAAAACCCAAGTCTCAAAAAAAATTCTAGGACACAGGCTCTGATAATAAACTACTATTTCTTGAGCCACATATCCCCCTGGGCTCTCCACAAATCATCAGTGACTCTCAAAACCGCCCTGGTGGGTATCATTATCCCCATTTTAGACAAGAGGAAATGCAGGGACAAATGAGCTGTGTGGCCTGCTGGAGGCCTGCCTCAGAATGGGGGCCACCTTGCAAATGGCCCTGGTAGAACAGGTGGGGCCGCCATTAACACTGCCACTTTAGGGCTTGAGAAACTATGAAGTGGAATGTTTTGCCAGGACTCTGAGGGACAAATTAAAATTAAACCCGAAGAGGCCATCATGAGGGGAAGCGGGGCCTGAGCCTTTGAGTCACGGGGAGATGAGGTGAGGCCGCCATGTCTCCAGCCATGGCGAGCTTTCCCCTCAAATCCTCTTCTCCATTAGCCCAGGCCACAGCAGGGAGCTGGCCAGTCCAGGCCCGGGGACCAGGAGCAGAAGTTTTCCAGGAAGACAGTTGAGTCCCTGAGAAACAGGGCCTTCTGGTGAGCAGAGGGAACAGCTCCAAGGCGGCCAAGGCCATCTGAGGAAAATGAATCCCCCATTCCTGGGGATGGGGACCCCTCTCTCAGGGGATGCTGTGGTGGGAACCCAAGCAGATAAAGCCAGGACACTAGCTACGATCCTGCCCCAAGACCCTGTGAATCTGGGCTCAATCTGTCACAATCCTGAGCCCGAAGGGACCAGGCCATATCCTCGGTGTTCTCTCCCCAACCTCTAAAGGGAGCCCACACACACATCCCTTCCTACAGGGCAACGGTCTTGGGTACGTATCCTCACAGCCCCAGGGAAGCGACACCTTCTGTTCCCGCACCAGCCTGACAGCCCGACTGCACCTACCTGGGGCCAGCCAGCTGGTGGGGGGACCGCGGTGATTCCTGTCACGGGCCGGGGACCCCACCACGTCCTTCTCCATCACCACCTCAAAGTTGAGGATGAACATGATGACAGCCCCATCCTCGTTCTTCACAGGCACCACATCCACCAGGCACAGGAAGCAGCTCCCTACAGAATAGGGGACACGGCCGCTGTGGCACCAAGGCCTCTCGATGGGCAAGGCAGGGACCTGAAGGGGCCTGCCTCCTTCTGCCTCCCCCACGGCCCGGCACACAGCTCCGCCTTGCCAGGGTCTCCTGCCCCAACCCATCCCCTGAGCTCCGGCCCTCCACCTGCGCGCCGCAGCTTGCTGCCGGTAAGGCGCTCCCTCTCTCTCCACCTGTCTTGCTTCTCTAGCCCTCTCTCCCTATGCACCTTCTTCCTCACACGGCCCTTTTCCCCTTTACCTTGTCATCTCATTTTCTCTAGTCTCTCAGGTTATGCCCACTTTCTCTCTGTAATGCAGTGTGGCATGGTGCTTATGCCCAGACTTTAGGCCCCGGGGTCTCTGGGTTCAGAAGCCAGCTCGGCTCCTTAATCATTTATGCACTAGTCTTACGTTTTTAAACCTCCCTGTGCCTCATTTTCCTCATCTATAAAATGGGAATGATCATAATTCCTTTCTCATGAGTTGTACAGATTAAATAAGTCCACATATGCAAAGCACTCAGGGCGATGCCTGGCACGCCCCGAACACTGTACACAGGTTAGCGATTATTCTGTGCCCGTCTTTGCTCTTTCTATATGAGTCCCTAGCTGGTGCATCGGTCCGCAACAAGATATGGTCAGAAGTTGAGGGCAAGAGTTTCAAAACCATTACAGCAATTTGGCATTGCCATGGTATCCAAGCATGTGATTTTGTAGTTCACAGAGGTACTGGTCTTGGTCTGTGACATATTAAAAGAAAGTGATCCTTCACCAAAGGTCTCACATCTCTGTCTCTCCTTGTCTTTCTTTTCTCTCTCTTTCTCTGGCCACCAGAGGCATGTCCCTCGTGTCCCTCTCTTCCCAGGGCAGAGATTTCTTTCTTTTTCCACTTCCCCTGCTCATATCTTCTCTGAACTGTAGGGATCTAACTCACCAGTGTCTGCATCCCCTCCGATGGGCCCAGCACCTAGAACCACTCACCAGGAAGCAGGCACTGACCAGTGGGGTTAGTGATGGGGCAGTGCTGACGGTGAGGGAGGGGCCAAGGGTGGAGAGTGGTGGAGAGGAGGTGGCGGTGGTGAATGGAGTCAAGGGAGAGGCCAGCAACCTGGGAGGGCTCTGGACGGTGTTTGATGCCTACCACCAGGCCTGGGGGTGCTGAACAACGTTAGCTATGGCCTGAGCGGGCCAGGTGCAAAGGGCCTGATTGCAGTAGACCAGCAAGTCTATTAGCTGTGAGAGGAGACCATCTAAAACCAACTGAAACAGGATGGCACTGGGGTGAGGGGGGCTGGACCAGGGGAGGGGCTGGCCAGGAATTCTCTAGCCTTCCACTCGCTGCACCCTGGGCCCTCACGGCTCAGCCCTTGGGACCTGCGCTGCAAGATTCTGTCAGCGTCTCCCTTTAGGAGCCACTCCGGTCCCCTGACCTCCAGCCTCTGACATCGCCTGGCTGAAGCATGGCTGTGGTGTTGGGAGCTGCAGGGGGCCGGGCCCAGCTGGAGACCATCTGGCACCCGGACAGCCCGCCCAGAGTTTATGTCCTAATATGGTGATGGCCGGCAGCGGCCTGCACAGGGACTGGCCCTCTTCGGGACTAAGGAGAGGCCACAGACCAAGAAACCTTAGCCCTGGAAATCCCCAACACCCACCCTGTGGACGCTAGTGAGCTAGCCCCCCATCCTCATTCCTGACCAGGAAACTCATCCCAGAGAAGTCCAGAGTCTGGACCACGGAGAAGTCCAACCCTCAGGGCGGCCTGGGGAGTCTGCCCACAACGAACAGCCGAGGGATTCTGAACTTGGGGCCTCAGCCCCCTGCCCGTCCATTCAGGGTTCTCAGCAGGAGAGACCAGAACCGCTCAAGGCCCTGGCATCACACCCTGGGCAAGGTTGCGGCAACTCCAGGTAGAAGTCCCGGGGCGGCTCAGCTCACCCCAGCGCGACACACGCTCTCACACAGAGTCCCTTGGCCCTCTCCCTTTGTGACATTCAAGGAATTTTTCCTTGCAAATCACCCTGTCAACGCCCAGCTCATTGCAAAAATGTGACCTGGAGCCCTGCCTGATGGCTGCGGAGGGGTGTGGGTGGGAGGGCGGCTCCAGCTGCTATTTTCAAGGGGCCATGGAAGAAAGGAAAGTGGGTAGCCCGAATCAGCCAGGGCTCTCCGAGGCTCTGCCGCCTCCCACCCCGCCGGTTTAGCGGGATCTTCTGTGAGCTATCACGTCACCCACCCCCCCGACGCTCCAGCCAGACCCGCCAGGAGATCCCATCCCATCACCGGCTGGGGTTCTGAGAGGCAGGAGCCCTGAAGGCAGCTGAAGGTAGCCAGGCCAGGGGTTGGGGCACAGGGACAGCCAGCTAGTGCAGAAAAGCATCACAGCCTGCAGGCAGCCGAAAGAAATACTGGGAATCAGCGGCTAAGTTGCTTCTGGGACCCTGAGCTCACACGGCCGTGCCTCGCCCCAGCAAGCCCGCTCCTGCTGAGCCCCGGCCCTGCCCATCACTGCTCCTCCTCTCCCTCTGACCTCGCCCGCCCCGGAGTGGCTCCCTGAGGGGCCCAGGCTGACTTCAGAGGAGGTGGGCTGCAGTTCCTCGGACAGCCACTCTGTGGCAGGCACAGCCCGCACTCCTGACACGGCCAGTGCGGAAGCCTCCAGGAAGGGAGGGATGGAGGAAAGCAGACCGCCCACGCGGCCTATAGAAGGCCATGGGGTTCCCCCACACAAAGGGGGGGCAAGGGCTGCAGAGTGAGGTGGCCTCTGCTCACTGTATCAGAATGACCTTGGGCAAGTCACCTCCCTCTCCCGAGCCCCAGGGCGCTTGTGTGCAGCATGGAGGCGGTCAGCCCCACTCCACAAGGCCGGAGGAATGAATAACATGGCATGTGTGAAGCAGGGGCCAGGCCCACGGGAGTCCTGATAATGGGAGAAGGAAGAGGAGAGGTGGGCGGATGGGCCTCAGCCATGGAATGGCCCCGGGGCCACCTGGCTCCCGTGGCTGATGTGAAGAACACCCCACTTACACACCCTAGGCCCCAGCCCCAGCGGAAGACTCATGGCAGCACTGGGTCAGGAGGCGAGGTGCCAGCCTTTGCCTGCACCCTGTCCCTGTGGGGATGGAAACAAGGAAAGGAGATGGAGTCCCACGTAGACAGAGGTCACGTAGCTCACAGCAGGTCACCAAGGATGGGAGTGGGGAGGGCAGCAGGAGGGGCCCCGTGGGAGAGCCAGACCTGGACACATTCCAGGTGTGGCAGGCACAGCTCCTCCTGACCCAGAGAATGCTGTGGTTCATCAGAACACAACGCTGGCTGGCTTTCATCTGGTGCCAACCCACGCCCAGCAGTGCACCCGGGGACACTGTCCCTGCCCAGCCTCCCAATCCATCCAGGGGCCCCAGACATAGTCCCAAATCCAACTCCCTACCTCGGCATCCCTGGTCTCGGCTGGGCCCCAGGCGGGAGCCACACTCGGCCTTCATAGGGGTAGGCCTTATCCACCGGGGCAGCACAAGTTGCGGGGAGGCTGGCAGAGACCCTGAGTGTCCTTGAACAAGCTTCCTCCCCCCACGAGTACTCACTGGGCACATGCGTGTGAAGCATTTGGGGCAGAATGAACAACACAGGCCTGGCACCTGCACTCACTGCGCCACGGACTCAAGACCCCAATTTGGAGCCTGGATGAGATGGAGGAAGCGAGAATAACCCAGGCAGAGGGAGGAGCCCGGGTAGCAGAGCTGATCTGCTAGTCCATCAGGAGACCTGGGCAATTGCTGTGTGACTGTGGTAGGTCATCCACCTCTCTGAGTTTCAGACCCCCTGGGGGTACCATCAAGACAAGTGATTCCTGCCCTGGGTGCCAGATGAGATGACAGATGGCTTTGTGGAAGCATCCAGGGCTGTAACAAGGCAGGGTGCCGGGGCCCTGCAGGGAAAGTGACCTCGGGAAGGCAGCCATGCTAGCCCAGGTCACCTCCCTGCCTCTCTCCCAGCAGGAGGAGCTGGGCCCAAAGTCACTCTGAGGGCAGGAGGCTGGGGCCCCCCGTCAGCCCTATCCGCCCCCAGGCAGAGAGGCTGTCTCCACGCAGACCAGGGCTGTGCAGTGTCAGGTTATATTTAGCCTGGTGGCGGCGACAGGAAGATGCAGAAGGAGCCGCTCCTGGACGGGGGCCACCGTGCCGCTAACACTGCTCTCATGGGCAGCCAGGGACATGGAAGGCCCAGGGGACAGAGTGAGGGAGCCTGAGAGGCCAGCCAGTGAATGAGTGAGTAAGCGTGCATGCGTGTGTGTGCGTGTGTGTGCGTGTGTGTGTGTGTGTGAGAGAGAGAGAGAGAGAGAGAGTCCTCGGCCCCTGCCTCCAGGGGCTGAGTGATACCAACAGGGAATACTCACTGTGGGGCAGGAGTTGGAAGCCACAATCTAGACCACAGCTCACACAGAAGGGGCGTCTCCAGACAGACCCTCCACCACCATCCCAACCTGACACCTTCCCAGGGATTTAGAGGGCCCTACAGAAGGCCTCGGGGGCCTGTGCGCAGTCATCTTGACACCCGCCCCCCAAACCCAGCTGTGCCATCTTTCCCCCACCATCCCCTACCACGGCAACTGCCTCAAGAGAAATGCTCCTTCTAGTAAAGCCCTGGGGCCTGCCCAGCCCTGCACCAGTCTGCTGGGCGCCACTCAGCCTCTCAGGAACACAGCCTCCTGGTCTATCAGTGGGAGTCACCGGCCCTGCTCCCCAGAAGCCCTGGGAAGATGAAGGAAGGTCATCCTTATGTGCAGAAATCTGCTGTCCGGATCCATTCTCATCCCCCTGTTCCGGGAGGCCTCCACACTTCACCTATCTCCTCTGACCTCCTGGAGTCTGTCCCCCGCTGAGAACAGGATCCCCTGTTCCCGATCATATCAGGCCCTTCAGCCTGTCCCCCCAGCTGGGCCTCCCATCCCTGCACACATAGACATGCTGAGTCCCAACTAGGCTGGCCTCAGCACCCGTCCAGTGCACCCCAGCCTCGCTCGGTTCTCCTGTTCCCTCCAGTCCTCCCATCCTTCGAGGCCCCGCAGGACCCCCTCTACAAAGATTTTTTTGACTGTGCCATCCAGCCCACATGGGTGTTTCTCATTGAGAACTCTTCTAAAACTATATCCCTAATTTAGGAGATAATTGTATGCTGCCTTCTGGGGTGAGCTTCCTCCCTCTCCCCAGAATCAGAGCCCTGAGGCCAGGGTTGGGTTGACTTCATGGGAGACACTGGGTAAGTAGGTGTCTGAAGACTGATTGTGGTGGACTCAAGCCCATCTCCCTACCCTCTAAGCTACCTTTCAGATTCAGGGGCACCAACTGTCCCACAACAGAATCTGCCCCTTTCAAGCCCATCCTGAGTCGAGACAGTAGTGTCGGAACTGCCATGGGAATTAAGGTGGTGTCTCTGGCTGAAGTTCTGTGAAACCTGGTCAGCAGTTAGCATGGAACACAGCTGTGCTATTTCTGAGCCTCAGACCTCTACCAGCCCACTTCACTGTGACCCACATAGCCACCTCCACCAGGAGACAACCTGGGGGCTCTGAAAGCTTCTAGAGCTGTGTGTGCCCTACCTTGGCCCCCAGGAAACCCCAGAGAACCTGGGGATACCTGGAGAACACCCCACCCTAATTCACACTCCATCGGTCAACCATTCAGCCACAGCTTCTCAATCATCAAACCGAGAGGACTCGCCCACTTCAAGGGACACCAGGGCACTCCAACAGGGACAGGCACACATGAAAGCCTCCGGAAAAGTCCGAGGGAACTTTTAAGCATCAAAACATATGACAATGACACAAACATACACAGAGAAAACGGGCATTTTGTGCAGATGCGAGGGTTATCTCCTTAGAGAACCAAAAAAATCAACAGATAAACTATTAGAAATAATGAGAGCTCAGCAAGGCTGCCTGATACAAGATTGGCCCACAAAAACAGACAGCGTTTCTCTCCATCAGCATAAAGCCATTAGACCAGGTAGTCAAAAATAAGACCTCTTTCATAACAGCAACAAAACGATGAAACATCTAGGAATTGACCAAGAATGCGCAAGGCCTCTATGGGGAGAAAAAAAAAAAACATGAAACAAAACTTTAAACTAATAAAGGATATAGAAATGATCTGAGGGCCGGCCGAGTGGCGCATTGGTTAAGCGCTGGTTTGGGGATGCCAGCGGCCCCGGTTCGGATCCCACATGAGGGCCAGTGACACTGCCCTCTACAGCTAACAACAGCTCCACCTGGAGCTGGGCTGTGCGAGCCCCGGTGACGGTGTAGGCTGCGGCCCCTGCTGCAGTGGGCTGCCATAGGCTACAGTGAGTGGCCGGCAGCCAGCGTGAGCGGCTGGCAGCCAAGCATGAGCTGCCAATAGCCGCGATGAGCGACATCCAGAGGCCAGCGACCGATCTGCCTCATCCGGGAAGAGCGCAATGACGATACCAGCATGGGCCAGTGAAGCAATGTCCTCTGCAACTAGACTGAAGAACAAAAGGACAGCAACTTGTCGGTTCCCCTTCCCCAATTCCCCAACACTGTTCCCCTCCGCCAATTCCCCAATAAAATCTTTAAAAAAAAAAAAAAAGAAATGATCTGATAAATGGAGGCATAATCTGGCTCTCAGATGGAACAAATGTTATAATGATATCAATCTACAAAACCAATCTAATTCCAGTCAAGATTCTAATGGGGTTTTTCTTTCCAGGAATTCGATAAACTTTCTCTAAAGTTTATAAAGGTCCACAAATATCTATCTCAACCTTTAAAAAGAATAATAAAGAGGGAAGATGTGCCTTTCCACGTGCTAAGACATATGAAATGTGATAGTTTTTTTTCATGGGGCTTGATGCAAGAACAGACAAATAAATATTTGGAACAGAAAGAACAGAGTTCAAAGGCAGGCCCATGGATATACAGGAAATTAACCGGTGACCCAGGTGGCCCCACAAATCAATGGAAAAAAACAGGCTGTTTACTAGATGTGTTGGGAAAATTGGCTCAGTACACGGAAAAAAATACAACTTGATCCCTACTTGACACGGGACAGAGGTAGGCTCAGAATGGATTAAAGACCCAACTGAGAAAGGTAAAACAATTAAGCTAATAGAAGAATATATAGACCTTTGCCACCTCTGGATGGTGAAGAATTTCATAAACAAAACTTCAAAAGCACAAACAAAGCTAAAAGTCAATAAATTTGTTTGTATCAAAACTAAGTATCTTTGTTGGATAAATTTAACAGATGACAGAATGGGAGAAGGTATTTGCAATATCTTGATTCAACGGGGATTAATAACCAGAGTATCTATTGATATATTGTACATTGAACTGTACGCATTTGTATTTCTAGACCACACAAGCAACTCCTGCCAACAAACAAGAACAAAAGACAGCGGCTTCAATGGAAAAGCGAGCAGAGGAGACGAGAGCCGGCGATTCACAGCAAAGTAAACCCGAGAGGCTCTCCAGCCTAAGAGATGGCACTCAGTCTCACGCGAAATCAAAGAAATGCAAATTCAAGCAGCAAGATATCACTTTCACCTATTAGACTGGCAAAAAATTAGAGGAGTGGATAATGCCAGGTGTGGCAGAGATGTGGGGAAACAGGGATCTGGTGTTCTGTGTAGGTGGGTGATGATGGGTGCAGCTGGACAGAACTTTGTTGAATTAAGTGTCCACAGACCCTGTGATCCAGCAGTTTCACCCACGGGGATGCATCTCAAAGACACCATCACATGGGTCCAAAAGGGACCATGGGTGAGAACACTCACTGCAGCATTATTTCTGGAGACGCCCTGGAGGGCCCTCTCTGGGAGAAAATAAGGTGGGTATAGCCCCCAGAATATGAAGCTACAGACTCGATGTCAAGTCCAACAACCTGGATGATGGACTTAAAGGCATCCGCCTGTGTAAGAAAGCGAATGCCGGAATACAATATATGGCACACAGCATTTACATAAACTAACCCTATATGCATCCAGACAAAATACACGTTTTGCAACAACATACGCAAGCAAACATTCACAGGAAGTACATTTGAATGGTTGCCTAAGAGGAGGGTAATGGGACTGGTGGGGGTGAGATAAAAAGAAAAAAAAAATCCAGTGAAAGAGAAAGAACACAAATAACATGGTTTCCATGATCTGGGGGACAGGCAGGAGTGGGGGGGCAGCAGAAGCTTGGGGAGGCAGAGAGGACAAACAGGGATCGTGAGCAGAACACAGGCCAAGGAGGGAGGCCCTACAGGGGACAGAGATGCTGGGGCCCCAGGGAGGCCCGCTTCCCACCACTGGCCAGGACCCGGGCCCGCCGGGGACATCCTGCCTAACGGCAAGCAAAGTGGGTCTTGGCACTTGACTCTGCCTTATTGGCATCTACCACCTGATTTTAGGCATCTCTCCCAGCAGTACCTGGGAAGACAGGTGCCTGATCCCTCTTAGCAAATGAGGAATTGCGGCTCTGGGAACTGAGCTAAAACCCATGTTTCCTGGGGCCCTAAGCCCATTTAGCCCCAAAGGGGCCCTCTGCGGCAAGACAGACTGTGCGCGGAGGGATTTCGAGCCCTGCAGGGCTCTGGCGTGGAAAGAAGGAAACGGGGTGCGAGGCTCCACTCAGGTACCCACCAGCTGGGTAAAGGTGGGCAAGACCCCTAGCCTTTCTCAGCAAGAGTTTCCTTCCTGTGAGAAGATAGAGAGGGCCCTGAGGACCGCCTGCCAGAAAGCACACGTCCCAGCTTGCACGCTGGAAGTGCACTCACAGTGAGTGTGCCCCTGAGCCGGCCGCTGCAGCTGCCGCGGACCCCTTCCCCAGCTCTGCACCCCCACCCAGGCCTCCTCCGTCCACCTCTGAGTGGAGTCCCAGATGCCTTTCCTGCACCCCACAATGCCCCCCACACACAGCGGGATTCCCAGCTCTCTCAGTGACCACCTCAGGCCACCCCTCCCTGACCCACCTTCCTCTGGCCCTAACAGCCTTCCCATCCTCTAAGATCCCTCCCAGCCCTGGCATTCTATTACTCTAAGGCTTTTCACATAGGGAGGGACTGAGGCTCAGAGATGGAAACTGATTTGCCCGAAGTCACACAGCAACTCTGAAACAGAGCCAGAAATCGCTCCCAAGTGACTAACACCCAGTACAGGGCATCAGCAACACAGCACACTGCCCACCTCTTCATTCCTTCATTCATTCAGCAAACTGAGCTCCCACTAGGCACTAGACACATAGAACAATGGAGAACCACACAGGCTGCTGTCTGTCCTCGCAGAGCTTACAATCTAGTGGGAGAATTTGGATATGGCAACCTCATCCAGGATGATCATCTAGGGGTGCCTAGCCCTCGGGGTGCTTCATGTCACCAAATCAAAGACAGGTTCATTCGAGGTCAACCACAGGTCGCAGCATGGAGATCCCTATGGGCCCTGGACTAAGGACAGGAGGGGACTTTATGGGGACAATGGCTCATCCAGAGCCTCTCCCATAATAATAATCACCTGTCCCACGTGTCCCTCCACTCCCCACTCTGTCCCTGAACCCAGCCAGGGCCCTCATCCCATGTCAGGGAGGAAAGTTCCTGTTAAACTCCCCCCACTAAAGGGGCTAGGATTTCCAGCATTCTCCCTGCATACAGGGGAGGGGCGATGAGAGAGAATGTGTTTTTAAAGAAAAAAGCTCATTCTCCACCCAAGCGAAAGGTTCTCTAATGGAGGATTTCAGGCACCCTCAGGAGATATGTTTAAGTGTGAAAGGGCTTCCTTGGAACCTCTCAAGTCACAGGATTCTAGAAGCCACTTCTGAGCAAAAGAGGCTGAGTCTCAGCCCATCTCACACATACACACACCCATGCTGATCCTCCTGCTGCCCACAGCCCCCCTTCCCAGAGCCCAAGGCCACCGTCAAACTCTGCTCCCATCCCAGCCTGTTATGTGCAAATATTTACATAGCTCCTCTCGGGGGCTACAGCAGACACAACATGGAAGAGCCGCCCTCCCGACACTTTCCAGACCCCAGAGTTGGCCAGGAGTGGCTGACACCCCTCAATCCTGGCAGGCCTGCCTTGCCCGCAAGGTGGGGCTGGGACAGGAAGTCCCAAGCAGGCCAGATCACCCTGCTCCTGCTCAGGAATGACCCCTCCCTGGAGCCTTGCGGGGAGTCGCGGGGAGAGGAGCTGGCCTCTGAGGCAGCACCCTGGGCCCAGCTCCTGGCCACATGCAGGCGCTCTTACCCGCCCTGTGTCCATGCAGCCCAGACCCTAAGCAGAAGGCCCAAGGTAGAGGGAGACCCCTGATGGCCTTTGCCTCTCAGTAAAAGCTTGTCTATTCCCCTTCCCCAATTCTTCAACGCTGTTCCACTCCCCCTGCCTCTCAATAAAAATGCTCCCTGTGTCTAACCGCTTCCTCTGGGGTTGATTCCAGTCTGCTCCCATCTCAGGGACACACCTTGACAGCAGCCTCTGTCTGACATGCCTTCCCAGCTCAACATATCCAGGGGGCTGCCTCACCAGCAACCCAGACGGATGGGGGGCTAAGGCCTGAGGGTCAGGGCCTGGAGAGGACAGAGGCGAGTGGGTGTCTGAGCTTGGGGCGGGGGGCCCAGCCATGCTGGAGAAGGAAGGGTATGGGAGTGTCACAGCGAGGAGTCTTATTTCAGAAGACAGGGAGGAGATGGGGAACGGCCTGGGGTGCATGGAGCCTCACCAGAGGCCCATAAGGGTGTCGCTGGTGCTAGAAGTGCCTGCACAAGCACCTGGGAAGCTGGGCTGTGAGTCTGGGGACCACAGACCAGTGGGTATAGCGCCACCTCTGGGGCTGGGGCTCCCCACTGGCATTGTGGACACTGGGATACACGCTGGCCCGCTGGTCCCCACCCTTCCCTCAGCCCACAGCTCAGCTGTTGCAGTGGGGGCCCTCTGACCCTGTTACCATGGCAACCAGCCTGCAGCTGGAACAGAGAAGCCGACAGACTCTTCTCTAGAGACACCCCCATCCCCACCCACGCACAGGCTCCAGGGGACACAGGGACATGAAGACCCAGCCAGGACACGGAGAGGTATGGGGAGCCAGACAGAGCCCAGAGAGAGAAAGGCTCAAGGGGGCTGGTGGGAGGAAGGAGACAGACAGACGTAGGGAGCAGATAGGGACTGAGGTCGCGCGAGCCCACAGCCACCCCTATGGCAATGCAGAGATACAGGTGGATGCCAGCAACATCTGCTGCCCAGGCACAGCCCCAGGGCCCCACAGCCATGCTACCACCTGTCAGCCCCACTGCCCAGCTCTGATCCCAATGCCACCTTAATCCTGGGCCTGACGTTAAGGGGCATGGACACAAGGCCAGTGAGCCCCTGGCACCTCGTGTGTCTCCCTCCAGCCCATACAGCCCCAGTCCAGCCTCCCTGCCTCCCAGCAGTCCCAGCAAGTAAGTAACGGAGCTGTCTGGCTCCAGGCCCTGATACTGCACAGAGCTAGGCCAGAGGCACGGACACAGCACAGCTGTCCACAGTGGCGCCTGCCAGTAAAAGGCCCCGCCTCCTGCCCAGCCACCCACCGCCCTGGGGCTGAAGCCCAGGGACACACTCCCCTGGGGCTGGTCCAGGCAGAGACCCTGAGAAAGACCTGGACAGAAACAAGACATGGCATTGGCATTCTGCACCTCTGCCTCCATACACTGCCCAGGCACAAAGGTGTGAGCTCATGCACACACGCACACAGAGCCCAGGTCCCGCCATGGGGATCTTCCCAAGGGACTGAGCACTCAAGGCAGAGGGAGGGGAGACAGGGGAAATCTGTCTGCATTCTAGGCCTCCAGTGCCAGGACAAGTGGGAGACCCACATGGCCTCAGGGCCCAACAGGAGATACCTGATCCCATGGAAACTAGCTAAGAGCAGAGAAGGGGCAAGCAGAGATGACTGGCACAGGATTTTCTGGGTCACAGCCCTATTTGTAGTAGTAACCCAAAAGGGGCAAAGAGCTTGAACCTGGGCAGGGGGCCTGGGTTCTAGTCCCACTCCCTCCACTGATTCGCTGGTAACTGGACCTCTGCTTCTCAGCTTCTCCATCTGTAACTCGAGTGGGCTGGATTAAGTGATCTGCAAGGTCACCAGGATTCCATAATAGTGCCTCTGCAGAAGGAGTCCCGTGGCTGTCCTCTCCCAGAGCAGCCAGACTGGGCAGGAGTGAGGGCCAGCTCCCCACAAACTACAGCGAAGACAGAAACACTCAGGCGCCCGGTGCCAAGGGGCCAAGTGGGCACATTATCCCAGAAGCAGAAACCGGCTCAAGGCAGTAACCAGCTTGCCCCATATTACATAATTTTTGATGGTAGACCTGAACCCAGGACTTCATGTATTCACATTCTGTTCATCACACCGATGGCTTGCAACTTTCAAAATGAAATTGTACATAAAGTGACATGCATCTATAGGGACCCCTGTGAGTTGTGGTGTCATTTTTAATACATGACAGCAGAGCAGAGTGGGTAGGGCTCTGATCAGACAGACATGGTTCCGTTTCCAGCTCTGCCACTCACTAGCTGTGTGACTTTGGAAAAGTTTCTTAATTTCTCTGAACTTGTTTCCTCATCCATAAATGGAGGGAAAAAAATTGTAGCTACCTCCCAGGGTTGTTGTGAAGATTCCACGAGATAATGTAAGTGGAATATTTAGCCCAGTGTTCAGCACATAAAAACCACCCACGAATGTTAGCTAGTACTAGATGGCCAGGCAGAGAGATAAGTAGATCTGCTTTGATTAAGGTTCTGAGAAACATCAATGAAAAAGCCGACAGAAGGCCCTGCCTTTAGAGTTTCCATCTAGTCTCTCAGCCTCTGCCTCCTAGCCAGAAACTCCATGTGCTGTGAGCAAATCCTATTCCACACTGACGGTGACCCCTCTAACTCTGCCCAGTGATTTCGCAGGCTGAGCTCACCTACAAAAGGAGGGCCATCGGGGAACACAATCCTTTACAGGGCAGCCAACCCTGAGCATACAGGGTTGGTTCCAAGAGACAGGCCAGGGCCATAGAGCTACTGGCTCACTTTGCCTATCTCCAAGGGGAGGCAGAGCATGCTGTCTACAGCAGGTAAGTAAGCTCCCTGTGGGCAGAAACCTCATCTGTCTTGTTTGCTGCTCTATTTGCAAGACCCTGGCTTCAGCAAATGTTCATCGGATACACAGTGATGAGCAACAAGGTTTGGGTACCTTCTGGAGCCACCTTCCCAGCCCTCTGCACTGCACTCCTTGAGCTGAGCCCATCCCACCGGGGCAGGCGTGATGTGGGAGCAGCCCAGCCAGGGCTCTGTTTATCCGCTCTCCGGAAGCCCAGAGCAGCTGGGCTAGGAGGTGGTGGCTGAGCGAAGACACCTGCCACAGGATGGAGGGTGAGGTACTCAACAGATGAGACAAAAGGAACTGAGGTTGGGGAGAGGTACACACCTCATGCCAGGTGCAGCTGAAGTGCAGAAGAGAAAGGGGACAGGAGAGGGGCAGCAGAGAGTGGGCCAGAGTCCTGCCTGCTGTCCTCCCCACCCTCACCCTCGGTGACAGCCCACCAGACCGGACACCTGGCAGAGGCTGCCCTAGGATAGCTTGTGGGCTGTGGCCTGAGGTCAGTGCTCAGCTGCCAGCTCCGTCCATGCAGGCATCTGCCATCCCGGCCCCTTCAAACTCCAGCCCACCTAACTCAATGTGCCCACATCCGCCCACGGAGGTAGGAACCCACAGCCAAGACCCAGAGCCAAGCAGCCCCTTGGCCACCCTGAAAGCCATCCCACCAGAGTGAAGTCGAGATCCAGACCGCCTTGCAGCCCCAACGCTCAGCCCGCGCCTCCCACCTGGACCAGTGCAATGGCCCCAGCTGGAGTCACGCCCCCAAGGAACTCCAGTCATTCCCCCAGCAGCCCCCAACCCACTGTCCGCTACCCCAACCCGGGTCGGTGTAGGCCCCGCCCCGCCGTGGCCCCGCCCAGGCCCGCCCCGCCCAGGCCCGCCCCGCCCAGGCCCCGCCCCGCCGTGGCCCCGCCCCGCCGTGGCCCCGCCTACCGTCCTTCCGGTAGAAGGCGATCTCCACTTTGCGCTCCTCGGCGCCCAGCAGGGCCTGCGCGATCTGCGCGGCGGCGCGGCGCTGCGTGCGCGGCCCGTGCAGGAAGTCGCAGGTGCAGGGGCGCTGCATCACCTCGGCCCGCGAGTAGCCGCACAGCTCGCAGAAGCCGTCGTTGCAGTAGATGACGGCGCAGTTCTCCACCCGCGCGTTGGCGATGATAAACTTGCGACCTGGGGGGCGGGGGTGAGCGGGCACGTGAGCAGGGACCCCCGCCGGCCTCGGGGGCTCTCGCCCGTCCGCACAGCCTCTGGCCACGCACTGCCGCGTGCCCGAGGGCTCCCCCGGCCCAGGAGGCACGGCGGGGCTGGGGTCCCCCCGGGGCGAGTGCAGCGGTGCCCTGACACAGGTGCCCCCTCCCCGGCCCGGCCCGTGGGCAGGCTGCCAGCGGCCTGCCGCCCCCTCCGCGCCTGGGGCCCGGGCCAGCCTGGGCGGGTGTCAGCAACGCGTGTCAGCAGCCGCGGCGGAGGGATAAACACTGGGCCTGGAGAGGGAGCCTGGGAAGGGCCAGAGATGGCGGCCAGCCTTCCCTTTGCACCCTCTCCTACGGTTTCTCTTCCTGACCCCCAATCTCTACATTAGGGGATGCCCCCTGGGCACGACTTACCCGGGGGATCCCTAGGGAATCACTCCCCCCCCCCAGTATCTGCGGACCCTGCTGGGTCAGTACTTCGGGGAGGGCAGTAAGGTGTTGGGGAGTGGGGGGGCTAAAGGAGGAGATGAAAGGACCACGTGAGCACCTGCTAGGCTTTATCTCATATAATACGCCCTGCAAACCCCATAAGATAGGCATCCTCCTATTATCGCATGACAGCTGAAGAAACGGGCTCAAAAGAAGTTCAGAACCGTGCCCACAGCCTGCAGCTTGTAAATGACAGAGCCAGCTTTTAAATCCAGTTGTGGCAGAGTGAAGGAATAAGCTGAGGGCCATGTGGGCAGATGTCCAAGGTCAGAGGGAGCAAGGAAAGGGACATGCAACTCCAACCCTGGAAATACCTGGAGCCTGGGGAGGGCCTGAGACAGTGGCCCACTTGTAAGAAGACAGACCCAGGAAGGGGACCTCCCCCGGGGATGTGAGGTGCCCCAATGGACCCATTTCAGCTAGACTTGGCTCAACCCCTCCACACCTGCCCCAAAAGCTGCACTGGCAGGTGAGCACCAGGCAAGCAGGCAGCAGCCCCAGCTTGTGCCAGGGAAGATGCTTCCGGGATATGAGCCTTTTTATAAACACAGAAGTTTCCAGCCACTTTGGCCTTTAATACTGAGGTTTTCAGTAGCAGTCATAACTCTGCCCCTTGGCGGGGGAGGGGGGGTGCCCCAGGCTTCTGCAGTAGTGGTCCTGGAGGCCAAGGCAATCAGGATCTGGCCTCCCCCTGCCTTCCTCCACCCTGGCCTCCAGGAAGTTACTATTTGAAGTTGGGTCATCTCTAGGTGAGTTCCTGAGGCCCCCCAAAACTCCCAGGTAGCTGTCAACCCTAGGAGGCAAGGCTCCCTTTCATATAAATAGACTCAACTCAGCCTCCATCTCCACCTGAGGTCAAGGCAGTCCAGAGAACCAGCCACACACCATCCTTGGAGGAAGAAGAAAGCCACCCAGCCCTCACTCCCCAGCCTGGCTCTCCAGTTTCTTAGAAGGCAGGCCCCACCTCCACCCGCTTCACTGAGCTCCTGGAATATGGGGCAGAAGAGACCTGAAAGTCATCTTTGGTTGCCGCCTTCTTCCCAGATGTGGAAACTGAGGCTCAGCAAGGGATGAGGGTCACTCAAGGTCGCATGGCAATCGACCAAAGTGGGAGAGGTGGGACCAGAAGCCAGGCCCCCAGATCCCAGCCCAAGTCCCTACGCGCAGCCTCCAGGAGCTTGTGGGAAGGAAAGCCCCTGCCTGTGGCCCTCCACCATGGCAGTCCTCTCCCCCTCAGCATCATCTTGTTCCTCGGCTCAGACAATGCTGCCCATCCAACTGACACCTCCCTCCACTCACAACAGCTACAAGCACGCGTTGTCCTGTGCTCACAGGGTCATGAGCAAGGAATGTCACCCGCTCCCAGGGCCCTTGGCAGTCACACCCACCATGGCTCACAAAGCCTTGGAGACAGACACATGCACTTGGGGCAGGTGCAAATGCCCGTACCCAGAATAGTCACCTAGCCTGGGACCTTTCTGGAAGCCTCCTCTATCAAGCCAGTATTAGAGGTGCTGTAGTCCCCATAAAGGGGCTCAGGACAGGAAAATCAACAACATGGGAGGGCTGCATTGAGGCTGTTAGACCCTCAAAGCTGGGTTGCAGCCCATGACATCATTTCACTCCATGACCCACAGTTTGTACCCTTGTCTCAGACACCTTCCCACTGCCCATGAAGGGTCAAACTCATGGGTGACACATATACACACCCCAACACACACCGAAGAGCAGGTTAGGCACCGATCCTGTATGCTTGGTGTTCGGTCTCACAATACAGTCAAGATGGGCATATGTGCGGTCCTGTTGAGGTCCTACACTTTGGGCCATATCCATTCTCCTGTCCTTGCACCCACACAGACCAATTCACATCCAAGCCCCCAGAGTTAGGGATACCTGCCCATTCCCATCCCATCTTCCTGCCCTGCACACGCAGACTGTCACACACATTCCCCAGTCCAGGCAGCCCAAATGGAGCTGAGTGTCCCACCCTGCACCCCAACACCAGGTCTCTTGGCCCCAAGCCCACAGCCCCCAGCACCAAGCCTTGTCCGGGGGAACCCCTGGCCTGCGCCTTGAGGCCACCAGCCCCCCTTGACGCGCACTTGGCTGATGCATACGGCCCGGGCACGCCCCCCCATCCACACTCGGGAGAACTCGCCCGCCCCCAAAGCCCCATCCCCACGGGCCCCTCCCCCACTCACTCTGGCCCTCAAACTTGCGGATGATGGTGTCCAGGAAGGTGTTCTGCGGCGCGACGTGGCCCCTCCGTACCGGCATCCTGCGCCCATGGGCGGGCCGGGCGGGCCCCCACCCACCCCGGCCCGGCCCGGCCCAACACTAACTAGGCTCTGGGTGGCCCGGCCCGGCCGTGCTCCCCGCACCGCTCGGCCAAGCAGAGCGCGGGCGAGGCCGAGGCTGGGCTGCGGGCGCGAGGTCCCCGATCGGCTCCGGGCGCCGGACCGCGGGCCCGGCCTGGAGCCGCCTGCGCTCGGGCCGCCCGCACACCTGTCCGAGGGACCCCGCCGAGCCGCGGCCCCGCTCCGCCGCGTCCCCACGCTGCACTCCGCCCGCCCGAGCGCCGCGCACCCGGCTCCCACCCGCTGCGCCGACAGCCGCTCCGGCGCCCGCGGCTCGGGCTGCGCCTGCGGCTCCGCCCGGCCGCGGAAGGGTTAACGCGGCGCGCGCCCCTCGGGCTCCGGCCCCCGCCTCCCGGCCCCCCGCCTCCCTCCGCGCGCCCGCAGCGCCGCCCTCTCCCCCGCCCCGCACCCCGCGCGCCCGCCCTTCCCATTGGCTGAGCTGCGCGGAGGCTCCCCCCACACAGAGCCCCAAGCTCAGCCCCAGAGCCCCCCGGACTCGCGCGCCCCGAGGAGGGGGGAAGGACCCTTAGGTAGCGGAACCCTGAGGACAGGTGCGACAGCTGGCTTTGCGGGAGCCATGGAGGGGACTGGGGGTCCCGCCCCCAGCGCTGGACCGGGAGGCCTGGGGGACCTGCCTTGAAGGGAAAGGGGCGGATCCCGCACCCCCCAGTCCCCCACCCCGCCACGCACCGGCTTGGTACACACAGCATGTGCTCAGCGCCTGCTGCCGGCGACATCGAGGCCTGGGCCCTGGGAGGGCAAGCCCAGCGTCCGGGGAGACCCAGGAAATGTGGATGACAGGACAACCTGGAGGCCCCAGGATAGCCGAGATTTTAGAGAAGCGGATGACACTAGGAAGGGGCACGCACCCCCAACACACACACACACACACACACACACACACACGCCTCTGGGGTTATTCCGGGCCCCACTGCCCAGAGAGGACCATTCTGACAGCAGTTGTGGCCTCCTAGCTGCGGGTTCAAAGAAAAGCCCCTGAGAGCGAGGTTCCAGCCTGGGGATCCCCTTGTACGAGCGGCCCGCCCTCTGTCTGTAGCGCAGAGACAGCCCAGCGGGCCCAATCCGCGGCGGGCTCGGGGCCCTGCCGCGCTGCGGCGGCCCAGCCCCTCGGAAAACCCTGGCCTAGCCGCCGGCCCCTCCCCCCGGGCCAGCTGGCTCGCTGCAGCTGCGGCTCCCTTATTTAGGCAAGGAGGCCTGAGGATGCTCAAGGGCAGGCAGGGTGTCTGCCCGCCGCCTGCCCACCGCCTGCCTGGGTCTGAGTGAGGGTCTCGGGGCGCGGTGTCCCTGGCCTGAGCCGCCAGGCAGGGCCTCGGGAAGACTAGGGCTGGGAGGCGAGTGTTGACAGCTGAACAGGCAGGCCGAGAGGAGTCCACAGCTGAGCAGCCGGCCGGGTCCCCTCCCCTGCAGCCTGGATCAGAGACGCGGCTAGACGGATGGGGCCATGTGGGGGACCCTGAGGGCTTGCAGCTGCCTCTGTCCTTGGAGCAAGGGGGTGGGTCTTGTCACCAGGGAGAACCATCATAGGACGTGGGGGGAGGGGAGGAACAAAGGGCAAAGAAGGAAGCCTAGTCTGGAAGGAGAAAGGCCCAGAAGAAGAGGTCTTGGCGAGACTATCCTACCCAGACTCTCACCTTCCACCCAGGAGCAAAACGATGCACACACTGGGGCCAGGCAGGGCAACTGACCAGCAAATGACACCCCTTTTCCATTTGCTGGTGGGTGGGCAGTGACTCACGGAGGCAGCCAGTGGGAGAGAAGGAGGTGGCTCCATCGCTGATGCTAAAAAAGACCAGAGGCTCTTGTCTGTACAGTCATCCCTTCGGCCCTCTCTCCACCTCCGGCAGCTTCCTCACTGGCATTCTCATTCACACTCCAAGATGCCCAGGGCCTTTGGTGGCAAGTTGCCCTTCCTCTGTGATCTGGCATCAGGGATAACAACCCACCTGGCTGCTGGGTGGAACCCAGTCTATGACTGGCCCAGCCCCTCCCCAACCCATGACCACCCCCTGCCCTAAGTCCAGGGTGATTCCCATTTGAATGGGTGTCTTCCCCTCCAGTCAGGGGATTTAGAGAGAAAGAAAGGGTGTGCAGTGAGAATGGGCACAGGGAGAGAAGACATGAAAGGGACACCTGTAGGTGGCATCCCCTTCTCTCCAGATCAAGGGCAAGGGAGAGCCAATCGGAAGTGGGGGGCTACTCATCTGGCCCCACCAGCTATCCACACCGCGGTACCCATGTCCCCAGGAAGGCCTCTGGTTTCATCCCATGGGAGGACGGGCTCTGGGTCCTCCCAAAGAGAGGATACAAGTAGCCCTCCTCCTGGGCACAGAGACAGGCAGGAGACGGGTCGGAGAGAACAGCTCCCTGAAGCTGCTTGAGGAAAAGCAGACCTTTCTCACACACGCACACATACACACACACTTCCTGGAGTTTCATTCCTGAGGGGAAAGAACCTGAAGGCAGTCCCACTGAGCCACCCCCACAGCCAAAAACTGGGACAAGGAAGGAAGGCCGTCAGATAGGGACAAACCCTCATCCTTCATGGGCCCACAGATGCCAGGTACCAAGAGGTGAAGGGCAACAGGTAAACTGACGGAGAAATCTCTCCACCCATCACCTTCCCCCCTGAACTACCCCTAGATGTGGTAGAAAGAGGCTAGGGCCCAATCTTAGCACCCTGAGCAATTAGAATCCACCAGACCCCATCCTCTGCTCACAGAGCCATTTGCAGGAACCATTCCTGGGAAGAACTCTCCCCACCCTGCCTCTGCCTGAGGGACCCAAGAGGCTGTGTAAACATAGGCTCCTCCCCGATACCAGAGACAAATTAGGGCGAAAAGTCTTGGCAAAACATCCTGCCCACCCCACCTTCTGTTCCTGCTCAGTCTGAGGAGTCAAACCAGGGCATCCTGGGAGGGAAAAAAAAATTGAAGCCTGTTCCTGCTGATGGACCCCCAAGGAGTGGGCCATGAAAGACACAGCCATAATCAGGCCCAGGAGAGTGAGTGACAATCACAGGGGACTGGGGCACAGTTCCAGTCAGATGGTGCAGGAAAGACAGCTTATGGAGGAATAGTTCTTCAGAAACCCTGGGGGAGGAAGAACACACAGCAGCCCTTGATATGCAACAGGAAACTTGGAAGGCATGGTGGGGCTTTGCTTTTCTGTGCATCTGCGTTGTGAAGATGGAGATGTTTTCAGATAGGAACTGGGACTGGAGAAGATCAAAGAAACAAGATGTTTCCTGTCCAGAAGTGGGTGGTCAGGGCTTGCTGAAGGCGAGAAGGACGGCAGGAGGGAGGAGCCCATCTAAGACCCCTAAGCCAGGAGCCTGGGCTCCCTCCACTCACTGCCATCTGCAGCTCCACATGCAGTGATCGTGTCACCCCCCCCCACACACACACACACACACACACAGGGCCGTAACCAAGGTCTTCTTCCACCAACCTGATACCTACCATTGGTGAGACTATTTCCCTGCCATGGTGATAACAAAAGATTCTGGCAACTAGGATTTGGGAGACCTGACTTCTAGTCCTGGTTCTGCTATTAGTCACATCACTAAATGTTTACGGGGGGCTTCCTGTGTGGGGGGCCCTGTGCCAGACACTGTGGGGTGGGGGGCAGGCAAAGGACAGAAGGGTAAGCCAGGATCCCTACTCCAGAGGCTCCGTCCGCTGAGGCTGAGAGGCGCGGTGGGCAGACAGAACTGTGCAGTCTGCGCGTTGGGTGGCTGAGTGCTGTGGGATTGCAAAGAGGTGTTGATTACTTTCAACTGGAAAAGTCCAGGAAGGCCTTGCGAAGGGATGCATATTTCAGAGCAGGCCCTTGAAGGTCGAGATGGGGCAGGGCAGAAGCATGGCAGGTGGAAGGGACAACATGAAAAAAGGCATAGAGAGTGGGGAATAAAGACCAGGTGTGGGAACAAAACAGTTTGGTGTGGTATCAGTGGAGCCACTAGTAGAGGGCCGAGGAGTATGGTTTTTATTCTGGGTGCAAAGGAACAGTGGTGGCAGCTGAAATGTATTGTTCTTGAATATAGAAATCATGTCTGTCTTTGTACAGATCCTAGCATGTAGTCAGTATCTAATAAAGGTCTGTTTTATTAATGAAACACATATAATAGTTTCGAGAAACTGAGAGATACGAGTTGTTTCAGTTACTATTGCTGCATAACAGCCATCCCAAGCCCCAGTGACTTAAATCAATGGCAGCATGCATTTTGCTCTTGGGTCTGCCATTTGGGCAGTTCAGCTGGAAACACGTGTGTGTGCTTCACTCAACTCGGGACTGAAAGTCTCATTCACTCACGTTTGGTGGTTGGTGTTGGCTGTCAGCTGGAACCTCAGCGAGGATGGGGGCCAGAATGCCTACATGAAGCCTTTCCTCGTGGCTGCTTGGCTTCCTCACAGCGTGATGGCGGGGTTCCAAGGGCAAGTGTCCCAAGAGAGGTCCAAGCAGCAGCTGTACCACCTTTAATAACTCAGCCTCCGAAGTCACATAAAATAATTGCTGCCATAAGCATGGCCACACAGATTCAGCGGAGGAGTGTCACTGACATCGTATGAGAAACACATGTGCGATGGGATCTCCTGGCACCACCATCTTAGAAAAATATACTCTGCCACCCGGATCTATGCATCGGTCCAGGAGAGAGATGTCAAAGGCTTAAGTCAGGTCAGAGGTGATGGAAAGGAGCCCACATGTTGTGTAACTTTAGGAGGCTCACTAAATCTCACTCTCCTTACCTGTAAAACGAGGCGACCAAACAAGCTGATCTCTGAGAACCCTCCCAGCCCCAACAGTGAGCGATTCCTCAATCCTACACAATTGCATTCCCCACTCATCAATGGTTCCTCCATTTTCCCTCAATACCCATCTCCACCTCCATCTCTTGCCTCAGCTCTCTGATCCTGGGGGCCCTTGAGCCTGAAGGTTACTCCACAGATAGCACCCTGGTCCATCCTATGTCTTTATTTCAGACCAAAAAAAAAAGTGGAGTGGGAGACCCCTTAGGGCAGGTGAGAAGACCCTCAGATCCATCAGTCTCCCACTCCACCCTGCTATGTGCTCATCACTTCAGGGTCTCCTGAAAGCAGACATGTGGTATGGATGCCACTTACAAGGAGAGAGAATAATGGGAATGCAATGTCATGGAAACGAGCTGGTGTGACACTGTGCCACTGACAATATGTGCAGGGGAATCTGAGGACGGAGGGGCTCTGAGTGGGCTTCCTGGGAAGGCTGGGGGTCTCCTGGATGGTAAGGGTTTTCTCGCGCACAGAGGAAGGGAGTGAATATCTTCATAAAGCAAGATCTCAGGAGGGGGTCCGGTGTGGAGTCCTCCCACCAATCTATTTACCTCCAAATGAGAAAGAAGAGGGGCCGCTTTAAGTTTCCTCTGCCTGAGAACTTAACAGCCCCCTGTCCCTTAGATTTGAGGAAGGAGTATGGCCTCCTCAGACACAAACAGAGGCTCCAGGGGGCTCTAGAACTTACCTAGTAGAAGCTCAAGGAGTACTATATACTGAAGGCGCTGATGGGATGTGAGAACCTGATTATAAGGGGCACTAAGACACTTTATGTTGGAGTGTCTTTGAGGGACTGAAAAATATGAAGGAGCAAACCACGCTTTGGTGTCACCCTGCCAGGGAAGCTCGTCTGGCAGGAGACTCCAAGTTCCGTAGGCTGCTCAGGTCCAGCCGGGCTGGAATTCTGTCCCTGTCCAAGGTGCTGAAAGCCCTTCATGCCAGGCTCGGCAGGAAACCAGGGAGTGCAGCTCAGGTCACCAAGACTGGGGCCGTCCTTGGGACACAGTGAATTAGACAGTTACCCCAAACCATAAAAATGCTTTTGGAACAGGACAGTAGCTCCAGGAGGCAGCCTATGGTGAAGCAAGAGCTGGTTTTACCAATCAGCGCTCAGACGACTCAGGTCTCACTTCCGTATGTCTAAAATGTGCCTTCCCCCTCCTCACTCCCACCCAAGTCATCAAGGAAAAGATATGGCTCCCCCCCTGAACTTTACACTTGCAACTCTTGGGCTTTCCATTGGGGGTTTCTGTTATTTTATGAAACATTAGAGCCAGAAGGGAACATTTTCATATTTTCAGATGAGAAAAAAGATTCAGAGCAGTGCAGACCCAGAGAGCGCCAGATACAGAGGTGGCTCCATCATTTCTCTAGAACTATGCCCTGTTTGTTAAAGTCACCAGGCAGAATGCAGTGCTTACCCCAGCCTGGATGGGGGATGAGCATTAGATGCTAATGCAACACTGATTCCATATCCTGCAGGGTAGTAGCTACCCTACTCCATGGATCACCAGCCAACATGAAGAGCCAGAGAAGAGAGCTCAGGTCCACCAGGTCCCCCACTCCATCATCTCCCTAATCTACTCACAATTGCCCATCTCTTTCCATGTGCCCTGAGCTGTGTGGGACCCCTAGGGAAATATACAGCAGACAACCCAGCCCCTGGGCCTTAAAAAGTTTGCTATTATACTGGACTTGTCATGATGATCACTTCTTTAGGTATATACATGTTGAATAACTATGGTATAAACCTGAAACTAATATAATATAATGTATTAGCTATATATATTTTAAAAACTTTAAAAAATAAAAAGTTTACAATTGGGAAGAAAAGATGCTCGCACATGAATAGACAATATTTCAGGAGCCAAGTACAGATAATAGCAGCCAACAAGAGAAGTGCCTAGATCCCAAGTACCAAGAGGTGGTGCAGACCATGAATGCTTTGACTTCAGAGTAGGGAGAGATCATTTTAAGGCTGGAAAGAGTGAAGTCTCTACAAACGAGCAGTGTTGAGGGAGAATTTGGCTGAGCTGAGAACAGAGGTCAGGACACCTCATCTCTGTCCCTGTGGAGAATAGCTGCCCAGCACAAAGCTGGAGACGGTGTGCGGGTGACAGCAGGGGCCCGGAATGACCAGGAAGCGAGGAATCTCTCCCCTGAAAAAGAAAGGTATAGAGAGCTCCCCCTTCTGGGTCCGTGAGGCAGCACACCATCTATATCGGGTTCCTCTAGGAACAGGCAGTGGCCAGCCCTTCAGCAGCTGAGGCTGGGGTTAGAAACCCAAACAACAGGATGGGGACCCCAGGAAAAGCCCAGGTCACCATCAACAGCAAATATACTAGGACCATCTTGCTTGCTGGTCACTGGGAGTCGAGGGGCTTATAATCCAGTTGGGAGAGTAGGAAAAAGACCACACAATAACTGGAGGTCCCTCAGGGTTTGGGATCAGGGTCTCCTTTTATCTCGCAAGTCAGCACAGGACCTAAAGTCTTCTCCTCCCAACCTGGTTTGGAGAGAGGGCCTGGCCTCTTTCCAGGGCATCTGAGAGGCAGAGGGAAGGGGTCTCTCCAGCCAAGGCACAGTGATGGTTGCTACAGAATTTCCATGCTGGGCACACTTGCTGCTCAAAGCCCTGGTTCCCAAGAAACCCAGCACCACAGCAACCACACCGGGAAACTGGGCCATGCTGAGAAATTGAGAGAGAGAAGATGGGGAGAGGCGGAGGGAAGGGGGGCAGGGCCTGTGAGACTGATCCTTGACAACCATGGCCTTCTACGGAGAGCTTCTATGGCCTGAGACAGGGGCCCCACGGTCATCATTCGGGAGACCTCAGCCCGACCCTAAAAGCTCTTCGTTTTCACTCTGTACCCCAGGAACTAAAGTCCCCATGGATGTGAAAACAGTCATACTCACCCCCATGTTCTTGGTTTAAATTAGCCTTGGAGGGGCAGAACCCAGATGAAAAGGAAGTTAAGGGGTGAGCCTTAGGGCACACTGTGCAAGGGCACATACACATGTGTGTTTACACACATGTGCAAACACACACACACTCCACAGGGACCGGATCTGCTCAGGGTAGTGGTTCAGAAGGAAAAGTCTAAACCTCAGGAGGACCAGGGCCTGGAGACACCCAGGTTTCCCTCAGGAAGTTAGTGCAGACTCCCCAAAATCTCCCCCGAGCCAACAGTCACCCATCATCCAAGGATTTAGGGTTCTCAAAGGCCTCTCGGCCCTGTGACTTTCCTCCCAAGCTGAGGGCCAGGAGGCAGAAGAGTCTCCAGAACAGGGGCCATCTGCCCTCAAGAACCCACCTGTGGGATGGGGGCCCCTCAACTTCCCGTGCCTCCTCAGCAGCTGACAGAACTGCCTTCTCTCCTCTCACGGGAGCCACAGTACCTGGCGCTCCCACGCCAGGCTGTGCTAGACATGGCTCCCTGTGCCTTCAGTTCACCACACCCCGTGTGGTCTGTGCAGAAGTAGGGCGGTTTCCCAAAGGGAGGCACCCTTGTCCCTCTGGATGGGCTGGTCAGAGTCATCATCTGGAACTTCAGGCGTATGCAAACACCACTTCAGGGTCCCAGAGGGCTAATGGGAGCCCACCACCCCAACGGGGTTCAGGGGCACAGGCCACTGGCCCACACTCATCCTGAGTCTCATCGTCTGTCTCTGAGCCCAGGCCTTTGCTACACTCTCTTCTCTTTGGCTCTCTGCTGCCCCCATGTGGCTTCCTTAAGAAGGGTGGCGGCCGCTTCATGGCTCCACAGTGCCAGCCAGGAGCTGTTTCCAGACAGGCAACATATTCTGTTGCCTGAGTCCTAAACACCCCACACCCTGCCCAAAGCCCCTCCCCAAATGTCCAGCCTTGTCTTGCAATCTGGAAGCTGAGCAAACCTTTCTGCTCCCCGCCTGCCAATACAGCATGAGTTACATCCTGAGGAGGACTGGGCCTCCCTGAGCCAAAAGCTGCTGCTCCCCTCCCCTCTGCCCACTTCCCCTCTCCCTTCTCTCCTTTCCCCTCCGCTCCCCACCCAGGCCTGCCAGCAGGCAGGAAGGAAGCTGCTCATAGTGGGGAGGGTGGGGCACTTCCAGCTCACACTGAACAGCCCCGGGTTGGGCTATAAAGAGTCAGGGCCTTCCGTTCCCATCACCCGCCACCCTCCGCCCTCCACAGCCCCCACAGCCCTACGCACACTCCTCAGGGCCAAGGTCTCCCCTCCTCCAAGGTCGGGACATCCCACCTCAGGCCCGGCACAGCTCTCTGCTCTGAGAGGGAAGGCAGGAGTAAGGTTTGCCACCCTCTGAGGAAGGAGGAGTCAGCCACGGGCTGGCTACTCAACCACAGAAGGGTCTGTCATCTTCGCGAGCCAGGGCCGATGGGGACTGGGGTCCAGGCCGGCTTCCCCAGAAAACACAGCCACTGTCAGGGACGCAGGGGCTGGGCTCCCCAACAGATTCTCTCCAAAGCCCCTGCAGCTGGAAGCCTCACCATTGAACATTAAAATTCTTTCCTATCAATGGCACTTCAACTCTGCGGTCTTGAAATTTTCGCTTTTTCAGAAATTTCTCTTTAAAGTGCAAATGCTAGGGGCCGGTCGGTGGAGTGGCTCAGTTGGCTAAGAGCTTGCTCAGGAGTGCGAGCTGAGCTCTGAGCAACGGCGGTTCGATGCCCAGCCCGAGCTGAGCTGCCAACAGGTAGCAGGATGGCTCAGCTAAAAACAACAAACAAACAACAACAACAAAAATAAAGTGCCAATGCTAATAAGAGCAGTCAGCCCCTGAGATGCATAAGCTCTGACGCCCTACAGGGTGGCTGATAGAGAGCAGGGCCCTCGGGATGGGAGGGAAAGCCCATTCCAGAGGTGGAAGAATGAAAAGCTGTCAGGAATGCCAGAGGCCCCTGTTGGAAGTTAGGACGCGTGGAGCCGCGTAGGCCACAGCCAGAGGACACATGGCAGAAGGGAAACGTCCCTGTGGTAAAAGCTTCCCCCTCCGACTTTCTCTGTCTCTACTTTGACTTTTCCTCCTCTTCCCAAAATCGATGCCATGCCTCCCTCTTCCCAGATCAACACCAATTCAGACCTACCCTGGTCCCTGCTGTCAGTGTGACTCTGCTGAACTGTCCCCGCCTCCCTGTGGCCAGAGAATGCCCCCTCTTGGACTCATCACCTGCACCAGCCTGACCCCTTCTATCTTCCCACCCAAACCCGTCCAGCCTCAGCCGACTCCCTGCCTGGGGGCCCCTCTCCACTGCCTCCAGAACACACGTTTGCAGTGAAGCAAACCAATGTTCACAAAGCACCTACTCAGTGCGGGGTACTCGGGCCCGGCAAGATCCCAAGTGACCAGCACCTGACCTGCTCTTGCAGAACACACATGGTTATTTGAGAGAGAAACTGCAGACACAGAGGAGGCTGCCCAAAACCACTCCAGGAAGAACCAAGCAAGAGATGTTCCATGGCCTGGGGAGCATGGAGAAGGGGTGCTGAACGAGGCCTCCCACAGGAAACATATGGGGATTGTGTGGGCCACGCCATCTGAGAAGCACACCAAGGAGTTAGAGGCATAAGAGATCGATTAGGGTAATGCCTGGAAAGACGACAGGGAGGCAGACAAAGCCTGGGGAATGAGACATGAGTCTGACATCTATGAAAGGAGAGAGGGAAGGAGGAGGATTAGGTGGGGAGATCCTCAGGCCAACAGGAGCTCTGCAGAAAGACTACCCATACAGGAGTCCCAGTTGCGCAAAAATAGTGAACCCATGTGCCTCCCAGGGACCAGGGACTGTCTGAAGCTTCCAGGGAAGCACGTGGCCTTGGGTTGCAAATTCTAGAGGCACTGCAGCTGTGAGCTGTCTACCACCTGCACCTCCCGCAGCAGGTTCTCTCCTGACGGGAGATCTGAGCAGGACACGTCCAGAGCTGCCAAGGCTGGGTCATGAGGAAGGGGAAGAGAGATTTCCTTTAGTCAGAGGGCAAAGGAGGAGGTGGCGGGGACAGCATAGGCAAGGGCCCGAAGCAGGAAAACACAAGGACTATTTGGGAATCCATGAGGACATCTAAAACAGAGGGTGTGAGCACTGCACTTGGGAAATTGAGGGCCAGGCCAGTGTGTTGGAGTGGCCTTGGCCTTGGGTTGAAGGTTTCAGGGAAAGCCAAAGCATGAGGTAAGCCCTGCTTTTGAGATGAATCTGGCAGTGATGTGGAGCACAGATGGGACGGGAGGCCCCGAGGTCAGGAGACCAGGAGGGACTGTGGTCAACGGTGCAGGCAAGAGGTCATGAGGACCTCAGCATGTGATGCCTGTCATCAGCTTGTCCCTGAGGAGGCCAGCCACAGCTCCATTAACTGGAATCTGAAAAATGAAGTCTTTCTCAGTTATGCACACTTAGGTGGTGGCTGAATGGGAACCAGAGATGGGGTCTGTCTCCTCAGCCATCGTGGGTGAAAATGTCCAAGAGGTGGGCCCTGGATGCCATCTCCTGCCTCAAGGGAAGGGTGGGGGCAAGTGGGGGGGGTCTCGGGCTCCAGCACCCAGGCACAGGTCTGGACTGAGCACAGGCCTTGCGTTTCTCCCTCTCACCTGTCCCTTCCCTGAGAGACAGGCAGCAAAGCTCTCTGGGCATCCAGGGGCTCAGACTTGACTTCACCCTCCTCCCTCCAAACCGGCAGGCCCTACTACCTTCTTGGTGTGATCCCAGAATTCACAGCACAGCCCATTGCTGCTGGCTGATCCGCCAGCCTGCCCCTCACCCAGGCCCACCCCAATTCTATCCTCCACTGCTTTCCAAAGGAGTCCAGCCAACACAAATCTACATGTTTGTTTGTCTGCCTATCTGCCTCTCCCAGTCTCTGCCTGTCCCAGTTTCTCAACTTCCGTCTCTTTCTTGCAGTTTTTCTTAGTCTCTGTGGTCTCAAATCTATGAGGCTTGGACCCCTGATGCCCCAGCTCATGGCTTTTCGCCAGCCCCCAGATGGCTTAGAACTCCCATCTCCAGCATGCGCTACTCTCCAAGGTGCCTGGAGGGTGCTGCTGTGTGCCGCTTGCACTCTGGGAATTGTAGTTTCCCTAGCCTCGTGGTCTTGCCAGGGCTTCAAGCTAGGGGGCAGTCCCTGCCCCAACCCTGACTGCTGACCTAATGTCCCCAGGGAAGCATGCGTCACTGGATGACAGGGTGGGGGTGGAGGCCCTGGATGGCAGCTTCCTGCAATTTTGTGTCCCCCATTTGAGTCACAGGGGGCGGGGGTTCCAGGAAATTGGGGCTGGGAGGGGAAGGGATGCCCTAATGCCAGACGCAAGGACAAAGGGTCACTGCATCCCCACTGGACCTGTAACCCCAAGAATCCAAAAGGACTCTAAGGCAGGGGTCCAAGAGTGCTTAGATGTGGGGGGGGGGGCGCGGTGAAGGAGAGCGCCTGGGGCAACCCTAGAGGTGCCGTGTGGTCATCTAAGGTCTGGGATTCATCCCTTGCTCATGACACAGTGCTCACGTTCCGCCTGGCCCCATAGGGCACAGCTGGCAAGGGCCAAATGGAAGGCCTCCCCTGGTCAGATACAACAGAAGGGCCTTTCTGATTCTCTGGTGGTCCACCCTGCCATTCCGTCCCCACTCTAGCTCCTGTGGTCCAGCCCCAGGACACCGCTGGACACCTGTGTTCCCACTTATCAGCCCTAGTCCTTGGAGCGGAACCCAGGCGTCCGGCTCCCCACCCTCTGGGCTGGCGGGCATGGAGCCGAGCCTTTACAGCCTCCCAGCTGCCTTGTTCCTGTCCTATTGTGTGTGGGACAGGGGCGGGGCGAGGTCCAGTACCGGAGAGCCCCCTCCCCTTCCTAAGGAAAAGGCCCGGGCTCTGCTCAGAGCAGCAGAGCTGAAGTGAGCCGACATGGGCAACTTAAAGAGCGTGGGCCAGGAGCCTGGGCCACCCTGCGGCCTGGGCCTGGGGCTGGGCCTGGGGCTGTGCAGCAAGCAGGCCCCAGCATCCCCGACATCTGAGCCCAGCTGGACGCCAGCACCTGCACCCCCGCCTGCGCCAGACCACAGGTGAGAACCACAGGGACTGGGAGCAAGGGGCCAGCGGGTGGGTGGCAAGGCCTGAAGCCCGGAGCTTGAAAGGGCTGGAGCCTGCAGCCCAGCCAGGAGGGCAGTGCCGCCAGCGCAGACGTGCTGTCAGTGTGGACAGAGCAGGTCACGGGGACTTAGACAAGAGGCCAGGATCAGGGCCAGCAGGCAACAGGTGAAAGGCGGAGGTAAGCGTGCCAACTTACCAGGTTTGAATGGCCAGGGTTGGAACGCTGCTCTGCTGCCAAGAGCTGTCTGACTTTGAGCAAGTTACTTAACCTCTCTGAGCCTTCGTGTGTATAAAATAGGGATGTAGTGTACGCGGTCACAGCAAGCCTTCCACAAGCAGGGATGATTAGTCAACAGAAGAAAGGAGCTGGGGGATAGTTCTAGGAGAATCAGAGCCCTGGACTCGTGGAAAAAGGAGAGCTGGGGCAGGGCGCGCAGGCCCTGGGGTGGGGGGCTAGGGCCTTTCCTCCGGCGCCACGCCCCTCCTCCTCGTGGCCATAAAGCCCAAATCTAACTGGGCAATCCCAGCCCCCCAAAGGGGCCTCCCTGGGGCAGGGGTTCCTGAAAAGAGGAAGGCCGTGGTGGGAGGCCAGGCGGGGTGGCAGGCCGCGCAGGGTGGCTCCACACAGGCGCACCCGAGGCCTGAGCCCCTCCCTTCCTCCCGGAGGCTGGCCTGGCGGCTCTGGGAGGAAGTGATAAGGCCTCGGAAGCTTCCCTTCACACGACGAACGGCCACCGTCAGGAGGGGTGTGAGTGGGGAGGGAAATCTGTGCCCAGGAGTCCCTGCTGGGCTTCCCTCAGCTCCGCCTGCTCCCCTGCCCCCTTAAGGAAGGGCGCATTGCCACTTCGGGGGGCTGGACACCCCATGTCCAGAAGAGGCAAGGGGAACCCCGCACGGGGATGAGGACTCAGGGGTCCAGCACCGCAGCCCCAGCAGCCTTGGGTCTGGCTGAGCATCAGGAGGCCCTGGAAGGAGTCAGGCAGGCTTGGGCGCGGCAGGGACCAGCTCTGGTCCTTGGCAAGATACTTAACTTCTCTGAGCCTCAGGTGCCTCGTCTGTCAGTGGGATACAAATATTGCCTACCTCCCAAGGTTGGGATGGGAGAGAAAATATAAGAAAGCACGTGGCAAGCAAGCAATGCTGTCAGGGGGTCTCTAGGGTACACCCAAAAGGAAACGTACTCCACCCCCATCACTCCATCCTGGCTCCCAACAGCCCCCCGCTCACCCAGCCCCCGGAGGGGCTCAAGTTCCCTCGTGTGAAGAACTGGGAGGTAGGGAGCATCACCTACGACACCCTGAGTGCCCAGGCGCAGCAGGTAAGGTGGGACCCCCCCATCCCAAATCGGGGTCAGGAAGGGGAGACTGGGAAGAACCAGAGGAGCTAAGGGACATGCAGGGGACTTCGGTGACTCTCAGCCTTCAGCCTTGCCCCAACACCTGCTGGAGTCACCCAGCCCAACCTCACCCCCATTTCCAGTCTCAGCCCCGGTTCTGAACTCACACCTCCCTCTGCACCCCAACCCTGGCCCCTGCACCCTGACCTGGTCCTAACCTTTGTGCCCCCTGCTCTCTCCACCCCTGCCCCCCACCTCATTTTAGGATGGACCCTGCACCCCAAGACGCTGCCTGGGCTCCCTGGTATTTCCACGGAAACTGCAGAGCCGGCCCTCCCAGGGCCCTCCGCCCCATGAGCAGCTGCTGAGCCATGCCAAGGACTTCATCAACCAGTACTACAGCTCCATCAAGAGGTGTGCCCCTGACCTGACACCCACAGCCCACCCGTGTCCTTCCCCGGGACCCACTGCCAGCCCCCGCCCTGATACCACCCCCACGGGGTCTGAGCTCAGCACCCACCACCGGCCTTCCCCCAATACCCACAGGGAGCCTGGGAGCCCTCTGCAGCCCCCAAGGTTTCCTTCTGCTGCCCTCTCCTCTGCAGGAGTGGCTCCCAGGCCCATGAGCAGCGGCTTCAGGAGGTGGAAGCCGAGGTGGCAGCCACAGGCACCTACCAGCTTCGGGAGAGCGAGCTGGTGTTCGGGGCCAAGCAGGCCTGGCGCAACGCTCCCCGCTGCGTGGGCCGGATCCAGTGGGGCAAGTTGCAGGTGTGGCTGGCTAGCAAGCACCCAGGACGGGCGTGGGATGGGGTCCCAAACAGTGGCAAGATCCCTGCCTGTTCCCGCAGACACTGGCACCCCCGGGAGCCCTCACCCAGTAGCTGACACCTGGTTGTTAAGTCCCATAGCAGTGCATTATCAGAGAAACACCCAGACGTACCCAGTCGGTGAGGACAGCTGAGCTGTGATCCTTGGGGGGTATTGTCAGAGCAACAGAAGCATCCTTCTGGAAAAGGCCCCTGTCTGCTTCACGTGGGCTTTGCTTGCCCAGCCCAATCCCCTCCCCACAAACGCACTGCTCCCCACCAGTGCCCCAGAGCCTCAGCCTCACATCTTCCATGCCCCGCCACGTGTCTCAAAGTCAGCCTGGGCTACTGGCACAGACTGGCACTCAGAGAAGCAAGTTGACCCACAGGAGAACTGCATCCGTGACCCTGGCCTCCTTACTGACCACCAAAGAACTTAGAATAAAGCCACATACTCAGTAATTCCCAAAGGAGTCTCAAATAAAATAAGAACAGCCCTGTGTGACACCTGCTTAGCCCTCTAAGTTGTTCAAAGCTCTAGCTCAACTTTGAACCCACCAGAGCGTCCATAGTGGACCCCCACTCACGGCCACCTCCTACCTTGTCACTAACACAAATCTCCTCCTTCAGACAGGAAAGGGGCCTCCCAGCCTCCTGCTGGGGCCTCCACTCAGCCAGTCAAGATGGCCCCGCCTAGCATCAAAATGCCAGGATGGGCAGAGTCTCTGGTGGCCATCTAGTGCAGCCACCCTCCCTTCCCATCATCAATGTGCTCAAGGAGAGTCACATGACTGGCTGGAGTCACCTGCTTTTGCTTAAGCACCGTGGATAATAGGGAACTCATACCCACACCTCCCCATCCTCAGTCATCAGTTTGGCATTGCCTGGGCCCCTCCTCTGTACCCGGTATCGAGGGGGCTTCTGTAGGGATGGAGATAAGAAGCAGGCCAGGCTATCTGGGTGTGCGGAGTACAGGGCAGGAAGGAGTCAGTGTGGGTACGAAAGGTCAGAGGAGAAAGATCCATAGTTCACAGTGAGTGGCACCCCAGCCATTGAAGGCCACAGATGAGGTTGCTACTCCCTCCCTCACCTCCTTACCTTCTCCTGGGGCTGGCCTCAAGTCCCTGTCTCCCTCCTGTCCCCTTGCCTCGGCTGGCCCAGGTGTTTGATGCCCGGGATTGTAGCTCTGCACAGGAGATGTTCACCTACATCTGTAGCCACATCAAGTACGCCACTAACCGGGGCAACCTTCGGTGAGTGCCCCGAACCCATCAGACCCACTCCTCCTCCGGATGGCAGAGAAGTTGGGGCTCTGACCAGCTCTTGTCCTATGCCAGCTCAGCCATCACAGTGTTCCCCAAGCGTGTCGCGGGCCGCGGAGACTTCCGAATCTGGAACAGCCAACTTGTGCGCTATGCGGGCTACAGGCAGCAGGATGGCTCCGTGCGGGGCGACCCAGCCAATGTGGAGATCACCGAGGTGGGCACAGGGGGGCGGAGAAGGGGGAAGCCAGCAGTGAGGGCTCTGGGGTGAAGCATGGGGGCCAAAGAGGAGTCACAGAAGCAGGGAAAGGGGACCCTCACTGAGATGAAGGATGGGAGATGCCAAGAAAGGGGGTCCCTGGGCGGGCATGGAGATCCAGCCACTGGGGGATCCCCGAGGTGAAGGGTGGGAGATGGCTAATGAAGGAGTTCCTGAGGAGGCCACGGCGTCGGGCCCCTGAGACCCGCCCTGGGCCTGCTCCCTGCAGCTCTGCATCCAACACGGCTGGACCCCAGGAACCGGCCGCTTTGATGTGCTGCCCCTGCTTCTCCAGGCTCCAGACGAGCCCCCAGAACTCTTCACTCTGCCTCCTGAGCTAGTCCTCGAGGTGCCCCTGGAGCACCCCACGTGAGCACGAGAGGGGCTGGCCAGGTGGAGGGGGCTGCCAAGGGGGTAGCAAGGCAGGCAAGGCTCCACAGGGGCCTGACCCTACACCATGCCCACAGGCTGGAGTGGTTCTCGGAGCTGGGCCTGCGCTGGTACGCCCTCCCGGCCGTGTCGAACATGCTGCTGGAAATCGGGGGCCTGGAGTTCCCTGCGGTCCCCTTCAGCGGCTGGTACATGAGCACGGAGATTGGCACGCGGAACCTGTGTGACCCGCACCGCTACAACATCCTGGAGGTGAACGCCAGTGGGTGGGGAGGGGAGACAGGGGTGCAGGCTTTGACTCACAAATATGTCCGCACAATGTCAGCCAGAGGAGAGTCTGGGCATTGTCAGGGCCAAGGCTGCTGCTTCCTAAGCTAGAATTTGGAGGAGGGGCCCAGAAGCACCCAGGTTGGAGCAAAGGCTGGGCATGTGTGCGTGCCTGCTGCATAGTGAATACAGTTGACCCTTGAACAACACAGGGCCAATTGGGGGACCCTGCCTATAAGTGGACTTGAGCAGCTCAACCCCGCATTATTCAAGGGTCAAATGCATGTAGTTATTTTTCTGGAGATAGGATCTATAGATCTATAGATTTCATCAGATTCTCAAAGCAGACTTTTACCCCCAAGAAATGGTAAGACCCATTTGAGAGATAAGAAATTAAGGCCCAGGGCTGAGAGGGGTCCCTTTCCGCTCTGTGGTGCCTTGGCAGGCAAGAACCTGAACCGGACCCAAACTGGGCAGTCAGGCCTCCCGGGGGCCACGCACCCACCCTCACTCCCTCCACTCACGAGTTTGAGATACAGATGCTGTCTGTCCACGCCCCACCACCCCGTCCCTACCGACGCCGTGCGCCCCTGCTCCTAGGATGTGGCTGTCTGCATGGACCTGGATACCCGGACAACCTCGTCCCTGTGGAAAGACAAGGCAGCGGTAGAAATCAACTTGGCTGTGCTGCACAGTTACCAGGTGCACAGGCCCAGACGGGCCTGGAGAGCAAGGGCCGGGCTGAAGAAAGGGAGGCTCTGAGGCACTGGGGCGGGAGTGAGGCAGCAGGAAGGAGTTCCACAGTCCCAGTGTCACCGGGCACATGGGGCCTGCAGTTCTGGGCTCACAGCACGTACTGTTCCAGGCGCTTGACCAGAGCTCAGTAATTCTGGTCCCCGGGGCACACTGGAGTCCAGAAACTCTAGTTCCGGGATCAAGGGTGGGCTGAGCATTGTAGTGTGGGGGAAATAGTGCCCGCTGAGCACGTGTATGGGGGTCTCAAGGTTTAAGACACTGGGTTGGGGCGGGCAGGGCATTCAGATACCAGAGTTTGAATTGCTTTGAGCATGACCACGCATGCTGCAGTCAGGGGTGACACTGTGGTTGGAGAACACAGTATATGTTAGAGTTGGGGTGACCCAGGGCACAGTAGGGTTTGGGGTGACAAGTAGTGGAACCTGGAGGCTGAATCTACGCCTCCCCCCAGCTGGCCAAAGTGACCATTGTGGACCACCATGCTGCCACATCCTCCTTCATGAAGCACCTGGAGAATGAGCAGAAGGCGAGGGGGGGCTGCCCCGCCGACTGGGCCTGGATTGTGCCCCCCATCTCCGGCAGCCTCACCCCTGTCTTCCATCAGGAGATGGTCAACTATTTCCTGTCCCCTGCCTTCCGCTACCAGGTGCCCACCCCTCTGGCTTTGCCCGCCCAGGCCAGCTCTAACAAAGCAGGCCCCAGGGGCCTCCAAACTCCTATTTTCTTGACTCACCTGCCCCTTCAACCCCCCTCACTCTTCTGCAGCCAGACCCCTGGAAGGGGAGCGCAGCCAGGGGTGCTGGCATCACCAGGAAGAAGACCTTTAAGGAAGTGGCCAAGTAGGTGCCCTAGGAGTTCTGTCCTTCCCCCTACACTGGGGGCGGTGGAGGGGTACCAGCCCCAGCAGTGGTCTGGACACCAGCCCTCCACGTCACCACTCAGCACCCCCGGATCTTGCTTGGACTGTGCCCCTGGGGAGGCCCAGCTCCATGTACTGGGGCCCCCTCCTCACCTCACTGTCACCCACAGTGCAGTGAAGATCTCTGCCTCCCTCATGGGTACCGTGATGGCCAAGCGAGTCAAGGCGACAATCCTATATGGTTCCGAGACTGGCCGGGCCCAGAGCTACGCACAGCAGCTGGGGAGGCTCTTCCGGAAGGCTTTCGACCCCCGGGTAGGGCTGAGCCCAGAGGGGCAGGGATCTGGAAAGGGGGAGCGGTCTGCCAGCATCCTCAGATGTGGCCTGGAAGACAGGAGAGGGTGACGAGGCAGGGCCCACAAGGATCCCGGGGGTCCACAGGGAGTCAGGGAGTGAGACGGGGCCTGAGTTCCTTCCCTGCCAGGGAGGGCCGGAGTGAGAAGGAGTGGGCAACAGGACTCAAGTCTCAGGGACATCTGTCTTCCCCTCACCCACAGGTCCTGTGCATGGATGAGTATGACGTGGTGTCCCTCGAGCATGAGACGCTGGTGTTGGTGGTGACCAGCACATTTGGGAACGGGGATCCCCCAGAGAATGGAGAGGTAAGGCCTGCAGGAAAGGGACCACCGGCCATGAGGAGTGGCTGGGCAGGACCCCCGGCCCCCTGATGGAAAGTGGAGATGCCCTGAGAGTCCCCCAGAGTGTGACCTGCACAAGCCACACTCCAGGCCCACCCACGGGCTGCCCCCGACACATACACTGCTTAACTGTGTCCCCAAATCATTTCCATTATCAGTGGAAGGGTTTATCATGCTAAAGACACTTCTGTTAGACTGCTCTTGGACATTGACAAATACTCCACATGCAATTTCAGCTTTTTCTTCTTAACACAAGAGAAGAGCTGTGCTCCGATATCAGCAGAGATTAGGTGACTTCACTCCCTGAACAAATCTTAAACAAACTAGAGCATCACCACTCATCCCTTGATTGTTAACCATTCTTTCAAGCTGCTCTGTCTCCATTCATTTCTGGGGACTGGCTTCTAGGTGGTAAACGCCTTCTAAACACCTAACGCGGAATTCTGACCTAAGCTTTCTACCTTGCCTTGCTGCTCATTCCAGCCCTCATTCAGATCTGCCTTTTAATCACCAACTTTTGTTTAAGCTAAAAGTATTTATGGCTATGTGTCCCACAACGCTATGACGATCCAGGGCATTCCCATCATCCTAGAAAGTCCCTGTCCCAGTTTGTCTTCCCACCAGCAGTGTCACCATGCTGACGTCTGTCCCCTGGATTGGTTCTGCCCGCTCTAGGATGTCCTAGAAAGGGGAGCATTTGGTATTCTGACTTCTTTTGCTCAGCCTGCTTTTGAGGGTTATCTTGCAGTCATGACTCAGTAGCGTGTTCCCGTCTGCTTCCGAGGGGCTCACTGTGTGAATACACCCCGTGTGTTTCTCCACTATCCCGTGGACACACACTTGGGCCGGTTCCAGTGCTTGGCTATCACGAATAAAGCTGTTATGAACATTCTTGTGCAAGGCTTTTGTGGGCTTATGTTTTCATTTCTCTTGGAAAAATACCCAGGAGTGGAATTGCTGGGTCACCGGGTAGATGTAGGTTTAACTTTTTTTTTTTTTTTAACTATTAAACAGCCAAATGGATTGAACTACACCCTTAAGTCCTGTGCATTTCATTGTATGTCGAGTTGATCTCAAATTTTAAGAAATGGTGCCAACCTAGGTATATACCCCACAGAAAATGGGTATATTGGTCCCATTTTTACTTTTTTTAAAAACTATAAATCCAGGTCCAGCCGAGTGGCGCAGTGGTTAAGCGCTGGCTTGGGAAGCCAGTGGCCACGGATCGGTCCCACATGTGAGGGCCAGTGACACTGCCCTCAAAAACAAAACAAAACTATAAATCCAGATATGTGTTTAAGTATGGCGGAAAAGGGCCAGAGCATCAAACACCTGTCAATACAGAGCATGCCGTGGGGTGTGAGACTGAAGAGAAGATAGGGGCAAATTTTCTCTTTTATTACTGTACACGCTGCTGAAATGTTTTCAAAAAGCCTACAGTAACTCTTGAAAATTTCAAAGCCAATGAAAAGTTACAAATAATAATAAGCGCCAGCCCAATCCAGTTTTCACCTCCTGTATTGTTTGAAACCAAACAAAATGAACCATGATGCCGATGCTTCCCTCGCAGAGTTTCGCAGCGGCCTTGATGGAGATGTCTGGTCCTTACAACAACTCCCCTCGGCCGGAGCAGCACAAGTGAGTGTGGTGGGAGCTTCGGGCAGATGCGGCAGGGAGGCATTTGGAGACACAGGGGAAAGGAGGTCTGAAGAGTTCCCCCTCCAAAAGCTGGAGGACAGGTGGAGCAGGCCTGGGCCTCATCACAGCCTCACACTGCGGACTTCCTGTGACCTGCCCAGGCGCAGGGCCCAGGGCTCTGAGAGGCCCGTCAACCCCAAGGTCGCCTTCGGAGAGCGGAGCGGAGGCAGGACAGAGCTCAGAGGCCCAGAGAGCCCTAGGACAAGGGCTCTCACCTCCCATCCCAAGCCTGCTCCAGAAAGCGAAACTGAACCTCAGGGCGGGGCCTTTTCTGTCCCCAGTGCAGAGACCCTGAAGCTGTCCCCTGGCCATGTCTGGGTCTGCGCCATATCTCCAGTCCCCTGTGACCCTCTTGTCTTTGTCCTGTCTTCCAGGAGTTACAAAATCCGCTTCAACAGTGTCTCTTGCTCAGACCCGCTGGTGTCTTCCTGGCGGCGGAAGAGAAAGGAGTCCAGTAACACAGACAGTGCAGGAGCACTGGGGACGCTCAGGTCTGGGGGATCAGTAAGGGGAGGCGCCGGAAGGGCACGCTCCCCGGGCACAGTGGGCTGGGTGGCACAGGGCTGGGCTCTGATGACGGCTCCCTGCCCCCAGGTTCTGCGTGTTCGGGCTGGGCTCCCGGGCGTACCCCCACTTCTGCGCTTTTGCTCGTGCGGTGGACACACGGTTGGAAGAGCTGGGTGGGGAGCGGCTTCTGCAGCTGGGCCAGGGCGACGAGCTGTGCGGCCAGGAGGAGGCCTTCCGTGGCTGGGCCAAGGCTGCCTTCCAGGTGAGACCCTGGGCCTGTCCCCGACATCTGATCCCCGCCGCCCCTCCAACTCCAACTCTGACTCACTCCTGGGCACTTCCCCATGGAGACCTGCAATACTGAAATGGGGGGGCCTCACTGCTGCCCCAGTTCTGTTTGGTTTTCTGGCCCCTTCCTGTTCCTGCCCAAATCCACCCTCATTTGGCTCAGTCCTGAGTAGTGGACAACATGGCCCTAACGACACAGGAGGTGCCTGACCCTGGCAGACGAGAGCAGGCAGGGCCCTGGCCGGCGGGCACCTCAGTGGGTGCACAAAGGGAAGGGATGCAGAGCAGGGGCTGCTGCCCTGGGTGGGAAGCACGGAGGGAGAGGGAAAGGATCAAGAGAGGGCTAGTCAGAGAGCTGGAGCTGACGCCAGCGCAGAAACCTCAGGAAGTCAGAGGCCGGACAGGCTTGGACTGGAGGAGGTCCTGGGCCCGGGGAGTACGAGGAGGGCGGGTCCCACGGCTGTGACTTTCTAAGCCTGGGATTCCTCCGGAGGCAGCTCTGCCTGGTCTGGGGATCATGCCTGGACTTGAAGAGGGCTGCTTGTCCCAGTCCTGACATTGTCCCAGGCAGCACTGGCCCCTCGAGGGCCCGCAGGCTTGAGCTCAGCGGGTCTGGACTGATGAAGAGGAGGGCATCTGGGGAGGCCACCCGGCACAGGTGGAGGGGTGGAGGGTTCGCCGGGGAGGAGGAGCTCAGGCTGGACCAACAGGCCCAGGCGGGGAGGAGAAGGGGAGTGGAAAACACGGCTAAAGAATCCAGGCAGAGGGAAGCGACTGGAAGTGAGGCGTGGGACGAGGGGGAAGGGGCACGACGCGAAGTTTAGGAACGTCCTCCAGAGGAACCGGGGCCGCTGGCGGAACACTGGAAGCAGGAAGGCTCTGAGCTAACCAGGGTGGTAGCAGTGAGAGGAGGAAGGAAGGGAGGGGGCCAAGGAAGGAAGCAAGGAAGAGATAGAGGACTATACACACAAAAGAAAGGTTAACAGAACTGGTGATATGGGGTGGGCGGAGAGGGAGCTACCCAGCGTGGATGAGCCCGAGATTTCAAGCCGGGGACTTGCCAAGCGGCTTGTGCCTGAGCAGAAACAAATACAATATGCCCCCTCCAGCCCTTTGGGAGCAGTACAGGGGAGCACAGACCTCCACGGCCCTGCTCCAGCTCTTAGGAGCTTTATATAAAGTATCTCATTTCATCTTCACTGGAACCTAATGAGATGTAAAGACAGGGAAACTAAGACAGTCTACTGCAAGCGTAGGAGTCAGAATTTGAAGGCAGGTCTGAATACACACAACAGCAGTTGCATTCACTTGGTGCTACCGTGTCAGCACTGTGCTCCTTGGGACATGAGACCAACACTCCAGATTAAGTAACTAATGGGTGCGACACAAATATGTGCAAAGGGATAGCTAGCTCAGCAGCCGAGGCACGACACGAGCTGAAGCACAAGGTGCCACAGCCTCAGCCCGTTTCTATGCCATTCTCCCTCCTGCCACGATGGCTGCTGATCCCACGGTCGTCTGTGCGCCTCAGATGGAGCCTCCCACTCCTGGGCCCCTCTGCTCCCCAAACCCCAGGAATGGAAGGTGGCAACTGAGGACCCACCAGACCCAGCTCCACCTCCCACATCGGGCACCTCGGGCTCCTCCGCCCTGACCACCTTGCCCCTCAGGCCTCCTGTGAGACCTTCTGTGTCGGAGAGGATGCCAAGGCTGCCGCCCGGGACATATTCAGCCCCAAACGAAGCTGGAAGCGCCAGAGGTACCGGCTGAGCTCCCAGGCTGAGGGCCTCCAGCTGCTGCCAGGTAAGGCCCTGACCTCCCCTTCCCCCTGCTGAACCTCTGGACTCCGCAGGGTCCCAGGACCAACTCTCAGGGGCAGCAGGCTCTCTGGTTCAGGCTCAGGCTCATTTCCCGCCCCTCAGGCCTGATCCACGTGCACAGACGGAAGATGTTCCAAGCCACAGTCATCTCAGTGGAAAACCTACAAAGCAGCAAGTCCACGTACGGAAGGCATCCCCCCCACCTGTCCCGGTCCCTCCTGCCCTGGATCATGCACCCTCCTCCCACATTCTCCCTCCTGCCCCCTGTAACTGCCCCCTCTCCCCACTCCCAGCCGGGCCACGATCCTGGTGCGCCTGGACACCGGAGGCCAGCAGGGGCTCCAGTACCAGCCAGGGGACCACATAGGCGTCTGCCCGCCCAATCGGCCGGGCCTTGTGGAGGCGCTGCTGAGCCGTGTGGAGGACCCCCCACCACCAGGCGAGCCTGTGGCAGTGGAGCAGCTGGAGAAGGGCAGCCCTGGTGAGGAGGCACAGTCTGGGCACAACAATGACAGCCTGCTCCATCCGCATGCCCCGGGGTCCCCTGGGTTCAGCACCTGGCAGAGGGTGGCCATATCTGCTCACCGCTGGCTGTGCTACCTCCTGCCAGGCTGCCCTTGCTGCTGGACAGTCCACAGCACATGGCTCCTTTCTCAGGGCCTATCCCCAGACCCCCCCAAAAGTCTGCGTAGTCCCTCCACTCCTCCCAAAGGTTTCTCCCCCGCCAACCCCCCACCCCCGGCAACCTAGCTTGCTGTGTAGCTGGAATAGGGTCTACCTTCTGCCACACCAGTGCCTGGGATTGAAATAAATTGGGTGGGGGAGAGGAAGAGAGGCCAAGACCAGTCCAATCCAGGCAGGGGCTCCCAAACAAACATATGGGGGCTGCCCAGACAGGCCCAGCACAGCTGTTCAAGGGCAAGGTCACCACAAAATGCCATGGTCAGTCCCCATGTACCTCACCAAGAAGCAATTATCACCCCCAGACAATGCAGTTCTGGCTTGGCCCCTTCCTCAGAGCTCCCCTGTGCGTTACCCCCAGGTGGCCCTCCCCCGGGCTGGGTGCGGGACCCCCGGCTGCCCCCGTGCACGCTGCGCCAAGCTCTCACCTTCTTCCTGGACATCACCTCCACGCCCAGTCCTCAACTCCTTCGACTGCTCAGCACCCTGGCTGAAGAGCCCGGTGAACAGCAGGAGCTGGAGACCCTCAGCCAGGTCGGGGGCCAGCCCAGAGAGGAGCGGGGCTAGTGAGGCTGGGTGAGCTGGGGGCAGGGAAGCCCACCTGGCCTCCATGTACTGGGGCTTTAAGACCCAACTCCAGTTACTAATTCATCTCAGGACTCTCAAGGTCCTAAAGAGCTGGGCACAGAGAAGGTGCTCGAAAAACCATTGTTGGCTTGAACTGGGGAGAAGGCTGGGCTCGGGAGGGGTCAAGAAGTGAGGTCAGCAGGCAGGGCCGGGACATTCCACCCTGCCCCGCCAGGACCCCCGGCGCTACGAGGAGTGGAAGTGGTTCCGCTGCCCCACGCTGCTGGAGGTGCTGGACCAGTTTCCATCGGTGGCACTGCCTGCCCCCCTGCTCCTCACCCAGCTGCCCCTGCTGCAGCCTCGGTACTACTCCGTCAGCTCCGCGCCCAGTGCTCACCCCGGAGAGATCCACCTCACAGTGGCCGTGCTGGCATACAGGACCCAGGGTGAGATGGGGAGGCAGGGCAGGGCCGGGCCCCGTAGTGACCCCAGGGTGGGCTACTCACTGGCCCCCTCTCCTCCCCAATTAGATGGGCTGGGGCCCCTACACTATGGAGTCTGCTCCACATGGCTGAGCCAACTCAAAGCTGGAGACCCTGTACCCTGCTTCATCAGGACGTAAGTGGGCGCTGTGGGGGATGGAGGTGAAGGGGGCATCAAGAGGAGAGTGTCTGTCCAAGCAGGAGTGGGGAAAGTGCCACGCAGATGGCTGGGACAGCTGGAGAGCTTGGTAGGGGTTCCACGGGGTGAGGGTGGAGGCTTCGCTGAGGGACGTGATGGGGTAAAGGGCGGGGCGGGGAAGACTCACTTAACACATCAAGGATGGAGAGTCCAGCTAAGGCACTTCGGAACTTGGGCTAAGCTTTGGGCCTTTAAATAATTTGGACATAGGGTCCTGCCCTGCAACTGCGGTTCCCAGAGACAGGGCTGGGGTTCGACCAGCAGGGCCTGTTGCTTTTAGATGTACTGCGTCCCTTACTACGTCCTTAGGGTCAGTCTGATATTGGGAGGCATGGCACCTGGGAACCGTGCCCGTTCAAGAATAAGTCCCTACTCAGTCCAGGGAGAATCGTTCAGTTGCTATAGGATCAATGAGGACTCTCAGAACATCCTTCCCTCATGCTCCGTTCAGTAGTCGCCCCATTCAGCAGCCAGGAGCCCAAAGACTCCAGTGGGGAGGTGAAGAGTTCCCAGGATGGCACCAGCGAGACCCAGTGACGCAAGCCCATCGAGGAGGCTAAATTACAAATTCAGTAGCAATCTACTGAATACAAAACAAATACCAATATTGAGGCTGCCGTTTAAAAATAACAAACTCAGTGAACTCATTATGAACCAAGAGACTGTCCCTTCCCTTCCCCTAGTTTCTAAATCTCCTAAACTGAGAGACATCGAAATATTCTTCAAATTTGAACTGTATTCCCTTTGACCCGACTTCTAGAAATCACAGGTCCAGGGGGCCTCTGCCAGCTAGCGGAGTTCTTTTAATAAACACATCGTGCTTACTATGGACTAGACACTGCTGTAAGCACTTGAAAAGTATTAACTCAATTATCAACGGAAGCTGAGCTCTCTGCTCTCTCCACCCCACCCAAGGCTGGGTAAGAATGGGCAGCTGGGAAGCAAAGGGAGTCTAACGGAGTGTCTCCCTGCTAGGGCTCCCTCGTTCCGGCTGCCGCCTGAGCCCAGCTTGCCCTGCATCTTGGTGGGCCCAGGTACGGGCATAGCTCCCTTCCGGGGATTTTGGCAGGAGCGGCTGCATGACATTGAGAGCAAAGGTAAGGCTGGGGGCCAAGGGAAGGAATGACTGGAAGGCAGAAAGTAGTCACAGGGCCGGCCGAGTGGTGCGGGGGTTAAGCAGCGGCCCCGGTTCCGTCCTACATATGAGGGCCAGTGACACTGCCCTCAAAAAAGAAAAGAAAAAAGAAAAAAAGGAAGTAGTCCCACAATCCAGGGACAAAGGGTGGGACTGGCGTGCAGGAACCAGGTAGGAAAGAGGGCAAGAAATGGGCCACAAAAGTGAAAAGAGGCGCATTAGACCAGGGGGAGGGGAGAGCCTAGAGGCCAGGGCAGTGCCCCATGGGTCCGGCTTCCTGGAGCTGGCACAGTGTTGCACTGAATTAAGGACAATGGGAAGTGGAAGTCTGGAGAGAATGGGGCTGGGACTCCGGAGAAAGAAATTCCCCAGGCAGACTCTGGACTGTGCCCGAGCTCACCTAGGTTGTGTCCAAGACCCAAGGAAGCTACAAGGTGTTCCAGTTTGGCCTTGGGGTGCTCAGGGCAACTAGTAAATCAAAAGAAGGAGGCTGTGAGTGAGAGGAAGGTAGGAAGTGAGGGAGAAGATGGGGTTGGCGCAAGGAAGGGACTAGATAAAGCCCCAGAACCACAGTGCAAAGGGCATGGAATTCGGAGTCAGAAGCCCCGCCTTCTGGCGCCCCCACTGCTATTGGCCATTCCACCCGAGGAAAGGCACCGCCTCCTGTGCGATGGGGATCAGGCTCAGGCAGGGTCTTTGAAAAGTGGGTCCCGCCCTATCCTAGAGGCCACCCCCCCCCAAAGGTGCGGACTGTAAGCCTAGACGAAAGTAGCCAGCGGGAGGTGTCGCTCGGGCTGCGCCCCGACGGAGGGGGCTCTCCCAAGCCTCCGTGCTGCTTGCAGGGTTGCAGCCCGCCCCCATGACCCTGGTGTTCGGCTGCCGATGCTCCCTTCTCGACCACCTGTACCGCGACGAGGTGCAGGACGCCCAGCAGCGCGGGGTGTTTGGCCGCGTCCTGACCGCCTTCTCCCGGGAACCCGATAGCCCTAAGGTGCGAGACCCTGAGCGCGTAGGGGCAGCCCGAAGCTAGGGACGTGGGAAGGAGGGATGCCCAATCCCCTCTGGGTCCCACGCACTCACCCAAGCCCCTCCCCGGTGTCACTCCACCTGCAGGAACGCCATCCTGGCTCACGTAGGCTCCATCTGGCCCACAGTAAATCTTCTCACCCCCGGGGCCCTCTCTCCCCTCGCGGCCTGCGCCCCCCCTGGGGGGACCCCTAACTCCACCTCCCCGCAGACCTATGTGCAGGACATCCTGCGGACCGAGCTGGCTGCCGAGGTGCACCGCGTGCTGTGCCTCGAACGAGGCCACATGTTTGTCTGCGGAGATGTCACCATGGCAACCAGCGTCCTGCAGACAGTGCAGCGCATACTGGCGACAGAGGGCGACATGGAGCTGGACGAGGCTGGCGATGTCATCGGCGTGCTGCGGGTGCCAAGGGGGGGCACCATTGGGGCGGGATGGGGGGTTCCTGGGGGGTGGGCACAGACCCCACAGAGTCCTGATCGGGGGTGGGGGAGGCTGCAGGCTCCCGCTTGGTTCTCCGGCTCAGGTTCTGATCCGTTCTCCTCTTTCCCCGCAGGATCAGCAACGCTATCACGAGGATATTTTCGGGCTCACGCTACGCACCCAGGAGGTGACAAGCCGCATACGCACCCAGAGCTTTTCCTTGCAGGAGCGGCATCTGCGGGGCGCAGTGCCCTGGGCATTCGACACTCCCAGCCCAGACACCCCCGGCCCCTGAGAGCCCTCTTTCTCGCTTCCCAGCCCAGTTCCTGGAGAGGGGCTGTCAGCCCCCCGCCCCGTGGCGCTGCCGCTCTTCTGTCGGCCTGCCCAAGACAAGCCACTGCTCCCTCCGCTCCCGAGGTGCCATCCCACGGCTGTCCAGGGCCTGCAGAGACTCCCCGAACCCCCAGGAATGAGCGAAATGCCTTTCTCTAGGCCTGTTCCCTACCTGGCTCTGACTACATCTGGAAGGCCCCTCCCAGCAGTGGTATTCCAGGGCCTCCTGTGTTCTTTCGGTGGCTTTTAGATTTCCCGTACCTCTTTCAGGAGTATCTTATCTTGAAACTTAATCTCCAAATCATTAAAATATTTATTAATGAAGATTCACCATAAGAGACTGAACCAGATGTTGTTATGGGAGCTACTGAAGTGCCTAACCCAGCCCCGCGGATTAAAATTATAGAATGAGAAGCTCTGTCTTTTAACTCGTGCAGATGTGGGGGTGGTGACTCTGTGATAGGGCGGCCCCCGATCCTGCTACTCCACTCTGACCCGGCACTCTAGGAACATAGCTCCCAGCCGGTCACAGGCAGCTCTCCCAGGCTGCTCCCTTGCTCTGGATTGAGAAGCAGGTGCTGCCCTCAGCCGCCAGGAATGGGACAAGACGTGCAACACAGCCATGAGCAACCTTTGCTGCTTGTTTTGAATGGGGAGCCACACCCACTTCCTCAGACACACACCAATGCTGACCTCGAAACACATCAGCCCTGGCTAGTCCCCACTCACAAGTCCCCATGGGAGCGTGAAGAACCAAATGGGTCTCTCGGTCCCATGGCTCATTGTTTCTCTTATGCTTAACTTGGCCTCCGCCTTGAGGACTCTTGGGGACTTCTTCACAAACAACCACTCCAGGACAGCTAGTTAGGGGTGTGTCCCCTTCTCCCCTCCATGGGGGGATTGTCTCTAAGACTTGTTTCCAGATGCCGTCAGCATCTCCTCTCCTACCCTTCCTTGTCTGTGCTCTCTGGGGCGAGTTCATCATTCGCCCCCAAGTCCTGCCCAATTAACGCATCTGGGGGGTGGGGGGTCCCTAAAGAGGGCTCGATGTGTTCTGCCACTCCACCTCGTCCGATCTCCTGTGGCTAGAGAAGCCAGGGAACCTGCGTGGAGGGAGAAGGCTCTTGGCAAGCAGTCCAGGGGTTTAGGTTCCAGGGATAATCACCCCCCTCACCCCGAGTGCCCACCGCTGTTCCCATCTCTCTGGCTCCACCCACTTTTCTATTCACCCTCCTGCCCCTGCCCCAGTTAGACAAACTGAACCTGCGGAGCCCTTTCAGTCAGTGCTAGGGGCCTGGCCAGGCTCCTTCTGGGAGTCTGTGGTCTCCCGAAACCCTCCAGCAAACAGATTCTGGGTCCTCTGGGTTCTCCACTGCTGTCTGGGGCTGGAGGCAGGACTGGAACCTGATGAGAAAAGCTGTCAGCCTGGGCAGTGCTGTGATGCCTGCTGTCCACCCGGGGTCTGTCCCCTGCACACCCTGATTGCCTCACCATCACTTGACCAGGATGGCTTCTCCTCATCAGGCGAGAGTGTCTGTGGGGGGCTAGCCCAGGGCCTGGGCAAGGGGGAGGCTGAGGCCTCCCCCCACAGTTCCTGCTGCTGCTGCTGATGGAGCTAAATGTAACAAAGAAAAATGAGGGCCCCCTCCTGCCCCACAGTGCAGAGGCATTTGAGACCTCTTTCCCTAGCTCCTGTTGGGTACTTTCTTACCTTCGTCAGCCTTACTTTGTGCAGCTGCTCTCCCCACATTTCTCTTTGGGGCACCCTCTACTCACCTGGTGCAGGTAGATGGCATGGAGACTCATCTCAGCAGAAGCAAGCTCTGGGAGCTGGGCCAGCTTCTGGCCCCTGGTTCCTCCTGGGGACACACAGCTGGAACAGATGGTGCAATAGATCAAAGATATGACACTCCGCTGCACTCCATGGGGAGGGCCAGGCTTGACCTCCCCTCCCAATCCCCTCCAGTGCCACTGCATCCTCCCCCTGGAGGGTCAGCCTCACCACCCTTGCTCCCCTGCATCTCAGGCCCCCACCCTTTACCTGGGGTCCTGGGCAATTCGGGAAATGGAGGCCAAGAGGCTGGCAGTGGCTGCAGCTGGGCAGGGAGCTGTGGGGCTCAGGTCCCGTGGGGGCAAGAGGGGGTGCACCAAGAGATTGGCCAGGACGGCCTCCGGCTGGGAGCAGGAGAAGAGAGGGTCAGAAGAGAGAACAGAAAGGGAGGGAAGGAGGCAGGGAGGGAGGGAGGGAGGGAGGGAGGGAGGGAGGGAGGGAGGGAGGGAGGGAGGTCTCAGCAAGTGGGAGAGCAGGCTGCACCAGTGAGTGAGCAGGTTAATATAAAAGGTGAGGCAGAGGAGGGGAGATGGAGTGGCAGGTGGTGAGGGCAGAAGGGCAGCTCACCAGAGGAGAGGAAGAGTCGCTGAGCACCCCGGGGGTGGGGGGGCTGCGGACCGAGGTAGCGCCCCAGGTGGCTGCATCTTGTTGTACCCGGCCCCGAAGATGCCCCAGGAACTTGGAGCTGTGCCCTGGGGGGCGCCATTGTGGGTGTACCAGGGAGAACCTCATCAGGGAGAGCTCCGTCTTTCCGTCCTCTGCACGCTGAGACTGCGAGGCCTCTGTCTGTCCTGCTGAGAGCCACTAGGGAACAAAGGGAAAGTTGTGGACACTGCTTTTATAGCTCCAGTGGAAGGCTTGTGGGGTAGGGGGACAGGAAACAGTCCCAATTTCCAGGTGAAAAGAATGGAGGCCACAACGGGGACTTGCTCAAGATCACCCCAAAACACAGCAGCAGAGCAAGACCTGGGTCCAGACCCAGCACTGAGAGGACGGGCTCAGTGCTTTGCCAACCTGTGCCCACCAGACCCCAGGGCTGGCCTGAGGCCTTGGTGGGGAAGCCTGGCCTTACTCCAGCCCCATCTACTGGTCACCTGGTTTCTCTGCCTCTCTGGTGGCCTTGACTCCGGTTTACCAGCACTAGGGTTGTACACATGTCATGTAATCCTCGCAATCAGCCCTGCCTGCTCATTGACCATGCTCATTGTCCTCATTTGACAGATGAGGACACTGAGGCACAGGGAAGTGAAGTGACTAACTCAAGGTCACAGGGGGCAATCGATGAAGCTGGGGGGCAAACCCCTATCTAACCACCACTGCGCACGCCCAGAGGAATCTAACCTGAGGATGGCCATGGCGCTTCACATCCATCAGGGCAAAGGAACAGATGTCACCAACCCCAGCCACATCCACGGTAAAGTGATGAAAAAAGTCAATAATCTCCAGGGCTCGAGGGCGAAACCAGAAGAGCAGAAACAGCGGGGTGAGGAGAGGGGAGAGGAGCTCCTCCAGGAGGGAGACCTGGGGAAGCAGGGGTGAGGCTGAGAAGGGGTTGCTGAGGGTGCCCACACTGGTGATCAGAACCAAGAGGCCCCCCCCCACCCCGGGACGCTGGCCAGGGCAGGAAACCTCCAACCCAGTCATTCGCCGGACCCTGGGAGAGCCAGCCGGGAGCCCGTTTACCCCACGCCCCTTCCCAGTCCACGCGGGCTGCGCAGCTCCCCTCTGGAGCAGCCTCGCTGGGGTCTCGACCCTCACCGCTCGGTATTGCAACAGCCGCGCCATCTGCCGGTAAGCGCTGGCCGTGCCGGCCGCGCCGGGCTCCTCCGGGAGGTAATGCATGTGAGCCAAGGCCGCCTGCAGGAGGAGCTGCGAGGAGCGGCCTTGGCACTGCTCGTCCGGAATGAAAGACCTGCGGGGCGGCATCGGGGTGGGGCAGGGACCTGCGGTTAGCCGGGCGGGCGGAGGGGCGGCGGGGCTGGGGGCGCCGGCGGGGGGAGGCGGAGGCATCCCGGGGGGCTCAGCCCCGGGTCGGAGGGAGCCCCGCAACGCCTGCGCACCTGGCCACGGTGGCCGTCACCCCGAGCGCGGTCATGGCGGCGAGCACGTGCTCGACGGCCAGCACATCCTCGTCGTAGACGGTGAGGGCGAGCAGCGCGGCGAGGAGCGCGCCGGCGAAGAAGACGAGCTGGCGGGCCAGCAGCGCCAGCAGCGGCGCGGGGGGCGCGGCGGCGCGCAGGAAGGCGGCGGCGGGGCGGTAGGCGCGCGCCAGGCGGCGGCGCAGCTCGTGCGGCAGCTCGTTGAAGTGGCGCAGCTGCAGGCGGGCCAGGCGGGACCAGCGGCGCGCCCCGAGCGCGCCGGGCTCGCGCCGCAGCAGCTCCGCGTGGCTGTAGAAGGCGTGCAGCACCTGCCAGGCCAGCGCCAGGGGGCTCAGCGCCAGGTTCGCGGCGGCCAGCAGCAGCACCGTGAGCCGCCAGCGCGCAGCCAGCGCGCCCCTCTGGTCGCTGCGCTTGTAGGCGTCGGGCAGCTCCCAGCCCCCGCGGAAGAGCGAGAAGGGGCCGCGGAAGAGGAGCAGGTCGACGTTGAGGGCCAGGCCGCGGCTCAGGAAGGCGGCGCTGCCGCCCCAGGGCAGCGCGCAGCGCGCCGGCAGCAGGCCCTTGTTGGCCAGCGCCACCTGGTAGTTGGTGTAGCGCAGGATGCGGTGATGGACGTCCAGCTCCGTCAGCGGCCGCGGCTGCACGCACAGTCCCCCGTTCCTCTGCAGCGCCAGGAGGCGCGACTGCACCTCAGCCCAGGGCACCGAGCTGAGCTCCTCCTGAGGGCGGGGGTGGGGGACGGGTGAGGGCCCGCGACCCGGATGCCTCTGCATGGTGGCGCCCACACTCACCATGATCAGGGCCACATCCCTGTGGTCCCTTCCCGACGGTCCTCACCAGGGTCCCTCGGGTGGGAAACCTGTCACGCTCCGATTTCCGCCCTCCCCTAACTCGGTCACTACCCAGGGACGTTGCCTACTTCCCTTCTTCCTCTCCTGAGTGTTCCTCATGACCCTGCCACTCTTGAGGCCATGAGTCATGTGCTCCCCAATGACACCTCATAAATGAATCTCTTCAGGTATTTGATCTCAGCTCCCTAAGAGCAGGTTTTCCTGCGCCCTCCTTGGCCACCCCAGCAGTCACAGAGAAGACACGGAGCAGACTGGTCCAGAGCCTCAGGCCTCAGCGTGCTGAGGTCCTCAGCCCCGTACCCCTCCATCACCACAGTAACCATCCCAAGACTCTGGCTGTGTCCACATGTGGGGTGCAGCTCTCACTTGGTCTCCTCTGCAAACCTCATTTTAGCCCAGTGTCACCCAGCTGCCCCAGTCCAGCTTAGGCAAGTCCCTCCGGGCCAGCCTCTCCAGTCCATCCCAGGGTCTCCCTTTCCCCTGGAAGTAATAAGGAAGGAGGGAAAAGAAGGGAGAAGGGGAAAGAGAAGGGTGAGCAGCCTCCTGGAGGATCAGAAGCTCACCCCTGCTTCTGCCCTGGCCCTGCTGGTCCTCCCTGCACTATGCCTAGTGCTCCCCTACTCAAGAGGCCTTTCTAGAACCTCCCCTTGGTTGTGCAGGAGGCCATGCAGAAGGTTCTAGACTTCTGAGGGGAGCAAGGGAAGCCAGCTGCAGAAAGCAGTCTTGGAGCAGTGCCTTAAAGGAAGAACTGAGGTACAGAGCAAGAAGTGTGAGCATGACAGGGAGGGACGAAAGGGCAAAGCGGGATCAGGAGGGACAGTGAAGGGGCCCGCGCAGTGGGTGACTGCAATAGGGGGTGAGGCCAGAAAGGAGAGTGGCCTCACCTGACAGAGCCTGAACACTCAGGTGCAGGCTGGAGGGTCGATCTCAGCGCTGCCCGCAGATGCCCACTGCCTCCCCCCTGCCTGGATAGGGGCTTGGACTGCCTCCCCGCATCCTGTCCTTCCCAGCCCCACCCCAATTCCTCCTGTTCCTCCAGATGACCAGCCCTCCTTTAAATATCACAAGCATGTGACTGTAATTCATTGTCTATAAACCATCTAAATAAACTAAGCCCCACTAGGGTGAGGACTGGGTTTTATAAACGGAGGTACCCCACCTGCTAACGTTATTCAGGGTCTAGGCCATCTGCCTGCTTTTCAGTGGACCCCTCTGACTCTGTACAGCCCCCACTCCTCCCCTGTCCTCTGCCCCCCGACATGGCACCCCTCCACACAAACATGCCCAGCCTGCTCACCGGAGGGATGTGCAGGGCCTCCCTGTAAAACACCTGGATGTCCCAGTAGCTGAAGAGGTTGCAGACTGAGCGAAGCAGCTGGACCAGCCAGAAGGCCGCAGCCAGGATCAGAAGGAGGACCAGCAGGGGGCTGGAGTGGATCCTGGGGGTGGGGGAGCACAGCACAGGAAAGTGGAGCCCCCATAGAAAGGGAGATGAGGGGCCGGCTGAGTGGCTCAGTTGGTTAAGAGCGCGTGCTCTGAGCAACAGGGTCACCCGTTCAATTCCCACATGGGCCAGTGAGCTGAGCCCGAGCTGAGCTGCCACTGAGCTGCCAACAGGTGGCAGGATGGCTCAGCTGGTGAGAGCACCTGCTCCTAACAACAAAGTTGCTGGTTCGACTCCCGCATGGGATGGTGGGCTGTGTCCACCCACAACTAAGATTGAACACGGCACCTTGAGCTGAACGGCCCTGAGCTGCTGGTGGGCAACCGGACTTGGAGCTGAGCTAGCTGTGCCCTCCACAACTAAGATTGAAGGATAACAACTTGGCTGTTCCCCTTCCCCAATTCCCCAATAAAATCCTCTTTTAAAAACCGGGTAGGGGAGATGAGACTTGGAGAGCAATGAAAAGGTCGTGGAGGGGATCTAGCAAGACCATTGTCTCTCAAAGGATGGGTTCCGGGGATCCCCAAGACCCTTGCAAATGTCTGCAAGATCAAAACTTTTTTCAGATAATAGTAATATTTCTGCCATTTTCATTCTCATTCTCTCACACGTGTACAGTGGAGTTTTCCAGAGGCTACGTGACATCACATTGACAGCCAATGGAATGTGTGCTTATGCATTGTTAGGTTTTAAAGCTGTTCTCAGTTTTACTCTCTAATCAGGTAAATATAGATATGAGTCTCATAAACAAAAGCTCTTGGGGCTCTCAATCAATTTTAAGTGTATAAAAGGTGTCCTGAGACACAAACTTTGGAGAACTGATGATCTAGCCTGAGGGACAAAGGGGGGGGGGTGGCTCTTGGCTCTTATCTGCTGTCTCCCCCTCCATCCTCCCCAGTGGTTGTCACTCACTGCTGGGCACACTGGGATGAAGGCAGGATGGCATCCGACAAGGTGACTTTGCTGTGAGGCAGCCCAGGTCTTGTCCGATTATTTGGTTGGTTGGCAAAGAGAATGTTGTAATCCACACAGCGAAGGAGGAAGGTCGTGAAGGTGACGATGAAAACAAATTGTCTGGAACAGCAGGGAATGCAATGGTCAGGCCTGAGGGCTGAGTGGGCCTCTGCCCAGCCTCCAGGGCAATGTGAGTCTTCCTGCCCACACAGCTGGGGCCCTGGGCTGCTTGGGGAGGCACTGGGTGGACTAGAAGCAACCAGCGCTACTGGGACAAGCGTCTCACCCCAGCTGGAAGACATCCTCCAGCAGGATGCAGGCAAAGCCATTCCTCTGGTGATAGCTGTAGATGTAGCAGGTGTGTCAAGAAATAACCCTGAGGCATGATGGGCCTTTCCTAAGTACGCCTCTGCCTCACTGCCCCAACAAGTCCCTCAACCTACTGAACCCTCACAGTCCCCCTGCCAAGAACCAGCCCCAAGGGGCCCTCCCATGTCACCGCTGCCAGGCCCAGCACAAAGGATATCTTGGTGAAGAAGCTGTCCAGATTCTGGATGTGGTGCCAAGAGCCTGGACACAGAGAGGAGAGTGCTGGGACTTGGCTGTCCTCTGAATGAGCTCTCCATGCCCTCACCCCGCTGCCTCAACCCCCAGGCCCTCCCAGCCCAACCCCCCCTGCGGTCCCATAGCCATGCGCTCACCTCTGAGCCCTTCAGGCACATGAAGCAGGGGTTGCTGTTCCTCCCCATGGAGGGGTGAATCTTGGGACCCCTCAGGGTCACAGTCCTCCAGCCGCTCATAATCCTGCTCGGGGATCAGAGGGCCTATCCGCAGCCCAGGATTGTCCTGGGGGCATCGGCGTGAAGGAGGGGGAGTCACCGAGGCCAGGGATGGGGTGGAATGGGAACCCCAGGAGGGGGGAGCAGAGATGGGTGTCATCACTGGCCCTACCTGTGTTGGGGGTGTGGCTGGGGTGGGGAGGGCACGGTGGCAAGGCTGAGAAGCCCCTGGGGCCTGCACCGCTGGGCAGGAGGTCCCCGGGGCCAGAGGAGGAACTGAGGAAGACGCACTTCTTGTGTGAGGCGCAGGGGACAGAGAGAAGACGGAGACCCTCCCTCCCCCAGGTCCCCGGCATGGAGGAGGCGGGAGAGGAGGCAGTGGCATGGGGAGGAGGGGCCCTGATCCAGGCCCCAGGTCTCCCCACCGCCCCAGACGCCCCCTGCTCCCCCCCCAGCCCATTCGCCTCACCATCAGGCTGGTGCCTTCTCCTGAAATTTTGGAAAGACCGCAGCTGCTGCTGTTTCCACAGAGGTCTGGGGACCTGAGCAGGGACTTCAACAGGATGGTGACAACAACAGCACAGTGACTCAGTCGGGGCAGGCCCCGGGCGTCCCAGCTCGCAATCACCTGTCTAAGCACTCACACCCCTCTCCAGGGCAACCTTCAGCCGAAGCTCTCAGGGCCCCACCTCCGTGCCTGGGAGAGGTGTCAGCTGGAGAGGCAGAGGCTGAAGCAGATCAGAGGAGACACACTGTCCCATCCTCAGACCTCAGGTGGACAGAAAGTAGCAGCCAAAATAACAAAAGCAAAACGAATCCCTGTCAAAGGATTGTAAGTCTATGAGGCCAAGATATTAAATCTCTGATTTCTTAAAATCTTGTCTTTCCTCTCTCTCTCTCTACACACACACACACACATACACACACACACACACACACACACACAGTGACCAACAGAAATGCTTTAAGACGAAAAGAAGAAAGAAAGAAAAGAAAGGTTATCCATTTTGTTTGTGTGACAGTACTAGGAAGGGAAGAGGGGAGACTGCATGACTTGGCAGCGCCAGGATGGGGAGAGGAAGAAAGGGAAGAAAGGAGAGGCAGCTATTTGGATGTGAGAAGTAGGTTTTGGAGCTCACAGTAGAAAAGTGGGATTTCTTGGGAGTTCCATTATGTATACTTCTTCAACCTCTTGAACCCTGAAACCCTCTCCCCTAAGTCCTGGTCCAGTTCCTGGGGCCCACTAGGAAGCATCAGGACTGAACCAGCAGAAGGCAGCTGGAGGTCCAGGATTTGGGAGGATAATTTGGGCACTCAGGGATGAGCTGACTGAGTTGAGTTCCTTGTTGCCACCTCAGTGAGGAGGAGGAGGCAGCTGGTCTGGTGGCTTGTCCAACGCCATTCTTGAAGCCCTGAATCACCAGGTTTCCTACTGAAGTCCATGCGTGGGGTACTGACTCAGCCACTCAGATGTCAGGCCTCCAGGGCTTAGGCCCAAGGGTTGATGTAGGAGCCAGTCTCCATGAAAAAGAGAGACAGAGAGCTTCTCAGGTTGTTCACTGAAGGATTATGGAAGCAATCAATCATAGGATTGCCGACAAAATTTGAGCCCAGATATGCCTGTGCCTCCTTCCTGGGAGGGGAACTGTCATCCTAGCTCAGGATTTGCATAGTTTCATCCCTGACCAGGAGGCAGAGCCAAGATTCACCTCTTCCAGAGTTGTCATCCTAGTGCCCCAAATGGAGCCCCACATTGTAGAGGGGCTAGAAATTTCCCATGCTCTCTCTGAGACATCTGCCAGGATGGGCTATGTGAGGTTTCATCTGGTCTCCCTCTCCTCGACCTCACTCACCTCAATATCCCACCACTCACATTTGGATCCTCGCATACACTCTCCCCATATACCCAGCCCAACTTCAAATTATTAGCACATTTTCCTACCTAGTTCCACCCCAGATTCATCCATTTACAGGCTCCTTCCCACCACTCCCAGTTCAAGTCACTTTATTATAAAGGGCACTTTTTCTTGATAGGCATTTGGAGGGGAAGGGGAAACTGATGAATGAGACAGAGCCTCTGCCCAAAAAGAAGTCACAGCCCAGGGCCGGCCGAGTGGCGCGTTGGTTAAGAGCTGGTTTGGGGATGCCAGCGGCCCCGGTTCGGATCCCACATATGAGGGCCAGTGACACTGCCCTCTACAATAGCTCCACCTGGAGCTGGGCTGTGCGAGCCCCGGCGTCAGTGTAGGCTGCAGCCCCTGCTGCAGTGGGCTGCATAGGCTACAGTGAGTGGCCAGCAGCCAGCGTGAGCTGCCAATAGCCACGGTGAGCGACCATCCAGAGGCTGGCGACCGATCTGCCTCACCCGGGAAGAGCGCAATGATGATACCAACATGGGCCAGTGAAGCAACATCCTCCGCAACTAGACTGAAGAACAAAAGGACAGCAACTTGTCTGTTCCCCTCCCCCAACAGCTGTGCGGTGGGCGCCTTAGGCAAGTCAGCCTGACCCGCGGCCTCTGGGGGGGAGAGGGGTCTGAGGCTGCGCCTTTATAAGCTACCAGACTCCATACGAGTGGTTCGCAGCCACTGAGTAGGGGCAGCGTATCAGAATGGCCGGGAATTTTTTTCTCTAATAGACGTCGCTGCCGGCCCCGCAGCTCTGATCTCCCGGGAGGGCGGAGTGGGTGGCAAGGACCGTGCACGTGTTTCGAAAAAAGACTGCACAGCCGACTTTTGTCGCTTCTTTCCCCCAAACCAGCGCTCTGCCCTCCCTGGAGACCCAGAGGCCTCTGGAGTCGGCCGGCAGCAGCGACAGAATGGCCCGGAGGTCAGCAGCGGACGCGCTCCTATGAATACCCAGGGGTGGGGCACGCACGCTGCACACCCTCCTAACGTCACCCCAGAGCACGGCTGGGCAGCGGACCAAAGGCCAGCGCTGGGGAGGAGGGGCTGGGGGCTCTCTCCAATCACAGTTCCGACAGGAGGAGGCGGACAAGGTTTCCTCCAATCACAGCTCGCAGAGAAACTGATGCGCCTCTCCGCCAATCATCGCCGAGGCGCGAGGTGCTTGTCGGGATGTGGGTCGGAGCCAACATGGAGACCTCAGTGGGATGGGAGTGAGAGTGCTGTTGCCGGTTACTCCTGTCCTCCCGGCGCATTATGTTGGTGCATTTATTTCGGGTCGGGGTTAGGAGCGGTCCTGTCGCAGGCAGGCCGCTACTCCCCCTCCGCTTCCAGACATTCTCGGCCGCCAGGTAAACAGGGACAAACCCTACTGGGAGCGCGGGGCCATTGACCGGCCGGCCGGGCGTGGGGCCTTCCGGGAGATGGAGTCCTGTGCTCGCGCGAAGCCGCCTGGGAGTTGTAGGCCTACCTGGCCCGGGGTGGAATGTCACTCCCCGGGGGATGGGCCTCAATTATTTATAGCAGGGACGGACGTGCCAGCAGGAGGCTCCGCGCATCTGTATCCGCGCTCTGGGTGGGCGGCCACGCCCTTTCTGTGCTCCCCACCAGGGGGCGCCGCTTTGCTCAGGGGCTGCTGGTGCTGGTCCCCGTGCACGTGTCTGGCAATGTGGATAGAAATTACTCGTATCCAGAGAGGTTTGCACGAGGGGTGTTCCCAAGGGTCAACATGAGGCGAACAAACATTGCAAAAATGGTCCCTAGATGTGAGTGCAGAGGTAGGGTAGTGACTTGCACGTGTTAGTGCCCGTGTGTTCACGCGAACGCGTTGGTCTAAAGAGAGAGAGAACGACGGGTGGGAAACGGACTCCGACGTAAATGCTTTATAAGAAGAGACTTGACTCCCTTCTGATCCTGGAGCAAAGAACGCGAGGGCCAAACAGGCAGCCGATTCACACAGCGGGCGGGTGTGGGCTTGTGCAGTTGGCAGAGCCCGTCGGTAGAGGGCAAGCGCTGGGCGGAGCTGGAGCCACAAGGACCTGGGGAGCCATCCGCCCGTTCTTGGCAGTGACCAAACCCTGCTTAGAAAGCCTCAGTTTGGAGAAAATGAGAGAAGCTGGAAAGTGGCCACGGTAAATTATTAAAACGTTTGAAAACAGTCCTTAAGAAAAGAGTAAGGGTGTGGATAGTATGTAAGCCAGAGAGAAACCCAAGGAAAGATGACCCAATCATCTTCAAGCAGTTGTGCATTCCTTTGTGCAGTGTTTTTTTCAACGTGCAAGTCACAACATGATAGATCATAAAGTGAACTTAGTGGGTCGGGACCACTTAAAAGTGAATAGAATAGAAAATAGAATAGAATACATGTTTAAAAAAAATAGAGAAAGTAGGGACCGACCGAGTGGCGCGGTGGTTAAGCGCTGGCTTGGGAAGCCAGCGGCCTGGTTTCGGGTCCCACATAGGAGGGCCAGTGATACTGCCCTCAAAAAAAAAAAAAATAGAGAAAGTATTGTTTTGTGAAGCATTTCAATTCTGTGATATATATATATATATATATATATATATATATATATATATATTCATTGCACTGGGTCACAATGTAAAATGTATTGCTTACTGTTGGCCTCCATAAGTCCATAACTTTGCAAACACTGCAATAGTGTGTCAGGTTGTTCTGCATTCCTAACGAGGGCATGCACTCCACAAACATAAACGTTTGCAGAGCGTCCGTTATGGCCAGTGAGCTGCTAAGTGCTGGAGATACAGCGGTGAATGACTTCCCCACCCTCAAGGAACATACTGCCTATAATGGGAAAATTGAACAGTTACACAACGTAGAAGCAGAACGAGCTTCTCTATCTAAAAATGTAGGATAGACGGAAAAGAAAGTGTACTGTGGAAAACAAGACGTAGAAACCACACAGGTGGAAAAGGGTGGGTGGAAGCATAACTCAGAGGTGACCTGAAACACGGGCCTCCTTCAGACAAGGAGAGGATGGGATGAGGTCTGTAATTAGGAGGGCCTGGGAACAGAAAAGACCATCATAGTAAAGGAAGAACCTCTCACTCACCCTAGTCATTCTTTAAAAGCCCCTGCCATCAATAATATCGTTTGGACCTTTGAGCATCCTGCCATGTACTCTTAGCCAGATAACTCCTGCTTCTACCAGGCCTCTGTAGCCAGTCTTGTCCCCTTCCAGCCGCTCCTCTCTGCTGTGACCTTTAAAGTGCAAATCTGACTGCCAACACGCCAGCCTAAAAACCACAGTGGCCCGCATTGCCCTCCAAAGTCCAGCTGTTTTATGAGGACGGTGATGGCTGCTCCTTCCCACCCCCACCCTTTCTGACTCCCTTGAAACGCGGAGGAGCGCCTGCTCTGTGCTCCCCAGTGCTCCGTGGTTTTCCTCTTCCCACACTCCGCAAGCTTTGTCATGAGCTCTTGGTGCCCCCGCTGAAGCCTGACTACCAGGAGGGTGTCTACCTGGTCCCTCCTGTTCCCTCCCTGTGCCTCTCGCAGCACGGCTCACAGTAGGCCCACAGCCCTAAATTGCCATCTACAGATATGGGAACTGCAGGAAAGAGGAGGTGATCTTGGCCTATCCGAGATGACAAGATACGTTATTTGGATCTTCATTTCTTTTTCTTCCTTCAGCTGACGGAGAGGGACTATGTCGCCCTTTCCCTCCACACATTGTCACATAAGCACTGGAGGCCTGGAAGGAGCCAGGGTGTTGGGGTGCAATAAGTATTGACCAGTGGTCGAAAGTCTTGCTCCAGTCCTGGCCCTGCCCCACGTGGCCTTGGGCAGGTTACAGGGCAGAGGAGAATGAGCCTAGCTTCTGGAATCACACAGCAAGGTTCCCCTCATCCCTGTTCCTGCTGCTTGGGGACAGATTTATTAGCTCTCTCAGTCCCTCTTGATATTTGCCACCTATCAGGTGAGAATAATGGCATCTCCCTCCAGGGAATGCGAGGATCAGACTCGCTGAGGCAGGGCCACGGCCACCCGGTGAGGCTCCCCGTCTCACTTCTCCGAGGCGTATACACTCAGGCTTCTGTGTCCTCATCTGTAAGGGAGTGCCGTGGACTAGCTGCCACGCAGAGTCCCCTCCAGCTCTGATGTCCCGTGATCTGAAACCATGAGGTTTGGAGCCGGCCACTGACCCAGAGGTGCCCCTGGAGGCTGAGGGGGCCTGACTGAGCACAGCACAGGGGAGAACACCTTGAAGCCTTCATTCTATGCGCTTATCTCATTCCTCAGCTACTTTGCGGGTGTGTTGGCCTCAGACACCGAGATTGCTTAAGAACAGCCCTGAGAAAGGCAGCGTAGGGCCTGGCGGGAGGAGAAATGCTGCTCCCCAGCGGGCCCAGCCCCGAGCTCTGTGGTGTGTCGTTCAGCTGAAGGACAGTCGGGGCCTGGAGCCATCGGTGCAATTCTCTCCCTGCAGGCACTCTGATGGCCATCACAGCTCCTACCTCCTCAAGGCCGTGGCGCAGCTGCGGTGCCAGCTCCGGGCCCGCCTCCCTCGAACGCCCCCAGCTCCCAGCAGAAGCCCCTCTGCCTGGCGCTGGGTTGGGGGAGCCCTCCTGGGCCCCGTGGTGCTGAGGAAGTGCCCCTGCCTCTACCGTGTGGCACTGTGTGAGGCAGACGAGGCCCCTCCTGCCTCCTCCAAACCCTGTGTTGTGGAATCCCACTTTAACTGGAGGCTCTTCTGGCAGTTTCTGCGCCCTCACCTGCTAATCCTGGGGACAGCCATCGTGGTGAGATCTCCCCCGGCACCCCCAAAACCAGGGACAAGGAAGGACCGAGCTAGCGGTTTGCAGCAGCCCCAGCCAAAGCTGCGTAGGGAGAACTTGACTGCCTTGTCAAGTCTTAGAGGAGACCTTAGGAAGCAGCAAGGGCTGGCTTGGGGACCAAAGGATACCAGGAGAACCTGCACAGGGCGGCTGAGTGTGTGGGGTTCAGGGGTCCCCAGGGGCTGGCAGCCTGGGCCCTAACTCTCAGGCAGGCACAGGGACAGCTGAAGCATGGACAGCAGTAGGAGAGGAAGGGCCAAGGTCAGGGCTGGGGGCGGGAAGACTGCAGCCCCCTCTAAACGTCTGCCCACCCCCAGCTGGCCCTGGGTGCAGCACTGGTGAATGTGCAGATCCCCCTCCTCCTGGGCCAGCTGGTGGAGATCGTGGCCAAGTACACAAGGGACCATGTGGGCAGCTTCCTGAATGAGTCCCGGAATCTCAGCACCAAACTGCTCCTCCTCTATGGCCTCCAGGTACAGCAAGAGGGGGTGCCTGGCGGCAGACAGACGGGCCGCCAGGGCGCCCCTGAGTGTCCCCGACTCTCTCCCAGGGACTGCTGACCTTCGGGTACCTGGTGCTGCTGTCCCGCATCGGCGAGCGCTTGGCTGTGGACATGCGCAGGGCCCTCTTCAGCAACCTGCTCCGGTACTGCCAGCTGCAGGGTGGGGGCAGGGGTGGCCCAGGGGCTCCGGGGGGCCGAGGACGTCGGGGTGTGGGTGTGTGGGGGAGGCCTCATCCTGAAGTGACATCTCCCTCTTTCCCGCACCTGCTGCCGCCGTGTCCCACCGCCAGACAAGACATTGCTTTCTTTGATGCTAAAAAGACGGGGCAGCTGGTGAGCCGATTGACAACCGACGTGCAGGAGTTTAAATCATCCTTCAAACTTGTCATCTCTCAGGTCAGTGCCCCAGGCCCCTCTCCCCCACACACGCCTGCACGCTCCCCAGCGCAGACGCACCAGGCCAGCCCTGCCTGTCTTTTGGGCCCTGAACCCAGGCTTCCACGGAGCAGAGCGCGAAGCCTGCCGCTTGGCGAGGATGTGAGTGAGGAAATGGGGGAATTCACGGGAAGGAGGGGCCGTGGCAGTGCCAAGGTCAGGACAGGCTATTTCTCCTGTTCTGAAATCCTACCTCCCCAGAACATCTTCCCAAGGACTCACACAAGAGCTTTTCCTGGCCCAGCTTGCCAAGAGCAGTCATCCTGGCCTGCCTTGCCCCCAGCCTGGCCTGCTGACAAGCGTTGAGAATTGGATGATGGCTTTTTACTGTATTACTGATGTCCTCTTCTCATCCACCCGTGACAGCACCAGCCCCTCCGTGCCCGCTGCTCAGGAAAGGGGTTATGGTCTGTGGCCAGTGGACTGCTAGTTGGCCTCCCAGGGGTCAGTCCTGTGGCCTTGGCCTTGTGAGTGCAGAGCTGTAGCCAGCTGACCCTTGGTAACATCCCCCATGGCATGTCCCTCCTTCTCCCCAGGGGCTGCGAAGCTGCACCCAGGTGGTTGGCTGCCTGGTGTCCCTGTCCATGCTGTCCACACGCCTCACGCTGCTGCTGATGGTGGCCACGCCTGCCCTGATGGGAGTGGGCACCCTGATGGGCTCGGCGCTCCGAAAACTGTCTCGCCAGTGTCAGGAGCAGGTAGGGGATTCCCCCCCACCTCCTTGCCGGCCCCCCTGCTCTCTGGCCTGTCACTCCTCCCCACCTCCAGCGGGACTCCCTATCTCCCCAATATCTTGCAGATCGCCAGGGCAACAGGGGTAGCGGATGAGGCCCTGGGCAACGTTCGGACGGTGCGAGCCTTCGCCATGGAGCAGCGGGAAGAGGAGTGAGTCCTGGGCAGGTCCAGAGCCTAGAGGAAGGGGGCTTCCCAAACACACTCCCACCTGCCCTGCACCCCTCCCCCCAGCTGCCTCCTGAGGGTGGGCTTTGGCCTCTGTCCCCAGACGCTACAGAGCAGAGCTGGAGGGCTCTCGCTATAAGGCAGAGGAGCTGGGCAGAGGCATCGCCTTGTTCCAGGGGCTCTCCAACATTGCCTTCAACTGTGAGTGAGCCAAGCCTCGCCTGGGGGGCACGGGTTGTGGCCGAGGAGGAGCTCAGAGGAGCACAGGACAGGTCCCATCAAGGCAGGTGAGGGCAGCTCTCGCCCGCTGGACGCCCTTCAGATGTCTGTCGAGTAGGTGCCCGAGGCTGTGATGCACAGCCGAGCTGTGTGCAGGGTGCTGCCAGCCTGTCCCGGAGGGAGCCAGGGAGGTACCTCTCCTCCTCCTGCCACTTGTTTCCGAATGAAGGAACAAAGGCAGAGACCATTCAAGTGACTCACCAGATTCCAGTCCTTTGGAAGCACAGCAGGGTCTGGAACTGGGGATTAAGCCTCGAGCCAGGCTCTGTCCTTGGCTTCCAGCTGCTCCCTCCCTAGCCACCTGTCCCTTTCACCCTGCAGGCATGGTCTTGGGCACCCTGTTTATTGGGGGTTCCCTCGTGGCTGGACAGCAGCTGAAGGGAGGCGACCTCATGTCCTTCCTGGTGGCCTCGCAGACAGTGCAGAGGTGAGTGCGGGGCCATCCCCAGTCCTCAGGAGCCCTGCTGGGACAAGGGTCGGGGTGCCGGCCCAGCTCCCCCAGTGAAGCCCAGGGCTAGGGAGAGACTGCCCGTGCCCTCCACGAGAGCCCCTCCAGTCTGATGACTGCTCTCAGAAATGTGCTTGTCACTTGCAGCCTTGTGAATACCTCACAAGTTGCCCTGACAAGCTCTTTACAATTTTTTTTAATTACGGTTAAAGTACACATAACGTAAAATGTACCATCTTAACCATGGTTAAGTGTACAGTTCAGTTGCTTGGACACATTGCTGTGCAACCATCACCACCGTCCATCTTCAGAACTTTCCATCTCACAAAACTGAAGCTCAGTCCCCATTCAACACTAACGCCCGTGATCCTTTCCTCCAGCCCTGGCAGCCGCCACTCTACTTTCTGTCTCTGTGAATCTGGCTGCGCTGGTAACGTCTATAAGTGGGGTCGCACGGTATTGGTCCTTTGTGTCTGGCTTACTTCACTGAGCATAGCATTTTCCAGGTTCATCCATGTTGTAGTATGTGTCAGGATTTCCTTCTTTTTTAGAGCCGAGTTAGGTTCCATATGTGGGTAGGCCATCTTGACACGCTTTTGACAGCCTCCTGTCCTCTGCCTGGCTTTCTCCCCTGCACGGCCACCGTGGTGGCTCTTTGTGCTAATTGCCTGAAACCCACCTGCCCAGCAACCCCGAGCTCTCGGCTCTCTTTGCCCTAAGACCCCCTAAGACCTCTCCTTCCCTGTCTCTCCCCAGCTAAACACTAGCAGTTCCTGCTGCCGTTTCTTTTCACTTTGTCTTGCCCCACCGCACACACATACCATGTATATAAAAATACGTAAAACATGAATATACGTTATGATGAATAACTGAAGAGTGAGTACGCTACAATAAGTCATTGAGGACGAAACCTGCACTAGCACCAGCCACATCAAGGAGTAGAAGTTCACCCCAGATACCCCTTCTGTGCCCCTGACTCTGATGGCACTTGTGGCCTGGCTCACCATTGTGTCTTACCACCTGTTTCTTACAGAATCCCTCAGCATCAGCCTTATTATTGTCCCAGGTAGAATGGAGCTAACGCAGAGACGAGCAGGTGGAAAAGGCCTCCGCCCTCCCACCTCGGCCCCATTTCTGCCCACACTCTCTTTGATCGAGACCCAGTCAGCCCCGCTCTGGTCCTTGGTGGCCCGATCCTCCTCCAGCCCGGGAACTACTCCCTGGTGGCCCTGGGACCAAGAAGCCCTGACTGTCTTAGAGACAGAGACGTGAGGCCTCCCCTTGCTGCCGGCCTTTGGCCTCTCATTTTAGTCCTAAAGATTCTTACAGGCCCATCGGCCCCCTTCGTGCAGCCATCCTCGCCCTTCTATGGGGCGGTAGCAGGAAAATCTTGTGGGGGCGGCAGCCGCAACCCCCAGGCCTGGCCTTCCTTCCTCGCCTTCCCTTGGGCCCCCCTCTCCCCTTTGTGGCCTGAGTATGAACCCCTGCTTTCCTCCGCACTGCTTTGCCTAGCCAGCTAGTAGAGTTCATGACAGACGAGGAAGCCCGGGCCCTTGGGCGTCTGCACCGTCTCAGGCTGCTGGGCGGGGCTGCTCCCACAGCACAGGCCCGGGGCCCATCCTTCCGGGTGCTTCTCATCTCATGGGGACTCCCCACCACCCACCTTGGAGGAACTGGGTCTCGTTTTATTACAGAAGCTGATGTGTTTCCTCCTGGGGTGCAGGGAGGGGAGGAAGGCCGTGCTGCCCTGCCTTCAGGCAGCCTTAGCCTTTGGACCCCTTCCCGGCGTTCTCCTTGATGGCACTGGAGCACCGGAGGAGATGGAAAGGTGCCGAGACAGACTGCAGTCAGGGCCAGGCCACCTGGTCCGCAACCAGGTCTGGGCCCCACTGGGAATGGGGGCCCCCCCGCCCAGCCTCCAGGGAGAGTTGAGGCCTTCTTTCTGAGCCATCTCTGAGAGCAAGGTCATCGCACACCAGCGAGTCATGTGCTTCTGGTTTTCGGTTGCTTCCCGGCACCTCTGCCAGGCACTAATGGTTTCCAGATCTCTTGAGAATGTTCTCCCTTCTCATCCACAGATAACTCGCTATCATGGCTCTTCCTTGTTCCATGCCGCCCCACTCCCTTTGGCAAGTCCTGATGGCTCTGAGCCAGCCAGAGCCATTTCCTTGCAGGCTCCTCCCCGCCTCCCCCCACACCCACCCTGGGGCTGGAAGAAGTGAGATTGCTAAGGAGTCAGTCTTTCCCCTCTTCGGGAAGGATTGTGTGCGCACACATCACAGAGGCACACACTGTCGCGGGCCGCCCGGGCCAGTCAGGGAGTGGTGACTAGGAAGCAGTGACTCACCTTCTTCCCCGCAGCCGGCAGGCCCGTGACGGAGGAGGCGACCCGCTGTCTAGACAAAGCCACACCGGCCAAGCCCGCAAAAAATGTCTCCAGGGAGTTTGTTTTGGGGTCCCCCCAGAGATCCCCCTGTGGTCCAGTATCTTCTGTTTCCTTCCTTCTCTGAAAGGATGATTACCCATTTTTCCACGTTAATGAGTCCTTGCTTCCCCCAGGAGTCCAAGGCACTAGATGTGGCCAGCCCGTGCGGGCTTCATAGCCCTGACCACGGTTGACATTTGGGAGCCCGCCTCAGCCCTGCAGGCTGCAGGCCGGATGGAGTCCAGCCCCGCTGAGCCCTGGGGCCCCCAGTCCTGGGGTGGCAGACAGCTGTCTGCCTCATCCGGCTGAGGAGAGGACACAGCTCCAAAAGGAAAAGCAACTTGCCGGGTCCCAGGTTCCAGGAGCATCCTGCGTTTGGCTCCAGGCCACCTGTCCCTTGCCTCGCCCATAGGTCCCCATGCAGTGGAGACCCAGACCCGCCCGCCCTCAGGCGCTTCCTGTCCCCACTCCCTCAACTTGCTTTCTCCTCACAGGTCCATGGCCAACCTCTCCGTCCTGTTTGGTCAGGTGAGTGGCAGACTTGAGAGTGGGTCCCGGGCTGTGGACAGCAGATCTGGCCTGGAGTGCCATCACTTGTGTGCTGCGGGCACTGGGTGTTGGGCAGAGGGGACTGCCATACCTGCCCACTGTGTGGGGGGCCAGGGGATGCTGCCGTCACTCCCATCCATCCCCTCGGGCCCCACTCCTCCCTCACCTCAGACAAATCCCCTCCCCAGGTGGTGCGGGGGCTCAGCGCAGGTGCCCGGGTCTTCGAGTACATGACACTGAGTCCGTGCATCCCTCTGTCTGGGGGCAGCTGCATCCCCAGGGAGCACCTGCGTGGGTCCATCACATTTCACAACGTCAGCTTCAGGTCAGTGTCAGCGGGTGGGCCCGGGTTCTTCCTTCCGGGCTGAGGATAGGAGGGGGGCCTGCTGGGGACCCCTGGGCCAATACGCCCCTCAGGCGCCGGGCCGCAAGGGGCCAGAACCCCGGTCTGACACAGGGTGTCTTGGCCCCCCAGTTACCCCTGCCACTCCGGGTGCAGTGACTTTAGGAGGGGCCGGGCCACAAGGGGCCGGGACCCCGGTCTGACGCAGGGTGTCTTGGTCCCCCAGTTACCCCTGCCGCCCCGGCTTGCAGGTGCTCAGAGATTTCACCCTCACTCTGCCCTCCGGCAAGATCGTGGCCCTCGTGGGCCAGTCCGGCGGAGGTAAGAGGGACCCACACCCTTTCCTTCCCCTGGTGGCCACATGGAGCGGAGCCTTCACAGAGCAGAGGGACTGCCACCATGGGTCCCTCTCTCCTGGCAGTCTTCAGAAACCCACGCACCCCTAACTGCCCCGTCTCCCCAATCCGATTCCGCAGGAAAGACCACTGTGGCTTCCCTGCTCGAGCGCTTCTACGACCCCACAGCAGGCATGGTGACGCTAGATGGGTGGGACCTGCGCACCCTCGACCCCTCCTGGCTCCGGGGCCAGGTCATCGGCTTCATCAGCCAGGTGAGAGAGAAGCTTTGCTCCCGCACGGGGTCCCCGGCAGTGTGTTTAACGTCCACCCAGCCCTTCTCAGTCCCTCGGCGCCCAGGCCTTTTCCCTTCCCAGCCTGCCGTCCCCCGCTCCGGGGGGCCCTGGCCTTCTTCGTGTGTGCTCCAGTGTTCCTTGGGGTCTGAGGGCCGCGTCCCGGGCCACCCCAGCTCTGTCCTCGTCTCGCTAAGGCAGGAACACTGCTCCTCCATTAAAGCCGGCCAAGCAGCTGGGGCTAGGATGGCTCTTTAAGGATTCCTGAGTCTTCTGATAAGCCCATGGTGTCCGGGGCCTAGAGTTGCCCACGCGGTGTTGCTGGGGACGGCTGGTGGGCTGACCACCCGCTAAGCAAGGCCCCGCCACTTTCCCTCCGGCAGACACTGGCGGTGGTACCGAGAGTCCAGTTTTCCACTGTGTGTGCATAAAGAGGGCATCCTTTTAACCCAAGAGGGCTGCTGCCACGGCAGAAGAAAGCCACCATGCAAACCCCCTCCGTCCCCATCTCTCCAGAGGGGCGGGGCCAGCTGGCCTCGCTCCCACTGCCACTTCCTATTCCCACTCCTGAGAGGCTCCGTGCCCTGCAGGAGCGTGGCCTCCCCCATTGGACTTCTGTTCTCATTTGACCTTTAACTTTGAACTGTCCCTGCCTGCCCTCCAAGGGGTTCTGGTCTGGCCAGAGTAGCCTTTCCCAACACGGCCCTCGGGTTCCGGGCAAAGTCAGAATATTCCTTCTGGACCCCCCACCCAGGAGCCAGTCCTGTTCGGAACCACAGTCATGGAGAATATCCGCTTTGGGAAGCCGGGGGCCTCCGATGAAGAGGTTTACGCAGCTGCCCGGGAGGCCAACGCGCATGAGTTCATCACCAGCTTCCCGGAGGGCTACGGCACCATCGTCGGTGAGTGCCAGGGACAGCGCCTCACTCGGGTCTGCAGGGCCCGCGCCGTGAGGAGGGGACTGAGAGGACGGAGCCCAGGCCTTGCATCAGAACGCAGCTGAGGAGGACCAAGATGGCTCTCTGCGGACGGGGAGTGCAGGTGCACGCAGGCCGCAGAGACGGGAACACGTCATGAGTCGGCCAGAGGCGGGCTGCTCGTAGGGTGGTGGTGCGTGGTACCACCTAGGTCTGTGTCAGTGCCTCTGATGTTTACACGTCAAAATCACCTAATGACACATTTCTCAGGTGTGGTGTGTGGCTGTACAGGACCAGCCAGGGACACCGTGATCCGTGGTGTTGGGGGACCCTGCGTCCCAAGACCCGACCAGAAGCAGAGGGTGTTACGTCCTCATAACTGTGTATCCTCTATCTCCTGGGGCCTTCCTACACTGTTCTTTAGCTTGAAGGTGTTCCCATGTTATCCGTGGGGTTAACTTGGTGAGCAGGCCTGTCATTTTAGCCAAGACAGGGCTCTGGTGGGCCTGGAAGCACCACTGGATTGACATATGGTTGCCTCGCCCTGGGCGTGCCTGTGTGGCAGCTCGCAGCCTTGTCGCTCATCTCAGAGGTCTTCTGTCCACCTTCTGGGGCCGTGTTTATCATCCAGAGTCTCCCGGCTCTGTTGCAGAATGCCCCTGCATATCTCAAGGTGCAGGCATATCTGGGGTGCGCAACTCTTCTTGAAACTTGGACCCCAGTCTAGCTGAGCCTCCGCCTCCCGAGTGGTGGCCCTTGTCTGTGGCGATCTTTCCTGTCCTGTGTTACGGACCCAGCTGGTTTTCTCACTGCTCAGACTCCACACTCCCCTGACTGGAGGGGCCGTGTCCACCCCTCTCTTGGTGGCACTTTCCTGTACCCCTGACCTAGCACACACTGGGGTTCTCACTGCTCTGTGACTGCTGCCACCTCGAGGCCCTTTTTGGCTCTCAGGCCGCTGCCTCTGCAAGTTCTCCCCCAGATGTGGTCTTCTCAGAATGCCCTGCTGGTGGGCTTCAAAATCACTGTGCCCTTACCACACTCCGGGAGCCCACCCCTGGATGTCCCCACAGCAGCAGAGCCCCAGGAGTCCCAGCAAGGCAGCTAGAGCGCAGGTCCCATCCTGCCTCTGGGACCCTACCCTGGGACATAAGAGGCGCCTGGTGACTTCTCAGGGTGCCCTGAGCCTCACCACATGCACAACTCGTGTCACCTTGCATGAGTGTGCGTGCATTTGCACAGGAATGTGGGATTGGATGCCGACGGGTGTCCTTGCCCTCGCAGAGGCAGGACGAACGTGACAGGGCAGGGAAGGACCCCAAGGAGGAAAGTTCTTGGGGCCCCTTTGGGGGGCTTCCCCCAAGCGCAGAATTGAGGGTCGCTTCCTCCACAGGTGAGCGGGGTGCAACCCTGTCTGGTGGCCAGAAGCAGCGCCTGGCCATCGCCCGCGCCCTCATCAAGCAGCCAACGGTGCTGATCCTGGACGAGGCGACCAGTGCTCTGGACTCGGAGTCTGAGCGGGTCGTGCAGGAGGCCCTGGACCGCGCTAGCACTGGCCGCACCGTGCTGGTCATCGCCCACCGGCTCAGCACCGTCCGTGGGGCCCACCACATCGTCGTCATGGCCCACGGCCAAGTCTCTGAGGTCAGCGGGGGCCCAGGGAGCCGGTCGGCGGGTGGGGACAGTTTGAGCTATGGACACAGCGGAGCGGCGGCTCGGCCGAGCTGTGTGCGGCTCCGGCCTGGCCCTGGAGACTTCAGGCCGTCTTCGGGATTCAGGAGTTCCTTCCCTAGATAGGCCCTGGCTTCAGAGCCCCAGTGCCCTCCTCTGTCCCCTGGGGGCAGTAGAGCCCCCAGGATCCCAGGGAAGTGTGTGGTGACCAGGGCTGAGGTGCAAAAGAGGCAGCACCCAGAGCCTGGGTCCACCGCAGGGCTTGGAGCCTGTGTGGGGCCTGGCTCCTAGCCCCCAGCCACTTATTCAAGCAAAAGCTGAAGAGGTTCGTGAGGGCCCCTGGGCTGTGGCTGGAATCAGCTCTTTGAGGGACTCAGCTGCGCTTTTGACCTTACCCTAAGCAGGGAGGTGGCGCTTACAAATACAGACGTGGCAGCGGCATCTGTAAGCAGTTGTGCTTTGGTTTCAGGGTGTCTTCAGAAGGGACACTGGATTAGGTGACAGCGAGCCCAATGGCTGATACGAAGCCAGCCCTCCCGGGGTCCTGAGCCCTGGGTTGGGTGACCGTCTGCCCCTCCTTCTTCTCTAGGCGGGGACCCATGAAGAGCTCCTGAGGAAAGGTGGGCTCTATGCCGAGCTCATCCGGAGACAGGCCCTGGATGCCCCACCTCCTGAGGCGCCCAGAGGCCCCAGGAACCGCCACCCCAATTCCTGAGAGCAGTCCCGTGCAGTCTGGTCACTGCCGAGCATCAGTGCCCAGGGCCAGGGACTGCGCCCCCAGAAGGGCCAGTGTGCTTGGCTGTGGCCGCCCTCCTCACAATAAAACCCCGGCCGAGCGCTGGGCTGGGAGGAGGTTGGGACGGCTCCCATCTACTCCCCCTCCTGCTGCCGGACTGCCACCCTCCCGCCAGAGCCCGAGTCACTGGGCTGCACAGGGGAGGAGGCAGAGTCCCAGGCCCCTGCTGTGTGCCCTCCCTTTGCCCAGACCCTCCCCGACCCCTCTCAGAAACTGCTGAGTCTCCCCTCTACCTGACAGCCTAAAGGCGTCCAGGCCCCAGCTCCGGGGACTACAGGCCGGGGTCAGGGTTAGTAGAAATTCACGCTGAGGTTCTTCCCCACTCCCGTAGCAGGACCTCACTTTCCTAGGCTGGCTCCTGACACCCCTCCGTCCCCACTGTCACCCTGGGCCAACCCCTCGAGCCCACAGTCCCCATCCTCGGAACAATTTCCTTCACACAGTCCTTATTTCTAGAGTTCGCCCTCCCCTGGTCCCAATGGGACAGATGCCTGATCGGCCCCCACCAGCCCTCGGGAGGTATTCGGAGGGGCGAGTGCTCTGTGGTCCAGCCTGGCTGTCTCACCACTGCCTCCTGTCCGCTGCCCTGAGTCTGTCACCTGTCAGATTGTGGACAGCCCCCTTCTTTGTGAAGACACCAGCGGTGAAGGGGACAGAGAAGGCTTTTAGGACACACCCCAAACTCCAGCCACCGGACATACAGTGCCAACAATCACCAAGCCATTCAGGAAGGATTACTACTAAGCCCCTTGGGCTGACAATAGAAAACCAGTCCCAGGGGGAGCATCACTGCCAGACCACAGAGGATGGGGCCAGGGCCTCACCCTGCAAAAGGGCCAACTGCCTGCTCGGCGGGAGACTGGCCCGAAAACTGAGTGAGGTGGGGCTGGGTTCTGTCAGCTTCGAGGACCTTTGCGTAGCCAGGATTTCCCACCAGCCCTCGTGGACTTCCAGGGACAGTCACCCCTCCTGCGTTGCTTCTGCCCACGTCGCCTCCCACCAGGCAGCCCTTCCCCTTCACAACCACATCCAGGCTGAGGAACCCACTGAGCCTTGCTCCCTAGGGTAGGAAGAGGAATTGCCTGTGCCCTGTGTCAGACCTTCAAGGCTAGCCAAGCATTTTGAATTTATCATGTGGCACAGAAGGGTGAGGCCATGTTTCGAGGGGTGGCAGCAATTGCAGGATGAGCAGAGTTGGCTGCAGCTGGAGGCCAGCCTGGAAGAGGTAGCAGTGGCTCAGATGTGAGTGCAGGATCTGCGTGGGAGACCCCACGGCCTCCTCTGGGTGTGGTTTAGGACCAGATGCCACTTTGGGGACAAACCACCCAAAATCCTCCAGGGCCACAGCCGCCCTGCTTTGCCGCCCCAAATTCCTGACTGATCAGAGGTCGTATCCCAGGGCAGCCTCAGCCCAGGAGGCAGAGCATGGGGCAGGCTGTGGGTTGCTTTGCCACTGAACACCTCCTAGTGCAGCCAAGAGCAGGCCTCAGCGCCCTGGCCAAGTCCACGCTGGCCTGCCCAGCCCCTCCCTTGGGAGAGCCAGTTCCTGCTCCTCCGGCCTCTGACGCCAGATTCTAGGTCTCTCCTTACCCCCTCAGGGTGGCCTCTGAATCGTGCCTCCCGCCCAGCTCAACTAAGGAAGCAGTGAGATCTATGGCTAGCCTTCAGCTGGAAGGCAGCGCCATTGGCCCCGTGTATCTTGGCTCCTGCAGCTACTCAATGTGGATCTTAAGCCTGGCTGTGCTTCATCTTGAAAACTTGTTTTAAGGGTTTAAATGGAATAATCTGTGGTAAAGTACTTAAAACTCACAATGCTGCAGCCTTAGGAGGTGGTCATATCTGTGCAATAAACCCTGTCATCCACTCACTCTGTCCAAAACGTGTTCATTATGCACCTGCCGTGTCACCGTGCCCAAGATGGGGATGAGGACAGTCCCTGCCCTGTGATGCCTGCAGTCTCGCGAGGACGCACAGGTGGGCAGGTGGCTGCAGCGCTATGATTGTGTTTGATTGGCGAGCTTGGTGGTTTCTGCTACTCACGGCCAAGAACCCACCAACATGAGCCTGGCGGCCTCAAGCGCTTCATAGAGGGAGACGGAGCAGAAACATTTCAGTAAGTGAATTAATGGAGATAAACCTGCTTTCCATCTGGCCCACAGTGTGGAGCCTGTCTCCCTATTCCTGACGCACGGGGTGGGGGGTAGGTGAGCGTTAATCAAACGTGAGCTGGACACAGGGACCAGGCCCTGACATCATCCATTCTGAGGCCTGTCTGGGCTGGCTCCTGGGCCCTCAGCTGCCCAGCCCTCTGGCTTGTCCCCTGCACCTTGGGTCCCCAAACACCCACCTCCCACTCAGGCTGGCTGGCACCAGTCTTGCTTTGTGGAGGTGTCTGCTCTAGCTGCTGGGAGACTCCCCACAGCGCCATTGTCCTAGGTCCTCTGAAGCATCTTCAGATGTGCCAGCTTTGTCCTCTCAAGGCCAGTGTTGTCACAGCATGCTAATAATCGGTGGGTCCCTCAGCCAGTGTAGGGGTACAGTGTCTTCCTTTAAAAAAGGGCCGCCGAGTGGTGCATTCGTTAAAAGCTGGTTTTGGGATGCCAGCGGCCCTGGTTCGGATCCCACATATGAGGGCCAGTGACACTGCCCTCTACAGCTAACAACAGCTCCACCTGGAGCTGGGCTGCTGTGAGTCCCTGGGACGGCATAGCTACAGCCCCTGCTGCAGTGGGCTGCCATAGGCTACAGTGAGTGGCTGGCAGCCAGCGTGAGCGGCTGGCAGCCAGCGTGAGCTGCCAGTAGCCGCGGTGAGCGACCATCCAGAGGCCGGCGACCGATCTGCCTCATCCGGGAAGAGCGCAATGAGGATAGCAACATGGGCCAGTGAAGCAACGTCCTCTGCAACTAGACTGAAGAACAAAAGGACAGCAACTTGTCTGTTCCCCTTCCCCAATTCCCCAATAAAACCTTTTTTAAAAAAAGAAAGAAAAGCCGCACAGAAAATAGGCACACTCCCATGTTACTGCCAGGACTGTAAAATGGTGTAACACCTACGGCTGGGAATTTCATGGCATCTATCAAATGACCCAGGCAGTCGCCTCTTGACCCAGCAGTCCTGTTTCTGGCAGTTAAGGAGTTGTGCAATGTTGCTGAGAACACGTGTTTGTAATGGGACACTGGAAACCCCCGGGGTTTGTCACAGGGGCATGGCGACATTACCAAGAGTGCATCCACATAATGGAATGGTATGCAGCCATTTAAAAACAGGGACACTTTTCCAGGTACTGGTTATTGTTAAGTGAAAGAAGATGTGAAATGAATGATAGGGCATCCATGTTATACCTAGGAGCTGGATCATGTTACCTCTCAGGGTGGCACATGGGCCCCCATGTTATACCTGGGTGTACCAGGTGGGCATCTGTGTTATACCTGGGAGTGGCAGGTGGGTACCCATGTTACCTGGGAGGGTGGCAGGTGAGCCCACAATAATTGTGGTAGAAGCCAACCTCCCAGACAGAAGGGCCTGGCTGTGGGGTGGGGAGTGGGAAAGAGGGTCATTCAAAAGATAGACCCCTGGGACCTGCAGAGGCCCTGGCCTTTGGTGTAGGCTGGGACACGGGGCAGCAGGAGGAGGAGATGGCCAAGGCCAAACTCCCCACCACCTTCCAGCCTGGTCAGGAGCCAACTCGGCTCTTCGTGAAAGAACAATAACCCCGATGAAGTTAGTGGGGAGGGAAGACACCAGATGAGGGAGGGGCCGGGCCAAGAGCCAGTGGCTGACTCTCAGCTCTATGTACAGGGACTGCGGCTGGGAACCTAGAGGATCCGAGGGCGCCCCAGCCCCAACGGTGTCTGGGCTCCCCTTAACCTAGAGGACCTGAGGGTGCCCCAGCCACAACGGTGTCTAGGCTCCCCTTAACCTAGAGGACCCGAGGGTGCCCCAGCTCCAACGGTGTCTGGGCTCCCCTTAACTTAGAGGATCCGAGGGCGCCCCAGCCCCAATGATATCTGGGCTCCCCTTAACCTAGAGGATCCGAGGGCGCCCCAGCCCCAGTGATGTCAGGGCTCCCCTTAACCTAGAGGATCCGAGGGCGCCCCAGCCCCAACGGTGTCTGGGCTCCCCTTAACCTAGAGGATCCGAGGGCGCCCCAGCCCCAACGGTGTCTGGGCTCCCCTTAACCTAGAGGACCCGAGGGCGCCCCAGCCCCAGTGGTGTCTGGGCTCCCCGTAAGCCTTGCCAGGGTTGCTGTGGTTTCCTGCTGGCGCCTCTGGTCTCCACAGCCACGGCCCCCCCACGCTGCACTAATGGCTCAGCCGGGAGCCCCAGGGACCTCCCCCGCCCCCCAGGCTGCTCTGCCAGCCCCCTTACCCCCTCGCTGCTGAAACCCAATCCTCTGCAGCAGCTTGGCTCAGCAGAGCAGCAGACTGCCCTGCTTGCCAGGCCTGCCGCACCCTACCTGCTCCCTGCTCCGGGGACCCCAGCCCAGCACCGGCCGAGGAGTCAGGGCCTGCGCCCCGTCAAGGCCAGCCAGACCCTGCAGGCCACCGAGTCCCAGGCAGCCAGGCCAGTGCTCCCCACCTCCCTCTTGGGCTTGGCTCCTCTCCACCTCTCCGGTCCTCACCTGGCACCTGCAGCGACCCCTGCCCCCTGGGCCCCACCCCCAGCCCTCTCAGTGCCCCCAGCTCGGCTCCAGCCATGAAGGCCCCCGCAGGGCCCGAGGAGGCCCGGCAGCCCGCCTCAGACATCCGCGTGTTCGCCAGCAGCTGCACTCTGCATGGGCTGGGCCACGTCTTCGGCCCGGGGAGCCTGACCCCGCGCCGGGGGCTGTGGGCTGTGGCCGTGCTCCTGTCGCTGGCTGCCTTCCTCTACCAGGTGGCAGAGAGGGTGCGCTACTATGGGGAGTTCCACCACGAGACGGCCCTGGACGAGCGCGAGAGCCGCCGGCTCACCTTCCCAGCCATCACCCTGTGCAACATCAACCCGCTGCGCCGCTCGCGCCTCACACCCAACGACCTGCATTGGGCCGGGCAGGCGCTGCTGGGCCTGGAGCCTGCCGAGCACGCCGCCTTCCTGCGCGCCCTGGGCCGGCCCCCCGCGCCGCCCGGCTTCATGCCCAGTCCCACCTTCGACATGGCCCGACTCTACGCCCGGGCTGGGCACACCCTGGAGGACATGCTGCTGGACTGTCGCTACCGTGGCCAACCATGTGGGCCAGAGAACTTCACTGCGGTGAGCTGGCCACCTGCCCTGCCCTGCCGGGGGCCCAGGAGTGCCAGCCAGTCCCTGCCCAGGACCCACCGTCCCCAGCCTTGCCAGCCCAGGCTCCCCCAAAGCCAGGGAACCTTAACACCCGTACCCGGGGACCCTTTCCTTCCCGGCCAGGCCCCAGGCCCCCAGCCACCAGTGCCTTTCAGTTCAGCCCAGGAAGCTCTCCTCCGTGGGGCTCTGTCTGTCACTCAGCTGGATTGCAGTGTGCAAGGTCACATTTACCAGCATGGGGCACTCACCCAGGCTGGCTCCAGGCCCTGGGTCTGGTCTGTGGAGACCCTGCTCCTGGAGGGGGCAGGGGTGTGTGTGATGCTAGCGGGACTGTTCTAGGGCAGAAGACTGCTCTTTCCGCCAAGGGAGGGGCTGGTTTTCTCTGCCTCTTTGACATTCTACCAGTCCTGGAGCAGGGCAACTGGGATCCACTGCCTTTTCCCCCAGTCTCCAAAGAAACAGTGGCTGTGCCCTGAGCTGCGGGTGGAGAGGAAGGAAAAGTTGGAGTCATGGGAGCCACAAGTGCCCAACTACATGTGCCTGTAGGAGGGAGGGGCCGAGGGCATTGAGATGTGGGCCTCGGTGTTCCAAGAAGAGACCCCAATAGAGGATGGGGAGGGTAGAGGTCCCATGGTGCTGTTTGCCTCGAGGGGCTTCCTATTCCCCGGTGAAGTCGGCCCCTGCCTGCCCACCCCCAGATCTTCACGCGGATGGGTCAGTGCTACACCTTCAACTCTGGCGCCAACGGGGCAGAGCTTCTTACCACCCCCAAGGGCGGCGCGGGCAATGGGCTGGAGGTCATGCTGGACGTGCAGGAGGATGAGTATCTGCCCGTGTGGGCGGACATGGGTATGGGAGCACACGTGCGGCGGCTGGAGTGGGGTGCCGGTGGGGTACAGAAGGCTCCGAGGAGGAGAGGGCGTGCTGGGGTAGGGCCTGAGGCAGTCCTTCCTTGTGAGAAGGGTGTGGGCAGGGGTGGTCCAGCCTCGTCCTGGGGGAGAAGGGGCTGCAGCAGGGGAGCTTGTGGGGTGCGGGCCTTAGGTCCCTCTTCCCCCACAGAGGAGACCCTGTTTGAGGTGGGGATCCGAGTGCAGATCCACAGCCAAGAGGAGCCACCCATTATCGACCAGCTGGGCTTTGGGGCGCCCCCTGGCTACCAGACTTTTGTGTCCTGCCAGCAGCAGCAAGTATCCTCCCCTGGACCTCCAAACCCCCTCCTTCAGCCCACACCCCCTTAACCCCAACCCCCCAGCTCTGCCAGAGGCCTCTAGCCCCCGGCAACTGCTCACATTCTCCCTGGGAGCCCCGCTTCTCTGGAAGCATCCTTAACCAGTCCCTCTACAGCTGAGCTTCCTGCCACCGCCCTGGGGCGACTGCAGCTCGGCATCTCTGGACCCGGACTTTGAGCCGGAACCCTCTGATTCCCTGGGGTCCCCCAGTCCTAGTCCAGGCCCTAGGACTCCCTATAGTCTAGTGGGGTGTCGCCTGGCCTGTGAGACCCGCTATGTGGCTCGGAAATGCGGCTGCCGAATGATGCATATGCCAGGTGAGGGGCTGGGGAGCCAGAGAGGGGTCGGATGGGGGCGGCCCAGGGCCTGGGAGGCCCTCCTGAAGCTGTGCCCCCCAGCAGGTGGCGCTCCCGTGTGCAGCCCCCAGCAGTATAAGGACTGCGCCAACGCGGCGCTGGGTAAGGGGCAAGCCCCCCGCGCGTCGCGTCTCTGCCCCGTTCGGCCTGTTCTCCCCACCCCGCGGGGCCAGCCCTGACCCGGGCAACTGCGGTCCGCAGATGCCATGCTGCGGAAGGACGCGTGCACCTGCCCCAACCCGTGCGCCAGCACGCGCTACGCCAAGGAGCTCTCCATGGTGCGGATGCCGAGCCGCGCTGCCACCCGCTACCTGGCCCGGAAATACAACCGCAGCGAGGCCTACATCGCGTGAGCCGGCGGCACAGGGGCCGGCGGGGGGCGGGAACCTCCTCCTGGCCGGGTCTTCCTTCTCACACCTGGGCGGGACACCGGTCTGCACGGCATCACAGGCCTCTAGGACTCTGGGCAAGCTGCCTAACCTTTCTGGCGCTGTGTCTTCTGCAAACAGGGGCGGCGACGCCCCTCCCAGGGCTCCTGAAAGGAGTCGGAGCCTAAAGAATGATCACCTGTTTCTGGCCAGCAGCTGGTACAGGGGCTGTCCAGTGAGTACCCTCGCCGCTCTCTCCCTCCAGGGAGAACGTGCTGGTGCTGGACATCTTCTTTGAGGCGCTCAACTACGAGACAGTGGAGCAGAAGGCGGCCTATGGGGTGTCAGAGCTGCTTGGTGTGTGTGCCTCTGAGCGGGTGCGGGGAGGGGTGCGCAGAGCAGGTGGCTGTGAGCTGACTGACGGGTGACTGGGTGTCCACAGGAGACATTGGGGGCCAGATGGGGCTGTTCATCGGGGCCAGCCTGCTCACCATCCTTGAGATCCTGGACTACCTCTGTGAGGTGGGCCCGGGGCCACAGCTGGGGGAGGGGGAAACAAGCCATGGGACCCAGGGGCAAGGTGTCAGGTGGCCACCTGCCTCACTGCTTGCCCCCAGGTATTCCGAGACCGGGTCCTGAGATACTTCTGGAACCGAAAGCGCTCCCCAAAGCATTCCAGCACCAATCTGGTAACAGGTCCCTCTGCCATCTCCATCTGGATGCTTCACCCCCCACCCAACCTCTAAGACTACACCACCGTCCCTACCTAGCTGGGAATAAGACTGGCAGGGAGGGGCGGGCAGTGACCTTGGCTGGTTTCAGGGAGAACCCTCCCCCTCCTCTGACCCTGTCCTTTCTCCCACAGCATCAGGAAGGGCTGGGCAGCCATCGAAACCAAGTGCCCCACCTCAGCTTGGGCCCCAGGTAACAAGAAATGGCTCCCTGAGGTCAAGGGAGGAGGGGCAGGTACAGCCCAGAGGGCAACGCTTAGGTCCAGGAGGGCAGGGGCAGGGGCAGGGGCGGGGCAGTGGGCATGAGCCCCCCCCCCCCACATCCCAGCACTGGGATCTGTGTCTCGGCAGGCCTCCCACCCCTCCCTGTGCCGTCACCAGGACTCTCTCTGCCTCCCACCGCACCTGCTACCTCGTCACACGGCTCTAGACCTGCTGTCTGGGTCTTCAGGGCCGCACCTTGCCATCCTGGACATGCCCAACCTGCACATAACTTTGCCATCTTCACCCCAATAAAGTTCTAGTGCATCAGTCTCAGCTGTTCCTCTTACAGGCAGACTCATCAGGCCAAGGGTAGCACTATGCAGGCACAAGAGGACCTCTGCCAGCCACCGTCCAGAGGACGTGGTGTCGGAAATGTGGGAGACATCCGAGTTAACCTCCAGCAACCTCTCTGGGAGAGGGCACCAAGTCAGTTGCACCTCAGTGGGAATGAGTTTACCAGACTGACATACCAGAGAATGGAACCCAAGGTCAGGTGTCCAGGTGGAGAGCAGTCAGTGGCAGGACAGTCCCGTTTGGGAACTGGCTGGTAGAGGCTCTGACCCAGAGCCTGGCAAGAAGTGGGAGAGCAAGCAGCGAGAAGACAGAACACAAGCTGTTGTCCTGCCTTTCTCAGATCATGACTTTTTCTCACATTTGGGGCCAAGCTCCAGCATGCCCCATCTCCATGGCAACAGGTCTCATTTCCCCAACCTCCCCACAACAGAGGCCCCAGGTTGAGATGGTGAGGGAGTGCCTCCCTCCACACTCACTGCCAGTAAGGACACACCCAGGCCCCAGCCGCCGCTTTCCCTGCTCTTTCTCTGTACCCACTTTGGAAATCTGACAAATAAGGGAGCAGGGAGGGGGTGTCCCCGATCTAACCGCATCTCTGGGTCTCTCCTGTCCCCGTCCCTCTGCAGACGTAGGTATGGGGGAGAGAATGAGGAAAGGGACAGGGTGGGATATGGAGAACTACAAGGAAAGGCCCAGCCCTCTTCTCATTCTATGGAAGCCCATCCTTGCTCCCAGACACCGGCTGCCTAACCTCTCAGGACTGTCTCAGGCCATCCTGGGGACACACCTGGGTACACAGCAATGCCCCTGATGAGAGTCCTAGCCTCTAGCCCCCAGCCTCAGGCCACTCAGAGAAGTACAGCAAGGATGGGACAGCTGAGTTGTGTCCCAGCTGGAAGCAGGGTAGCAGAGGATGGTGACGCGGAGCAGAGACCCCCACCCAAATCCACCCCTCGCAGAGCCACTCGACCACCACATCAGCCAGACTGTGGGAAAGGAGCCAATTTATGAAATTAAATAAAGTCCGTGGAGGGAGGGAGAACCCGCACAAAGGCGCCTCTACCCTGGCGGGCCCAGCACAGCTGGGACTCGGCACACTGTGCATCCCTGTTTTTCTTGCCCTCCCGGGAGGGGGCTGAAGTAGGCCAGGCCCTAGCCTGGCGGCCAGGGTCCAGGAGCCTAGGGCGGGCAGAAGTCAGAGAAGTAGGGGTGCTGCAGGGCCTCCTCTGCTGAGATGCGCTGGACAGGGTTACACTTCAGGAGGTTCTAAAGGCACGGAAGGAAGGTGTGGCAGGGTCAGGCAAGGTCAACGGCCCAGAGCCCACCCTCCCCCAGTCTCTCTGGACAAGTATCCTGACCACCCTCTACCCCTGCCCTTGGTCACCTGCAGCAGGTCCCTCCCTGTGGCATTGAGCTTGGGTACGACGTTCACCAGGGACGTTGTGGCCGGGTACATTGGGTAGGGCTGTGGGGGGCGGGGAGAGTCAGACCAGGGGCGTGGGGTGAGGAGGCTGCTAGAGCTGAGCGATGAGAGGGACCCCCAATGAACCACGGCCCCCCATCCCCGTCACACCTTGTAGTCTGGCAGCTTGGTCATGGCGGGCCACTGCTCCTCAGTTGGTGTCCCAAGCAGGGTGTCCATGGGGTCAAGGATCACTCAGCGCAAGGGTGCGGGGGGGGGGGGCTCTTCCCCCCCCCAGGGGATATTCCCCGTACCCACCCCTGCCTTCCTCACGTTACCCCCCAGGTCACAACAGAAGCGGCCCCAACACATGTAACTATCATTTTTAGTCCCACCTGCATGGTGTTTACTGCAGGCCGGGAGCTACAGATACGCAAGGTAACTGCTTTGACCTAAACCCTGATATCCACGGTCCTGATGACCAGTCAGCCTTCCCCGACTCCCACAGATCCTCCTCCTGCACCTCTTGGCTCCTTGGTCCTAAGGAGTCACCTCTCAGCTGGAGGAACACCCTCTTGGCTTCCTCCCCCAGCGAGCCTTCCTTGTCTACATGTCACACATTCTCCAGCTGGCAGCATGCAGCTGCACTGTGACAACCAGGGGCGTCAACCACCCTCAGAAGCCCTGCAGCCCCTCTCCATTCTGGCCTCGTCCATCACCACCCTCACTCTCTGCATTCTGAGCTCCAAGGCTCATCACTCCCGCTGCAGAGGGCCCGGGGGGAATGGAAATGGAAGGGTATCGGAAAATCCTCTTCAATTGGTCATCGACGTCATTGCCGGGGAAGAGAGGCCGCCCGGCATTGGCCAGCTCTGGGAGAAAGAGAAGGGGGTGAGAGGGGCTGACACATGAAGAACCCCTCATTCCCATGGGACCCTCTGTGACCCATCCCCAAGGGCCCCACTCCTTGCCCCAAGGGGACCCTCCAAACCCAAAAAGGAAGGAAAGTGCCTGTGCAGACCCGCAGCATCACCTGCAAAGATGCAGCCGGCTGACCACATGTCGATGGACGTGGAATACAGCTTGGCCCCAAAGAGGACATCCGGTGGGCGGTACCACAGCGTGACCACCTGGAGAAGACCCCACCCACAGGGACTGCCCTCTTAGAGGGGTGGGAGGAGGCAGCTCCGAAAGGACGGGAAAACGTTTCGGGTCCTGGAGCAGGAGCTGGGAGATGCTCACTGGGGACACCCTCCCTCACCCCCATATCCCACTCCCCAGCTCACCTCGGCTGAGTAACAGCGAACAGGGATCCCAAAGGCTCGGGCCAACCCGAAATCAGCCAATTTCAACTCCCCATTCTGACGGAGATGGGAGGAACAGGGGAGCTTCAACAGTGTGAAGGCCGCCTCCCTCATCACTCAGCCCTTGGCTCCAGCCTCCCCAATCTCCCACCTTCTCCCTGAGAGGTACCCTGTTTATGAGCAGATTCTGGGGCTTCAGGTCCCTGTGCAGCACGTTGCGACTGTGACAAAATCCGAGGCCTTTTAGCAGCTGGAAAAGGAATGACTGGGGGAGGGGCAGGGAGGAAGGCATCAGACCCTCTGGAAAGGAAGCTGTGCTCAGCAATGGATCACGCTCTCCTCTTCACCCTCTGCTGTACCTCGAACCAACCTGTCTTTCAGCATCAAGGTCAGTTCGACATCATTCATACACTATTGAGGACCTACTTTGTATTAAGCTGAAAGTGAAGTATTAGAAGCAAACAATGAATGGGAGTCCTGGTCCCCACCTTTCTGGAACCTACAGCCTAGTGGGCCTTCCTACCTTCCAAGCCCACACTGACCTCTCCCCTACCTGGTCTCATTTGAATACACATATCATACCCATCAACATATATATTGTGCTGTATTATTATTCGGCACTAGTTACCCCTGGAACTTGGGACAAGGCACTTGGCCTTGGGCCTAGAACTGTGCGTGGTGCATGGCAAAGCATTCAGTATTTGTTGCATAAATGAAAGTATTTCTCTGAATCTCATTTTCTCATTTGTCAAGTGTAAATCATACCATTGAGACCAGAGCATTACTGTCAGGTCAGAGGGCTCCTGTGACAATGCTCGCTAAGATGGAGACCCCTGGAGAGCAAAGCAGGGTCTGCTTAGTCCCTGACATCCCAGTGTGTCCATGTTCAGGGCCCGAACTTGGTGTTCAAAGAGTAGGTACACTGAATATAGACTCCAACCCCAGGCTCCATGAGTCCTCACCACACCAGACCCCTCACCTTCACAATTTCAGGGTCTAGGTCACCATTGCAGCTGTCGAAATACTTCTTAAGGTCCTAAAAGGCGGTGGGATGGGGGTGAGGGAATAGGACAGAGTTTAATCTTAGTCTGGACCCCTATACCCTCCCAAGGCTACTGTCCCCAAAATCTCCCTTCACCTGGTCACAGAACTCAAAAACCAACGTCAGCTTCTTGTCGCTATGCAGGACGTCATGAAGCCTAGGGAAAAGGAAGGACTTACAGGCAGGTCCATGGCTGTGGCCTAATCCCACTATCAGCCCAACCCATTTCTGAAGCCCCCCGTCTCCTCCAACTGGCCCTCAGGCAAGGAGGACCCTGACAGTCTACGCACCTGACGATGTTCTTGTGCTTCAGCTCCTTGAGGAGGCAGATTTCCCGAAGGGCAGAACTCGGCACTCCCTACACATAGGAGGGGGCCGGGAGTGGGGATATACAGTCACATCCCACGCTGCCTAGGCCCTCAACCACCCCCCTGGCCCAGATGCTCCAGTCCTACCTCATCATCGTCATCCAACCTCACCCGTTTCAGAGCCACGATCTCATGAGTCTCCCGGTTTTTGGCCTTGAACACTGTTCCATAGGTGCCTAGAGGAAAGAGATCAGGGATGAGAGAAAGGATGGGGCATCTTAGGAAGTCCCTCCTGGGAGGGGAGGCATCACGGGAGTGTGTTATTTCTGATGCCTGTAGGAGTAAGGGAAGAGATTCAGGGTGAAGGCTCGGCATGGCAGAGCTTTGTGAGTGAGGACGTGGCAGAGAAGGGGCCTGCAAAGGCTCAACGTGTCTGCAGCAGGGAGAGGCTGTGGCTGCCAGGGTAGGAGGTCTACAATAAAGGCAGTGCTTTGGGAGGGTCTGGAAATCATGAGCAGGGGTCTGGGAGAGGAATGAGGGCCGGCAGGAATATTGAGGTTGGAGGTCTGCTGCGAGAGCTGAGGCTGGGGTGGGGTGGGGGGCGGCGGACTTCTTTAAGTGGTGCTGAAGCCGGGGCCAGGAAATGCAGGAAGTGCTGAGGTCGGGAGATCGGGCCTGCAGGGAGTGTAGGATTGGGAGGGGGCGTCGGCAGGAAATGCTAACGGGAGGATTATTGTCTGCTCGGAGTGTTAAGCTCGGGGCCAGGGATGCAGCCAGTGTTGAGGTCGGAGTCTGGACATTGCTGATGATAGAGGAGCTAGAGATGCAAGGAATGCAGAAGATCGTGTAGGAACATTTGGTGGTCCCATTACCTTCCCCAATCTTCTCCAGTTTCTCGTATTTCTGCATCGCGGCAGGCGCGGGGACCCCTGCGGGCCCTCGGTTCTTATACTTCGGCCCCGGCGTTGCAGAGGAGGCGGCACCCTAGCCTCTGGCCCTGCCCCGCCTTCCTGCCTGCGCATGGGCTTCTGGGGCTTGTAGTCCTAGGACGACCAGGTTTCCCAGGAATGCCGGGGGCTTTAGATAACAAAACTACAGCCCCCAGCAGGCTGCGCTCAGACTCTCTGCAGCACTCATCTCCCGCGTCTAAGGTTCAATCACGGAGGCAAACCCTGGACTTCAAGTCCCAGGAAGCATCACGTGTCCGCTTTCCCGACGCCCCGACGAAACGCCGCGGCTCCCAGTGTGCCTCCCACTTATTATTTCTTCTGCGATGACAACTTTATTTTGCAAAGGGTCTCTTGGGGACTGCATGTTCCAGAATGCAGCAGGGGTGGGGGTGGGGCGCTCTCTGAGGTTTGGGGTTTCACGGCCTCCATCTCGGATCCTTGTGGCCTGGCTCTGATCGGGCTGATGGTGTTGAGGTCCCAACGCCCTCCTGACCCTCTCAGCATAGGTTTCCACTTCACCCCAGGTCATCTGGGGACCCTAGTGTTGATTGGGGGAATGGCTCCGAGCCATATCTTTCTGATAATGACTTTACAAGGACCAGCTGACCATAGGGATGGGCAAAGAGGCAGGTGTGCCCCATTTGAAACCCACGACAGGGACCCTTATTTTTCTCTGGACCCTGTTCGTCGGCTTGGAGCCCATCTGACTCCAGGCGCTCGCTGTATTCTGACATCCCGAGGCGAGCTGGCTGGAGCGCTGGGAGCCGTCCCCCCACCCCCACCCCATCCCAGTCGTCAGAGCCTGGGCCCACTGGAGTCAGCCAGGGTGTGGCCGAGGGCTGGCAGGTTGGTTACCGCCCTCAACAGACAGAAGCACAGACAGATGGCTACACTTGCAACAGCCTTGACCTCATCCCTTAAGGAGTTGATTATAGATTTTCTTGCACTGCTCTCTAATTTTCTCATGATTGCATTTTTGAGGGCTGTGAACTGGACGAAAACAGCCCCACACAGCAGTCCCCCGCGCAGGAAGCGGAGTTGGTGCTAAACATTTGTTAATTAACTCGTTTATATCTGAACGTTTTCTGCATACAGGATGCTGTGGAAAAGAAAGCAACAAATATATATATATATATATATATATATATATATATATATATATATATATATATTATATATATATATATTTTATTTTATTTTTGAGGGCAGTGTCACTGGCCCTCATATGTGGGACCCGAACCGGGGCCGCTGGCTTCCAAGGCCAGCGCTTAACCAACATGCCACTAGGCCGGCCGCAACAAGTATATTTGTTATCTGGCAGAATTTATCATTTAGTTGAGAAAAACCAGAAGGAGACAAGGTTTTGAATGGCAGGTGACAATTATGAATCAAGTTCGAGGAGGGAGGGGACGGCAGGGAATGTCTCCCAGGCAGAAGTTGCCCCACATTCGGAAAGTCTAGGTCAGCTCGGGGGAAAGGGCATCCAACCTCCAGGGCCCGCATCGCCCTGCTGGGCGCGCCTATCCTGCGCTGCGCCCGGCCCTCCGAGCAAAGGCAGAGGCCCTGGGGGGTCCTGGGGAGAGGGGGCGGCAGGCACGAGTCTTGATCCCGAGGCATTTGCAGATCAACGTCCTCCGTGCGCTCCGAATTTCCTGGTCATCTCTGTGCCTCCGCTTTCCAGCCTGGGAAGCCCAGCGTGTCGTCCGTGCCCAATGGAGTTAGAGACTGCGTCCCCGGGGCGCCCGATCGCCGCGTGGGGAACCCCGGGGCGGGGGCGGGGCGGGGGCCCCCAGGCCGGAGGCTCGGGTGCCTGGCGGTGCCGGGAAGCGCGCTTCCGCCGCCGGGTCTGGGCGGCCCTCCCCGCCTCCCCGCCCCCCAGCCCCGGGGCCGCGCACGGCGCGCCGGGGGGCGCGCACGCAGGGGGCTGGCCTGCCCACGGCGCGGGGGAAAGTTGAGTTGGGACAAGTTGGGAGCGGCGGGGGCGTCTTCCGAGGTGGGCGCGGGGGAGTCGTCGGGAGCGCGCGCGGGCGCCGGAGCAGGGGCACAGGCCCCCCGAGACCCCCAGGCTCGAAGTCCGGAGCAAGCGGGTGAGCGGAGCGCTGGCGGCGGGGCAGGGCCGCGGAGGGAGGAAGGGAGGGGAAAGCCGCGGGGGGACCAGGACGCGGAGCGGGGCGGGAAGGGCGGGGCGCGGGGCGCGGGGCGATGGATGCGGAGCGAGCGCAGCGCCGGCGCGGCGCGGGAGCCGGGGTCCGCTCGTGCCGCCTCCCAGGGCGAGGGTGCCGCGCCCCCGGCCGCCAGGAGGGGGTGGCAGTCCCGGGGAGGCGCGCCGGCCCTCCCCGCTCCCGGGCGGGCTCCGGCGACACCCGCCTCCTGCCACCCCCTCCTCAGCCCTTCCAGGCCTGGCCTGGGCGCCCGGCCTGGGGGTTGCCCGGGGCCTCCGCCCCCGACCTCTGGGTTAGGGGGACGAGCCGAGAAGGCTGGGGCGGGGGAAGGGTCGAGTCCGGGTGGTGGGTCAGGACAGGGGTTCAGGCAGAAGTGGGAGCAGCCGGGGGGCCGTGGGAAAGACGAGCCCCGAGAGCTGGACCTGGCTCCTGGGGGATTGAGTGTGCGTGGGGGAGGGTGCTGCCTGAAACCCCGGGTCCACTTTTTCCTCCTCCCTCCGCCTCCCATCCCCGCCAACCCCACGTCGAATTGCTGTGGAATGTGCGAATTCCACTTGGGAGAAGGTTAATGCCCAAGTGGAGGTCCGGGGTGATAATCCCTCGGGCTGGGGGACAGATGCTAATCCTCCGGGCCGGTCGGGGCTGGTCCCCGGAATGTGCCCCCACCCCGGATTATCGGCACCGATGTTGTGGACAGAAGCTGCTTTGTGCTCTAGGGTGGCGGGGGAGGGGGTGGGGGATGTTAAAGGGAGGAGGGAGGATGGTGGAACACGTTGAGGCCGAAGCCTGCAGGTGGGAGAGGGGCACCTGCAGGAACTCCGGACGCTCTGCAGGCTCCCCAGGCCACAGTCCCTCCCTCCCGTGCCCCTCTCCCCCACCCCAGACGTGCCCTGGCTGAAGGCCTGCTGGGGCAGGTGGAGAGAGTTGTCAGCTGAGTTGGAGTGCTTGCCAGGAATGTGTCGCTTCAGGTTCCCCATACTGGACTGACCCCCCAGACGTATATTGTTTGATTCTCCACTGACCTGTCTTACCCCTGACGTAGTCCGGCAACAGGACCTCCCCAAAATAGACTGGGGAGTTTCAGAACTTTTACCTTCAGAGAGCCTTGGATGTGCCCTCACCCCCAGCTTTCCCCACTATGAATGGGTGCCCCGATTTGCACTGGTCAGGTTCCCTAACCGCAACTTTCCTGCTCCCCTACTGCACAGTCACAGTCAGGAGGGCATCAGCCCTGCCACTCAGATTTTCCTGGCTCAGGGGAGGGGAGGGAAACCTCAGGGTTTCTGTGCCCACCCTCCTCCAAGTTCGTCACGTGCCCCTCCCCCATTATAAAGCTCTGCCTGGCCAGTGCCCGCTGCCCCCTCCCTCCCTCCCTCCCACTGAGTGAGTGGAGTTGGGCTCCTGCCCCTCCTCCAGGGAGCCTGATCTGCCCCTCCCTGGCCTTCACTGGGGAGGGGGCACAGTCATGCTGCCTCTCCCTGCCCTGGGCTGTCTCCCAGGACCCCTTCGCTTGTCCTTTCGGATTCTTTCCAGAGTTCTTTTTTCCCTTCCTTCCCAACGTCCCTGGTCCATGGGGTATCTCACTCTCCCCAGCACACCCCTCCCTGGTCTCAGCCCACCTCCGCATGCCACCACGGGGTCACTGTTCCTGTTTCTGGCTCAGCCCGTCCTTTCCCTCCCTCCTTCCCTCCTCTATCTTCCACCCCCCACCCCCCACACACCCATCTCCAGGTCTGGGCCTTGACTCTTTCTTGCCCCGTTTCATTTTTCAGCCTCTCCCACTTCTCCTCTCTACCCCTCCTTAGCCTGTTGTTCCTCTGTGGCCCCAACCCTCACCTCTGTCTCTCTCTTTGTTCTTCTTCTTCCTTCCTATAAAGAACTCTTCTCTTTGATCTCACTGCCTCTAAGGGCCACTCTAAGGCCCTTCGTAGCCTGGGAGGATTCTGCTCAGCCGGGAGACCCGTCGTGGCCAGCCGGCCGGAAGCCCCTGTGTCCTGTCCTCCTCTAGTGGGGGGGGGCCTGCGAAATGCCAGGGCCCTCCCACCAGCCTGGCCCCACTCTTAGGCGGTGATCGGTTCTCTACTCGGCCCAGGTTATGCCGCCGCCTTGTTGCCCTGAAAGCCGCAGCGACAGTGAAAAAGGCTAAGATTTGGCCATGAGCAGTGTCCCCCGGCGCCCCGCCTCAGGCGCAGATTCCTTCCGCACTGTAAGTATTGCCAGCTTGGTGGGTCATCCCACCCTCCCTCCTCATGCCACAGGTGCTCGGGCTGAGGAGTCCCATCAAACGTACGTGTGTGTGTGTGTGTGTGTGTGTGTGTGTGTAGAGGCTCAGGAGCAAGAGAAAATGGGCGAGGGGGAGGGGGCCCATCCCTGCCCTGGCCTCGCCTGGGGCTAAGGGTCTGGGCTGGGTATTGGTGTGAGATCAGGCTAATTCCAGCCCTGGGGAGGGAGTTGAGGCTCTATTTCCTGAAGACCCGGATGGTAACCTAAGTGACAAAGGAACTTTGGGAATCCTGGGTTTCTAACCCGTTGATGCCACCCGGCGTTAGAGACAGTGGCAGTCTGCACACAGCGGTTCTGGGCGGAGCTCACTAGCAGGGACCGGCCCCGCCCCCGCCCCTTGTGCCATCCAGGCCCGCCCTTCCCGGCCCCCACCCCACAAGGCCCCCTCCCTATTTTCCTGGGATGTCTAATGATTAACTCCGAGTGCAATAATCAGCCCCTTATTGGTCACTTTGGCCCAGCGGGCACGTGACGGGGAAGGGGCGCGGGCCAGTCTCCTCCCCCTCCTTCCCAAGTTCACCCCTGCCGGCCATGGACTTCCTCCTTCACCCTCAGGTGCGAGGGGTTCGAGACCCCGCTCCCCCACCCTAGGCTAGCTCCCTGCGCTCCCTCGCTTCAGCACCTCCCCCTGCCTTCCGCCGGCCCGCGTGCTAATTTTGGTGAGAGTGGGGCAAGCTCTTGGGGGGAGATGGGCTGGGGAGAGGCAGCCCCCTACCCCTGCCTTGTGTTGTATCCAGGACCCTCGCCACCCTAGCTGCTCCTGTCCTCACCTCCGTGTCTCCCCAAGACGCGCCCTTCTTCCGAGCCCTCCTCCCCTTGCTCTAGCACCGCCTCGGAGGGGGCTCCATACCCCGCCCTTGAGATCTCGATGCCCTTCAGGTCCCGAAGCTCTTGAGCAAATATTTGGCGCGCTTGGAGCTGAGACCAGCAGGGGGTGGGTGGGGGGCTGGACCAAGGAGGCCGGCCAGGCAGCAGGCCGCTTAGCCAGCAGGCTGAGCTCTCCAAAGCGCCACCGCAGTCCCGCCGCTGCTGCGCTCCTGCAGTATGACTCAGGTGGGGGGAGTGGGGGTGGGGGAGGGGCGGGGCCAGGGAGCCACAAAAGGACCCCAGTGGGGCGCTGCTGTCATGAATGGGGGGGCTTTCCTGGCAGGGCGAAGCCACGTTCCTGTCAGTTAGCTTGGGCACCTCCAGAAGTTACTTTTTCAGGCTGAGCAGTTGCCTGCAGCCAGAGGGAGTGTGTGCACTATCAGCCATGTGAATTGCCCAGTTCACACACCCGACCAAGGGGCTGGAGAGGCAGGATTTCTGCTGAGACTCGCAGGGTAGATCCTTTCCACCTGCCCTAGAACTGACTGGAATGGGCAGAGGCAGAGTCCAGATACCCGGAGCCTACAAGCTACATCTGGATTTTCAGCATTGAGGGGATAGGCTGCTGTGGGGCACTGGATCTCTACCACTGGGCAGAGTGGGTCCCTTTTCCGATATCAGGTTATAACTCCCGGTGAGTCCCTGTGCCTTCTCCTACCCCTTCTTCCTCGCAGCCAGAGGCAGAGAGCCTGAGCCCCGCAGCACCTGGGTTCCCTGAGCAAGAGGAAGACGAACTTCACCGCACCCTGGGCGTGGAGCGCTTTGAAGAGATCCTCCACGAGGCTGGGTCTCGAGGAGGGGAGGAGCCAGGCCGCAGCTATGGGGAGGAAGACTTCGAATGTGAGGGGGAGACCGGGAAAGGCGGGCAGGGGCCCCCAGGCTTGACTGCCCAGCACAGAAGGGGCTACGGCCCTGGTGGAAGGCCCAGTTTGGCCTGGGAAAGAAGCCGTGCCTTCCAGCAGCCCAGGTTCCCTCTTCCCTGCAGACCACCGCCAGTCCTCCCACCACATCCATCACCCGCTGTCCACCCACCTGCCTCCGGACACCCGCCGCCGCAAGACACCCCAGGGCCCAGGCCGGAAGCCTCGAAGGCGCCCTGGAGCCTCCCCTACGGGAGAGACCCCGACCATTGAGGAGGGCGAAGAAGACGAGGATGAGGCCAGCGAGGCTGAGGGCGCCCGGGCAGTCAGCCAGCCGTCCCCTGCCTCCACACCCTCTTCGGTACAGGTGAGCTGGGGTAGGGTTCCTGGGGGACGTCTGTACCGTCCCTGGCCTGGCCTCACCTGCCTGCATGGGCCCCTTTTCCAGTTCTTTCTCCAAGAGGATGAAAGCACGGACCGGAAGGCAGAAAGGACCAGTCCCTCTCCTCCTCTACCACTGCCCCACCAAGAGGCGGCTCCCCGGGCCACCAAAGGGGCCCAGACTGGGTAAGTGCCCCCAAAGGGAGACAGTCCCTGCTGTGTCAATGAAGTGATGCCAGAAAAGAAGCGTGAGCCTTGGAATCATCAGACTGGGGTTCAAATCTCAGTTCTGCCCCTCACTAGCTATTTGGGCAAGTCACAACCTCTCTGAGCCCGGTTCCCTGTCTGTAAACCAAGAATAATAGAACCTTTCTCACAAGGTGGTGGTAGGGATTAAAGGGTGCTGTGAGTTAAGGTTTAAGGATGGTTTAGCCTGGCATGGAGCAGTCTAAGCTGCCGCCCCACTCCCACCATCCCCCTGCCCAAGGCTTCAGGTAGAGCCGCATCAAGCACTTGATCTGGTGACCGCCAAACAATCCTTGAGGCCCTAAGGGCATGAAAGAAATAGGAGACCCCCTCTTGCTCTTGGGGAGCTGCCAGTTCACCCTGGTTATCGTCACATGAAATGGCACCAGAACAAGTTACTGTGCCAAATGGCCTGTTTGAGGCAGTATCAGTACCAGCAGGTGATTGGAGTTCGGGGGTGTTAACCAGAGAAGGCTGCCTGGAGGAAATCACTTTGAACTAGCCTCAAGGTCACTCCTATCATGGACTGGCTGTTTTCTGGGTGCCAGGCGTGAAGGGTTGTGGGGAATTGAAGGGCATGGTGCCCCTCCAGGGTGTGTACCAGCTCGCTGGAGAGACAGGCTGTGCGGACAGCGCTGGGTCTGCACTGTGGGCACAGGCTGCAGGAAGCTAGATGGCCATGCAGAGGTGGGGAAGCCTCAGAGAAAGCCTGGCTTTGCCAAAGTGGGTCATATTTGTGGGCAAGGATGTGAGCAGAACCCAGGGCAGTGAGGGCGGGCGTAGGCAGAGAAAGCCTGGTGGTAGGGGCTTCTGGTTATGGGCTTGAAGATGGGAGGCGCTAGATACCAGGAGAGCAGTTGAGAATGATGTGGAGAGGACCAGGACACACTGGCAATGGCAGAGAGAAAGGAGACGTCCAGTGTGGGGGACAGGAGCCCAAGTTGGAATCTGTAAGGAACAGGGATTTCTGTCTTCTTCTCATGACCACTGGGGACTGTCTATAGTCTCAAAGACCCATTTCCATGTACTTGACTCCATTTGGTCAGAAATGTGGGACCTTATGACCCTCTTGGGTCCATGGTTAAGGGTGTGTCTGGGAGGGGTGGAGGGAATGATCACTGTTCTGAGTGGCTGGCAAGGGACACCTCGCCAGTTTGCTCTCCCCATACCACAGGAGTGGCCTGTGCTCCGTTGTGTAGCTAAGGAGTTTGTTCTGAGGTGACTTATGTGATTGTTGGGGTGCCACAGCTGGTAAAGGGGAGAGCCGGATTTAAATGTGGCAGTCTGCTTCCAGAATCCTGTCTGTTTCACGTCCATGCTACCTAGAGTGGAGAGCTTGGAGGGTGGGCTGTGGTGGGGTCCCCTTCCTGGCTTCCTCCTGCGTGGCTCGGCTGACGGGGAGGGCCAGCTTTCTCTGGCTCATGGCTGCTCTGCCCGTTCAGAGGTGTGGTAGAAGAGGTGGCGGCAGTGACCAGTGGCACCGCAGGAGGTGACGATGGGGGTGCCTCCGGGCGCCCCCTGACCAAAGCGCAGCCCGGGCACCGCAGCTACAACCTGCAGGAGAGGAGACGCATCGGAAGCATGACGGGAGCTGAGCAGGCGCTGCTGCCCCAGGTCCCCACGGATGAGAGCGAGGCCCAGACGCTGGCCACAGCTGATCTAGACCTCATGAAGAGTGAGTGTGGGGCATGGGCCGAGCCCATTGCTGGTGGGAATAGGAGAAAGGGGGAGACTGACCCTGCCCTCCAACCCTGCCAGGTCACCGGTTTGAGGACGTTCCTGGGGTGCGGCGGCACTTGGTTCGGAAGAATGCCAAAGGATCTGGGCAGAGTGGCCGGGAAGGGCGCGAGCCTGGCCCCACGCCTCGGGCCCGACCGCGGGCTCCCCACAAGCCCCATGAGGTACAGTTCTCCGCGTCATACGCTTCCATTTTCTCCCCATGGCCCACTCCCCTGCCTCTCAGGCCAGCACTGATCTCCGCCAGCACCAGGGGTGCCACCGTGGTTGACATCTTCCACACGGTTGATTTCTGTGTCATGGCCATTTTCTGGCGGCTGGCAGTGAGTTGTCTGTGGACCCTTTGGGCTAGAGGTGGCTCTGGGGAGCCGTGCACATTTTTTCCAGAATCCAGTCACCTCTCCTCATTGGAGCCCTCCACGACCTGTGAAGATGACTGCCCAGGTGGCACCAGCCATAAATCAGTGGCAGTGATTGACAAAGATCACTCAGTGACTTAGTGACACTGCCCATCTTAGATTCCAAGGCTCTGATCCTGAACCCTGACCCTTCCAGTGGGTTTTTTAAATTTTTTTTATTGAAGTCTAACAGATGTACAGTAAAGTGCACTCGGGCTAAGCGCTCGATGACTGCACAACACCTAGCTAACCCTACTAGATACGGAGAATTTCCTGTACCCAGAAAGTTCCTTCACACGGTCAGTACCCTCAGAGGCAGCCGCTCTTCTGTCATTCTCAATTAATTGTGCCAGTTCTTGAATGCATATAAACGGAGTCCTACACGATTGTGTATAGCATCTATTCAAGCACTTACTGTGAGTCGTATGCGGTGCTCGGAGTTTTGGGTGCTTTTTCTTTTAATCCCTTTCACGGGGTGGTATCACTCCCATTTTACAGATGAGGGAAAGAGAGTCTCAGATTGGATAGTAACTCACCCAGACTCCGTGACTGCCTGTGCGGTCCAGAGTCACATGCCCCCATCCTGACACTACGCGTCTCCGAGCAGTCCCTGGGGACCCCGGCTGGCTCTGACCCTGCCATGCCTGCTCATCTCATCCCTAGGTGTTTGTGGAGCTGAATGAGTTGCTGCTGGACAAAAACCAGGAGCCTCAGTGGCGGGAGACGGCGCGCTGGATCAAGTTTGAAGAGGACGTGGAGGAGGAGACGGAGCGCTGGGGGAAGCCCCACGTGGCCTCCCTCTCCTTCCGCAGCCTCCTGGAGCTCCGCCGGACCCTGGCCCACGGTATGCTTCCCTTCCCTATTCCCCCATCTGTCCTCACCCCAGGAAACACCCTTCACCCAAGCCCGTGCTCTGAGGACCAAATAGCCCCCACATTTGTCTTCAGCACATGGTGTCACCAGAGCCCACAGGGACCCTCCTCATGACATCAGCGGCCTGCCGTATATCGGGATCCCTTCTGTCCTTGGGTGGTTGCAGGGCAGGCTTGACACTGCTGACTCTTACCCAGCAACTGCTGGAAGTGACATTTTCAGATAACTAAAGCTGGTGTGTTTTGGATGCGAACACAGTTTTAGACAGTTTTGATGAAAAGCTTTCTGACATGGTGAACCTGTAGGACTGTGTAATCCTCCCTGAATGACCATAGATACAGGACTTTGAAATTCTGTGTCTGTTGTTTCTGCTCTTCGCTTGTTTCCCCCTTCCCCCTGGGGGAATCACTCCCAGTTGCTATCAGGAGGCCTGTTCCCAAGCTGCTGAAGACTGAGAAACCTGCTGTCAGAACTGTTTCCAAACTAGGAGTCAGTAGGCTCTGAGTGAGGCTTGAGTGCTGTGGCGAGGTGGCCAGTGCAGGTGCTTCCTCTCCAGGCGTAGCCAGCGATGTTTTAGCTGCTCAGAGGCCTTTGCTTCTGTTTGTTCTTCAGTTCTGTGTTCTGAAAGTTGACCTTGACAGAAGAGTGACCTGCTGACTTTTGCAAGACTTTCATTTCTATATGAAATGGCAGCTCAGAGCAGTGACCTGTGGGGAGAGGTCTAGACAGGATCTTGTGAGCAGCTGCTGGACGTGGGGAAGCTGAGGAGCCCGGCTGCAGGGGGACGTCTTCAGATGGTTCAAGGCCCCAGACCGGCTGTGTCGTGCTGCCGAGGGCAGATCTCGGGCCCTAGAGGGGATGTGTGGAGGCAGCGTGCAGCTCACTGAGAGGAGAAACTTTCTGACAGCACAGAGCGGCCCAGCTCAGTGGGCAGCCTGGGGCCCTCAGTGGAGGCTGTGTGTACTCTGGAAGTGGCATCTGGGCAGGACCCAGCTCAGGCGGCCTCTCCGATGGCTGGGTTCCTGAGGTCTCTGCTGAGCCTCTCCCTGAGGAGAGAGGGAATAGGAAGGAACAGGTCAGAGCGGCGATGGGACTTGGGTCTCAAGCCTAGCTCACTGTCCCCTGAACCGCGCTGACCTGACTGTCCCCTTGTCCCCCCACCCCTACCGCGCACTTTCTTGGCTGGAGATGAGGGCCCCCCTATGCCATCCTTCTTCCAGGGGCCGTGCTCTTGGACCTGGACCAGCAGACCCTGCCCGGAGTAGCCCACCAGGTGGTGGAACAGATGGTTATCTCGGACCAGATCAAGGCCGAGGACAGAGCCAACGTGCTGCGGGCCCTGCTGCTAAAGCACAGGTAAGGCCCTGCCCACTGCGCACTGTTCACCTGCCCCTAGCCTGGGCTGGCACCCTCCTTACCTCACTGCTCTCTGCCCCACCAGCCACCCAAGTGACGAGAAGGAATTCTCCTTCCCTCGAAACATTTCGGCTGGCTCGCTGGGCTCCCTGCTGGGGCATCATCACCAGGGGGCCGAGAGCGACCCCCATGTCACTGAGCCTCTCATCGGAGCTGTTCCCGAGGCCCGGCTGGAGGTGGAGAGAGAGGTGAGGAGAGAAGGTGGCCCTGCCTGGGTTGGTCCCGGCCCCCACAGCCGGCTGCAGGACCGTGAGCAGGCCAGCCTGAGCTCCGGTCTCCTGCGCCCCCAGCGTGAGCTGCCACCTTCAGCGCCACCAGCTGGCATCACTCGCTCCAAGTCCAAGCACGAGCTGAAGCTGCTGGAGAAGATCCCCGAGAACGCCGAGGCTACGGTGGTCCTCGTGGGTATGTGGGGCGACTCTGGGGGGCTGGGGGGCTGGGGGCCAGCCTGTCTTGGTGCTGCCCCTGGGCTGGGGGCTAGGAGGTGGCCTGCGCCCTGCCCTTGCCCATGATGGCCCCACACCCCCAGGCTGCGTGGAGTTCCTCTCCCGCCCTACCATGGCCTTCGTGCGGCTGCGGGAGGCAGTGGAGCTGGACGCGGTGCTGGAGGTGCCCGTGCCCGTGCGTTTCCTCTTCCTGCTGCTGGGCCCTAGCAGCGCCAACATGGACTACCACGAAATTGGCCGCTCCATCTCTACCCTCATGTCCGACAAGGTCAGCTCTGCCCCAGAGCCCGTTGGGGAAGCCCCGACCCGTCTCTCCCAGCTCTGCCCCGTGTCCTGGGCCCTCACTCTCCCCCGCCCTGGTCCTGCCCTGGCAGCAATTCCACGAGGCGGCCTACCTGGCAGACGAGCGGGAGGACCTGCTGACGGCCATCAATGCCTTTCTGGACTGCAGCGTGGTGCTGCCGCCCTCGGAAGTGCAGGGCGAGGAGCTGCTGCGGTCCGTCGCTCACTTCCAGCGCCAGATGCTCAAGAAGCGTGAGGAGCAGGGCCGGCTGTTGCCCACTGGGGCCCGGCTGGAGCCCAAGTCGGCCCAAGATAAGGGTACGGGCCAGTGCAGGCCCGGCTTCCTGTGGCGGGAGCTGGGGAGGCCTGTGTGTCTGCGGAGGGGAAGGGGTGGGCGGGGGCCGCGGCGGGCGCCCTGATGGAGGCCTGGGTTGCAGCGCTCCTGCAGATGGTAGAGGCAGTAGGCGCAGTGGAAGACGATCCCCTTCGGCGGACAGGCCGGCCCTTCGGGGGGCTGATCCGAGACGTGCGGCGCCGCTATCCCCACTACCTGAGTGACTTCCGGGACGCGCTCGACCCCCAGTGTCTGGCTGCCGTCATCTTCATCTACTTTGCAGCCCTGTCTCCTGCCATCACCTTCGGGGGGCTGCTGGGTAAGGGCAGGCTTCGGGCGGGGGCGGGGAGCTTCAAGGGCCCCGGCTGCTGCAGCCCCTAAACTGGTTCCTGCCACCCCAGGAGAGAAGACACAGGACCTGATCGGGGTGTCAGAGCTGATCATGTCCACGGCACTCCAGGGCGTGATCTTCTGCCTGCTGGGCGCCCAGCCGCTGCTGGTGATCGGCTTCTCGGGGCCCCTGCTTGTTTTCGAGGAGGCCTTCTTCACGGTAAAGGTCCACAGGCTGCGTGGGGCTGCTGGTCCTCTTCCCTGAATACTCCCATCCAATTAGCCACTTGGGCTCTGGACCTGACGGGACATGTCCCACCCCCACCCCGCAGTTCTGCAGCAGCAACAACCTGGAGTACCTGGTGGGCCGCGTGTGGATCGGCTTCTGGCTGGTGCTTTTGGCCCTGCTCATGGTGGCCCTGGAGGGGAGCTTCCTGGTGCGCTTTGTCTCCCGTTTCACACAGGAGATCTTTGCCTTCCTCATCTCCCTCATCTTCATCTACGAGACCTTCTACAAGCTGATTAAGGTGGGCAGGCCTGGCGAGAACTGGGCCAGGAGGGGCGAGGCTTTGGGATTGGAGGGAGCCGGGGCTGTGCTGTCCTCTCTTGTTCTCTCTCCTGGGCGTGAGGCCAGGCTGGCCGTGAGATGCCCCCCACCCGCACCCCACCCACCCCAGCTGCAGTCCATGGAGCCCGTAGAGCATGGGCTGGTATTCCTCCTGCCTCTTCCACCCCTGCCGGGTCACCAGCGTACACCAGGAGTTCAGATCAGTCTTGAAAAACGTATTTTTAATAAGAAAGGGAATGCGCTTTTGTTAAAGTGGCAGACAATCCAGAAGCGTAGAAAGGAAAAGGCCCCCGTGGGGACAAACACGGCCACAGCACATCAGACCCGTGTCTGTGACGGGCCCAGGAGCAGACGTGTCCCCGCGGTTCTCCACATCCCACATCCTGGTCCTCCAGGCCTGGCTGGAGCCACACTCCCCAGAGGCCTTCCTGAGGTAGACCAGCCTCTCTCTCAATCCCCGGTTGCCTTGTGCTCGCATCTGGCTCTTTGAGTCGTTGTCTTAATCAACAAGACAAGCTCCTGGAGGGCAGGCCAGCCGTCCCCGCCGCGCATACAGGTGATGGAGTCCTTTGTCCTCTCCCCAGATCTTCCAGGAACACCCCCTCCACGGCTGCTCGGTGTCCAACAGCTCTGACGCAGATGGCCGGAGAGACAGCGGCAATAACACCACGTGGGCTGGGGCTGGAGCCACGCTGGGGCCCGGGAACGGGAGCTCGGCTGGGCCGTCTGGGCAGGGGAGGCCGCGGGGCCAGCCCAACACGGCCCTGCTGTCCCTGGTGCTCATGGCTGGCACCTTCTTCATCGCCTTCTTCCTGCGCAAATTCAAGAACAGTCGGTTCTTCCCTGGCCGGGTGTGTGGGCTGGAGGCCTGAGGGGAGCTGGAGCCGGGGGCAGGTGGGAGTGACGGAGTCAGGGCCGGAGCTGGGCAGGGGCCTGAGCATGGCGCTTGCCCACAGGTACGGCGGGTGATTGGGGACTTCGGGGTCCCCATCGCGATCCTCATCATGGTGCTCGTGGATTACAGTATCGAGGACACCTACACCCAGGTACGGTGCGGCACCTCCCAGTGAGGAGCTGCTGCCTGGCACTGGGCTCGCTGGGCTCTCTGGATGTTCTCCCACCCCCAACCCGAGCTGCCTCTTAGCTGGGCAGACACGGCCATTTGCACAGCACGCCCTCAGCACCCACCCTCCCGTAGGGCTCAGGGCTCGCCCTACGAGGCTCACGAAGCCCTAGCCCCACTCTCTGCCCTGCAGAAGCTGAGCGTGCCCAGTGGATTCTCGGTGACAGCCCCTGAAAAGCGGGGCTGGGTCATCAACCCCCTGGGTGAGAACAGCTCTTTCCCCGTGTGGATGATGGTGGCCAGCCTGTTGCCTGCCATCCTGGTCTTCATCCTAATCTTCATGGAGACCCAGATCACCACGTGAGTGGCCCTAGTCGATGGGGTGCTATGTAGACAGGAACCACCTGGTGGGGAGAGGGGCCAACGCCCCAGCCAGGCTGGGGACACAGCTGCATGTACTGGGTGAAAGGAGCCCAGGATACCAGGCTGGCTGCTGGGTTTATTTTGTAGACGGCAGAAGATCCTGCTGACATGTGCTGGGATGGGCCCAGTTCAGGCCAGGAGCTGTCCTGGAGGGCGGGGGCGCAGCTCAGAAAGGGCTCGGTTCCATGATGGAACTCTCATGTGGACAGAATGGGCTGGGACCACCAAGTTCCAAAAACAGGCTGCTGGCGGCGGGGCGCTCTGGAGAGGCCTGGGTGTCTGCCATGCTGGTGCCCGAGCCTCAGCGAGTGCCTGTCCCACTCAGGCTGATCATCTCCAAGAAGGAGCGCATGCTGCAGAAAGGCTCCGGCTTCCACCTGGACCTGCTGCTCATCGTGGCCATGGGTGGCATCTGTGCCCTCTTTGGCCTGCCCTGGTTGGCTGCTGCCACCGTCCGCTCTGTCACTCACGCCAACGCGCTCACCGTCATGAGCAAGGCTGTGGCGCCTGGGGACAAGCCCAAGATCCAGGAGGTCAAGGAGCAGCGGGTGACGGGGCTGCTGGTTGCCCTGCTTGTGGGTATGTCCACCTCTCGCCCCGCCCATCCCACAGGGCCCAGGGCCCGTGGGGATGGGGAGCCCTGGGGCCTACTGTGTCTCCTCCTCCCCAGGCCTCTCCATGGTTATCGGAGACCTGCTCCGCCAGATACCCCTGGCTGTGCTCTTCGGGATTTTCCTGTACATGGGAGTTACCTCCCTTAATGGGATCCAGTTCTACGAGCGGCTGCATCTGTTGCTCATGCCGCCCAAACACCACCCAGACGTCACCTATGTCAAGAAGGTGAGACCCCACTTGGCAGGGCCCCTGGGCTGCATGGGCCACCCTCCGGCCCGCCATCTACCCATTTTGACCAGCCACCATTGTCTGCACCCGAGAAGGCACTTCTAGCCCCACCCATGGGGAGCGGAAAGGGGTCCTCTGTACGTGGCAGATGGGCAGAAGCTGGGGCTCACCCCTCCCGTTCCTCCCCGCCCGCCCCCAGGTCCGGACCCTCCGGATGCACCTGTTCACAGCCCTGCAGCTGCTCTGCCTGGCCCTGCTCTGGGCCGTCATGTCCACAGCTGCCTCCCTGGCCTTCCCCTTCATCCTCATCCTCACAGTGCCGCTCCGGATGGTGGTGCTAACCCGCATCTTCACCGAGCGAGAGATGAAATGCGTAAGGCCTCCTGCCCTCCCGCCTCTGGGCCCTGCCAAGGTCCTGGTGGGGTTCAAGCCCCCTGACTCTGTCCTCCCCCACAGCTGGACGCCAATGAGGCTGAGCCGGTGTTCGATGAGCGTGAGGGTGTGGACGAGTATAATGAGATGCCTATGCCTGTGTAGCTGCTGCCTGGACAGCCAGCCAAGGGACTGATGGACAGAGGGAACGGACTGGGGGTGCTCACCCCACCTCCCTCCCTCCTCATTTTTATTTAAGTAACTAATTTAAAGTCCCCTTACCCCCCACAGTAAAGTGCTTCAGCCCCCTCCTATTCTTGGTCTTCTGTCTCGGTATGGGGGTGGGGTGGGGTCATGAGTGGAAAAGAGGTGGGGGACCCAGCCCGCTCCCCATTCCAGAAACGAGATGTGCAATGTGGAAGGGACTTTAATGAGAAACCAAAACGGAGGGAGCCAAAGTGCAAATTGTCCACCCCCCATAGGGGGGCCATCCTGAACCCCATGTGCATCCCCTCACCCCCCTTCGGGCCCCCAGCGGAGGCCCAAGGCTTGGAGCTTCTGCCTTAGGTAGCTCTTGAGTTGGGGCAGGCCTCTCTGTGACTCCAGTTCCTCGAAGGGTAGCTGCGGGGGAGAGGGCAGCAGGTTACCCCCAGGGCCTGGGGTGGGAGGGAGAGGCCCACACTCTCACGAGGGGCGGGGTGGGGGGCTTCTCACCGGCAGGAGCTGGTAGCCCATCAGGCCCAGGTGCCGCTCCCGCAGGGCCCGGGAGCCCAGCAGCACCCTGCCGTCGCGGCAGAAATGCCAGCGTTCCCGCAGCATCAGCACCACCCTGGGGACAGAGCTATGGCTCAGGCTGTCTGTCCAGGAAGGCAGGGGAGGCCCTCCCGCCCCCTCCTCCCTTACCTTTGAGCGGGGTCTCGGGTACTGGGCTGAGACACAGCCCGGCCCTGGGGACAGGACCTGGGAGGGTATGGGAGGAAGGGGTCCTGGGTCCTCACGGGAAGCACAGCACCAGAGCTGCTGACACACAGCAGGAAGTCTGGGGGGGCAGAGAAAGGAAGGGCCGCCTTTTCAGCCAAAGCTCCAGGTCGCCAGCCCGCTGCTCACCCCCCTGGAGCTCACCTGTGCAGTAACCGGGAGGCACGGTCAGGTCCTGGCGGTATTTCTCTTCCCCCAGCAGCTGGCGCAGCCCCTCGGCTACTATGTCCTTGTGACTGAGAGGGGAGAGGAATGCTGATAGGAAGGCCCCAGGAGCCTCACCCTAGCTGACCCTCTAGGCCCATGATCCTGGGCAAATGTCTGCTGCCTCAAGGCCTGTTCCTTTAAGACTGCTGAGGGCATCAACCTAGACAGTTGGCAGTTGCTCTGGCTTTTCTATTCTGCTGCTTTCAGGCCAGTCCTCTCCCCTCCCCGGGCGGCTCCATCCACCTGTACTTGCAGCGGGCACGGTCGGTGATGAGTGGCTGGGGGAAGATGGGCACTTGCTGCCTTTGGGGGAGGCGAGGACCCCGGTATCCTGGGAGCTCCAGCTCCACGGCCGTGTCCAGCAGGGAGAGGTAGCGCCGTACAATCAGGGCATGAGGGGTGCCTGCAGGCAAGCGAGACAGGCTTGCTGGACTGCAGACCCCCACCCCGCACTCCCCTGCCCACCAGCCCTCAGGGTCCCAGCCAGCCTGCCAGCCTTCCTGTCCACACACCCCTGATGTAGTTGATGAAACCTGGGGAAAAGACAAAGTGCAGGGCTCGGAAAGGTAGACACCGCAGCTGGCACAGTGACATCAAGATGTTGACAGTGGCCAGCGGGGCCACCCCTGCTTCCCGAGCCAGGATCCTCTCAAGGCAGGGCATAAACTGCTGTTCCAGGGGCAGGTAGTTCAGCCGCCCAAAGGGCAGGACCAACTTCTGTACCACCTGTGGAGGGAGAGCAGCCATCACCTGGCACGAAACAGTTCTCCAAAACACCTGACAAGCTGAGCCTCAGGGAGTCTTGGCCTACAAGCTTATAGCATCACTGCAAAAGCAGAACAATCTCTCTACCTGACATACACCAGAAATTCACAGCACAGCATAAGGCAGTGTCTCAAGCCCCACGGAATTAATCGCCAAGCAGAGGAGACATTGCTGTGGGGCTGGTACTGAAGGCTTAGAGAAGGAGTGGGATTCATGCAGCTAGGACAGTGCTGAGTGCTTGGAGAACTGCAGAAAACCAGGCATGTGCTGGGGAGGTAGACAAGCCAAGGAGGGTGCAGCAAAGATGGACAGAGCCCAACTGTTTGCTGCAGGATGCAGCAGTCAGTTAAGCTGGATAGGGGGCTGGGTCTACCCGGGTGGCTGAGGAGTACTGGATGGTGGGAGGTAATCCCACCTTGCTGTTGAGCTGGGCTTCCTGGACCACTAGGAAGTGGGCAATGGCTTCCAGAAGCTGGGGCTCCCGCAGTCGGTGTCGGGCCAGGTGCTGGGCCAGGAGCACCATCGCCTGGGGCGTCAGCTCCTCTGGCCTGGACTCTGTGAAGAACAGCCAATCATGCTGGATGCTCGGGTCAGACCATGAGTGTCCACCTTAGCCCGAATGCCACCACCTGCCTCTTCCTCGGCTCATGCCCCCAACCTGCCTTTAACCCCTTCCAGCACCTGCTAGGCTGCGGATGAGGTGCTGCTGTGGATGCCGCTGGAAACGGGGGCAGCTCAGAGCAGCTTCCAACCTTTGCCCACCACGAAGGACAGGCTGCAGAGGGGGAGGTGGCTTCGGAGGGAGGCGGAACCTTCGCTCTCGCTCCAGAGCACATACCAGGGGGCCGTCTGAGGGGAAGCCTGAGAGGGAGAGGGTCAGAGGAGGTGTCCCTGGTAACAGGAAGATGTTCTGCTCTGCTCCAGTCCTGGGGTTGTTAGTGGATTCCCAACCTCTCTTGTCCGTTTTCTTGGCTGGTAGGTTTGCTATAGTGTAAGTGGAAACACTGGAGAAGTGTACACTACCATGTGCACTAAAGGGATCGGAGAAGCCTGTTGGAGAAGACCTCGTACAAAGACGACAACTAAGAACTCATCTTGTGTTAATGGTGACAAACTGTAGTGGCTCCTAGAGCACTGTAGTGGAAGGAATCTGGGGTATAGCTAAGCTGGAACAAATGATGCTTCTCTGCTGCGGATATAGGGGAGCAGCAGTAAGTGTGCTGGGCTACATGCCATTCCTGGCAAGGCCTAAGAGGTGAGTTCTGTTAGTGATCTTGGGTCCTCTGCTGCTCTTCTCTATTCTTCCATTAACACCCCCCGCCCCCACCTCCGAGACACACTCCTCACCAAGTAAGACTGCAAGGTGCAGACACACGTGGATGGTGTGAATGTCAAAGGAGGGGCAGTTTCGGATGATGAGCTGACTCAAGTCCTGCAGTGTGGCCTGCTCCACGGGAGGGGGTTGTGGCCGAGACCCCAAGAGCTGGCCCAGACGCCGAAGTGCCACAGGGTAGTGGTGGGCGCGCACCTTGGTGGGATTCTGGCCCAGCCAGCGTAGCAGCTCCCCAGGGCTCTTCGCCTGTTCCAGAAGCCGCTGCAGCCCCTGCACAGGGCCTGCATGGGGGCCTCCTCCAGAAGGTCGGTCCCCCCACTTGCTGGGCCCCAGACAACAGGTTTGTACTGACGGGTGCAGCAGCAGGCCAGACAGCCGAGCAGCAGAGGCCTGGGCGGAGAGCAGGACTCGAAGCATGGAGTTGGGTGACGGAGACCCTGAGGGGCGGCCCAGAAAAGGGGGTGAGGTTTTCTCCAAGGGGGAGAGAAGGCTGCTGTCTGCTCCTCGCCTCACTCCCCATCCAGGGCTCGTGCACCCTTCTTTGTGACTGCTCGGGCCCTCGTCCCCACCCGCCCCTGCGCCTCCTTGCATCCTTTGGAACAGCCATCATAACCCTTTCAAAGGCGTCCTCAGAGCAGGGCTATTATTGCACGGCGATCCCATGCTGTGACCCTTCTTGCACACCTAAGAGGCGGCAGGCGGGGCTGGCGTTAACTCGGTTTCTCAGGTGGGGAAGCCGAGACCCAGAGAGGCGGCCTGCGCTCGCGCCGCGGGCGAGTGGCAGCGCCCGGCCCGGTGCCCGGCTCGGCGGCGGCGGGGCGGGCGGCCCGGGGCTCCGCGCCGGGCGCTGCCACTCACCCGCGGCGTGACCTTGCGCAAGCGGCTCCGTGTCTCCCAGCCTCGTCGCCTGCGAAACGAGCACGCGGCGCCCCCTCGGAGGGCGTCCGTGGGGCCCGGGCGCGCAGCTCTGCAGCGGCGCGGCGCCCGCGGGGTCAGGGGTCCCCGCACCCCCGGCCCGGGGATGCCGCCGGGAGGCCGCGGTCACGGGCGCCGACGCCAGCTCCCTCCGCCCTCCCCGCGGCCCGCCCCGCAGGCGCGCCCCCTACATGGCTCCCCAGGCCCCGCGCAGGTCGCTGCCTCGGCCGGTCTCGGGGCCCGGGGGCTGGGCTCCCCCCGCGGCCTCCTCATCGGAGGGCCCCCGAGTCCGCCATCTTCCCAGCAGCCCCCGGATGCCCGTCGCCGTCCAGTCCGCGACCAGCCAAGACGTGGCTCCCGTCAGGCCCTGCGCGCCGGGGCGCCGCGAGCCCCGCCCCCCGCTTCCGGGACGCTCCGCGCACGGCAAGGGGCGGGGCTGAGGCCGGAGGGGCGGGGCCAAGGGGCCAGGTGCGGTAGCTGCTGCCGAAAGGTGAGGGCAGTCCGCGTCAGGCCTGGGCGGGGGTGGGGCCCGGTGTGCACCCGTCACTCGTGTCCTCCCAGGGGACAAGGGCTCCCCGCCCCCACACAGATGCACGCCGAGAGTGAAAACTTCACAGTAATTTAATCTGCACATGTTCCAGAGAACCCCCCTCCACCTCTCCCAGCCCCCCAGGGTCCTTGGGTCCCCAAATCGGCACCAAGAGCAATTGGGTCCTAGGCGGAACACGGAGCCGAGCCCAGGGGCACGGCCCCACTCCGTCCTGCGCCAAGGCCGCCACAGCAGCTGCCCGACCTGGAGGAGCCCGCTGTCAGCTGCGGGCCCACGGCCCCAGGTGGCTCAGAGCCATGCAGGTCACCGGAGGGCCCTCCGCCTGCGCCCGGGGCTGGGCTCCAGGGCCGTGGGAAGACGCGGGCTGCAGAGGCGCGCCTGGGCAGCCCGCAGCGCCCACCGTGTCGCGGGGGGCGAAGTCCACAGGGGCCAGCCACACCGCTGAGAGCCCGCGGAGGCACTACGGGCGGTACATGGCGAAGGCCAGCAGGCTCAGGAGCAGGGTGAAGCCGGCCAGGCCCAGGGTGGCGGTCAGCGGGAAGAAGGGCCGGTACTGGATCTGGCAGTACCAGAGCAGCAGCAGCAGCAGCAGCAGCAGGGGCAGCAGCAGGCTGCCGATTTCCAGCCCGGAGGGGCCTGGCTCGGACCCCGGTGGGCAGGGTGGGTGTGGGGGGCCCACCCGTGTGGACACGTGGCAGTGGAGAACGCAGTTGGGAGGGAGGTGAAGGCTGCCCAGGGTCTGGGTGTCGTCTCCCAGCAGTTGCCCTTGGTAGATGAGTCGCACCTGCTGCTCCCGGCCGGGAAACTGGGTCCTGAGGAGAGGGGCCTGGGTAACAGCAGGCCGCAGGCAGTCCTAGGCCCGTGCCCAGAACAGCGCTCCCACCCTTCACCTCTGTCCTCTACCCAGGTCGTGGCCTCCAAGGGGCTCCCCTCCTGCTCCAGGGGAACAATACATTGTGTGATTTGGGCATCTCGGTCCCCTCATCTATAAAATGAGGGGGACGTCTCAGATGTCTCCAGTGTCCCTTCCAGGTCTGTGATCACTCCCCCCTACTCCTTAGCATGTCGTTCTTGTCCTCATCACAGCTTACCTTTTCAGGGAGCCAATGGTGTCATGGGGCCAGGCCCTGGCCACCTGCTCTGAATCGTTCAGGAATTTCAACCGCAGAACTAGAGGTTCCTGGAGGGAGTCTGGGGGTGGCGGCGTTGCTGGGAGCCCTGTGCCAGGCTCTGGCTGTGCAGCTTGACCTCTGTGTCTCAGGCTGGGGGTCTCGGCTCCTGGTGCCTCCCCTCTGATGCTGTCGGTGACCGCCATGGCTTCACTGGGCTGTGTTGGTGTTGGGGTCCCTGATGTCTGGGGCAGTGGGTCAGCACCCTCCGAGGTGTGTGTTGAGACCCAGGCGAGAGCCAGCACCAGAAGGCAGACAAGCACCGCAAAAAGGACAGTCACCTCATCACCCACCCCTTCAATCAGGGCCATGGCACCTGCCTTGCCCGCCGCACTACGGAGCTGGAGAGGCACAAAGAACCCATGAGGGGTTGAGGGGCTGGCTCACAGGCCAGCGTGTCTCTGAATTTCAACAGGACCCCACCCCAACTCTCCCACAGCCCTCACTCCTCTGCCTCCTTGCCCAAGCCCCACCCTGGGGCACAGACTGCTCTGACTCCTGGTTGCCCAAACTTGCCTCATGTGCCCCTTCCCATCACCAAACTCCAAGTCCTCACTTTTTGTAACCTGAGTTCTAGGTCTTTAACCAGCTCCCCAATTCACCTAAACTCTATTCCAAGATGAGCCTTGATCTTCTAAGCAAACTGTCCCCTAAACTCAATCCGCACCAAACTTCACCCCAAAGCTTACCTAGTCTTCTGTCTACTGCACCTCAAAGTTTATCTATTCCTTCGCCGATTTCACCCCAAAGCTGCTTATCTATCCCAAAGCTTATCTACTCCTCCATCGTTCAAGTTTCTCCATGGGGAAAGAAAAAGGGCCTCTATGCCACACCTCCCATCCTACCCCCGTGACCATTTACCCAAACCCCACCCACCGGGCCGGGACTGCTTCCCAAGGTTTCCCCACACCAGACGTCAAACTCCGCCCTTTGGCAATCTGGAGCCTCCGAGGGTTGCCACCCTCCACCCAGCTCGGCCCCTCCCGGTCCACTCAAGCCTCACCCCGCGGAGGCCCAACTCCGCGCCTCCTCTGGGAGCCTCTGCAAACGCAGTCCCGTGCAGGACCCCAGATCCTGCCCGAGAATCCGTAGCTTCGCCCTCCCCCACCCCCAACGCCTCCATCACCCCTCCCATCTTCTTGACCCTCGAGCCGTGGGAGGGCGCGGGCGATTCCGGGACGGGGCAAGTGGGTGCTAGCTGGGGCCCGGGGCGGCGGGGCGGGCGCGGTCACGGCGCAGGGACTCACCGCCCAGCTCCGCCAGCTCCATCGCGGACCCTCGGGCACTTCCGGGCGGGAGGCGCCGAGGTCGTGGACACCTGGAGGTACCCCCCGCTTCTCCGCCGCCGCCGCCTGGAGCATTGTGGGACTTGTAGTCCGGGCCCTGCGCAGTCCCCGCCTCGGCTCTGCGGACCCACGTGCAGGGCTCGGCGGCCTGGTGGCGGTCCCCACAAGGCTTTGAGAGGCGGTTTGGGAGTTGTGGTAGCCCTAAGTGGTCTGGGCGGTAGCAGTGTCGACACCCTTCCCTGCCGGCAGCGGGGCATCTGTCACTGCAGAAACCAGCGTCAGCAGGAGCACGTCAGAGCCTCTGTTTCCGAGGTGCAGGCTCTGGTGAGCTCAGATGGCCCCTACCCGGCCTACTCTTATATATGTCAGAATGAACGCCAGAAGGCACTTTGGACCCCACAGATTGACTCTTCAGCCCAGAGCCCAGTAACCATGGGCTGCCCCCCTAGTCTAGCTGAGTGTACTTGTCCCCAGGGCTGGCCAGGGTGGCTTGGGCTGTCCCGTTTCCCTGGTCCTCTCTTCCACCTTGCCGTGCAAGACTGTGGACTTTGGAACGTGACACATATGCTGATCCCTTCTCCCTTAATGAATGACCTTAGATGCCTGATTGAATCTCTTTGACTCTAAATTTCTTCCTTCCTAAGACCTACCTCATAAAGCAATTACTGTAAGGAAGAAATTAAGTGATTGGTTAAATCAATGTGAAAACTGTGAGGAATCTGCCACACATAGTTGCTCAGTTAGTATTAGTACACTCCTTTCAAACCTGGGCTTGAAAATGGTGTCTAGCGTGTTACTGTGTAGAGGATGTTGATTTGAGCCCCAGCTTGGTGGAGGCCAGCTAATTTTTGTGGGTTTTCCCTCCTTTCTCTGGGCTCCTATAGCCACATCCTGGATTTTATAGGCCAGTCTTGATTGAAAGTAATGTACCCTTGTGTTCCTACAGCACATACATTCCTGTGGGAACAAGTACGCCAAGTGTTGCCTTGTGAATGTCAGTTTAGATTTATAACATGCAGAACTGACTATCTCGAGTTCCTTTCCTCCCATTCATTGATGTATTCTAGATACAGGTATTAAATGTATACTATGTGCCAGGCATTGTATTAGATGCTGGGAATACAGTGGTGAATCAGACCCTGTCCCTGCCCTCATGAGGCTTCTCAGATACAGGAAGCCAGTGCTACAGCAGGTGTGTGCTGGCTGCTGGGGTGACACATTTGAGAGCCTCTTTACCCTGGGCATCGCTCCTGGGAGGAAACCGATGCAACTTCTTGTTGTCAATTCTAATCCGGCATCTAAAAAAGATGTTACACATGGCTTTTAGAATGACAGAACATCAGAGTTAGGCGCTCTGATCAACCACTATATTTTGCAGATGAAGCTCAAAGAGGGTTTAAGACATCCTTAAGGTGAAACAGGTAGATAGAACCCGGATTTTTCAGGAGCTCAGGAGGCCCCTCGTGTTGATTAGTTTGCACTGGGTTCTTTGGAAGTTACAAGAAACTTAGGAGTGGTGACTGGGTTTGTACTGGGGCAGAGTTATGTGGGTAGCCAAGTGGGGGGGCAACTTAAGCTGGGAAAAGACCTAGCTTGGTCTGGGAGGTGGAAGTGTATGTAAAAAAGATGACATGAGGGCCGGCCGAGTGGCGCGGTGGTTAAGCGCTGGTTTGGGAAGCCAGCGGCCCCGGTTCAGGTGCCACATATGAGGGCCAGTGACACTGCCCTCAAAAAAAAAAAAAAAATGACATGTGTCAACTGTCGGGGGGGGGCAGCCCTAGCAGTCTGATTGGCTGGGTCAGTTACCTGCACATGCCAACTCTTGTGGGTTTTAGGAAAGTTCGGAAAGGGGGGTGGCTAGCAGAACTGCACACAGCTTTGGCAGTGGAAATGCAGAGAACTAAAACAGCAAAGGGAGCTCCCCGACCCCAGAAGGAGTGGACAGGAACATACGATGGACAAAAGGGTGAAGACAAAACGAATCAAGACAGTCATGTGGGCTCTGGTGTCTCTTGAATGGGTCAAGTTGGGGAAGAAGACATAATATTTGATTCCTCCCTCTTCCTTCTGTGCACCAGTGTGGTCCCCCGGTGGTCAGCGAACCCTCCCCAGTTCGGTAGAGGGGTCTTTATGGAGAGACCGGAAGATAAGGAGAAGGTAAGTTGCTCAGTGTCATTTCCGAGAGCCCCACCAATGCCGCTTTCCGGGAGCCCTGAAAATAGTAGCCAGGGACCTGGACTTCCAGCCTCTGTGCCGCACTCGTAGTGAGGAGTCCAGGGGAGGGCCAGAGAGACCACCCCCGGGGACGGGGTGGTCTCTAGAGATGACCTCGGGGCCCGAGGACAAGGGAGCCTGTGCCGCACTGAAGCCAGGACGAAGTAAAGGAGGCGCAGCTGGGCCTGGGCTGGCGGGCCGCCTTGGCCAATCAGCCGCGTTCATCAGCACCCTCCGGCGCAGGGCACTTTTCGGGCACTGCCCAGAGCTCGGACACCCCACCCAGACTAGCGCAGGGCGGCGAAAGTGACAGCCGGGGTTGGAAGAAGCCAGGGCAGCTTGTCCCCGACGAGCGGTGGGTGTGGGCGGGGAGCGGAGAGGAGGCGGAAGGGCCCGGCTGGGTGGGAGGGGCCGGGGCTGAGCGCGCGGCCGGGGGGCGGAGGCTGCGGAGCCCGCGAGCGAGGGGCGGGGGCGCGGGGCCCGGCGCGCAGGCGGGGCGGGGGCGGCGGGGAGGGGGGCTCGAGCTGCTGGTGGCGGAGCCGGCGGGGGCGGCGGTGCGTGCGCATGACGCGGGGGGAGGGCCCGGGACGCGCGCTCCCGGTCCCGTTGTTGTTGCCGCTGGCGGCCGTTCCGAGGCAGCGGGATTGCGGCGCCGGGAAGCGCCCGGCAGCGGCGGCCACAGCGTGCGCGGCGGCGCCTTCAGACCCCGGCCGCGGGCCCCGGGCCCCATGCGCTAGCCCCGCGCCGCCGGCTGCGTCGCCCCGGCCCCGCCAGCCCCGCGCGCCCGCCCGCCGCCGCCGCCGCGCCGCCCCGGGCCCCGGCCGGGCCCGCCTCGGGCCCCGCGGCTCCGGAGCCATGAACTTCCAGGCGGGCGGGGGACAGAGCCCGCAGCAGCAGCCGAGCCTGGCGGCGCCGGGGGGCGGCGGCGGCGGCGGCGGCGCGGGGGGCGGCGGGCAGTTCGGCGGCGCGGGGCCGGGGGCCGGGGGCGGCGGCGGCCCCTCGCAGCAGCTGGCCGGCGGGCCCCCCCAGCAGTTCGCGCTCTCCAACTCAGCGGCCATCCGGGCCGAGATCCAGCGCTTCGAGTCCGTGCATCCCAACATCTACGCCATCTACGACCTGATCGAGCGCATCGAGGACTTGGCGCTGCAGAACCAGATCCGTGAGCACGTCATCTCCATCGAGGGTGAGTGGGGCCGGGGGCTCGGGGCCCGGCCTGCCGCGCTCTCCCCATCGGGGGTCCTCGCGCGCCTGAGGCCGGGCCACGCGGCTTGCTGAGCGCCAGGCGCTGCAGAGCCGGCATCCAGGCTTCGCCGTATCTCGTCTGGGGACACTTGGGGGGCCGAGGCCGGTCTCGTGCCGGGGGGCCCGTTTTCTGCTGTTAGTGCCCCAGGGTTGCGGGGCGCTGCCCCTCTGGGCGCGGGCGCGCTCAGGGCCGCAGCGGTGCGGTGGGGGGCGGGGGCTGAGCCGGAGCTGGTCAGGCGTGGCCGGGGAGGGTGGGCGCGGCGGAGGGCCTCGGCGGGCCGGGAGGTGGGGCCGCTGCCGGAGAGGCGTCTCCGCCGCTGCCCGGGCTGTGCCCCGCGGCGGGGCGGGGATCGGAGCCTCCCGTTAGTGGGCGGCAGCCTTCCCGGGCCCAGCGCCCGAGGGCCCCGAAGGGCGGCGCGCGCCGCGGCGCCCTCTCCCGACGCACACGCCGCACGCTCCGAGGCCGGGCTGGCCGGGCCTGGCGAGGGGCCGCAGCGCCGCGACCGCGTGGGAGGCGCCGGCCCGTCCATCCGCGCCTGCGCCGGGTACCCGCCGTGGCTTTCCAGGGAGCCTCTCGGGAGGCGGGCGCTAACCGACTTCCAAGGGACAAGGCGCGGGGCGTCAGGGACCAGAACCCCCGGCCACTGCGCTGTCCCCGCGCCCCTTTTTCTAGGCTCTTGGGCCCGGGACTTCGGCTATCCAGGGGTAGAGGAAGTGGGTGCACGCTGCTGGCAGGTGCTCCACGACCCCTGGTGTGAGGGCCAGCACCACCCGTAGGCACCCCAGTGGTATGGTGACCTTTGAGTACCCGGTGGGCAGATGGGCCTCGCCCTGGGCCATCTGCTTCCTCCTCCAGTTCCATTTGAAGGGGGACGCCCACCAGCAGGTGGTGGGTTTGGCCTGAGTGGAGATGCAGGGAGAGTGCAGTGCGGTCTGGCTGATGATGTGGAATTGGGAGCAGGGACCTGTCCTCTGCTTGGGCCTCGGTTAGGCCCTCACTCCCGCCTTCCTCACCGTGTGTGAGGCTCTGGGGGCTCCTTCCCCTGAACCCCCTTTCTGCTCTAGAAGGTCCTCATAGTTGGGGAAGAAGCATCGGGTCTTTTGGGGAGTAGAGAACGCCATTGGAGATGGGGTCTTGCCCTTTTGTTGTGACATCCCAGTCTGACTTCTTTCTGTCCTTCCCCACCCCTCTCTCTTGTCTCTTTTCTCACAAGGCTGAGTTCATTGTGAACTAATTAGGTGACAGAAAAAAACTCATTAACATGGATCTGAGTAAATGGCCTGAATCACCCATGTGGCTTGGGACCTGGAGATGGCATTTGTGTGAGCCTGGAGCCCCAAAAAGAGAGATGACCAATTTTTCCTCCTAGAGCTGAAGGGGGGGGGGGGCGGGGAGAGACGCCATTCCCTGCAGCTTCACTGCCCTTTGGAGGAAGTTCCTGATCAGTTCCAAAATCCCCCCAGCCCACCCCACACCGCGCCTTTTAGGGAAGAGACTTGGTGGGACAGCCGCAGCAGGGGTGAGGGAAGACATGTGTACCACAGAGCCCTGTCCAGAGCAAGGAGAGGCAGGAATCAGGCTTTCACATCTAACTCTTTATCAGTGATTCCCTCTCACCCCTTTATCAGTGATTACCCTCTCACCCTATCACAGCTCAGGGCACCTTTGACCAGACGTCTTCTGTGATGTGAAGGTCATGATTGTTGGTCACACTTGGGTTTTCACCCTGGTCATAAATTCAACACGACGGGCATATTTCCCCTCTTAGAGCCCTCCCCTGTGACCAACTTCCCCACTGCGGTTTGGAAGTACCCCATGTTCCGTCTTCTTAGCCTGGGATCTTGGTATCACCCTCGTGAATCCTGGGACCTGATGTCTCATTGTCACCAGGCCCAGCTGCTCCTCACACATCCGTTGTCAGCCTTCCTGATCCCTGCTTCCCTTTTCTTTCTTGGCAAGGCCTCCCACCTCTTTCTTCCTTCTCCCCTTTTTTTCCCAACTTCTCTCCTGGAACCCATTTTTATTACCCACCTCACCCCGGCTTTCCCACTTCTGTCGCCCCAGCTTTTCTGCTGTAGGCAGGCATCAAAAAAAAAAAAATCCCGAAAGCTCCTTCTCCAGTTTCTGCCCTGTATCCTTTCTCTCTCCATCTGCCAAACCATATTGCTGCTGTCCTGCAAAGCAGTGGCCCCACCTTCTTTCTTGGCGGCGGGATGGGAGCAGTCTCCTGGGCGATTCCCTGCTCACTCTGAGCCTGACCAAGCCCCCCCGCCCCCCCCCCCCCGCCAGGGCCCAGCAGACCTCGGTTGTGGCTGTTACATAAACACACTCGTCGCCTGGGAGGCCTGGTCCTGTGTTTACTAGGGATGAGCCTCTTAGTGGGAAGAGATGACATTTTCTGGTGTATCATAAGCCTCCACTTCATTCTGGTAATACTTGGGTGAAAGGTTTATGTGCCCCAGCTCTGAAGGTGACTTGGGAGATGGCAGGATCCACCTGAGACGGAGGAGGCACAGTGGCACCTTGCCCTCTCGTCCTCCCCTTGCTTCTTTCAGTCACCTCTGACCCCGTGGCCAGGGCAAGAGGAAGCCGAGTAACATTCAGCTTTCTGGGGTTTCAGCACAGAATTTGAGGGGAGGCAGCCCATTTCAAAGTTCCTTTTCCCACCAAAGGCCAAGGAAGGAGAAAACATGTCTACCCTGGGTCCTAAGGAATGAAAGAAGCATAGCCAGGAGCTAGGATGGGGGCGGGGAAGGAAGGCTCACCATGTGCAGAGCCTCTGAGCCCCTCTTACCTCCCTGGTGGGGAAACTGAGGCATCCAAGCTGATCAGCCAGGGATCATGCTGGGTCTCAGGCAGGAAGTTGCAGAGAGAGGAGCTCTTGGGACTCTGCTACTTGCTTGGGTCTCCTGTTGTGTCCTAGAAAGAAGGTGGCAGAGGAACTGGGCGTCAGGCCAGATGGGGGACAGCCTGTGCACCTGGAACTCAGGGAGCTGGGCCAAGTGAGCAGGCGCTGGGTGAGCTGTTGGGAGAAGCAGCCCTCGGGTGTCCCAGCAGGTGGCCTGGAAAGGCAAACTTGTCCCTGAGAAGGTGTGCACCCCTGCGGAGGTCTGCCTGAGGGGAGGGCAAGCAGGCTCCCAGGGCGGCAGGCCCTGGAAGTGGACGGTGGCCATGGGTGCGCCACGTGGCCACTGCTGTGCCCAGGAGCCGGGCTTTGTCCTCTGGGTGACTTGTTCCTGTCTCCTTTTGTTCTCCCCCAAGATCTTTTTAAACAGTGAAGTTCCTTTGAGCATTCCAGTGGCTTGTTCCCACCCTCACCGCCTTCTTCAGGCACACAGTCAGACACTTTCTCCCTGTCTCCATGGGCTCAGGGCTTGGTAACATGCCACAGAGGTGCAAGTTTTGCTGTGGGTTCAAATCTAGGCTAGAGAGAGAGGGGCACGCTGAGCTGTGGGTGGGCGTGTTAGGGTGGGGGCTCAGTGGGGTTCAGCAACCGCACTTCCTGGAAGGCCTTCCTGGGGCTTTAGAGTTTATCCCCTATGTGTCCTGTGACTAGATCTGGCAGGAGCCCTGAGGTGCGGAGAGGAGATTGTAGACAGAGACAGGGAGGCGCTCTCCTGAGCTAATTGTCCCTTCTGGCTGTTCCTCTGAGTGGGTATCCCCCAAAGTGGTGATAATGACTCACCTGTGGGATCTGCGATTGTAACTTCCTCAGGGTAATTAGGTGGTTTAGGGGATGAGTGCCTGGTAGGAGGCTGGTTGCCTATTTAGGACTTTGCACCAAAGAGCTCTAGGAATTCTGAAAAGGAGGGTATCCTTTGTGGGTCCTGGTGGCCAGGGAGAGCCGGGTTTGTTCCAGATACATTTATTTAGCTCCCACTGTGTGGCCCAGTTGTATCAGGACAGTGGAAGGCAGGAAGGAAGGGAAGAAGGGGAGAGGGAGGGCTGTGCTGGCACTCTGGACCGAGAGGTGACGGGATCATCAGCCTGTAGGAGGTACCAGAGGGCGCTTGGGAGTGGCAGGAATAAACCCAGATTTTAAAAAAAATCAGGGCAAAGGTTAGAGACTGGGGAAGACTCGCCAAGACCCCTTTCCTCAAGGCCAGAGGACAGGGATGGAAAGACCCACCCCAGCCTGACCTCGGGCTGCAGGACCTCAGCTGGCAGTGAGGACCCCTCCCCCCCAACCAGTTCAGTCCTCATTCACTGCCAGATGGGAGACACCCCACAAATAAGACAGTCCTTGTTGCTGAGTACCTCATGGCTAGCGGCGCCTACCACTTACTTTACCATTTATTTCTCTAATTGAAAGTGAGTGCCGGGCATGGGGTCCCGGAGAGGGAACAGGTTTACAAAGATGGCAGGGGAAGGTGACCCCTTAGCGTGGTGCTTAGGGAGCAGCCGGCTGGGGCGTTGAATCCTCAGGGGACAGGCAGGAGGACCCTGGTTTGGAAGCTTTAGTGCTTTATCCTTTATTATTCCACTTGCCACGTTCCAGGAGACCGTTTGAGATGGCACTTAAATCCTGCAGGAGTCGGGCTGTCTTGAGAGGGTTCAGGCAGGGGCGAAGCGCGCATTGCATTGGGGGAACCCGCCTCTGTCTGCGGCGTGCAGTGCCGGGTGGATCAGAGGGTGAGCAAGTGGGAGGAGGGGCGGGTTACGAGCTCTTACTGTCCACAGGCGCCTGTGCATTTGGAGCCCTCCCTGCCCGCTGTCAGCCAGTCTCCGCCTCGGAACCTCCGGGGGACAGGAAGTAAAGATGCTCTTGCAAAGTGGGATCAACTTGGGGGAGCTGAGGCCTGGGGGAGGCACACAGGGCCCTTAGAGCTCCTGGGTCGTTATTCAGCATCACCTGAACTCCTACGTGGATCCTCTGGCTTGTTCTGATTCTCTTTTTACTATGCAGATAACTCGGAATCAGTTTAACCAAATTGCATTCCTCCTGACCCCTGGCTGATGTCCTTGCAGGCCAAGGGGTAAGGGGCAGGCAGCTGATCCTGGAGCGTGGGGCTCAGCGCAAGGGTCTGAGAGTGGGGCAGGGGTGTGACCGGCCACCTGCCTGCTTTGAGGACGGACACTGCGCAAGGGGCCATCTCCCCGTTTCCCCATTGGCATTCCTCTGCCTGCCCGCAGGAGGCTGTCACAGGCCTTCGCAGCCCCGCGGCTCCCCGTTTATTTCCCCACAGGCTCTTTTCGAGGTGTGCGAGTATCTTCTCCACTTTGCAGATGACAGAGCCTAGGATTTAGCTGGAGGCTTTCCCAGAGAACCAGGGGCTTCGCCTGGTTTTCCAGCCCCAGGTCATGCTTTTCCCATTCATGGATGGCCAAATGAGCACTGGTGGGCCAGGCCAGACCCCAGTCGGCCCTTCTAAGGTGCCTCTCAGGGATGCTTTTGACCTTGAGTTTAGCCTTTGGAAACATTTAGAATACAACTTAAGGGCGGCTTAGGGCTCTCGTTCCCTGCTCTCACTGTCTTCTGATGTCTCGAGTCCCTAGCTGGACGGTGGTCCTTGAAGGTGCATCCCCGCTTCCGTGAGCGGTGTGGACATGGGTAATGCATATAGTAGATATGTGCTTGATCAAGAAATACTGCAAAGTGTTTAAACATTGTTAAAGTTTAAATATATGTTTAAATGACAGAAATGATGCGTGCTTGTTCTAACAGACTGAAATGTGTGTACCCTGCCCCCCATCCCCGGGGTACCTATGTTGGCTGTCAGACATGCGCCCTTCTCGACCATTTCCCATCCTGTGTGTATCCGCTGTCAGCGACTGTGTGATCACTTTGAGGTTATTGGCCTTTCACAGTAAAGGTGGGGTTTTGTGGAAAACTCCCTGTCGGGAGAAGGGGAACCAGAGTCACAGATTCACAAAAGGTCCCGGGGTTCGTCTCCCGATCTGGCAGCTCTCTGACCGGCTGTCAGAATTCCTAGGTCCTCGTAGCTCCTCTGCCGCTGACTGGCTGTGAGAACTCGGGCAAGACACACAAATACGCACGCGCACACCCTCCGCCCTGACCTGGCTTCTAGAATCCCCTTCTGCTTGAATCTGTGCCTCCTACCTTGATCCAGCACGCGTGGATCTGAACCCCCTCAGTCTTGGCTCCCTGGTCTTGGGTCCCACTTGTCCAGGGAGTACAGGCTCCATTCGCTGCCGTGTCCTGAGCCTGGCTTCTTGCACTCGGCACTGTGACACGTGCTGCCTGGTCCTCAGTTTCCGTGTTTGAGATGGAGGAGTACTAACAAAATCTACCTGTAGGCCTGTGCTGAGGTGTGAGGGGCCGTGTGTGTAAGGTGTTTCCAGCAGCGCCTGGCAGAGGACGCACACAGTGAATGCTCGTCCTTTTAAAAGGCTGTGTGCTGCCGTGTGTAAAGGTGTACGTCTATTACACGTCCCCTTGGATGTGGATCGCTGTACACTTGTCATTTCCTTTGGACAGATTCCCAAGAGGAAGAAAACGGTGAGCCTTGGGGATGTGCGTGTTTGTGGGGCTTGTGCTTCACACCACAGCACTGCCGTCCAGGAAGGCCCTCCCCGGCTCCCGGGGCAGAAACCACCTGTTCCCTGGCCCCCCACTGCCTGCCTGACAGGTTAAAAAAAATGCTGAAATGATTTTCATTGTTGTTTTTCGGTCATTAGTATCTTTTTTAATTCTGTATTTTGTTTATTCTTTTTCTTGGCTTGTCACTTTTTTTCTTACTGCGTATAAGACAGTTTTCATCTCTTAATACAGATTTTTCTGAAGTGTACATTTCTGTTTGCTGGAGGTAAGCGCCCTCTCAGCGGCTCAGGCACTCTGGCCTCCTGGGGCCCTGATAAGAGTGAGCCCACACCACAGGGTCTCAGAGGGAGTTGTGTCTGCTGGTTTTGTGCCTGTTTGCAACGTGTGTTTTTATTTCTCCTTTTCAGTCAGTGCCTCTCCATGTCACTGTTGGTGTGCCTGCCTATAGCAGTTTCTCTTCTGCCTTTTAATTTGATACCTTTAATTTGATGGCTTGCAAACCCAGAGCCCAAGCTGGTAGAGTGGGGTTGGAGTCCCGTCACAGCCTCTGTGTGTGTGTGTGTCTGGTGTGTGGTGGGGCAGGGGAGGCTGGGAGACTGGACCCCACTCAGGGCTTCCGCTCCTGGTGGGAGCCCCCAGCCCCTCCTCTGCCTGGTCTTTTCTAGGGAGGAAGCCATGCACTTCCTTGCCCAGAGGATTTTTCGTCGTTGGTATTAAGTGGTATTAATACCATTTGTTGGTATTATAATACCATAATGTTGGTATTAAATTCTAAATGAAGTCCTGAAAGCCTTGGATAAAAAGCTGTGAAGCTTTGACGGCTCTGACGCCCCCCTCTGCTTGGTTATTGCTTCTAGGTTGTTCTAGACTGTTTTGCAGTGGGTGATGTGGGGGAAGGAAGCAGGCATCATTCCTCCTCTGTCAGAGCCTATCTGGAGCCAGGCTGCCTAGATTTGAATCCAAGGCCTACCACTTAGTGGCTGTGTGACCTTGGGTGAGTTCCTTAACCCCTCTGTGTCTTGGCTTCCTGGTTGCTAAAACAAGGTTACCAAGCACCCATTTCAGGGTCTAGGTGTCAGAATGAAGTAAGTTAACGCATGCAAAACTGTTAGACCAACAGCAGCCCCTGACAAGCCCCCATGTGTGGTAGCTCCGCTTCTGCCATTCATACGCGAGGATGTAGTGCCCGCCTTTGCAGGGTGGAGGTGAGCACAGGGGCGTGTGTGTGAGCGCGTCTCACACAGGCCACAGCGGTGGTGCCTGCAGTTGTGCTTCCTGGACCCGAGCGTGAACCTGGAGTAGCAGAGTTTGGGGTAAGCTGGTGTAGTCCAGCAGGTCCCGGAGCAGGGGTGCCACGTCAGGGTTAATCTGGGGGTGCAGCCGACGGGTGCAGACCTTGTGGGACACACACCTGTTGATGAAAGTGCCTCCTCTAACTCAGCATGTATATAAGTCGTGTGTACATTTTTCAAGGAGCCATCCATGTTAAGAAAGTAAAAAAAAGGTGAAATTGATTTGTAACAATGTATTTTATTTAACCCAATATATCTGCAGTCGTATCATTTCCACATATAATCAATCTAAACATTATTGAAGAGATATCTTACATTCTTTTTTCATACTCAGTCTTCATACTGAGTTTCGCGCCCTCAGCACTTCTCCACCTGGACTGGCCGCATTTAAGTACTCAGTAGCCGCATGTGGCCAGTGGCTATGCTATTGGAGGAATGGCTGTAATTTTAACCTATAACAAAATACCTGTTTGTTGTAAAACTTGAATAGAGAGGCATATCCTTTCTAAAGTATTGGCTCACCGTTCTCAAGTATTTACAATTTTAAAGGAATGTGCCTTTCATGTATGTGCTGCCGTTTCATTCAGTCATTCAACAAACACTCACTTACTGAGAGTCTGCTAAGGCCTTGGTGATTGATGGCAGACAAATCCATTGAAAACTGTCCCTGAATTCACAGTAGCTTTTTGTCACTGTGGATTTTCTTACAACCTGGCAGCACAACTACTGTTGTGAAGGGTCAGCCACAAAACTTGTTCATGTCAGCGGGTTCCCACACTCCCGGTTTGGGAACCACAGCTCACACCGTTCTGCTCTTGGAGAGAAGGTGGGGTACGAGCCCAGGCCCCGCTCTTGCAAGAATATGAATGAGAGTATCCATGTCTGGGGGACTATGTCGTGGGCCCCCGTTAGTCTGTCTTGGTTACCGATAGGCATCCGTGTGTCTCCTGTCACTTTGGTTTGGCGGTTTCATCTCCTACGGCTGCTCCTGCCGTCCCTGAGTCCCCTCCCCCTCCCTCCCTCCCCTGCCTGGAGGAGGACCCTCCTTTAGGGTGAGGCGAGGAAAGGCAGGCAGGGAAAGGCCACATCAGTTCCCCAGGCCCCTCTGTCTGGCCTGCTGTGGGCTTGACCTGCGCGTTCTCAGGTGCTGGTGGGCCCGACCCCCTGAGGGGACGTGCCGGCCGCCAGCCTGTTGCTGGACTAGTGTGAACAGCCCAGTCAGAGGACTGGTGGCCTTCTCCTCATCAGCTTTGCACCCTGATCAGAGCAAGTACTGGCTGGTGAGGTGCGGACGCTTCCGGGAATAGGCGCCGATTGTGCAGCCCGGGCAGCAGTGCGGACAGTGGGCCAGCCCCGCCCCCCGCAGGCAGGAGAGTAGCCATGCCGCCCGGGACTCCAGGGCACTGGTTTAGGAGCAGGGCCTGCTTAGGCCCCAGGCCTCTTTGCACCCTGCTCATCTCCTTCCAGCTCACAGAGGACGGGGGCTGGGTGACCCTGCTGGCCACCTCCCTCCAGACATGACCCACAGCAGTGGTGCCAGGATGCCACATGTCACCAGCAAATGTCACAATGTTCCCCTCACCCCATCCTGGCATTTTAGGCAGAGGCTGTTTTTGGAAGTTTTTGTGTTTTGTGTTTAATTCATGCTCGGTAAAATATATATACATGAATAAGCGCAGGAAGTTTGTGAACATACACGTACTGTTGGAACTGTGTGGCACAGAAGGCAGCCCCCTTAGCCAGCAGCTTTGGCTGGCCTTGCACTGTCTCTCAGCCCTCTTCCCTGCAGTGGAATCAGGACGTCCCCCTCTCCTCCCCTACCCCCTGCTTGGAGATGAGATAACTGGGCCTGCGTGCCCAGGCAGGACTGTCCCCTTGTATGGCAGCAATAAATGCTGGTACCTTTTACCACCCCCCTTGTGCTAACCTTTGTCCAGGGACAACCTGTGGACGGGCTGGGGCAGGCAGCCCTCTGCCTGTGGCATGTCCTTTGTGACATCTTGGCTGGGATGTCCTGAGGCCCCTCGGGCCAGCCCGGAGAAGACAGAGGTCACCGTCTTGTCGAGCCTCAGCCTCTCCCAGCCTTGCCACTATTGGGAGAGCGACGCTGTCCTGAACCTTTAATAGATTGTCACCCCTTCCTGGGTCCCTATCTCCCTGCTGGTTGTGGCCCTTGGGCCCTGTGTGTACCCTCAGTGAGCCCTGAGCCCCTCCAGGTGCTGTTACTCTCCTTTACCTGAGAGAAGAATGTCTCACCAACGCTCCTGGCAAGCTGGGATCTAAGCTTGGTTCTGTCCAGCTCTACCTAGGCCCACCTTTCTGGTTCAAGGCAGTGGTCTGTTGGGTGCCCCCCCCCCCCACCAGCCTTCCTGGGCCTGGTTCCTCCTGGGGCCTGCCGCAGTTGGTTCTTCCCCTGGCTGGCATTTGTCATGAGCTGGTGTCGGCTTCGTGCACTGCTTGCCCTCTGGACGCTGAGCCCTGAGCCCCCAGCTCAGTACCAGCCTGGTAGGTAATGCCTGACCAGTGACCAGCCCAGGAACCCTGTTGGGTACAGGAGGTCACTCAGGGAGCCCCCCACCCCGTATCATGCTGCTCGTCCCGCTCCAGGGCCACAGTGCTCTCACAGGGCCCCCTCCTAGCCAGGTGGGCCCTGCCGGCCCCAGGGAGCAGCGAGCAGGTGGCTGCAGGCGGTCAGGTGCCTGAGGTGGAGCTTTGGGGCCTGCACAGGTGCTGTGGGCCGGCCGGGGAGGCCCTCCATGGTGCGGCCAGATGTTGTCTTTCTGAGCCTGTGTCTGCCTCTGGCAGGAGGGTGGGCAGGGCGTCCTGCTTGAGGCTTTGAGATGGGCGGGCGCTCTGGCTTGGGCCCAGCTGTGGTGCTTGTTGAGTGACCAGCCAGCCCCCGCGCTGAGGTGACCTGGGAGAGGGTGGCAGCGCGCCTGTTCTCTGTCCTCCCTCTCGGAGTTCCCCTGCCTCCATGAGGGACCAGAGCTGGGTCAGAGCTGGGCAGTCACTGAAAACACGGGTGTCCCGCTTTTTGGCTCCTGCTTCTGACAGGTCAGCTGGCTCAGGCCTTGCAAACCAGCTGCCTGTCTGGTGAGCAGGTTTCCCTGGGAAGTGCGGAAGTGGCCTTCCCTGTGCCAGGCCCAGGGAGGTGGACTGGGCGCGGAGCCTCGCCGCTGGGGCAGTGGTAGGGTGATGGGGGGTACGAGGCCTTTGCTCCTCCGAGGGGAGGAGGCCGGTCCCCGCACCAAAGTGCCCTCTCTGTGTGAGATCCTGACCCAGGTCCAAACAGCTCAATATAGACGCAGCCAGGGGCCGAGGGGCGGCTGTGGGCCATGCCGCGAGTGTGGGTCTTCTTTCTCCAAGGTGTGAGGGAAAGACACCGAGGTTTCCTCGTGGTGGTAAAAGAAGTCTGTCCTCAGGACTGAGAGCCTGGGCCATCCCGGCCCTCTGACCTTGAACGTGAGGTGGGCAGTCCACGTGGGGGGAGCCGAGTGACCGGCTGTGGGCTAGGGGTGACCCGGAGGGAGGTAAGGCCCTTCCCTTCTAAACTGGCGTTCTGGGGGAGTGCTCAAAGTTGGACTTCTGTCACGCGGCATGCTGGAGCTTCCTTCCCACAGTGTCCCCCAAGCTTGATCAAGGGTAAAATGTATTTCTGTGACAAGTGGGGATAAAGGTCGCGGTGCTGCCTGAGGCAGCTGAGCTGGGAGTGGGCCGTGTGTGAGGGCCCAGAAATGCGGCCCCCTTGCCCTGAGCAGGAGCCCAGGGGCTGGGTAACGTTGGGTTGGCACCAAGAAACACTGTGTTTACCGAAAGAGCATGGCGGGAGGGAGCCCCAGGCCACAGTCAGTTCCTGCACAGTGACGCGGACGTGTAGAAGCTGCGGCAAGCTGGCTGCTTCGATTGGCACGGCGAGACATTGTTTTACTGGAGCAGCGATTTCAGTATGGAAATGGTCGGCGTGGTGTGTTTCTAAGCTCTTCCAACATGCCACCCCTCACTGTAGCACGTTGTGTTTGTGCTGCAGATATCACCAGATTGACAGCTCTTGCTGCGGGTGACAGGGAGTTGCAGGGCTCTGAGCCTAGGGGTGGCGGGATCAGATTTGGAATCTCAGAGAGAAGGGTGCTGAAAAGAACTTCCTGTGGGTGCTCCTATGTGCCGACCTCTGCCCTGCACGCTTGCACGCAACTCTTGGGACATCCCCACAGGGTCACTGTTGTCATCCCCATTTTTCAGATGAAGAAACTGAGGCACGGAGAAGTAAAGGAATTGCCCAAGGTTTTGCTAATAATGGCAGGAGCAGGACCCGAACCTAGGAAGTCTGGTTTCAGAGCCTGTGCTCCAAGCTGCTGTGTGCTTTTGCACCACTGAAAAGATAAAACTTCTAAAAATACAGGAGGAAATTAGAAGAATATTGTCTCATCTTGGGATAAGAGGGATCTTCTTAATCCAGACAGGAAACCCAGAATTTGTAGAGAAAAAGACTGACAGGTTTTCCCTGTTTTTATTTTGAAAAATGACTACCTTGAAGGACTCTTCGTTAATGTTTTACCCTGTTTGCTTTCTCTCTTTCTCTCCCCGCTCCCTCTCACACACATTATTTTTCTGGTGGTGATAAAGGTCTCACCTTTATCTGTAGGCATGATGTAGGCATGATGACATGGTGGTATTTCCCTCCTAAGCACTTCAGCAGGCATTCCCTAAGAACGGGACAGTCTCCTACACACAACCAATATTACACCCATGAAAATGAACAAGAATTCTTTTTTTTTTTTTTTGAGGGCATGTCACTGGCCCTCCTATGTGGGATCCGAACCGGGGCCGCTGGCGTCCCAAGCCAGCTCTTAACCAACGCGCCCCTCGGCTGGCCCTGAACAAGAATTCTCTAACACTTCATAGCTCATCTTAAACCACATTTCCTCAGTCGTCCCCAAAATGTCTTGTATAGCCTTTTTGGTTTTCCTGATCAGGATGGAGCAGGATCCATCGTGATGCCTTTCCCCGTGACACAGACTCGTGAAGACTCCAGGCCATATTTGTTGTAGAAGGTCCCGTGCTCTGGCTTTAGAGGCTGCTGCCGCTTGACGCTGTTGAGCTTGTCTGTCCATCCCCAGTCCTGTCCACGACCTGAAGTGAGGTCTAGGGGCTCAGGAACCCCAGGCTAAACCCGTTGATTGGAACACTTTCTATGGTGTCCCATCGGGCCCTGCTGTTAGCGATGTTAAGGAGAAAGCCACCAGGTCCCCCAATCTTGAAATACAACGAGTCATATGATGTTTTTGGTTTCTCAGTGCATATAAAAGTTATGTTTATGCTCTACGGTAGTCTGTTAAGTGTGCAATAGCATTATGTCTTTAAAAAGAGTATGTACCGTAGTTAAAAATACTTTATTGCTACATCATGCTAACCATCATCTGAGCCTTCAGCAAGTCGTAATCTTTTTTGCTGGTTGAGGGTCTTGCCTCGATGTTGATAAAACGCAGTATCTGTGAAGTACCATAAAACGAGGTCTGCCGGTATTAATGATGAGTGATGTTAACCCATTGACCTACTTTGCTTTTCCCAGGTGTTGATTTCCCTCTAATTGTATTTCCATTAGGGTTTTTACAGTTTTTTATTGTTTAGGATTTTTTATTTTATCTAGTTGGATCTATTGATCTTCTCTCTCCCGGCCTGTAATTCCGCGAGCCTCGTTACATATTGCTTCCTGCCTGCTCCTTGCCCACCGCCCCGCACGGCTTCCTATCTGGTTCATGCTGAGGCCGCCCTATCCGGCACCATGAGGGCTGAGTGCGCCAGCCTTCTGCACGGTGGGCTGTACGGAGGGCACACAGGAGCACAGGTGACAGTGCGGGCGGGGGGAGGATGAGGACGCCTGTCTGCTGGGGTTGTGAAGCAGTGGACGGGCCATTTGCAAACAGGTACCAGGTTGTCAGGGAGCCCGCGACCTCTGCCACTGCCGTGCCTGGCGGCCCTGAGCCTGGCCGCACACAGTTGCTGCTGGCAGAGTAAGGGCCCGCTCTCCTTGCTCCCCGGGAGGGGTCCTGCCAGGCGCCTCCTGGTCAGCTCTGACTCTGGCCTTGTAAGTTCACAGAGGCAGCAGCTCTGCGACACCCTAGAGAGCTCCTGGTCCTTCATGTCTCACAGCCGAGGGCCTGGCGGCCCAGCGAGGGGAAGGCCACTGCCAGCCCCCAGAGCTCGTTCCATCATGTCCTCGGGGTGGGGTGGGGGCGGGGGAGCACGTGGTCTCCAGGGATACCTGACACTGGGTTACAGTGATGGCTTAGCCCTGGGGCCCAAGCCTGAGAGCTGATAGGCTGGCCCGACTGCAGTCCTCAGGCTAAAGGCAAATGAGAGTAGAATTAAGATAAAAGTCTAAACCCAACCGCCAAATGCACCAAGGCTCTGATCTGGTTCTCTGTGGGTCGTTCTGGGATGTGAGAGAACCAGTGGGGCCCAGAATGTGTGGTGGTGGTTGCAGGACATTGTGCCTCTGGGTGGCCCTGTGCCCTGCCCCACCCCCGTCCTTTGCATCTGCAGTTCAGGAGGATGGTCTGACTTACCCACTCCTCTCCTGTTTGACCCAGGCCTGCCCTGGCCGCTCTGTGGCTCTGCCAAGATCCCATTAGCCCCAAATAGGTCCCTTTTTGCCGTCAGAGGTAATCATTCAAGGTAGCTTTCTCTTTCGGAAGTGCCACAGATCGCTGGGAGGGCAGCGCCAGCTCCGCTGAGCCTGCGCGCGCGTGTGTGTATGTGTGTGTGTGTGTGTGTGTGTGTGTGTGTGTGTGTGTGTATCAGCCCTTTTACTGAGCCAGGGCTGGGAGAGAGGGGGCAGGAGTTTATTTGGAAGATGGGTGAAGACCTCTGCTAGGAAGGCCAACTGGGCCATCCCGATGTGGGCAGCAGGGCAGGAGAAAAGGAAGCTAGGCGGGGACTGCCTGTAAGGTGAAATGTGGGCTGAATTTGGCCCTGTGTCAGCAGACATCTCGCCAGGCAGGGAGGCCCAAGGGCTCGGGGCCAGCCTGATGGCCTGGGTCGGAATGCCAGCTTCTACCACTTACTAGCTGGTGACCTTAGGAGGTTACTTGGTCTGGGCCTCAGATTCCCCATCTGTAAGATGGGGAGATCAACAGTAGCTTTCTCAGCGGGTTATTGTGAGGGTTAAATGGGTCGACGTGTGTAAAGTGCCCAGAGTGCAGCCTGTCGTGTTCTCTAAGTGGCTGTTATTAAGTGACGAGTGGTGTCCCATGTGGCCGCTGCCTTAGTTGTGTGGGGCACCAGAGGTGGCTCTGAGCGGCAGGGTCAGGTGTGTGTCAGCCTGCCCTGGACAAGTGAGAGCAGATTAGATATTAGCTGCTACAACAGAGACAAGGTGAGCTGGGGACGTTGAGAGGGGGTCACCAGGTATGAGAGACTCTTTGGGGCTTTGTGGGGGCAGCTGGCATGAGCTGCATGTTGACTTACAACCCCAGACTGCCACTGAGCTGGCGAGGGGAGAGGGAGGCGGCCTCCACATCCAGGCACTGCTGCTGTCAACCTGGGCCTGGCCCTGTGGCTTCCTTGGATTCGGGGCCCATCCCAAGGGTTCCCCGGGCCTGGGCCTGTGTGTTGGATGCTGAGGACAGTGGGTGGGCTTGGGCTCAGTATGGCCTCCTCCCCCTGTCCCACTTTCAAGATCTGTACTGGGAATTCAGATACTTTTCAACCTTTGTCCATTAGACTCTCCAGCCACCGGAGTCTTTTTTTTTTTTTTTAATTGTGTACATGACCCTCTACCCCCTTTCCCTTGAGATCTGATTGCGCGTCTGTTCTTGAACTCTGTGTGGGGGTCCACCTGGCAGTAGCAGCTAGGCGTCTGTAGCTCCTCCATCTCAGAAGAAAGTTAGTACAATTATTTAAATACTTTATTGCATCTTCCCTCGATTCAAACGTTTTACTTTTGTAAAAATTAGATGAAAGTAAACTAGAGTGCCAATACAGCTAATAAGGAATGAAGGTCTCATAAATTGAAGGCATTTTAGTAGCCCATTGGGCTGGAAGAAGCAGATTTTAGGCTGATGGGATGTAAGCTGGACCGAGTGTTCGGTTTTGAAGGAAGAGAACATTTAAAAACGTATGAAATGCAGGAAACGTGTCAAGATTGGGATGAAAGGGCAAAGTGCCATTAAGGAGCGTACACTCTTACATGCTGAGTCCAGTTCCCCTCTGTGACATTGCAGTTGCCGTCTACACCCTGCCCTTCTGGTCACAGGGAAGATAAGCACACGCTGGTTCCCTTTTTCCCTTGGGGGAGCTGTTGAGAAGCAGTGGACTTTCCCACAGAGCCTGGTGTGCGCCGGGCCCCTGGTCCTCAGATGGCCCCATGGCTAGTTCCCCGTCTGAGCCGGGAGCAGCGTGTCTGGTCCCGCTCAGGGTGTTAGAATGTGGCAAGGGTGGGACAAGGTCAGGAGGCCAGTGGGGACGCAGAGAGGGACTGAGTCTTCCAGGGGAGGGCCTTGTCCTGTCCACTGTCATGCCAAGCACAGAGTTTGTGGACAGAAAGAAAAATGAAGACACTACATTGAGTAGCTAGTTTGGTGCAAGACGGTCATTTCCGGGCTGGGGTGACGCTGTTCCCGAGAGACTGGTTTAGATTTCCTCCCTTTGTCCACCTGCCTATCCCGGGCCCTTTGATTCCCTCAGCTTTTCCATAGGGAGGAGGGGAACGCTTTGAACTTGGGAGACGGGGGCAGAATTCCCTGCTCCTCTGAGCAGTCCTTGGCGGAGGGGAATCTGGGGGGGCCAGTTTCTGTGGAGTCATACCTGCTGGACCCCCTGGAGGCCATCCCCTTTTGTCCATAGCTTCTGCTTGTTTCCTGGAGCTGCTGTAACATAGTGCCACCAACTGGGGGGCTTAAACCAAGTGGAATTCATTCTCTCACAGCTCTGGAGGCTGGAAGTCTGAAATCAGGTGTTAGCAGGGCTGTGCTTCCCTGAAGGCGCTGGGATCTGTTCTAGGCCCCTCTCCGTGGCTTGTGGACAGCCGTCTTCCTGAATCTCTTTACCTCGTCTTCCCTCTGTGTGTGACTGTCTCTGTGTCCAGATTTCCCCTCTTTATAAGGACACCAGTCATATGGGATTAGGGGCCCATCCTGTTCCAGTGCCACCTCATCTTAGCTAATTATACTTGTACAACCATCCTATTTCCCAGTAAGGCCACATTCTAAGGTACTGGGGGTTTAGGACTTCAAAAATGTGAATGTTGGGGTGACACAATTCAGCCCATCACAGCTTTCCTCCGATTTTCAGAGAAGTCATGATCTAAATGGGTTCGGGAACTCTGAGGTCCTATCCGCAGCCCTTTGGGGAGGAGATGGAGGGACCAGCAGTGGACAGGCCTGAGTGGAAGTGGAACTGCTGAAGTGTCCAACTAGATGTCGGATTTGAAGAGAGCTGGCACTGGTATAAATTTTTCTGTGTCCACCTGTCAACTTGGGGACTGTGTGGATGATTTTGCCTGTGGTTTATGTCCTCAACAGACGTCCCAGCCAGGGATCATCTCATAAGCCTGCCTCCCTCCCTCCCCCCCAAGGAGACCAGAAGTCTGGGTGCACAGGTCATGCTCAGCAAAGACATTCATTCATTCATTCATTCATTCATTCATTCATTCACTCCCTGCCTCCCTCCCTCACAGAACCATCACACACCTCCTACATGCCCAGCTGAGTTCTAGGGGAGGAGAGTTAAACACACCAGAGAAGCACCCGAGAGTAATGAGTGTTAGGTGACTGTTGTGACAGAGCCGCTGGGCACTCAGCTGGTGAGGCGAGAGGAACTGGATGAGCAGAAGCACAAGCAAGCAGAGAGGCCTTAAGCTGTGTGGCTGATGGAGGTAGGAGTGGGAAACAGTTACGGAGGTGAGCTCCAAGATGTGTGTGGCGGGGAGCATTAGAAGCCATAAGGAGCTTGGTGTCATTCTGCATCAAGTGGGAAGCCACTGCAGGGCAGTGGCTGGGAAGTGCCCAGGTCACTTCTGGATTGGCAAGTGGGGGTTTAGGTGCGGAGGGTGGCGGCTTGCCTTGGGCTGTACTGAGGAGGTGGTGAGAAGTGGACTTCAGACACCTTGAGGAGGCGGAGCCAACAGGATTGCGCATGGATGGGATGTGGGGGAGTGGTGAGGAGGGAGTGGGGATCTCTCCTGGAAGGTTCCGTGGCTGTGCCATGAGAACATGAGGGGTGAGGGGTTTGGGGATGGAATTTGGAGTTTGATTGGGTCTCAGTGGATAGCCCGACACTTGTCTCCCAGCGCGAGTCGCGGGTTGTTGGGGAGGCTTTGGGCAGCGGGGGCAAGGTGGACAGCCCCGAGTCTCCGCTCTCTTCTGCTCAGACTGGAGACCCGCACACGTCGCTGCTGGGGGTCCCTTGCTTCTCGCTGCGCAGGCCGCCAGGGCTGCAGGAAGATGTTTTGCTGCCACCTCGTGGGCAGGAGGAGTCCCTGTGACTTGGGGGCTTCGAGGTCTAGGGCTGCTGGCGCTGTGGGAAGAAGCTGAGGCCTATCCCTGAGCCGCCCACGGACACCTGGGTTTCAGCAGGAAGGTAGTCCTTCCAGCCTCGGAGCAGGCCGTCTCAGGCTCCCTGTGGGTTGCGTGGCCTCCGCTGGGCACGCCTCAGCACTTATCAGCCGATCACCCAGCAAATATTTGACTGGAGATGAGGTGCAGGTTCTGTGGGATTCCTGGGCCGGAGGCCGCCCTTGCCCCTTGCCCAGGACCAGCGTTCTGTTTCTGCAGGGCCTTGCATGTCACACCATTACCAGGTCTTTCTCCTTCACCCTGGCTCCCCGGATGCAGGTCAGTAGTGTATCCCCGCTGTCCCCAGACACACGATTGCACACCCGGGGCAGAACATCTGAGGCCTGAGCTGGTCCCGCTCACCCTGCTGGGCGTGCGGCCTGGGTCAGCTCCTCCTCCTTCTGATTTCCCGGGCCTCAGAGCAGAGGGGCTGTGAGGTGCTCAGCTTCTGCACGTTACTCAGTGCGTGGCCATCCTCACTCCCCAGTGACAGGTTTAACCTGGTGTTTCTGGTGACCAGGGAAACAGAGAGCTGATGTGAGGGCTGGTTTTATGGAATTTCTGTGGCCCCAGCCTGGAGCTTTTGTGGGGCCGCCCTCATTTCCGGCGGGCTGTGCCAAGCGGACCTGTTTGCCGCTTCTCTTTGGAACAGAGTCTTGTTAGAACACGGAGCCCTCGTCCCTGACCGGCGCTGAGGCCGATGAAGAGAGCCGTGTGCCTGCGCTATTCTCTCTGGGGCCTTTGACTGCTGTGATGTCCTGGGACTTCTATGTGTAGGCAGGTGTCCTTCGTGGCCTAGTTTCTCTGGGTCAGGAACAGTTTCTGGGAAGAAGGGATAGGAAGGAGGCAGCCCAGTGAAGCTGTTCACGTTTGGGGATTGACCATTTTGCCTGAGCTGATTCTACAGGTGCAGTGGGAGCTGGGAGCTATGTGTCCTCTGAGAACATGAGGTGTCCCTTTACCTCTGGGACCAGGCGCTGCTGCCCACCTTCCCTGAGCCTGTGTGTGTGTGTGTGTGTGTGTGTGTGTGTGTGTGTGTGTGTGTGTGTGTCTGGGGCCTTTTCCCCTCCTATTCCATCCTGCTCCTTTCTCACCAGGAAAGCCAATTGGTTCGAAAGCAGCCTATGCCCTTTTGGGCACCTCGTTCCACAATTCCTCCTCAGTCCCCAGAAAACTCCCAGGCAGCTGTCCTGTGCTTATATTTTCATTGGCTTCGGGGGAGGGTTTGCAATGACTAGCCTTATTCTTCTGGGAAGGGGTAATTCCGTGTGAGAGAGAGAGAGACAGAGAGACAGAGAGAGAGACAGAGACGTGCAGATAGGGAAGTTGAGTGTAGGAGTTTTAAACTTGGAAATGTGAGTCAGGATTCCTGGGTCGTGTTCTTCTCTCCATGCCTGAAGGATCCTGGGAAAGGGCCTTCGGCGGAACTATTTATTATGTGGGGACTGTGCACCCAGAGTGGAAGAAGCCGCCCTCATTACTGTTAATAACTAGTCCCAGGAGAATATGAATTCACCCCGGGGCCTCTCCAGGTGATCCGTCCCGGGACTTGGCAGTTTCCAGCCCTTTTCTGTGGGAGCACCTAGGATGGAGAGGCCCTGCCTTCCTCAGGCATTCCCCCACTCCAGCCCCCGCTGGAATGTGCCACTTTTATCTTGTACTTTGCTTCTGACCAGGACCGTGGAATTCTAAAGTTGAGCGGGGAGTTGGGAATTGGGTTAGGCTGGGGGTGGAGAAAACCTGGGAGCATTATCTCTTTAAAGGCAATGCAAGCCCCCTCATCCTTGCCATTACCTAAACTGGTGTCTCCTGATCTGCTTGGGGTCCTTGTGGGTTATGGTAAATTGGCTCATCTCCAGGGCCTTGGGGGGGAGGACTGGCGAGAGCCCTGCATCTAATGAGTGTCTGGTGCTGCAGCCCACATTCAAAGGACATCAGTGCTCCAGCCAGTGCGGCAAGCTAAGGCTTTCCCTCTGCTCGGCCCGTCAACCTCTGCACAGCCTCCGGACAGCGGGTGTGACCCAGGAGCATCAGGAGACCAGAGACTTCAGGGACGGCCAAGTCCCTCATCCAGAGACTTCAGGGACGGCCAAGTCCCTCATCCAGAGACTTCAGGGACGGCCAAGTCCCTCATCCAGAGACTTCAGGGACGGCCAAGTCCCTCATCCAGAGACTTCAGGGACCGCCAAGTCCCTCATCCAGAGCTGTATTGTCCAGAGGTTTTGATTTGCCGCCGCCTTTAGGCAGGATGACACTTAACGCGGTGCAGACGGTTTTATAATCGCCAAGGAAGAAGACAGCCTCGGTAGTTAACAGCCGACTTGCGTGTAGCATCCACCAACTCTGATTCTCAAGTTTCCCAGCCTCAGAATGTCTGAGCCGAAAACTAAGGTGGGATCGCCTCCTTCGGGCTCCCCATTTTACAGATGAGAAGACGGAGGCCCAGGGAGGGCATATGACTTGCCTCCCGACTACTAACTTAGACTCTTATTAGTTCCGGCCCTGGTGTATTGATTACCTTCTGGTTCTAACTTTGCAGAAAGAGCCAAGGGCCCACTGCTGTTCCCAACGGGCCCCGCGTGTGGTGTGCTGAGGACTGTTATTTATTTGGCCGGCTCTTAGTGACGCTCCTCACCTACCTGTCCCAATCCGAGGAGGAGCCCTGGGCTGGAATTTCCTGTTTTCTGAGGACTCCGGGGGCTGCCCCAGCAGGCTGGCTGCCGCCGTTCCGGGGTGTTCCAGGCCGGGCTTGCTGCCTCGCTCTCCCTGCTGGGCCGGCTCCGGGCCTCTCCAGGTCTGGGCTTGCCGCTGCGCGGCGGAGTGCAGGGGCCCAGTCGCGCCGAGGCCGGAGGTCTGTGCGCCCCGGGGGCCCCGCCCCGCGCCCCTCGCCATGGGCCCGGCCGCCGCCCGCAGGCCCTGACCATGGAGCGGGGCTGGCCGCCGGGGGACAGCTGCGGCTGGGAGCGGCCCGCCGCCTGCCGCCGCGCCCTCAGCGTCTGCGACTCGCTGGACCTGCAGGGCGCCCCCGCCGGCCGCGCCGCCCCCGCGCTGCAGGCCGCCCTGTGCGCGGCGCGCGAGCAGCCGTCCCGGCCGCGGAGCGTGTGCGCGGCCAGCCCGGGCCCGGCGCCCGGCGGCGCCCGCGGCCTGCTGCTCGGCCTCCTGCGCCTCGGCCGCCGCGGCGCCGCCGCCGGCCCCGCGCCCGCCCCGCTCCCCGGCCCGCCGCCCAGCCCCGCGCCGACGCGGCGCGGCCGAGCCCGGGGGCCCCAGGCCCCGCGCCCGCGGCCCGCCAGCATGACGTTCCTGGAGGTGAACCGCCTGGAGCTGGCGGCGCCGGAGGGCGCCGGCTTCCTGCGGGGCGCCGCGCTGTGGAGCAGCCAGCGCTGGCCGGGGCTGCGCGGCAGCGGCGGGCGCGGGGCGGCGGGGCCGCGCCGGGGCCTGGCCGCGCTCAGGAAGAGCTTCAGCTTCCGCCTGCGCCGCGGCCAGGAGATGCGGCGCGCCGAGTCCGGGCCGCTGCCCCGCGCGCGCACCCGCAGCGACGGCGACGCCGGCTCCCTGGGCGCCTGGCCCGGCCGCCGCGACCCGCTGCTGGGCGCCGAGGCCCCGCGCGCCGCGCCCGAGCCCGGCCGCCCCCGCTCCGCCGCCGGCCTCTGGAGGCTGCTCACCAGCCGCTTCCGCAGGAGGGAGCCCGCGCCGCCCGCGCCCCTGTGGAGCCGCCGCGCGGCCGCGGACCCCGGGCTCCTGGGCGCGCCCGGCGGTAAGGGCGGGAGGGCGCCTCGCCGGCTGCGGAGCGCGCTGGGAGTGGGAGGGAGGGCGGGCGGGCGTGCCGCCCAGGTGGGCTCGGTGGCCGCCTAGCGGGATGCCGGCGGCAGGGAGGCCTCCTAGGCAGGCGACATAAGACGTGGGGACTGAAGGGCCCCTTCCCGATAAGTCCGGCCCGGGAGAGCCCGACACTCAAGGGAGGCAAGCCGGCTCCAGGCGGGGTTGGAGCGCTCCCTTCTAGCTGCCTCTGCAGTTGAGTGTAGGGGCAGCTTGTGGACCCGATCGATCGATCGATCGGAATACCGGCTCTTTGAGACAGCCCCGAGCGGGGAAGCTAGCGCGGCTCAGGCCGGAGCTATCTAGAGTGGCTGGAGGATGACCAGTGCGACCTAGAAGATAAAGAAGACGGGGTAGGCCCTTGCAGGGCGGCCCGTTTCTCAGGATGGTGCCCGTGCCAGGTGGAGCTGCCCTGGCCTGAAAATGGGCTGAAGAGCAGGGAGCCCAGGAGGCGGGCCTCTGGGGAAGAAAGGGTGGTGGCCTCTGCGACTAGGAGGAGCTAGGGGGAAAGGGCCCGTTGGGTGGGGCACTGCCTGTCACCGACCAGGGCCAGGTGAGGCCTCCTCCCTCTTCACCCAGGCCAGGAATGTGGTGGGTGGCCCCACCCTGTATGGGGGAGCTGTTCCTACTCGCTGCAGGAGGTTGGCCCCCATGCTCAGCCGCCAAGTGCCCAGCCCGGCTTGGGTCTGGGCAGAGACCTGCTGGAGTGGCCTCTCACCCTGGCCTGGTGTCTGGGCCCCAGGGGGCTCCAGGCTGGGTGTGGCTCAAGGCGGGAACTACTTGCTGGAGCAGTAAGGGGACCGTGCCCACATCCCTCAGTCCTCTCCTTGAGGGCTCGTCACTCCGGTCCAATTTCTTGCTGCTCCCGAGGGACCTAAGGGTGAGGGTTGGGGTCCCATCTGGATAGCAGTGTCCCCTGGCCTTGGCCTATGAGGAGGCAGCGTAGGAGACAGCTGATGGCAGATAGCAGAGTGTGTACGCCACCCCTGCCCTGACAAGCGGCCTTTTCTCCTGCAGACTCTTTTGTGAACAGCCAGGAGTGGACCCTGAGCCGCTCGGTGCCGGAGCTTAAAGTGGTGAGTGAGGCCAGGGGAGGCCCGGGCGGCCCGTCCCCCTGGCCCTCTTTCCCGCCCTCAGCACTGTCCCTTCTCCTCATGCTTTTTGCCTTTCCTGCCCCATCTCCTCCCTTGTGCCCTCTGACCACACTCTCACCCCTTCCTCTCCCACAGGGCATTGTGGGGAACCTGTCTAGTGGGAAGTCGGCCCTAGTGCACCGCTATCTGACGGGGACCTATGTCCAGGAGGAGTCCCCCGAAGGTGAGCGTTACAGGCTGGCCGCACTGCCTGCTCCCTGTGGTCTGTGCCCCCCGCCCTTCTCAGTCCTTCCGTCTCCTCCGCTGGAAGCTGTGCAGTTCTCTCTGCCTGGCCCCTCGGGCCTGACTGTGCACTCTGTCCTAGGGGGTCGGTTTAAGAAGGAGATTGTGGTGGATGGCCAGAGTTACCTGCTGCTGATCCGAGACGAAGGCGGCCCCCCTGAGCTCCAGGTGAGGCTCCCGCGCAGCCCTGGCCCGTTGCGTATGTGGGGAGAGGGGTGTGGAGTTCGCCGGTGTCCAGGTGAGGCTGGTAATTCTGCTCGGTCCCCCCTAGTTTGCTGCCTGGGTGGACGCAGTGGTGTTTGTGTTCAGCCTGGAGGATGAGATCAGCTTCCAGACAGTGTACAACTATTTCCTGCGGCTGTGCAGCTTCCGCAATGCCAGCGAGGTGCCCATGGTGCTGGTGGGCACGCAGGGTGAGCAGGCCTGCAGGGCTGGGCCCCCAGGCGGGCAGCGGGGAGAACGCCCAGCCCCCACCCCCCAGGGCTGACCAAGCCCTTTCCGTGTGGCCCAGAGCGGGCGCCCGCTCCATGCTCCCTACTGGACTTTCCCCAGCTAGATCCTAACCTTCGTGTGCCGATTGTGTCCATGGTTTTAGAGGGGAATAACCTGAATGGCTGGCTCATTTCCACTCAGTTGAGCCGGTGTGAGAGCTGGAACAAGGCCCAGACACCGGGTTCTCATGCTCCGTGTCATCTGCTGCCCCTGCCTCTTCGCCCAGCCACCCCCAGCAGCCCCAGCTTGCGGGCAGGCCGAGTAAACCTCCACCCTCCCACGCCCACAGACGCCATCAGTGCCGCAAACCCCCGGGTCATCGACGACAGCAGGGCCCGCAAGCTGTCCACAGACTTGAAGCGCTGCACGTATTATGAGACGTGTGCAACCTACGGACTCAACGTGGAGCGCGTCTTCCAGGACGGTAACTCGGGTACCGGGCGGGACGGCTCCCCCAGAGCCGGGTCAGGAGGGCCCTCTGGCCAGTGGGGCTGTGTGCTCTGGGGGGCGGCTCTAAGCTGGGCTTCTCCCTTCTCCCCAGAGGGGTAATTGACTCTGCTGTCCCCTGCAGTGGCCCAGAAGGTAGTGGCCTTGCGGAAGAAGCAGCAGCTGGCCATAGGGCCCTGCAAGTCACTGCCCAACTCCCCCAGCCACTCGGCAGTGTCCGCCGCCTCCATCCCGGCCGTGCACATCAACCAGGTACGGCCGGCCTCCCATCTCCGCGCGTTCACCCCACTGTGGCCCTGCCTCTCCATACTGTCTGTCTATCTGCCTGTGTGTCCCCACCTCGGCTAGTCGCCCGCCTTGCGGATGGTTTGGAAGCACCGGCTCATGCCGCCTGCATGACTGGCCTGGCCCCCTCGTGCTAGTGTCCCATCCCTGCTCGCCACCCTCTCACCCGGCAGCACTTCAGCCGAGGCAACCGGACGTTCGCTCTAGCCAGCGCTCTTAGAGTTGTTTCAGGAGCTGCCTGCCGTGGGGCAGACTCAGAGGCACAGAGGCAAACTCTGTAGGCGTGCTGGGGACCAGCGCTTGACAAAACCAGGGAGCATGTGCAGCCCCTCCCCCGCCACTGTTGGCCCTCTGTCGTTGTTTACAGTTAGACGGCAGTGCTTGCCCCCGACAGACCAGTGGCTTTCCTGCCACGTGCGATATTGAGGGTACGTGAGCCAGTCCTGCCAGTGTCCCTCCCATAATACCACCTGGATACCTGTCCACGTCTGGCCTACTGTCTGGTGGGTTTTTTTGGCCCTTGGCACACGGGTCAGAGCGTCCTTCTGTAAGAGCGCTTCCCGCTCGGTTCCCTGCTCTGCAGAAAGCGCTGGGCCATCCCAGGTGTGCCGGATGGAGCTGTCCAGCAGCCACTGCTGCACTTGTGCCGCTTCCTGATGACAGCGTGGTTGCTTTTTCACAGACTTTTTCCTTTAGCGCTTTAGAAGGTAGCCGGGCTTCCCGAAAGAGTCCCATGTGGGAAAAAGGAGGAATATATTATAGGTCTTTCTTCACTATCTCCTCCTCAGCCTACAGAATTCAGGACACTTGGGCCCTCCCCGGGGAGGGGCCCTGATGGCCGAGGGGCTTAGTCAGGGCGCTCTGCTCCTTTTGTGCAGTTAGGATGGTTGCCAGGGCGGACGCATTCTCACGCAGGGTCTGTCGTGTGGGCAGTTAGGGAGCAGGCCTTGCACTGTGCCTGTCCCTGAGCCATGGGGTGGAAATGTGCACTTTCTGTCCCTATCCTGTCATCCTTGCCATATTTCCTTCCTTGCCCTGCTCTCCCTCTTCTCTGCCACGTCCTGTGACAGCAGTCTGAGCTCCTGTGTCCCTCTCTCATCATCACACACGCTGCCGTCAAGCACACCTCCTCCTCCCTGGCCCCTGAGCCCCCACCCTGGCCTCCTGCATCTTTGATAAATGTCACTGACTTTGGGGAGCTCATCCAGGGTGACCTGCTACCTAGAGCCAGATCCACCTGTGAGCCAAGACCCCACAGTTCACTTCCAGTCTCTGTCACTGATTCCGACCTGCCAGCCACTGCCCCGACTTAGCTCCCTGGTTGGCACAGGTGGCAGCCCAGTTCAGTGATGACTGGGTCCTGCCGGCCTCCATGCCAGGCCTCCTCTCCCCTCAGTACCGCCTTTAGAAGTTAGTGGCTCCTCTGCTGCCCCATGAGCTCCAGGCCAGGTCCCGCCCACACTGCAGGGCTTCCCGGCTCCCACCTGCTGCCCGCCCCTGTGCCCCACCCCAGAGCCACCTCAGCAGCCCTCTCTGTCCTTAGGCCACGAATGGCGGCAGCAGCGCCTTCAGCGACTACTCGTCCTCAGTCCCCTCCACCCCCAGCATCAGCCAGCGGGAGCTGCGCATCGAGACCATCGCGGCCTCCTCCACCCCCACACCCATCCGCAAGCAGTCCAAGCGGCGTTCCAACATCTTCACGGTACGTGCCCGTGCCCCGCCCCCTCCCGCCTGCCCAGCTGCCTCCACCCGACAGGTAGGGCCTGGCTAGGAGGGGAGCAGTCAGGAGCCACGGAGTCAGGGAGGTGCCCCTGCAGTCTCTCTAGTCACACAGACACAGCTCTGTAGGTCCTTACCGGTGCCCTCATCCCCACCCACACTCCCAGACTCTTGCTCTGAGGCCACAGCAGGCTGCCCTCAGCACATCCATACAAACCCCCCCCCCACCCCACCCCCCGTCCTGGCGTACATGCCCACCCTCCCTCCGGACCCGAGGGCTTCTTGGCCCGCTCGAGGGACCTTTGCAGGCGTCTGCTCTCACTCCCCTGACACCCTGGATCCCGTGGTTGTGCGTCGAGGCTACACTGAGGGGCTAGCTGCTAGAGCAGGCGTCAGGGCCCAGGCCTTCCCGTCCATATTCCGCTCTGTCCCATTACCCCATGCCTCCCTCCACCGCTGCGGTTGGCCTTAGGCATCTTCCCCAGGCCTCTAGCCTGTGCCTCACCACCCTGCCTCCGGCCCCCACAGATCAGTTCTCTCTTCCCCTTCCCTGCAGACCTCACACCTGGGGTCCCACATACGTCTCATTGCTCGGGGCCCAGCCCCTGAGCTCTTAGGTGCCCTGAGCCTGCCGTTTGTCCACGCCCAGCATCTGACACACAGTGCCCACCCCCAAACACTCACCCTCCAGCTGGGACTTGGCTGGACCATTCCGGGATCTTGGGTCAGATACAGGTGGGTGAGCTGCCGTGTGGATTCTCAGATTGCCCTTTCCTTCTGCGTCACTCAGTGTGCCTCTTTCTGAGCATCAGGGCTGGTCTCTTGGCCTGGCCTTGTGTCCTGTCTGCCAGGCCAGGCCCCGGCCAAGCTCTCCAGAACCCTGCCCAGCAGAGCCAGTGCTCCCAGGCCTCGCCCATTCATTCTCACCTCCGCCCGCCCTGCCCAGCACACTTCTGCCCGGTCTGCCTGCTTCCATCCCGTGCTTGCCACTCGCCCGCTCCCCATCCATGCTGACCGACCCTCTTTCTGCTGACAGCTGCTGCCACGCCTTGCACTTCCCAGCCCTGACCCTGCGTAGACTCGAAGCTTCTTGTTTCTGTTCACGCCCATTGAGACTCACAGGGCCTTGGGCTGCCTGCTTGTGCCCACATCTGCTGCCACTGCTGCTGCTGCTGCTGCTGCTGTAGAGCCCTTGGGTGCCTGTGTTTTTGGTGACCGCCGTCTGTGTGCCCTGGGCACCTGTTCCCTGACATCCTGCCTCAGTCACCTGCTCCCTCAACACCATTCTTAACCCCCCACCTTCCTCTGCTGCTAGTCCTGCTATGCCCAGGGCACGCTGTCCTCTCCCATCCGCCGCCCATGCCCAGCCCACGGCCTCCTCGCCGCGGCACCTTCGCGCGCCCTCTGCTGCCTGCTACACTGCTGCCTCTGCCTGCCATCCTCCCGCGGGCCCTCCCATTCTCTCCATCTTCATGGTGGCAACCTTAGTTTTTCTTTCCATTGTTTCCATGGTGACTTCACTTGCGCCATTGTCCCCGAGGTGGCCTCCAGACACGTCCGTCTCTAGGGGTGCATCTCTGGACCTTCCCTTCTCATCGTCACTGTTGGGGCCACCCCCCCCTCCCTCATTGTCCTCCCCAGCAGAGCCACGCCTGCTCTGTGGCTGGTGGCCTTGTGACCCTCCTGCTGGACATGGCCGTTGACATCCCCAGTCTCCCCCATAACTTCATGTGCTCATTTTGTTGCCACTCTTGCCCCGTTTCCTGTCATGGGGTTGTGCCCCGCCGGGCTCCTGGGGAATCCTCTGGTGGTTGGGGGCCTTTCGGGTCACCAGTCTGGCTGGGGCAGGCTGCCCCCGCCGCCCCCGACCGGCTCTTCTGTCCAGAGACCCGGTGGCAGGGGTCCCATCCACCTTCCTCCTTCCTGGGCCAAAGGGGCAGAGGCCGCGGCGCCCAGGAGAGGCCGCGGGCCGGTGCTGACGGAGCTGCAGGTGGCGGCCTTGGCCCCAGTTCTGCCTGCTGCTCGGGCTGTGCCGCCCCCTCCCTGTGCCCTGGCTCCTGGCAGCCTGGGAGACCAGGAGGGACGTGGGGCCGAAGACGGACTGCTGGCAGCCCGGCCACCGCCTCCTCTTCCTCCTCCGCCTCCTCCTCCTCCGCCTCCTCCTCCTCCGCCTCCTCCTTTTCCTCCTCCTCTTACACCGCTGCCGCCTCTCCCCAGGCGCCTGGGTCTCTGCCCTCACCAGTGCTGACCAACTTACGCGGGGCTTGAGTATAACTTGCCAAAATCTTTATTCTTTCGATATTTGCAGATATGTGCCACTGTTTCCAACTTTTCATCAACAAAAAGGCCTTTCCAACTCCTTCCAAATTAGAAGACCAGGTGGTGACACACAGCACCTCTGGACATTCTCCCCTGTGCGGGGCCGGAGGCGGGCCGGGCCCTGGGACTGCTCTCAGATGAGAAGCGGCCGCCGTGCTCCCCACTCCAGAGACCCACAGGAACCTTTGTAACTAACCCCCACCCCCCAGGCAAGGCTAGGAAGCTGGAGCCCGCGGCTGGGGGCTGCCGGGGACCAGGCCCGGCTGGACGCGCTGCGCCAGGCTCGCTGCATGGACAAGAAGGGAGCTCGGCCCCGCCCCCCGCCCCGGCCGGGCCAGCGCGACACGCCCCGAGGGGCGGGGCGTCCGAGCCCGGCCCCGCCCCGCCGCGCCTGGGCGGAGCTTTCCCGCCCCCCCCCTGCTCCCTCCTGCATGGATTCTGCGTTCCTGCTGCGCTCTGGACGCCCGCCACGCCGCGCGCTTGCCTTTCCCCTCTCTTGGCCTCCCCGTTTCCTAGGATCCGCTTCGGGGCGGGCTCTGCCCCAGGAGCCTGGCAGGGGCGCAGGGCCGCTTCTGGCCTCTCTCCTCTCTCTCTCCATCCACTGTGCCCCTCGGGCCACGCCGACCAGCTCGGTGCAACGTGCCGCGTGCTGTCTGTGCCGCAGACGGGCCACGGCCCGCTCGCTTCTGGACTCTGTTCTCCCCGGTTGCCGTGCCCTGTGCTCCCGGCCGCCCCGCAGCCCCACCGTCCACCTCTCCTCGCCCCTTCCCTTCTCTTAAACGCCCCGACCCCCTGGGCTGCGCGCCTCTCGCGCCCTCGGTATTTCGTGTCCTTGCTCTTCTGTAAGGGGCGGGCCCGGCTCAGTGACCTGTGCTGCTCTGTATGGTGCCGTGTGTAAGAATAAACCCGTTGGAATACTCGTGGTCTCAGTTCCTTCCCAGCCCCGCCGCCCAGGCCCCGGCCCGGCCCCCGCCCCACGGCTAGGGCCTGCCCAGGCGGAGGGAGGGCGGGAGGGCTGGGGGTGCCCGCCGGGCAGCCGTCCGCCTCCGACCCCGGCCCCCTGTAACACGCCTCTTCTTCTCTCTTCCAGTCTCGAAAGGGCGCCGACTTGGACCGGGAGAAAAAGGCCGCCGAGTGCAAGGTGGACAGCATCGGGAGTGGCCGGGCCATCCCCATCAAACAGGTTTGCGCTCCCTTCCCCTGCGGGTGCAGAGGAGCTGTGGCCCGGGAGGCGCTAGACGGTGGGTCTTTTTCAGGCCTCTGGGACAGGGGAGGTGCGGTGAGAGGCCAGCACGCCTGCTGCCAGGCCAGAGGCCCCCCCTGAGACGCTCGGGGAAGAGTGCCGGAGCGTTGACCGAGGTTTGGGCCTGTGGCTGGAGCAGCCCGTCCCCTGGGCCCTGCCTGTACCTCCTCACCACCACCGGGGGGCAGCAGACAGCCACCTGCCGTCCTCAGCGGCTCTCCAACTGGCGGTTCTGGAGTTGGGCGACCTGGAGGGGAGGACCCGTCGTCTCCACCAGAGGGCTGAGTCTGGGCTCCCTGGTCTACCTCCTTTTCTCCCAGGAAAGGAAGGCAATTCACAGAAGTGTACCCCGAGGCGTACCCATGAAAGGGCATGCTGAGGGCTGGTCCTCTAGGCTCGGGCACAGCCGTGTTTATTACCTGTATGAGCCTCTGTTGATTTGTAAAGAAAAACACTTGGTCGAGGTGCTACCTCCTAGTCTTCCCCGACTCGTTTCTGAGTCACTGGCCTGGCAGAAACGTGGACCCTCCCAGACCTGGCGTGGGTCCTGGTGCCGGAAAAGGCATTGAGTGACGGAGGGCGCCTGTGTGCAGAGATGGTGCGACAGGGCTCTGGAACTGCGGGGCAGACGGGGGTAAATCGGGGAGGAGCTTGAGCCAGACGCTGCAGGCTGAGGTGCCCACCAGGACGGGGACAGTCTGCTGTACCCCCAGGATGCTGGGCTCGGCAAAGACCGTGGGAGCCAGTGGTTAGAGATGCCAGGGGCCATGTAGTCAGGTTTTGGCCACTGAGGAGAGTGTGTGGCCTAAGCATCAGAACTCCGGTTGGCCAGGGCCCTGTGGTCAGGTTTGGTTCTCCGGGTAGGGGCTTTGGGGGCCCATGGGCAATGTGGCCAGAATTCATGCATTATGGTTGGGGTTCTGAGCCTGCTGTCAGGATCCATTGAGAATGGAGAGCCCGGGGAGTGTGTCAGCGTCACAGAGGGCAGGATGGGGACACCGTGGCTCCATGTCCTGTGTTTCTGCTTCAGCGCCCCAGTGAGGTGTCATAGCACTCACATCTGGCAGGGACAGCTCTATTGGGTCAGTGTGCCGTCTTCCCCCTGCCCCTGCGTGTGTCTGGGCGTGGAATCGGCCCCCACAAGCCTGTTGGCGGTGTGATCGCTTGTCTCTGGGACTGGGTAAACGGAGTGCCTGCTGGGGGGGTCTCCTGCCAGGCGAGGTGCTAACAGAGGGCTGTCACTCCCTGCCTGGGACACGTGCGTCCTGAGTGCACCTTTAACAAACAGTGGGAACACTGTCTCCAGGGGTCGCTGTGAGATAACGGTAGCCCCAATGCCCCTCCCAGTCTGGGGCAGAGGTGGGGCTGACATATCTGTTCCCTGAAGACCCCACCTATGGGGGGGGGGCGGAGGCCCTGTCATCCATGAACCAGCACCCGGGGCTCTGGTCCAGTGGGGGGGGGGGCGTCAGCTAGGTCGCATGGGTATTACAGGCCCCTAAACCTCAGGGCCCCTTAGTAGGACAGATGCTGCACAGTCCGCCTGAGGCAGGTAACGCTGCTGGTGCTGATGTGGCAGCCCGTCACACGAGGCGTTTGGGGGCCCGCCTGTCGTTGGGCTGGGGGACTCTCCCATCCCGGTGGCCATTCCTTGCGCGCCCCCCTCCCTCTGGCTTCCACTTCCCTCGGCCCCGGGCTGGTCCTTCTCGCCTGGTGTCCCGTTCTCCCGACGCCTTCCGTCCCCTCCCCCCTGCTCCTGCTGGGAGTGGAGATTGCATTTCAGTTGCCATTTGCATTCCCAATCAATCCGGACTCCGCAATTAAGCCGGCTGGCGGAGCTGGGAGGGAGGCGGCGGCGGGAACGGGTCCTCTGGGGGCTGTCGCCCCCGCGCCGCTCCCTTTCCGCCCCAGATTGCTTCCTGCTCCGCCGCGCAGCCGGGCCGGGCGGGGAGGGAGCCCCCGGCGCTCCTCCTCCCTCCGCGGGACGCGTTACCGGGCTGCGGCGCGTCGGCGGCCAGGGGGGGGAGTGGGCGGCGGGCTGACCCGGGCCTGCGGCACCGGCTCCTCCCCGCCCACGCCCACCCGCGCTGCCGGCTAACGAGCTCATTACCGCCGCCTCCGCCCTGCGAGGCCCACGGGAAGAGGGGCGAGAGTTCGGGCGGGAAAGGGCTGCCCTCCGCGCCCGCCTCCTGGTCTCCTGCTCGGAGGAGGGAGGGCCTCCGTGAGTGAGTCCACACTCCCTGCCTGTCGGGGAAACTGAGGCCCGGCGCTAGTTGGTGTTAGAAGGGGGAGCAGAGCCTGTACCCAGGTTTCGGGATGAAGGATGTGAGCAGGCCAGTGTGGACGGTCCCAGGGAAGGCAGGGGCGCGAGTGGGAGAGGAGGGCGCACCCCGAGGCGCTGTAGCAGGGCCTGCACCCCGCTCTCCCGGCCCATCCCGAGAGGGAGTGGGAACGGGGCCGGGAGGCTGCAGTCAGGGGAGCGGCGCCAACGCGCTGTGTCCTGGCCCGCGGGGCGCAGAAGCAGGTGGCCACGGCGCCTTCACAGGCGGAAAGTTCCAGCCATCCTGCTGTGGCCTCAGGGTCTCCTCAGCAGCACTTGTCTTTGGAAGCACCTGTGAGGACAGGGTCTCCCAGCCCCTGAGGCTGTGTCCTCAGACGGCTGGTCCCCCGCCTCCGGCCTCACCAGGGGCTGCAGGAGGAGGGAGGGAGGTGGAAAAGTAGGGCCCTAACCTCCACCAGGAGAGACCAGGCCGGAAATCACAATCACCTGTTTGCTGCCCCCTCGGGGCTGAGCCTTGTCTTGGGCAGAACTCACAAGGGAAGTGGAATGGAATTGGGGCTCCCCTCTCCCCCCCCCACCAGCTGATGCCAGAGAAAGTGCCTGCTTTCTCATACCCGAATCTTTTTTTTTTTTTTACAATTTATTTTTCAATTACGGTTGACATTCCATAGTATATAAATTTCAGGTGTAAAGCGCACATCCACATAATTTATGAAAAAATGTCCTCCCCCCCCCCGCCCCGTGCACGCCATAAGTCTAGCACCCATCTGACGCCATACATAGTTATTACACTATTACTGACTGTATTCCCTGTGCTGTACTTTACATCCGCGTGACAGTTATTGTAACTGGCAATTTGTACTTCTTAATCCTTTCACCTTTTTCACGCAGCCCCCCCAACCCCCTCCCATCTGTCCACCATCAGTTTGTTCTCTGTATCTGTGAGTCTGTTTCTGTTTAGTTTGTTCCTTTATTCTGTTTTCTTAGATTCCACATCGAAGTGAGATCATCACACCTGAATCTCTTAACCCGACTTTCCTGCTTGTCTTAGGGCAGGGCCCTCCCTTCCTAAGGGACAAGCTTCCTGGGCCCGTGGCTCTCTCTCTTGAACCCCTCCTTTTTGACACCCGTTGGTATGGACTCAGTACTTTCCTGTTCTCCCCACCAATGCTAATTCTGACTTGTCCCCGCTTGGCCTCCAGTTTCTGGTTCTGACTGTGTGGCTGTCCCCCTGTGTGTGTGTTGGGGCAGGCATCTGTGGGGAGCACGGCCTCAGCCCTCCTGAGTTTGGGAGGAGGGAGCCCATGGGGTGATGCTGGCTCAGGGGAACCTGCCACCTGTATACATTCGGGGCAGTCCCTGTCCTCTCTACTGCAGACTCTTGTTCCCGGGAGAAACCAGAGGCAGGTGAGGGCGCCTTTGGGGATTGCCATTAGAGAAAGGCAGCAAAGGCTGTCTCTGGGTATGGCTGTGTCGCCTCTCTCCACTTTCACGCCTCTGACAGCCACACAGCCTTGGTTGGCTTCTCCCCAACCTATCCACCAGATGTTTCCTTGGTGTCGGCTGTGTCCCAGGCATTGTCATAGTGCTAAGTGTGGCAGTGAACAAAACACACAAGTACTTGCTGTCATGAGCTCTTATCCATCCCCATGCTCATCTGACCTCCACACTCGGGGTGCCTTATCTGCTTATAAGGGGACTCTGGTTGCTGGGTTCTATAGCTGAGTGCTCCCGCTGCCTCCCTTGTGGGGGTCGGGCTTTCTGGGGACTGTTCGGGGCTTTCTGCCCTATTCTGGTGCCACTGCAGAGGTCTGGGCAGGACCACCACTGCTGGGAGAACATCTGTACCCCAAGTCCTGTGGCTGACACAGCCCCACAGCCTGGGGAGGGAAGACACCTCCCCCTGGAGGGGTGGCCCCTGGGGGCTGGCTCCTGTCTCTGATTTGGCCTCTGTCTTCAGGGCATCCTGTTGAAGCGGAGTGGCAAGTCCCTGAACAAGGAGTGGAAGAAGAAGTACGTGACACTCTGTGACAACGGGCTGCTCACCTACCACCCCAGCCTGCACGTGAGTCTGGGGAGGGCTGGCCCTGGGGGCTGCTGGGGGCAGGTGGACAGGAGCCGAGTGTGGCCGGCCTGACTCTGGGATGGAAGGGAAGCAGACCTTAGACGGTCTCAACTCGAGACCCCGCCCTTGGATTGAGAAGGGACCTCACTTTGGTGGCTTGGGAACTGCACAGAGCCCAAGCCCTGGCCTGGGCTGAAGGCCTACCCTAAAGCTCCGAGTTGTGGCTGAGCCCGTTGTAGAAAACTCTCCCCAGGGGGTGGTCAGCCAGGCTAAGCTGGTGTGGGCAGTCAGGCTCTGCACCCTACATTCTGCTTGTTTTAAGAGCTGATTGGGCCCATCTGTGCAGAATTGCTCAAGTCTGGGTGCCAGTGTTGCCAGCCAGTTGTCTCTCTAGGGAGCCACACCTGTCAGGGGCTCCTGGGCCAGGGATGATGGAGAGCAAAAGGTTAAGACAGGGCTTTGGAGAGCGGCGTGGGCCCTTGGCCAGGTCGTCTCGGGAGGAGGAGAGTGGGGTGGCGTTGTTTGTGGGTAGAGGGGTCGGAGGGTGTATGGCCCATGGCCCAGGGTGGGGGCGTTGCAATGATTGTAGCGTGGCTCCCCAACCCTTCCTTCTTCCCCCTCCCCTCACTGCGTGGCTCCAGCACACAGCTGTCACCAGAATCCATCTCTGTCACCACCCTACTGTGGGGCTAATGAGTTCTCCTGTGAAGCCCCTCTAGCACAGCACGTGGGCCGGCCCCACCCCCGGCCCAGAGGCCCAGGGCCTGCCTCAGAGGGTCCCTCGCCTGCCTTTGAATCTGTACAAGGCATCGGGAAGGCCCAAGCCAAGCGCCCAAGGTTCCGGCTGGTTCTGGCTGCAGCCTAGTCAGGCACCCCCAAGACAGCCCTGCAGAGAACATGCAGACGCCTGGCTTGGGGACAGCCAGCGGCGGCCCCTTTCCAGTCCAGCCAGAGCCCGGCCTGGCCCATGTCTGACTCCTCGGGGCGGGGGACAGCACTACTTAGACGGCTTGCTCCTCACCTCCGTTATTCCACTGGGGGGGGGGGTAGGCAGTGCCAGGGTGCTGGGAACAGGGTTAGAGAAGCGCCACACCCAGGCGACCTCAGGTATTTAGTGCGAAGGCTCAGTGCCACCCTCTCCCTGCTCCTGTCTCTTGCTCACACTCAGCCCTGGTCCCACTGCTGAGTTGATGACACCAGGGGAAGCCACAGGGTCCCCGGGAAAGGCACTGACTCCGAGGCGCAGCCTGTGGGTGCGGCGTCGGTACCAGAAAGACGGCAGAACCGCAGTGTTTCCCAGCTGAGGGGCCACCACGCCCAGGCTGGGGGGGAGCCCACACTGGCGCCTCCTAGCCTGGCTGGTTGTCCCCGCACCCCGGGCAGGACACATGTGCTCTCTGCTTAGGCACGTCTTGCCTGCTGGGCCGGGAACTGGCTTGTCTGAAGCATCCAGGCTCCCTCACCTGCGTGCAGGGGGCCTTAACCTTTCCCGTTTGCCGCGTTCTTACCTGTTCCTTCTGTTTGTGCTGCCCTGGCTGGGCACTCACTGTGTCCCCTCTGGTGTCCCCAGGCCCCAGATAGTGGAGGAAGCCCAGGGGAAGGGGAGGGGTGACGGCGGGTCTGGGACACCGCCGTGCCACTCGGCCGGCCGGGGAGTGCTGCTTTTACACCCCAGCTGCAGAGCCCAGGCTCATCAGAGCCCCACAGCCAGTGGCTGGGCTAAGACCGGGGCCCTTGACTTTGACTGTAAGCATTACCTAGGTTTTTCTGCACATACCAAGAGCACTTCCCTGCGGGGCTGGCTGAGAAAGTCGCTGGACAGTTAGCATCGGGGCAAGTGTTGCCCGGACTTACTGTCACTTACGGTGGGCCGGGCTGGGTGTCCGAGCTCCCTGGAGCTCCCCTGCCCCGCCAGCACCGTGCTTGTTGAACTGTGTGTCGCTTAGGGGCCTGGGACAGGATCGCAGTGGCAGGGGCTCAGGCTCGCAGGCCCGTCCTTGCTTTCTTGCTAGGTGAGCCTAATGGTGACTCTGCTGTCCCAGCACGCCAGGCCTCAGCCCGGCCGGCTGCAGTGCTCAGGATGAGACTGAGGGAGAGGCTCCTGTGAGAGCCTGGCTCCCTGTCTGTCACTTCTTCACTGGCTGCCCTTTGGCTTCGGGGTCAACATGCATGTCCTTCTCCCACACTGGATGCCAGGAGGAACTGGCACGTGCAGACAGTGACATCATGTCCTGTGGGTACTTCTTGCCTCGCTCAGGAGATGCGAATCAGACTCAGAACCGTGTGGTAACGCGAGTGAGAGCCTAGCCCCAAGCGTCGCAGTGGGCTGCCGTGTGAACGGGGCCTGAGTTTGCTCCTGGCAGAGGCTGCGTCCCCCCTGCCACCCCTCGCACTCCTTCCTGCCTTGGTTTGCTGTCACACTCCTGTCGCTGGCTTACCTGCTGTCTCTGCCAACCTGAGCAAGCTTAGCTGCCAGCAGTGAGCAGGCCCCCTGCCTCCCTGGGAGCCACCCTGGCAGGGCGCCGTGCAGAGGCGCCCACAGAACTCCCAGCCTAGCCCTGCTCCTGTCCTGGGGGACAGCGCTTGCCTGAGCCCTGAGGGCAGCAGTGCTGGTGACTCACCTGCTGATGGAGGCCGGTCGGGCTGCAGGGGCTGGTGGGCAAGCCTCGGGCCCGGCGCCTAAGCCTCGGGCCCGGCGCCTAAGCCTCAGGCCCGGCGCCTCCTCATCTGGCCCAAGAGAGCCCGTCACAGCCTCCCCCATTTTGCAGCCAGCGGAGCCATTCACACAATCACCTTCTGTTAATTCTATCTGCAACATCAATTAAATTGTTTGTAGAAACTAATTGAATGTGGCTTAATCACACATCTTAATAGCTTTCCACGCTCTGAACTCGTTGTTAATTCTAGTAATAAAACGAGATGAGAACGCTGGCTGGGTAATTAGTGAGGAGGCTGGGGAAGAAATTGCTGTTTGATGGTGGGTAATAAAGGCAGCCGTGGTGACCGCTCTCCTGAGCAGCCGCCACCGCTGCCACCGCTGAGCTCCCCGTTCTGCTGACGGAGGGAAACGCGCGCTCTGCCCCTGACGCTCCCGTGCCGCGCGCTCCTCACTGCACTCTCCTTGGGGCCGGGCCCCATCTCTCCGCTCGGCCCTGGAGCTGGCCTGGCACGGAGCGCTGGTGCGGAGACTGCCTGTCCGTGCGGTCAGCGATGCCAGGCCTTTCTCCTTATGTCTGGCGTCTGGCTCCTTGGCCCTGAACAGAATCCCTCTGTGCAGCGCTTGTTGTTGGCATAGGGTCAGCTTCTCCTGCCGTGTCCCAGCCCAGGCATCCCAGGGCTGCCGTGGGGCCTGAAAACTGTTGCAGCTGCTGTGACCTCCTTGTGAACTAGAGCAGCCCAAGCCCCTCCCCCAGGAGAGGGACTGCAGCTGTGGCTTCAGCCCAACCAGCTGTTGACAGTTGTCTGGAGCAGGCGATCCAAGATGTGGTTGTGTGCAAGGACCAGGGATGGGTATGTGCAGGGACCAGGGATGAGTATACGGAGGGACTCAGGATAGGTATGTGCAGGGACTCAGATAAGTATGTGCAGAAGCCAAGTCACTGCTGGAGCTTGGAGTGAGGAGGGCCGAGACAGTGAAATTACACACTGGATCCCAGCTGACAGCAGGGCCAGAGAGCCAGTGGTGGGCCGAGTTTGCTGGAGAAGGGACGGGTAGAGTGGGCACTGGGGTAGCAGGAAAGGGGCTCCTGGGTTTGTTGCCTTTCCAGCCACCGTGGTGAGGCTCCGTGCAGGGGACAGAGGCCTGGCAAGGCTCAGCAGTGTTGGGGTGTGAGGGTATCAAAGGAGTGAGCGGAGACATGAAGCAAACACCCTAAGAGCAAGGTGTGCCCGAGGCCAGGCACCTGTCGCTGTCCCGCAGAGGACTAGGTGGTGGCAGGAGGGCGTGCAGGGAGGGGACGCGTGCTTGGACACATGCTTCTGGGTGCTGCTCCTCCCCTGGCTGGGTGACAAGACGTCTGATGCCCCAGAGTGGGTAAGGTAGGAGGGCTGGGCCCTGTAAGGACACGGTGCTATGCTCGGGGGCGCTGCTCAGGGGCGCTCTTGGGGTGCAGACCGTCCCAGAGGTGCTCTTGAGGGGAGAGGAGCCGATTCCGAGGCCAACCAATGGAACTCTGTGCGAAGCGTCATCAGTGCCACCCACCGAGCTTCTGCTCTCAGGGAGTCCCTGGTGCGGGGTGGGGGGCGGGAGTCAGCAGTCCGGAAGGAGAGACCAGACGCCGTGGGGAAAGCTGGGTCTGGGGAAGCCGCAGGGGCAGGGCTCTGCTCTGCAGTGTCCCCCACACCCGGCGGTCGCTCGGCCGGGGGGCGCCCAGGCCAGGGTGGCAACAGCGGGGATAGTGGGGTCAAGACACCGGGAGGCTCCCACTCAGGGGGGCCCCCGCCCCCACATACCCACTGCTCTTCTTCCGGGCCCTCTAGGTGCTGATTGGAGGGCAGGGTGGGAGTAGCCGGCCTTCAGTGCGCAGCCGTGGGAACCGGATAAACCTGGGCTCCCACCTGACGCCACCGCCTTCTGCTTGTGCAACCTTGGGCACATAAACCTTTTGGAGCCTCGGCTTCTTCCTCTGTAAAGTGGGCCTAGTGACACCTCCGTCCTGGGTGGTGTGACGCGTATGTGAGCTAACGTGACATGTAGACCGCTGAGCTGCAGTGCAGCGACTGCCCAGTGCCCGAATGGGCGGTAGTGCTTGTTACCGTGACTGCTGATGGAGGGGATCCCTGCTGCGACCTGGGGAGCCCTGGCCTCATCATTCCTCGGAACAGCAAAGAGTGTCGAAGGCTTCCCTTTAACTTCCTCAAGCATTTATTGTCGGGCCCTGTTCTAGGGGGTGGGAACTGCCTCAGGCTGTGCAAGTCCTCGATTTCCCAGGTGCCGGTGGGAGCCTCTGAAAACGGCTGCAGTGCCCAGTGACCAGCCACCCAGAGCCTGGGGAGGCCAGGTGTCCGCTCCCTGGAGCCCGTCTTGGTCCAGCGTTTTGTCCCCCGAGCCGTCTTCCCTAACGGAAGCCCGGGCCTCAGCCCTGCTCCAGGCCTGTGTCTCGCCCCTGACTCTGACCCCTCCTGCCTGACCCCTGACCCCCGCTAGTGCTGCGTGCGTGATCTGGACTTGGGGATATTCCGTGGGCCCCAGTCCTGCTCTTTAAACTTGGGCTCGGCCTCCTACGCGCCCCCACGGGAGAGGCCTAGGAGTCGGGAGGGTGGGTGCCAGAGGCCCAGTGCTGCCGGCACTGAGCTGCCCTGACGCCGGTCTGTCTGTCTCGCCCACATGGCCCTTAGGATTACATGCAGAACATCCATGGCAAGGAGATCGACCTGCTGCGGACCACGGTGAAGGTGCCAGGGAAGCGCCTACCCCGAGCCACGCCTGCCACGGCCCCCGGCACCAGCCCGCGGGCCAACGGGCTGGCCTTGGAGCGGAGTAACACCCAGCTGGGTGGGGTCACAGGTAAGGGGGCTGCTGCGGCGGGGGGCGTGTGGTGAGCATTGTCCCCTGTTCTGGAAGAAGGTGGAGAGCTGCGGCAGGGGCCCAGGGGCGCCATTACGGGGCCTCACTCCTCCCGAGCTGGGTCCTCAGCGCGTTAGCCAGGCTTGCCTCCCGCCATTGTGCTGCAGGAGCAGCTCAGCCAAACGCATTTGCCAGAGTGCTGCCCTCATGGAGTTAGAGGTGGCAGCCGAGCTGCAGCCCGGAAGGCGATTTAGAGATGAGAACGGGGCCAGGTGGCCTCAGCGGCCCTGGGACCAGCTCTCGTCCACACCTGGAGCTGAGGCCGGGGACAGTGGGGCTAGACGGGGACAGAGCTGCCTGGGCGTCTCCTGGCAGACGTCCTCAGTCTGCAGAGAGGTGGGACCCCACTCAGAGAGGGCCGAGGTGAGAGGGCGGGGCGCCCAGCAGCCGGGAAGACGGGCCCGAGCCCAGGTGGCAGCGCCCCCTGGCCCGTTGTTCCCTTTCCGGCGATGCTGTGGCTCCAGGTAGAGGAGGCACCGCGTTCCTTCCGGCGTTGGCGCTCTCTGCTCTGTCGGCCTCCGGCGCTTAACGCCACCTCGCTCTTCGGAGGGCTGTCCCTCCCATGCCAGTCCCCTCACCCCAGACCTGCCTTGGCTTCTGGACCCCTCCTCCCAAGACCTTAGTACCCCTCATGTTGTCCTAGATAATGGGATCTTGTTTTCGTCTGGCCCCAGACAATGTCCAGCCCTCGTAGGTGCCACTGCCTCTGCCCCTGGGCTTAGTTCTTCGTAGCCCAGGTGGGCTGCCTCCCCAGGGGCGTGTGGAGACACGGGGGTGTTCCTGCCTGTCACAGGCAGGGGGCTGGGGTCCAGTCCCTAGAGTGGATGGGACAGCCCCCGAAGAATTGCCCCACTCAAAATGCCGATGGGGCCCGCACCGAGAAACTCGGGGGTTCAGGAGGGTAGGCTGGAGGACGGCCCCCCGAGTGCGCTCCTGTCTGAGGAGAGGGCCCTGGGAGAGGCGACGGGAAGCTCTCCCGCTGAGTGACAACTGCCAGGTGCAGGAGATCTGGCCTACGTCAGGCCTCATGTTCCACCTCTGTGACGTTGGGATTGTCATCCCCATTTTATGGGTGAGGAAACGAGGTCTCAGAGAGGCTTAATCGCTTGTCTGTAAAACCCCCCAGTAAGTGGCAGAGTAGGGGTTGAACCTGAGCGTGCCTGACCTGAGAAGCTGTGTTGTCCTCAGCCACCCTGAGCTCGGAAAGAAGGCCCTAAGCTGTGCAAATGGAGAGCTCTGGTGGAGGGAGGGAGGCAGGGAAGGAGGAAAGGAAGGGCGAGAAAGACTGCCCCCCATTGGGGAGGGGTGCCCACAGCCTCCTGTGGGGGTGTTCTGCTGGAGGGGTCTGGCTCGTGACTGGATGGCTGAGAGCAGAGGCAGGGTGCAGGCCCAGGGCAGGTCGGGGCTGCTGGGAAAGTGCCGGCATGCCGGGGGGCTGGGACCCACCAGGGCTCGGAGAGCTCCCCCAGAGTGGCAGCCGCCTGCCTGGCCAGAGGAGGAGGACGCATAAGGGCCCTGAGGGGGAGCCTTTCCCTGAAGGCAAGGAGCAAGAGGGAGGATGGGCTGTTACCCCAAGGCGGGCAGTGATAGGCACTGTCCAGTCACATTCCCAGGCCCTGGTGGCCGTGGAGAAGGGAGATGCAGCACACTCACCTGCGTCATTACCAGCACCCAGACCCGCCGGCCGGCCTCCCCAGAACACACACGGGCACTCGCCCCTCCACCGCACGCCGACACCGACCTCACGCACACTCACACATGTCTCCCGCTCACCGGGCGATGTTAACATCTCATTATCTTTGTTACTGTAATTACATTATCCGCTGCTTTATGCAGAATTATCCTCCGAGGACTAATTGATGGCTCCATGTTTAATTCATTAATCATTAGCATCAAATTCGACAATTACAGTGCACACTGATTGTGGGATTGCAGGCGTAATGAGGGGAGAATTAACAAAGAAAAGGGAGAGCACTTTTCCTCCCTTGGGGTTTGGGTTGGGGGGCTTGGGGACGAAGTTGGGCTTGTGATCTTTGGGTGGGGCTAGGGGGTGAGGGGAAACAAGATTTGGAACCCAGGAGCAGGGCTGGAGGCAAAAGTGGGGGGAAGCGAGGTGTCTGAGAGGTTAGGCACTGAGTTGTCCCCCACCCCCCGCAGAAACCCCAAGAAAGGCTGTTTGCAGGGGCCTGTTACGCCCGAGTGTGTGGGGGGGTGGCGGGGCAGGATCCTGAAGAGGAAGCATCAGCATGTTGCCTTGAGGAGACTGGAAACGGGGTACACTGGCTACGGTCTCTGCCACACGCATAGTAATAAGCGCCTACTGTGTGCCTGGTCCTGCCTTGGGTGTTAATGACAAATACAAGAGAAACACAAAACTTGCCCTCCACCTTTCAGTGTTGTACCCCCCTGAGTATTGGGGATGTCCGGCCTGTTCCTTTACCTTCTAGTGGCTTCTGCTCACAGCTCCCCATCCTTAGGCTTCCCGAAAACCAACCCGTGTGCTCACAGGGCTGGTTTGAGGCCCCAGTGTGCTGCCTGCGTCCCGCTTTGCCCAGCTTGCAGACCTGTCTCTGCCTCCTTAGCGGCCTCCGACACCCGGCCAGGTCCCCACTTTCGGTTCAAACACCTCGGCACCCGTCCTCAGACCTCCCACCGCCATGGCCTCTGGCCTCAGTTCCACCCGTCTTAGGGGCACTAAGGTGCGACAGCAGCCCCATGGCTGTTCCCACGAGCTCGCCACAGGTGACAGAGCCTGGCGCGGAGGGAGCTCTGAGGGCACACATGGCCCTGCCGGCCCAGCCTGGGCACCCCGGAGCCGTTGGTTCCCCCCCGGCTCTGCCTTTCTTCCCTGATGGGAAACGAAAGATTAATTTTCTCCAGCCCAACAGGATAATTACTAATACTAATTAGACATAATTACTTGAATTTGATACACTTCTCGTCAGAATGGCAGCAAAGCTGAGGCAAAGCAAATAGCATCTGTGGATTAGAATGTAGGGTGCAGGGCCCTGACCAGCAGGGAAGGGGGCCGGGGATAATGGCCAGAGGAGGGGCACCGCTGTGCTGGGGGTGTCAGCACCACTCCCCCCACGCTTCGGACCCCAGGGAGGGCAGAGGTGCGCCTTTACGTTCATGGGGCGCGGCGGGCCTGTGCGAGGCCTCTGGTTCTCAGTAAGACTGGCCCAGAGCCTGGCCCCTGGCCCCTCGTGTCTGGCGAGCCTCTCCTGCAGCTTCTCGGAAGCTGTGCCCGTGGCCCTGTTTTCAGGAGAGCCTGTGTGTGCCCTTCCCGCAGCCTCCTCTCCCAGTCTGACCCTTCCCCCCCCTCAGGTGCCCCCCACTTGGCCAGCAGCCCAGCCTGGGCTGGCCCGCGCCCCGAGGGGCTGCACCAGCGCTCCTGCTCCATTTCCAGTGCCGACCAGTGGAGTGAGGCCGCTGCCCTAACCCCAGGTATGCAGCACCCCGTTAAGGGCCCGAGGAAGGCAGCCCTGCAGCCTCTGCGCCTGGGAGGCTGTGATGGGACCTGGCCCAGTGGAGCCCTTGGGGCTTGGCGGCTTTGCCTGGAGGGGGGCTCCACCCGCCTCCTGCCTCCACCTCCCGCCCGGCTACCCCTCGGCTCTCCCCAGGCCCTTGCCGGCGGCTGGCGCTAGAGACCCGCCCTCTGCGGCTTCCCAGCCCCCGCCAGCGGTGCTGCTGGTGGCTCTGGTATCCCCATCAGCCCCCTGCGCCGCCAGCTCATCAGCCGCACCGCAGGGGGACAGGGAAGCCGGGCTGAGTGGGGAGGTCGGAGGCTGGGGGCTTAAACACATTCTGAAGGCGGCTGCTGGGGTGCAGGGGGAGGGGTCCCCGCAGACAGGATCCAGGGAGCAGTCTGGAAAGGCCGTGTTCCCACCTCCGCCAGCTCCCAAAGGCCGAGGCCCCCTGTCTCGGGGCTTGAAAACCCCACCCTCCCTCTCCCATCCCCACCTTCTCTTCCCTTGGCTCTTAATTTTCTGACCCCTTTGTCCATTTTTTGTGCCTTGCTTGCATCTCAACTCATGACTTCTTCCTGCCTCTTTAGCGGGTGCCTTCTCTGTCTTCCCTCCCCTCCGCCTCTCCTCACTCTCACCCCTGACTGTCAGCCACAGATCCCCGCAGCAGCTCTGAAGGCCACCTGGGGAATGGGTGCAGCTCTGCCCCCCTTTCCTAAGGGAGGGTGTAAGTGGAGGAGACCCCAGGGCACCAGGCGGTAGGAGGTGGCTACCCCAAACCTGCCCCTCCCGCTGCTCCCCACAGGGCCTGAGGCCCGTTATCTCTCCTCCCTGATTTGCCCCCCAAAGGCCTTACCAGCCTGCGCTCTGAGCGTAGGAAGCACTGGGCTCCTGACCCAAGTCCAGGCCCCCTGGGGCAGTGAGTGTGCCGGGCCCAAGAAGGGCAGCTCGGGCCCTTCCTGGGTCACCGTGCCCGGGGCTGGTGCTGGCCTTGGTGGGGCCCCACTGTTGAGTCTGGAAGGAGGGAGGGAGGGAGCATGTCTGCCTCTAATGAAGTTTGACATTTAGTGGTGAGCGCCGGGCGGGGTGTGGGAGACGGGAGCTTGATTAGCGCGCTCTAATTGACAGTAATTAGGCAGCTCCCTGATTGTTTCTAATTCTGCTATTAATTGTGAGGAGCGGGGAGTGTGATTGAGGATAAATTTGGTGCGGAGCTGCTCGAGCCTGAGCTCCCCGCGAGTTCCCTGGGCCGCCTTCCACCCCTCCAGGCCGCAGCAGCCAGCCTTTCCTCCTGCCTGTGCCCGCCTGCCTGGTCTTCCTGCACCCTCCTCTCCCTACCTTCCCCACCGAGGCCGGGAGGCTCGGGGCTGGGCCGCCGGGTGGACCCCTCCCCCAGGGAGAGGGCCTAGGGCTGGCTCTCCCCGCCGAGCCGAGCGTTTCAGGGTGGAGCTCCCAGGGGCGCTAGGCCAGACTTGGGCCCTGTCCCCACCCTCCCTGCTGCCCACACTTCTCCAACTCTCCCCTCACCAGCCAGTGGCCCAGCTGAGGTGCTCAGTTCCAGCCCCAAGCTGGAGCCCCCCCCATCTCCCCACTCCAACCGGAAGAAGCACCGGAGGAAAAAGAGCAGCGTCGGGACCCCCCGACCAGATGGCCCCAGCAGTGCTGCCGAAGGTTAGGGGCCAGAGGGGGCCGGGCCCAGGATGTGGGCAGTGGGGCCGGGGACAGTGCCCCGAAAGGGACACCGTTTTTGGTGTGTTTTTTTATTAGATTGAGCGCTTTCTAGGAATAATTCCCAGTAAAAGTAGCCCCACAACTCTTTTGGTAATCTAGACCTAGGATCTCAGAAAAGCTTTCTTCTGCCTAATGGAAGCCCTTCCTGTTAGAACATGAGCTGCTTTTCTTCTTATAGAAGGTAAAAGACTGCAGGCTCTTCCCCCAATAGCTCGTCTAAGTCCCGCGGAAAAGGGGGCCCTGTGTTTTCTGCGTCTCTTGTATCACCCGTGGAGTTGAATGCGTGCTGGGCACAAGCTAGGTGTTTAATCCATGTGTGCTGATGGGCAGCCCCTCTCCTGGGTTGCCTGTAGGCTGAGCGAGTCCAGCTCCTCGTTTTTCCCCAGGCCCTTTTACGTAATCCTTTACCATCATTTCTGTAAACTACCTTCCAAGTCCCTCTGCTTAGTGGTGGAGTCTCGGGTCCCAAATAAGTGACGTGCTGATGCCTAGATTCTCAGTTCTGCTGCGTGTCAGGGTTAGGGGTGTGGGTAGGTGGGCAGAGACCAGCTCTATGGGAAAGCGCCACCTTTCCCAGCCAGCGTGGGATATGGCGATGCCTAGTGTTCATGGCACGGGGTCCACCTCGCCCCGGGAACTGAGCCCCACAGCATGGAGATGACGTAGCGCGAAGGCTGTGCTGAAAGCAAGGTGCCATGGAATGGTAGAGCCTGGGGAAAGAAAGGGGCCGCTTTCTTCTCCTGGGAAGGCAGTTCTGTTAAGGGCACTCTTAGAGCCCCAGGAGGCCTGCAGCGGGTGTCAGTGTCGCCGAGGCGAGAGGCTCAGGCCTTCGCCTCTGACTTGCCCACAGGTCCCTGAGCTGTCTGTCCAGCCCTGTGACACGTTCACACTGCTTGTTAAGAACTGTTCACCCCTGGGGTGGCGACCACTGGGAATGAGATTCACGGGGCCGTCTTCTGGGCGTCTGGGGGAGCCGAGCTTGGAACAGCTTAACCACGTTGCTTGGGGTCACAATCCAGCCCGCAGTGCCTGTCACTGCGCGTGTCCCGGAGTCCCTGTCTGCTTACACACCCTGGTTCACGGAGGAAACCTCTCCTCTGCCATGCACTTGGCCTTCCTGCCTGTCTATGCCAGGGGGGTGGGGGAGGGGCCCCGCTCCCAGGAGCCCCACGCTGACGCCGTCAGGAATATTGGGTTTAATGAGCTGCAAAATGAGGCGGCTGCAGCTGACATGTACGGATGGTGCCCACACCCGCCTTCCGCCCCCTCCCAGCATTGCCTCCCAGCACCCAATCGCATCCTTCCCTAGATACTCAGCTCTTTTTTCTCCAGGAAGCACCCCTCTCGGATTTCTAGACCCACTCCTGGCAGTGCCATTGATGCCAAAACTTGCACCTCCATCTTTTTTCACCGGGCTCCACAGGTGGTCAGGAATGGGGGCTTGAGGCTCGGGCTAGTGGTGCACGTTTGCTCCCTGCCCCCCACCCCTGCAAGCTGCCCTGGAGGCGTGGTCCTTGAGGTGGGGAGGGGGGTGCCAGGAAAGCAGGGGAGCGAGCGGACTTGTGGCGATGGCAGGCGTTTGGGTGGCACGCTTCTGCGATGGCGGTAAATGCTCGCGTCCCCACAGAGGCAGAGGAGTCGTTTGAGTTCGTGGTGGTGTCCCTCACGGGCCAGACGTGGCACTTCGAGGCGTCCACGGCGGAGGAGCGGGAGCTGTGGGTGCAGAGCGTGCAGGCCCAGATCCTCGCCAGCCTGCAGGCCTGCCGCAGCGCCAAGGACAAGGTGGGCATGGCGGCCCGGGTGGGGTGGGACCCAGAGGCGGCACTGCGACTCACCACCACCCCTTTCCTCTCCCGCCGCCGCGGCAGACTCGACTGGGGAACCAGAACACGGCTCTGGCTGTGCAGGCCGTCCGCACCGTCCGCGGCAACAGCTTCTGCATCGACTGCGATGCCCCCAGTGAGTGTCAGGGCCGGGGTTGGGAGCAAGGACAACACGCGGCTTTCGGGAGGTGCAGGAGGGCGGGGAGGACGTCCCGGCTTCCTCACGCGTCCTGTGCCCTCCTAGATCCAGACTGGGCCAGCCTCAACCTGGGCGCCCTGATGTGCATCGAGTGCTCGGGGACCCACCGGCATCTGGGGGCTCACCTGTCCCGGGTCCGCTCCCTCGACCTCGACGACTGGCCGCCGGAGCTGCTGGCGGTCATGACCGCGATGGGCAACGCGCTGGCCAACAGTGTCTGGGAGGGAGCCCTGGACGGCTACGCCAAGCCGGGACCAGACGCCTGCAGGTGAGTGGGTGGGACCTGCCACTCCCCAGGCGGGGAGGGGACACGGCGCTCCTCCGTGGGGCTCCGTGGGGCCGGAAGGGTTAAGCCTGGCCGGCGCTCCGCTTGGCAGTTGGCCCCTTGGGGTTCCCCTCCCCCTGTCTGCCTGTCACTCAGGCGCCTCACAACAACAGGCCCTTTCTCAGTCGTTATCAGCAGGTCAGGGGGCCAGCAGCGGGCGCATGCGCAGGGCCCTATCTGTGCCGTGGTGCGAAGGCCCGAGCCTGAGCTCTGAGATGGGGAGAATGGGCGGCAGATAGGGTGGTGCTGGGCCCCCAGTGCAGGCTGCCACCCCCTTTGTTCTATCCAGCAGGGCCAGATAAGCTGCCACACGCGCCCTGCCGGGACTCCGCCTGCCCTCTCGGCCCCCCACGTCCCTGGGGCGCCCTTCCTTTCGGCTTCCTCCACGCCCTTTGCATTGCCCACTGCCCCTCTGTGGGCCGTTGATTTCTTAGGCTTCTCTTTGCCCTGACACTGCCTCTCTCCCTACTTCCTGCCTATTCCCGTTCGGGGCGTTTCTTGTCATTGCCTGGCCACCCTCCCTGGCCCTCGCCCTTGGGCCCTTCTGTGGCTCATGCCTCGATGGACCTGTGATTGCAGAGAGGAGAAGGAGCGCTGGATACGGGCCAAGTACGAACAGAAGCTCTTCCTGGCCCCACTGCCGAGCTCGGATGTGCCGCTGGGGCAGCAGCTGCTTCGGGCCGTGGTGGAGGATGACCTGCGGCTGCTGGTGATGCTGCTGGCACACGGGTCCAAGGAGGAGGTGAACGAGACGTACGGGGACGGGGACGGGCGGACGGCGCTGCATCTGTCCAGCGCCATGGCCAACGTCGTCTTCACACAGCTGCTCATCTGGGTGAGTCGCGGGCTCTTTGGTACGCCAGCCCTTCGAAAGCCACCTCCCCTGTGTCTCCCCACGAACCCGCCTTTCCTGCCATGTCATGCCAGCTGTGAACACGTGCTTTCTTCTGCAGTATGGGGTGGACGTGCGGAGCCGGGACGCCCGGGGCCTGACCCCCCTGGCCTACGCTCGCCGGGCCGGCAGCCAGGAGTGTGCAGACATCCTGATCCAGCACGGCTGCCCTGGGGAGGGCGTGCCACCTGCCCCCAACAGAGAGCCTGCCAACGGCACCAGCGCCTCTGCCGACCTGCACCGAAGCCCTAGCCTCCTATGAGGCCCAGGCAGAGAGGCCGTCCTCCCCACAGGCGCTGGGGAGACAGACACAGAATGAGCAGCAGGGACACGCAGAGAGGAAGGGGAGGGAAACGGAGCATCAGCGAGGAGAAGCGCTAAATGGGGGCGACGCCCAGAGGAGACGGCTGGGGGGTGTTCAGCCTCTGCCCTCCGGTGCCACTGCGAAGGGACAGGACCCTTCGGAGGTACCTGTGAGGAGAGGGGAGCAGGACCTCTCCCTCCTCCAGATGTCCCCCCCTCCGGTGCCAGCCCCCTGCAAACCTTCATCCAAAAGCGGAGCCACCAGGGCACAGGCTGGGGTGCTGGATGAGAGATACGGGGGTGATCTGTGAGTCCCGTGTAAATTTGTACATTGGAATATTTATGTTTGTGTACATATTTGGTGTGCGTGTATGATGAGCCAATAAACGAGACTGTGTGTGCGGTCTTGTTTCCAACTTTCTCTCTCCGCCCCTCCCCCAAATGCCTCCCCATCTCTACTTCTTTATGCCTGTCTGCTCAGTTTCGCTCTCTGTACCCTCGGACTTTCTCCCCTCAGTTGGTCTGAGGCCCCGAGGGTGTCCCCTCAGCCTCCCATGTGTGTTTCTTTCAGCCCTCATGCTGGGTGTAGTAGAGTTTGTCAGCAGCACTGGCTGTGAACCCTGATGGGGGCTCTAGAAGCCTCTTCCCCACTCACACCCCGACCCCCACCACTTTTCTAGCTAGCCTTCCTATTTTCATCAATGTTCTGTCATGGCAGTAACCTCCTGCCCTGCCGTGCACTGGCCAAAGTTCACCCAAAGAGCAGGCCTAAGCACTGTCCCCTTCCTGAGTCTGGGAACGGGCCCACGGCCAGATGGACAGTGGGACGCTGAATCAGCGCACAGGAGACGAGTTCTGAGGATGCCGCAGGTAAGTGCTTAGTAGGGCAGCACTTCTCTCGGGGCTCATGCCTAGGCTTTGCTTTTGAGGAAAGGGGAGAAGTCAGTCACGGGTGGCAGAAGAGTCGCCTTGACGCCCACCATCTTGCCAAGCTGAGGCAGAATCCACAGCCCCTGCTTTACCCCTCTGCCTTAGTTATTCTAGAAAGAAAACCTAGGGGAAACCCCTGTACCTGTTTTTGAAAGGTGAGAATTCGCTAAGTTAGGGTCCACTAATGCTGTTCCTCAATTCGCTCACAGAGTTGCAACCCTAAAGTCTCGAATTCCTTTCTCCATAGCTTCCCCCACGGTACGTACCCTTCCAGAACCATCAGAGTCTTTCCTGCCTCATCCACTTTGCAGTGGGCCTTCTCAACCAATCTCGTTTTATAACAGAAGAGGATTTGGTATCCCGAGCTTTGTAAATGCTGCGATGGGGAGAAGGAGAGACCATCGTTAATGCCGTAAGAAATAGAGAACTGGAAATGGGGCTTGTATTTCAGGCCCTTATGTCTGGAATAGCAGAGAGAGATGAGGGCAAGGCCCCGGCCCACCGCCACTGACCTAGTTAGGGCCTGGACACACCCCAGCTAAACTCGGGTCAAGTGCGTCATTTCCTCAAATGCAGAAGGGGGGGAGTGACTACCCTGAAGCCTGCCAGCATTTCCAAAGACGAGAGGGAGCAGCGTGCCTGTCTAATGGGTGAAGAAAAGTGAGTGGGGAGCCTGAGGTCTAGAGGTGCGTGCAGGGGGCAGTGCCCTGGGGGGGGGGGGGGGGCGGCCGCGGAGGTAGGTTATGTGGGAGGAGCCGGTGTGTCCTAAGGAGTTTCTAAGGAGGCGAGTGACAGTTCCATTTCGTTTCTGTGTCCTTGTACCATAGACAAGACGGTACCCAGTCCGGGGCAGTAAGATGGAACTAAACTCTGGCTGGGGATCGAGGCAGCACCCCTTTCCCAGTCCCTCTCAGAGCTGCAGACAGACAGACAGAGGCAGATAGGTCCGTATATACAAACTTTACACAAAATAAATAAGGAGCTGTGATCAGCTTGGCTAGGCATCGCCCTGGATTCCTCCCACCCCTGTCAGAAGTGATTCCAGGAGCCTGTCAGGCCCTCGGCGTTTTAGAACCAACCCCGCCCAGGAGCCCACTCAGTCCCCTGCGAACCCAGCCCCCTTTCACCCTGCAGCCCCAGTCCTGAGGGTCCTGGAACAGGCCCAGCGCCAGGTGCCCCATCTCAGGTTGGCAGGCGAGCACACCCGGAGCTGAGTTCATTGCCGGCCGAGCCCCCTCCCAGGGCAGAATCACAGTGGGAGCCCCTCGGCCCGCGGAACCCGGACCCAGTGTCAGCGCAGGCCCAGGAGCCAACGTCCTCTGGAGGCACGTCAGGGCCGGGCCCCCTGTTCCATCTGTTGGTGCTGGCTCCGCACAGCGAACCGGTTGACGTGCACCGGAATGGGCACCACAATCTTGGGGTTTCTGACGGGCTCCCCAGAACGGCTGCTCACGTTGCCAGCTTTGATGCGCTTCCACTTGGCCCTCCGGTTCTGGAACCAGATCTTGACCTGCACCTCACTGAGTTTGAGGGCGTGGGCGATCTGGGAGCGCTCGGTCAAGCTCAGGTACTTCTTGCAGTGGAACTCCTTCTCCAATTCCAAAAGCTGCTCACTGGTGAAGGCCGTGCGGCGGCGTCTGCTCTTGCCCCCAGGAGCTGCGACTCCTGCTGCCACTGGCGCTGCCTCCTCACCGCCAGTCCCCATGCTTCCCTTCAGTTTCGGCTTAGGTCCCAGGAGAACCCCCGGGCCCCCGCCAGAGCTGTCCAGGAAAGCGTCGTCCTCACTGTCACCGCCCGAGCCCTCTTCCTCCTGTTCGCTGCCTGCTGGGTCTCTGGCTGGTGCCTCCAGCTTCTCCTCATCGGAGCTGTACACCTTCCCCTCTGGGGAGCGAACGCCGACGAGCAGGGAGAGAGGAGGCAGGAAAAGGCAGACAGGTGGGAGGAGGCACATGGAACCGTGGCCCGCAGCCGGACAGCAGGAAGAGACACGTGGGGGGGGTGTGACGGACGGGGGGAGACAAGGACAGCACAGCCAGGGTGAGGCAGGGAAGAGGTTCAGGGAAGACAAAGAAATGGGAAGAAAGGTATTAACCAGCACAGACTTCACTATGGCAGTGGGGCAGGCATAAGTGTCTATCAAAGGAACATCGTCCCCAGGACTGTCCCCTCAACACTCCCACCCCCTTCACCTCGTCCTGCCCACTCGCTACCTTCCCAGCTTTCTCCAAACCCAGACCACGCAGCCCTGGGTGAAGCGTAGGGTCCTTTTGGTTGCTGTCAGCAGTAGTGGGCAATGTAGGACCATCTACATTGGCAGGATAGAGGGGGAGATGGGGGCTGTCGGTCTTTGTCACTCCCCTAGGAAGCCTCATGCAGCCCAAGGGGAAAAGCTACGTGTTGACCCATCTCTCGCCCCTCCTTCCCTCCTCCTTAGAGCTAGAATCACAGAATCTCATTTCCAGATGGGAACTTGAGGGTCATCTGATTCCTTAACCCTATTCCCAAAATCCGGGTCCAAGAAATGATATCCAAGGTCCTAGGAGTCCGAAGGTTTCCTTTCTACGCCTCCTTCCCAATCCTCCCTAACCAGCCCAGCCAGCCCAGACTGGGGACCCCTCCCAGCCACGTGGCCTGAGCTCTCTTCCAATTGCTTAGGCCCCCCCACCATCGAAGGCTCTTGCTATCTTTCCCCTTACTTTAAAATGACGTCATCGCCTTTCCGCCTTCCCTCTCCTAGTCAAGGTTGCTGAACAGCACGAACATCTGCTTCCTGCTCAAGTTCAGAACCCCGAGGCCCCTGAGCTTGATGTCAGCTGGGAGCAAGCAGGAACATTGGGAAGAAACAAACGCGGAAGAGAAAATAGAGATGGCGAAAAAGAGACGTCGCCTCGTTTACGATAGATTACTGAGTGTTTGTAATCACAGCCATACAAACGTTTTAGCCCACACGTAATTCTAAACTTGAACTCAACCATTCGTTTTATTCTTACCCACTGATGCTTTTGCCAGAACTGCAATTACAGAACTGCAAATAATGCATTACGAATGTTTCCAGGGTTTGACTTTTACAAAATCTCTTGCTTTCTGCCCAAAGGACCGATAAGTAGTAAAACAATGAAAAGTCAAAAAAAGAAAACCAACCAACAGGAAAGAGAACAAGAGAAAAATGGATAACCCGTAAACGGAATAGCTCCTGACCCATAGAGTTCGCTGTGTAAAGAGGGGGCGGGCTTCCCAGATGTGGGAGTGCATGTACCCCCACCACATATCACACGCACACTCAAGCGCGCTCCGAGACCGAGAATGCAGCCCCAATGGCGAGATCCTTTATAAGAGAAAAGGGGCGTGCAGGTGTACACGTGGCTAGAACACCTTCCAGCACGCAGAGCTGACCTCTAACCCCTCCCCATCTGCCTGCACACCAGCAAGAACCTCTCAGGGCCTCCAGGACCGGCCCAGTAACTGTCAATGCCCTCCCCGGTCCCAGGGTTGTCCCTTGCCCCTCACTGATGCAATCTACGCCTGGGCGTTTTCTCTAGAGCCATGTCGCCATTTTCCTTAGAGGCCAGAGTTCTGGGCCCACATCCCAAGCCCACCTCCATCTCCATCAGCTTCTTCACCCCTCAGAGGTATTTTTACCCCCAGCCTGCCTTTTCTCCCTGGAGTGCTTCATTCCTTATCTAACCTTCTCAAAATCCACGCGGCACATCCCAGTTCAGCTCACCCAGCCTTCCTATGCTGCTTTTCACCAGCAAGTGGACTCATTCTCTTCTTAGCAGCTCACCCCAGCTGCCTGTACTGCCTATGATAAGCACCCCTCAACACGCACGCCTCTCACCACCCCATGCTTTCTCCCTATCTCGTCCCCAGCCAAATCCATTTTAGTTCCTGCAAGACTCACATCCTTGGTTCCCTCCTTCGTGTCACTGAGGGCTCTGCCCCACGCTATTTTCCCCACGTCCACAGAATGGAAACTCAACATGTCGCAAACGAAACTCGTGATCTTTGCCCCAAGCCGGCTCTTCCCCAAGCCCCATACCCGGATCTTTCCCATCTCTGTTAATGGTAACCCCATCCTCCCTGTTGTTCAGAGCAAACCTTTGTGCTCTCACAACTCAACGCCCAACCCGCCAGCAGCTTCCGATAGTGCTCCTGCCTTTAAAATACACCAGACTCTGACCTCTTCTGGCCACCTCCTCTGCATCCAGCCAGCCCACGGCTCCATCGTCTCTCCCCTGGTTCACTGACATCTTCCCCACACCTCTGCCCCCTCCCCCTTCCCCAGGCTCTTCTCTGGAATATCATACGGACCCTTCCCCTCGCATTCTGGCTCATACCCTAAAGTAAAGGTCCTTATCACTCTTTTAAAATTAAAACTCTCAATACTCCCCACCTCGGCTTTATTTGTTGCTATCGTACATGTCACCAACTTTATTCATTTTATTGGCTCTCTCTTCCTATTAAAATATAAGCTCCATGAAGGTAGGGATTTTTGAGATAGTTTTTCACTGCTTTATCTTCAGCATCTAGAAAGTTGCCTGCACAGAGTAGGCACTCAATAAATATTTGTTGACTAAATAAACTATTCCCAAGCTTGCTCTGTCTCCCTCTCTCTTTGCTTTCCCAGGGTCTCCTAAAATATTCCCCACATCCCCACCCCATGCCAGCTCCAGAGTATTATCTGGAGACGTTCTCTCCAGAGTATTATCCTGCCCACTTTTCAGGGTGCCCTCTGATCTCACAGTAGCTGGAGAGGAACCCAGATGAAGTGGAAAGCTATAGGATCTTAAAAAAATAAAGGACAATCTCCAACATTATTGCTAAACCCTCTCACTTTTCATTTTTAAAATATGGTTTGTAGTAAATAATCACAGAAAAGAACAAAATCTTGTAAAAACTCTGACTAATATTACAATATTTTAAAACAGCTGCTAAAAAGGCAGATACTGGATTTTAGGGCTTGAAGGATGAAATCATTTAGCACAGCTCAGGGTACCCAAGGGGTGTCCAATAAATCTAAATTGATGATGATTGAGATGAGGCTCCCAGGTTCCTTGATCCGGCAGGGCCCTCCTGAGATCGCATCATCCATCCCCCTGTCTTTAGACAGAGCCCATAAAATCCAGCCCACATCAGCGGGCCACCCTCAGTGCTGCTTTTAAAGCCAGACAAGAAGCACAGGTTCACAACCTCTGGTGGTTACTTGATCCCAGTGGGATGCTGAGCGGCAGGGGCAAGAGTTTCTCTCTGAGCCTTTATGATCATGACATTGAGGGCTTTGATAAGCAACTCTTGGAAGGAGGTGGGGGTGGGGCAAAGAAGAAAGCAACCCAGAGGGAAAAGTACAGCTACATGAGATTATGGGACAGTGAGAGAGACCGAGGAGTGGGAAAGAGAAAAAAAGCAGGCAGACAGAGGAGTGAGGCAAGAGATAAGTTCTTTGGAGTAGACATAGCGGCAGAAGAATTAATTATAGAGAAACTGAAACAGCTAAAATGTTTAGAGATGGGGGAGAGAAAATAAGGGGAAAAACTCAGGAGAAAACAAGAGCAAAAAGCTTTTTTTTTTGAACCCCACGCCCTACATTTTTTACCCAAACATTGATTCATTTGGAGCGAAGCAAAACATTTTGGCCCTGCGATTTACTCCATCAACAGTGGGGTATGTTAGAATGCAATACGCGGGCCCACCGACTGGCGTGGTGTTGAGAGCTGGCTTGGGAAGCCAGCGGCCCCGGTTCGGGTCCCGCATGTGAGGGCCAGTGACACTGCCCTCAAAAAAAAAAAAAATGCAATACGCAAAGTGATAGAAATATATTCAGAAGAATTGGATGAGCGAGACAGTAGCCCAATCCTTTACAATATAGCAACCCTGAAGCTGATTATTCTTGTGAATTAGCTAAAAAATAAATGCAAACTATTTTCTTTCATCTGCTTTATAATGAATATTAATAGTTAATATAATAAAAAAAAACAAAAATTGCACATAGAAAAATGTGTTATTGACTAAAAATTGACAGAAACAAATCTTTTTGATGAAATTCATATTTGCAAAATTTGATTTAGAATAATTGGACTTGGTAGATATAATGTCACTAACAGTAAATTTCCAATTATAGATGCTCTAACTGGTTGATAGGAAAAACAAACTTATCAACAAAACAAGACTTTATCGAAAGTTTTACGTGGGAAATAATGATTCTGATGAGAATAATTTCAGCAAGAGGAAAATTTTTAACTGGAAATGATTTGACTGTGCTAGGCAGGTAAGCCAAACAGATAGAAAGCTTCTGTCCTTTGTGTATGAAAATGTTATTACTGGTAATAGAAGAGTGTATTGAATTTTCAACTTGTTCCCTATGGGTAAGTCTAGAGTCAGTGAAAAAAGTGTGGTGTCCATCCAGGGGGAATAATTGTGGGGCAGATTACTTATTAGGAAACATTCAGAGTTCACTGTGAATTCTCCTGGTGGATACTATTACCCTAAGAATCAGAAATCACAAGGTTTGAACCCCAGTTACTCGTAGAGTCCGTGCCATGGCATTAACCCCAGAGAGCAGTGCTCAGGCTCCCCAGATGTGCTTACAGGGGGCCTTCCTTCCAAAAGAAGGAAACAGCTCCTCAGAGACAAGGACGCCCCATCTTGGTAATGGGTCCATCAGGCTGAAGTAGAAATCAAGGGCCAGAGAATCCACGGTAGGTATTTTCCAGTAGAAAGAATCAAAAGCACCAGGCTTGTGCCATGGAGAGGGGGCGTCCCACAGCGGTGGTCACCAAGGACGGGGGTCCCGGGTCATGGCGCAGAAAACCACCCCCGGGGGAGTGGAGAACCATGTTAGATCCCAGCTCCGGGAACGTACAGCGTTCCTCTGCTGTCCCTCATCCACCCTGCCCTGTTCTAGTTTATATGAAATCAATAGTCTTTACATCCCCTGAAGATAAGCCTCCCCGCATTCCACTGACTTCCCTCTACTTCAAAACAATCTCCACAGTCTCCCAGCCTCTCTCAGGACGCTGGGTCTCCCCATTCTCCTCATCAGGTCAACTGGTCAGCTTCCTCAGTTCCTCAACAGAACCAATTTTTTTGGGGGGGAGGGGGGGAGGGAGTCAAAAGGTGAGAAGAAACCCAGGTCATCCCTCAAAAAGAAAAAGAGGTCCATGCGCCAGCACTCTCATTTCTTCATCCTCCTCTCATCATCATGCCCAGCACAGAATTATTCCTCTCTTCTTTTCAGACAGTACTTTCCCCATCGTTTATAGCAACTAACTGACTTTCAGTTTGCTTTTCACTCATCCCCATTCGTTTCACGCCCCCAGTATGCTGCTGCTCCTTCCTATAATTTTAGGTACAATACGGGAAATTCATTGTCACTTTCTCGATTCGTCCCATGACTCTTCAGCAGAGTTGACTCCAGGTGAACGTGAGAATTTCTGCACGCTACTGCCGTCCAGAGCTTCGCCCACCTTCGTAACAAGCTCACGGCAATCTCCCCACCAATCCAAGCTCCGAGCTCCTCCCATCACGTACTTTCTGTCACTGCCAAGAGCACCCTTGTATAACCTTTAGCTTTCCCAAAACACTTCCACATGTATTCTTTTATCTTCAAGAAACTCACTGAAGTGGAGTAGACCTATTTATTAGTAGTAATAACGGGAGGCTAGTGACCTTATTTTCAGGTGAAAATACTGAGTTTCATAAAATGATTGTCCTAAGTCGCACAGCTAGGGCAGGGTCATGCCTAGAACCTTGGGCTCTTCAATAATCGATGCTATTTGCTCCTTTGCACTTGTATCATTTTATCTTCTCTTCTCCTCCCACTTGAAATACAAAGTCCTTTCCCCGGATGCCTCATCAGATAAATAACCTTCCTATCAAACCCGGTTTTAGTTTAGGCCTTACCTGTCTCACTTCTCAGCACAGGGCTCTCTCCCGATTAATACCATCCCTTAATGTTCTCAGAGAAGGTTCTTAAACTTGCCGTAAGAGAGGCCACACTCACTACATTTCACCTTTGTCCTGTACAGGCAATTCCTCATTTTCCAAAACAACATTCCCACCAGATCTTTCTCGCATTTCCCCCCCCCCCGTCATTATTGGGTTGTATAATGTAATCTTACCAGTCGACATTCCTTTTATCGGGTTGCCAGAAAAGTCATGACGAATTTTTTCTTTTTCGCTGCAAAAATGCGTCATGACTTTTACGACAACCCAATATTTAGAAACACATTTTCACACTTAAAAAATAATATTGCCAAACTGTGGAAACAGCTTTGTTTTAATATCCATTTTCTCTAGCTTCTAGTTTGCAACTGTCTCCCTCAGCCCTCAAGTACAGCTCTTTCTTGCACATGAATCAACCTCACTTAGGGACAGGAATTTCCTACTGTCGCCCCTCCCTTCTCCCGCTCCCTTCCCCGGTGCAGAAGTCTCTTCAGAGCCTCACCCCCGGCTCTCTTCTGTCACTCCCAGGACTACTTAACGAGCCAGGGAGAAGGCTTTCCTTCCTAATCCTGAAAGGCAATTACAGGTATGTTCTTTCATTCTTTTTGGTTGAGTTAGGTATCTGTTTGGAGTTTGATTTTGTCTGTCCAGGAGTCCCCTTCCTCTAGGCACTGCCTCTCATCTAATACCCAGCACACTGGACTTGTCAATCATGTGTCTCCACCCTCCTGACTTGTAGGCATGGGACCAATCCTAACGCCCCACCTCCCTGGGGGCCTGACTCAAGCTAATCAGTCATTCTAAGATTTTATGTGTGTGCTAGAATTCACTGGGGTCCCAACCTGGGATTATAAAAATTAAGAGCTGTTTATGCTTGTGCCATCCCCCTCTTCCTGCCTCTCTTCAGGAGAGAATGAGGTGAAGACAGAGAAGCCAGGTTGAGAGTTAGAAAAAAAGACCTAACAACACTGTTTGTGTTCCTGTACCTCATGGTCATGTGAATCAATTACTGTCCCTTTTTAGTTTAAATTAGAATTGAGCTGCTGTCACTAGCAACTCAAAGAGCTCTGACTCCATACACTGCTGTAACTGGAAGTGACAATAATCAGATGACTCCAGGGAAAGTAAGCCTCCCCACCTCACCCCCACAATTCTGCCATGCAAAATAGCTTTTCCATTACGTGAAATGATTCAGAATAACACCACCTAAAACTCTACCAGTTTGAAGTTCATTTGGACTTTTAAAAATCTCCTTAATCCATCTGAGTGTGAATTATTTTAACCCACTGGCTTTGCTCCTAACAAGTTGAGATCAGACATATGAAGGGATAGGAATTTTTTTTTTTTTTTTGAGGGCAGTGTCACTGGCCCTCATATGTGGGACCCGAACCGGGGCCACTGGAGTCTCAAGCCAGCACTTAACCACCGCGCCACTCGGCCAACCCAGGAATTTTGATGAAGAAAAAAGAAGAGGTTTTTTTTTTTTAATGGAGAGAAAGGAGAACAGGCCCCAAGGGGACACAGCAGAAGGGCTTTGGGCAGCCTTGGGGTCTAAGAGGATGCGAAATGTCAGACGGGGGGGCAAAAGGAGGGGGAAAGAGCTAGAGACACAAATGTGAAATCTACCCCTATTAGATTCATATGGTGTTCTCTCCTGGCAGTGTCCATATGAACAGCTCTCAGAAGGCAACACTGCTTCCATTACTCCCAGAGATACCTGTCCTTATCAGCACAGGGAGCCTCACCTATCCTACACAGTTCCTAGGGAAGGTGTCTTTCCCAGCTTCATTCCCAGGAAAGCTCTCCAACCATTTCCAGAACAAGGACAATACGGATCATTTCTAAAGTCACACCTACGACTTGAGGGTGTCGGACAAGTATCTTCACATTTAATCCTTAATTCTATGAGTAAGTATTGTTGCCCTTATTTTACTGGTGAGGAAACTGAGACTTCAGAGGTTAGTATTTCACGGGTCGGTCACAAAGAAAGGGTGGCTGGCGCCAAGATCTGTGTTCAAAGCCCATGCAGAGGAATGCTCGGAATGAAATTAACACTGAATGAAAAAGAGACTGAATCCTGATGTCACCCAATCATAAATACTGTACCCATTGGAGAAATAATGTAAGAGACCAGGACTGACTCCACCCAAGAACTGACTCCACACAGGACTGACTCCACACAGGACTGACTCCACACAGAACTGACTCCACACAGAACTGGATTCCACACAGGACTGACTCCACACAGGAACTGACTCCACACAGGACTGACTCCACACAGAACTGACTCCACACAGAACTGGATTCCACACAGGACTGACTCCACACAGGAACTGACTCCACACAGGACTGACTCCACACAGGACTGGATTCCACACAGGAACTGACTCCACACAGGAATGGATTCCACACAGGACTGATTCCACACAGGAACTGACTCCACACAGGACTGATTCCAAACAGGACTGACTCCACACAGGAATGGATTCCACACAGGACTGATTCCACACAGGAACTGACTCCACACAGGACTGATTCCAAACAGGACTGACTCCACACAGGACTGACTCCACACAGGACTGACTCCACACAGGACTGACTCTACAATGCAACCTTTCTTTTTCTCCCTCCCTGATGGGCACGGCTTTCTTCCTCACCAGGTAAAATCTGTCACAATTGACCCTCCCTCTTTTTGGTCTGGAGAAGAACTATCCCACCTTTATCAAATGTTTCTCTCTCATTTAATATGAGGGAGTACACAGCCATAACTCAGGTAACACCTCCCCGATCCTCAACGACAAAGCCTTTTCTATCCAGAAGCCAGCCCTGATTTCACCTCAACATGTACATATCCCAGCCTTCTCGTCCTCATCAGCTACTGCAACTCAGCACTGAAAAGTATAGAATTTCCCCAACTCCTTTGCTCCAGATGCTTTTTTTTTTTTAAAGGAAACAGTTCATCAATAGGGATGTCCTTATAGGTAAAAACAGAATTGTAGCGCTAGAAGCAACCTCAAACCCCTGACTTTACTGAGGAGGAAGCTAAGACACAGAGAGGTGCGTTTGGCCAAGGCCACTCAGTTAGTTAGTTACAGGCTTCTCGTATCTAGTCTGATGCTGAGAAGAGTTGCCATCCATTCCAGCATGCAGCCCTTCGTGCCTTCACTCTCCGGATAATTTCACCCTCCTCTCACCTCCCAGCACATCTCTGCACCACTTCTCTTCCAATTGCTTCTAACACAGTTCCATCTTCTCCATTACTTGTATTATATCATACCCTTTCCTCCAGAATTCAGTCAAGAAATCCGTCTCCCATTACCCACCCCCAGTTCAGAACTATTGTTCTGTTTCTCCTGGCCTTGTTTTTCACGCAGGGCTTTCCCCCTCATAACCTTCGCCTCTGCCTGGCAGTACCCCACTCCTAATAGAGATTTTTTGTGTCATCACTTAGAGATGACTCCTTTCCCTTCCATGAGGGGAAGGGGCTGAAGAAGCTGCTTCGTTGCAGTACGGGGCTGTCTCTGCCCACAACTTAATTCAGCCTGAGTAGGTCACTTTCTATCACACCAAATCCAAGCATCTCCCCTCCCTATTAAGCACAATATTTCTTCCCCATTACTGGAAGCTGATGCTTTCTCCCAGCATGATCCTATGTCCAATGAAACACCCCAACCTCTTCTTTGTCACTCCCAATCCAGACCTCTTTCGTCCCCATCATGGCCACTGCCACCGTGGCACAACCACCTGCATAGACAGCTCTGGCTCTCACTGGTTCCCAAACAGGCTGTCTTCTCTCCACCTCAGCATGGGGCATCCCCCATCCCCTGTAGATAAAAGCTCTCTCCCACCACTCTCCTTATCATCCCTATGTTAATCCTTCTCTCTTTTTGAACATCTACTTCAGTACTTCTCTCATGTCCATTCCCTAATTCCCAGTTTCACTGCAAAGATCCTTCTTTTCCTGTTACTTCCAAGGCAAAATTCTTGCCTGTAGCTTCCCATTGTAACATCACTCTCAATGCAAAGCACTGCCCATATTATGTTCTTCCTTCTTTCCAATTAAATATTTCCCCCCTCATCATTCCAATTATTGCCTATCTTCCATTATTCCCAGTATAGATTATTCATGCCCATGATTCTAAGAATTACCCTAATTATTTATAATATATCTCTCCATATTTACATGTGTCATTACAGAGGTCCCTTGTCACTTCCACTCCTCAGCGGTTACCTTCACTATGGCACAGGGCATCTCAGCATCCCATTCCAATCCTCCTAGTAAAATCTTCCTCTTGTCATTTCTGAGATCTCTCCTCTCTCTCTCTCTCTCTCTCTCTCTCTCTCTCTCTCCCCACCCCCCCAGGGATTTTTAAACTTTATTGAGCCATGAACCCCTTGGCAGGATGATAAAACCTATAATGCTTTTAGTTGTTTAACTTAAAACACGTAGGATTACATTAGAGGCCAACTGTATAAAAATACAGTTATCAAACATTTTTAAAAATTTATGATGTAATCATATGTTTCTATATTAATTCATTAAATAAAAACATGCCTGCAAAGACTGGAAATTTTTATGAAAATATCTGATTTCTAATGGTGACAAAAATCTCAGATACTACTGAAATTAGTAGTGGTTTCTGGCCTACATTTGTAATTAAAGAAAGTGCTAAATTTTAGTTAGAAGTTAATAAAGATGTAATTTTTCCCCACCCATATTTAACAGACCCCCTCACAAGATGTCCATGGAGTCCATAGCAAGAACCCTACTTTAAATGTGGAGGCTATAAAAATAAGCTTTTATTCTAAGGGATTGAAAGGAACATTAAAAATCATCTGAACCAAGGGCCGGCCGAGTGGCGCGGTGGTTAAGCGCTGGCTTGGGAAGCCAGCGGCCCCGGTTCGGGTCCCACATATGAGGGCCAGTGACACTGCCTTCAAAAAAAAAAAAAAAAAAGTCATCTGAACCAAAACTTTTATGTTACCAACAAGGAGACTGAAGCCTAAAGAAGTTACAAGACTGAATTTCTCCTAGTGTCCTGAACATACGAAGCCCATACGAGACACACAATAAATGGTCCCTGAATTGAACTAAGCAACTTGACAACAATTGCACAGCTAATGAGTGACCCGAACCCTAAAGTTGAGACCTGAACCCATATGTCATGCCTCCTAGATAAATGTTGCTTCACTCACATTAAATTAATGCAATATTTGCCTTTCTTTAAATGTCAGTGGAGCAATCACTCTCACTGAATGCTCATCCTCAAAATTTTTAGGAAAATACCCTCTGGGTCTCCACCACGTCCAAGAAAAATCTCCTTCCTGTTTCTAAGTACAGAAGTCTCTGATGCCACATCACATTAGCATCTGTTTTTCTCTCATGAGTAAATATACCTTGACCGTCATAGTAGATGCCTATTCAGAAATGAACTGATAGTCATCTCACAGGGTCTCTGGCTGCAATCAGATGCTTAGCTTACAGCAATCAGCATTCAAATATCATGCTTCTAGAAGTTTCCCTGATCTTCTGGCATGATTTCCATTCTTACTGCCAATCTCCATTCAGAAATTGGCAAATCTTTCTCTGCTTAGCTTTAAAAAATCAAGTTCACTTACACTGCCTCCTCTCGGGTCTGCCCCTTCATACTCTCTTCTCTATATCCACTACCAATGTTTTCTTCTCCATACTCAACTGGTGTTACCTTTCATATCAATCCCTCACTCTATTTTTATCTTCCATCCAACAATTAAAGATGGAGTCTCTACCATCCCTCACTTCTTAAGTATTTGTGTTCAGGCAATCCAGCCCTTCTCTCCCTGGATGAATCACTGCTCGGGGTTCCCCCAATTTCAAGCTTTCTTCTGCATGTCTCCAAACAGACAGCTCCTTTCATCACCACCCCCCAGTACATAGCATCCTCTGAACCCACTGTCTGTGCGATGTGTATTTTCACCCCATCTCCGTATCTTCAAGTTAGCTTCGATTACTCAGAGCTCACACGCACCTTCCCACACAAGATCATCTCTGCCCATCCCACTCAAGGCAGAATTCTTTTTTCCCTGCCATTCAGAGCTCACTGCTCTCTTTTCTCTATTATTCCTCACATCGAGGACGTCACTATCCTCCCCGGTTCCAAGCTTTTTCTCCCATCACTTTCACACTGCTCTGTTCTTACAGCTCTCTAGATCTGTTATGTTGAATGTGGTCACCGCTGGCCAAGAAGGCTAGTGATGAGCTCAAAAATGGCTAGTGTGAATTCAGTTGTGCTGGAAGTGTAAAACACATACGGGGTTTTCAAGACTTAGTACGAAAAGAGGATATAAAACATCTCATTCAACACTTTTATATTGATTAATGCTGAAATAATATTTTGAATACATAGAGTTAAATAAAATATTAATTTCAACTGTTTCTATTTACTTTTTATATGGCTAATAAAATGCTTTTAATGACATAAATCCTTGCTAGACAGTGCTACTTTGGACTCTTCTGTTGATTCATACTTTTAAGTCTTCCCTACTAATTCAAAATTTTCTTTCATCACTCTTACTACGACACCTTCCACAAGTATACTCAATGCTCCCTTACACTCCAAACATAGATTTTCAATCTACCATTCTCAATGCCTTTTCTACCCCATTATTTCTGTTCATAGTATTTTTTTGTGCCTAATATAGCTTCTGCCCCTGCAATCAAAATCATAATGAAGTTCTGTTTTCTTCTTCATCAGTTCTAGTACAGTGGTATCTTGTCTTAACTCTGAGCAAAATTTTAAAAAATAGTCCTTACGATTCCCAAGAAAAAGAACCTCACTCATCTTCCCCAAATTGGCCTATCTTCACTATAATTTCATTTAAAGGGGCTAGTTACTGTAAACCACTAAACAAATGTAAATTAATAATTTCAGATCCGTGTCACCCAATCACACGAGGACAGCAATTCCTCTTCTGTCATTTTAAAGACAGCATTCTTTCTCCAAACTCTTCCAATGTTAAGTTTTCAATCCCATTCTCTGAGCACAGATGTCTCTTATTTCATGCTAAATACTCTTAATACAATTTTCAAAATGGGGTATTCGTTTTTTTCCACAGTTTTCAGCACGGGCCATGTGTCTTCACTCCCCAAACTGATTTGATGTCCCACATTTCTGGAACTTTTCTTTTCTCACCTATTTTAAGGGGAAAATGAAGACTGGGAGGTAAGTGGGCATGAATGGCGGGGTGAGGAAGAGTTGGGCGAGTTTGTGCTGAGGGTGATAAGAAGCAGCCGTCACAGACAAGATCTCTCATCATTATTCTCTTGGACTGTTTCTTCTGGAATCTCTCTTTACTGCTCTGCACCAGAAGCCCCACTATAAACCCTTTATGTGTATCTCTTACCAATGTGAAGGATTATCTTCACTCCAGCACCTCTCAAAATTCTTCCTCTTTAGAAGATCTCCTTCCCATCATTCTTAGCAAAGAAATTCCTTGTCTTCACTCCAACTATTGAGTCTTTTTTTTATTTGCATCCAAAATTTTCCTCAGATGATGATTTTTCCTTCATTATTTGTGTATATAAATTTCAGTTTCATATCACTCTCAGTATTGAAAAGCCTTTTTAAAAATTCCTCCTAATGTTGAAAGTTGTCCGTTTCCTCCTAGTATATTTATTTAGCTCCCTCCCGGTCTTCTCAAGACAGAACTCTTTCACACACACACACACACACACACACACACACACTTCTGATTCAGAGATTTTGTTCCCTTTTCATTTAGCCCAGGCTAAAAATCCCTGGTACACATATCTTCCAACAGACAGCCCTCTCTCACATTCTCTCTTTGGATAATCTGGATATATAGCGCATTTGTTCCTTTCTTTATTCTTATTTCCTCAATATCTGTATTCTGTTTTTTCCTCCACTTATTCCTTTCCCTCTCTCTCACCGTCTTGTTTTACAGACAATATTGTATCTGCTTCAGAAAAGAGCCCCCATTTTACAAATGGGTCAAAATCAAAACTGAGGGGAACCTGAAAGAACAGGACAAGTTACTTGTTCTGCCATTGTTTGGGCATATCCCCCTCAGTTCCCTCCTAGTGGGGTGTCTCCCCCTCTTCTCTCCCTCAGCTCGTAGTTCCTAGGTGTGTGTGGGTCTTCCTCCAGCTTCTATTGCGCCAAAGCCATCCCTCTGATGGCCTACCTTACGCTCTTTTCTGCCTTAGGAGCACCGTATTCCCAAACTCCTTCCGATCCTTTCTTCCTCCCATCACCCTGCTGGCTGCTCCCCCTCCCTCACTCTGGCCTTTTTATCTCCTAGACTTTTCCTCCCACCTTCCAGCTGCTCTATCATTTCCTTTTGATCCTCCTTAGGATATGCTGCTTACACTTCAGTTGCTGGATCCTCCTGGTCCAATCAGGTACAAAAAAACAGTAGCTGAATGCCCAAAGCCAAAATGCCTGAAACTAAAGGGGAAAAGGAGAGGAAGACAGGCCCTATAACAGCCCTCGGGGTCTGGAAGAATGATTAGCCCTTTGGTCCATTTCAAGGAAGGGGCCAAGAAGCCTCTCACTGGGAATTGCCCTCTCCTGGCAAAGGACAAAAAGGCGATTGCATCTCCTCCTAGTCAGCTCCCAGGCCTCCTGGGGTCACTTCCACCTGCTAAGCTGGAGGCAATGAATAGTTAAGCAGAGGCAGATCCATCCTGATGCTAAAGAAGTTGAAGCTTCAAGAATCCCACACTTGTGTGAAGCCCCTATTTTTCTTAAATAGGGCCCACCAGAATTGTATATGCTTTGCATGTCAGCACACCTGACCCTGACCCTGGATAGGGAAAAGCTTTTCTGTCTCCCAGGGGTTAAGGACCAATAAATAGGAAGCCAGGAGGGCTCTAAGGAGATTGACTTTAAACAGGCTTCTGTTTAATACACCTGCCTCTATTAAGAGGGCATCCTCCCATGGAGGGCCCAGGGTTCCTGCATTAGCTCTTAGCCGAATCTCACTGGTTCCAGAATCAGCTGAATTCTTGACTCGAAGCCTTTGGGCCACACCCAACCCAATCCAACCCAGCCTTTGGCCTCTCCTCTCTCAGCCTCCCGGTCAGCCCTGGTCCAGCAGGTGCCAGGAGCCCCCCCCCCCCGACAGCTAAGGTTTCCTTAGGCCCACCACCCAGTTCTTTAAGGCTTAGCTCTCCATCTGCCAATTCAGAAGTGCTCTCTAGTACCAAGGTGAAGACATGTCACCAGCAGGGTTAGCACTGCTTTGAGACGCTCCCTCTGCCCCTGGATTCACGGAGCCCATTTAGGGTCCGTACAACCTTCCCCGCAGACGCCAGAACGCGCCCGCCCCTCACTGAATTGACAGCTGCCCCAGTGGACCCTCAACCCGGGGTCTTGCCGCTCGGCCCAGGAATTCCGCACTTGAAGCTTCTCTGTTCCCCACAGATTGGAAAGACGAAGGGATCCTGGAAACAGGAGACCCGGGAGAGCAAAGGCCTGAGGACTAAGAAGTTGGCAGGAAAGGCACGGCCTTGGAGGGCAGCGGCGGGAGGCCGCTGGCGAGGCTCCCAACACCCTGGGCACGCAGCGGGGCGCGGGTCTGGGGTCCAGCGGTGCCGTGTTCGGAACGAAGGTGGAGCTGGTTCTGCAGAGCCCGCCCCGTGCGGGTCTGGGGTCGCGGGGTGCGGGCACGTGCCGGCCTTGTGAGCAGGCTGCCGGCTGGGGGTGCGGGGAGCGCGCCTCCCGCCCGACGCCGGGCCGGCCCGGCACTTACCCGGCAGACTTGGGAAAGTCTCTGCGAAGTGCGGGGCCGGCGCGGGCTCGGCCGCTTTCTCCCGCGCGGGCAGCAGCTCGTCGGCTTCCAGCGCGCCCTCCGGGCGCCGGCCTCCGGGCTCCGGGCGGTTGCGCGCAGCGGCGGCGGCGGCGGCGGCGGCGGCGAGCTCCGGGGGCCCGTAGAAGGCGTCGGGCGGCTCCGCGAAGCTGGGCAGCGCAGTGGTCAGCGCCACCATGGAGGGCACGGCCTGGCCCAGCCCCGCGCAGAAGGTGTTGCTGAGGCGGCCGGCGAAGGAGGCCAGCGGCGCGAGGGGCGGCAGGCCGGCCGGCAGCGGCGCGGGGGCCAGCGCCTGCGGCAGCACCAGCGGCCGGTAGGGCATGAACATGGGGTAGCCGGTGTAGAGCAGGTGGCCGGCGCGCGGCGGCGGCGGCCCGATCAGGGCGTCGATGGAGAAGGCCGTGCCCGGGCCGCCCCCGCCGGCGCCCCCGGGGGCGCCCCCGCCGCCGGCCCGCTGCATGGCGCGCCCCGCCGTGCGCCCCGCAGGACCCGCAGGACCCGCAGGACCGGCCGCGCTGGCGGCGGGGCGCGGGCTCGGCGCGGTGTGGCTCCGGCGCGGCGCTGCCGCGCTCTCATAAGGAGGGAGGGGGCGGGCGGGCGGCCGGGGGTGCCGCCCTCCGGACTCATCCATCTTCCTCAAATTACGCTCCGCTGCCTCCCTCCGCCCGCCGCCGCCGCCGCCGCGCCGGCCCTCGCCCCCTGCGCGCGGCGCGTTCCCAGCGGCCGGCCCGGGACCCGCGCCCGCCCCCCGCGGCCCAGCCAACTATTATTAATGGAGATTGATGAGGCCGGACGCGCCGCTTTGTGAAAGTTTGCGGCCCAGGAGGAGGCGGCTGCAGCTGCGGGGCCGGCGCCCCCCCCCCGCCGCCCGGCCCGCCCCCCGCTTCGCCCCCCGGCCGGGCCCCGAGCCCGTGTCCCCACGCGTGTGCCCGCCCGCGACGCCCCCGCCGCGGCTCCCGGGCCGAAGGACAAGGCGGGACAGGGCCTCGGTGCCTTCTCGGGCTGCGGGGCAGGGACGGCGAGGGGCGCCGAGGCTCAGGGCCACTCGTGTTGGGGCCCTTTTCCGCGCGTGGCCATGCCGTCCCGGCCCCATTCACACTCTCCGCTGGCCGCTTGGCAGTGGCCTCCCCGCTGCCTCCTCGTTCCCTCGCGGGGCGCCCTGCGTCCCTCACTCTGGCCTCCTGTGTCATTTCCTCGAGGGCCCACGCGATGCCCAGTACTTACCAGCCCTCTCACCTCTCCCCCTCCATCCTTCTCCCGCCCTTCCCTCCCTTGCCCTCCTTTCCATCGCTATTGCTGTTTGATTACTCCTAGGGCTCACTCCCTATCCCATGCTTATTGTATTCCCGCCTCATTTCTCACCTATATCTGTATCTCTTGTCTGTCTATCTGTCTCCCGCCCTCGCTCTCTCTCTCTCTCCCTCTCTTCTGCTATTAATTTCCCTGATTGGCTCCCCAGCTCCAGCGCCGCTGATGAGCCCTATTCATTCCCGGGCCTGACACTCTCGACCTGCCCTGGCTGATTGCTGGGGGCTGGCCCCAGGAGCGCTGACGAGCCCCAAGGGTCAGCGGCGCTAATTATCCGCTAATTGCTGATGACTCCACTCACCTCCCTCGTTCTCAGACACTGAGGTGGTGGCGCCTTTTACCCTCCCCCTCCTCCGGAGTCCCAGCAGTAGAGTTGTCAATCTAGAGGCAAAAGTCATGGGCACTTTTGCTTGATAGGAGCCTCAGATCAATGGGCAAGAAAGACAAGACAGGCAAGTCAACAAGAAGAAGAGTGACCCGAGCTTCAGGACTTAGGGTTCCAAGCCTGGCCCGCCAAAATGGGGGACATCTGGTGGTCACTGGGAAACTGTTATTCAAGTGGGGCCAGGGAGAGCCAAGCTCATCAAAATTAACAGTAGCCAAGCCAGGCAAGTTTAGGAGGATGCATTTGGCTCAGGTGAGGAGGGAAACCTATGCCAACGAGCCTCAGCGTTTCTGAGCCCAGACAGAGGAGGGCAGGAGGGAACTTGACCTCAGTGACGTTTGTTCAAATCAGGAGTGGCCTAGTGAACTCCACTAAGGTCAGGCTAATGAGTACAAAATCAGCACCCCGAAAGACATTATCACCACAGTGGGGCAGAAGAGGGTGGGACCCAAGAAGGGTCTTTGGTTGTGCTTGACTGACAGACAGTCCATCAGAGAGGTAAAGGGAGGAGGATGTGATTTCCATGCAGGCCCAATCGATCTATCATGGACTCCACATCAAACTCAGTGAAACTTCTGAGAGATGAGCCTGGTGGGAAGATGTCGACATGGGGGAAAAAAAAAAAAAAAAGATGGGGCTTAACTTAGGTCTGGGAGCCCAAACTCACTACTAAAGTACAAGGATAATCAGGATAATCCTTGTACATTCTGCTAAAGATATTTTCCAGAACCCTTTGTTAAATTAACCAAGTACTTCACAGTGCCAATACGGAGACCAGACTTCAAAGTGTATTGTACTTAAAAAGTGAAAGAGGTAAGTACTTGGTTTGATGTCTCTACAGTGTTGGAAACACAATAGAGGCTTATTGACTTGATAAATTATTGAGGGAACTTTGGGCTACAGTCACTGAAATTAAAGCTGTATGAGCAGTAACAACACCAATCAAACATAGCATGAAGGAAGAGCCATTTTTAAAAGTAATTGCATTTTTTTTGCATAGGTAATAAAAATCAGATAGCACAAAATTCCAAAAGCTCAAAGGATATATATAGTGAAACGTCTCCCTCTCACCAGTCCTTTCATTAAATGGCCACTTTAATAAGCCTGTCACTCTCTGGTGGGACAGAATGGATCATGCATTGTCAAGGACTCAAGGTTAAAGATCCTCTGATCTTGAAGATGTATGTCACCTAGCTTAAGCCAAGAGCTTATTGTCCAGAGCTACCCTCAGTAAAGTGGAACCCTCTGTGCCAGAGAGAACAGGCATAAAGCTTGTAGCCAACAAATCCCAGTGGGCCACCAACTCTGAAATGAAGAAAGGGAGACCCCCGGACTTGGTTTTGCCCTGCTGTGGTGGGCGTTTGTTAGATACCATATTTTATAATCCATTTATACCCTCTATCTGTTCCCTTGTCACGCTGGAGTCATGAAGTGTGACTTCTGCATAGTCCTTGACATTCAGTGGCTAGACTAGGACAAAACCCCTCATAGACACAGTGGCAAACTGAAGCAGCCCACTTCCTTTCCCTGCCCTTTCATGAACCGTGGCACTGAGGCCACATGGTACGTGGAAAAAAGCGTTGGCTAGAGTAAAAAGACCCGGAGTTAAATTCTTGTTCTTGACCCCTCACTGGGCCGTGTTACCTTGGCCCCTTTGTGACTTAACTTCTCCATCTGAGAGAGACAGCGATTAATATCCACTCTGCTCAGTCAGAGAGCTGGTGCACAGGAGCAAACACCTTTCAGAAGGAGCTCTTCCTGCACTAAATGGACCCAGAAGAGCAGGGTGGTCAACAGCAGAAGCCCCCCAAGTTAGTGGCTCGCAGAAACGGCTCCTTACTCTGCCATCAGTACCAAGGACAGAAGCTGTCGCTGTGGAATCTGAGCGTGGCTCCTTTCTTCACCCAGAGAAAACTCTGTGGTTCTCCTGCTGGATCCTGAACGGGCCGGGCCCATTGTGGGCAAGCGCCCCCCACCACCCCGCACCCCGCCTAAAATGGAATTCTAAAGTTGCTTCTGTAATTATCCACTTGGCCCCCTCGCATTACTCCACCTGTTGGGGCAGCGCTCCTGCAGCGGGGTTTTATTTGGACTCTGCCCTCTCTGTACCTATGTGGGACCCGATCACCTGGCCTCCCCGCCGTGATTGGAAACCCAGCATCCAGGATGCGAAGGACGCACCAAATGTTCTAAAGTCAGAGCTGGCAGATCTGTAGCCTCCGCCCCACTCCTGGGCGGGAGCAAGTGCACGGACGGCGGGCGGCGGCGCGCCCTGTCCGCGGGCCCCCTCTGGTGGCGGCAGCGCGCCCCTGCGTCGCGGCGAGCGAGGCGCGGAGAGCGCGGGCGCCCCCTCGCGTTAGCCAGGGAGACGCGCGGAGGGCAAGGGCCCAGCACCAGGTGAGCCGTCCGAGGGCCCGCCGCGGGCGCTGCGGGGTCCTCCACGGTGCGTGTCCTGATTGGGCGCCGCGCTTGCACACGAGAGCCTTCACAGCTGGGCATCACGCGCGTAGGTTCGTGCATGTTTGGGGCGTTCAGGCACTTGAACCGTGTGCATCCGCCGTGTGCCGTTTGTGTGCGCGCACATGCCACGCGCGGATCGGCTGGTGGCGGGGAGGTCCGCGCCTCCAGTGCAGGGCGGAGTCCTCACGGAGGCGTGAAATTGGTTTGGAGCAAACACATTACGGAAAGCAATTACCGGGGAGAGGTTCTGGGCCCGCGGGACCCGCAGCCAGGAGGCTGGGGAGGAAGCTCCCTGGCTTGCAAGTGTGTCTGGATATCTGTCCCCAGGAAGGACCCTCCTCACCCGGCGCAACAAGGGGAGAACAAGTGACGGTGGGCAGCAGGCCCTTATACTGACCACTTCTAACCGCCTTTCTTCCCGTAGCCTCCTTAAAAGATCCCCAGGTAAGGGTCAGAAATCCTTACCCCGTAAGAGGCGCCCACCTTCTGTGAAGTCTCCCCAGAGGCCTGCCTTATCGCTTGCCGCTTTCTTCACACCCTCACCTCCTGCTCCCACATGCCTTTTTCTTTCCCTCCGTTGTCTCTTGTATCTGAACGTATTCTTCACACACTGGTTTTTCGATGGGAAATTCACTGAGGGCAGGAACAGGTGTAGGTATACCGACTGCCCCAAACCTGGGTCTCGGGAAGCCGAAAACGACGTGGATGGAATTAAACCGAATTCCCATCAAAATGCATAGACTGGCCTCTCAGAAGAGCCATCCCCGTGGGAGTCAGGACTCTCTTAGAACGGAGCCTTAAACGTCTTTCACAACCCAAGCATCCCACACTGATACGCCCAGACCTGCCCTTGTCCCTGAATTCCAGGCTCACAGATCCAGACAACCCGGTAACACAGCCCCTTTGAGATGCCTAACAGCCAGCTGCCACTGGGCAGCCCCCACACGGAACCGTCGGTTTCCCAGCCACCTGCTCCCCCCCACCTTCCCTGCCTCTGCCTGGACCCCTGCAGGGCCCGCCCGCTGGGCCCTGATCCCCGCCCCTCCCCCAGCCACTCAGCAGCCAGCGCGGCCTTTTAAAGCCGAAACCAGCTCAGGGCACTGCTCAGCTCTTTCCCATGCACCCACGTGGCGGGACCCTCCTTGGCATTCCAGGCCTCAGGTTAAATGGCACCTCCTCCAAGAGGAGGCTTCCCGGCCACCCACTCTCAAAACAACTCCCTGTCACCGTCTCTCAGTGGCCGTTTGAGCTCCTCTACAGAGGGCGCCTCGTTCTGACCCTTGCCCCGACTGCTTAGTGTCCCCCACTGGAGGGCCCAGCGCCCGGACCGCAGGGGGCACGCTCCGGCCCTTGCTAAACCAACGAATGGACACCCGGGCGTCCAGAGAGGCGGCTGCAGAGTGGAGCTCACGGACAGGCCTCGCAGAAACTGCCTCCTGATCGTGTCCCAAAACCTGCGCCCCTTTGCCAGGATCGACCTGGACGCTGCACAGCTGAGGGTCACGCCCGTCACTCTGATGGCGTGTGGGCACCTCCCATCAGGCGGTCCGGTCCTCGCACCTGCAAGCCCAAACCAGGCCGATCATCCCAAGGCCGGCGAGGCCAAGGTCACTCAAATGCCCCGTGGGCTTCCTGTGGCCTTGGCCTCGCTCCCGCCGCCTCGCACCACCCTGGCCCTGCCCGTCGCTCCCAGCGCTTGGCGGGCAAGTAGAGAAGTCCACCTTGTGCACACTCCGTGGCCCTGGGAAACCTGCCCAGCAACCCTTGTCGTCACGGGTCGTAGTGTATTTAATTGGCTGCTCTGCCGCTCCGATCAACGCCAGGTCCCTCCTTTGGTAGGCTGCAGGTTCCTGGCGGCTGGGGCTCCCTCCTGTCTTGTTTTACAGATGCCGAAAGGAGCCCAGGGAGGGGAAGAGACCTGCGTTTCACCAATTAATAGAAAAGCCAGGACTAAGCCCCAGGGGTATAGCTCTCAGCTCAGCTCCTGCCGCTGCAAAGAGAGGCAGGAGCCAGGTGTGCATCGGTGCTGCCTGACCTGCAGGACAGGCAGGAGGGAGAGTTGTTCGGGGTTTGTTTTTTCTAAACCTGGGTCTCCCCTTCATGCTTGCACCCACCTTCCTGTTGGCCTTTCTGCCCCTCTCCGCTGCTCCTAGCTCTCAGGCTGCCCTTACTGTCCTGCCCCACGGTCTGCACTGCCTCACCCGCTGAAGCTCTGCCCTGCCCAAGCCAACCACTGGCCAGCTGTCCTTTAGCCTTTTTCTTACACGATCATCTGGCAGCCATTCTGCCACATCACGGGCCAGAGGGGCAGGGATCTGCCTGGGATCCCTCAACAGCTGGCGAATGACAAAGCAGGAAGGTGGCACAGCTGACATCATGGGGCAGATCCAGGGGGGACCCTGTGAGCGGGCCAGCTCAGAGGCAGGTCTTTTCGGCAACAGCACCAAACAACACAAGTCCGGAGGCTTTAATGTGCATACAGGGTTTGCATGGGCCAGAGGGGACCTCAGGAGACCCCCAAGAGGAGTGTATCACTTGCTATGAGTCCTAGGTCTCTCTCCATCAAACATGGCCCGCCTGCCTCTCCCTGGTGGGAGCGTCCACTCTGCCAGGGGAGATGGACCTCCTGCGGAGAGTGCTGCCTCAGCCTCAGTTGGTTCAATTCAGTTCTTGGTTCGGGGCAGTGAGAAGAGGGCCGGGGGTCCTGGGGTCTGCAGCACACGCGTTCAGGCTCTCTCAAAAGGCAGTGGACATCTGGAAGGAGAGGTATGCATTCAGAGAGGTCTGCTGGTCAGGGGGGCTGGCTGGCTCTGGCCAGGGCCCTGCCCTCAACTCTTCTTTTACTTACTCCCCTCCCTCTGAAAGAAACCCTGCGGGGACTGTCCACAGAGCCCAGGACTCACCTAGTTAGTAGAGCACATCCTCGAAGTCCAGCTGCAGGTAACGGAGCAGGCGGGGTGGCAGGGGAAGGCGGGGCAGGGCGTGGGGCAGGCAGTCCTCCAGGTGCGCACGGAGCACACAGCGGCTCAGGTGCTGCAGCGATCTGGGCTGCCTCACCAAGGCAAAGAGGGACGAGTAGAAACGGTGGTGCTTCTGGGGATAGAATGAGCGGCTCAGCAAGACAGGCTTGGACAAGTGGCACCCACTCCGCCCACAGCCGGAGGCTGGAGGCCAGTGGATATCTTCAGGGGCCTCTTAGGAGTGGGGAACGCGTTTGGGTGTTTGCTCTGTGGGTCTTCTCCTGGCACATAGGAAGGTCTCTGGATCATTTCTGTGGGGCAGAGTGAGGGGGTTGACAGGCCTTCCATTTAGGACAGGCTGAGTGATTGTGTCCTGGGATCTAACCTGCAGGGTTTCGGGAGGCACCAGGCCCATGGCCTCCTCGGGAAGCTGCATGGCACTGTAGGTGTTCATCAGGACCTCGATGGTCCGTGGGGACATGCACCACCGCTCCAGCACCTGGAGGAAGCAGAGAGAGATGCCCAGGGTTGCCCTACACTGCAGGTCCCCATCCGTCCACACAGCATGACCAGACAGCACTAGCACAGCTGTTGTGGGTTGAATGGTGTCCCCCCCAAAAGATCTGTTGATGTCCTAATCCTCATACCTATAAATGCGACCTCTTTAGAAATAGGGTCTTTGCAGATGTCAAGTTAAAATGAGGTCATTAGGGTGGGTCCTAATCCAATATGACTGTTATCTTTATAAGAAAACAGATGTAGGCACAGAGCAGGGAGAACAGCCTGTGCCGGTGGAGGCAGAGATCGGAGTGATGCACCTACACGCCCAGGAACACCAAGGGTTATGGGCAACCTGCAGAAGCTGGGAGGCTGGCATGGATCAGATCCTGCCTCAGAGCCTCCGGAAGGAACCAACCCTTCCAGCACCTGGATTTCACCCCCAGGTCTGTGAGGGAACACATTTCTATTGTCTTAAGCCACCCAGTTTGTGGTACTTTGTTACGGCCGTGACAGAAAACCAATATGCCAGACAACATTTCTATCATGCATAATCTATGCCAGATACTTTTCTTAGCACTTAACATGTATTAACTCTCTTAATCCTGTCCCTACAAGGTAAGGTATAAACTGTTGTGGATAATAGTTTATTATCCCCAGTAGTTTATTAATAAAAATGGGGATTATTGTCCCCACTTTACAGACAAGGAAGCTGAGGCACAGAGACGTTAAATAACTTGGCCAAGTTATAGTTCAAGCAATCTAAGCCTGGGAATGTGGCTCTTGGCCTTAACTATCTCGCCATCCTGCTCTACTGGCTAAAAAGATTAGTCACTGCATGAGGTAGAATCTGCCCGGTGCTAAGTGAGGGGTAGAGATGGCTACAAGAGGGGAGCAGTGAAGAAGGCTGGGTGGTCAAAAAGGGCTTCACAGAGCAGGGGGCTTGGGCTGTGAAGGTGAGAACTCAGGAGTGGGGGGTGTATTCAGGGAGAAAGGACCAGGCCAGTCGAGGCCTGATGTAGGAATGGGGGTGGGATCAAGTTGGAGCCAGGTTCATGCTTTCATTTCTTCATTTAGCAAATGTTTACTGAGGGCCACTATGGGCCAAGCCCTGGGTACCCAGACTGAGGCGGATACCCAGGTCCCTGTCATCTGGGAGTTTCTCTTTCAGATGGAAAACACAGCTTACAGCCATGCCGCTGCAAAGAAACACAAGTAGGCTTGGGGACTACTGTGACTGGCAGGGCACTGTCCTAGATGAGTGGTGAGGAGGTGGCCTGATGCAGTGAGGGGCAAGCCTTGCGAGGGGAGCTGCCTGTGCAGGGGGATCATCCACACGGTCAGAAAGGCAGCCACACACGGCTCGGACACACAGAGGAACTGTCATGCCCACACATGCCTGCACGTGACATCCATAAGCAGATTCGTGCTTCATACACACAATCTCTTGGTGTATCTCACGATGCAGGCAGTGGCCACAGACCCTTTGTAAAATGTGAGGAAGGCTAAGTGCCCCTGCGCAGGCAGCGTCCTGTACAAACATAATCCCCTCCCCCAAACACATGGCATGTAACATTAGGGGCTTTCACACCCCGCACAAGGAGAGGAGCCCCCCTGCCTGGTGGGCTGGGAGAGCTGCGTGTACTGGGCGCTGCTGGATAGTGGGAGCAGGTGGAAGGCCTTATCCAGGGAACCCGGAGAAAGCATCTCACACACCTGAGGCCCTCTCTTCTGGCCCTGGGCAGTGCTCACCAGAGCTGCCCCAGCCCGTCTGCCCGGGACGGGCCTCTTTGCCTTACTCCTTAGAACTAGGAAAGCACAGGCAGATTACACCCATTTTTTTTTTTTTTTTGAGGGCAGTGTCACTGGCCCTCATATGTGGGACGCCAGCACTTAACCACCGTGCCCCTCGGCCGGCCCAGATTACGCCCAATTTCCTGCTTCACCTTCTCTCCTGTCAGCCGTCCAGGCCAGTCTCTCTTCCTTCCTGGCCCACGCCGATTCTGCCTCTGCACTCTGCCTGGATGCCTGTGCCGCCCTCCTGTAGCTCTTCACCCCATCTCAAGTCTCCCCCTCTCCCAGGAAGCCTCCGGTGGCTATTCTAACCTGCATCTCTCTCTCCCTTGTCTAATGATGCCCTACCCTGGGATGACGCCTAACAGCTTTCTCCACGTCTTTCACATACACTCCTGAACTTTCGAACGCCTAACAGGCACTGAGCAGGAACTCCAGGCTACTCCCTGTCCAAACGGCTTTCTACGTGGGAAGGCATTTAGTTCTCACACTAACCCTAAGAAGCAGGCATGCCGTTATGTCCCTATTTAACAGATGAGGAAACAGAGGCCCAGAGAGGTTAAGCCTCTTGCTGGGGCTCACACAGGAAGTGTGTCTGGCTCCAGAGCCTGCACTCTTAGTCATCACCTACCTCAGAGGTTGTTGGGAGGACTGAGGGAGCCCACGTAACAGGTCGCACACCTTAGAACAGTGTCTGGTGTGGTCGGGGCTGTGCTGGCTCCTACTGGTTACCTGCTGTGGCCCCACAGCTTTGCATCACTGTTAGGCCCAGGCTGTATTGCATGCAGGGGACTTGGGTTCAAAGAATTCCAGTGACTTGCCTATAGTCACATGGACAAACATCAAAGCCAGGTCTCCTGAGCCCCCGGTCCGGGATGGAGAACCGGGGCCGGCAGTGGTCCCGGATGGGCCGTGGACGTCTGCTTGCAGGGGGAAGTTCCTCACCGGAGGACAAGCACCCCAGCCAAGCCTGGGGCAGCTGCCAACCACGGGAAAGGGATGCGGGCTCCTTCCTGCACATTTTGATCATGGCGCCCACCTGGGTGGAGGGATGAATGGGGCCCTTTATCGTGCTGGCTCCCTTGGTCCCAGGGGCAGGGAGGAACAGGGCCAGAGAGGCGGGCAGTGAGATCTCCGGAAATCCATTTGCCACTCCGCCTCCTCCTCCCAACCTGTCCCCGACTATGGGGACATCATTAGCTGTCAGAGCCGCCATCAGATTACAGGGAATTGCTCGTCTCCTAATTATCTGGTGTTAATAGGAGATTAATTAGTGTTAATTGTTGATTTTCTTGTATTTTCCCAAAGGGGAGACCAATCTGCCGAACTCTCGGGCTGTTTAATTATTTGGTCTTGCTTAGGAATCTAGACAGATGCTTCTAGGCTTGGGAGGGAGGGAGAGAGGCGGGGACAGAGGGGAGCATGCAGGACGGGACGGAGGAAGTGGACACGCCGGGAGGTAGGGCAGGGGGCACCTGCCCACAGCTGAATTGGTCCTGACCCAACCCCTCAGAGAACTGGGTTCCCCACCCCAGGCCCAGTGTCCCTCATGACATCATTAGCCCCCTCCAGACACGACACAGCACGAGACAAGGCCCCCTGCCAGGGCCTCAGTAACACAGGTCTTCCAGTTGAACTCACTTCGGGGAAATTAACATAAAATAAGATACAGATTGGACACTGACGGTGAAAGTCTTTCCTAGGTGCCAAGACAGCAGGGGCTGGACTGCGCGATGCGTGTCCTGCTAAGCTCTGCCTGCAGTGGTCAGAAAGCCTTGCACCTCATGACCTGAGCTCACCACTCTGCCCTAGGGGAGCCGCTCCTGTACCCCAGGTGTCTCACTGATGGCTCCCACTGCCAGGCAGGGCTTCCTAAATGCTACTTTCATCCGCTTCCTTCCTAATGAAGAAACTGCTCCTTCTGCCCACATCGGTCCTGACTCCTCCTTCAAGACTTCCGATCCTTTATCATCTGGCCCCATTGCCTTCAGTCCACCTCCAGCACACGTGCATGAATATGAGCATATGTACACACGGACACACACACAGCCCTCCTGCTGGCCATGTCCTCATCTTTGCCCCCTGGTGGGCTTTGCTGACTTTGGAATGAAAGACTGCACTGACCTATCAAATACCCAAGTGTTCCGGGCTGCATCCCTGCGTCTCCTGTCCTCTCACCTTTGTTGCCCTCCCTCTGCCCCCGGCCCTGTACCTTGGGGAGGGCCCCAGGCCAGACGCGGACAGCGCCGTGGTTGAGCAGAGCCCGTACTGCGTGCTCGGGGCTCTGGGCCAGGGCTGCGGGCGGGCCCTGCAGGGCACAGTGCAGGGCCGTGTGTCCCCCATAGTCCATGACGTTGACGTTGACACCGCAGGACAGGAGTAGCTCCACGACAGCCGCGTGGCCACGGCGACAGGCCAGGTGCAGGGGCCGCCGCTTGTCCTGGTCGGCAGCATCAGGGTTGGCGCCAGCTGACAGCAGCAAGCGGCACAGCTGGAGGCAGCGGGCTGTGGTGGCTTCGGCGTCGGCAGGGGACGTGCAGCGGGTGTCACAAGCAGCCAGCAGCGGAGTCCAGCCTTCGGCATCACGGGCATCAGGGCATGCCCTGTGTCTCAGAAGTAGGTCTGCCAGCTCCACATGGCCAAGCCGAGCAGCCACATGCAAAGGGGTCTCTTCTTCCTCGGACCGACCATCCACTTTCGCCCCAAACCTCAGCAGTAGCTTTACACACCTAATGAGGGCGAGACGGAGGTGGGGAGGGCCATGGGGTGCAGACCTTCACCCCTGCCTTCCCGCCAATCTGAGCAAAGCAGACATGGAGGAGCCTTGGGTGGTTCCTGGTTCTGTCTACCTCCTGCGGGGTCAACAATGCTCTCTTTTCAAGTTCACACACTCTCTGCAGGAATAATGCACTAAACCCTTGGTGAGAGGAAAAGTCACGCTCCATTATCCACTTAGAAAAGGTGCCTTCCGAGGGCCTTCCAAGCTCACTTGTTTTAGGCTCACAGTGTTCCTGCGGCAAGTTCAGATGAGGAAACCGAGGCCCTGAGGGTACGAGGATCTTAACCACATTCCCAAAGTTAGCAAGGGGAGGCGCTGGCCTTCGGGTCCAGGGGCAGCAGGGCAGTTGGAGGGACTGGAGGAGGAAGTGGGGAGTGGGGCCTGGCCGTGGGCACAAATGGAAATGGGCTCAGTGGGACAAAGAACAGCAAAGCCTAAATTAGCCAGCCGGATTTGTCCCTCGCTGGCCCCACAGAAGGTTGTGTATGCCTGTGAGAACGTGTGTACCAAATTCAAGGCCAAGGGCCTTGGCCTCCTTGCTAAGATGAGCTCCAGTTTCCTCATCTGTCGAATGGCCATAACTGCTGAGACCTGGACTTAGATAATGTTGTCGGCAGCATGTGAGACAATGCCTGAAAAGCTCTTATCCTAAGAGTTCGTAATGCAGCATTTGGAGGGGGTAGTTGGTGGTATAGATGCTGATGGATCGTGTGGGGGCTCCTTATATTATCCTGCCCACATTTATATGGTTTCGAAATTCTCCATAATAATTGTAGATATACATTTGCTTACGCAAGACAGGAAGGAAGGATTGTCACTGGGTGTGACGTCAGGGAGGCTGGGCTGGAAGATGGCCAGCACTGAAAATGTAAGACTGTAGAGAATTACATTGTCCGATGCAGTAGCCACCAGCCACATGTGGCTACTGAGCACTGTGACATGGCTTGTCCTAACAGAGACATGCTGTAACTGTGACTACATACCAATTTGAAGACATGGTACAAAGCAAGAATGTAAACTATCTCATAGTTTCTTTGTGTTGATTGCATGTTGAAATGATAACATTTTGGATCTACTGTATTAAATATATTATTAAAATTCATTTAGCCTGTTTCACAGATTATTTATACACCTGTGTTCACAGCAGCATTGTTCATAATAGCCAAAACATGGAAGCAAACTAAGCGTCCATCAATAGATGAATGGATAAATGCACATACAATGGAATATTATCCAGCCTTTAAAAAGGAAGGGAGAGAGTGGCGCGGTGGTTAAGCGCTGGCTTAGGAAGCCAGCGACCCCGGTTCGGTCCCACATATGAGGGCCAGTGACACTGCCCTCAAAAAAATAAAATAAAATAAAAAGGAAGGGAATTCTGGCATATGCCACAGCATGGAGGAACCCTGAGGACATTAGGCTAAGTGACAGAAGCCAGTCACAAAAGGACAAACACTGTATGATTCCATTCATACTTAGAAATGGCCAAGATGGTAAGTTTTATGCTACATACATTTCATCACTGTTTAAATAATTAATTTCGCCTGTTTCCTTTTCATTTTGTGATAAGGCTACTAGTATATTTTTAAATACCTACATGGCTCACATCTGCAACCATACTATGATAAGTCAGTGGAGTCCTCTGAAGGCTGACAAGGTTAACAGATGAGAGAAAGTCCATGAAAGCAGGACGCAAGCATCAAAAATATGGCACCATTCAGGGGCAAGATGTGAACATTTGGCAGGTGTACAGTCAGTTGAGAAAAAGCCTCCACTGTATGTGCAATTAGATTACAGATTTTCCAAGGCTCCCTTTGAGGGATTCTATGCTCATCAAAAAATTGTGAGAACTCATCTTCCAAGGTTCCCTATACATAAGGCATAATTACTTGTGTCGCGATGAAGCAATATTCCCTATAGTAAATAATATGTTGGCACATTTGGGTATATCCATCAGCTTCTCGTGAGTTTGGTTAGCTGGACTCAACCCTGAAGCCCATTTATCTGAGAGTGCCCATCAATCTGGAAATGCCAGATCTGCCAAGGTGAAAGCCAGACCCTGCCCACAAGGACCACCGCAGGCCCTAACTGGGGGCTGCTATTCTCTAAAGCCAATCTGGATCAGTGGACAGCCAGTCCCCGAGGGCAGGATTGTGCCTTGGTTGGTATTGTACTTAGCACAGTGCCTGGAACATAGGATAGCTGAGAAAACATTAAAACTCTACAGTACATTATGGATCCCCATAATGGACCCAGACAAGCTCCCCAATACAGGAACCTGCCACACCCCTCCCCCACCTCTGTGGAAGCAGCCACGGTCCCAAGTCTAGGTCATTCCAAAATCCCTGAGGCCATTGGTTGACTGGTTTGGGGAGCAATTGCATCCTGACTCCCTGAGCCCTCACTCCTCCATCCTGCCCACCCAGCCTGCCAGCCCCTGAATGCTCCCCCTTTCTCCCCGAGGTCATCTCTTTGTCTCCCCTAAAAGTGGAATGGGGGTTGAGGGGAGGAGTCACTCACTCAAGGGTGCCAGCCCCCCGGCAGAGGTGCAAGGGGCGCTTCCCATCCTGGTCAGGGATGTTGGGGTCGGCTCCTGCCGCCAGCAGCACGTGCACACAGGCCGCGTGGCCGGCAGCACAGGCCTCGTGCAGGGCGGTGCGGCCCTCGGGGGCACTGTCCGGCCTGGCCCGCCGCCTCAGCAGCAGCCGCAGAACTTCCGTGTGGCCCCGGCCGGCTGCCACGTGCAGTGGGGTGGTGAGCTCCTCTTCATATGTCAGAGACCAGAGTCCTAGGGAGGAGGGGACATGGGTCAGACCTGGAGCGAGGCAGAGAGCTGCAGGCACTGGGGGAGGTGGGCCGAGGCCGGGAAGAAGGAGCCCAGAGCTCCACCCAGCCCCCCTCTCCCACTCAGACCCCCAGGGCCCCTGGCCCATACTCAGAGCTCGGATGTTGAAGCGGAAGTCCCTCCATCGCTCTGGGTCGCTGGTATCAAAGACGGAATCCGGTGCCAGCCCGGTGCTGGAGTCGGTGAGGATGCGGGAGACAGAGCCCACATCCCCGGCCAGCACCGCCTGCCACAAGGCCAGGGCAGGTCCCGAGGCCGTGCGGGTGACGATGGGTCCCGGGCCAGACTCCGGGTGCTCTGCGGGCCCTCCGCTGGGCTTCTCCACCAGCCTGGCACAGAGGGCATGTCTGCCGCCCAGGGGCTCTTCCTGCCCCCTGCACTCTTTTGGAGACCAGCTCATGCGAGCATATGGGAAGGGGGTTGGGGGAAAGAGAGGTAGGGGCCCAAAGCAGAGAGAGAAAAAGGAGGAACGCGATGGAGGGAGAGGGTGTCTGTGTCCCTGAGCTGAGCCCGAGCTGAGCCTGATCCGGCCACGAGGTTCCCAGGAGCTATTCTGGGCTCCACATGACTTTGCTCCTGGGACAAGGTTTAGGCAAGCTTTGGGGTGAGGGAGAAGCTGCCAGGGGCTTCATTTCCTCAGGCACTGGTCCCTCTGTGCCTGATGTGCTCAGCCCTCTCCCCCACTGGCCCTTACCCCTCTGGTGGCTGCTCCAGCGAGGCTCGGCAGCCCGGCTCGGCAGCAGCATGTCAGCTGTGCTGTGCAGGGGGAACAGTTCCAGCAACCTCGCCAGGTCTCCAGTGTATAGGGCATTCTGCAGGGCCATGTCCCGGCACAGCAGCGGCGATGCCCGGGGCGGGCCCCAGACTCGGCAGGCGGGGGCCGAGGGGAGGCACCCCAGATGGTGTCCCCAGTGGGGAGGGGAGCGCCTTCCCCCTGGCATGGCCAGTTTCTGAGACAGAGAGCCAAAGAAGCAGGACTCAGGGCAATGCCGGCAGGTGGGTGCTGGGCCCTAGCGGGGCCCAGTGTGGGAGGGGCAGGAGAGCCAAGCCATAAATAGCCCTGACATTCCTGGCCATGGTCCCAGGGAAGGAGGCCTCAGGCTGGGAAGTCAGAAGGAGCCTGGAGAGTGAGGGGAGATGGAGCCTTCCGATCCCCAGCTTCACCCCGAGTTGTCACAGCGGGGTTGAGGGGACCACCCAGATGGTGGCATCAATCACAGCTTCACAGGTAAAAGACAAATGAGCCCAGAGGTGGCATGTGATTGGCCCCAGGTGTGGCAACTTGTTGCAGAGCAGGGGCTAGAAGTGGGTAGGGTGGGGCTTTCCAGATGCCCCTTCTTAGTCTCTTTATCTATCGTGCGCTCCACTAAGAGGCCTCCAGCAGCTTGTGCTCTGATCCCAGAGGGAGGGAAGGTGGGTGTGTATATAATTTTTCCTATCCTCCCAAATGTCACCAATTAGCCCCACACCTTTACCCTCCCAAGCCTAAGGAGGGGTTCACAGTAGTGACAAATGGCAGAGAAGACCCCCTCTGTGAGGTAACCCCTCCAGGGGTTCTTAGGAAGACAGACTCCACCCAGAGGAATAGGGCTCCCCACAAGCAGCAATAGAATCCTTGCCAGCCATCCTGGGGGCTGACTCCCCACAACCGCCCTCATGCTGACCCCCATCTCCCTGGATGACCCCTGGATCTCCCCCTGTGCCTGCCATGGTTAGAGGGGGTCTCACCGTGAGAGTGGGAAGCAAGAAGACACCACCCATTCAGGCACATCCCGAGAGTGAGACTACTTTCATTTGGGGAGATAACAAGAAAAAGGGGAGGAGAAAACCTCGAACCCAGTGGCCGGGCTCAGCTAAGGCCCGGCTGCCACCACCAGCTCCTGGCTTGTCCGGCCCCCGTGGTCTCGCCACAGCTGGCTGGCACTGCCTTTATGACCTGTGGAACACACTTTACCTTCATGCACGCACTCTTTGCTTCATCTGGGGGAACCCCGGGGCTCGCAGCCCTCGGTGGCACGGTTGGCCTTGCTCCAGTTTCCTGACGCCAGCCCCCCACCCAGCTCTTCCCTCCCCACAAGGGGAACCCACAGACGGACTTCCATCCAGGGACAGGAGCTGGGTCCCACTCAGCCCCCTGGGGCCAGGCTCTGGGTTAAAGGATGGAAGGCAGAGGTTGGGCAGGTGGACGGGGCGGCGGGCAGTCTCCAGAGGAAAGACCACTCGGAGAAGGCAATGGGTCTGCCCACAGCCCTTGCTCCGGCCACAAACCCCCCTATGTCCTCCCCACCCCAGCACCTCCCTGACTGCCCAGACACCTTTGTAGGAATAATCCAACGTCTCCCCACTTTACAGATGAGGACAGTGAGGCGCAGACACAGGAAAGGGCTCTGCAGACCTCACAGGGCGTCCGCGCACGGGGGCCAGGCGGGGCGCTGACCTTCAGACTCCTGCTGGTCTTTTCTCTACTTACCGAGACCCCTCCTCCCGCTCTCCTCGCGCCCTCTCTGCTTCTCTGCCCATTTCCCCCCCTTACGAACCTCAAGGAGGAAAGGCAGTGAGGAGCCAGGACAGGAAGGTGACAGGAGATGAAGGCACGGTGGGGTCAGCGGGCGGGGCCGGTGAAAGGCGGAGGCTGGGCGCGGGCGGGGGCAAGGGGCAGAAGCCTAGAGATGAACAGAGAGTCGGCCCGAGCCACCTGCGCGTTTATGCCTCCGCCCTCTGTCCCTCTGCTGCCCGGTCCCTCTGCCTCAGCGTCACTCCCGTTTTTGCTTCTCCTTTGCCAGCCTGGCCTCCTCCTCCTCCTGGGCCTTGATCAGTTGTGTCATTCTCTTGCCCAGCGGGGTGTTGAAGTACCAGTCCTGGGTGAGAGGGGGGGAAGCGGCCCTGGGTTCCGCCTCCTGACCTCACCCCTCTCCTTTCCACGGCTCCGCGTCCTCGATATCCTTTGGTCCTCTCCTCCTGGTCAGTGTCCTGCTAGAGCCATGGTTTCCATCGCTCCCGCCACATGCTCCAGGCCACAGTGTCAGCCTCTGTCAGGGGCAAGCCCTCCTCACTCCCCCCTGCAGCCCTCTGTCCTGTGCTCCGACAGCCATCCCGCCACCCTGGGGGTGACCACCGACTCAGAGGTGGGGAAGTGGGTGGCAGCCGGTGTCAGAACCAACCAAGGGCTCCTAATACACAGGTGATGGCTTTCAGGCTCCCACCCCCAAGGGAACCAGGTGACCTGGTGCTACCCGCATGTCCTTCTCTGTGACCCCCTCTTCGCCTCCAGGCTGAATGAGCTCCTTGGGGGAGCCGAGAGGGGGCCGAGGTATGCTGTGCGCCTGGGGCTTCAGAGGCCCCACCCACAACCCTCCCTCTTGGCTGCCCCCACCCTCAGCCTCACCTTCAGGGACTCCTCCTCCTCCCTGTACACTGGATCCAGCTTCGCCAAGTGACCCAGGAACTCCGAGGCCACCAGGGGCCGCTTGGACAACCGTATGAGCCGCCGCTCGGTCAGCACTGCTTGGATGGCTTTGAGAATGTGACCGGCTGTGTAGCCTTCGGACACCTTGGCCAGGGAATGGATGTCCAGGCTCGGGGTCACCTGGACGCCCTGAGCCTCTAGCATATGCCTCCAGAGCACTGCAGGTAGGCGGGAGACACAGGGCAGGGAGGCAGTGGCCTCTGCCGCCGCCTGTGTCTGAAACAAGCTGTGTGCTTGTGGGGAGTGAGTGTCTCTACGCCCAACACCGCCACCCCTCCCAGGAAGGTAGGGATCACCCGCCCCCACTCAACACAAGGAAATGCGATGCCAAGGGCTGAGGTGGCCTGCCTGTGTCCACAGAACCAGGCCAGGACCCAGGCCACTGGGCCACTTGAGTAGCGGCCGCTCCAGAGCATCTGACTGTGGAGGTCCTGCTCAGAGCAGGGGTCAGGCGATGGGAAGAAGGGTGGTCCCTGGACCCCTCCTCTGGGCTGTCCCCACATCCTGGGCCTCACCATAGCGAGAAGCGTAATCAGGGCGCGGCATGAGGATGACCCGTTCGTAGGTGTGGCAGAGCCCGGTTATCTCAGCCAGCTGGGGCCGCTCCGTGGCTCCCATCAGCATCACGCGGTCTCCAGGACTCAGCAGTCGCAGGGCCTTGGTGAGCTCCTTTCTTATTCGCTTTGGGTCCATCTGTTCTGGGGAGGTAGGGGTGGGGGGCTCAGGACACAGGGACCTATCAGACGGGCTTCTAAGTTCTCGGAGCACCTGCCCAGCCTCACATGGACCCCGAGGGGCAGGCTGCAGCAGTGGGGGAGGTTTGGAGTGGCTTGCCACGGGCTCATGCTGCCTGCCCATGCTCCCTCACCTCCTTCTCGTCTTTTGGGACCTTCTTATAGAAATTCTTCTCGGCATCCCCAATCCAGATCACAGAGGGCTGTAGGAGTCGGGCCACCTGGACAGGTCGGAGAACAGAAACCTGGTGTTAGACATCGCTGGGCAAGGCTCGCCTTCCCATCTAGTCCACGCCAGGGTCAGGGCCAGCCTCGCACAGCGGTGGCCTCGGAGCTCCAGCCTCTACTTCCCACATCCTGCCAACCTCATCTGCCAGTTCCTTGCTCACCCATCACACCTCCTGTGAACAGTCCCGCCCTCCCTGAGGAGTGGGGCAAGGGGCTTCATCTTAAGCCTCCTTTTCCTCCCCACTTCCACCCGCCTCCCATCACTGGGCCTTCAGGGGGGCTGAGCCGGGCTTGGGAAGGACCTCACGGCTCCCCAAGTCACACCAACTGGGCAGATGGGTGATCCTGCTCTGTCATCCCAGTCTGAGAACTAGAAATCCACACCTTAAAGACCATATGTACTATCATCTGCACCCCGCTCTTGCCGGGGTATTTGCCCTGCAGGTTGCCAGGCGACAGGTCGAACAGGGTGGCGCCGGTTTCTGTGCACACAGCGCTGACCAGCATCTTCTTCCCCATGCCGGAGGGGCCCACCAGGAGGACGGAGCGGATGAGGGGAGCCATGGCGTGTATATCCGAGGAGCCTGAGAGAGGAAACGGGGCCAGAGGCAGACAGTGGGCCGGCAGGGGCCCAGGGCCGGGCGTTGTGTAAGGTGAGGCCAAAGGTCCCCGGCTGGGTAGGATGAGCTTCAGATCCTGACTGCACTGCCTCCCCTAACACCTGAGCAGTCCCTAGGCAGACAAGACGAGATGGGCAGCCTAGAGGGTTTCTGATGACTCCGCAATCGCAATGACTACACGTGGGTGTCAGGAGGGAGCCCTCTGCCCCTTCCATCGCCCTTTCTGTTTCCCATGCCATCTGTTTTCACCCCTGCATTATGAAGGGGTGCAATAAAGGACATGGGACCAACCGCTTCAGAAAAATCCCAGTCTTCTGGGAATGGGACAGAGTACGAGGTGTCACTAGGGATTGAGTAAGGGGCTGAGGAGTCCCCCACTGGTGCCTGGCACCGGGGACTGGAGGCTCAGGGGGCACGCGCCCGCCTCAGCCACCCTCGGCTTCCCTCCCGCAGGGCATCTCACCGAGCCGAAGGATCCCGTACAAAGCTATGTTCTGTCGTATGTCAAACAGGGAAGGCATGGGCAACTTCTTGGCCAAACTCAGAGTGGATCCAAGATAGAGGAAGTCACCTGGGGGACAAGTGGGACCCATTTGGGCAGGCCAGGAAAGAGAGCCACACAAGGAGAAGGTTCACTTCAGAGGGTGTTAGTCGGCCACCAGGGAGGCTGTGGCCGGGGCCCTTGGGCACCGTTCCTCAGCCTGAAAGCTGACGCTGGGGATGGGGGTCTCACCCACGTAGTCTTTCAATGCCACGGTCTTGCTCTGCTTTAGGAAGCCCAAGATGACAAGCTCTTCAAACAGAGAGTCCACGGATCTGGCAGAAGGGGGCACAGGGGGCCCCCAAGGACAAAGGGATATGGAGACAGAGATGAGTGCCACAGGCATGAGGAGAGGGGGTTCAGGGGCCCCCTTGCCCAACATCCTGTGGTTAAAAATATCAATAGAGCCACTGGACAGCCAGCGTCAGAAGGCGCGGCACCAGCCCACTGGTCCAGAAGGCATTCTGCCCACAGCGGGTGCTCTGCAGCGCCCTGAGACACTCCTTTCCCCAGTCTGCTCACGGCCCAAAGTTCTACCACCAGAAACCCAGTATTTTAGGTGACACATCGCCTTCTTCCCAGAAACCACATTTAAGGTGTATTCACTCTGGGTGGGATGGCCATGAATGCAGCTAACATCAGTGTAAGCATGACTCGCTTCACTAGAGGAATGAGGAGAAAAGGACCACTGACACGCTCTTCGACGCCTCAAAGTGCGCATGCCTGGGGGAGATGGCTCTGGAGGGACAGAGCTGATTGAGGCAAGGGCGGGAGGGAAGAACAGGGGGCAGGGGCCACTAGAACAATACTCCACTCCCATCTTATTCTGCATCCCCGTTTTCAAAACACTTTCTCATGTTTCTATCTGATCCTCACCGTGATCTTGTGAGTTTGCCAGGGGAGGCGCTCGGTTAATGAGAACAGGGAGTTAAGTGACTTTCCCAAGGTCACACAGCTACAGAACCAGGGCCAGCAGCCAGATCTGTCCTGGGTCAGGGCTTGCTCCACTGCCCACAGTAAGGTGGAAGGTCGACTACCTGTTTGAGGTCAGATCTGTTTCCTTCTTCTTCTTCCCGGCTTTCTTCCCAGTATTTTTCTGCTTGGAAACCGGCATACAGGAAACTGCCCCCTGTTCCGTGCCTCGCCCACTGTGTGCCGTCTCCCCTCCCAGTCCAAGCCCCTCATCTTGCCTTTGGAAATTTCAAACGTCTCCCCTCCTCCCTGTCCACAGCCAGACGCAGGTTCTTTAGCTCTTGACGCATCAGCTCGTCCACCTTGGGAGACAGCAGTGTGTGGTGGGGCAGCCAGGGGCGGGCGCGGTCAGGTGGGAGGGTGAGGGCAGGGGCAGGGGTGGAGAAGAGGGCAGCAGCCTCAGGGTGGGCCAGCCCAGCCCGGTGAAGGCAGCGGGTGGCCGCCCACCTGCCTCGGTGTTCTTCTGGAGCTCTCGGCCATGGTGTTTCTCCCTGGTCCCTGCCCCCGTCCACACTCAATCCTAACCCACATCCTGCTCGTGCAGGAGCCTTGCTCTCCACTGGCAGCAGTGTGGGGAGAAGCCCCCAGTATGGGGTCAACCAGACCCTTTAAAGCCTGTGTGACCTGAGCAGCTGCCTGACCTCTTAGGGTCAGTTTTCTGATGCTTAACATCAGGAAGATCATGGGGCTTCCCTCAGGGGTCGCTGAAAAGATCCCGTGATCTAATGCTTCCAAGGTACCTAGCATGAGGGCCCGGCACTTCGTAGCAGCTTTTTTTTTTCTTTTTTTTGAGGGCAGTGTCACTGGCCCTCATATGTGGGACCGAGCCGGGGCGGCTGGCTTCCCAAGCCAGCGCTTCACCACCGCGCCCCTCGGCCGGCCCCGCAGCAGCTCTTTTAAGGGGAGGTGAGGATGATGCCCTCCCATGCCCTCACCTCCAGGCCTCATCTCCACCCCTGAGAAAGAGGGCTGGGGGGAGGAGGCAGAGGACAGTGGGGATTGAGCTGGACCAAGATGGACTTCGCAGGGAAGGCAGTGCCTATAGAGGATGCTATAGGGAATGGCAGAGCAGGGACACGAGGAGAGAGGACCAAGGCAGCTGGAGGCCCTGGTGGGCGGAGGGGCCTGCCTCGAGGCCCTGAGCCAGTAAGCCCACCTGTGTCCGGATCTCCTGCTCCAATTCCTTCCTCTTCTCCATCCGGAGGGTCTCGGGGTCAAAACTCTGACCGGGGTGTAAGCTGTCGTAGGGGCTCTTCCACAGATCTGAGCGTGGAGAGATGGAGAGACAAGCGGAGGTCAGCGCCCCAGGTGCACTCACACACATGCTCAGGCACATGGGCTGGAACCCACCCGGGCTGGCCCCTCTCCCCGCCTGGCTGCCCACTGCCTCTACCCAGACCACACATAGAGGCCTGATCCCAAGGCCTGCCTGCAGGACTCAGACCCAAACCCATTGCCACCACCCATCCCTCCCCCTTTGGCATTTTCCACATGCCACCTCATGGTCTATGTGGCATATGTCCGCTTTCTGCAGGACCAAGGGTCCCCCCCTACGGTCCCACAAGGGTCCCCCTAAGGCCTGGACACCTTCCCAGGCTTCTCCCCTCTTACTTTTATACTCCTCATGTCCAGCTTTGATCATGGGTATACATTTGGACGGCAACACTTTCAGCATTGTCTCTGCTTCCTAGAAGAGAAACATCCTGTGACTTCGACCCCCTCACCCCCACCCATCACCAGCTCTGACCCCAGCACTCACCCCGACCAGTCTTCCCACCGGAATCCCCTCAGCCAAGGGGCTCTCCCTGCCCATTTGGTCCACGCATCCAAGGTGCCTTACCTCCACCTTGGTCTTTTTTTCCTTCCCTTTCTTCTTCTTCTCCTCGTTTTTCTTTTTTTTGGTTTCCTGGACCTGCATTTCCAGTTCCATTTTCACCTATGACCGAGGATCAAAGATGTTTAAAAGAAGATCAAGGGGATTTTACAGAAACAGAACCCAGGGCCTGTGGCCTGGGGTAGGGTGAAGGTCCCCAAAGCCTAGGGGAACTGGTGGGTCCCGATGGTTGAAAGTCTAGAGGTTTCCCTGGAGTCCAGGAGAGGGCACCGGGGGATGGAGTGCTCCAGTCAGAGCGGTGGCTCTCTCCTGGCCCATGGGGCCCTGGAGCCACAACAGTCTCACCGGCCATTTCCTCTCCCTGGCCAAGGATGCCTTCTCCAAACGCAGGTTCCTCCTCCTGCCCATACAGTCTTGCTAACTACATGTACTTCTTCCAGCCAGCCCTGCCACCATTAAGGCTGACCTCGCCCTCCACCAGCAGCCACAGGAAGTCTCCTGCCCCACCGCCCGGATACCTGCTCTGGAGTCTTGTCTGCAAAGGTCAGGTAGGAGCCACCCAAAGACTCATCTGGATAATCAGGGAATCGGCCAGTAAGGGCACTAAGACGGTCAGAGAGATGGACATGTGGGTGGATGGATGGTACATGATGGGGTGGGTAGAGGGTGGGTGGATGGATGAATCGACGGAGAGAGAGAAAGATGGGCAAAGATCAAGGACCAGGGAGTCTGAGGGAGAGAGGGAAGAAACAGATAGTTTCAGAATAGAAAGGACAGATGACTCAGGGGACATTCCTAGAGGCTTTTCCCATCTTATCCTGCATCTTCTCTTCCACCTGGGGAAATGGGAAGCCACGGGTGGAGATGGTCCTATAGGTTGGGGGCCCCAGATTTAAGTCAGATGTGTTAGCAGTGTGTCGGGGAGATGCGGGCGAGTGGAGAAAAGGACACATTCTGGGTGAGAGGACAGGGCAGGTGTGAGGACCCTGGGCTGAGGAGGGAAGGCGCTGAGTCCGCCAAGCCTGAGGACACTGACCGGCACTCGATGAACCACTGGCGGATTTGTTCCTGCATTTCCTCCTTCAAGGCGGGCCCCTCCAGCGCCCTGAGGGCGTCGTGGCTCTTCACCAGGGCCACCTGGAACTCCTCCTCTTTCTCCAGCTGGCGCAGCCTGGCCCAGGCCTGGGACACCTTGCCCAGGGGCTCCACCTGCTTGGCCGAGGGGAGCTGGGGAAGTGGGGCGGCGGCTGAGGGACTCAGGGATGGGAGTGGGGAAGTGGGACCCGACCTCAGGCACACGCACACCTGCCCCCACTCATTTCCAACACAGGGCGCACACGGGGCCTCGTATACACACCCGCACGGAACAACGGGCATGCCTACATCAGGAGAAATTGTGTTTGGAGCCGAAACTCGTCTGTGTAAATTACTCTGATAATGAGTTTGCTAGATGCATCCGGGCTGGCCCCCTGCCCGCTCCCTCAGCACACCCTCCCCTGTGAGCCTCCGGCCCCAACCCCCACCCACGCCCCCGCCCAGCTCCCGTGTTGGCAGCCGTGCTAGCAGCCACTTTCCCGCCTCATTGGCTCCCAAATGTATTTTAAATATCACTCCGCACAGAGACAATTACTGAAAACGCTGAGCTCACACTGTTGATGGGCCGGGAGGCCAGGCTCATTCCTCACCCACCGCCATGCCCTGCACCCCTGCCCCTCCCTACCAAGGCCCGACGCTGTCCTCCTATGGGACCAGCTCTCCAACCTCCCAACAAGTCTCTGACATCCATTCCCACGGCCCCCCAAGCGCTCGTGGTGATGGGGCTGCCCCATCCCAAGTTGCTCCACCCCCGTGGTTCCCCCAGAAGCTATACGAGCCTCCCACTGGCTTGAACTCTCTCCTCCCACTGCTGGGCCCAGATGTAGGGCCCAGGATGCCCCGGGCTACCATCCCTCACCCACACCTACATCTGAGACCCTTCTCAGGGCACTGGGAGAGGGAGGGATGGGCAGTAGCTTTCCAGTCTAGCCCCCTCTTTCTCAACCAAACCCTGAAGGGTCCCTCAGGGTCCCCTGGTGCCAGCCTGCCTCCCTGCATCATGCCCACCACAATCCTGAGAGGTGGGCAGTGTGAGCAGTGAGGGGCTGTCCTGGGCTGTGCTCTGGGGTGGCGGCACAGAGGGACAAAGATGAGGGGACGGCCCCAGGCAGTGGCCAGCCCTCGGCCACCGCCTGTGGCCAGGAGGGACTCACCATGCCAATGAATTCCATCTCTGTTTGCCGGTCCTGCTGAATGCGTTTCCTCTGCAGGTAACCTTTCCACACCTGGGGGGACACACGGGCCCAGACACGCCCCACACTGCATTTCTGAGGGGATGTGGCTCTCGGGCTCAGCCCCAGGGAGGAATAGCAGCCACTCTCTCTGGAAGGTCTGGCTAGGAGAGGTTTGGGTGGAAGGTGGCGGAGGAGTGATGGGGAGACACCTCCAGGAGGGCAGCTGGTGGGCAACTGCCACCCTGAGCAAGACGGACAGGGTGGAGCAGAGACACCCAAGCGGCCCAGCTCCAAGGGCCCACCACGATTTCCCTCCTCAGCTCCACCCTCGCATCTGCGGTATTTTTTTAAATTCAAGTACCACCGGCTCCAAGAAACACTAGCCGCCCTCATGTCTCAGAATTCCCACAGCCTTTGGAATAAACACTTGATCCACCCAGACACAAAGTCATCAGTGCTGTAGGCACGGTGGAGCTCCCTAATTCACTCCTACATTTGTGACACAAAGAAACTGAGGCTGGAGACGGGACATGGCCTCTCCCAGGCCCAAAGCCTGTCACTGCAGCGCTGAGACTGGGGCTCCTTGCCCAGTGCCCGTCTCCCAGGTCGCCAGCCACTCTCAGGCCTGGGGACAGCCCTGTGCTAGCCGGTGGAGGGCAGGGCAGTGGACAGGGGGAGGCGGGGCCAGCGCCTGCAGGCAGTTTCTGCTCCCTAACATCGCCCCAGGGAGCCAGCTCTTTTCGGGAGGAGAGCAGGAAAGGCCCATGATAACGAAGTGCTTGTCATGCAGTGACCTTACTGGCCTTTTCACAGTCTTCGCAGTTACTGGAATGATCGTGTATTCTGTTCTGCTACCTTATTATGGGTCTTTCTCCCCTTGTTTTCAGGATCCTTCTGTTTCTGGGGGTTTTATGGGGGTCTCCTTCTTCAAGTCCTTTTGGGGACAGAGATCCTGCACCTCTTGTCATCAGTTGCTGAGCCAGGCAGGAGGAGGTGATTATCCTGACCTTCCTCCTGGGCACTGCACAGGTACCTTCTGTATGGTGATGGCTGCTTGGTCGTGGGTGAACTTGTGCCACCCGCTCTCCCTCATCTTCCGGTCCCTCTCCTCCTCTCTCCGAATCTCTCGCATGAAGGTGGCTCGGAGCCGGCCCTGCCTGGCCCGCTCGGCCATTTGCAATAGGATTATGGCATCAGTGCAGTGCATTGCTGGAACGCCCTGGCCAGAGCAGAGACAAAGGAGCAAAAGAAGATGAGGGAGGGTGTGCCTCCATGCAGCCAACTGGGGGATCAGCCACCAAAGGTCATGCTGGGGGCATCTAGGTACCCAAGTCCTATTCCTCCATCTTGGTGTTGGATACAAGAGCAGCTTTGAAGGAGACCAGGGATTACCTAAATGTCACTCTGAGGGGCCGGCCGAGTGGCGCGGTGGTTAAGCGCTGGCTTGGGAAGCCAGCGGCCCCGGTTCGGTCCCACATGTGAGGGCCAGTGACACTGCCCTCAAAAAAACAAAACAAAACCAAAAAAAAGTAAAAAATAAAGGTCACTCTGAGATGAATATAGGGCAGAGCAGGGCCTCTCTGCGTCCAGGAGGGTGGCATCTCTATCCTGGGAGCCGGGGTATGGGCGGGGTCTGGGAAGGTGTCTCCTTGACTTACCTCCTCGAAGGACAGTGACCCCATTCTGGACAGGATCTCTGCCAGCATCAGCTCTCGCTCCCTCAGAACACTGGACTGCTCCAGCACAAAGTATTTGGGGATTGGAACCTCCAGGTCTGCCTTTGGGGTAATATGGGAGAGGGGGGTCAGGAATCAAAAGCCGGGCCATCTGACTGACCCATTACCATTTTCAGCCACAAGCACAGGCCCTGGGGCTGTTTTCCTCCATTCTAGAGCCCTAGGGTGGGAAATTTCTGGGTTACGATGCCTTTCCCCACTGTCCTGACCACGTGGCCGGAGTTGAATTCTGGAAGATCGTGGTAGCTAATGGGCAGTGGTCCCAAACCTGGCTGTGCATGAGAATCAACTAGGAAGCTCTTAAAATGCAGACTCGTAGGCCCTCCCACATCGGAATGGCAGAGCCCGGAGAATCGGTTTCTTTGTTTTTTCAGGTCCACAGCTGAGTTTGATGCAGCAGTCGGGGGAAAGTCTGAGACTGCCTTGGACGTGGAGCAGTGAACCATGACCTTGCGGGCCGACCGGCGGTGCACTGCAGCCTGTTGGTGCTTATAGATCACCGGAGGGTCTTGTTAAAATGCAGGCGCAGGTCAGCAGGTCTGAGGTGCAGCCAGAGATTCTGCAGGTTTCTAGGTGAGGCTGCTGCTGCTGGTCCCCGGACCACACTTTGAGGAGCAAGCTCTAGAGGACTCTTCACCAATCCCTCAGGTTCCTGGGTCCCCCCAACCATGCTGGGCCTCCAGCCTGACTCTCGAGCCACCCCCAACTACTTGTATGCATCCCCCGCCGCCTCAGTTCCTTCTCCGGAGACCAAACCTCATCCCCTGATCTGATCTATTTGCCCTCCTTCCCTTGCAGATGTCCCAACGCCATTGGTGCCCAAAGGAGGTCAAGTCCACCCCCACCCCCACCCCCACCCCCGGCGTGGACATGGCTCCACGCGGGGCCTGTGTACCGGGGTGAGCGCGAGGTCCTGCAGCACGTGGTCCAGGCAGTGGGTCTCGCACAGGTCTGTGTGCACTAACTCCTCCTTGAGCTCCAGCACGCGGCCCGCCACGCTGTCCAGCAGGCGGCGAAGCAGCCGCCTCTTCTGCGGCTGCACCATCTGGTCATACAGGGTGTCGAACCGGCGCAGCAGCCCCAGGTAGCACAAGTAGAGTGACGAGACCCTGTACTGGAAGGACTGCCGGCCCTGGGTGGGCACTGGTTCGAGCAGGGACTGCTCCTGGTCCAGCAGCTCTTGCAGGGTCACGTGAGATGCGTCCCAGAGGCGTTGGTAAGCCCTGGAGAGGCAGCGTGCAGGGGGTGCCCTGAGCCTCGGAGGAGTGGGAACAGTGGGAGGGGCCCGCTGCTGAGCCTTTGGAGGAGTGTGAACTTGGGGGATTCCAGAAGGTGTGATGTTAAGGTTACTCATGGCTCCAAAGCGGAGCCCAGTGACGTGAGGGGTCTCGGGGAATGAGAGGGAAGTGAGCACACTGGGGATTGGAGGTGTGAGATTGGGGTCACTAGGGGAAAGAAGCAAGCAGAATGGAGAATGGACATGGCCCTTAGGAGGCTCCTTCTAAGGAAGAGGCCTTTTGAAGTCAGCAGACAGTTGGTCCCTCCAGGGTGAGGGTGCAGCCCAGAGATGCTGCAATTGTCTAGGACTGAGGGCAGGAAGTGGGGGTGACAGACAAGTGTAGAGAACAGTCCCTTCCCCAGTGCAGAGCCCTGGTTTTGGAGTTAATAATTTAAGAGCAGTCTGAAGAGCGAAAGCTAACAGGCAGAAGCAGCCAGGGTGGCTGTGTGAAAGCCTGGGGCCCAGCCAGGCCTGGCCCGGCACGGAACCCCGCTGCCACCAGGCCTTCTTCCCACCCAGCCTGACAGGACCCTAGGGGCACTTTGCTCTTCCAGCCCCTCACTCACCCCTCAGACATGGCGCCCACTCCTCACGCTGCCCTTGGTGAGCTGGTCGTGGAATCCACAGAACCTCTGTGGTCTCACCCCGACTCCACGCCCCAAAGCCAGAACAGCCCAGTTTTCAGAGTTCTGTCCCATTGTCTCAATGTTCTAAGGCTGCGACGGGAGGGGGTTGCGGGGGCAGGATTGGGGAGGGAGGGCAGGCTCCTTCGGAGCGAGCCTCAGAAGGTTAGGGCAGAGTGTGGGGTCAGCTGTGGTCCTCATTTTTCTTGTGAGGATCAAATAAAGAATGGTCCCTATTTGAAGTCACCCTGTCACTGCTAGGCCCTGGGTGAATATTAGCCCCGAAGGCATTAATTACTCCACACACACTCTCCTCCTCTGGAGGAACCCTCCATTCCTGATTCAGAGCCAGCATCTTCTACTCTAGTAGATGACGGTCCTGCAGGCTCAGGAGACCCTTCTCCAGAAAATACAAAACATTACCTCCTGACTCTGGTATCTGGGGGTGACCTTTTCAGCTCAGGGTTAAGTAGAGGCTTATGAATAAACACATAAATAAGGCCCAGGGCAAAGAAAAGGGGGACAAAGGAGGCAGCAGCGAGGGGGAGCAAGAGGCCAGGCATTCTCAGGCGTGAGTGTGCGAGTTACCCGAGGATCTTGTCAAAATGAGGTGGGCCTGAGACTCTGCATTCCTAACAAGCTCCCAGGCACGTAGACACAGCTGGTCTCTAAATTGCACCTTGAGTAGCAAGGTAGGACACCCAGTGGGAGTCGGAAAGAGTGCAGGCTCTTCCCGGGTGTGGGTTAACGTGTGGATAATTAGTTCATGTGAGGCTCTTCATAGGAGAAGACGTGTGTGGAGTATATAGGACGGCATGGCAATGGCAGCCTATGGTGGCGAGTCTTCTCAGCACGTGGAGTCCAAGCTGAGTGTATCCAGTTAGAACATAGAGGATTTTGCACTAATTCATTAAGTCCCACCCCTTCACCCAGAGCATTTATGGGTAACATGCCCCCTAGTTGGAGCAGAGGCTGAGAGAGAAAAAGCAAATGTGGTCAAATGTTAAGTGGTAAATCTAGGTGAGGGACATATAAGTGGTCACTGCACTTTCTTGCAATTTTTCTGTGAGTTTGAGATTTAAAAAAAAAAATGGGGGAAGAAAAATTAGGAGTTTCAGAAACATTCCCACTAATTTGTTCTGAAATGAAGGGGAAGAAAGTATTAGGGGGAAATAAAAACACCTTACAGATCCCAGGAGCATATTGGGATCTGTTCCATTTTTGTATCTTGAAGGACAGGCTGCACAGTCCCCATGCCCAGCACAGGACAAAAATAATATCAGGTTGCCGGAAATGGCACCCCCAAACCATGGCCTGAAGAGTACCATACAGGAGGAATTTCAGCCTCAGAGAGGGCGTGATGGAAACAGCTGGCAGCGTATCCAGGATTCTAATCCAGACCCCAGTCCTACTTCAGCTCACTGCCGATTAGAACAATTATCATGCGTCACTCATAGGGTACACCCAGAAAGCAGTCTTTTGAAAGTATGAATAACTGTTATTATTCTACCTTGGTGGCCATAAAAAGTGATGATATACCCTTGGCTCAACTCACACCTCACATGTCCATTTTTCAAATCACCACAGTGCGTGGGAGCGGTTCACCCTTTATTGAAGTTCACCCTTAATATTTAAGGCAGGCCCTGGGTCACTTGGCGCTGGTGTACTTGGTGACGGCCTTGGTGCCCTCAGACACCGCGTGCTTGGCCAGCTCTCCGGGCAGCAGCAGACGCACCGCCGTCTGGACTTCCCGGGATGTCAGTGTGGTTCGGCCTGAGTACTGGGCCAGCCGGGCGGCCTCGCTGGCCAGCCGCTCAAACACATCATTCACAAATGAATTCATGATGCTCATGGCCTTAGAAGAGATACCGATGTCGGGATGCACCTGGAGAAACAGCAGGACCGCTCCGTTAACGAGCGGGCTCTGCCTGAGGCCGCAGCCCCGGCCTCAAGTTGGGGAGGCAGGAACCTAGAGGACTGGACTGTAAGGCCATCTCACCAGCCTCTTCCCAGAGACCGAGAGGAAATAGGGATTCATTTTCAAACTCCTATACCCAAGCGAAAAAGAAAAAGGTTCTCCCGACCGCAAGGAGTAACGTGATCAAGCTCCTGTGTAAGCACGTGTGAGCGTATCTGTCTTTGACAAACGGAATCAGTTCCACAGCATTTTGTTTTTTTTTCACTGAGTGCATTTGCATCTTGTTCCACAGTGTGGAAGAATTGGTTTATATCACCGTTCCTCTCTTAATGGAGCTTTAGGGGTTTTGTCTGTTGTCTTGCTATTGTAATAGATTGTGTTATAGTAAATATACATCTTCGAACACTTGTACAAGCATAAGGAAGGTAATTCCTAGACTAGGTGTGCACTTAACTTAGTAGACTGTTACCAAATTACTTGCCAGAGAGCACACTCGTAAGACACCGTCCCAGCACCAGACTGGGAGTTAGGGGGCCTGGGTTGTGGCAGGACCTCGAATCACTATCACCTCAAATAAGCCACATTCCTTGGCCTCAGTTCCCTCTCCTATCACAAGCTTGGTGATCTCTAATAAAACAAATGGTAGGGACCCCCTAATAATCCTAAGATGTGAGTAGGCAGACATTGTTTCTCAGCAAAGTGGGAGATAAGTGACTCCCCAATGACACACGTTAAGCCAATGGTGGAGACAAAACTACACGCCTCTGGTCTCCACTGACCGCAGGCAACCCGGCCCATACAGGGGCCTAAACCCCTCGTGTTATCGTCACATCCCGCTCTCCTCGGGGTTGCGGGGTGAAACAGTGGCTCCCCCCACCCGCCCACTGACAGGGTTTTGCAATGTGGGGTTACTTGCTCAGCAGCTCTCCTCGGCACGGCCAGGCCTGGTCCCCACTTCCCTCACAATGTCTGAGCCCCAAAGTTAGGCTACGCTGCAGGGCTCACAAATACCCACTCCCACCCCATTTTCTTCAGGACATTGAAGATTGTCCTGTGGTGCTGCTGCCCTTTTGGCCAATCCACCCCACCCCAAAAAGTATTCCCAGAGACCAGGTTGCCAGGTCTCCAAGGCTGCTAATGGGATTCAGGCTGGAGACAGGCTCCGCGCTGGATCCAATCTAATGTGGGGGGGTGGGGGGCGAGTGAGAATCTTAGGCAGATTGGAGAGAGCTGGGCGGGCAATGAAGCTACCCTGCCTCCTCCGGGCCCCGGCTCTGCTGAGCAGGGCACAGGCCTTACAGCCAGGGCTGCCTTGGACCCTCCAGACACACTGGTGGTTGGGTACCCATTAGTGCCCCAAAATATTTGTCAGTGTGCGAGTCCCAGGAGTAGGTGCTTCTCATAGGTGCACTGGTAGGCTGACTGAATAGAGGGCACCTGTGGGTTAGGGGTGGGACCAGCAGGAAGTATCAAAGGGGTTCAGCCAGAGCTAGGGGGACCTGACCTTCGCAGCTGTCAGGCCATGTGACCCAGCAACCCACTGAGTCTGTATGGACGTCGGGTTCCTATAAGGGAGACCAGCCCCTCAGAGGCTGCCTGCCACCTGTCCGGAAGGCCTTCCCCAAGATGTCAGTTCACGTGGATTGTTCCGGCTCGAGCCACCGCTAACTAGCACCTCTCGTTTGCACCATAATGTGTTCGGCATCTGATCACGGGCAGCCCAGCACTTTCTGGTGGTCTTCCCTATTAATTCTGTCCCAGCCAGCATTCCACATTAACCATCCTGTCTGTCCCAAAGCCCTGTGGGGAGCATGCTTTCAATGGCCCCTGCACATCACAGGCGCACAACAGATACTAAGAGGGATAGGGCCCTCCAAGGTGCAGGGCAGCGATGGCGTGTGGGGCCACTCGCCGCCGCGCCAGCAGTGAGCCGAGTCCCGGCTCAGCCCAGCACCCCCAAGGCCAGTGCGTTCTCCGCTCTCACCTGCTTCAGCACCTTGTAAATGTACATTGAGTAGGTCTCTTTGCGCCGGCTGCGGTTCCGGTTCCGGGCCTTCCTGTTGCCACGGCCCCTGCGGCTCCCGGGCTGCTGCGGCCCACGCTCCGTGCTCATCCTGCTCCTTACAGCCGCCTCCCGCCCCTGGGGGCTCCTCTTATGAGGCTAGCAGCGCGGCCAGGTGGGCTGGGGAGCGGCACCTGGGCGGAGGGGCGGGGCTTGGCCCAGGCCTCTCCAGAACAGGCTCTGGACTCATCGTGAAAGAGACTAATGGCTCTCTCCTCTCCCTCGGTGATTTGTCTCTGAATAAGAGGGCCTCCAGCAGCCCCCACACCCACGCGACCGTCTCCCAGGGTGTCACACCCTTGCTAGCTCACACCAACACACCTCGCCACACCACCACCCAGCAGCACCCACGGCCCGTCTGGCTAGTGCTGGGAGAGCTGGGACACAGGCACCCCACCCCACCCCCGAGCCCGCCGTGCAGCTGAGGAGACAGGACGGGTTCACATGAAACAACCAGGGAAGAGTCAAAGGGCTAGTGTGCGGTGGGGAGAGTTCGGAAAAGTCAGCGAGGGCTACAGCAGCCGGAGAAGGCTTCGCGGAACAAATAGGGATGGGAAGCTGGTCTTGTAGGATGGGTTCCATTTAATTGGGGAGGAGGGGAATGCCATCCGAAGAGGGGAAGCCGAACGGTGTGGAAACCCGGGGGCAGTCAACGCGTCCGAGCGCAGTGAGGCTTGGGCGCAGATGCCGAGACGAGGTGTAGGCCCCTGGAAACCACAGCGCGGTGGGGGTCCGGGGTGTTGGGAGGACTGGGGGAGCCAGAGAAACACTGGGTGCTCCCATACAAGCAGATGATGCGGGGTCCCTGTGGAAGTTAGCTGCAGACCAAGGGAAGAGACAGGAGACCGTTAAATGGAGTTAGTTGCCTCGCGCTGCACCTGTGCGTGAGCCAGTTTTCAAGTCCTTGAATGCTGTGATCACAGAAATCTGGAGCCACATGGAGAGCACAGGCTGGGGAGAAAGAGGGGTTTTTGGAGTCGGGAAGAGGTGGGGCGAGCAGCGAAGACAAGCATCACCTGTCAGTGAGTGAGGGCGCGCCTGACCGGAGACTCGGCCCTGTGCTCGGTCCCCAGCACCCCGCTGCATCTTATGTGCTCGAGGCTAAGAGGGCCAGAGGCGCAATTCTTAACCCAAAATAAGGCACTGCTATTTTAGGCGTTTGTAGAAGTGCGTATTTTGTGGGCTTTTTAAGCAGTCCTAAAATTTCTGAGATTGGTTTTTTTGGACCAGCCGCCTAGCCTACTTCCACTCCTCCAGTTGTGAAGACCGCCCGCCCGTTAGCACCCGAGGCACACTACGCGGGACCGACCCCTTTCACGGGAGCTCTTAACGTAGCCCAGCCCCCCCGCCCCCCCCCCCCGCTGAAGCGGCTGGCAGCAGCTCCCATCTATCTCCGTTCTCACCCCCACAGCTCTCATTGCCCTTGTACCCCAAATCCAAGCTTCTGGATACTCCACCGAATGGGGCGCTTTGGCTTCAGGCCTATGTAGGGCGCAAAGCAGCAAAGCCGGCCCGGCCGGGTAGGGATCCTAGCCCCAGGCGCCTCGGGCTCAGCTACGGCTCCCACCTGATGCTTGCTGCCCTGCTCTTGGCCTTCGCGGCCACCTGACAAGATCCTGCTCGCCTTTCAATTAGAGCTCTAGCCCCTCCTTTCTAGGAAACGTCTCCCCCTTTCAAATCCTTCTGCGGATCCTACCACCTAAGTCACAATTTAGCTTCTGATTTATGCCACCTTGTTCTCTAGTTCTGTTGGCTTTCCCATTAGATCACGAGCTCCTTGAGGGTTGAGACACCACCTGGGACTTTTGTTTAGTCGTAGATGTACTATAACGAGCACTGAAAGACACAGTTGTGTGTTTTCCTACAAGGATGGCTGCTGAGTTTTCAGAGATGGAGTGAGGCATCCGTGTCGGCAGGGATGGCCACAGGTGGGACAAAGGTAGAGGTGCCATTCAGGTCCAGACGGGCTTTGCAGAGCCCTGGGCTGGCAGTAAATTAGACGGTACTAGTGATAATGAAGGCTGTGGACGGGTAAAATAATAAAACTCGGTTTCCCGCCAGGGAACAGTGATTCGCAACTTCACTGAAAAAGCAGCCTCCGGGCCATTTCTGCACGTCTCCTGTCTCACCAAATGGAATGCTCAGGTACCGAGCCCAGGAAGCTGCATTTTTACCGAGTATCCCAAGTGTTGTGAAAAGAGGGCCTCACCGCACTCTGGCGTGTTCCACGAGACAGGTTCTGGGAGCCGGCTCCCAGGCGGCAGCATCAGCGTCACTTGGGAACTTGTGAGAAATGCTAATTCCTGGTCTTGGTCCAGGCCTACTGAACCAGAAACTGGGGCGAGACCTAGCCACCTGTGATCTAAAGAGTCCTCCATGGCTCTGGTGGCCTTCAAGTTTGTGCACCGCTGGCCTAGGAAAAGGCATGCTTTCAAATCCGCAGGAGGGACAGAGGTTCCCCGGGTCCCATGGACTGTCTTCACCCACATCCATCCCAGACTCCGCCCCAGCCCCTGCTGAGGGGCAATGAGTGTTGGCACTGCAGGGAGCCCAGAAGGAAGGTTGGGACCATGGCTTCTTCATTCTTTATTGGACACTTTGCAGATGTCGCGCAGGTCTAAAAGTTACACTGTTAAATAATTATTTAAAAACCGATCAGGACAAAGGCCCTGATCCAGAGTTCCACACCAGAAGCAGAAAGGAATGGGGCCGGTGGGCTGGGGGTATTCCTCCAACATCACCAAAACCCAGAAAACCAGGATCCTAAGCTCCTTACGGGCCAAGCAGGGTGCGGGCCCTTGGGCTGACCCTCGGTGCCTGGCTGCATCACTCGGGGTCAGGAGCCAGCAAGGGGCTGGAGGGAACAGCCAGCTGAGTCCAGACATGGACGAAAGTAACTGGAAGGACAGGGAACGGACAGGTACTGTCCAGCTGTAGATAGGATCACAGAGTGCAGCTAAGGCCGGTGGGGGCAGGGGAGGGGCTGGGGCGTGGTATTGCAGCAATGCAGGAGTGCGGCCCCAGGGGCTCACACATTGTGGGTCTTCCTGGTGAGCTGGGGCTCCTCGCCCACCAGCTTGGACTTGAGGTGCTCCTTGTAGGCCAGGATGTCTCCAGGCCACTTGGTGATTGTCTGCTTCTCACAGACCCAGATTTCTTGCGCAACCTGGAAAGCAAATGCTAGATTTAATAACCCTGACCCACACTCTCCCCACGCCCCCGCAGAAGACCGTTCTCAGGGATTCCAGGAAGAAGGCTCCACAGCCTCTCCCAGCCCTCACCAGCCCCCAGTCCAGCTCTCGGTTGCTTTCACTACCTCGCCGCTCTTTGGAATGGCCTAAGCCGAGGGGATTGCACCAGCAGGTCTGGAGCCGCCCAAGCTGGGAACTGCTGTCATTCCGACTCCCGGTTCCCAGCAGGCCTAGGCTTGGCTCTCAGCTCCGGCCCACCTTCCCGAAAGCGTCAGAGATGACCAGCAGGTTTTCAGCAGACACTGGGGGTAGCGGCCCTCTATCTAATCAAAATCTTCCTTAGTACAGTAGCATTTCTAGGCTAACTGTTCTCTACCCAACGCCCTCTCCAATTTGGGCCAACAATGCCAAGTAGGCTAACATCCCCAAGTAGCTTCTGAAGAAATGAAGTATTTCTGTTCAGGCTTTCTAAGTTCGCCTCACCACCCTGTCCATGCCCTGGGCCTTTCCAAATCCAGTAGACGTATGTGTTCAGTGCCCGCTACGTGCCACGACTATGTTCCACGCAGCCTTCTCCTCGCTGCCCCTGCTAGGCCTCCTACCCCCACCAGGAGCCTCACCTGCTGAATGAGCCTGAAATCATGGCTGACCAGCATCATACCACCCTCAAACTCATTGATGGCGTCTGCCAGGGCGTCGATGGTCTCAATATCCAGGTGATTGGTGGGCTCATCCAGGAAGAGCATGTGGGGGTTCTGCCAGGCCAGCCAGGCCAGGCACACGCGGCACTTCTGCCCGTCAGACAGGTTCCGGATTGGGCTCACCTGAGTGGGACCGTAACGTTTATATAACTTGGAGTTACCCCCACACACACCTCTCCCACCCCCCGGCTCCTCCATTAATATTGTAGCCATTTTACAAAAAGTGGGGTCAGGAAGACCCAAGATCACACAGCAAGACGGTGACCAGCCATCAGTCTCTCATGGCCTGAGCCGGATGCATCTGGAAGACGGAAGCCCCAGCCGTTACGAAGGCCATACCTCTGGTGCTCTCAGCCCTTAAATCTTAATGAATCAGGGCAAGCCAGGGGACCCTCACTCCAGATCTGAATCCAGAAACTTGTTTCCTAGGTTTCATTTCTGTCGCCCTCAAGCCCTCTGTCTGGGGGCAAGGGCATGTCCCAGACTGACAGGCTGCCCCTGCCCCTCCCTTAAAGAGCCCTCAGTGAGATGATGAGAACACCCCAGGGCAAAGGCAAGGCAGCAGGCGGTCCCAGGGGCGGAAGTGTGGACTGGCTCCCACGCCCGGATTGGGGGGAGGAGAGCAAGACAGCGGCGTCCTCTGAGCACCCGCCACTCTCCCAGTTCTCTGGCCTTCTTCCCCACACCGCTCCACCGACCTGCTGTTTCCCAGTGAGACCGTATCGCCCAATGATCTTCCTCATCTCTTCCTTCTCCTTGATCTCCGGGTAACACTTCATCATGTACTCCAGAGGCGACAGGTCTAAATCCAGCTGCTCTTGTAAGTGCTGCAGGAAAGAGGAGCCCACCAGGTGTGACGAGCGCCCTGTTTCAAAATGGACCCCGCTGGGTTGCCTGCCGAGGACTCCCTACCCTCTACCCAGGCCCCTGCTCTAGACTCCAGGAGAAGCAGCCAGGAGCCCCCTTGGTCACACGCAGCCCCCTTCCTAAACCCGGGGACCTCCTCCGCTTTGAGCCCACGCCTGTACCTGATGGTACCGCCCTATCTTGACGTGAGAGTGTTTTCGGATCATCCCATCTGTGGGCAGCAGCTAGAAACAAAAGAGCAGTAAATGAAAAGATCAGCACACAAGAGAGGAAACAGGCAGAGCAGAGAAACGAACCTACGTTCACACTGAACAGGACTCACACGACTTCCCAAACAGAACCTCCGGCATCACTACACAGATGCCAATTCGGGCCCTTGAAACGCATTTAGGAAGATGTACTCAAACATGTTTTCAACACATCTATTCAGCGGCTACGAAATGTCTACCATAGAAAACACTATACTGGAGAACGAGACTTTGGACGTAGGCACGACATACACTTTTTAAAACAAAAATATATCTCTAAAGGCACAGGTGTTCCTGAAGTGCTCTGACCAAAAACACAGAAGGGTGTTGACACACACGCATGTACTCTCACACTCACACACGCAGGCCCCCCTCCTTTCCGCCCCCACTTCAGCACTGCCAGGGGCGACACCCGCCACCAGGAGATGGCTCACTCGCTCACCGCCAGGGCGCACAGGCCCTGCCAGGGTAGCCGCCCAGCACACTTCCCGTCCCTCAGACGCCGTGACCACCCACAGCGGAAGCCCCACAGGGCACCGTACCTCTCCAGTTAGCAGCTTCAGAAGAGTTGACTTTCCTGCTCCGTTGGGCCCCACCAGCGCCACTCGTGTGTCAAGATCGATTCCAAATTCTAGGTTGTTGTAGATGCAAGGCTGAGTGGCGAGAGAGATGGACACGAGGCGAGGGTACCGATCAGTCTGGCTGGCAGACCAACCCCGCAGAGTCACTCGTCACCAGCGGGCAGGTGGGAGTGCAGAGGGCGGAGCAGCGTGGGCGGAGGACCCCTGCCCCTGCCCCCCCGCCAGCCCCGCTGAGCACTTCTTCCGAGTATTTGGAAAGGGGACCACTCTGAGTCCCTGGATGAGGGGCCCCAGCTGCCGCACCTCATGACTTGGTAGGTGTGTCAGCACAGAGCAGGGGATGCTGCCTGTAAACTGCCCCGCGGCCTCCCAAACGTGCACTCACCCCGTCTTTTGTATACTTGAAGCTCACGTTCTGCACCATAATGACGGGGGGCGGGATCTTGCCACATGGTGGGAAATAGAACGACAGGGTCTAGGAAGGGGAGAAGGCACTGATCAGCTGAGGTCTTCTCTTAATCATCTGCCTTTGGGCCACCTAGCTCCACCCAAACGGACCCCACCTTGTCGCTCACGACCCTCTCTGTCAGTCCCGACGCCATCATTTTCTGCAGCGTCTTCTCCTTGCTCTGCGCCTGCCGGGCCAGCTTGGCACTGCCATGACCAAACCTAGCAATGTAGTTCTGAAAGAGACCAGAGGGGGATCGGCGTACGGGCCAGCGCCCAACGACTCATCCTAAATGGGCAGCAAGACCTCACGCCACTTCCTCCAGACCCCTCTTCCCAGCATCCTGGGGCACACGGCCCCAACTCTCCAATCACCCCACCTTCATGTGCGCGATCTGATCTTGCTCCCAGTGGAACCTCTTCATCTGGTTCTCCTCCAGCTCCAGCCGCGTCTTCACATACTGATCGTAATTCCCCTGCAGGGCAAGGCGCCAGGTGAGGCGGGCAGCCTGAGCCTGGGTCCTGGGTTCTCACCCACGGTTCAAGGGGGTGAGGGATGGGCCCTGGCTACAAGACTGCGCAGCAGGGAAAGAGGGAGTGCATTAAAAATGCATCTCCTACGCTGGGATCTGGTCTTTCAAACTGTGTGCCTCTGGCTGTTAGCTGAGCCACAGCAGGCTCCAGATCAAACCCTCACGTGGCCGTGAGACACCCACAGCACTGGGAGTGGCCCTGAAACCCACTGCCATTCAGCTATCAGGAGGCTCACAGCTTTCCAAGCGCATGTCCTGCTCCCCACCCCTGCAGGCTGAAGCCCCATGCAGATGACAATAACTGCCTCCAGGAGGGAGGCCATTAGACCAATCAGATTTAGGGCCTGGCAAACCCTACCCAATTGGACGGCCATTATTTTCTATCTGCAAAATACTGGACTCAACCGAAATATCAAAAAGCGTCTGACAAAGAAGGTAAGGATGGGCTGGCCGAGTGGCGCAGTAGCTAGACGCTGGTTTGGGAACCCGGCAGCCCCAGTTCGGGTCCCACATATGAGGGCCAGTGACACTGCCCTCAAAAAAAAAAAAGAAGGTACAGGATGGCCACACAATGAAATACCATGTAGCCACTAAAACAAATGAGGTCGACTTTTATATACTCATATGGAAAGCAGTCCAAGACATACTAAATCTTAAAAGCAACCTATAGAACAAAATGATTAAGATTACAACCATTATACGTATACAGGAAATTTTCTAGAAATGCTTGCAAGAACACAGGAAATTTCTGGAAGGCTATATAAGAAACTATTAATACTCCTCTAGCAAGTATAATTATGAATGAAGAGAACCTTTAGTTTTCATTTTTTATTTAGTTTTTGAAATGCAGAATATGACAAGGTAGGGCAAAGAGGAGGCTGTTGAGACCCTGACTTCCACTCTTCGCGGGAGGAGGGGTAAATGGGCTGATTGTCAGGAAGCAGAGATGAGTGGCTACTGCGGAAGGCAGAGGGCGGCAGGGCCGACTGGGTCCCAGGAGGAGCGCGCCTCTTTGCCGTAAGGCAAGAGCACACCATGTGCACAGGCTGCCAGTCCATGGCTTATGGCCTGAAAGCAATTACTTTGGGACTAAAATAAAACAGGCTACAGGACTCCTTGTCCACCGCGGCTTTTTATAGCGATAGACAGAAAAGGGCAGCGAAGTCTGGCTGTTTTGGAGCAGAGCTTGAGGGGGCTGGGAAGTGCCGAGGCTGCTGTGGAGAGGCGGGCCCACTCACCGTGTAGTACTTCAGTTTCTTGTTGTGCATGTGAATGATGTTGGTGCAGACGCCGTTCAGGAAGTCCTGGGAGTGGGAGACGAGGACCAGGATACGCTTGAAGCTGCAAACAAGACCCAGTCAGCAGGGCGCTCCAGACCAGAGACAGCTCCCAACAGGCGAGCTGGGAGTCGGGCCCAGACAGCCTTCAGCCTGGCCCGTCCGGACCCGAGCACCCTCTACATTTACAAGCCCGCGCCTGCTCCCGGCAAGCGCCGAAGCCGCCGGCACACAATCTGCCTGGAAGGAGGGCTGTGAGGGCGTCTGAGTTTCCTCCGTCTCTGCTCTAACTTTCAATAGAATGGAGTGGGGAGAGTAGTCACAGCGATGGTAAAAACAATAGCGTGCGTATGCAAACATACCCATACGTGTATCTACTATTTATAAAACCGTGGGTGGGAAGAACTGGAACAGGCTTAGTCAAAATCACCACGCTCTTCCTTTTGAAAGAAGGAACCAAGTCATGGCAGAGACTACCAAGGGCCTTCTTTCAGAGTTGGTACAATATTGGCGGTTATTCAGCTCTTTAGCCATAGAACGACTATTGCCATATTGGCTCTTCCACCTTTGTCACTACTTCACGATCTTAGATGAGAGTTCCCCTTTATAGGATGTTTATCAGAACTGTTGGAGAAACAGTCTTTAATAGAAACAAAAAACAACCTACACTTCAGACTAAACAAAAGCAACCACAAAGGCCAGCCATTAAGGTACCCCTGTGCCAATCTGGCCTTCACTCTGGCCCCACCAGCTCATTCGCTCACTGCTCTAGTATCAGCGCAGTTTCTGGACACCCATTTCCTCTCCGCTGGGTTCAACTCCTTGAGGACCAGCCCACTCCCCACCCCCAGGCCCGCCCCTTACGTCTTTAGCTCTTCCTCCAACCACACACAAGCATCGAGGTCCAGGTGGTTGGTGGGCTCGTCCAGGAGCAGCATGAAGGGCCGAATGAAGAGGGCTCTGCGGACAGGAAAGGACACACAGCTGCCTCAGTCTAACGGGTGCTACCCAGCAGGGGCCGCCTGGCCTGCTGCCTGCAGTTCAGCTCAGGCCTGGCTTGGGTCCTGAAATCCACCCTAGGTTCCATACCTCAGAAGAAAGGGGGGAAGTAGGAGAGAAACCAGGGGTGAAGAGTGAAGACTAAAGGGCAGAAAGCGGGCTGAGAAGCAGAGGGATGATGCAATTTGGAGATGAGGCTGTAAAAGTCCTTATGAGTTTGCAAGTCTCTTACACTAAAGTTGGCGACCAACAAGAAGACAAAAGGATAGAGAGGAAATAAATCGCTGCAGCAAATACTATTCATGTCAGATCTATTTGGCGGGGTTCTCAAACTCTAGCCAAAGAATGTTCTTTTCTTAGATGGAATCTCAAGACAGGAGAAGCAAGGGGATAGCTCTGGTTCCATCTGTGGAGCTCTTTAAAAATAAGATCTCTGCACACAAAACTCTAGCACTGTAACTGCATTGAGCTGAAGGACAGGCCAGGAAATCTGTATTTTTTTTTTTTTTTTTGAGGGCAGTGTCGCTGGCCCTCATATTTGGGACCCGAACCGGGGCCGCTGGCTTCCCAAGCCAGCGCTTAACCACCGCGCCGCTTGGCTGGCCGGGAAATCTGTATTTTTAAAAGCTCTCTAAGAGAAATGGAGGCGGTTACTCCTTGCTAGCACATGGAACCACCGCACTCATGTTCAAAGGCACACACAGGCAGCCTTGCTGAAGCAGTGCGTCAAGGCTCACCAGGGCACCTGGGAGAGAAGGAACCACCTATTTAACTGGGGACTTTCTGGGAAGCTTGCTGGAGGAATGGTGGTTATACAAACTTGCTTTGGGTCCAACTCACAAGAGGGTGAGAGGACCAGATATCCTAATAGCTATCTGAGATTTCATTTTTATATAGAAAAACTTACCAGATATCCTAATAGCTATCTGAGATTTCATTTTTATATAGAAAAACTTAGAAGGACTGAAGCACAAAAAAGGGTGAGAGGGGATTCAGGAGGAAAGAAAGAAACAGACCTATTCATTCCACCGTCTTACCTAGGGCTGGTCCTAGGATTCCCAATAACGGCCCCTCACAGGAGGTTCACTCCTTAGTCCACGCATACCGCCCACCTCCACACCCGTGAACGTCTGCATCCTGTTTGGCACTTACTGATCATCGACCCCCATTCGAAACAATTCCACTGGAGTGAGCACGGAAGCCTGAGATGGGGAGCCACAGCAGGTGACAGAGGGAGGGACTCTCCTGGACAAGAGGTGACCGAGGGAGGGACTCTCCTGGACAAGAGGTGACCGAGGGAGGGACTCACCTGGACAAGAGGTGACCGAGGGAGGGACTCTCCTGGACAAGAGGTGACCGAGGGAGGGACTCTCCTGGACAAGAGGTGACCGAGGGAGGGACTCTCCTGGACAAGAGGTGACCGAGGGAGGGACTCTCCTGGACAAGAGGTGACCGAGGGAGGGACTCTCCTGGACAAGAGGTGACCGAGGGAGGGACTCTCCTGGACAAGAGGTGACCGAGGGAGGGACTCTCCTGGACAAGAGGTGACCGAGGGAGGGACTCTCCTGGACAAGAGGTGACCGAGGGAGGGACTCACCTGGCAAGGGCAACCCTCATCCTCCAGCCCCCGCTGAAGTCCTTTAACTTCTTGCGCTGCATGGCAGGCGTGAACCCCAGTCCGTGCAGGATCCGAGAGGCCCTCATCTCCGCCTTGTCGGCATCCAGCTCCTCCAGACGCTCGTAGAGCTCCATGAGCTTCTCACACTCCGCTGTGGGCAGTGCATGGCCGTGAGGCTCCCCGGGCTTTTCTGGCGGGAAGGCACCCCCACCCCCTGGGCCTGGCGCCCTACCGTCCTCGTGAGCCAGCCGCTCCGCCTCCCTCTCCAGCATGGCCCGCTCTGTGTCGACCTCCATCACACACTGCAAGGGCGTCTTGTCGCTAGGGGGCATCTCCCGAGTCAGGTGGTAGATGTCAATGTGCTCCGGGATGGGCACTTCGCGTTTCCCAATAGCAGAGAGCAGCATGGACTTTCCTGGGGGGCCGGCAAAGAATGGGGAAAGGACACTCAGCACGGCTTTGCCTGTCATTCCCCCTCAGTTCCTCCATTCCAGCCAAACCACGACCTCATCATATTTTTTTTGTTTTGTTTTAGCTGAGCCATCCTGCCACCTGTTGGCAGCTCAGCTCGGGCTGGGCATGGAACTGCTGTTGCTCAGAGCTCAGCTCGCACTCTCGAGCGAGCTCTTAACTGATTGAGCCACTCGGCCAGCCTTTCACCATTTTTTTGAGTACCTTCTTTCCTTGCATTCACTCGAACCCTGCTATTACCCTCTACACACAGCCCCGTTCTTAGAACACCTTTCCTCCATTTCTTGTCTCACCCTCCTCTGTGAAGTCTGATCACACACTGCCACCCCACCCCTCCTGCTCACTTCTCCAGCACCTACCGTCTGTAACTACTCATGTGGCACATATCACATACTGCTCTGTACGGCTAGTGCATTTTCCCTGGGCATATCTGCTCTCCCACCCATATCATAAACGCCTTGCTTTGTGCATAACTGGTGCTAAGTAAATACTTGCTAAGTGACAGAGGAGCCAAGAAGAGATACCTCCCACCTCGCCTTTCAAGGGCCTCACCAATTCCATTTAAGCCAATGAGGCCATAACGACGGCCTGAGTTTAATTCCAGTTTGGTGTCACTGAGCAGCTCTTGACCATGAAAGGTGAGGGAAAGGTTGATAACGTGGACATCAGTACTGTTGGGGTGAGAGGCCAGGACGCCAGTGACAGCTCGAGCAGCAGCCTTCTTCATCTCAAAGTCTTCTAGCTCCTTGGTCAGCGTATCCACTTCTGAGGAGAGAAAAGAAAAGGTATGAGAAGAGGGCTGTGAGACAGACTCAGCTCTCACTTCCATCATTCTTAACTTCTCATCCCTCTACTAGTCTGGCCAGGAATCAAACTCCCCCAACAGCCTGACTTTGATGTACCAGCTTTCTCCCATAATTCTTATTTTGCAAACAATTTCTACCACCCAATTCTCTTCTCTCAATCATTTTTAACTCCGCTTTTTCTGAATTCCTGTCTATCTGTCATAATTTGCATTAGTAATACTCCTCTGCTCTTCAGGCATTTACTTTGTATCTTCTGAGACTGCTGGTTATACAAAAAAGTATCACCCAAGACATGGTCCCTGCACTCAAAGACCAAACAATTTAGATGAAGAAACAGACATAACGGTAAGAATGTAACATTATAAGGTGGTACAAGGGTATATAGTAAATGGAAATAACTGACACCAGGTTTGATTGGGAAAGGCTTTGCTATCTCGAGTTGGGCCCTGAGAAAAATGTCAAATGTAACTAGTACAAAAATTGTGAGATTACAACTTTGTGTGCAAAAGGACATCAATGTGGCGGAGCAGATGGCCTGTTTAGGGGAGTTTTCAGGGAGGCCGAAAGGCTGGGAATAGACTTCCAAGAGCCTGGAACGTTCTTTATCCCACACTGTCATCATTTACCCTCCAGGCTGTCCGTAACCAGAGGGCCGACTGCGTTTCCAGTATCTCGGTATGTAGCACACTGTTTAGCATTTGAGAAGCTCAATAAATATTTCCCAAACTATAAACACTAGAAAAAGGCATCTCTTTCCCAGGAAAAGCCCATAAAACAATTGGTAAGTTTCTCTTACCGTATGGGAGGACAAGAGTATAATGTGGCAAAGCCTGGCACACTGACCAATGAAAACTGAGGAAGGGACAGTAGCCAGAGCAAGAAGGCGGCACAACTCCTGTGTCTGCTTGCCACTGGGAGAACCCTGTGTGGTTTCCTTGAACAATAACAGGACGCCACAAGTTCCAACGCTGCTGTTTGGGTTCATGAGAAGTTTCATGGCCCCAGACAGAGTCTCCAGGGACCCAGCATCAGGCCTCCCCGAAGCCGCAGGAACCGTCCCAGGAACCCACCTCTCCCTCAATTCACCTGTGGCCTCTTGCCCGTTGAGCTCATCGTTTCTCTCCTCTGCCACCTGTGGCTCTGTGACAGCGTCCCCGTTTTCTTCATGTCCCTTTCTGGGCCGCTGCCGTGCCTTGGCCGCTTCCTTCTTCTTGGCCGCCTTCTTCTTGGCCAGGTCGGAGGGCATGGCGATGAGCCACAGGGGCAGGTGCCGGTTCTGTCAGGAAGCCTGGAGGAAGGCAGACACCCCAGATTCTGAGCTTGCAGGAGGGTGGCTGGGCCCGGCTGCATCCCGCACAGGAACGTTCCGATCAGGCCTGGGACAGCCAGCTCCGCCCCGCCGGGTGGCTCCCAGCTCTGCGGCTCTGCAGCCAGTTCTGATCCCGGCCGCTGCTCTCATCTTAGCGCCTCTTCCCCGGGGCTCGGTGCGCGGTCTCCCCGGCCTGCTGCGCTCGGGGGGCGCTCCTCCTTGCGGGCCCCGTCTCCGATGCCCCCCACTCGGCGCTCAGCGCCTCCGCCGCCCGCCGCGGCCTGCTCTGCGTCGCCCCCTCCACACCGCCCGGCCGCCGGACCCGGCGTCTTCCCGGGGCGCCCCCTCGCTCGCCACCCCCCAACCTGATCCCAGCCCCCGCCCGCCAGCGTCTTCCCGTGGGCCTTTGCTTCTCCCTGGAAACCCCCTCCATCCATCCCTACCCCGTTCTTTCCCCTTCTTCTCGGCCTCCCTCCCCCTCCCTGGCCGGCACCCTCCCCGCAGCGCCCCTTCCCCCAACTCACTGGGCCTCGCCGCTCGGCCACTGTCGCAACAGAGCAGCTCCTTAGGTTCCTCCGCGTGCGGCCGGCTCACCAGCCAATCACGGCTTCGCGCGGCTCCGGCCGCGCCGCCCTGCAGACTCCTGGGAAATGTAGTCCTCGAGTCCTGGCGGCCCAGGCCGAGGTCCCTCCTCGAGAACTACGGCGTATCCCAGGGGTCTCGGGGGTCCGGTGACGTCATCAGGGTGCGCGAGGCTGGGTGGATTAGAGTCCAAGAGCCTTGTGCCAGCAGAACCGTTTCTTGCGCTGGAAACTGCAAATCCCAGATTGCTTCTTGGATGAGTGGGCTGGGTCTTCCCAGCTTTATCCCGCCTCTGTTGAGTTATGATACGGAGTTTATAGGGCCTCTCGGCCGGTTCAGGCAGCAACTACACATCCCAGCATGCATCAGGCAGGAATGGAGAGAAACAATGGGCCGAGAAGAGGAGGGAGAGGAGAAGGAAGAGTGAGGCGGCTGGGGAGATGCAAAGAGCAGAATTCTTCATGAAAGAAAGGCGTTCTCGTTTCATGAAACCGAGATTTTAGAGACTGGTCCAGTGGTAAGCAGACTTTGAAAGATGCCAAACGTTTCTAAACCTTGGTAGCCAACCTACTCCCGAATTTTAGGTTTCCATCCAAGCCATTTAAGTTTGGTAGAAAAACCCTGAAGTAAAAAATAAGACCTCTTTGGGCTGGCCAAGTGGCTCGCTGGTTAAGAATTGGCTTAGAACGCCAGCTCTGAGCAGTTAGGATCCAGGTTCGGATCCCACATAAGGGCCAGTGACGCTGCGCCCTCTACAGCTAAGATGGTGAACAACAGCTCCACCTGGAGCTGGGCTGCTGTGAGTCACCCGCGACAGCATAGGCTGCAGTGGGGCTGGCCGGCAGCTGGCGTGCGCTTTTGTGATCCATGGTGAGCGGCCGTCCAATGGCTGGCAAAGCGACTCCCTCACCCGGGAAGAGCGCAATGATAACACCAACATGGATGGGCCAGTGAAGCAACATCCTCTGCAACTAGACTGAAGAACAAAAAGATAGCAACTTGTCTGTTCCCCTTCCCCAATTCCCCAATAAAATCTTTAAAAAAAGAAAGAAAGAAACTTAATCACTGAGAGGGGTCTGGAACTGTGCTATTCCTTCTGGTAGCCTCCTGCCACATGTGGCTACGAAGTACTTGACATGTGGCTAGTCCAAAATGAGATATGCATAAAATCTGCATCAGATTGCAAAGGTTTGGGGAAAAAAGAAATGTGAACTATCTCAATTTTGTATATTGATTGCATGTTCAAATAATATTTTGGATATATTTAATAATAAAATATTTTATTAACATGAATTTCATATGTTTCTTTTTGTTTTTTAAAATACTTAGCTACCAGAAAATTCAAAGTTACATATATGGCTGACATTTGTGACTCACATTATATTTCTATTGGACAGTGCTGGGCTGGAACCTATATCTTCCAATCTCCAGATGAGCGTCCCTACTCTTTTTCACAGAGTCTCTTCTAACAAGTCATTTTTTTTTTTTTTGAGGGCAGTGTCCCTGTCCCTCACATGTGGGACCTGAACCGGGGCCTCTGGCTTTCTAAGCAGCGGCCAACCACCGCGCCACTCAGCCAGCCCATAACAAGTCATTCTTTTTGGTGACAGTTGCTCAGGGGAGATTAAATTGCAGTCTAACTGAGGATAAGACCAAAACACAGTAAAGGATAACAGTGCTGGTGAGTTCTATCTTATATATTTCCTAGAATGGTGGTTCTTAACTCCACCAGCCCCAATGCTCCCTTCTAATAGCAAACATTTTTATTTACACCCCCTTTACTATTTTGAAATAAAGTTCATAGATGATATAACCTAACTACACACAAAAATTTCAAAAAATTATGTGTCCTAACCATAACAGAAGAAAAGGAAATCCTTTCTAATCAAATGTTATTTTAGTATGCTAGCAAACATAATTAGATGCTTATACCTATATGTGGGATCACCTTGAATGTGACAGTACAAATGAAGACAGAACACCATGAGTGACAATTGCTACTCATGATATAGTTCTCCAAAATGATAACTCGTAGTAAATTCCAGGACAAAGTACAATCTTCCTTCCACTTACATGATAGTTACATTTCTTGAAAACTCAGTGTATATTACCATCCTGCAAAATCACATCATTTTTATATATAAACACAGACCCAAGAATCAATGATTATCACTGTTGTTTTCACTTACATGAATGTTCAGTAGGACATTGGAAAGCCCTGTGGGACAGACAATTCTTTCTTGTGCGATACTATCTTACAATGTGCAAGACATCTTGCATTCTTGGCTCCTCCTCTCAACCATTTCACAACAAAATTGCCCCCTAGGGGTGTGCCATCCTGGTTGGGAGCCCACTGCGGTGTTCAGAAGGCCCTGCCTGTTCCCCAGCCCCTCCTGGGCTGTTTCCCTCTCTCACCAGGCCTTAAGCTGCCCTCGCCTTCCTCTTCTTCTCTAGGCCAATCTCTTTCCTCTTTCCGGGCCTTCTCTGCTCTGCACTTTACCTGGAAAATTCCTCTTCGCTTTCTGTCTGAGTAACTTATCGAAACTTTGGATCTCAGCAGTCCCAATTTCTCAGTCTAATTCTTCCTGTGTCATGTTTTCCCACTGAACTCTTTCCTTTTCTGCGATGGCATTTATGACAGTCTGGGATTTCTCCCTACGTGTCTATTTTTGCTATGTCAGTGTGACTTGAATGCCTATCTCCAGCAACTCTCAGGTCCCTGAGGCCAGGGACCATGCCCACCTCATCTCCCATTGGTTTACTCAGTACTCACTGGAACTTAGCTGGCACACAACAACCGTTCTGAAATAGCTAAGTGGGAGCCCATTGGGAGAAGTGCGGAGGAGGCAGAAGCGTGATCACTGAGGGGGGTGCACTGGGATCGGCGTCTGTGCAATGCACGCTGGTCCCGGAGGGGGCGGGGGGCTGGCCCGCCGACCACGTCATCGCTTCCCCAGCGGGCGGGCGGGCGGTGCGGGGAAGGGGCGGTGCGACCATAGAGGAGTCGCGGCGGAGCGAGCGGCCGGATGCGGTCACCATAGAGACGGGGACTGACAGCGAGCGGAAGAGGAAGGAGCTGGCCGGGCTGTGAGGTGGCAGCGGCTGCAACGGCGGAGCCTGCGCCCCGGCCGGGCACTGGGGTCTGTCCCCCTTCCCCGCCCTTCCCCGTGCAAGGGGCGACGGGGGTGCCGCTGCCAGCGACAGGAGCAGGTCCCCCCCGCCCCCGCGCCCCGATCCCCGCCCCGGCGCGGGCCGCGTCCCTGCTCGCGTGGGTCTCGTCTTTGATCAGTCCGCCCGGCCCTGCTGCAGGGGCGTCCCTCCGAGGGCCTCGGGGCGCCCCTCCTTGCCCTCCGCCCGGGGGCTGTCGCCCGCACTGAAGGGCCTGAGCTCGGGGTCTTTGCCCCGCGCCCCCAACCCGCATCCCTTGCCCCTCACCCCTCCTCGGCAGTTCCGTGACGCAGCCGGTTTTATTTCTGTGTTTTTTTTGAGGCCAACGGCTAAAAGTCTCTCTTAGCCTTCTTTCCAGGACCAGAACTGGGCCTGGGTCGCTGAGGTCGAGCAGGGCCGGTCACATAGCTGAGCCTCGTGTCTCTTCCCAGGATCCCTGCGTGGCCTCTGGCTGCTTCTGATCCCCTTGGGCTGGGTTGGGTTCGTTTGGTTTGGGCACCTGGGCCCGGATCGCACTGACACAGCCCGAGTTACAGTCATTTGCCTCCTGCCTGTCTCCTCTCCGAGAGAGGTGGGCAGCAGCAACCTCTCACCAGGTGAGATGGGGAGAGGAACACCAGGCCACACGGCTCCATCAGCCATCGCACTCCTCTGAGAGGCTCTCAGTGCTGAGTCGCCATACCTGCCCACCGCCTTTGGGTGAGCACCACTGCTGTGCCATGCCAGTGGCTCCTAACCACTCCTGACTGGGAGGAGGGGGTTCTCAGGCCTGTCTGCGTACCATTCCGGAGTGGAGTAGAAAGAGGCCCTGATCCCTTCCCGGGTGCAGGTCAGCAGCTCCCTCAGTGAACTGAGTGAGAAATGTGCCCAAGCCCTGCGCTCCTGGGAAAGGCCCACCCAGGCAGGCTTCTCTAGCGGGGGCCCTGCTCAGATGGGGCATGTGCTTTGCCGCTCACCCCTTCTGGACCCCTCGCTGCCGGCTCTCAACTTAGAGCCCGTCTACAGAGGCGTGTAGTCCTTTTTGGATGAGGTTTGGTAGGACCAAGTTTTGTTCCCTCCGCTTTCATTGGAAGACAAACTGTAATCCATTAGCGGGTGAAATTGAGTCTAATGTTTATTACCATTCGGACTGAGGGTTAGATCCCGCACCTCGATGACTGAAGACCGGGCAGACAGGATTGTGAAGAAGGAACAGTCCAGCGCCCTGGGGATGCTGTGCCTGGAGGCGATCGCCCCTTGCTCTGTTGCTGGCCTCCTTGACCCCAGGTTCGCCGTGTAAAACTGCAGTCCGACTACTGGCCTGACTGACCCTTGAGGCTGTGCCCTTTGGGGCACGCACACGGCAGGGCCTGCCACCATGCGACTGAGCTCCCTGTTGGCTCTGCTGCGGCCAGCACTGCCCCTCATCCTCGGGCTGTCTCTGGGATGCAGCCTGAGCCTCTTGCGGGTTTCCTGGATCCAGGGTGAGGGAGAGGATCCCTGTGTAGAGGCTGTGGGGCAACCAGGAGGACCGCAGGACTCCCGAGCTCGGCTGGACCAAAGCGATGAAGACTTCAAACCCCGGATTGTCCCCTACTACAGGGATGCCAGCAAGCCCTACAAGAAGGTGCTCAGGTGAGGGCTGCGTGTGTGGGTAGACCCCAGGCTCTGGAGCCCAGCTTCGCCTCTGCCTTCACTGGGGATCGGTGTTGGGCTCCTTGGAGCAATTCTTTGCCTTATTGTCCATCATGGTTGGTTCCAACCTTTTCCCTCCTCCAGTCTAAGAAAGCCTCGTCCATTGCTATTAAATTAGTGTCGGATGTTCTTGAACAGGACAGGAATTGCATCTAATCCATCTAATCTGTCCTTATGAGACAGACTCCTTCCCAAATCAATTCCGGTGTCTGCTTCTCTGGGGATGCTCACTCCAGGAGCCAGTGAGCATCCATGAGGATGCCTCTCCTTTCTCTGTTCTCACGCCCAACTCACTCATTTCTCGGGGGGATGTATATGCTGGACAGGCCGGGTTCCTGAAGTTGGGCACGCTGGTCTCTCCACAGGACTCGGTACATCCAGACAGAGCTGGGCTCTCGTGAGCGGTTGCTGGTGGCTGTCCTGACTTCCCGGGCCACACTGTCCACTCTGGCCGTGGCTGTGAACCGCACAGTGGCCCACCACTTCCCTCGGTTACTGTACTTCACCGGGCAGCGAGGGGCCCGGGTTCCCGCAGGGATGCAGGTGGTGTCACACGGGGATGAGCGGCCAGCCTGGCTCATGTCAGAGACCCTGCGCCATCTTCACTCACACTTCGGAGCCGACTACGACTGGTTCTTCATCATGCAGGATGACACATATGTGCAGGCCCCGCGCCTGGCAGCCCTTGCCGGCCACCTCAGCATCAACCAAGACCTGTACTTGGGCCGGGCTGAGGAGTTCATCGGCGCCGGCGAGCAGGCCCGGTACTGCCATGGGGGCTTTGGCTACCTGTTGTCACGGAGCCTCCTGCTTCGACTGCGGCCACATCTGGATGGCTGCCGAGGAGACATTCTCAGCGCCCGTCCTGACGAGTGGCTTGGCCGCTGCCTCATCGACTCCCTGGGTATCGGCTGTGTCTCACAGCACCAGGTAACGGCCCTGTCAAGTCAGTCTCGGCCCCTGACAAGTTAGTAGTGACTGAGGGAGTGGTCTTCAGGCTGGGTTCCGCCGGCCCCTTCCTAGCAGCCCGACGTTCGGCCCTTCCCAGCCACGAAGCGCCCCTCTGGCTGCCCTGCTCCCCTTGGGCTGTCTTAGACCCTGGGGGCTGTCAAAAGTGGCATCTTGTCAGGGACCCTATTCACCAGTCTTGCCCCCATCTGCCCCCCGCCCTCCACCCCCTCCCATAACTCACAATCATGAAGGATTCGGGATTATTCTAGAGAAAGCCCCCTGGTCTTTGGGACTGGATCAGAGGGGATGACACCGGCGTGTTGGGAGTATTTGCCGGCTCAGGGCTCTCACTCCCCTGAGAAACAGTAGGGTCCCTTGGCGAAGAGGGCATCCTTAGCTGTCTTCTTAACATTCTCTTTCCCAAACTCCAGTGGTGAGAGGAAGGCCAAGGTTGAGGGGACACGGGGACAAGCTCCCGTTACCCGCTCCTTTCCGGGCAGCAGCCGTCATGCTGAGTTTGGGCGGGTGGTTGGGACAGGCATTGATTGGTGTGATTGGTCCCTCTAGGGGCAGCAGTATCGCTCCTTTGAACTGGCCAAGAATAGAGACCCCGAGAAGGAGGGGAGCCCGGCCTTCCTGAGTGCCTTCGCCGTGCATCCTGTCTCCGAGGGGACCCTTATGTACCGGCTGCACAAGCGCTTCAGCGCCCTGGAGCTGGAGCGGGCGTACAGTGAGATAGAACAGCTGCAGGTGAGTGGGCAGCTGATGGAGCGGAGGCTGATTCTACCGAGACTGAAAGCTCCAGGGAAAAGGGGCTCTTGGGGGTCCAGGTCAATCATAAGAGAAGCTCCTGGCACAACTGGAATGCAGTGACAAGGTCTGCAGGTAAACTGCAAGGACCGGGGCCTAGTACACTGCTTAGCATAGTTTTAGCTCCTCTCCAATCGTTTCTTCCACCAAGGAGGCAAAAACCCAAAAGTCCCTGAACTCCTAGTGCTGTCCTTAAAAAACCCAAGGGTAGAAGAATCATCTAGTTGATTGTGGGGGTTGTCAGAGGTGGAGCACAGGTGAAAACAATGGTCCCGCTCTGAGAAGGACTGCAGTGCTGTGGGTTTGGGAGAGAAAGGCTGCCAAGCGTTGTGTTCGAGGATGCTTTACCCGCCACCATAGCACATTTCCCCCTCATCCTGCTCACAGCACTTGTGTGAGGTGGGTGCGATTCACTTCATATGCCCACCGTGGTTCACAAAGGATGTAAATTACAGGGATTAGCCGAGGGGTGCCAGAGTCAGGCCAGAGCTCAGGGCCCAGGACAGGTTGGGCCCTGACCGCTTACATGGGCACTTACTGTGCGTCGCTCCCACCTTAGGCTCAGATCCGGAACCTGACCGTGCTGACCCCCGAGGGAGAGGCAGGGCTGAGCTGGCCCGTGGGGCTCCCGGCCCCGTTCACACCACACTCTCGTTTCGAGGTGCTAGGCTGGGACTACTTCACAGAGCAGCACACCTTCTCCTGTGCAGACGGGGCCCCCAAGTGTCCACTGCAAGGGGCCAGCCGGGCAGATGTGGGCGACGCCGTGGAAACGGCCGTGGAGCAGCTGAACCGGCGCTACCAGCCCCGCCTGCGCTTCCAGAAGCAGCGGCTGCTCAACGGCTACCGGCGCTTCGACCCAGCGCGGGGCATGGAGTACACGCTGGACCTGCTGCTGGAGGCCGTTACGCAGCGAGGGCACCGGCGGGCCCTGGCGCGCAGGGTCAGCCTGCTGCGGCCACTTAGTCGGGTGGAAATCCTACCTATGCCCTACGTCACCGAGGCCACCCGCGTGCAGCTGGTGCTGCCACTCCTGGTGGCCGAGGCCGCCATGGCCCCTGCTTTCCTCGAGGCCTTTGCGGCCAGCGTTCTGGAGCCACGAGAGCACGCGTTGCTCACCCTGTTGCTGGTGTATGGGCCGCGGGAAGGTGGCCGAGGGGCCCTGGACCCATTTCTTGGGGTGAAGGCTGCAGCGGCTGAGTTAGAGCGACGGTACCCCGGGACGAGGCTGGCCTGGCTCGCCGTGCGAGCAGAGGCGCCTTCCCAGGTCCGGCTCATGGACGTGGTCTCGAAGAAGCACCCGGTGGACACGCTTTTCTTCCTCACCACCGTGTGGACCCGCCCTGGGCCCGAAGTCCTGAACCGCTGCCGCATGAATGCCATCTCCGGCTGGCAGGCCTTCTTTCCAGTCCACTTCCAGGAGTTCAACCCCGCGCTGGCACCGCAGAGGTCCCCTCCAGGGCCCCCAGGGGCTGGCCCGGACCCCCCGTCCCCTCCTGGCGCTGACCCTGCGCGGGGGGCTCCCGTGGGAGGCAGGTTTGACCGCCACGCGTCCGCGGAGGGCTGCTTCTACAACGCCGACTACCTGGCGGCCCGCGCCCGGCTGGCTGCTGACCTGGCGGGCCAGGAAGAGGAGGAGGCGCTGGAGGGGCTGGAGGTGATGGACGTGTTCCTCCGGTTCTCAGGGCTGCACCTCTTCCGGGCCGTGGAGCCAGGCCTGGTGCAGAAGTTCGCCCTGCGCGACTGCAGCCCTCGGCTCAGCGAGGAACTCTACCACCGCTGCCGCCTCAGCAACCTGGAGGGGCTGGGGGGCCGCGCGCAGCTGGCCATGGCGCTGTTTGAGCAGGAGCAGGCCAACAGCACCTAGCCCGCCGGGCCTGCCCCGGGCACGCTTCCCTTTCTGCCTCAGCCCCGGGAGGGCGAGGCTAGATGGATGGACAGATGGAGAGCTTGTTGCTGTATTTTTTTAATAAGAAAATGTTATTAAAAGCGTCTTCTGCCAAAGTGTTCTTAGGTCTAGGGACACGGAGTGCGAAGAAGACCCCGAGGGCGGGGGCTGGGGAGCTTTCCGGGGACCCGGGGCCTTCCCCGCTCCTCCGCCCGCCCAGTTGCCAATGACCACACGGGCTGCTATCAGATGAATGACCTTTAATCCAGTTCCCCGCCTCCCCGGAAGGCAGGCAGGCGGCAGAGGGATGATGGCAGAGCCCTGGGGGACAGGCCCAGAGGCCCCCTGAGCCCCTTCCCAGGGCTCCTAGGTGTTCCGCACCACCAGCGACTGCTCCAGCTCCTGCCTGCGCTGCTGGACCTTTAAAGAAATAAGAGCAGGAGCAGGGTTACTTGTGGCTGGTGAGTGACAGGACGACTCCCACCCCTGGCCCTCCCCCTGGAAGCGCATCGGGGAGCAGGGAGGGCTCCCCCACGTGAGGGCCATGGTTTCTCTTGGAGTGAGGGGCGGGGGCCCGAGGGGCACGGGCCCCTCCATACCTTGCAGTAGAAGTAGCGGCTGACAGCTTCCTGGGACCAGGGCTGGTGGTAGAACTCAGCCCGGCGCTCCTCCTCGGGGTTACCTGCCACATCTGTCATCACCTGGGAGGGAGCAGCGGGGTCAGCCCCGAGCCCCGACCCTCTCCAGCCCCTGGGTACACCGTTCACTGTCTTCCCGATATGCTTGTCTTCCATCCAGCGCCCCCGAGTCCCCTTCACCTTGAGGTCCCGGCTCTGGGAACGGAGCAGGTCTTGGATGTAGCCTTTGGGGTCTCTGGAGAAGCTTAGCATGAAGTCCCGCTGGATCTTGAGCTGGTTTATGGACTCAATCGTCTCATGGATCTGCAGGTAGAAAGACAGGCGCTCTCACCTGGCCGCGGGGCATGTGGGAGAAGACGGGAAGGAGGAGGGGGACACATGGGGGGGGACTGCTGCTGTCCCTTTGAAGGGCCGCCTCCCCGCCATGCCTCCCCGCCATGCCTCCCCGCCATGCCTCTGTGGTCCCAGGGAAGCATGGGGAAGAGCCACCCGTCCTTCATCTCTCCATAGGCCCATGCTCCTGTCTATTCTGTCTGTGCTTTGTCATTTCGGGGTTCAAGTCCCACTCCAGCTCTGGGCTCTGGCCCCACCTTACTGTCCAGAGCGCTGATCTCCTGCTGGTTGGCCGTGGACAGGAGGAAGCCGCTCATCTGCCCCTTCAGTGGCTCCTCCACCTCCACATCAATGTCATAGCACGCCGTCTTCTTCTGGTCCGAGGGGTCCACGCTGCCAGGAAGCCCGGCCCTTGGTGTTCACCTGCCCCCAGGGCAGATGCAGGGGAGAGGGACGGGGGCACAGGGCTGGGAGGGACAGGGAGGACAGGACACAATGATTCCTGGGTCTTAGGAGCAAGTTGGGGCCCTCACCTGATCACGTGGTTGATGACAATTGGGTCAGGGGGCAACAGCAGAGCTGTGAGGCGCTGAGGAATCTCAGAAAACTTCAGCCGGGGACAATCAAAAATCTGAAGAGAGATGGGGAGAGAGAGAGAGAGAGATTCCAGTCTTCTGTGCTTGAAAAGAACATAGCTACAGTTCTAGATCCTTCGTTCTGGAAAGGCCACAAGAAGCCAGGAGCAAGTCTAAGTCCTCACTGCTCATAGGGCTGGGACTAGGGCAGCTGCAGGTCACTTGAGAACAGGGGCCCTGGGTTGTCCTGCTTAGGTATCAATCCTGCGTCCAGCACTTACTATGCAACCTGAGCAAGTTACTTAATGACTCAGATCTAAAATGGGGATATGGCAATAGCACTGCTCTCCCAGGGTTGTGGTGAGAATTCAATGAATCAGTACCCATAAAGCACTTGAAACAACGCCTGGCACGTGGAAAGTGCTCAATAAACATCAACTGTTCATTCTACTCCTCAGGTTTATCTGCTGTATTTATTTAAAGTGTATTAATAATCATCTCTGCTTTGGTAGAATTTTTGTCAAATCCCCTTTCACAACAATTTGATTTTCCTAACAGCCCAGTGGGTTAGATGGGACAGGTGTTGTCACCCCATTGCAAAGACAAGGAACAAGGCTCAAAATAGCTAAGTAACTTACCCGGAGTCAAGACCCAGGACTAGAGCCCGGGGATCCAACTCCAAGTGCCAAGAATATTACATGCCCCAAAGCTATTGGCCTTGTAGGGGCTCAGATCTTCCTAACCCCAGGTGGCTAAAATGGATGCGCTGCCACACAGAGCTGTGCCATGGTAGGGCCCGGGCTGGGAGCCTGGTCTCTGGCCCTGAGATCAAAGCTACGTACCGTTTCTGACACCCGGGAATCTAGAAGGTAGGGGCGGTGTTACCTTAGTAGAGGCCCTTCCCCTACCGGGACCTCTGCCTGCTCCCCACGTCCCTGGGTTCAGGCTACCTGCTGGAAATATTTGTCCCCATTGATGTATTCCTTGTCATGCGAGTCCTGCAGCCTGTTGGTCTTCACATACTGCCACAGGGCCTGGACGATGGCAGAGCGGCTCTGTGTGTGCAGCCCTAGCAGCCGGGCCAGGCGGGGATCCAGTTTGAACTGGGGAGGCTGGGAAAAGGTGACCATGAAAATTAGAAAGGGCAACAGCTCAGGGCCAGGCAGTGTGGGACCCGGATGGGGCGCTCCTGGGCGGCCTCCTCCCACCCTAAGAGAAAGGCTGTGGGGGCGGGGCCGGTGGCCTGCGGCCTGCGGGGCGGGGCCTGTGGCACGTGGGCGGGGCCTGTGACATGCAGGGCGGGGCCTGCGGGCTATGGGCGGGGGCCCGCAGGCTGTGGGGAGGCCTTGGCCTGCGGGGCGGGGCCTGTGGCCCGCGGGGGCGGGGCCTGTGGCCCGTGGGGGGCGGGCCTGGCACGGACCTGGTAATCCAGCATGAGGAGCAGCGTGCAGCGCACACTCAGGTCCCCCGGCCTCTTCACCTGGAACCCATCCGTCTCCTGGGTGGTGGGTGTCCGGTGCCACTGTCCGGGGCAGAAGGGCTGGGTCACCTCACGGGCCCATCCGGGCTGGGGCCTGGGGCTCTAGGGTAGTCCCTGCTTCAAATCTGTGCGGCGGATAGGACTGGGGTCCAGGTTCTGCAGGGCCCTGGACCTGTGGATGGGCGGCGATTCCAGGGCAAGAGGCGTCTGGGTCTTACCTCCACAAGGTGGTTGTCAGGGCCGTAGAGGTCTTTGTCCAGCTCGATTACCAAGCTCTTGAAGAAGGAAGAGAACTTTCGCTTCTGCTTGCTGGGCTGTGGGAGAGGAACAGGGACCGTGGGGGCAGCACAGGGACCATGGGGCAGCATGAGCAGGGAGTGGGTGCGGCTGGTCCGGAGGGGCAGCACGGTTAGAAGCCTGGCTCTGCAGAGGTCTCTAGGCCGCCCACCCCTGGCCAGGGCCGACTCCCTAACCCCTCCTGCAAACGTCTCGCTCTGTCCTCAGCGCAGCCCCATCCCCACCCCAGGACACCTGGAGAGACCTGGGCCAGGACGTACGTCATCCAGAAGCTTCCCCTCCACCCGCAGCTCCCAGGAAGCGATGCTGCCGTCGGAATCCTCGGCATCCGGCTTTGCAGGGTTAAAGGTATTGGAGATATAAAGACGTAGCTTCCGCTTTTGCTGTCGAAATAAAGAGTGTCCCACAGAGCGAACACGGTACGCCCACCCCCAGGGCAACCCCGCTTCTCCATTCTGGGAACAGGACACAGAGCCCTCTTCCCGTCCCCAAATCAAGGCACCTTCATTGGCCTCTTCAGAGCCTCCTGGATGTCCACCCGCTTCCGCATGATGGTTTGATCCAGTTTCCTCTCAAACGCCAGGAGGTCCATGTAAGCCTGGGACTCAGGGACTAGCTCCCGGATCTGGACAAGGAGGAGCAAGGCAGGGAACCAGGGGCTCAGCCAAGCTTGCAAGTGGAACGTGTGTGTGTCATGTGACCCCAGGGTACACAGACGTGCAGGGGAGCTGGCCAGGTTCTGGGATTTTGTGAGAATGGGACCTCTCCCTGGGACTCTGTACCCAGCAGTAGCCGCCGCAATGTGTAGAGATAAAAATTGCTTCTCCCTTTAGGGAGACCCATACATTTCATGGCTAGAGGAGGCCAGAGCCACCATGGAGCCCAACAAACTCTAAGGCTTCACCTCATCTTGTCCTTTCCCTTGTCACACGGCCCCTGGGCTTCCCTTGGGTGTCTGCAAAGTGGCTAGGACCTTGGGGTCCTTGAGACAGGGCATGTGGTTGCTTGCCCCTACCTGGCACCTCACCCAGTCACTCCAACTGATGTCTTAACCTTGCTAGCCCCCTACCCTGCTCAGTACATCTTCAGACCTCTGTAATTCAGTTCACAGCACCCCAGGCCCAGGATGCTACCCCTTTTGGCTGCACTCCTTCCCTCCACCCCATCCCCTCCTTCTGACCTGAGGAGCCTCACTTCTTAATTAGCTTTTTAAACAAAAAGTGAAAGTGACTGTGACGCTGAAGCTCTGTTCCTGAGGGGGGAGGGTTGGTGACCAGGGTGGGAGGGGTGGGGGGAGTGGAGGGCAGAGCAGCAAGGGGTGGAGGGCGGGCTGGGGGCCGCTGTGAAAGGCACTCACCCTTTGAGGGAGGATTTTGTCAGCCATCTTCCTCCTCTTGGCACTGTACATTTTTTAAAGAAAAAACCAGGTTACCATGGCGACAGATCTGGGAGTAACGAGGCCACCTGCTAAATTATCCCAACATCTCCCCCCCCACACCCCGCCTGGCTGGGGTTCCCACAGCCCGCTAGTCTGCCTGCCCAAGGGGCTATGACAGTAGTGTGTGGCATTGATGCTATGTCCTCTCCCAGGGAGCGGAGGTGACCCTGTCCTTTCTCGGGCCTGGGGAGCCCCCTTCTGCCCCACCACATCCTCAGGGCCAGAGAAATGTAGATTTAGAAGGGGATGGGGGTGGCAGAGCTGCCAAAGTGTTTGAGGAAAGCTTGGGAGGAGGGAGGTCAGGGGAAGGAAGGACGGCTTCTGAGGACTTCCCTGTGCTGCTACGCAGGGGTGCACCACCTAAGGTGGCCTGAGCTCAGAGGGAGGGGAGCTGACCCCCTCCTACTCTGACCGCTGGAGCAGGAGGTGACAGTGTGAAGTTGGTGAGGACAGTACCGCTGCTACCTTGGACTTGGAAGGAGACGCTGACAGGCAGGCGTGCTCTATCTTGGACCACCTGCCAACACGGCCCAGGGACACACCCATTGGGACCCAGAGAGTGTGTGTGTATGTTCTCCTGTGGGACTTGACTGTGGGCTGGATTTGGACTCTTTTTGACCTGCTAGCTGCTTCTGACTCCCAAAAGCACCCCCAGAAAATCCTTGGTGAATTGAGATTAGAACCCAGCCTAGAGGATGGCTCTATACTGCCCCCATGTGGTGTTCTCAACCACTGCGGTTCCCTGTCTGAAAATCCAAGGCTAGGCAAGCAGCTTTCATTAATGGTCTGATTTGTTTTGAACAAATTATCTATGTGAAACTATCCATTTATACAAGCTAAACCAGGGACTTGTTTACTGTATTACAGGACGATTCATTCACTTTGTAAGAGAATTCATCACAATAGTCCTATAAATAGGGAATTTTCCTTGATGTGTAAAAAATAATAATGAGGTAAAATCCATATTACACATTTTATAGGACCCCCATCTGGTGTGCAAAGGGAAGCATGTGTGTTTGGCTAAATAGTGAAACCCAAAGGGGCACCTCTCTTGCCAGGCACCGGCAGGGTCTTTGGAGGTACCACCAGTTGGTGCCCATAAAGAAACGGGCTGGCCCCTGGTGGCTTGGGGACAGACCTGGTCCAGAGTAGGTTATGACAACTCCTTCATCTTTGAGTGCCTAAGAATCATCTGAAAGCACGACTGAGCAGAGACCCCGCGCACACACACACACACCACACGCACGCTCGCACAGGGCAAATTCCCAGGCTCCTGCTCAGTGATTCAGGTTTCCTGAGTGGGGCTTTTGAACAGTCAAGTCAGGGGGTTCTGGGGAGGGCGCACCCGACCACCGCACTTTGAGAAACACAGTCCCAGAGCTCTGCCCTCAGCCCTTCTGCCAGTCCGCCCACCCCAGAGACTGAAGCATCGCCCAGAACCTGGGGACAAGGTGGAGGGAGGGTCGAGCAGGTGACAAGGAGGACGCGACGGCCGCAGCCTGTCTATGGTGGGCACACAAAGAAACCCGAGCAGGAGCCCCCTCAGCCCACCTCCCAAGAGGGCACCCCACCCAGGGCGACTCGCTCCCCGCTGGCCGTCCCCCTCGCCTCCGCCAATCCCGCTGCTCGCGCTCCCGGGCCCCCGCGGGCCCCGCGGCCCGCCCCCTCCGCCGGGTCCCACTCACCTGCGGCTCCGCGCGGGGGCGGTGGGCACGGGCTGGCCCTGGCTCTGGGCCTGGCTCTGGCCGGGCGGGGGCGCTGCTCGCTTGCGGGCGGGCTCCATGCCCGCGGGGGCCAGGCCGGGTCGCACGGCGGGGCTGCCCATGTACGGGGAGCCCGGGGGGCCCATGGGCGCCCCCTGGTGGGGCATCCGGGCTCCAGACGGCATCCCGGGGCGCTGCGGCGGGGGTGGGGATGGGGGGAAGCAGAGACAGGCGCGCGCGGGTCAGGCCGGGCCCGCTCCCAGCGCGGCGCCCCCACCCCGCAACCCCGGCCGGTGGCCCTGAAGCCGCGGGCGCGGGCGGGGTGGGGGGCCGGAACCGCGCGGCTCCGGCGGAGGGGCTCTGCGTCTCGCTGCAGGGCGCCAGCGAGCCAGGCAATGGCACAGGGCATGGCCAGCGACAATGAATATGAATGGCGCCTTTCGACCTTTTCGGAGGTGGCGCACATCCACACGCTCCCGTGCCAGGCAGCTGGAGCGCGTCCTCTCATCCCCACTTGACAGATGAGGCAACCGTGGCTCAAGGAGAAAAGCGACCTAGCCAAGGTCACGCAGCTCCTCCTGGCAAAGGCAGCACTGAGCGCCCGGGTCCTGAAAAGCCAGGGCTTTCTTTCTGCTCTCCGCTACTTCCCCCAGGTTAGGGGCATGTGCTCCCTGCCGGGGCTCCTGCCGCTCCACCTCCCCTTCCCTGATTCCCAGTCCACGTCCTGGGCCGTCGTCCTGCCTTGCATTCTCCCTCCCATCTCAACCCACTCTTCTCTCTGGGCACCTACTTTTGACCTCTCAGCCCCCAACCCCTTTGGCTGATTGCAAGCCTCCACACCCAGCGGCTTCGCTGACTCAGCCCACCCCCATAATTGGCTCCCAAGGAGAGGGCTGGAGGCAACCTGAGGAGCTGAGATTCTCTGATTGGCAGGAAGGGGGGGGGAGGTGGGAGCCAGCTAGAGGTGAGCTGCCCAGAGGGCTTGGGTAGGTCAAAAGCATCTGCATTTCCTCTTACACCCATCTCTCCCTCCCTGTCCACCTGCAGCACCAGAGATGGTCCCATCCTACAGACCTCCTGGACTTCCGGCCCCACCCCCCGTGAGGTCACAAGTCAGGGTTCAAAGGGGGCCCTGGACAGATGAGCCAGGTGTATTCCCTTGACACTACCACCCAGGTGCTCAAACGGGATGAGGATGAGATGCAAATTCATCAAGTGACGTGTTCCACAGACTTTTTAAACCCCCTTGTCCAAATTCTAGAAGAGGAGTTGAGGAGGGCCTGAGCGGCTTTAAGGTGGAGGGTGGGTGGCACGAGGACTGGGACAGGGAGGGCAGGAAGGAGATCAGGATGCAAGGGGTGCAGAGCCTGTGTCCCTCTTATCATTTAAACACTACACTTTACAAACCCTAGGCTTGCAGCTGTCCCGAGGCACGGGGAGAGCACTGACCCTGAGCTTGGCGAATCCCTTCTAACTGACAACTCTCCCTCCTGCCCCACAGTGTGTCTAACCCTAACCCCCAGCCAGCCAGCTGTCTCTGTCCATCTCTCCCACAGTGAAACTTGCCTGTCCATGTGTCTTCCTCCCCCGCCCACCTGACCCTGTCACTCACACCTCCAGGATGGTGGCCCGTAATGGAGCCCAGGCCCCATCATCCCCCACCAGCATAGATGGGGCACTGGGAGTCGGGCAGTGAGGTTCACAGCCCCCCCAAGAATTGAAGCTCTAAGTTGGCCAAATAAAAAAATTCATCTGCATAGCCTCTCCTTCTAGATGAGCCTTTTTTGCAGGGAATCCCCCAGCAGCAAAGTTAGGACTGGCACCTCGGCTGACCAACGCGCCCCTGGGAAGTGACTCCAAAGATCCCCAGGGCTGGGGGACAGGCTGCCCCAAAGAAGCCCATTTTCCTTATCAGCCGCTCTATGATTTATCAAGGCCAGTGATACTCGCTGATCTGCTGAAGAGGCCCCGGAGAGCTGCGGCAGCCACCAGGGCACCCCCCAGGGCAACCCCCAGTGAAGGCCCGAGATGCTGGGGACTCTGGCCTCCTTCAGCGAGAATGTGGCTTCTGTGGGGTCACAACCAAATTTGGCCATAGTGAACCTGACGGCTTCCACTATGCCTGGCTCCAACCCCAGCACCCATCCCAAGTCCTAGGGTCCCTGCCCCCCCCACCCCGCTGCCCTCCACACCCCTCCCACCCTGGGCCTTGCTGCCTCAGCCTGAGGCTCCCAGGCCCTCAGGTAGTCCTGGGCTGCCTTGTGCTGCCTGAGTGCCGCCAGCCTGCTCTTGGCAGGACAGGGCTGCCCTTCCCCTGTGGTCTCTAGGCCTCACATCCCTGACTCCAGCCCTGCTCTTCACACCTTTGAGGCATTAAAGGACATCAGTTTCGAGTCCACCAAGGAGATCCTCAGGCCCCTTAGTTTGGGGTCTGTCCCCAGAGAGGGCCTCTCTCTGACCCTGATGGCAGAGGCCATCAGCAAAGCCCCAGAGCCCTCCTGGCTGGATGTAGAGGCTGTTCAGCCAGAGAGCTTCCAGCTCATGGTGCCTCCAGGGGTCACCTGCTCCTTGCGCCGGAGACACGGTGAGAGACACTCTCCCAAGGGATGAACAGACAGCTCAGCCCATGCCATGTCCCCCATCCCCACCCCCATCCCCATGGCAGGGTTAACACCTGGGCCCACAAGGGAAAGAACCGAAGGCAACACAGCTGGTCCAGATGGGATCCCCCCACTTGGGGGGGACAGTCCCCAAGTCCCACCCACAGCCCCTGACAAGAACCCATGCAAACGCCTCCCTTCCCCGCCCGGCACCCATCCCCTGCCGGCCGCCTGGCGACGTGTTCGGGTGCCAGGGCGCCGGCACGGTCCCGGGGCTGGGCTGCGGGACGTGGTGCCCTCGCTGGCGAGGAGGAAGAGCGGGGGGCCCCCTCCCGGCCCCTCCCGACCATCCCTCCATTCAGCCCGAGCCAGCTCGCTCGCCCTCCCCCGCTAACTTTCCCCCACTCACCACCCCATGGACCAGAAACTCAAAAAGTTTGCTTTTCGTGGCTTTGCGCGCCCCTCCGGCAACTTCGTCCGCGGCCATCGGGGTGGGCTCAGCGGCTCCTCTCACTCTCTCTCTCTCTTCCTCTTTCTTTCCCTTTTCTGCCTTTTTTTTTCCTCCAACTCTCCCCTCTGAGTCCTGCTGGGCTCTCTCACACTTCTACTCGAGCGGAGTGGGGAGGGGGCCCCTTCAGGGCTGCCCTGACGGCCCACGGCCCACGCCGCCGCGGCTGCCGCATTCCTGCACTGATAAGACAGAAATAGTCCGGCGGCCCGGGGTCTGCCTGTTGACTCGGCGGGGACAAAAAAGCCTGCCTCTCCAACCCTCGCTGTCCAAACAGCGCAGATAAGCCGCAAGGCACGCCGGCACGCCGGCTCCCGGGCGCTGGGCAGTGGCACTGCAGCCGAGGCGGCCCGCGGGCCGCGGGAGGCGGCGAGGGGAGGGGACGCGAGGGGAGGCGGCGGGGGGCTCGCCGGCCACCCGGCTCTCGCCACAAATAGTTTCTCGGTTAGGGAATCCGCCGACAGGGCCAGGCAGGGAACAGTCAGTTCCAACTTTCCCCCAAGTGGCTCCTGCTACATTTCTGAGGCCCTCTCCCCAGAGACTTGGCAGGCCAAGTAGGGAAACATTCGCTGGGAGGGATGCGGGGAGCCCGAGCTGGGACCAGGCCTTCCTCCCACCGGGCGGCAGCGCTGGGTGTGCCAGGCAGGCGGTGTGTGCGCCCTTGTCTCGCCCGCCGAGTGTGTCTGCACCCTTGTGTGGGCACCGCGGTGGCTGTGGGTGTGGATGTTTACGTGCGTGCACAGACAAACGCCTTCTCTGTGTGCCTCCCTCCACGGGAGCCCAGGGTGCGCGCGTGGGGGTGCGTGTCTTCCAGCTCCGTGTGAGTCTATTTCTGGGTCTGGGAGTCTTTGTGTCTCTGTGAGAAAGTGAGGGCAGCAGGGGATGTACTTTGGAAAGAGGGAGGTGGATCCGGCTCATGAGAACAGGAAGAGAAAAATGTGGGGGAAGGCAAGGAGCCGGGGTGGGTGCCTGGGTGGATGGGTGGGTGGAGAGAGTGAGGCAAGCAGGGCCTGATGGCTGTGGAATGGGGTGTGGGGTAGGGCACTGAGAGGAGCTGGGGCTGCTGGGGATGGGGGGACGGCCTCAACACCCCAAAAAGAGCTGGGGTAGCGCAGGGGGTGTGAGGGAGGCCCGGAAAGGGGGGTGAAGGAGGGACAGGAAACAGGAGGGCAAGTCCTGAGATCCCCAGGCTGGGAGCCCTGGCCCCGCCCATACTCCCAAAGGCCACACCCCTCTCTCCTCCTTCTGGGACAACCGTTGGTCAAGTTGATAGGTCTCCTGGGGCTGCACTGTCAGAATCCAGGTGGTGGTAGTCGGGGGACAGTGTCTGGGGTAATTTGCTGAAAAACTTATTTGAGATTAGACCCCAAAGACCCAGCATTGCACTGGGGGTTCTTGCCCTCAACCCTTCAAAATGCCTTCAGGGGTCAGAACAAAGAACTGAGGCAGTGCTCTGCCTGGGGAGGCTCTTCTGCCTGCACCCTGGTTTCCCTTGGGCCCTGGTGTGCTCCCTGGCCATTTAAGGGCTCACTGTCAGTCTTCGGAAAGGCCAGAGAGGGCACTGGTCCAGGATGCCCCTCCTCAGCCCTCCCCCCCTCCCCTTTAGCAGGGGGCCTAGAGATCCCCTTTCTACCAATTTTCTACCTGGGCTTCAGCCCAGACCCACATGCACGAAGACTGGGCCCTGGAGTGGTGCTGAGCATGGTTGGATGGTTGGCATAAGTCATGAAGGTGGCTGTGACTGCTGGCAACCTGGGGAGGTAATCTCTCCAGTCTGTCCACTAACCTCCAAAACAAAACTCCTCACTTATTCCCATTTCTAAGCCTCTGCTCCTGATATTCTTTTGCCTGGACTTCCCTCTACTGCCCATCTCCCTGACCAGATTATATTCATCCTTTAAAGCCCAGCTCAGGCCTCACCTCTTCCAGGAAGCCTTCCTTGGTCCCACTTGTGTGCACAGATCTTTCTCTCTCTGAATGCCTATTGCCACCTATCCTGCACCATAAGTTGGCACAGGGCTGACTCATGTCTGATGTGCCTTGTGCTTCATGTGTGGTAGGTCTGGCCCCCTGAGTTCAGGGACTTGCCTTTGGGTCCCACTCATCCCCCATGCCTGGACATAGGGACTCCACATGACCAAATGCCTGCTAATGCTTGCAACCACCCACAGCTCAGTGGGCCAGTGGATGGAGCTCATACTCTGCCACTTACCTGAAGGTGTGAGTCACCATGGGGACCCCCTACCCCCTGTGGGTGCTTCTAGCATGGACATGTGAAACTACAGGCCTTGGAGGTTCTAGGGGACCGGGGCAGGGGTACAGCCCTCTAGCTCTGTGTAAAGCACACAGTGCTCAACTCTTGGCGAGGCCTTTTGGGAAAAGAAGGCAGCAGAGGAGACTGGTAGGGCAGACATCCTTATGCAGCACATAATGCATACATGCCCCGCCCCCCCTAATGCAAACACCAGGGGCAGGAGCCACATGGATTGGCACTCACGGGGCACAGCTTAACCGACTCCACACCCCACTCACAAGGCCAGATGCACAAGGCACCCGCCCGCAGTCAGGTTTGCACGCCGACTTTACAGGGGCGACCTCAGGGGTGCGGACATGGGGCAGCCTTCAGGCCAGAAAGCAGAGGCGTGAGTGGGGGTGCCCGGCCGGGATGCCCACCTCACAAAGGCCAGGATTCCCAACGGCTCCGCCGCCACAGGGCACGAGGCAGCGCCCCGCCACCGAGTGGGACGGAGCCCAGGCTAAGCCCCACGCAGTGGGCAGGGGCCTGCCTCCCGGCCCCCTTGGCCCCAGCCGACCCTGCCCTGCGCGCTCCGGCCGGGCCGCGCGCGTGTCCGCGAGGAGGGCGGCCGCCTGGCGCCCGGAGCCGGAGTCCCCCCTGCCGTCCCCCCATCTCTCCTTCCCTCGCCGAAGCACCACCGGCACCAAATGGCAAAGCGCCGCTCCCCGCACAGGGCGAGACGCGCCGCGGCCGCGGGACGGGCTCGGCGCCCTCCCCACGCGCCCCCCGCGCCCGGCACCGGGGCGCGTCCCGGCCCCGCGGCGCCCTCCCGCGCCCTCCCGCGCCGGGGCCGGGGCGGCGGTGGGAGCCGGGCGGGACCGGGCCGGGCATGCGCACTGCGGCCTCCGGTGAAGGTCAGCCCGGGGCCTGGCTGCGGGACTAGAGCGGCGGGGGAGGCGGCGGAGGCTTAACTCCTTCCCTGCGGGGCCGCAGCCCGCGTCCCACCCTCCCCGCCTCTGGGGCACGTCCTGGGACGGGGACCCTGTTCAGGGGGGCGGCGAGGGAGGGGAGTCAGCGGGGAGAATGCGAGAAGGCAGCGAGGAGAGAGGGAGGCTGGGAAGGGGCGCGGGAGCCGGGCAGGGGAGGAACAAAGAAAAGCCAGCTCTCGGCACGGCCCGCTTTTCCCTCTACGCCCAGCAAGAGAGCTTTCCTCGGCGAAACGGAATTACCGTCATGGATTGGGGTGTGTGTGTGAGAGAGAGACAGACAGAGAGACAGACAGACAGCACGCGCCCTCTCTCTCAGGCTGGGGACCCCTGATTTCACTGTCCTGGCTCATCCCTAAACCCAGCCCCCATTTCCCCCTCTGATCACTAAACCCCAGGCCAAGCCAGGGCACTCAGGGGCAGCTCTGCCCCAGCCTACCTGCCTGGCCTAAGTCCCAGGACCCCTGGGAACCCTGGGGAGCCAATGGGGCCAGGCCCGGCCCCCAGAGATGAGTGGTGGGGAGGCTGCCCCTTAATCCCCACCTCCAGTAAGGGGCTTCCTCCAGCCCGCAGAAAGGACGTTGACAGACCAGTCCAGTAGCATGGCAGCACAGTCCTTCTCCACCCCACCCACCTCACACTTCCCAGGCCAGAGCAGCACGGGGCCCCTTCCTCTGTGTGAGAATGTTTCTGTGCCCCGGACTCCCTCTGCTGCTCTCGAGGGGGCTGTCTATCTCTCGGTGAGACTCTGCCTTTCTGGGTTCGTTTTGCAAACACACACAAGAGAGACACGTATGATAGAAAGAAGTAAAAAACAAAGGAAAAACATAGGACACCAAAATAGCTGTGTGACCTTGGGCCGGTCGCTGTCCCTCCCTGTCCCTCAGCTGCCTTCCTGCCCCAAAATCTGAGGATCCCGTATATACCAAAGAGACAGGACCAAGGCAGACAGACAGAGACAGCAAGGAGACAGAAAGACACAGAGAAGCAGGCCCACGCCAAGTCAGGGGCTCTGCAAACCCAGAGTGAACCTGGTCCCTTGTCACACGTACCTCCTCTGAGCCCTCCACTATGCTGTCAGCCTCCTGTGAGCAGGGCAAGTCCTCGCCTGTGGTCCCCCGGGGCCTGCACAGTAACCAGGTCAGCACAGAGGCCAGTTGGGAACCTTCTTTGCCTGGGTGGGTTTTCTCAGTCAAATGGGGGCTCTATGACCCCCCCTTTCTTGCCCCCCACACATACCTCCCACATAGTAACTGCAAACCTCAGGATGCTGAAACTGCCCGTCCTGAGAGGAGAGAGCTGGGCCTCTGGGGCCCTGAGAACGCCTTTTAGATTCCTAGCCAGTTTTCGCTCACTTGAAGGGGACCACACTGGCCCAGTCCTCACTGTGTCCACTGCCTGGGGGCTGCGGGGGCAGCCTTGTGGTTTCTTGGGAACAGCCAGCTCCGCTACGGCCCCCTACACGGTCCTGGGAACGCAACCTCCTCCCCGTGTGCTGTGTCCTCATCTGTGAAATGAGATGCTGCTGCTTTACTCCTGACCTCCAGGAACCCGAGGGGAAGGGCAGAGCGCTGTCCCCCATCCCCAGGCCTCAAGCCTGGGCCCTGGCTGCCTCCCCTCCCTGGGCTGGGAAGGCCTTGGCTGCATTTCAGGATCCTGGTGGCCTTGCGTCCCACCCCTCACCTGGGGAGCTTCTGAGGCCCCAGCTACTGCTCTGACCAGGTGGGCAGAGGGATTTCTGCCAATCATGACATTCTGAGGTCTGGGAAATCACCTGAGTGAAGAAAACTCAATAGAGAAAAGAATTCATCTGCATTTCCTTGAAGACATATTGTGGGAAATTAATGCAAATGGCAGTTGGCAGTGGACCCTATAGATCAAACATCCAGGGAAGCAACACAGGGACCTGGCCTCCCAGATGTCTTCCATTCCATCCAGTGTCAAGGATGAGCCCTGCTCCCAGGGTCTGAAACACACATTCTCCTCACAGACGGGGGCCCAGGGAGCCCTGCCCGCTTCCAGCCTGACACTCTGCCTCCCTGCCACCCCTGCCTTGGGTGCACCTGCCTTACTGTCACATGCCCTTCCTTCCTGGCTGTGTCAGGCGCCATAGAAAGCCCCAGACTCCCCTCAACTCCTGCACTCTCAGCTCCACAGGCTGTGTGTGCCCCCTCTTCTGTTCCCACCGCCCACCTCCCACCAACCCGAGCCCTTCGGTGTGCTTTGTCATAGGTAAAATTCCCAATCCATCCGGCCATTTCTGTGAATACCACTTTTGCTGTCTTGCAACAGAAGCTATGCTCCCCGAGGATGTTTTCCCCAAAGCCCCCCTACCACTGGCCTTGAGTGGGGACCCCTCCTTGCCCTGGCAGCTGGTTTGCATCACACACACACACACACACACACACACACACACACACACGGTGCCTTCATTTCTTGAGGGGCCCAGCTCCTGGCTCACTGTCTCTCCCACCATGACTCCTATCCTCTTCCTGCTGCTTTTCGGGATCCCCAGGATTCTTGGCTCCCTGGCTACCTCTCCTGCAGGGACCCTCGCCCCTCCCTCAGCCACTCGCTCCAGAGTCATCTCCTGGACCTTGTCATTCCAGCAACTGCAACCCCCCACCCTCGATATCAGCCTCAGGCACCCCATTCTCTGATCGCTACCTCCTTTCTTCACAGTGCACTCTGTCCAGTGCCTTGACCCCCCCTAAAGTCTGTGACTCCACTGGAACCTCTGATCCATTTCTCTGACCTCCACCCCTCATCACAACTACAATCTCTCTTTTTTTTTTAAAGCCATGGTAAAATAGAATAACATAAAAGTTACCACGTTAACCTCCCTTGCGTACATTCGGGACTCTCTTACCTAAGAGTTAAACCCAGCTTCACTAACTCCCTGCACCCAGCACCTGGATGTGGTAGGAGAGAGACCCACAACCGCCCTGACCTGGTCTCACTGTCATTTTGGGAGCACGGACTTCAGCTGCCCGGCCTTCCCCTCTTTCCGCTGCCCTCTCCCACATAAGTTTTCCACGTCTTCTCCCTCCTCCAATTTCCAACTCCTCCTTCAGCACCTCACTCCCCACTGGGGCCCTTGCTTCTCGCTTCACTGAGAAAAGGGAAGCTTCCGGCGACCTTCCAGGGACTCCCACCACATCCTCACACCTTCCCACAGCTCTCTCCCTGTTCCTACAACTGAGTTGTCTGTGCTCTGGTCCTCAGCCCATCCCCTTGTGTGCTGGCTCCTGTCACCTCTCAAGCCAGCACGGACTTGGCTCCAGCTTTCCTCTCCCCAACCATCCCATGGTCAGCTGTCCCCTCGCTACTGGGTTCCTCCTGTCATCACTCAGTCCCGTCATTATCCTCCATCTGCTTATCCTGTCCGTTACTGCCCAGTTGCAACTAAGCTTCTCCGTTCGCTGTCTTCACCTCCCCTAAATCCCAATTCCTTTAGAGGCACGTCCCACTGCTGCACTGGACATGCCCCTGTCACGGCCATCAATGCGTTCCATCCACACTGCCCAACGCCACCATCAGCTCTGAGGCATCATCTTCTTTAAACAGCTGCCGCGTTTGACACAGCCGGCCACTCTCTCCTTCTGGAGACACCCTCTTCTCTTGGCTGTAGGACGCTTTCCTCTTCCATCCTTTGCTGCCCCTTCTCACCTCCTGGGCTGTCCAGCTCCTCTTCCCTCTCAGTGTTGGAGCGCTTGGGGCTCAGTCCTTGGTCCCCTTCACTTCCTCCGTCATCCAGCCTCATAGCTTTAAATACCATCTATATGTTTCCCTCCAGTGCAGGCCTCTCTCCCAGTCCTTAGACTCCTCGATCCAACTGTCTGCTCAACATTCCCAGCTGGATCTCTCGCCGACGACCCCAACTTCACACGCCCACAACAAACGCCTGCTCTTCCGCCTCCGATCTGGCTCTCTACCCACCGGCCTCGCCCTCCTTCCAATTGCTCAGGCCCACACTCTTGGAACACCCTAGAACCCTGTCTTTCTCTCACGTCCCACATCCAATCTGAAGGCAAGTCCCGTTGGCTCTGCATCCAGAATCCAATCCCTTCTCACCTCTCACAGCTACCGCCCGGGCAATCTGTGACTGTGAACTAGCTTGCTTCCGCCCCGCCCCCAGCAGTGTACTCTCAAAGGCAACCAGAGTGGTCCTTTAAAAAGGGGCGTCAGATCACATTATTTCCCGGCTTGAAACCCTCCCAAGGCCCCCCATCTTATTCCAAGTAAGGGCCGAGGTCCCAGGGCCCAGCCCCACGGCCACTGCCTGCCCCCTCCGCGCCCTCAGCTCCCGTCACTCCCTCACGCCTCTCTCTCCCCAGCCTTCTGGCCTCCGGTGGTTCTTCAGAAACTCGGGCACCCGCCAGCCTTGGGGCTTTGGGCCTCCTGCACCCGTCTACCAGCTACCTGCATGGCTAACGCTCTAAAGTCTTGTTCAAATGCCTCCTTCTCAAGGGGGCCAATTCTGTCCGCACTATTAAAAACTGCAACCCTCCTTCCACTCCACGCTCCGTATCTCGTTTATTGTGCTCCATTTCCTCACAGTAACTGCACACCTTCCACCATGCTACAGAATCTACTTAGTATGTCAGTGTTTAACTCTTCTTTTCTCCTGTTTGAATGTAAGCTCCAAAAAGGCAGGGATCTTTATGTCTTTCCACGGACAAATCCCAAGCTTCTGGCACGTGGTCGAGACCATGATATCTCGGAGGGAGACAGAGCCCACGCCAAGGCAACTTGGGGTGTCTAGACACTTCCAAATGCTGGATGATGTTACAATCTGTGCCCATGGTATCGTGGGATTAATAACAATAGCAACATTTTAGGTTTGTAGAGGACTTTACTGTTGACCAAACACTTTCACAGTCACTGGCCGAATCCTGCCAGAGACCCTATCAGGTAGCGGGTAGGCTCCCCATGCTAAAGATAAAGAAAAGGAGGCTTGGAAAAGCCACGTGACTTGCCCAAAGTCACTGGGCTGTTATGGGGTGGGGCTGGGGCTGCAAATCAGTCTTCCAAATTCAAGGTTCTGAGTTTTCTCCTTCATCCCAAGCTGCCTCCCTAACATCCCCTTGTGTAATGCCTGCCAGTCAGAAATAGTCACACACACACACGTACACACATACACACACACAGAGGCCCCTACACCTGCCTTTTAAAGAAGGAAATCAAGATCCTTAGAGGCCTGTATATTTAAGCTGAATTACTTTCAATTATCTTTTAAAATATAACCCCCCAAAAAAATCTCAAGCAGATTGTTTCAAACATTGGGAATACGCATTCTAGAAAATTTGGTATTCAGGTGTCTAAAATAAATTTCAGTGTGCTTGAGCACCTTTAGGTCCTGTGTAAGAATGACCTTTTAGCCTCCCAAAACAGAACCCTCGTTAAACTCTGAATTAGCTCCTGGCTCCTGTGGATGGGGCAGCGGCGGGTTCAGTGGCTTCCCCTGGCCTTGCAGATAGACTCACGTGCGTGTGTGTCCGTGTCACTCCTGGCTGGGAAACACGCATGTGATCACCACACTAAGCAGCTCCCTGCCCTCCCACCTGGCCACTTCCTTTGGGTACATGTGGTTACAGGACCATAAGCAGGCAAGATGTGGGGGCGGCCCCCGCGCCATGTCCTCCTGCCTTCCTGGTGCCCCTTGGTGGCCACAGGTCTGAAGAACTCAAGCTGGCCTAAGGAGGGTAGGGAGACATCCAGGAGCCACAAGGAGCAAATCAACTGGACTTAAATCTAAGAATCCGGAAGGCCACCTGGTGGCCTGGGGAAGCTGAGGTTCGGGAGATGCTGATGGAGCACCTGAGAGAAGAGCAGGGCATCCCCCTCAGCCCGCTCTGCCGGCCCCTTCCTACAGTTCATGAGCACCGACTAGGTGACAGCCTTGTGACGTGCTGCTGAGTCCCATGGCAGACTCAGGGAGCCTGAGGACCAGCTAGGGACCGACGGGCCTGAAGGCCTTGCCAGGGTGGGAGATGAGAGCAGCTCACGGCGGCTCCTGCTTCAGGACGGCCACAGCTCTGGCAAGAGGCAGGGAAGCGTGAAGGAGCAAGGCTCCTGTCCCAGAACTCTGGGCGTGTGCTGGTAAGAAAGCCCCGCACACTGAAGCCTGCAGGCCAGGGGAGCCCAGCTCGGCGCCTGGGCTAGGAGGCTGAAAGCCCTTATGGGGGAGAGAGGCAGTCACCCCTAACAGCTACCGCCTCAGAGGGCTGGGGCCTTGCTGGCACAGCCGACCTCGGTGGCAGTGGTGGAGAAGCCAACAGCTGCAGCCGTGCCAAGTGCCAGGGGGCTGGCTGCAGGGCTGCCATGGGCTGCCCGCCACATGTCCAAGGGACCCCCTGAATGTGAGGACACCCGTGGCACAGCTTTGGCTCCGCACATTCCCACGAGGAAATCTCGAGCTGGGTGAGGGGCCTGGGTTCCAGAGGGGCCCAAGGGGTTCCACAGCGGCAGGGGTCAAACCGTCCCCTGGTTCCTTCTGTGGTGGCTATGACCCAGGGTCACTTCCTGGGGGTTCTGGCCACCTAGAGCTCATATTCTGCCTCCTCCATAAGACGTGAACCCAAATGCCAAAGGTGGGAATCACAGTCTCCCTGTTATGGGTTGGATTATGTCCCCACCCCCAACCCCGATTCAGGTGTTGGAATCCTAACCTGCAGTACCTGGAAACATGACCTCCTGGAGACATGGTCTTTACAGTCATCAAGATGAGGTCACTCAGGCGACTCTCATCCAATATGTCTGGTGTCCTTATAAAAGAGGGGAAATGGGGGGCCGGCCGAGTGGCGCATTGGTTAAGCGCTGGTTTTGGGATGCCAGAGGCCCCGGTTCGGATCCCACATGAGGGCCAGTGACACTGCCCTCTACAGCTAACAACAGCTCCACCTGGAGCTGGGCTGTGCGAGCCCCGGTGATGGTGTGGGCTGCAGCCCCTGCTGCAGTGGGCTGCCATAGGCTACAGTGAGTGGCCCGCAGCCAGCGTGAGCGGCTGGCAGCCAAGCGTGAGCTGCCAATAGCCGCAGTGAGCGACATCCAGAGGCCAGCGACCGATCTGCCTCATCCGGGAAGAGCGCAATGACGATACCAACAGTGAAGCAACATCCTCCGCAACTAAACTGAAGAATAAGAAGACAGCAACTTGTCTGTTCCCCTTCCCCGATTCCCCAACGCTGTGCCCCTCCACCAAATCCCCAATAAAATCTTTTAAAAAAAAAAAAAAAAAAAAAGAGGGGAAATGGGGACCGAGACACAGGCATACACAGAGGGAAGACAATGTGAAGAGACACAGAAGATGGCTGGCTGGCTGTCCACAAGCCAGGAAGACAGGCCTGGAGCGAATCCTTCCTCACAGCCCCTGCCGGCATCTTGACCTCAGACTTCCGGCCTCCAGAATTGTGAGAAAATGCATTTCTGTTGTTTAGCCGCCCGTTTGGGGCACTTTGCTATGGCCGCTGAGCACACTCACCCACTCCGGACACTGCTCTTCACTATTCCTATGGTGGCCTTCGGGTGACCTGCTTTGCCAGCCTGGGCACTGCCCCATGCTGCCCCCACATCCTTGAGTTTGCCTGAAGCCACTGAAAGCGTGGCCCTCAGAGCTCTGTGCTCTGTTAGCGTGACCCAGGGCAGAGCCTGGGCCCAGGAGACCTGAGTCTGAGTCTTCATCCCACCGCGTACTGACAGGCGACAACAGCGCCGAGTCCCTCCGTGAACCTCAGCCTCACCATTAAAATGGTTCTACCGTCATCACACTGGGTTATTGTCAACAGTGAAATAATGATGAGAGGCCATGTGAAAACTCTCTTTCGTCATACAGGACTGAATAATCACCACTGTTACCAATAGATAAGTCTTTAATAACCACCCTTCCCACTTTGAATTTGTATTGAGCTCACTGTTAATTAAAACCTCAGTTCTCTTTCTACTTCAATTGTGCCAAAAAGCATGCCTCCCCGTCCCATACTTGTCAAGTGGCCTTTCTGGACTCAAGAACAGACATTTGCATTTATTCCTGCTAATAGTCATTGGATACGCATTAGCTCATTGTTCTGGCTTGAGAGCTTTTGCATCTCAGTTCCGTTATCCAGTATATTTACCGTCCTTTCCAGCTGTGTGCCATTCATAAATCCAGTGCGCATGGCCTTCTCTCTTCATCCAAGTCTTTGCTGGAGTTACTGAAAAAGGACAGGCACCAGGACCAACCCCTCTCTCCAGACAATCTACACCCTTGGGACTTAGCCTTCAGCTGGCAGCAAATTCACTCCATCAGAGGAACATTCAGTGGTGCGCTGGAGTGTCATGTGGGTGGTTTTAAATCAGCCACAGTGGGGGAGTATTTATGCCACAGGAACTGGCAAATGATACACCTCAGAGCCCAGCTCCCCGTGCCCAGCCTGTCAGGAGCCAGAAGATGAATATTCACCAGCACACCCCTGCGTACAGTCCACGTTTATGTGCCCTAGTCAACATATTGGGGGAGACTGTGCCAATCACCTCCAAATCAACATATATATCTTACAGAGCTTAATAGCCTACAAAAGAGTTCAACACGCATTGTATAATCTGGTTCTTTCGACATCCCAGGAAGTTCAATGGATATGACTATACCCATTTTAAAGATGAGGAACACAAGGCTAATGATTGACTCAGAGCCTGAGAATGAACCAGTGTCGCAGGTGTGGCCACTGGCTGGGGTTTAAACATGGACAAGTTGAGAGGGGGTTCCACAGCAGCCCCCAGCCCTTCCCATCAGCAGCACATCACTGAGGATTAACAAGCACTGCTTCTCAACAAGGGGTCCCCCATTCTTAGGGGAGGGCCCTCAAGTTTTGACAAGACTCTTGGAATTGTGTTCACAATTCACTGATGACAAGAGACCACTAAAGTGACAGCAGCTCTTAATGCAATGTTTCTCAGATGGAGGCCCACTGACGCTTGGGGGGCCCTTGAGATCTCGGGGTGATAAATGCTGATTTGGTATTCTGGGCCTGAGGGATAGAAGATGGAACTGGTGATGGGGTGAGGGAAGTTAAAGGCAGATGTTACAAACTTGGGCAAGGCAGACAGCTTTTGCTTAGCCCATGCTGTGTTGGAAACACTCTTAAAAAAAAAATAGGGCCGGCTGAGTGGCGCGGTGGTTAAGCGCTGGCTTGGGAAGCCAGCAGCCCTGGTTCGGGTCCCACATATGAGGGCCAGTGACACTGCCCTCAAATAAATAAATAAATAAATAAATAGATAGATAGAAATTGTGGGAGATTTCACATAAAAACCCAGGTTTCCAGAAACAGGAAATCTGGCCATGTAAATCCACCGAAACCTTGGAATAGTCAGATGGAGCTCAGGAGGGCCGCTCCTTTTTGAAGGGGCAAGAACTCTCCGTTTCACCCCCTCATTCCCTATTTTAGGGGCCACAAACTCGAATGACTCTAGGGGCCCAGCAATTCATGTAAATGAGAAGCTTTGAGCAAGATGACAATTAGCCTTGGACCTTGAGCCTCAGTGCTAGAGGTAAGGGGAATGGCTGGGGCCTGTATAAAGGACTCGCCGCTTTGTCTCTCTGAGGACCACCGTGGTTTGGGTCTAGGAAATAAAATCAAATGAAAGGATGAGGCGATTGTTCCAACGGAGAGAGAAGGGGTAGAATCAAAGATCACTCCCAGGTCTAGACTGGGGTTTTGATGTCACTGCTATATCAATGTGGCAGCTGCACCCCCACTGCAGACGGGACCCTAGTCTCTTGTGCTCATGTGTTCACAAGAAAGCTTCTCCTCTGTTCCCCTGGAAAGAAGCCTCAGGGCTACTCCTGCGGCGCTTCTCCCCACCCCCTCCCCTTGGCTGGGGCTTTGTCTGGTAGGCGGTGAGGGCCTGAAGCCTACTGGCCAGGTCCCGCTCCTGGGTGGGGAGAAGGCGAAGTCAGGGCCTTCCCCAAGACCTGTCCTCCCTTCTGACCCAGTCTGCTCACCGGAGGGAGCCCATCCCCTCCTGTTCCCGGGCTCCACAGGTCAGGATGTAGGGTCTGCCTTCTGCCTCTTTCTTCAGTTCAGCCTTCCCTGCAATATGTTGATAAATCCCTGCCATCTGTGCCTATTTCTTAGTGGGCTCAGAACGTGGGATTAAGGCATTCGATGGCTCCCTCCCTGAACCCAAATTCACCTGTTGGGCATACATGCTGATTGAGGTCTTTATTTCCCTACTAGGAGATTACCCTTACCCCAGGGATTCCTGATTTGAAACCTTCCCGCCGCCTGATATTTATCAGAAACATTGTGGCAAATACTCACAGAGGAAGTATTTCCTGAAGGCAGGCAATACATTTACTCTGCCTTTCCGTTTCAAAAGTTTGCCGACCTCTGCTCTAGTTGTTCTAAATTTTATCTTTGGATTGGGCACGATCGGCCATATTTCTAAGGCTGCTCAGCACTGCGCAGTCCTCGCCTTACCCTAGGAAACAGTCAGTGTTGTTGAGGACATTGTGTAACTTTGTCACCCAGTTTCCCCTTTATGTCATCACACAGGAGAGGCTTCTTGGGGTCTCAGTATCAGAAATCACAGTGAGCAAATGGTTTTGATTTTTGCTGTCTGAAACATTACGCATGCTCCCCACTGTCGGGGGGCCCAGGGGCCTCTTGGTTTGTGTGTTGTTGGTAAGCTCATCTTGGCTACACATATTTCCCCTCCTGTATGCCCAGTCTCCCAATGTCCTCACTGCACGTGTCTTTGCAAACTACCTCCAACCCTTCTTGGAATGAGGTGGAGCAAAAGTACATCTTCATCTTCTCTCTACTCCTCTCCCCTCCCTCACAGTCCAGGCCCAGAATGCTCTTCGGTCTGGAGAGAAGGTTGACATGGAAATGACCCAAGTTTGTAAATTCCGGTAAGGGCATGAGTGCGGCACATACTCATGAGACAGACTCTCAAATTTCCTGGACGTTTAGTTCACAAAGAAATCAGTTTCGTAGCTTGGGAGGCAAACCAAGACGTGGGCCAGGCTGAAGTGAGCAACTACTCTCTCGTAGGGTCCCTCACGAGTTACTGAGGGTCTGCACATGCCTCACCAGCACAGGACACTAGGGGACACAGCCAAGACCCCCACAGAGTGCCCCTCAACTGAGCGCCCACCAGAAGCAGGCTGACCCCCTCTCTAGTGCAGTAATTTCAAAGGGCTCAGAATCAGAATGCAGTCAAACCTGAAGGCCATTTGCTCACTCATCACGTGTGTCTGACACCTCCTCCCGGTGACACCTCCTCCAGGTGACACCTCCAGCTCACTACCTCTGCCACTGAACAATGAGCTCTCACTTGCAAACACACCGCAAAGCACTGGAGAGAAGGGGGAGGGGCAAAGACAGCCCCTGGTCTAGATGCTATCATGGGGCTTGTCAGCATCTAAGTGACAGCATGTGCCCAAGCCACCCACCGCCAAGCATCAAAGTCGGCTCCACGTCTGCGACTACACACTACACATGCTGAATGAAGGCCAACTTTATGTTAATGTGACTCCAAAATAAACTGCCAGAAACTTCCCCCAGCACCTCACCCCGACTACCTGCATCACATGGCGAGGTTGGGGCTCTTGGCTCCCCAGGAATCCCAGACGAATATCCTTCATTCACCTCATGACTGGGACCAGTCGGGGACCAGGTGTCAGGAGGATGTGCCCACTGTCCCCAGAACCTCCCAGTTCCCTAGTCTTCTCAAGCCTCCCCACTGCCCATCCTTCAGGGCGATCGCCTCCCTCAGGAAAGGCCTGGAATAGCCCAAGGCACCCACCTATTGCTGCCAAGGAGCCACTTAGGTCTTAGCTCAGTGCACCCTGAATCAGCCGCAGTTTATAAGGACTCACCACATGGGTCGTGGAGTGGCTACCAGGGACCTCAGCTGCCTCCCCATCAGCCCCACCACTGGACCTGGCCTCCACCCTCAGACCTGTAGAGACGCCCAGGAAGAATGCGTTTCGTACACTAGCTCACACCTTTTCCCTAGGGTTCTGCATTAAAAAACCAAACCCTGCGAGCTGAAGGCCAGGTCCACACTTACTTAAGGCAGGGGTTAGGTGGTGGGGCAGTGGTGGGGACCTCTGTCTGGGGCCTTGCCTTCCTGCCCCTCACTACATTTATTTCCATGGTGACAAACAGTGTTCGCTGCCACCCAGTGCTGCTCTTTCTGCTGGGCACAGCCAGGCACAGGGGTGGAGGGTGAGGGGCAGGGTCATCATCCGGCCCACCTGTGACCCTGGCACCAGCTGGCCCGCTCTCCTGTCCTCTGAAAGACCACCTCAAATTGCCCACCCAGGGCTTCCTCCATGCGTCCCTCCTCAGAGCCCTGAGGCCTGAATCATCCACTGGGGCACTTCCTGGGGGGTGGCCTAGGTCAGCTCCCCCTGCTGGACTTCGGGCCTCCAGGGCAGGGACTGGGTCGCACAGTACCGGGCCTGCCACCAGGGTGACAGAAGGGGCTGGGCAGGCAGGACACAGACCTTTCCACCGCGTGCTTCGGCGCTTCCTTCTGGACCTGGGGTCTAACATGGGACCAGCCAGGCCGTCCTCCGCTCGCTCTGCCAGGAGGAGGCTGAGGAGGGTCCAACTGACGCGTAGTGGGCCTGAGAGCACCTCTGAGCCCCAGGCCTGCCTCGTGGTAGCGCAGGCTGGCTCCCACCAGAGGCCGTGCGACAGGCCACCACCACCGGCGCCCCTCCTGCCAAGGACGAAGCCCAGCCTGGGTCCTGGGAGGCTTTGAGGTTTGCCGCAGGGAGTTTGGGGTTAGGTTTCTAGAGCCCACATTGTGCCAGGGATCAGCAGGTTCCTCGCAGCTAGCAGCGAGCACGTGTGCACATGGGTGTGCGTGTGTACGTGCACACGCGCCTGGGGGAGGGGAGAGGAGGTGCGTGTCTCGATGTCTGTGGGTGGGAAGGACGTAGAATAAGCCAGAGCCCCTGACCATTTTCACCTGAGCCAAAAACCTGGCTTCAGGCTTGCTTGTCCCTGGCTTGGCTGGCTTTGAGAGACAGGACCCAGGGATGCCAGGAGGTGAGGGGCACGCAGCCAGAGGGAGCACAAGGTGGAGAGAGATGTCAGCAGGCTCTGGGCAGAGACGCCAGCTATGGGAGGGCTGAGAGCAGGCACTGCCAAGGGTCTGGATGGGGGCAGAAGTGCTGAGAGGGGGCCAAGGAGTGGGACCAGAGATCAAGAGCCAGCGATTCTCAGTGGGGCCCCAGAGCTCCTGGGCTGGGAGGGGAGGCGGCGCCTACCTGTACCACGGTGGGTGGGTGCTGAAGGCCTGGAGTCATAGGTGGCGGGGTCCTGCAGCAGGGGAGTCATCCAGTGCCCCCTCGGTGTCCGGGCCCAGAGCCCGCCGTGCCTGCAGCACCAAGCGCCATTCTGAGGAGGATCTGAAAGGAGAGGGAGTGGGAGGGGCCGGCCGGACCGAGTCCCAAAGGCAGATTCACAGTGGCCCGCAGGGGGCTGATGAAGATGCCGGAGGGCCACCGTGTGGACCAACTCCCTGACAAGGAGGCCTGAGGACGACAGGTGTGCAGGAAGGGACCAGAACTGCGGCTTCAGGCCAGGTGGCACAGGCAGGGCATAGGGTGGGAGCAGTGTGAGTGCAGGGTGCAGGCAGAGACAGGGTCCTGCAGGATGGAGCTAGCGGACAGAGCAGCACCCAGGCAGGCCCGGGCCTGGCAGAGGGGCGAGTTCTGGGGACGTGGTAATAGGTGAGGGAGAGAGCTGGGCATGGGAGGTGAGGGCATGACCGTCAGGCCAGGGTGGGACCTGGATGACTTCTGGTCATCCCCAGAAGCATCCCGAGGGAGTTTTAGGGGTAGCAGCAGTCAGGTAAAGTCAGCATGTTCCCCTCCCTGTGTGCACAGCCTTCCTGGATTCACCCCCAGGGGCTGGAGGCAGTGGTCAGAGCTGAAGTCCCCCAGCAGATGGTGGGGTTTGGGGGATGAGGAGAGGGCAGTGCTGTAGGTATGGGATGGGGAGTCGGGGACTTGGGAGTGGCTCAGGGGCACATGCTGGTGGTGACTCTGAAAAGGGTGAGGAGGGAGGGAGGCAATGAGGAAAGAGACAGCGATAGGGGAGAAACTACCAGCCCAGGGTTGGGAGAGGTAGCCTGCAGGAGGGTGGGAGACAGAGGGACAACCTGGATGGGACAGAGGTGGCCAGGCAGTAGGATGCCAAGTGGAGACGGGGGACGTGCCAGACAGGGGGGAGGAGGGGAGGTACCAGGCAGGGGGAGGTGGGGGGTGCCAGGCAGGGGAGGTGGGGGTGCCAGGCAGGGGGAGAGGAGGGGCGGTGCCAGGCAGGGGGAGGGGGTGCCAGGCAGAGGGGAGGTGGGGGTTGCCAGGCAGGGGGAGGAGGAGGTTCCAGGCAGGGGGAGGGGTGTGCCAGGCAGGGGGAGGTGGGGGGGTACCAGGCAGGGGGAGGTGGGGGGTACCAGGCAGGGGAGGTGGGGGGTGCCAGGCAGGGGAGGTGGGGGGTGCCAGGCAGGGGGAGGTGGGGGCTGCCAGGCGTGGGGAGGTGGGGAGGTACCAGGCAGGGGGAAGGTGGGGGGGTGCCAGGCAGGGGGGAGGAGGGGTGTGCCAGGCAGGGGGAGAGGAGGGGAGGTGTCAGGCAGGGGGAGGTGGGGGGGTACCAGGCAGGGGGAAGGGAGGTGCCAGGCAGGGGGGAGGGCAGGTGCCAGGGGGAAGGTGGGAGGGTGCCAGGCAGGGGGAGAGGAGGGGAGGTGCCAGGCAGGGGGGAGGGCAGGTGCCAGGCAGGATGGGAGGTGCCAGGGGATGGATAGGAGGGCGAGGATGCCAGGCAAGAACAGAATGGGCAAGTGCTAGGCAGAAGGGAGGAGAGTAGGTGCAAGGCGGTCATGGAGGAGGGAAGGTGCCAGACACAAGGGAGGAGAGGAAGGTACCAGACAGGAGGGTGCCCGGCAAAGGGAAGGAGGGGAAATGCAGGCGGAGGGAGGGCGGAAAGGTGCCAGGCGGGGTGAGGAGGGGCAGGGATCGGAGGGGTGGACGGGGGCTTGCCTGTCAGGGACACGGTGCCAGGCAGGGGCAGGAGGAAGCGGTACCAGGCTGGCGGGGGTGGGCGCCAGGCAGGGGAGCAAGACGCCAGGAGGCAGGGAGGGGGTGCCAGGTAAGGGGGAGCTGCCAGGCAGGAGGGGAGAGGGATGCCAGGCTGGAGGCGGCGTGCCAGGCGGGCGAGGCGGGGTGCTGCCAGGCAGGGAAGGGGGAGGCGCCGCGCAGCCCGGCCGGGCCACGTCTCCTCCCAGGGCCGGAGGGGCCGCGCGACGCGGGTCGCTCACCTGCTCCCCCGGGACCCCGGCCCGGAGCGCGGCCGCTCGGTCCCGCTCGGCGCTCGGCTGGGCCTGGCGCCTGCGCCGCTGCAGCCCCGAGCGGGGGAGGCGCAGGGAGCGTCTGCAAAGAGCGAGGAGCTTAATAATGAGTTAGGGATCAGAGCAGGCAGCGTCGCCCCATGCACCCGCACGTGTGATCCCCGTGCTGGGAGCGCGCCCTGGCCAGGCCCGTTGTGCTCGTCGGCCTGTGCAGAGATGCGCCTTAGGTCTGTACATACACCTACCTGCCCACGGCTTCCCACGGCCGCCAGAGCCTCCTATGTGACCGCAGACATTACTCACTCCGGGACCACACACGCACACACACGCACACACTTGGCGTTGGGGGGCTTCGGTTCCACTCCCGGGTCAGGGTCAGGCTCTGACTGACGCCCCAGACCTTATGGCTGTGTGCACGCTCATGTTCTCATTTGGGTCCCTAGCAGTCAAGAGAAGTGCTTTCTGGACATGCAGTCGGAGGAGAGGGCTCTCCATGGGCGGTCTGTCTCTATTCATTTGACCACTCTGAGTACCTCAAGGGAACCATAGGCTATCTGGCCATTTTGTGACTGGCTGACTGGCTTCTGTCATTTAGCACAATTCCCTCGAGGTTCATCCACGTTGCAGCATGTGCCAGAGTGTCCCTCCTTTTAAGGCTGAATAAGATTCCGTAGCACATGTATTTAGACCGCATTTTGTTTATCCATTCACCTGGTCATGGACAATCGGGTTGCTTCCGCTTTTTTGGCCACTGTAGACAATGCTGCTTTTAAAACATGTTGACATTAACCGGATGGAAACTCATTCCTGCTCTGCCCTGGGAAGAAACGGCTCTGTTTCTCCCTTCGTCCTTTTCAGCACCTGTGTTTCTATGTTCAGGACCCTTCCCCAGAGCGCCCTCATACCCCTGGCTACTCGGAGGACCCACTGCGGCCTTTTTACCCAAATTTACTTCTTTAATGCCCTTCATCAAATGTATGTCCCTTCTCATGAAGGGATCCCAGCGCAGGTGACTCAGTGATGCCCTTCATGGGAGCGCTTAACTGTTAACTGGGGACTCGTGGAGTGCAGGGAAGGGCCCACGGGGCAGATGTTTTGAGGTGAGGAAGGCTCTGGTCAGTGACCTGGGAGAAATGCAGCCATCTAGATCACGGGCTCACGAGGGCTCGAAAGGCTTCCTCCCATGACGTGGGTCCTGGTGCCTAGAGCTTCACTCCTTTGGGTGGAGAAAAGTCTACGTAGACAGTGCCCACCCTCTTGCCCCCGTTCGCCCCCTCCCAGCATCACCAGTTATTAACTTGGTGGAATTGCTCTTCACAGAATGAGCCCTTCCGATGGGACAGGTGGTTAGTTTTGAAAGTGAGAAGAGGTGGCCTGGTCCTGACATGGAGGTCCATGTGGTGGTGGTGGGTGTCATTGAAGAGGCCCCCAGCGGGGAGCAGGCAGCCTAGTGGGCCATTAGTGGGGGCAGCAGCCGGCAGCAAGCCCAGAGCTGGCCTAAGCCTGGCCCAGTCAGGGTAGGCAGAGCGGCCATATGGGCTGTCCCACCTCCTTGGACCCTGGGGTGTACCCTGTGGGCCCTTTCTTCTCCTCTCACTCACAGCCAGTGAGGAAACCAGATAGGTGATGAAAAATACCTGTGGTTGGAAGGAACCACTCAGTGAACCGGATATAACCATGGCTTCCTTTGCTCTGCAGGTAGTCCCTGCAGGTAGCCTGAGCTCTCAGCAAGAGTGCCCTCAGAAGGATTCCTGATTTGGGCAGGGACAGGCTAGGAGCGGACATGCCTGCCTGCAAGGAAGCTTTCTCAGCATCCTCAACTCATATTGATCCCTTGCTTGATGACCACAGCCAGAGGATGGGACACAGCGATCTGACAGTGGTCCCTGAATAGGGGCTTTTGGGGCACAAGGGAATAAGAACATGTTGATTAACTGCCTGGGTTTTTCAGGCTGGCAGACCCAGGTTCAGACATCAACTTTACCACTTAATCAGCTGTGTGACATTGAGCAAGTTACTTATCTCCTCACGGGAAGCTGATAATGACTCCCAAAGATATCAGGCCCTGATCGGTGAAACCTGTCAATGTGACCTTATTTGGAAAAGGGTCCTTGCGGATGTGATTAAGTTAAGGATCTTGGAGACACTATCTGGTTTATCTGGGTGGCCTTAAATGCAATCACAAATGTCCTTATAAGAAGGAGGCAGAGGGAGACAACCCACACACAGAGGAGAACACGGCTGCCACCAGAAGCTGGAAGAGGCGAGGAATGGGTTGTCCCCTAGAGCCCCTGGAGGGAGCGTGGCCCTGCTGACACCGTGATTTCAGACCTCTGGTCTCTAGATCTGGGCGAGAGCAAGTTTCTGTTGTTTTCAGTCACCACGGTTGGGGGAATGTGTTACAAAGCCAAAGGAAACGCCCACCTCCTTAAACCTCGGCTTCCTCATTTACAAAGAGGGCTTGAATGGGCCCGTTTGGGTGGCGGAAGAGAAACTCCCACAGGAGGATAGCAGGTGGTCCTGCCCAGCCATCCCCACTTTCTCCTTTCATCCTTAGCGGGGCTGGGGCCTGTGGCTTTTGGTACAATGTGACCCAATTGGCTATAGTTGACTGATCCTGGGCTTGGAGTTCTTCTGACTGGCTCAGTTTCTCCCCAGGTGGCTGGGCTGGCACCAGCCTCCTCAGGTTCCCAGGGCCCCGGTTTTCCAGCAGGTGGGCCAGGGGCTCAGAAGAGGCTGGGGACACGGCAGCAGCGAGGCGGGTGCTGTGCAGAGCTCCTGCCGGCCCTGGCCCTGGGCCTGCAGCGTCCCTCAACGCCTGATTCCTAATCCACGATCCGCATGTGTTCGACGTTTGTGGCGATGACGTTGCGACTGTGATTTTTTTTTTTAACGGTCCTTATTTTGTAGAGTTACCAACTGAGATGAAATGATGGGATGTCTGGCGTTTGCTTTCAGAAATAAAAGGGGATGGGGCATGGGTGGAAGAATAGGAGAAACTGGATTAGCTTTTTTCTTATGCTGTTCGGTTTGTTTTTGTATCTGTTAGAAGTTGTCCGTTAAAAACAATTTTGCCCTAGAGATGCCGAGGCGGGGCGGGAGATCCATACCTGCAGAGTCGCCAGAGTCCCTCCGGCTTTGACCTGGGGCGCCCCGCAGGCGGCTAGCGCGGGCTCTGGTGCCACCTGGAGGCCATCGTGGGGTCGGCACCCTGTGATGCTGCACGGGCTCTGGTGAGCCCCCGCGCGCGGGACGAAACAGGTGCTCCAAACCCGATCCGGCCCCACACGCCACGTCAAGCTCGCGCCCACCCAGTGCTGCCCTGGCCCCTGACCCTCACTCCCCACTCCTTGGCAGTCCTGGGTGTGAATGACAGGCCACATGGGGTGATTGGGGGGTTCCAGCCTCCTCGCTGGCTAGGGGACCTCCCGAGGGTGCCAAATAGGCCCAGCCCATGCACAGGGCACAGCCAAACAACTCTTTAGGGTGTCACTTTTTGCAATTTTACCAACATTACAGTTTAAAGTCATATAATTATACTCCTGTGTAACACTGTTTAAACTCACATTCACGCTGCTAGGTGAAGATTGATAAGCAGGTAAAGGTTCCTCTGGGGAACTGCAGGGCAATGGGTCTTGCTTGTATAAGGTGCCCTGCGAGGATTCTCCACCACCCACACTACCCTCCCCAGAGTCAGAATCTCAGCCCTGGGAGGGAGCTTGGAGCCAGCCAGCCACCCAGCAAAGGCCACACAGGGGATGGGATTTGCCCAAGGTCGTGCTGCATATCGGTGACAGAGCTGGCTTTAGAGCCCAGGTCTTAGGACCGCTCCCCTACCCTCTGAGGGCCCTCTCTTCCCTGTGCTCACATCGAGAGAGGCAGCCCTTCATCCGAAAGTCCCCTGTACTCAGCTGCTCAGCCTTGAGGGGCCTCTCAGGTGTCCCACTGGGAGAGAAGGGGACAGGGGGCCAGAGTGGACTTCAGGGTCTGCATTTGAAGCTTACATTGAGGATGCATGGTCACCACTGTATTCCCCAGGTCGGGGTTCTCAGGACACCTCCTGCCAGAGAGCCTCGAGTAGCACTTGGGGGACAGCCAGCTCCCAGAGGGAACTGGAACCAAACAAAACTTGGGTTAGTTCAGAATGACTCAGGCACTCAGTTTTGCATAAAGGTAGCAAGGTGTAGCTCCTTGAAGGCAGGGGCCATATCCCCTCCATGGCTGGAACGGTGCCTTACACACACACAGAACCTGCCAAATACACTTCTGTAGAGCACTGCCTGTCATAGGTTGAACTGGTCCCCTCAAAAGATGCTGAAGTTCTAACCCCCAGTATCTGTGAATGTGACCTTATCTGGAAATGGGGTCTTTGCAGAAGATTCAGTTCGGATGAGGTCATTACGGTAACCCTAATCCAATATGGCAGGTGTCCTTTTTTTTTTTTTTTGAGGGCAGTGTCACTGACTCTCATATGTGGGACCGAACCGGGGCCGCTGGCTTCCCAAGCCAGCGCTTAACCACCGCGCCACTAGGCCGGCCTGGCAGGTGTCCTTTTAAGAAGGGGGAGTCGGGCAGAGGCAGACACACACACAGGAAGAATGCCATGTGATGACTAGAGTTCTGCTGCCACAAGCCAAGGGACCAGCAGAAGCTAAGTGGCTTGGAGCAGACCCTCCCTAGCACCTTGAGAGGGAGCACGGTCCTGCCGACACTTGATCTCAGACTACTGGCCTGCAGAACCTCGAGACAATAAATGTGTTAACTTAAGCCCCTCAAGTTTGTGTTGCCCAAAGCGTTGCCTGCTTGCCTCCCACCTGCCAAGCTGGTCTGTCTGTTGGCCTGCTATGGCTGTTTCCCTGCCCAGCCAATGGTGGGCTAGCATCATGAGATGGGGGTCTGGTCCCCTGGTCCACGGGTGGCACATGGGACTGTAGCTCTCAGCTGTCCTCTCACACCGCGGGCCCCCAGCCCAAGGGCATCAGGAGAGGTCCAGAGGGGCTGGCTCAACCACGATTCAATGCAAACCACTTTCTGGTGGACGAGGGCACCCAGCCCAGGGCCTGGAAAGCGTGGGTCTCCATCTAGTTCTGTCACGCAGCAGTGACGAGAGTCTCAGTAGCTGCCACTACTCAGGCTCCCACCTGTGAAATGAAGGCCTCAGCTGGCCTCATGGAGGGCATTCTTAGTTGTCACAAGAACTGGGGCGCTTCAAGCCTTTGGGGAGATAGGATGCTAAACGCTCTGTGATATATGGACATGGAACCTGTCCTGCCGGTGTCCAAGGGAGCTGCGCTGGGAATATGGGGTCCCTTCCTCCCTCGCTTGCAGTTTGACCTCTGGCCATTTTCTTTTTGAGGAGGGACGAGTCATTCTTGTGTTCCCCAAGTCCCTGCTAATTTAATGTCATTTGCATTTGCAGCCTTTTAGGCTATTTAACTTGTAAATTTCCCTCAATAATTCTAGCTACATTACTTTCAGAGTCCTGATTGCAGCATTTAAATTTTTTAGTATTCCATGCACCTCCCACGAGATGTGTGGGTGCAGCCATCATCAAGGCAGCCAGAAAGGCCAGGTGCCCTCCAGCTCCCAAAGGCCATGGCTCGGCGGGGGCCACAGGGATCCTGTGCTGAGGCTCCGATAGGAAACAAGCTACAGTGCTCTGAGGACCTTGGCCAAGGATTGTCCATAGGTGGGCAGCGCCTTAGCTGCTGGTGCAAACTCTGCTCATCAAAGCCCTTGCTGTCTCACATCTCAGGGTTCACACTTAATGCTACACCCTGTGGGGCTGATTTGCCCCTTTATGTCCCACACCCACACCCCCAGATGCATTCCGCACTCTTCCTGGTTCTGCTCTGTATCTCCAGGTTGGCCCTGGCAGCCATCCCCTCTCCTGGGGCTCCCCAGGAGCCCCAGCCCGCAGCCATCTCATGGGCATACAAAAAGACACATCACTTCAGATGGTCCAAGGCTATCAGAGCTGGGTACCAGGACATGGGGGCAGAGACCAAATAGAGAACCAAGGCAGATGTTCTCTGTTCACAGGATGGCCTCTTCCACGGGCCTTCAGGTTTAGCACAGGCAACCAACAACCACAGATTGCTTTGTAGTTCCTACCAGGTCGTTCCTGGCCAGTCACAAGCAATAGGTGACCTGGGCCTGCACTGGAGCCCCTCCTAAGAGGCCCCCAGAACCAACACACTTGGAGGTTGGCTTCAGACCACAGCAGGGCACCACCCAATTAGCCCCATAAGCGGCATGCATAAAGGGCAAGCCCAACAGGCACCAAAGCCCACTGAAACGAATCCCACTCAGTGGGGTAAACCCCCTGCACAGAAGCCGGTAAGTGTGGATGTGTCCAAACCCTACAGCCAACTAGTGTAAGGGTCAATCCCACCTACTGATATGCCAATAGCAATCAAGTCTCAAATATAAAGGGAGGGCACACACAACCTACACCAGGGACTGTCCTGGGGTACACAAACCAGGAGACCAGGGAGACTGTGCCACCGAGTCCCACAGAACACCTACTACATAAGGCCACTTGGCCTAGGCTGGGAAACATAGCAGATCTACCTCATACATAGAAACAAACACAGAGAGGCAGCCAAAATGAGGAAACAAAGAAATATATCCCAAATGAAAGAACAGGAGAAAACTCCAGGTAAAGAACTAAATGAAATGGAGGCAAGCAACCTACCAGATACAGAGTTGAAAACAATGGCTATAAGGATGCTTGAGGAACTTAGTGAGAACTTCGACAAAGAGATAGCAAACAAAAAAAGATACAGAAACCATTAAAAAGAACCACTCAGAAGTGAAGAATACAAGATCTGAATGAAGAATGCACTAAAAGGAATCACCACCAGACCAGATGAAGCAGAGGGTGGAATCAGTGATTTGGAAGACAAGGTAACAGAAAACACCCAATCAGAGCAGCAAAAAGAGAAAAAGGAAATCCAAAAAAAATGAGGATAGTTTAAGAGGCCTCTGGGACAACATCACAGAAACAACATTCACATAATAGGGGTACCAGAAGGAGAAGAAAGAAAGCAAGGGATTGAGAAAGCTTTTGAAGAAATAATGACTGAAACATTTCCTAACCTGGTGAAAAAAACAGATACACAAGCCCAGGAAGCACAGCGAGTCCCAAGCAAGATGAACCCAAACAGGCCCACACCAAGACATATTATAATTAAAATGGCAAAGGTTAAAGACAAAGAGAGAATCCTAAAAGCAGGAAGAGAAAGGCACCTACGACCAAGGATCCTGCTTGGTGAGGTGTGTAGGATACTATTTTGTCCTGCTCTTTGCCCTCCTGGTTGATTCTGGGTTTGGATGGACGAGTGAAAACTTTGCCTGCTTTGGTAGGAGGGAAGCCAAGGTGGAGATAGAACCCAGTGGTCCAATATAAACAGGTGTACTGAGCTCTACTCGTCTCAAGTTTTATAGTGAAGGGCCCAGGAAATATGCCAGGAAGGGTGTAGCTTACAGAATATAGCACTTCTTTCTTGCTAGATGCTTCTCTTGAGCTCTGATACAAATTCTGACTCTCACCCCCAGAGGGAGCCCTAAATTCAGAATGATTTTGAAGGTTGGCGAGGTGCTGTCTTCAAAGTTTTGAACCACCCTGTATTCTTCACAATATTCTATATTTCACCTAAATTTTTTTCCTCACACGTTTAAATGGCTGCAAAGGATGCAACTCCAAGTTATTTCAAATATTAATATATTTAAAAAAACAAAACTATAATGTGACTCTTGGCTCTGTATTCAGTGATATCTAAATACCTTAGCTATTTGATACACACCCTTTAAAAATACATAAATAAGTTCTTCTTTCTTTAACAGTTCTTTTCTCTTCATAAACTTGTCTTACCATCCATTTCCCTCATCTAATTTTATCCTAATATATGTTATGTTTGGAAGTCTTTTATGGATTATTCTTATCATACTTCTCAACAACAAAAATATAAATTGATGGGGGCCGGCCGAGTGGCTCAGTTGGTTAAGAATGGGCTTGGGAGGCATGGATGTTGGTTCAGTTCCTACATGGGCCAGTGATGCTGCGCCCTCCACAACTGGACTAAAGAACAGAAGGGCAGTGGCGTGTCTCCCCGGTAAAATCTTCCCCAACTCCCCGTAAAATTTTTGGGGAAATAAATTAATTAATTAATAAATAAATTATACACACACACACACACACACACACACACACACACACACATATAAAGTTAAGGAAATGTTACATCCTGTGATCAAAAGTCTCTAAGTACCTAAAAGTTTCTTCTGGTTAGGGTTATCATTGTCATTATCAGCAATGTATATTTGATTAAAGCAATGTAAATATGTTGTCAAGTTTGATAAATAATTGTTAAATGTAAAAAAGGTAAAATATTATTGGAATGGGCTGGCCGGGTGGCTCAGTTGGTTAAGAGCTCGCTCAAGAGTGTGAGCTGAGCTCTGAGCAACGGCGGTTCGATGCCAGCCCGAGCTGAGTTGCCATTGAGCTGCCAACAGGTGGCAGGAGGGCTCCGCTAAAAAAAAAAATTAAAAAAAATATTATTGGAAATCCATCTCTTAATGAGGTAAATGAGGTTGTTGTTTTTATTTTCCAATCAGTTTATTTATCTTTTTGCTGGAATAAGACACATAAGTAACATCAATTCTATTTCTTTCTTTTTGTATTGTTATAGATATGGGTACTAAGAAACTTTTTCACATAGATAAGTAGAAGGAACCAAAAGGGTTTTTTTATTTATTTTTATTTTTATTTTTTTTTGAGGGCAGTCTCACTGGCCCTCACATGTGGGACTGAACCGGGGCCACTGGCTTCCCAAGCCAGCGCTTAACCGCCGCGCCACTCGGCCGGCCCTCGAAAGGGGTTTTTTAAAGCAAGGTCACAAAATTGTTCGAATTTTTGAGTTATATGCCAGAAATCACACAGTTATACATCTTTTGTAATTATTTACAATGACCTATCAGTTGACAATACAGTCGATTCTTACTGTCCTTCCTTGGCTATGCAGGGTCCCTGTGATATTAATATCTCTTTCCTGCGCCGGCCAAGTGGCGCGGTGGTTAGGTGCTGGGTTGGGATGCCAGCGGCCCGGGTTCGGATCCCACATATGAGGGCCAGTGACACTGTCCTCTAAAAAAAAAAAAAAGAAATAAAAAGAAAATATCGCCTTCCCTTATGCCATCAGCCTGTGGCCCTCCTGCACTGAGTCCGTCCCTTCAGTTTGGGAAGAAACTTTGCACCATAAGAACAGTGTGTGCTGCACTCTTATTAGCTTTTAGGCAATACGTTTTATTTGGAAACAGGGGTGGTGGAGATTTCTGATTTTATCCTTTAATTGTCATGCATAATGTGTGATTTATAATTTTTGGAAATTAAGTTTAAAAAAGTAAATTATTCTAGTACCTTCTAGCAGAAGGTTCTCAAACCGCAAGCCTACAGCAACGATTAGCTACTTTCTGGCCTCCGTGTTCACCTTACTTTTCATTCATCCTTAAACTTAATATTACAAAACAAATATTGTCTAGAAACATTTTTTTTAACATTGAAAATAGGTTAAACAATAAGACACAGATTATCCTGAACTTAATTCAATAGTATTGATACCATAGTTTGATTTACTTCATCATCTCTGCCCTCATTTTTTATGTTTTCAGAGTTAGTAAGCACATCACCTACCCATCTACTGAGAGACAAATGAATGGAGGTACTTGAGTTAAACCTTTTCGACCAGAATGTATCAAGGATTCAAAACCAGGACACAGAGCTTGAGGGCTACATGCTTCCAGGAAGATTCTACCCGAGTTATAGGTGAGCAGGCCAAGCCCTTTCTGCTAGTACCTGAGATCTAACCTCCAGCCCATATTTCCTGGGAATCAGACTAACTCTCCATTTTTTATAAAGATTTTATTTGGGGATTGGGGGAGGGGAACAGACAAGTTGCTATCCTTTGGTTCTTCGGTCTGGTTGTGGAGGATGTTGCCTCACTGGCCCCTGTTGGTATTATCATAGTGCTGTTCCCGGGTGAGGCAGATCGGTCACTGGCCATTGGTCGGCTGCCCACAGTGGCTCATGCCGTCGGCCGCACCGTAGCCTATGACAGCCCACTCCAGCAGGGGCTGCAGCCTATGTCGGCACTGGCGACTCACAGCAGCCCAGCTCCAGTTCGAGCTGCTGTTCACCATCTTAGCTGTAGAGGGCAGTGTCACTGGCCCATGTGGGATCCTAGAGAGCAGGCCCTGCTGCTCAGAGCTCAGGTCCCAAGCAAACCCTCAACCAACCCAGAGTAACTCTCTTATCTGACCTTTCCGTAACTGCCTTCAGCTAATATCATCTTCAAGGGTGATTGAAATTATATATTTCTAATCAGGTGGAAACAAATTTCCCTCTGTACCTGCTTTTTTTCTCTGTTCCTTTCATGTTCTTCTCGTCCAGCCAAGATGCTGAATAAAATGACTGTGCCTTCCAAATATGGTTAGCAGTGAAACTGAAAATCTATCAGACTGGAAGTATGAGTCACCATTCAAATTCCCCCAAAATTCCAGTTTATAACCACTCCCCAGAAATTCTCATTTATAAATAGAGAAATGAAGAATGAACTTTTTTTCTTTTTAAATCCACATCCCCATTTCTCAAAAATTAGTTTAACAAACAACTTCACCTGATGCATGTCCCCTGTTCTGATCAAAGCAACCATAAATAAAGCTGAAAAGCCAGAACTTCCTGTTACTTTTCTACTAAGAATTGATTACATTCGGCATTAAACTTCACCACATGCAAAGGTTGTTTAAGGATTTTTCTGATTTTACTCAAGAGTTCCTTGATTCCACAAAACCTATAGCAACAAAAGCACGAACACAAATTAGGAAGAATTCTTCATCTCAAGAAACCATAGTTGAAGCCACTAAATGTCAGTCTTAGGAATAACAGAAAGGAGGCATATTAATAAAATACAGCAAGTACAACAAAAGTTGAATTATTCAGTCAAAGAAAATATGCATTCAGATTTTGATAGATCCTGAACAGCTTTCCCTCCCAGGTGTTGTACCAATTTATCGTTCCCCCAGGAATTTATGAGGGTACCTATTACCACACAGCCTTGCCATCATAGCATGTTATCAATTCTTTTCTAGTCTGATAGGTAAAAAGTGGTATCTAGTGTAGCTTTAATTTATATTTATCTCATGAGTGTGAGGTTAAGTAATTTTTCATATATGTATTTAGGAACCATATTTCCTTTTCAGTGTATCATATTTTCATACCCTTTGTCCAGTTTTCTATTTTGGTCTCTTATCAAATTGTAAGAGCACTTTACATACCAAAGAGATTTGTTTTTTTTTATGTGAATTGACAATATTTCCTCCCATTTGGCCATTGGTCCTTTGCCTGGACTAAGAAGTTGATTTAGCTCAAGATGAAGAATTTTCATTTCAAAGATTATGCGTTTGTGTACCCAAAGGAACCTATTGAGACAGACTCTTATTGGAAAGACAGAAATCTACCAGCTTTGTAGGTAGTACTAGGCCGGTGGGCAATGCCTGCTAGTCACTAGGTGGGGAAAAGGAACTGAAATTTCTCTGCAGTGCAGGCAGAGTCCTCTCCGTGATGGGCAGGGACCCTTGGCAGACAGGGCACCTTTGGAAACACGTTTCTCTTCCTTAATATGGATTGAGGTGCACATTCCGCCTACAGCTTCCCATCAGAGAATGGAAGGGGGCTAGGAGGAGGGGTCCTGCCTTGCCTCTCCTGGTGGAGGGTGTCAGAGGGTAGGCAAAGCTGGTTCAGGCTATCTGTGGCAGGGCCCCCTGCTGTTATCCTAGACTCAATATGTCCATTTTTGGAAATGTACTGCTGGGGCTAATCGTGATCGGAGGTTGTCCTGGTGTAGTGAGACTTGATCCACCACGCCCCGTTGAGATAACGCTCTGCTTGCGTGCAGGACCTATGCTCTTAAGCCCCACCCCATGACAGAGCTAGAACAGGTCCAAGGGTGGGTTTGGGGATGTGAAAAGGATGGACCAACAGCCTCATCCCAGCAAACGTCCTGGGGCCTGAGATGCACTCTTTCTAGCTCCCATTCCCGCTCCGCCCCCCTGACGCCCATCTAACCACCTCTCAAAGAGCGGACTGCCACCACCTGTGCTCAACCACCTGGGCTCTGGCCCTGCTCTCAGAGCATGTCTCAAACTGCCCTTGGTTGTTCTGCATACGGGCGCACGGACACAGCGCAGACCGTAGGTTATTTGTATTTACTACCGAGCGGGGCAGAGCGCTTTGGAGGTCCGGCTTCGGATCTCCATCGAGCTTGTGGTCGAGAGGGATGGATACGAGGTTAGCAGGGCCGGCATCCCGCCGGGAAGCTCAGGGCCAGGAGCAGGGAAGTTCGGGAGAAGTAACCAAACTGCACCCTGAGAGGAGGCGATGCAGGGTGATGGAGGGGGGATAAAACCCGGAGGTTTCCGGGGCGGGGGGGGGCAACCCATTTTGTGCGGCTTAGATCGAGGGGCGGGACCCTGCTGCAGGAGGTCCAGACCCAACCTCTGGGGCTTCCTGCAAGGTGCTCTGGCCGCCTTCAAAGCTTTTGGAAAAACGAAGCCAGGCTCAATGTCCTCCCAAGGCCGGCAAACTGGGCCAGGCCAGCAGCTCCCCGGCCACACAGCCTCGGCTCCCAAGGTCGCCTCCCGCAATCTCCACCGCCCCCACCCCACCCAGGTCCTCGCCCCGCCCACAACCCCCCTCCGCCTTAGCCCCGCCCACAGCCTGCCCAGGACCCCCGCCCAAGGACCGCCTCCGTCTTAGCCCCGCCTACAGCCTGCCCAGGACCCCTGCCCAAGGACCGCCCCTGCATTAGCCCCGCCCACAATCTGCCCAGGACCTCGGCCCAAGGACCGCCTCTGCATTAGCCCCGCCCACATTCTGCCCAGGACCCTCGCTCAAAGACCGCCTCTGCATTAGCCCCGCCCACAGCCTGCCCAGGATCCCTGCCCAAGGACCCCCCTGCGTTAGCCCCGCCCACAGCCTGCTCAGGACCCCCTGCATTAGCCCCGCCCACAGCCTGCTCAGGACCCCCTGCGTTAGCCCCGCCCACAGCCTGCTCAGGACCCCCTGCATTAGCCCCGCCCACAGCCTGCTCAGGACCCCCCTGCATTAGCCCCGCCCACAGCCTGCTCAGGACCCCCCTGCATTAGCCCCGCCCACAGCCTGCGCAGGATCCCCTGCGTTAGCCCCGCCCACAGCCTGCTCAGGTCCCCCCTGCGTTAGCCCCGCCCACACAGCCTTCCTCCCGGTGGCGCGGGGGCGGGGAGGGGCCGGCCTCACCCGGAATGAAAACAAACGGTGGCCGCTGCCGCATCCGGGCACTCGGCGGGTCGCAGCGGGCACTCTGATGGCGAGGTGAGGCGACCGCGGCCAGGCGTCTAGTCCCGGATTCGGGTCTCGGCGGCGCGGACCGGCGACCCCGGCCCCTGCCGCGATCCCGACGCCTCCCCCGCCCGATGCAGGCTGTGCGGCGGCGGCGGGCGGTGGGCGCGCTGCGCGGAGGCCGGGCGGGGCCGGGGCCGGGGCTGCGGGACGCGCCGGCCGTTTGCGGGGCCCCAGATGGGCGCGGGGCGGGGCGGCGGTGGTGCGGTATGTAATCGTGATCTGAGCGTTATTTCTGAGCGGGAGACAGAAATCTGTGCATTCATTAAAATTGCCGAGCCACACTGAAAGCTGGGGTCCCAGCACGGCTATTCCAGAGGCTCCACTGGGCTCTGCAATCAAAGCCTGATTTTCTTTGCTATTTAACAAGAGAACACGGTTGATTTCTTCCAACCTGATTCTGTATTTCTCACCTTCCCTTCACTCTTATTTTTCTTTAAAAGACAGAACCTTGTATTACTCTGCCTAAGAACACATTTACTGTATTTTGAATATATATATATGTCTGTTTGAGACGCTCTGGGTAAAAGTTGACGTCGATCGTTTTATTACAAAAGTGAAAATGAAAAAAAAAAGTAAAGATGTGGTTTCTGGTTTATCATGTTTCATTTTCAGTTCGGAGCGGTCATTAGTGCATTTCTGCTTTTTGGGGGGGCTGTATAGGTGGAACATTGTAGGGCACGCTTGAAACGGTCAGTTCTCCAGTTAAAACCGAACACTGACCTTTTAAACCTTTTTTCCTTTTGATTTAATTTAAAAATCTGTATCTTCGATTGCTCTGTTATCCATCATCGAAGTTTTGTAAGCTTCAGGGCAGTGGTCTCATCTTCGGTTACACGTTAAGTGGTGCTGTGTGACCCTCCTTGCCAGTTACTTGCTGGTGGGTGGAGTGGGGGACCCACTCGGTACAGGAAACCTTTTGGGCCTTAGGTAGGTAGTTTCTCGGATGAGCTGGCAGAGGCTCCAGTAAGCAGCCCATGAAATGACACCCCAGTGATCCGTCCTTCAGGATTTCTGATGCTTCATGAGTAGGGGACTAACTTTGCGTGGTGGTCATGTACATTATTTGTGTTTGAAAAGCTGATACCCATCAGGACTTACATGTTTTTCTGCGTGAGAAGCAGGTTGTTAGTGCCGCAGGTCTAGGGTTCTTTCGTAGGTCACCTGTTTGCACACAACCCCCTCCTTCATGTAATTTATTTCTTCCTCCCTTTTCTCCTCCCTGGCCTGGTTATCCTCTTTCTCTCCTCGAGCTGATATAAAATAGAACTTTCTTTTAAAATACTTATTTGTGGAATACACTTAAGTTATCAAACTGGATTTAAAAATCAGGTGAAATGGGTTTTGGGGGAGTGTGGACGACAGGCCCTGAGGAGAAAAAAGAAAGTTTCTTATCGAGGTTACATGAACTCATGTTTTTTTTTCACTCTCTAGAACTTGTCTTCCTCCTTCAGAACCTGATAAATTTTGGCTTTTCTTACTGCTTGTCTGATTTGGCTGCATTACCCCTTTCAGCTGTTTCATACCCTGGGCAGCCCCGAGGCTGGCAGGTGTTTCTTTGGGAGAGAGCAATTACATACACACAGGACCGAGAGGCAGCAAGGGATTTTTGTGACAGAATGCAGAGTCCCAGTGCTAGCTGTGGTGCTGCCTAATTTTGTGACCTTGTTGGAGTCATTTTACAAACCTGGGACCTGGGTTTTCTCAGCTGTAAAATGATGAGCCAACTAATCAGTGTTTTATATGTAGATCCGCTGTTGTGCTGTTGTCACAAAACATGCAATACTTTTCCAGTATTGTCAATACTAAATTATTAATTTAAAACGTTCAGATATAGAGAATATTTGTTATTGATAGTTCATGGCTCAACTAACTTTTCTTTATGTTTTCCTACCAGGATAGTTAGTCTTTTGTTTCATGTTAAACTTGCCAAAATACGAGAGACTTGATAAGCTCTGTTTTGAGTTGCTTATAAAAGATCACTTCTTTAGGAATCCATCTTTCTCTTATTTTATCTTTTCTCTTAGATCATAGAATAATAGGTTAAGAAATAGAAAAGTGTAATAAATCTTGCTACATAGTAGCAACTGTGAAACATTTTAATGTAATATATACTATATAATTAAATATATAATATATATTTCAGTAGTATGTTATATACAGAGGGTGCCAAAAAAAATCTATACACGGGCCGGCCGAGTCGTGCGTTGGTTACGAACTGGCTTGGGATGCCAGCGGCCCCGGTTCAGATCCCACATATGCGGGCCAGTGACACTGCCCTCTACAGCTAAGATGGTGAACTACACTCCACCTGGAGCTGGGCTGCTGTGAGTCCCCGGGACGGCATAGCTGCAGCCCCTGCTGCAGTGGGCTGCCATAGGCTACAGTGAGTGGCCGGCAGCCAGCGCGAGCAGCTGGCAGACGGTGTGAGCTGCCAAGAGCCGCTGTGAGTGGCTCTCCAGAGGCCGGCTACCGATCTGCCTCACCCGAGAAGAGTGCCAGTGATGATACCAACCTGGGCCAGTGAAGCAATGTCCTCTACAACTAGACTGAAGAATAAAAGGACAGCAACTTGTCTGTTCCCCTCCCCCAATTCCCCAATAAAATCTTTTAAAAATACATATATACATTTTTAAGAAAGAAAAACTGTATTAAAATTATAATAATATATACCAATAACAAAAGGTGAATACAAGTCACATTTGACTTCTGCAATTACAAGAGGTGCTCAAAGTGGTTACTTACCATCAGCGTCCAGACACTTCAGATAACGGTGAACTACTGCTTGAACAACGTTGACCAAAGTGTCCGCTTTTATACATTTTTTTTGGCACCCCCAGTATATATTTGAGAGACATCTAGAGCTAGTTAAAACCTAATCTAGGGCCGGCCGAGTGGTGTGATGGTTAAGAGCTGGCTTGGGATGCCAGCGGCCCTGGTTCAGATCCCACATATGAGGGACATAACACTGCCCTCTTAAAAAAAAAAAAAAAGTGACGTGTGTTATCATTGCTGTGTTGCCTTGCTCTCAAGGATGGCGCAAAAGAAATATCTCCAAGCAAAACTGACCCAGTTTTTAAGGGAAGACAGAATTCAACTTTGGAAACCTCCATATACAGATGAAAATAAAGACATCAGTTTGGCATTGAAGGTATTTTTCTTTTAAGACATAAATAATTAGCAGTGTTATGTCTCCTTGGTGTTGACATAAGAACATCCAAACCTGTAGAAATGTTTTCTGGTTTTCTTTTTTTCCCCTCTAGTGGAGTTGATCAATTGCAGTTCCTTAATTTTTTATATATTGCAGTCACATAAGTGATAGCCCACCTTTCTTTTCCCCCTAGAATAATCCCAGTTATTTTCATGTTTTCTGTTGGTTCTGTTTTCCTGTCCTTTATTTGTTTTTATTTTTCCCTGGATCCTCTCTAACCTTTATACCTCTTTAAAATGTCAAGCCAGTCTGGATTTCACTGTAATGGGGGGACCAGCCCTCATCAGGTCTTGCCTTAGAGTCCCGCATGTGCTGTTCTGTGTTTTACCACCTCCAACTTTTTATGAGTTGGCACTATATTGGTCAGGTGTTTTCTGATATTTCTTCATAGGACCTTGCCAAGAAGTATTCTGACAAGCTAGAATGCTGTGAAAATGAAGTAGAGAAGATCATGGAAGAAATACGTTGCAAAGCAATTGAGCGTGGCACAGGAAATGAAAATTATAAGACAACAGGAATTGCCACGATTGAGGTATTTTTACCTCCACAGCGAAGAAAAGTGAGTAATTTTCTCACATTTCCATAGGTACTCATGCTTAGTTAACTTAGTGATGTGGTCAAATAAATTATGATTTTTTTTTTTTTGAAGCTACAGCCTGAAGTTACTTTCTTTGTCTTATTCTTGAATAGGATAAGAAAGCTCTCTTGGAGACCCGACTGCACATTACTGGCAAAGAACTGAGGTCTAAGTAAGTACCTTTGTGCCCAGTGCCCCTGGCCCTGTTACATTGGCTATTGGATCCTGTGGCCAGCCTTGAGGAGAGATAGGGCAGGCGTTATTCGCCTCACTTTAGGGAAGGGAAAATTGAGGCTTCGAGGCTGCAGGACTTACTCAGACTTGCACTGGTATGGAGGGCAAATAAGAACTCAAGACTTGGCCCCACACTTCTTCCTGTCCTGGCACAACTCGAGTCATTGTCGCAAATTACCATTGATTTAGAATTTTTGGTGGGAACTCAGGGTCCCCATCTAACAAGTCCTTGATACATGTTTGAATCAACGAATGAGTGGTAGAAATAGGAGACAGCTTGGTGTTCAGCAGATCATTAGCTTTGAACTTGATTCATTAGTGCGTTAACAGCTTGCTGGGATGTTCAGCGTGTTTTAGCTGATTTCAGGCAGCTGGCCAATCTGTAAAAAGAAAAAATACCTGCCTGTCACATGCGAGTGAAATTCTAACTTCTGAGTCCTGCCTGGTGGGTTATTCCATCCACTGGTACATTTTTGAATGGTAAGTGTTTTGAGCACCTCCAGGGCTAGCCAAGCCCTTATTTCTGAAGCTGATTTTTCGCATTTTCTTCTTTGGTCTACATCAGGGCTGTTAGGGATGGACTCAGGAGGCATCATTCATTCAACACACAGGAGCAGAAGACTGTGGAATAGCTCCCTATTATGGGCTCCTCCAAGGAGACCGTGGAAGGTATAGAGGATGGATTTTGATCCTGACATGCAGCTAGGGGCTCCCCTGTTCAGATGGGCATGCCACCCGAGTGGTCTCCACGTGATGAGGAAACAAGTAGTAAAACAGTTAGCTTTAAAAGGAACATTGTCTCTTGCACACTTTCAAGTAATCGTCTCATAGACTGGCTTTATCATGAAGTGACATTTGTAAGTTAGTAAATTGAAATACTGGTGTTTCTGAGTAAAATGTATAAAATAGCTATCATGATTAAAATATATTTAATGGAAAAATAACAAATTTGATTACCTACAGTTTTCACTGGTTTATTTTACAGAATAGCTGAAACCTTTGGATTTCAAGAAAATTATATCAAAATTATCATAAATAAGAAACAACTTCAACTAGGTATGTTATGGCAAACTAATGCAGCATTTTAAAATCAAGAAATAATGACTTTGCGTCTTTTTTTTCCTCACTCTTTCTCTATTCACAAATTTCTAGTGGTTTTATTGGATGTATAATCCAAAACCAATTATTTTAGAGTTTACTAAAATAAAAACGTAAAGCAGAAAAACTCTTCTAATAAATATTTGTCCTGTTGTATGCTAGTAGGGAAGGAAGACATGATCAGTCTGATAAAAGGTTACAGAATGGACGTGTAGGTGTGCTGCGAGTAAGACTGGGGTTCCAGTATGTTCTCCCCGAGGGAGATGAGCTAAAGCTGCGTGAGCACGTGTGGCGGGGAGTGTTCCGGACTGAGAGAGCCTCACGCTGGAGCCTGTGATGTGGCTGAGTGTGGACGGTGAGGGGAGGGTAGCACTGTTTAAGGACCAGAGCCAGGCAGAGGTCACACTGGAGGTTATAGCAGTGGTTCTCACCAGGGGTGATCTTGCCACCCAGGGGACATTTGGCAATGTCTAGAGACATTTTTGGTGGCCGTGACTTGGAGGAGGTTGTGCTGTTGTCCCTTAGCTGGTTAGAAGCCCAGGGGTGCTTCCGGACGTCATAGAAGGCACAGAGCAGCCTCCACAACAAAGACTCAAGTCAGTAGTGCTGCTGTTGAAAAACCCTGGACTCTGAGCTGTGTTCAGTGTTAGAGTGTTTCTCCTCAGAGAGCTGGGAAGCCATTGATACCAGGGAGTGACACATGACAGACCTGTGTTTAAAGATCACTTTGGCTGCAGGAGGGCATAGATTTGAAGGAGGTGGAGTGGACTTGGGAGACCAGTTGCATCTGGCAGTTCAGGCACTGTCGTCTAATTGGTGTCCAGTGGGTGCCGAGAGAATCGAGTTCACATCCTAGCTTGATGTAATGCCACCTTTGCGGGCTAGCCCTAGTCTTCCATTCCAGCGTCACCTCTAGCCATGTCCATTGTCTATTTAAGATGGGTATCTTTTCACTGTCCTTTCATCTCTCAGTTACTCCTGCTTGTGGTAGCCTTAATTGGGCAGAAATCCTTGATCTTGTTGTCAAATCCATCAGTTTTTCATCTACCTGTGTGTGTTTTAAGAAGTTCTTTCCCTAACAGGGAGTCTTCTGTGTTTTCTGGTATTAGCTTCATCTGTATGAAGTCTTTAATCTGTCCACAGTCCCCCCTTTATAGATGAAGCCTAAGGATCCAGCTTTATTGTTCTTCTGATACCTCTACTAGCGCTTTCCACACTGATATTTCGTGCCCCCTCTATGTATATATTCTTTCCGTTTATGTGTAGGTTTATTCCTGGGCCAGAACCGTATAGAGTTTTTTTTTCTTTTTAATTGAGATATAATTGACATATAACATTGTATTAGTTTCAGGCATACAACATCATGATTCGATATTTACATATATTGTGAAGTGATCGGTACAATAAGAGAAGTTAACATAGTTACACAGTTTTTTTTTCTTGTGATGAGAACTTTTAAGAGTTGTTCTCTTAGAAACTGCCGAATATACATTGTAGCTAGGATTATTAAGCATGGTCACTATGCTGTGCGTCCCCGATTTGTCTTATAAATGGGAGTGTGCGCTTTTGGACCATGTGCACCGGAACTTCAATACTGTGGTTTTGGTGTAGTTTTAAAATCTAGTAAGATAAGTCTCCCCTCTTGGTTCATATCTATTAAGGTGACTTGGCCATCAGTGGATCTTTATTTTTCTATATGAATGTTAGAATGGTTGTCAAGTTTCTCAAAAAACAAAACAAAAAAACACAAAAAAAAACTAGCGTTTTCTTGAAATGTGTTCAAATTTATATATGTATAGTTGATAATATTTTATTTATTAATTAATTTATTTATTTGGCTAAGCCATCCTGCCACCTCTTGGCAGCTCAGTGGCAGCTCAGCTCGGGTTGGGCATCGAACTGCTGTTGCTCAGAGCTCAGCTCACGCTTTTGAGCGAGCTCTTAACCAACTGAGCCACTTGGCCGGCTGATAATATTTTATTTTAAAATCTGTTGGCATCCATATATATACCCTTTTTCATTTTGGTGCTGGTTTATTTGCATCTTTGACTTAATTCCTGTTACGTTTGTATATTTGATTAATGTTTTTCATGGAGCCAACTTTTATTAATATTCTCTTATTGTTTCATTGATTTCTGCCCTTATCTTTATTTCCATGTTATATATGAGGAAACTGGGTCGCAGAAAATAGGTACTTTCCCCAGGGCCTCCGGGTTACAAAGGGTTAGAAGTCCCGGGCTTTGCCTTACCGGCTGCAGTGCACACGCTCTCCCAGTGCTTGGAGCACTGGCTGCTCGCCCGGGGCTGTGAATTGGGTTTATTATTTCTCCAACTAGAAGGGAGGAAAACTCACATATTATGCTTCCTCGTTTTCCTCTTACCTTACCTAGCACACTGCTCTGCCTATAGCAGATTCGCAAACATTTATTGCTTTAATTTGACCTTATGATGAGAATAAAGAAAATTGGAAAGGATGGGTTTAGTCAGCTCTATTTCCTGTGGCTGATTTTATACACTGCTTAACTGTAACAGCTGCACGAGCAGATGTAAGTGCATATTCGTGTGGTGTGGTGGTTTGCAAGTGCGAATGCAGGTTTAAGAATTCCATTTAACATGGAGAATGGCCTATTACTAGTACGTTTATTTGCTCTCTTTATAGCACACATTTCTGATTTTTACAGGGAAGTCACTGGAGGAACAAGGAGTGACACACAATGTGAAAGCGATGGTTATGGAACTAAAACAGTCTGAAGAGGATGCGAGAAGGAACTTCCAGGTTGAAGAAGAAGAGCAAAATGAAGCCAAACTAGAAGAACAAAGAATTCAGAGGACTAAGAGAGGGCTAGAGATACTGGCAGAGAGAGGTACTCGGGCTTTTGGCTTTTCACCTCCCGCAAGTACTTCAAGGTGGCAGCAAATCACCCATGGTGGGGTCTCACCCATGGTGGGGTTCGCACCCATGGCGGGGTCTCACCCATGGCGGGGTCTCACCCATGGCGGGGTCTCACCCATGGCGGGGGTATTACTCATGGTGGGGTCTCACCCATGGCAGGGTCTCACCCATGGTGGGGGTATCACCCATGGTGGGGGTCTCACTCATGGTGGGGGTCTCACTCATGGCGGGGGTCTCACCCATGGCAGGGGTATATTATCCATGGCGGGGGTATTATCCATGTTGGGGGTCTCACCCATGGTGGGGGTCTCACCCATGGTGGGGGTATTACCCATGGTGGGGGTCTCACCCATGGCGGGGTCTCACCCATGGCGGGGTCTCACCCATAGCGGGGGTATTACTCATGGTGGGGTCTCACCCATGGCAGGGTCTCACCCATGGTGGGGGTATCACCCATGGTGGGGGTCTCACTCATGGTGGGGGTCTCACTCATGGCGGGGGTCTCACCCATGGCAGGGGTATATTATCCATGGCGGGGGTATTATCCATGTTGGGGGTCTCACCCATGGTGGGGGTCTCACCCATGGTGGGGGTATTACCCATGGTGGGGGTCTCACCCATGGCAGGGATCTCACCCATGGCGGGGTCTCACCCATGGCGGGGTCTCACCCATGGTGGGTGTCTCACCCATTGTGGGGTCTCACCCATGGCGGCGGTATTACCCATGGTAGGGATATCATACTTCTCATTGGCTTTTCTTCTCAACAGTCTAATGTCTGTTTCACTGCTTTTTAACATTGAATTAATGGAGTTCCTTTTGGTCTTGTTGCAGCTGAGATGGTGGTAGACCCAGAAACCACACCATACTTAGATATAGCTAACCAGACAGGCAGATCACTCAAAATTCCTCCGTCAGAAAAAAAAGTAAGTACTATAAGAAATTTATGGCTTGTTCTTTGATTTGCTGTCTAAAGAGAGGTGGTTTTCTAGCTGTTTTGTCTTGGGATGTTGCAAAGGATTAGAAACAGCTTTCTGTCTGCAGCTCATACACAGAGAAGGTGACCATACAGTGAGTGGTTGTGTACAGAGGGCTCACCTTGGGGTTTCAAGGCAGTAGAACAAAATGGCATGAGCTCACTGCCCTGTGGCAGTGACTTTGAATGTCCCCGAGTGGTGTGACACAGTGCTTTCAGCATGAGTGGCTTCCTGTGGCACTGGTTTTTTGGTGTGGGCCATGTCTCTCAAGGGATGAATCATAGTGGGGGCTGAGGAAAGTATGACAGGTGATTTGCTCTCTCTCCCCTGTGTCCCCATCGCCCCTTTCCATGTTCTAGAGTTTGCAATAGGCAGGAGGCGGTTTTACGTTGGAACATGTCCACAGGGTCTTTAGAGTAACACTGCAACTTGGACCCTGAGGTCAATCTCTGAGCTGGAGTCCAGTAGCTCTTTCAAATGAAAAGCTCTTGTGACTGTGGGTCAAGTTAATTTTAATTTTTCTGTCTTTAAAGGACAATTTTGAGTAGGTTTCAGTATATATATTATTCTGTTAAAATTAAGGATTAAAGTTAATAAGATAACTTTGTAGGTATCCATGGATTGATATTATTTACCTTTTAATGTTGGAATAATTTGCCCACTGCTCTCTTTTGTAGTAAATGATGGCATCCAGATCTTTTTGGAAAACCTTTACATGATTGAATTATACAAAAAATTCCTATCTAAAAATATTAATGAACTTTAAAAAATTTTGAATAACCTTTAAAAATTGTTCTGGAAATACTAGGGTTGACAGAAAAGAAACTTGATTAAGAATAGAAAGTAAAGGGCTGGCCGAGTGGCGCGGTGGGTAAGCGCTGGCTTGGGAAGCCAGCGGCCCCGGTTCGGGTCCCACATATGAGGGCCAGTGGCACTGCCCTAAAAAAAAAAAAAAAAAAAAAGGATATAGGGATTACTGCTGCTGCTTTATGTTTCATCTTAGAGAATACTAGAAATAGATCTAGGTCAGTGCATGCTAAAATAAACTGATGGAAACAAAGGAACAGGTGCTGGTTGTGACCAGTCAGCCACATTAATTGAGTGCTTGCTTTCTGTGTTTAAATGAAAAAAAGCTTTAACTATATTTTTCTTAATTTTGGCTTTTAAGTTTAGTTGTGATTTTTTTTTTAACTTTGATTTCTTTAGGCGTGGTATACTTTTAATATAATTTGTTTTATTGTAGTTTAAAGTGATTAAAAAAAAAATTTTTTTTTTCCCCCTTAGGCCCTCATGTTAGCTATGGGATATCATGAGAAGGGCAGAGCTTTCCTGAAAAGAAAAAATTATGAACTAGCCTTGCCATGTCTGCTGGATGCTGACAGATATTTCTGGTAGGCACTTTTGTACTTGGTGAACACCAGTTTTAAGGAAGATGGCCCCAAATTTTACACAGCACCCTTCCAACCTCCACATACCCAGACTTCAGATTTTCACCCAAGACAATGATTAATGTGAAAGAGTAGTTGGGTGTAGACCAATTTGTAAATTACTTCTTTCTTTTGTATTTCTAATTGATCTGTCTTCCATGTAAACATATCTACTTTGTTTTTTTATGACAAGCATGTAGGCTATCACATCTTTGTGAGGTATCGTCAGCCTGAACTATCCATTATACAGACCCCCCCAGCTTTTCACGTCATGGTTTTGGTGTCAATGTTGATTCCCCAAAGCCATTGTTTTATTGGGGCTGCAAAAATGGTATGATACCTTATTATCCCTTCTACATTTATTGATAGAATTCTTCTGAAAAGAAATATTTTCCCTCATTAGCTATTTGGTTATGCTAAGGTATTGGGTTTTGGAAAAGTCATGATGCGTTTTTGGAATGAAAAACATAGAAAGATACATCATGACTTTTCTGACAACCTAGTATAATTTGTACCGAAAGAAAGAATAACATGCTTGGTTCTTTCTCCATATTGTTTGTTTTCAGAATAAATGAGTTATTTCCCTAGCATCCTCCAAAGATGTCATCACCAGTGAGGTTCCTTTCCTTTTTATTTTTTAAGTGTCAATGTATGAACTGATGGATTTTAACACATCAGATGTGTTTGAAACCTCTGTGCTCAAATTGACCATCTCTGGCCAGTGGGCAGGTCCTGTGTCCTTTTGACCTGATCCTGGTAGTCTCTGGCACATTAGTTAAGAGCTGGCTTGGGAGACCAGTGGCCCTGGTTCGGATCCCACATGAGGGCCAGTGACACTGCCCTCTACAGCTAACAACAGCTCCACCTGGAGCTGGGCTGCATGAGTCCTAGCAACGGTGTAGGCTGCAGCCCCTGCTGCAGTGGGCTGCCATAGGCTACAGTGAGTGGCCGGCAGACAGGGTGAGCGGCTGGCAGCCGGTGTGAGTTGCCAAGAGCTGCTATGAGCAGCCATCCAGAGGCCGGCGACCGATCTGCCTCACCCGAGAAGAGCGTAACGACGATACCAACATGGGCCAGTGAAGCAACATCCTCCACAACTGGACTGAAGAAAAAAAGGACAGCAACTTGTCTGTTCCCCTTCCTCGGTTCCCCAACACTGTTCCCCTCCCCCAATTCCCCAATAAAATCTTAAAAAACAAAACAAAACAATACAAAAATGTCTTGGGATGTCAGCTCTGAACGGCAAGGTCCTGGTTCCGATGCCACATATAAGGGCCAGTGACACTGCCTTCTACAGCTAAAATGGTGAACAACAGCTCCACCTGGAGCTGGGCCGCCATGAATCTCCGGCAACGGTGTGGGCTGCAGCCCCTGCTGCACTGGGCTGCCATAGGCTACAGCGAGTGGCCGGCAGCCGGTGTGAGCAGCTGGCGGCTGGTGTGAGCTGCCAAGAGCCACTGTGAGCGGCTGTCCAGAGACCAGCAACTGATCTGCCTCACTGGGAAGAGTGCAATGACGATACCAACATGGGCCAGTGAAGCGACGTCCTCCACAACTAGACTGAAGAACAAAAGGACAGCAATTTGTCTGTTCCCCTCCCCTGGTCCCCAACGCTGTTCTCCTCCCCCAATTCCCCAATAAAATCTTTAAAAAAAAAAAGAAACTTAAATGTAAGATCTAAACCATAAAACTCTTTAGAAGAAAATATAGGAAGTAAATTTGCAGACTTTACCCTTAGTAATATTTACTGATATATGCCCTAAGACAAAGGAAGTAAGAGAAAAAATAAACATGGGATTACATCAAACTAAAAAGTTTTTGCACAGCAAAGGAAACCATCAATAAAACAAAAAGGCATACTTCTGAATGGGAGAAGATATTTGTCAATGATACATCTGATAAGGAGTTAATATCCAAAATTTATAAAAAAAACTCATTCAACTTAACACCAAAAACACAACTCAATTTAAAAATAGGCAGAGGACATGAAGAGACATTTCTCTAAAGAGGACATACAGATGGCCAACAGACATATGAAAAATGCTCAACCTCACTAATCACTAGAGAAATGCAAATAAAAACCACAAGGAGATACCACCTCACTCGGGCCAGAATGGCTATCATCAATAAATTAACAAACAACAAGTGCTGGCGGGGGTGTGGAGAAAAGGGAACCCTGCTGCACTGTTGGTGGGACTGCAGATTGGTGCAGCCACTATGGAAATCAGTATGGAGGTATCTCAAAACACTGGAAATGGAACTACCGTATGACCCAGCAATTCCACTCTTGGGTCTCTACCCAGAAGAATCCAAGACGCTAATTTGAAAAAATATGTTTATTGCAGCGCTATGCACAATAGCCAAGACTTGGAAACAACCGAAATGCCCATCGGTAGATGACTGGATTAAGAAACTGTGGTACATTTACACAATGGAGTATTACTCTGCTATAAAGAAGAATGAAATCGTACCATTTGCGACGATATGGATGGACCTAGAGAACATTATGCTCAGTGAAATAAGTCAGAGAAAGACAAATACCATATGATCTCACTTTATGTGGAATCTAAAGAACAGAATAAATGAGCAAACTAATCAGAAAGTCTCAGAGATAGTGAGGAAAAACTGATGTTTGCTAGTTGGGAGCGGGGTGGGGATGAGGGAGAAGGGGAAGGGATTAGAAAGCACAAATTGATAATCACAGGATTGCCACAGGGATACGAAAGACAGTTTGGGGAATGTAATCAATAATGTTGTAAACATTTTGTAGGGTATCCGATGGACTCTTTTATTAGGGAGACCGCTTCATGGACGGTGTAGATGCCTGACTACTGCACTGTACACCTGAAGCTGAATAATAATGAATGTCAACTATAATTTACTATATATAGTCAGAGGATGTGGAGTACTGCACAGGGAATAGAGCCAATGGAATTCTAACAGCTATATACGATGTCAGAGGGGTAGTAGATTGGGGGAGGTAGTCGATTTGTGAGGGGTGTAAATATCTAACTTACATTGTTTTATACACCAGAAACTAATAAAAAATAAAAAAATAAAATGAGAAATGGGAGTTCTGCTGTTGGCCAAGATGAAATAATGGGCTAGATTTACCCTTCCACCCGACAACTAAAAAACTGGGCAAAACGTAAGAAACCATTGGTTTTCTGGCAATGCAGGACAGTGATCCCCGAGGTGATCGGTTCAGCTCACTTCCCGGCTGCCGAGCAGGGAGGACAAACCCTCCATGGTCTCCCTCAGATGAGATGGAGCTAGGAACCCAGGGATGCCAAACTCCTCGTTCCCAGCGTAGTGGGGCTGGGGGTGGAGGGTGGGGAGGGGCCATGAAGCTGCTACTCCTGAGTCCTCACTGCTCTTTTTCCCATTGGAAGGATTCAGATTAGAAATCTAGCTCCCTTCATAAATATTGGGATCTCTGTCTTCGAGCACCCAGTCTTTGGAAATACACCAAAAACTAGAGAGGAGTCCCAGCAGTTCACAAATGAGTTTCTGGCCATTTCTGTGATGCCGCTTCCTTTGTCTTTCCCAGTGAGTGTGGCACAGAGCTGCTGGACACAGTGGATAACTATGCGGTGCTCCAGCTGGACATAGTGTGGTGTTACTTCCACTTGGGACAACTGGAGTGCCTTGACGATGCAGAAAAAAAATTAAACTCGGCCCAGAAATGCTTTAAAAACTGTTATGGAGAAAATCATCAGAGACTGGTCCACATAAAGGTATGTGACTGTAGTTTGTTTGAGGCGTTACTGAGCCCCTTCTAGAATGAGTTCATTCCTGTTATTTAGACTGTTGCCAAAGAGTGATTTATTTTGACAGCATATGCAGCGTGCTCTTTGTAAGCTGTATTTTTAACAGGATTGTGAAGTGTTTCACAAATCTGGCTGTTACTTTGGTCTGTGCAGCATTGAGCCCGCAGAACAGAGTTACCTGATCACAGGGCCCCGCCGATCACCTGGCAGGTGACTCTCTGGTCAGAGTCTAATGAAAGGTGTAAAGGCACAAAGAGTCACTTTGAAGAGTAACAGTTTACATGGGTGAGCTCAAGTGCTGTGATTTGAATAAGGATTCTTCTCGGGTGATTTCCACCTGTCATCAGAATTCTGCTTGGGAATGACAGGGCAGCGTAAGATATTCCTGGCTTGGGTTTTTGCACACTTCCCTACTGACCAGAAGGGCCACTGCCTTGGGTGTCTGGTGACAGGAGTTCTGACACCATGTCTTCCTGTGGGACAGGGGATGTTATTGTCCTCTGGGGTCTTCATCGTTACCATCAGCAGTAGGAAAGATAAATAAACGTTTCAGGAATACCATTTTGCCCCTCTGGAGACAAAGGGAATTATAAATGTGAGTATTATTGACCTGTAATTAGAAATAACAGTTTTATTCTTTTTTCCCCCCAATAATTTTAGGGAAATTGTGGGAAAGAGAAGGTATTGTTTTTAAGACTTTACTTGCTTCAAGGTATCCGAAATTACCACAGTGGAAACGGTGAAGAGGCTTGTGAGTATCTCAACAAGGTAAGAAAGCGAACACTCACAGTTGTAACCATTTTCACTTTTTTTTAATCCCCAGAAGTATTTCATAAACTCAGTAGTTTGGGAACATGCGTCTCTCTCCCATCCCCTCTCCCTCACATACACCATAAACACATTTGTATGTGTTAGGGGAGAGGCCATATAAGGGAACCTCAAAAAGAGGTGACTTTAATTGTCTAGAAGCTTCCATGTCTCTCACTGGGCAGAGGTGAGTATGCCAGGGCAGTGCTGGTTTGGCGTCTAAGGTTACTCCTGGAAGTGTCCCTTCTAGCCAGCAGAGGGGACAAGAGTCCAGAATAAGCCTTTCTAGAGAGATGACCAAAGTTGCTCCCCTCAGTTCTGCTACATGCCACTGGCCTAGACTTAACCGGGTGGGTACCCCCAGCTGCAAGGGAGGGTGAGAAATTTAGGGGATTTATTACAAAAAGGGAGGAAATAGGGGCCGGCCAAGTGGCGCATTGGTTAAGGGTTGGCTTGGGACACCAGCTCTGAGCAGCAAGGCCCCGATTTGGATCCCACATGAGGGCCAGTGACACTGCACCCTCTACAGCTAAGATGGTGAACAACAGCTCCACCTGGAGCTGGGCTGCTGTGATTCCCCGGGACGGCATAGGCTGCAGCCCCTGCTGCAGTGGGCTGCCATGAGCTACCATGAGTGGCTGGCAGCAGCATGACTGGCCGGCAGCCAGCGTGAGCTGCCTTGAGCTACCTTGAGCCGCCATGAGCGGCCATCCAATGACCAGCAACCAACTTCCAGGAAGAGTGCAATGATCACAATACCAACATGGGCCAGTGAAGCAACATCCTCCGCAACTAGACTGAAGAACAAAAGGACAGCAACTTGTCTGTTCCCCTTCCTCGATTCCCCAACACTGTTCCCCTCCCCCAATTCCCCAATAAAAATCTTTAAAAGAAAGGAAATAATGGGGACCAGCCCTCTCACACCACTCAGCCTGTTTTCTCATGTTCTGTGACGTGTAAGTCATGAGCAGAGAGTGCTGTCTGTCTACATGGGCTAGTTGATAACCGATCACACTGAGTTTTTATCTAAAATCTGACATACACTGATTCACATTGTGTGCAGTCTAATGTCCTTCAGGCACAGCTTTGTGTTAAGTTTTACTGTGTCTGTAGTTACATAACTCTTCTGTTTTTTCCTGTCTGTAGGCACAGCAGCTCTTTAAAGAGCTATATATTGATCCATCAAAAGTTGACACTTTGTTGCAGTTGGGGTTTACTGCCCAGGAAGCCCGGCTTGGCCTCAGGGCCTGTGACGGGAACGTGGACCACGCAGCCGACCACATTACGCACCGCAAAGAGGTATCTTAATGTGGTCTCGGGGACACTGGGTCGCTGCCTGTGCCTCTGAGTAGATGTGAAACTTGAGACCATAACAAGCAGATTTCCAAAGTGCCTTGCTCTTGGATATGAAAGAGCAGAAAAGAGAATTCTGTAGTCGGTGTTATTGACAAGGAACTAACTCTGTCACTTCCGACTGGGAAGTCAGGAGGAGCTCGTCTGTTTTAATTGCATTAATTTTCAGACAGTGCAGTTTTCTTTTTTCCTGCTGTGGTATCAGGTAGCTCTTAAGGACAATTATCCAAGCAGTCTTCTCTCTTTCTCTTTTTTTATTTTTATCATAGTGTATTTCTGGAAACCATTTTAAAGGGGGCCGTGTTTTCCCATGGGGCCCTTGTTATGGTTTGAGACGGTATTCTTGCCTAGACATGAATCAAATCATAGAAACAATCAACATTATATTAGGAAAGCAAAGGCACAAAATCATGGTCATTTAAAATAATTAGAAATAAGTACAATAAAAAAAAAACACACAGAACTTTAGGGCCGGCCACGTGGCTCAGTTGGTTAAGAGCTCGCTCAAGAGTGCAAGCTGAGGGCTGGCCGAGTGGCACGGTGGTTGGGCGCTTGCTTGGGAACCCAGCAGCCCCGGTTTGGGTCCCATCTATGAGGGCCAGTGACACTGCCCTCAAAAAAAAAAAAAGAATGCGAGCTGAGCTCTGAACAACAGCGGTTCGATGCCCGGCCCGAGCTGAGTTGCCGTTGAGCCGTTGAGCTGCCAACAGGTGGCAGGATGGCTCAGCTAAAAAAAAAAAACTTCAGAATTTTGGAGTTGGAAGGAACATTCCGTGTCTAATGTGCTAGTTTTACAGTTAAGGAGCTGAAGTCCAGAAACAGTTACTGAGCAGGTGCTGAGAAGTGGAGCCGTTTTCTTCTCTGTAAAACCACGTTGGTGTCAATTAGATGGCCTCACAGGTCCTTTCTAACTGTAAACCCCAGCCATGGAGGTCTCTGGGTGGAGGTGAAGGCTCGGGAAAGCCCAGGGCATTTGCCTTTCACATTGCCCAGCTCAGTACTAATAAAAAGCAGACATCGCTGATACTGTACTTGTTACTGTATTGTTACTTGATTGTCAGCAAGATTTTAGTAGTGTTTGGAAAGCCAGTATTTTAAAATGAGATAGTTCTGGAAAACAGTCCTCATCACTCTGCACATCTGTATATACCAGCAGCTCTGGCATCACCCAGGACCTCCCCCGCATTCAGAATCCGCCTTTCACCACGACCCCGGGTGACTCATCAGGCTGCGCAGCCTCCCACCCATGTGGGAAGGTCTTCCAGGCCCTCCCCAGAAGGGGGTCCGTCCACCTCTCTGGGACCGAGCAGTGAGCTCACAGGTTCCTAGTGGCCTGTTCCGGTGCTGGGTGCTGGTAACTGCCCAACTGTGCCCTGCCCTCCGAGCAGCGCATGGTCTCTTCCCTGTGGCCCTCGTGCTTTTGATGGCCTGAGATAGGCAGAGGGTCACTTCTCATTTTGTTTTTCACTTTGGCTGGCAACCCCACAGATCCTACAGAGCATACACCAAGATGGTTTTCTACGAAATCTCAATCCCCAACTCATTGAGACTTTGCCGTTTTCCTAAAGGAATTGGCCCAAATAAAGAAAGAGGAACAAGAGAAGCGAAGACACCGCCTGGAGAATATAAACTCCTTGAAAAGAATGGGCTACTCCACTCACGCGGCCAAGCAGGCCCTGCATCAGGCCGGCGGGAACCTGGACCAGGCTCTGAAGGTAATGCCTCCCCACGGACCCCTCGCCTGCCCTGACTCCGGCCCAGGCACCACTTCCTCCACGTCTCCACTTCCACTGCAGCACGGAGCCCCGCTCCTGTGGGCCCCCCATTCCTGGTCAGCACTCTCTTGTTCTCAAACCCAGTGACAGACAGAATGGTGGGCCCGCCTTTGGCAGGAAGCTGTGTTTGGACACCAGCCTTCCGGGCCCACCTGGGCGAGGGGCCCCTTTGCAGCGCTGACCATGGTTCCCTCCGTGCACTTCTGTCCCGCACCTTGTCTGCCTAGCACGCGACAGGTGCTCTGTCTGCGTGAGTGAGCAGGTTGAGTGATGAGTGAAGGGTATTCCTGTTTTTCTAGATTCTTCTCAGCAATCCTCAGAGGTGGTGGCTCAGTGATTCCAATCCTGAAAGCAACCACCATCAAGAAAGTGCTTCCCAGGAAAATATTGACCAAGTAAGTGAGTCATCTGCGCCCCTCTCCACCTGTACAGCCTCGGGTGGGATGGGTGGGGTGACAAGGTTGGCAGCAGGACAGGGCCGAGTCCTTGGCTCCCGGGGCTCCGGGTGTGACGTAGGCCCGCCCTAGGGGCTCAGCCAAGCACGTGGCAATTGCGGTGGGTGGGAGGGGAGCAGGAGGTATTTCCCGTGAGAGTCGGAAAAATAAGAAAGCAACCGGAAGTTCTTCCTCCAGGCTTTTCTCCTCTATGTCCATGTCCCACTGAATACTCCACTCCTGTTTCTCAGCCCATTTCTTTGTGACCTAAAAGGCTGTCGCTGTGGCCACTCTGTCCACGTCGCCCCCCTTCACATTAGTGTGCCTGTTGCATTGTGGCCACTTAACTGACGGGACAGGTAGTCGGGCAGCTTCCGCAGTGGCCGCCACCTCCCTGCGTTCTCCCCCAGCTGGTGTACATGGGCTTTGACAAGGGCGCCGCCCGAGCTGCCCTGCGAGTGTTCGGGGGACACGTCCAGCTGGCAGCTCAGACCCTTGCTTACAATGGAGGCAGCCTTCCTCCTGACCTGCAGCTCGCGTCCGAAGACTCGTCGTCAACGCCATCCACGTCCCCTTCCGATTCTGCAGGTAGGCCTGCGGCTCTGAAGGCTGATTAGCAGCTGTGTCCTGCTGAGCCGGAAGGTGGCAGGGCAGAGGGTGTGGCTGCTCAGTGTGCTCAGGGGAGGCGGGGCTGAGGCCACGGTCGGTGCCATCTGGCCGTGGGTTTTTCTCCTCTCTGTTCTCTGCCTGAACTCGCTGGTTACTATGTGACTGCAGGTACCTCTAGTGCCTCAACAGATGAAGATATGGAGACAGAGGCCGTCAACGAAATCCTGGATGACATTCCAGAACACGAGGAAGACTATCTCGACTCGACTCTGGAAGATGAGGAAATTATTATTGCGAAGTACTTATCCTATGTAGAAAATACAAAGTTGGCAACCAAGAAAAACTAAATAATGAACAGAAATAAGTACTCAGTTTCTGCTTATAATTTCTATCGTTATGAAAAGTGTAAAGCAGGTCTTCTTTTTCTTCTTTCTTGTTATCTGATTTTGCTCTGGCGTGCTTTCCACCTGGCGTTGGAGGGGCGGCAGGGGTTCGAGGAGACTCGGGCGGGCGCCGGGGTGCTGGTCCCACAGGCGACCCGGGGAAGCAGCTGCCTGCGGCTGCTCTGCTGTCCCCGGCTGCCTCCCGCCGCTTCTGCAGTCCCAGCACCGCCCTCCCTGCTTGGTTTCTTCCCACCCACGAAGAGGAAGGACTGAAGAATAGCGTGGCCCTGGGAAGGTCTCAGGAAGACTTAAGCGGGGAGAGGAACCTCCCATCTGTCTCCCCTTCTCGCCCGGCTCTCCTGACCTCCTGACCTTTGCCCCCTTCCCATGATGCAGTCTGCCTTCCTGCTCCCCCTCACTGCCTGCCCCTGAAAGTCCTTCGAATCTTCAACCATTCCAGGTGCTTTGGGGGCGTAAAGATGAGGCATGGGCTACAGGGGCCATGCCAAGTTGTGCCAGACGCTTTCAGCCAGAAACTAATGTTTTATTATGCTCTTAGTTTAGTAAAATATGCACTTGAAATTCAAGGTTGAAATTCAGAATTTATATGCCTTCAAAATTCTTTACAAAAATAAAATCTTTTATTAAATGGGGAAGTCTTAAATGCTAACAGAAGCAACTTATTTTTACTTAGCATTTTCAGATGCTGTGCTGTCATGTTCAACTCACTGCTGGGGGGTGGGGGGGTGGTACATCTGTTACAGAAGATACTTCTAAAGGTGTGTACCTAGCCTCTTACTGGCTCAGGAACATGCTTATTGTGCCCCGCACGCCTCTCTGGATGTACTTGGAATGACATGAAAACCAGTCCCAGCGCCAGGACACAGCGCAGCAGCCGGGCACTGACTGACTCAGGTGCCTGATGTGCTTCCAACATTCTTCCTGCCCTCCCCGAAGCCGCTGGAAGGTCCTGTGACTGAGGGCAGATGGGTCACTGCCATGTCCTGTCCAGGGGCTGGCTGAAACGCTTTGACTTTTTCTCTTAGTTTTCATAAAGCTTGGACAGCAGTCCAGTTGGAATGGGGGGGAAGTTTCTTCTTATCATTCTTTTTAAAATGGGTAATACAGACGGAATAAAAGGTGGAAAATATGTTCAGAAATTGTCAGCCTAATTTTGTGATAAGTTGCTCAAACTAAACTGTTCTGAGTGTTGAAAATGCCAGGGTGGTCAGGAGCGTCGCTTAGATGTGAGACATTTGCTTCCACTGAGCCCTGTGAGGAAATCAGAACATGAATGTCTGGTGTAAAAAGATGAATGTAAAAAGCAGGGCTGGGGCTGATGGTGGGGGGAGTTGTGCTGATGGCCCAGGTAAGGAGAGCTGTGATGAGGGGGTCGCTTGGCCTCCTTAGGGACCATGTCTGCTGTGTCCGATTTGGAGCCTGAATCGCAGCTTTGGGCTAACAGGTTACTGTCCTGGGCTTGGGCCACACGTAGCCTCCAGCTTTCCAAGTGTTTTTGTAATGATCATGGAAAAGGCTAGGGAAGCAGCCACACCGGCAGGTCCCTGACATGGCTCCATCGTCTTGTGAAGAGATGCAGAGTGGTCAGTACTTGAGTTAGGGACCGTTTCAGGCACCCACTGTCCAGCAAGGCTCTGATCCTGGCTCTGCCTCTTGCTGGCTGTTGTGAAAATGGACAGGCAGTGACCGAGTGTCACGCCCTGCTTTGAGGAAGCAAAGGACGATTGTGATGAAAACGTTTTTAAACAAGAGCATGCTGAGGCTGGAAGAGTCACCGAGCATTGGATGGAGGAAGGGAGCATTCCAGACCTGGGACAAATGAGGCAGGAGTGGAGGTAGGACAGGCCAGTGTGCTATATTCTTGAGGTCACGGGCTGTTCTAGACCCACCAGAGGGTGTGTGTTGGGGGAGGAGAATGAGGTTGGAAGGATAGCTGAATCCAACTACAGAGTACTCTGAAAGGCGGGCAGCGCTCTAGTTTTGAGTGGCAGCGTGTCTAAGATGGGGTTGACCAAAGGCCCTGGGAGGCTGTGTCCAGAACGTGCCAAACCCCACAGATCTGATGCCCATCACTTCTCTTGTGAAACTCTGTCTGCTCTTGACTCTGGTGACACTGCCATGTCCTGTCCCTATTTTCCTGCCCATGTGTCCTTTAAGTACTTCCTGCCCTGCTATCAACGGCAAATAAACTCTGGTTGGCTGGTTGTTTTCTTTTTAGCTGAGCCCTCCTGCCACCTGTTGGAAGCTCAGCTCGGCTGGGCATCGAACTGCTGTTGCTCAGAGCTCAGCTCGCACTCTTGAGTGAGCTCTTAACCAACTGAGCCACTTGGCTGGCCCTTTGGCTGGTTGTTTTTATATCCTCAACATCTAGCAAAGGCCTCTGTGTTGCTGAAATAATTTCCCTGCGTCGGCCAAGTGGTGCGGTGGTTAAGTGCTGGCTTGGGAAGCCAGCGGCCCCGGTTTGGGTCCCACATATGAGGGCCAGTGACACTGCCCTCAAAAAAAAAGGACATGAAATAATTTCCCAAATGCTATGCTATATAAATGCAAAATAGTGGTTTCCCATTTCCTATTGTCTCTCCTGGAGAAACAAATGCAGCAGTCCCCGTTTTATTACGATCCGCACCCAGTGGCTGTTTTCCTGGATGTGTGGTAGCCTGTGTGTTTTATTCTCTGCTGTGCATGGCTGCGATGGGGGATCTAAGGTGACAGATGGACAAGAGCTGGTGAGGCAGGAACGCAGCACCAGCTGTTAGGGTCCCTGGCGTCCAGACTCAAGCTGCCTGTCAGCAGAGTGTCCTGAGACGGTGCCGAAACATGGTGCTACCTGTCCTCTCTGACAGGAGCTTCAGCGTCCTGGGAAGCCCCCTAGGAGTGGGCAGCCCTGGAAAAGAACAGCTAGGAAGTGAGTGCTCCCAGCCAGGGCGGCACCACGGGGGAAACCCTACTCCTGGATTACGTGCCTTGAGTCCCATCCAAAGAATAGGGGGTGACGCGGCAATCCCTCACCAGCAAACGCACTTTCCTAGGGAGGCGTCTGGGCTCCCAGGATTTGGGGGTGTGGCCTGGAGCACATCCCAGAGGTGTGCACCCCTTCCTACCACCCTTGGTGCCAATACTGCACCTGTCCCTCAGGCCTGGCCCTGGGCACCCAGGAGCAGGCGAGACCTGGCCAGCAGTTCATCTTCCCAATGAAACACACTTTGCATTAAGACAATGGAGGGCCCATTTGTGTGCATCAGGGGTTGCCTCCGCATGGGGACGCTCGTCCTTGGCTAGATGCTGAGCTCTCAACAGGCTGACAGTGTTTACTGTGGCTTCTCCTCTTCCTGCCTCAGGGGCCAGCCAGGGCCTGGTACCCAGGGCGCTGTGGATGCACAAAGCGCCCCCTTCTGGCGATGAGAGGGGCGGCTTCCCTCCCTGAGCCCCAAGTTCCCCATCGAGCCCTTCCCGGCCAGCACTCGGGCTGCCTTCCCGGGTCTCTGTGGCCGCAGAGCCGGCCCCTGCGCACGGGGCCAGGGAGCTGCTGCCCAGCCTTGTACCCACGCAGCCACGCAGACACGGGAGCTCCCAAGCAGGGATGACAGGCCCCTGCTGTCCCCTGGACAAACAGATGGCCCGTTCCTTGCTTCTCGGCCTCCTCCACGGCCACTGCCCACACGAGTGACAGTGGAGGGGTCATCACAGCGCAGCCCCTAATTTCACCCACGAGGAGGCACCCCACCCGTCCCTCGGATGGGAAGCTGAGACCCCGATTGCAGAAAAGAGGACCTATTCCAGCGCACTTTGAAGCACGTGTATTTTGGCTCCTTACAAGTGTCTTCCGAAGGGCCATTTGCCAACATAATGACAATTGGCGGCTCAGTGGCTTTTTGAAGAAACATCCGTTTCCTCTCAGCAGGAAAGGCTTGGCTGCCGGGGACACTGGAGACCCTGAGTTAGGAAGGCCCCGGGTGGGCCGGGCTGAAGGCGACCCGGGCAGGGCTTCAAATGTCCATGAGCCCGAAGGAAAGGCGACACGGCCCCTTGGCCGCGGGGGTGGGCGCGTCCCCTCCACGCGTCCCGCGGGGGCGGCGGGCTCAGGCCGGCTGCAGGGGCGAGGCGGCGGCTGCGCAGCCCACCTTGTTGCTGAAGCGGCGGGAGAGGCTGCGCGGGAGCCCACGCACGTCCCAGAGGCGGAGGGCGCCGTCGTGCGAGGCCGTGTACAGCACCTGGCCGTGCACCTGCGGGCGTGGGGCTCTCAGCCACCCCGCCCCGCGCCCCCAAGGGCGTCCCAGCAGCTGTCCCTGCTCGTGGGGGTGGCAGTGGGGGCGTGGGGACCCGCGCTCCCTCCCTCCCTCCGGGGCAGGGGTGCGCCCCTGCTCAGCCATCCAGCCGCGGGGCCCGGGGGACGCCGGCCAGAGCGCCTACCTGGATGCAGTTAATGACGAACGCGTGGCCGCGGAACACCCTCTGCAGCGCTCCGGACTGCGCGTGGAAGGCGCGCGCGCGGGCGTCCCCGCTGCCGGTGAACACTGTGGACACACGCGCCGCTGGGCCTCCCGCCCGAGAGCCCTCCGCGTCTCCGGGACGCCGCAGGGCAGGGGGCAGGGCGGCCCGGACCACCTGGACCCTCTGCAGGCCCCATCCGCCCGCCTCACGGGGATGCCATAAGGTGCAAGTGGGGAACAGAGGAAGCCCCTTGAAAGGAAGGAGTCGGCACCTTCATTATCTTAGCGCATTTCTGAGTCAGGGGGACCACTGGGGACCTGCTGAGCCTCCCTCGGGCTTCCAGGCCACCTGCACTGTTTCTGTCTGCTGAGTGCCACCTGGGCCCAGGCTCCCACTCAGGCCTTTTGGTAGAAGCTCCTGCCTCGGGGGTATCATCCCTACCCGCACCCCCATCTGAGCAGCCCCTGGGCGAGGACCAGCCGCAGACACCACTCCTCTGCAGTGAACTGGGCCCTCCAGCGCCCACTAGAGTGGCCCTGCCCAACCTCTCGCAGGGGAAGCTGGGTTTCCTACATTATAATTTAGTAGGAATGTCCCAACCCCCACGTGTATCGGAATTAAGAGGCAGCCTGCTGGGCGCCCACCTGAGCTTCTGGTTTAGGAGGTCTGGGGTGGGGCCGGAGAACCGGCATTTCTCGCCTGCCTGGTCCAGGTGATGCGGATGCTGCCGACCAGGGCCCACCCCCAGAACACTGACCTTCTGGTCCACTGATCAGCTAGCCTGGGTTGTGCCAGCTGACCCTGCCACTAGGACTCAAGGGCAATTGGTTCATCTGGCAGGGCCTCCCAGGAAGTGGGGCGAGAAACAGGAAAAAAGGATGCCCTACCCGTGCGCTAGTGAGCTAGTGGCTGCCGGGGGCCCTTGGGAGAAGGTGCAAACCACGTCTCAGACTTGTCCCACCAGGGCCAAGGACGCCGGGCTACTTATGCAGCAACTGCCATTCATCACTGGCCAAGGGCCTCTCTTGGGGGCGTCACCTCCCAGCTCTCCTCTGTCCTGCCTCTCACCGGAACACGCCTTCAGGCACAGAGCCTCAGGCGCTGCAGTGATAGGCGCCCCTGATCGCAGTGCCCCGAATGTGGTACTCACAGCATTTGCTACACCAAGTACACCCAGGGGGCTCCCTGGCCTCTGGGGCTCCCTTTACTCCACTTCCTGCGTCACCTGCCTATTCCGAGCCTTCCTGTTACTGCCACCTGTGAATGTGGCCCTGAGGAGGGATATTTCATTTCTGGGTCTTCTGCTCTTTTCCTGCCTACCCCTCCCCACCAACCCATTGTAGCTGCTGCACATCCTGTGGGTGGGAAGAGGGTCAGGAATTAAGTTTAACCGTCCTGCAGCCTGTTGGCAAAGACCAAGGACCAAGTTCCTTAACAGTGGGCAGCAGTAGGGACCCTGGCATTGGATTCAGTGGCAGCTTCCATCCCAGCTGCTACCCAGGGGAGGCGCTCTAGGCAACGATCTTCCTTTTATATTAGAGGTCCCGGGAGTCAGGGGCGAAGCCATAATCACAATTACAGGTTTGGACACAGTAAAAAGGAAAAAAATAGTTTTTCCTTGTCAGACACCTAAATCCCAGGGCATCTCAAGTTCTGTTTTCAGAGAGTCACATTCTGTCTTCATCTAACACCTGGGCTGTAAAGTCACTGTGACTTTTCCACTGTGACTCTTCCCCACCCCCGTCTGCGCCCCCAGCCCAGTTCTAGGAAGATGCCTCTCAGGCTCAGCTCTGTGGCTTCCTGCTGCTGCTGCTGGTGTGTGTGTGTGTGTGTGTGTGTGTGTGTTGTGTAAATAGTGGGGGGTAAGGGGGCTGATGGCAAAACATAACCTTGGGGATCACATTGGGAAAGAGATGGTGAGGAACCTGGGAGCCCCCTTCCATGCAGGTGTGGTGAGGTTGGGGCGGCTGCTTCCCTGGAACAGGGTCTGTCTTCTGGGTGTGTCTGGGTGTGAACACGTGGAAGTCAAAGCCCAGATGTGTGACCCGTGGCATAGACACCTTGGTGTGCCCCCGATAAGCTGCTCTGCTGCTCTTTGCAAAATAACCCTGATTAACCCTGGGAGCAATGCCCCCGATTAGAGATTTCATTACTCAGTCTCTCTCACGGGGAGTGGTCAGAGAGATGTAGACAGAAGTCTGTGGTGGAGCTTCCAGGAAAGATCTTTGAAGGGGCCTACTCAGCTGGGAAACGCATCCTTTTGCCCTGCCCTCTTCTTCCTGTTGGCCTGAGATACGACATGATGGGTGGAGCTCCAGCAGCTAATCTTGAACCATAAGGCCCCCTTTAAAGATAGAAGACACGTGCTAAGGATGATGAAGCAGTGACAGGAGGAATCTGGGTGCCTGATAACTTCATGGAGCCATCCATTCCAGCCTCGACCGACAGCCCCTAAAATTCTTCTATCTGAGAGAAAAATAGACCACTATCGCATTGAAACCACTGTTATCTGGGCTTTCGCTTATCTGCAGTCAAACCGAAGGCCAAGTGAAGCCACGCCCATCTGGCCCCCAACTCAGGCTGGAGTATGTGGTGTTACTGTCTCATCTTAAGAACTAGAACGTGTCCTTGAGATGTGCCCCTGACCCTAGGACCTCTGCACATGCAGGGTGCTGCATGTTCTTGAGGGGGTAAACGTGGGTAGGCGTCCCCATGGCCTTCTTTGTAAAGAACGCGGAGGAACAGGGCGTGGAGGCGCCATGGCCACTGCCCCGTGGCGCTGCCCATCCTGAATGGCAGCTGAGGCTCAAGGGAACCTCAAAGGAGAAGTAGAGAAGCAGAGAGGCCCTGACCAGGGAGGACTCGGTGGGGGAGAGGAATGACAGGGACAGGCAGCGACAAGGCTGGCGCAGCAGGCTGGGGCGGCGTGGGGAGGGCCGGGGCCACTTACAGGTGCCCGCGTGGTACTTGAGGGCGCTCACGCTGTGTCTGTGGGCCGTGAACGTACGCACGCTCTCCCCTGTGTCTGCCAGCCAGCACTTGGCCGTCCTGTCGGCGCTGCCCGAGTACACGTGCCGGTTCACGAGCTGGGGAGGGGGAAAGGACGGGGATGCAAGGTCGGCGCTGGACATCGCTGGCCGCAGAGGGGCGGCTCGGAGGCCCCCCAAGCCTCTAAGTAAAATGGGAGAGGCGCGTACAGGTCTCAGTGGAGAAGCTGTGTGTGAGCCATCAACGCCCCTGTCTGTGGGTCCCCCCACAACTGCCCCTCCAGCACCCAGACTCCTGCCGACCCCCTTTTCCACAAGACATGTGGGGTCAGGTGGGCAAGCAGGCCAAGTCACTGGCTCTGCGCCGCAGGTACTTCACCCATAGGTGGGGATCGCGCCAGCCCCTCGGGGTGTCACAGATACAACCCGAAACGGCACTCAGCACAGCACCCCGGATGTTCGCCGGCACAGCGACCACATTAATAACTGCAGGTGTCAGCTAGGTGGATCACTGCTAACCCAGCATGCCTGGTGGCCTTCCAAGAGGAAACTGGATGCAGATGCAAGGCCACATGAGGACAGCCATCAAAAAGCCCAGGAGAGCGGCCTCAGAAGAAACCAACCCTGGGGACACCTTGATCTCGGACTTCCAGCTTCTAGAACTGTGGGACAATCGAACTCTGTTGTTTAAGCTGCTCCGTCTGTGATACTTTGTTATGCAGCCCAAGTGACTCGTACCCTGGGGCCGGGCAGCAGCTCAGAGGATGACCCAGGGGCTTCCCTGGCAGGCAGGCAGGGGCCAGTGGGCCTCACCTCCAGACAGATGACCGATCCCTGGTGCTCCCGGAACACCCGCAGCTGCTCCCCACTCAGGATGTCCCAGGCGCGGATGGTGGTGTCGGTGCTGCCCGTGAAGGCCGTGTGGCTGGGCGTGTCTAGCACGAGGCACAGCACAGCGCCCGTGTGGCCCCGCAGTGTCTGGTGGCAGCAGCCGCTGGCCACCTGCCACACCTTTGCCGTGCCGTCCGTGCTGCCTGTGACCAGGAGTCCTCCAGCCACAGCCTCCTCCTCAAAGGGAGCCCCGGGGAGCTCCCAGGGGGCAGAGTAGGCGAGCGTCAGCACGCAGTTGCGGTGGCCCCGGAACTCCCGGGACACCTGTTCCTTGTCCACACTCCAGGCACGAGCTGTCCTGTCATAGGAGCTGCTGAAGAGCTGGTTGTTGGCGACCAGGATCCTGGTGGCGAGAGGGGAAAGGTCAGGGGTCAGACCACGCAGGGTTGCCTGGCGGGCTGTCACAGGATCCCTTTGGCTTGTGTCTTACGTGTTCAATCAGCCCAGGTGATGGGAAGCACAAAATGCTCTCAGAGAAAATCGTGGGCTGGAGTATCCAAGGCTCCCTGCTTCGGGGGCGGGGGGGGACAGTGAGAGGCCAGGAGAGCCTCCCAGAGTGTCAGGGGCCCCAGACAGAGACTCAGCCTCTGGGCTTCCACCATCCACAGAAGGTGTGCTCGGTCGCTGCCATCTACATCTTCTCCCTCCCCGGCATGGACTGGTACCGTGACAAGAGGCTGAGTTCTCACTGCCTGGCAGCCCAGGGGCCCAGGCCATGCTGACCTGTTCACAATGGACGTGTGTCCTCGGAACACCTGCAGACACTGCCCGGTCAGCACATCCCACTTCCTGATGGTGCGGTCAGCGCTGCACGTGAAGGCGGCCTCGTTCTCCAGGTGGCAGAAGGTCACGTAGCTTTCATGTCCTGCAGACGAGGGGAGACGTGAGCCTACCAGGGCAGGCCGGCTCGAGTGTTTCTTCTGGGAAGAATGTCCGAGACAGAGAAGAAGGGAAGAAAGCAGGGGGCAGCTAGGGTTTGAGACAAGTCCAAAATTGACAAGCCCTTTGAAATGACGAGTTAACTCTGCAGAGTCTCAGGAACTGTGGGGTGCCAGGAACAACTCAGGGGGCACTCACCCTGCTTTCCTTCCCTTTCCCTTCTTCGTCATCAGTTTTCAGTCTTCTTCAAACTTTTCAGCTACTTGTATTCACTCAACCACGCAACAACTCCAGTGTTACGGAGGCAAGTCTAGAGGCCATGGAAGTGGTCTTCAGAGCTAGCATCCTGGTGCTGCTACTGTCTGCCCATTGGCAAGTTATTTCCCCTCTCCGTGCCTTGATTTCCCTGACATGGTAGAGTAACGGTACCTATTTTGTGGGAGCTGTTGCACAGACCAAGTAAATGTAGGTGTTAGCTGTTGGGGGAGAAACACTGTGGTAGTCAGAATCATGGCCCCAATGATGTCATGTCCTAGAAATATTACCTTACTTGGAAAGAGACACATTTGCAGATGTGATTAAGGATCTTGAGATGGGGAGATTATCCTTGATTATCACAAGTGTCCTCATGAGAAGGACACAGGGAGATGTGAGGACACAGAAAGAAGGTGCTGTGAGGACAGAGCAGAAAGAGACTTGAGGGTGTTGGCTCTGAAGACTAGTGCGATGTAGCCACAAGCCAAGGAGTGCCAGCAGCTGGAAGGGGCGGCCGGATTCTCCCCTCCAGGTTTCAGAGGGAATGAGCCCTACTGACACTTTCATTTCATCCCAAGGACACTGATTATGGACTTCTGGCCTCCAGAACTGTGCAAGAACAAACTTCTGTGGTTTTAAGGCACCCAGTGTGATCACTGGTCACAGCCGTCACGGGAAACGAACACAAGTGCAGGCAGAGATGACTAAGACATATAGCCTGCCTTCGAAGTGAGGAGCCTACCCAGGAAAGACCATCCGTGAGCGTGACATGGGCAGGACAGAGCATGTCAGGGGTCAGCAGGGCAGACGTCTGCATGTTGCCGCGGAGCAAAGGCCCACACGGAGCCTGTAGGGACAAGCATCTGGGAGAGGAGACGGTACTCACCGAAGCTCAAGGGGCCCCTCGAGCCAGGGTTTAGGGGTTTGGCAAAAATGGGGGGTGAGGAGAGACACAGCGAGGGTGCAGGTCTGGGACAGAGGGAGGGCCCCCCAGAGTCGTGTCTCAGCCTAGAGCACCCGGTCATCCCTCTTACTGGTGTGGTTGTCAGATACTTTAAACATCGCCTTCGTCATGGGACCAGTGTTTATGTCTAGGGTATCATTAAGCGGTCCCAGGAGACTACAGGTCCCCATCACAGCAGGGCCTGTCCTCCAGGCAAAGATGTTGCCACCTCAGATAACAGCTGTCAACAGCAAATTGAAGCTGAGTCTATTTGAGGGAGATTCGGGGACCAGAGAATCAACAGAATCAAAGGAATCTTAGACCGATGAGCTGTTTCACAGATGAGAACACTGAAGGATTCAAATGTCCATACATTTCAGAGACGTATTTATGACATTAAGGATTCTGATCGAATTTTAAATTTTCATTTGGATGGCTCTGGTAGATGGGGACTTGGAATCTCCTGGGAGGTTTCAGGCTAATACACACTTTTTTTTTTTTTTTGACCCTGGGTTTAAGCTTAGTTACTCTTGGAAGCATTCAACTTCCTCCGTTCTAAGAAACATTAAAATAAAAACAAAATTAAAAAAAAAAACTAAGAAAGAAATGTTTTCCAGTCATTTTGGATAACATATACCAAGCCTCTAAGAAAACAACATTTGTGCGAATTAAATAAACACTCGAAGAAGTTGCAGATTATGTTTCCCTTAAAACACACGTCAGTTTAAAAGTTGAGGGCTAACTGTGTTTGGCAAAACACAGCCCAGTTTTTTGCCAACCCCAAAGAGTTTATAAAATATGTTACGATTGTCAACAAACTTTGCCTGAGACCAGATCTGTTGATGGGAGGGCTCGGCACTGTGAGAAGGAGCCCCCTGGCTTCCTCAGGCTGGCTGGCAGGCAGCCAGGGTGTCCCCAGGGCAGGTAGGGGCCTCCGAGCTGGCCCCACACAGGCTCACGTCCTGCAGTCCTCCACGGACCCTGTGCGGTGGGGCGCTGACCCAGGCCCCCCAGGAAAGGCTACCTCGGAGCATCATCCCCATTCAGGCTACATCCTCCCATCTCAACATCACCTCGACAGCAGGAAGGCAAAGCGCCAAGTGTAAGTGAGAATTAGGCCAAGAAAAACACTGAGAAATGCTAGCACACCAGGACACCCCTACTCAAGGAAACTGAAGCCATTAAAGCAGGGATGCTGATGACCAGGAGATGTGGGACCCTTTTTAGGACACATGGAAGTAAAAAGAAAAAAAAAGAGAGAGAGAGAAAAGGGATATATACACTGATCGTGAATCAATAAAAATATAAACACATAAACAAAGACTTAAGAGGTGATAATGAAGTTTTTCAATGAAAAAAACAAACACCTCATCTGTGAAGCTCAGCCAGGCTGACCCTCTGAGATAGGGGGGCGGGGGGCCCTGAGCTGGCTGAGGCTCCCTTCAGGGATCAAGGCTCCCCAGTGGACAACCTCTTTCCTCTGTGTGCCAAGCACCCACCCAGCATCTGAAAACAAGCCAAGAAAGTCCTGGCTCAGAGCCCCACCAGGAGAGGGGCCCTGGGGGCTGCAGAGCACACCCCTGACCATAATCCACAGACCAGAGACAGGGCTCCGCTGCCCCAAGGGTTTCGGGGTCACCGAGGGAGCAAGGCCCCTCCCAACCATGGGGATGGATGAGGGAGGTCACGAGGGAGGGAGGGCCCATCATGTCTCCAGGGACCCCAGTGCCTTGGCCTCGAGCTGTGGAATTGTGCAGAATAAGCGAAAAAGCCAAACTAAAAATATTTTCGAAGGGATGAAGAGTGTAGATAAGATGCAGTTATTATGTTCAAAGAACACGCTGAGGCTCATGGGCTCCTGCCAAGGCCGTCCCTGCCTGCCTGCCCACACACCCTCTGTCTTGCTGCAAGTTCAAAGGCAAGTGCCCCTCCACGTAAAGGAGAGCGGCTCAGTGCTTGGGGGCCGGGGTCTGCGGAAACAGGTGGGCTGGAGTGGGCACGTGCCAAGCTGGAACCACCTTCGACCCAGCGTGAAAAGTGGCTCTTTTCTCTCTGTTGTGCCTGGCAAGGCTTCTGTCTGTCCCTCCAGACACCCCTCCTGTTCTCCAGCCTGCTTTCTGCAGCTCCCCTCATCCCCTGTATAGGTCCCCACTGCGGAGAGAGAGGGTTCAGCCTGCTGGGAGGCCCAGCCAGAGAGTTGACACATGACAGGAGCCCAGGGTAAGTAAGAAACGGGTCCGCCTCCGATGAATAAGTCCACACATATAAACCAATATGTATTTGCAAAGCTTTTACAACACTCCTGCTACTTCATCCCGTTTGCAAATACTGGTATGTTAAATTGCAGTTGAAATGAGGCAGCAGAGAGCAGGGCTAGGAAGCGGTTCAAATTTCCACTGTACCCGCCACTGGCTGTGTGACCCTGGCAAGTTACGCAACTCTGTGCCTCCGTTGCCCTGTCTGCACGAGCAGCATAACTGCAGTGTGAGCACCGCACTCCGTTGTGCGCTCAGGGCCGCCCGCACGCTTAGGAGCCCCAGTCGCTACCCAAAGGCCTGGAGAGACTCGTGCAGCCAAAGGAAAGCCGGCCACTGAGAGACCAGGGAAGGCGCTGTTGAGCTGAAGGGGTAGAGGTGCGATTTTTGTTGTTGTTGGTTAAAACCGTTGTAATGGCAATGATTTCACGCAGCGGTTTGACCAGTGATCTTCACGCCCCGCCGGCCGGACCTCGGCCTGCTCTGGCCCCCTCCCCACCCAGCGCCCCCAGCCCGGTGCGCCCGGAGGGTGGGACGCGGGCCCCGGGATGGGAGGGGGCTGGACTTTGGGGGTGGGTCTGCGGGCGTGAGAGCCGAGGCCGGGCCGGCGGGGCTACCTTGCAGGAGGGCGCAGCACTGGCCGTCCGCGGCGCTCCAGAGCCGGGCCGTGCCGTCCTCGCTGCCCGTCAGCAGGCGCTGGCCGTCCGGGCTCAGGCTGAGCCAGTTGATGCCCCCGCGGTGCTCGGCACAGACCTTCAGGGCCGACCCGCCGCCCCCCATCCTGGCGGCCGCAGGGCGTGAGAAGAAGGCTGCCCCCCGCTAGGGAGGAGCTGCCCGGCCTCCGCAATCCCTGGGGCTGCGTCCTGCGGCCATCGCCGGCGGCCGGGGCTCCTGCAGGGACACGGGGCGTGGCGGGCGAGATGGGAGACCCCGGCCCCCCGCCGCCGCAAGGCCTCCCAGCTGCTGCCCCCGGGGGGCGGCCCACGTGGGGTCTCCTCTCTTCCCACCGCGCAGCGCCTCCCTTCCCCGTGCCCCCTCCGGAGACCCGCACCCCACCTGAGCGGGCCCCCCCTCCGGGGCCCTGGCGAGCCAAGCAGAGGCGTCTTGGGGTACGCTGGGGACCCCGGGTCTCTTTGTAGGGCGCCGATGGTGGGGGAACCCTGGAAGTCAGGTTGCCAGCGCCCCGCGCTCCTTCCCGGGCCAGCGCCGAACAATACAGCGCAGCCTGGCTCCTCCTCAGAGACCACCCCCCAACCTGTCCCTCCCACTTCTCGGGCCTGCGCTCCGGCCCCTGCCCTGCGCTCCCTGCCCTGGGCTCCGGCCCCTGCCCTGCGCTCCGGCCCCTGCCCTGGGCTCCGGCCCCTGCCCTGGGCTCCGGCCCCTGCCCTGCGCTCCGGCCGCTGCCCTGCGCTCCGGCCCCTGCCCTGCGCTCCCTGCCCTGGGCTCCGGCCCCTGCCCTGCCCTCCGGCCCCTGCCCTGGGCTCCGGCCCCTGCCCTGCCCGGCGCTCCCTGCCCTGGGCTCCGGCCCCTGCCCTGCGCTCCCTGCCCTGCGCTCCGGCCGCTGCCCTGCGCTCCGGCAGCCGCCCTGTCCCTGGGCGGACTTGGGCCCCTGGCCTCAGCCCGGGGGGCACGGCTCCGTGCGACCCTCCCCGCTGCCAGGCCCTCTGCCACCCCCGCCGGCACGCGGGAGGAAGAGGCGGACAGAGGGTCCGCGTAGGGGACACGCGCGCACCCAAGAACTCGCTCCAGCCGCCGCTGCGCGCCTCCACCAGGCTCCCAGCTCTCAGAACCCTGGGCGGACTTGGGGGCGCCGGCCCGCCTGCTGGGGAGCACCCTAGTCTGCTGTCGCTGGGACATCACGCTCACCCCCCGAATTCTAAAAAAGTCCCGCGGGGCAGGGGAGACTAGAGGCGGGGCGGAATGCAAGCCCTGGCGGAGAGGGCGACGCTGCTTCCCAGGGACGTCCGTGTGGGTCACCCCCTGGAGCGGCCCGCCAGGTCCAAGGCGCCACCTCCAGCCGGTCGTGTGCTGGGGGCGTGGAGCCCCGTCCACCACGCCAGCACTTTTCAGTCACCCCATTCCCCTCGGCCCATCCTTGCGCACGCTGGGCTCCGCTAGGGCTCGGGACAGCCCACCAAGGTCTCTGCAGGAACCCCCAACCGAGAGCCCCTGTTTACTGGTTCCCATTAGGCCAGTTCCTGTGCGCGTTGCTGGGGGTGGGAGTGAGAGAGCGGGGAGGGGTGACTTCCAACTTGGATCCTCCAGGTCCTAAAGGCAACAGGATTTCCCTCTAGGGCTCTTTGGAGAAGCTAGTGGGGCAAATCTCGATGGGATTTATGATTGTGTGTTGGGGGCGAGGCGGGGCAGCAGGGTGGCTTTGGAAAGCCAGCCCTCATCACCCTGTCCAGACTTCCGAAGAAAACCCCATAGATAGTGAGGTCCCACCGGGCTTCAAGGGGCCTAACACAAGAAACCCAGACTTGTGAATCAGTTTGCAGCTCGGCTTAAGGGGAAGGACCTTACTTTGTGACAGTGAGCGTCACTGAAGGGTTGGGGTGGGTGGGATACAGTGGGATTTGGACTCCCCGGAAGACACTGGTGGAGGTGGGCTGAAGAGGCAGGAGGGGGCGGCAATGATACAGCAGGAGAGGGGAAGGCAGAAAGTGGAGCCATATTCCAGGGGCAGACTTCAGAAACTGGGCGTGTGCAGGGCAGGAGAGAGGACTCCAAGCAGCCTCCAGTGTGCTGTATTTTAACATGCACAAACTCCAAACATACTGTGCCATCACAAAAGGAGGCTTTCAGAAGCTGCAGTATTAATATTCCTGTTATTAATGATTGGAGGACAATTATCAGAGAATTAAAATTATTGTTGGGAGAATGATACATAGCCATATACCCTTAGATCCCTATATAAACGTGTCAGTGTTGCCAGGGTCCAGGGAAGGATGGAACCAGCACTAAATGTCAGCAAGAGAGTCCCCTAGTCCCTGAGTGAGATGCAGAGCCGGGCTGAGTTGGGGTACTGGGCTAAGGTTGCCCGCACTCCCCATATCCCCTTGTTCCCAGAAGACATTCAATCTGTTCCCAATCAGGTTTAATGTTAAAAAGGAAGCAGACTCAGAAAATAAAACCTCTGTCTCATGCCAAGAAAATCCTCGTCCTGGCCACTGCCTCTAGCTTCTGGCTTCAGGGGTCAGGAGTCAGGCCCTTTGAGCAAGCGAGTTGCTGCTCAGAGACTGGCCCAAAGGGAAGAGGAGAGCCTGGCTATGCAGATGTCACCCCACATTTGGGTCTGGAATGTCTGGGCCTTTCCTGGGTGTCTGACCAGGGCTGTGTTAGTAAAGACATGGCTATTCTGTAGTAGGAAAGCCAGCTGGTAAATATCCCATCTCCCCAGGCGTTCACTTTATCTCCTCTGCAGACTTCCTGGCAGCTTCAGGGAAATGTCAGAGGCTATTATAGACAAAGGGGAGGCAGCTTTTTAAACAGCTTTCAGAATCCACTAGCTTTGACTTCCACCTCTGGCCAAGATGGAGTCACAGAGATTAGATTTACCCTCCTGCCTCCTACCTGAAACAACCAAAATAACACACAAAAATATATGAAGCAATAGCTTTCAAGACAATGGTGGTCAGGCAGTGAAGGACAGTAATTCCTGGGAGACGGGGAAAAATTAGGTGAGCCCTGCCGCTGGCCCGGCTCCCTGCCCCGAGAGCATTTCCCGACCACAGCACAGCAAGGGGGAAACCAAATGGAGCCCAATGGACTCCCTGAGTTACAGAAAGAGCTGAGCGCCTGGGAAGAATAAAGTGGCTAGAGATGGCAGGATGGAGCACCAGAAAGGAGAGGCCCCTGGAGAGCTACAGAAGGGTCTCTCCAGTACGCAGCTGGAGACTCATCAACAAGGCATGCATGTGAGAAAACCACTAAGGTGGGAAAACAAATAGAGGGGACTGCCCAGCCCCCCACAAGGGGCTCAGAGGAGCGCAGTGTGGACGTGAAAACAGTTATGATCTGTATTCCATGAGCTCAAAAGGTGATGTAGGAGCACGAAAGCTATCAAAAAGTCCCAAGTGGGCTTCTAGAGATGAAAGCAATCTCTGAAATTACACAACAGTGGCAACCCAGCAGATTGGGCATGACAGAATAAAACCTTAGTAAACTTGAAGACACAGCAGTAGAAACTATCAAAGATGAAAACCGGAACAAAGAATTTTAAAAGTGAAAGAGCAGAAATGAGCTGCAGGGCAACTTCAAGGAGCCTAATATATGAGTCCTTGGAGTCCTTGAAGAAGAGGAGAAAAAAGGGAAGAACAGAAAAAAAAAATATTTGAAGTAATGGCTGAAAGTTTCCAAATTTGATGACACAGATCCAAGGAACTCACCAAACCCAAGAACAGGGAACACAAAAGACACAGGCTCCATCCAGAAGAATATATCATTGTACAGAACAGGCTAGAGAATCTAGTCAATAATGTGGCAGCAACTCTGTGTAGTGCCAGGCGCGGACTAGACTGATCAGGGGATCACTACATAAATTATATAAATGTCTAACTGCGATGCTGCACACTCTAAACTAATATAAAATAATATTAAATGTCAAAAATGAAAAATAAGGGCGGGCCGAGTGGCTCAGTGGGTTAAGAGCTCGCTCAAGAGTGCGAGCTGAGCTCTGAGCAACAGCAGTTCGATGCCCAGCCCGAGCTGAGCTGCCGCTGAGCGGCCAACAGGTGGCAGGAGGGCTCAGCTAAAACAAATAAATAAATAAAAAATAAAATAAAAAAGAATGTATGACCTGAATAGCCCTGTATCTATTTTAAAAATTGAATAAGTGAGATTTATCCTAGGAATTCAAGGTTGGTTTAACATTCAAAAATCAACCAATGCTTGGCATTAAGGATAGAAATATAGACCAATGGAATAGAACCAAGAGCCCAGAAATAAACCTATATATCTACAGTCAAATCATTTTCAACAAAGGTGCCAACACAATTTAAAAAGATAAAGAACAATCTTTTCAAAAAGTGGTGCTGGGACAACTGGACAGCACATGCAAAAGAATGAATTTGGAGGGCCGGCCGAGTGGCACATTGGTTAAGAGCTGGTTTTGGAATGCCAGAGGCCCTGGTTCGGATTCCACATATGAGGGCCAGTGACACTGCCCTCCACAGCTAACAACAGCTCCACCTGGAGCTGGGCTGTGCGAGCCCCGGCGATGGTGTGGGCTGCAGCCCCTACTGCAGTGGGCTGCCATAGGCTACAGTGAGTGGCCCGCAGCCAGTGTGAGCGGCCGGCAGCCAGCGCGAGCTGCCAATAGCTGCGATGAGCAACATCCAGAAGCCGGCGACCGATCTGCCTCATCCGAGAGGACAACATCCTCCACAACTAGACTGAAGAACAAAAAGACAGCAACTTGTCTGTTCCGATTCCCCAATAAAATCTTTAAAAAAAAAAAAGAATGAATTTGGACCATATACCTCACACCACATACAAAATTAACTCAAAATGGATCAAGACCTAAATGTCAGAGCTAAAACTACAAAACTCTTAGAAGTAAACACAGGTGTACATTTTCATGACCGTGGGTTAGGAAATAATTTCTTAGCATAAGTAAACAAACTATAAAAGGAAAAATTGGACTTCATCAAAATTAAAAATTTTACATTTCAAAGTACGCTATCAATAAAATGAAAACTCGGGCCAGCCGAGTGGCGCGGTGGTTAAGCGCTGGCTTGGGACGCCAGCGGCCCTGGTTTGAATTCCACATATGAGGGCCACTGACATTGCCCTCAAAAAAAAAAAAAAAAGAAAAGAAAAGAAAATGAAAACTCAAATCCACAGCATGGGAGAAAATATTTGCAAATCCTATCACTGATAAGGTTTTAGTATCCAGAATATACTTTTAAAAACCACTAATCTCTTAATAACGATAAAAAGACAAAGAACCCAGTTTAAAACTGGCAAAAGATCTAAATAGACTTTTCTTCAAAGAAGATCTACAAATAACTATAAGCACATGATAAGATGCCTAACATCACTAACCATCAGGGAAATGCAAATTAAAACCACAATGAGATACCAGACACACCTACTAGAACGGCTAAAATGAACAAGTCTGAGCAGTCCAAGAGTTGTTGTTGGCAAGAAGATGGAGCTGCTTAGAGCTTTCGTATACATCTGATGCAAATATAAAATGGCACAAGCACTTTGGGAAAGTTTGGCAGTTTCTGAAAGAGTTAAACACACCTACCGTATGACTCATCCATTCCTCTTTACCCAAGAGAAATGAAAGCATATGTCCATATGAAGACTTACACATGAAGTTTTGTAACAGTTTTATTGCCAATACTCACAAACTGGAAACAACCCCAAACATCCTCTCCAGAGTTTAGCTAAGCTACTCCAAGGTCTTTCTGCCTGGCCATCCATTTTACTGGCCAAGTGGCCTGCAGGAAACTCCCTCTGGCTGCTGCTACAGGGGTATCCATCTCTCCTGTCAGGGTCCTGGGTCTGATCCCTTCTTAATTACTGAGTTTCCATTTGCTGTGATGGGAACAACAACAAAAAGTTTTCCCCCTACATTCCAAGTTTCAGCCTTTACAAAGCAGAGGGAGGAATATATGGGGAAGAGGGACCTCCCAAGCCTCCCGACTTTTCACTGTGCAGGCAGCAGCCATCTTTGGTTTAAGGTTTCGGGCCCACTCTTGGACTCCTCTTACAGGTAATTAAATTACCTGACACTAACCCACCATTCACACTTTTCACTGGCACCCTGCCTGCAACAGATCCGTGAGGCAAAACCAGCTCTCTGCATTCACCACCTCAGGCTGGTGGGACGGCAGACGGGGCTGGTAGACCCTTTTCTGCATAGTTTATCTGCCTAAAACACTAAACAAACAAAAATTCCTATGCTAATGGAATTTTTATATTATTTCATTGTAATCGAGTGACAATTATAAGGCAGGTACTCTGCTCAGCACATATTGTATCATAATTTTTAGCTTCCATAACAACTTTTCAAGATACATAGTGTCTTTACTGATGAGGAACCCGGGGCCTAGAGAGGTTAAGTAGACAAGTAGCTGAGCTAGTGAGTGGGGGATTTCAGTTCTGCTATGACCCAGGTCGACATGAGGCGTCCACCAAAGGACAGGGACTCAGTGGAGTGAAGGAACCGGACTCCTCTCTGTGCCCAAGACACAGAAGGCTCCTGGTCCTTCCTGCTTCTCCAATCCCGCTAAACCTTCCGAGAGAGAGAGAGAGAGAGAGAGAGAGAGAGAGAGAGAGAGAGAGACCTTGGGCAAAGGTCTGGCGAGAGTGCCTTTTCCTGAATAATAAGAGGAGGAATGTGGGCACCACCGCTTCGTGCGTTTCTCTGAGGATGGAGACAAGTAGGGTCATGACCAGTCTCTCTGGGGGCCGGGTATTCTCCTGTCCCGTCAGAGATCTCAGACATTCTGCATGTGGGCATCTCTCCTCGTATGAGCAGCTTTTATTCTCACCCTGTACAGTAAAGCATGCTGGTTTGAGTGTGTGTGTGTGTGTGTGTGTGTGCGCGTGCTCCAGTGCACGTGTGTGCATGCGTGCGTGCGTGCATGGCTAGGCGGGACCACGAGGGAGCCTGGTTTCGCAGCATCTGTTTTCACTCATTCCGGAAGATTTCCAGCTGCCCACAAAATGATGCATTTGCTTGCTCTCCGTGTGGATTCTGAAGCCAAGTTTAATTCCTGTGGAGGTTGTTAATCCTACAAAGGACAATTTACATGAGTTTAGTGTCCTTCCAAAGGGAAGCTACTCTCTACACCTGCCTTTATTTTGCTGGGAGCAGAAAGCGGGGGAAGGTGATTTGGGGGGTCAGTTGGGATCTTTGGTTGCTGCGAAAGAAAGAAACTGAGTTTAGTGAGTTTAAGCAAGGAAAGGGGGTTCGTGGGAAGGATATCGAGGGAAGGAAGAGAAGACCGTCCAGGTTTAAAGAAGGATAAAAACTAGGGAAACACTAGGGGAGTCTCAGCAGCCATAACTTGTGGAATTTGTGTCTAGGATGCTAGGAGTTTACTTCGCTCCTGCAGCCCCTCTCCTGGTGTGATCTGGCACCAGATGCAATTTCCAAGGAGAGAGAATTGCATTGCTCTACTGTGGGTTAAACCCGGTTGGGAACAGCCCCTGTGACCGCCTCATCAGCATCACAGCCATCCTGGTGGATCCAGCAAGTCGCTCACTGCAGTCTACCCTTTGGCTGTCCAGTGATCACACACAGTCACCCCTCTTTCTATGGGTACAGTTCCAGCAGTGCCCCTGCTTTCCAGGGACTACCCCACGTGAACCACACATGCACTGCTCTGTTCCCAAAGACAGTCCCCCAAGGAAAGGGGGGACAAAGGCAGCCCCAGGTCTTGAACGAGGGCTAGACTGCACAACGGAGACCCGGCGTGTGACCACGTATGAACCCCTTCATCTCCCAGGGCCTCAAGGCCTTTGTCAACTAAGACCCACAGCACTTGTCCTGCCCTCCTGACAGGTTACCGTTGGGTGGGACCGAAGACAGGGGTGGACTTGGGTGTGTTGCTGCAGCCACCAGACATCCTCTCCCTGCCTCCATAATCTGAGCAGCCAATCAGAGGCATAATCTGTGCCTCTGCAGTTTCCACCCCAATCACTTTGCTTTCCCTCTGGGGCCCTTTCTCATTTTTCTCCCACAAGGAGCCACACTTACGGTGGCCTTCAAGGTTATCCAATAACCTCTTTAAGTCTTTTTCTTCAACTGGAAGAGAGAGTAACATACCCATCCCATTCTCTGTAAAAACGGTTTCGGACAGTGTTTTGGACACAGTCAGCATTCAATAAATGTCAGCTGCATTGTTGTTCTTAATATTTACTGATGAACAAGTATGGTCAGGGCCCGGTTTAATAGCCCAATTAGATTCACTTAGAATTAGCTAAACATTCCTCTGTAAACAAGGGATGTTCAAATCTCCCCCATGGGAGAGTTTCCCTTGGCCTCATGCCATGGGCCTAGCCCTGTGGGGGTGCGATTAACAAAAATCCTAGGAAACTTGTTATTTTCTTTGCAGGAGGGATATGTTGCGGATGCAGCTCATGAAAATCAGCACGGGTCCATGGAAGAATTTTCTCTCTGGCCTGAGTCCCAGGAATTGCTGTGCTCCTCCTGGGACCGTGGTTTCTTCTTATCTTTTGGACTCTGCATCATGGAACTGATCCTGCTTGCTTTGGCCCTATCACGAGTCCCGCTCTACCAAAGAATCAGGACTTGGTGGGTAATATTGTGGATGCTACCCTCACCCCACCTCACCTTTTTCTTCGTCTACCTTTTTCAAAGGTTTTTATCCTGCTTTTCTGGGTAAGATGGCCTTGGCGTCCAGCCCCTCCATGACGTGTAAAGTGGCACTGGTGGCCCCCCTCTCTGTGTGGAGGGCTCTGTCTGGAGCTCTAGCAAGCCCAGGGAAAGGATTTCCGGTCAGCAGCCCTCCCTGTTCATGGGTGGTGCCTGTGGCCCGCTGGGCAGTCCGGGCCCAGCTCTGAGGTGGACACGCTGCCCTGCTCTCTGTGCCAGTGCCCAGGGGCAGAAAGGGACCAGGGGGACAAGCACTTTTGCCCCAAATCGTGGGTGTTGGGGGGCTGGCAGGGTGTGTGGAGATGGGGTGTGGTTCAGACTTCCTGCCCAAGCCCCTGACTGATCCTCCTGCTCGAGCAGTGCTACACACGGACTCCCTCCGGCGGCACATGGTGGACGTGTCCTCGCCCCTGCCCCCCACCCCGGGGTCCCAGGTAGGCATGGACCACGTGCAGGGCGATCCCCTCGGACTGCTCAGCCTGCTTCCAGTGAGGCCGTCTCCAATCCTGCAGGCCCTCCCAGGGACCTGGCAGCCCCTTGCCCAGCCCCTCTTAGGCGGAGCCCACGCCAAGGAACAGTCGGCTGGGCTCTGCAGGATGTTTTCAATGGCTGATTCCAAAGGGGCTTAGCCTTTGGGCAGCAGGGAGGCCATCTTTAGAAAGATGACCATTTTATAGGTCCAGGCTTCACACCCTGCAATGCAAGCCACTCCGTCCGGTGTTACAAGACACCTGTGTCGCTGAGCAGGGGCTGGGGCTCAGCAAGTCAGGGTTCAGCCAAGTCCTCACCTGCCTCCCTGAGCCACCCTGCAGAAGGACAGCTCGCTGGGCACTTTCATCTTCCTCAGCTGTCACCACATAGCCTTCAGTGGGGAACCAAGTGAGATCAGTAAGGTGCCAGGTTGTTTAGGTGACGGGGTCAGGCAGGTAAGACCCGTAGGCTCCTCCAGGATCTGGGAGGCTCCTATGCCCCAACCATCTTCCCACAGCCCTCAGCAGCCCGGCAACGAGGAGCTAGTTTTGTTTTTATTGCGGTAAAATATACAGAACATGAGATTTGCCGTCTGAGCCACTCTTCGGTGACCCTGCTGTTGTGCAACCATCACCGCCGTCATCTCCAGAACTTTCTCATCTTCCCAAACGGAAACGTTGGAGCTCCAGTTTTAAAACTCTCACCCAACAGGTTTTTAGTGAAAATCCAGGTGATTTCTTGAGGGGAACAAAGATATGTAGGACCCTGAAGGGATTTTTCCTGGTGGGGTGAAGGTAGAAACAGGAGGCCTTCAGCAGAGAATGTGGGGAGGCCCCAGGGGCGCAGGGGGCCCGCTGGTCTCACCTGGAGGGGGTGGGCAGGGAGGCTGGGGAAAGGGGACAAGGGAACAATACCCCGGGCTTCGATGGACATGTTTACCCTGTGGTCAGGCTGGCCGGCCCCCGTGGGCAGGGGGCCAGCGGGCTGAGGACATGAGGGGTGACTCTGTGAAAGCCCCAGCTCTCCAAACCACAGCGCGCAGACAAGTATGTGAAGCATGCGACTCTCTTCAGAAGGCGCTGGCCCTGGGCCCTCTGACCGCCCTGGACCGACTTCAGACAAATGACAAGCCTGCCCACGAGCATTCTGGTGGGAATCTTGTTTGCCTTCTTTCCAACAAAAAGCAGATTTACTGACAGATTAGGGAGCAGGGGGCTGGGGTGAGAGGGAGGTCACCCTGGAACACAAGCCTATCAGCGAAGCATTAAATCACCGGTTAATGGGGGGCCGCTATGGCTCAGTGCTGGGAGCACGAGCTCTGGAGGAACCTGTGGGAGGCCTGGCCCCGCCTCTGGCCACTGGGGAGCTGGACTGAGCTCCTTGGACGATGGAGGGCTTCTTTCATCAGCTGCGTTATCCCTGCCAGATAGCTGGGGAAACTGAGGCACAGGGCAAGCACCCTGTTAGTCCCAGGAATCCCACGGTCTCCAAGATAGGTTCCTCCCTCCTTCTGCGCCCTGGTCAGTGTCCACTCCCAACAGGATGGGCCCAGTGTCCTAGAGAGGGCCCACAGGCAAGTTGCCTGGACGCCCCCAAGTTCACAGGTGAGCTGGTGGGGGTGAGCAGAGGCTCTGAGCTCCTCCCAAGCCCCCTTCCCCTCCATTCCCATGGAGCCTACCTGTTCACAAAATAGCCTCCCTCAGCTTCTAAGAGAGCCCCCCGCACCGCCCCGCCAATTTCTCTCTCCTTATAGGATGTAAGGGATGAGTGTCCCTGGGGCCCATCCTTTCAGAGGGACCAAGGTCATATAAACCCCAAGGCCAAGACTCACTAACCCGGCGTCAGGCTAATGGCTGCAGAGTGGAGGACGGGGCCCGGGGGCCCCAAGTTCCTGGGTCTGGGAGGGAGCACCAGCTTTAGCTACAGAACCCCCACATGCACCGGTCCTCCACTTCACCCCTCCATCACTGGGAGGGAGTACCCGGGGGTCAGCGGAAGCACCCTGGCTCCATCCTGGCTCTTGGAAGCTTGTTCGGGGCCCTAGGAAGTCGCTCCAGCTCAGGGCATGGGCTTTTCATGCGTGCAGTGAAAGGGCGGACTCCATGACCCTCAGGTACCCTCTAGCCCTAATATCGCCCTCTGGGTCCCTGGCGCTCCCCGACCCGGGCATCTGCTGGTCCTGGCCTGGTGGGGAAAGCTGGCTGGAAGAGGCTGACAACCCTGCGGAGGGACAGGACGCATGCGCTGTGGGCGCCCCCGGAAGCTGCCCCGCTCCACCAGGGACATGTGGCCGCGGTAGTTGGCTCCTTGTACAGGACCCACCTGGGGCCAGAGAGGCAGGTGGGAGGTCAGTTGATGGGTGCTGAGCAGCTCAGGGTCAGCAGCCCCTTCGGTCCCCACACCAGCCCACCACCATCCGTCTCCCCGCCCAAGTCCATCCTTTCACTCTGGGGAACACCAGTGGCCCCCAGCCCCGCTCTTGGCTCATTTCCTCCTGTCTCCCACTGTCTTTTCGTTGCCCTGCGTGCTGGGGTCAGTGCTGGGCATGACGTGGGTACCAGGGTTGCTCAGGGAAAGCTGACATTTTCAACTGACCAGTCTTCAAGGGCCAGGAGTGATTCCAGGGGCCTCTCTCTCTCTCTTTCCTGCTCTCAGAAAGGACGGTCTGGACAGACAGTATCCGGCACTTGACAGGGTGCCTGGCACGGAATGGGGACCAGTTACTTCCTATTCATTTCCTTGTGTGTGCCTAGCACTCTTTCAAGCCCTGGAGATTCCAAAGCAAGCCCATGCACAGGTGTCTGCCGGTCAGGGACGCCCCTTCCAGTGGGAAACTGGTGTGTGAAGGCAGCTGCTCGGAGGAGCCAGCCTCCGGACCCTTCGGGGCCCCAGTGGGGCCCCTCTTCCCTCCCAGCTGCAGCTTCCGAGCCCTGGGGCAGCTGCTAACAACCCTGACAGCAGAGATGGCAGACGAGGACAAAGCCTAGTCTACAAGCACCTCTAAGAGCCCAGCCCTGGGTGGGGGTAGGAGAGAACACGCCCCACCCTTTGTCACCAGGGAGGCTGTGGGCTGCAGGTAAAGGGCGCCCAGATAATCAGAGAAGTTTCCCGGGCTCAAGAGAACCAAACGACAGTCCATGAAATCAGTCCAATCAGAGACCCACCGGCGTGCAAAGTGCCTCGTACCTCTGCTCTGCCATGGAGGGCATCTCCCTCAGTGGTGCCTCTGGGGCCCTGTGTCCCCTCGCCGTGGCCTTGCTGGGCCACAGAGGAAGTCACCTCGCTGTTTGACTAGGGCAGGGGACCCCACCTGCTGGGTGTGACCCGCACCGCGGCCTCCCTACGCCTGCTGTGCAGGGCCCAACTGGGCCTGTGGTCAGCGGCCACGCACTCTGTCCCCATATACCTTGATGGTGTTGCCACAGTTCTTAGCCCAGCCCTGACTCTGAAGGAAGGGTCAGTCGTCCTTGAACTCCAGGCACTGGCCAGTGAAGCTGCAGCCCTCGTAGATTTCTAGGCAGAAATGTTCCCCATGCTGCTGGCCCCGCGAGGGTGGGGGAGAGAAAGGCCGACAGCACTGAGTCTCCCTCCCCGAGAACAGAAGCCCCTGTGGACTGAAACTCAGAGCCACCGGGGGCTTTGGACACCGAAGAGTTCCTGGGCTGGGGGCTGCCAGTGCCCCCAACACACGCACTCCAACCCAGCGCTTCCGCTTGTGCTCACACATGAGATTTGGTTGGATGAAAGGGGCCCGTTACATCAAAAAGCCACAGAGCCTCTGAACCAGCCCAATCTCCTTATTCTTCAACTAGAGGACCTGAGGAACAGAGCAGGGGCAGCAGCTATGCTCTGACCAGGGCCAGGGGCACCAGGCTCCCTCCTGGGGCTTGAGTCAGGGATGCCTGCCCCAGCCACACGGACACATGACTCTTCCTAACAGCCGCCGCCCCCTCCTCAGCCACAGCCACAGGCAAGCCTTTAAATGATAATATTTTACAAACTGTAATGGGGCCTTTTATTAAAACATGAAGCCAGAAGTCTAAAACAAATAGAGATCTCGTTTGCTGAAATGCTCGCAGGCTCCCTGGGATGAGGACATAGATCTCCCTGTAAGATGCCATGTTTCCAAAGGACAGACGCGAGCCAGCTCCCGACTGACTTTGGCATCAGCACGGCCAGCCCCTGAGGAGAAGGGCGGTCACAGCTACCTAGGGTGTTTCTCATATAAATAGCATTAAGATCCAGGGCCACTATGCTAATTCTTTTTTCCAAATGTCGGTGGCCTGGAGGAAATACTAAGAAAGCATTCTGCCAATGTGAGGTGGAAAAGGCCAGCTGGTTTTGCAACTTGTGTAGAAAAGAGAGGGGGCCCCATGCAGGAGGCCCCTTCCCCGGGGATCCTCAGGTGTTCACTAGCACCCCTGGCCGCACGTGCAGGGAAGGGTCCCCCTGGAGACCCACGGCTGACTCTCACAGTCGTCTCAGAAATCAGCCATTTCGCACCTGACCATCCGGAGCTCACTTGTGACTTGGGAGAAACCTAAGGAATAAGAAAGCCGCGTCCTCGAATCCCACCAAGGGGACAACTAGACAAACACAGTCCTTCGCCATGGGGAGCGACACCCCACCTTTGCTCTCCCTACACACACAGGGCCATACTGTGCGACGGCGGCCACCTGTTGGCTCCTGCCCCCAAATTCCCGCTGACTGGCCAGTGACAGGGCTTCTTCCATCAGCTTCTCCACGATTGAGCAGCAAAGGGTCCTGAAAAATGCTACTGGATGACCCTCCTGTGTGGACACACCAGGCTCAAATCAGCCTTCACTTTACAGCCAAGTGCTCCCCCATCTGGTTGCAAAACCAAACTTCTAGTGTTTCCAACAGCACTTTTCATGGAAAATTCAGCAAGATTTTGAGATCAGAAATTTAAAGTGGTTGCGTAATACATGCCCGAAAAGACAGGCATAGAAAGGCCCAGGGGCTTGCCGGTTGGGTCCCCACGCCATCGCACACACACGGGCTGGGTGTGCCTGGGTGGGACACCTCTCCGTCTTAACGATCCCACAGCCCATCCGATCTTAAGGCTGGGAGGGCCATGCTGTCTGGTTACTTGTTCTGTGTCTGGCCAGACATGCCTCTCGGTCACTCCAGCAGGAAGCACCCCAGGTAGAGTGGCCCACTCACCATTCCCACAGGCTGACGGGAGCCCATGTGGTCACTGGGGCCATTCCCGCGGAAGAAGTCGGGGCAGCCGCCGAGTTCCAGGACGCACTGCTGGGCCCAAAAGTCAGGGTGGGGGCAGCAGACCCAGGCTGCCTCCTCACACAGATGGAGTTCGCCCAGCTCATCGAGCCTCGGTCCTGGAAGCCCCCAAAGACCCCCGCTTCCGTCCTGTGAAGTGCCTGCCCTCTACAGAGTGATCCAGAAAGGCCGGGCTGGAGGGTGCAGGGTCACAGGCTTCTGTTCGTTAAGTTTGGGAGCAGATACCTGGGGCCCAATACCCCCGGCTGCACCCTGTCCTGTCTCCTGGGCCACTGAAGCCCAGACCCGCACCCAGTAGGTGCTCGACACTGCTGACGGGGTGAAAGACGGGGGTCGAACCCAGCGCCTGGCCCACCCCACGCCAGGGGCACACGTTGAGCAGACAAAGTCCAGAACGTGGGGTCAGGAACTTTTTGTCCAGGGGTCCAATTGAAAACAGACTCTTTTCAAACCTCTACTGCATTTTTTTAAACTCCATTTTTGTTTGTTGATGAAACATAACATCTAGGAAACGTTTTCAAAAGACGACACTTCACCGTAAGCCAGCATGGAGTGTATAGAGTCAGGTTCTGGGATTAGCCCGTCAACTGGAGACTGAATCCCGTAGCGTTGAGTCAGGGCCTGGCCCAGGATTAACGGCTCAAAATGGCTTTTTCAGGGTGACACGTCCCTTTGCTTACTAGGCCACTCCACTGGGTGACAGGCGTGTGCCAGAGCTGGAGTTTTACCAACCCAGAGGTCAGTTCAGACACTGTCCTCTGGCGATGCCACACTGACGGGTTCTCTGCATCCCCGAACTAAGCAACAGGAACCACATCAACCCCAAAACTCACTTTCTGCCCAGGAACCTAAAATCCCAACCCTTCGATGATTCTTTGGGTTTCACGAATTAGGCTCCGAGAAGGGCCCTGGCAAAGTACAAGTGATGTTGCCTGGGACCCAGTAACGGTTGTAGTGATGAGTGCAGTCACCGATAGCGGCACTACCCTCCCGGGCCCCTGGAGTCGGAGAGGCCACAGGGGTGCCTGCAGGTGGGGAAGCTGGGAGAGCCATGGCAAATTCCCTTCCCTCTGCTGCCATCAAGCTGTTCCCCAGGCCACGGGGGAGGGTGTGCGGACCATGAGGGATGCAGGTTCTCGGGGATGCTTGTTACAGAGGCATAGCCTAGCCCATGCAGGCTGATACATTAAGTTTGAATGTAGCCCCTAGAGACCCAAGTTTGTATCAGATGAGCTAAGATGGGGAGAGACCCAAATTTGACACCTTCCTGCATAAGACAGGTCGGGTCAAGGGCCCTAAGGTATCCGGGAAGGGCTGACTGGTCACCCACAGGACTCGAAGCTCCCTCAAATATCAGCATTTCGCAGAGAAGCAGCTCCTTGCTGCTGTCTCGACGCGCTGAATGGGCCCCGGAGCCAGTGCCTGAGGAATCAGCGGAGGGTACCTTCCCGCAGCAGAGGGGCCCTCAGCCAGGGCCAGACGCCAGGTTTCAGAAACTCAGTCAACTTTGCTCGGCTTTGTCAGACGCAAAGGGCGCGTCAAGCAGTAGTCCCTGCCCTCATTCTGAGAACAGAGGGCCATGGGAGGGGTATGCCTCGCATTGAGGGACCCCCGCGTTACCTGCAGGTCACACTCACCTTCCCGGAGCGCTGTGCCATGGTGGCCTGCCCATCTAGCATCAGCCCCCAGATATAGCAGGCGCTGACCTGTCAGGTCAGCGCCCCAGGCCAAAGGTTTGCTTGGCGGGCGCGTTCGTGCTGTAAGGTGGTGAGGGGACGCCCGGCCGGTGGACTGAACCCACAGTGCCCTGAGTCCCGGCTGGGGTCTGTCTGGTGCTCACGGAGGTCACTGTGCCTGGTGAGCCCCAGCTGACCCCCTAGGCCTCTTCTCTCTGACCCCAGCCCATGAATGTCCCTGCAGTCAGGACCACACACTGGGGATGGGGACACTCCTCCCCTCTGCCCTTGCAAGGAGGTCTGTAGTCCTTTAGTGCTGCCCCTCACCCTCCCTCCTTCCCACAAAGCCTGCCCTGAACCCCCACTCCCTTTCCCACCTGGTTCCTCTGAGGACAAAGACGATAGCGCTGACAGCCTCCCTGCCTGCCTCTGTGGTCTTAGCTCCGGGCCTCACCTTAAACTTGCTGCTCCAACAGCCCCAACCCCAGGCGGGCGCCAGATCTCTTGCCAGGTGCCTCACCTCCTCCTCACCTCCTCGTCTGCTCCTGCTGTCTTGCTCCCCTGAAAGCCATCCCTCGCCACCCCTGCCTTCCCCAGGGGAAATCAATGCTCACCCTAGATCCATCATTTAGGTGTCACCTACCCTGACCCGAGCTGCCCCCCTGCTAAGCCACAGTGCTCTGCCCCCAGGCCACCCTGGGTGACAAGGACGGGGCCACAGGAACACACAGCCCCACTCCGGCGGAGCCTTTCTCAGGGCGCGGAAGTTCTTGGCACATAACAGAGATTCAAAGATTGTTAGTGAAGAGTCAGCACCGAGGCCGAAGGTGTGCAGCCCCACGCTGCTGGGAACATGAGGTGTGTACACATAAAACAATGACCCGCGGTTAGCCGGGGCGGGGCCAGCTCTGAGATCAAAGCAGAGCGAGCTGCGGGCGTCTGCACAAGGGTGACCCCAGGGGTTTTCACAGAAGGCGGGCAGTGGGCCCTGGTGGATGGGAAGGAAGGCGGACTGTGGGGAGCAGCCTCAGCTGTTCTCAGGAAAGTCCCCTTTTTTTTTTAAATTATTTTATTGGGGAATTGGGGGAGGGGAACAGCATTAGGGAATTGGGGAAGGGAGACAGACAAGTCGCTGTCCTTTTGTTCTTCAGTCCAGTTGTGGAGGACGTTGCTTCACTGGCCCATGTTGGCATCGTCATTGCGCTCTTCCCGGATGAGGCAGATCAGTCGCCAGCCTCTGGATGGTCGCTCACCGCGGCTATTGGCAGCTCACGCTGGCTGCTGGCCACTCAGTGTAGCCTATGGCAGCCCACTGCAGCAGGGGATGCAGCCTATATTGTCGCTGGGGCTCGCACAGCCCAGCTCCAGGTGGAGCTGCTGTTAGCTGTAGAGGGCAGTGTCAGTGGCCCTCATATGTGGGATCCGAACCGGGGCCGCTGGCGTCCCAAACCAGCTCTTAACCACTGCGCCACTTGGCCGGCCCAGCAAAGTCCATTTTTATCACCATTTCACAGATGAAACACTTCAGGGACAGGAAAAGGAGGACATGCAATGCTTGGGGCACAGGAGTGACCTCATCCCTGCTCTTGGAGGCTGTCTAAGGAAGACAGGACATACACTGGGACCTGCATGTCACCCTGGGACCTGAGGACAGGCCTCCCAGGGGTCCTGGTGGGACTGCTGCTCACACGGCATCCATATTGGCCCAACCACACATCCCAACGTTTGCCTCTGGACGCTGGCCTTTTGGGGAAATAGAATTAAAACCAAAATCTCCCAACCCAGAAAGCCTGTCCATAAAGGTAGAAGAGAAAGCAAACCGTTGTATTACTAAGTCTTAAACCAGAATGTGAAGCGTATCACAAGCAAACTGCTAAAGAGATCGCAAAGGCAAAGAGATCTCAGCCCCCCATACAGTCACACAGGTGCGATGCATCACACCCCCATTCTCCAGGTAAAAGTGCTGATTTTCTTGGTTTTCTGCTGGGAGATGGGCCCTGCAATTCAGAGTAAGGTGACAGCTAAAGTTAAGCCCCTCTCCTCCCAGGACACTGGGAAGGGGGGCATTCCCTTTTTTGATGATTCGTTTCAAAGAGATGGCTCTCAGCTCCTGGAGCAAAGATTTCCCAGTTAGACTGGGAAGAGGCCTACTGAGCCATTGAAAAGGACACAAGTGAGAAGGACAGAGAAAGAAATTCTGGAAGAAAAAAGAGGGGCAGTCACTTCCCTTATTTTCAACTGGGAAAATTAAGCCTCTTAACTATTACTTTGCTCTTTTTCTTGGTACACTCTTTTCTAGAGCAGTTTTAGGTTCATAGCAAAATTGAGCTAAACATACAGAAAGTTCCCATACTAGAAACTTCAGTGCACATTAAGCCCAACCAAAGAATACTGTACGTTCATGGGTGAAGCCATGGGGCAGCCCCTCACTGTTTGTTGCAGGGCATCGTGTCCCTGGGCCCTGTCCACAAAAGGCCTGCCCTCCATCATTCTGAGAGATGGAAACACGCTCAAATGTCCAAATGCTCCTCGGGGGCCAATCCAGGCCCCTTTGGGGTCCGAGTGAAATTGCTGGGTGAAACCTGAGCTCTCCTTCAACTCCATTGGAATTCTCAGGGGCTCTCTGAGGGGCACCCAAGGTGGATTTTCGTCCAGCTGCTCAATATCTGTCCATACGTGCTGTCATTGGCTTTGCTCTGGTGGAAACTGCTTGTTCATATCCTTTGCCCGTTTTTTCTGCATCTTTCCTTATTGATATGTGTGTGTGTGTGTGTGTGTGTGTGTGTGTGTGTGTGTGTGTGAACTTGTTACCTGTTCCTTTGCTTTTTTGTGTTAACCTGTTACCTGTTCCTTGTGTGTGTGTGTGTGTGTGTGTGTGTTTACCTGTTACCTGTTCCTTTGCTATGGGTATGCACTGTAAAGACCTTTTCCCAGTTTGGCTTGGACTACTGGTCTGAACCCATTCCTGTTAGTTCCTTGGACTGGGCATTTCCAGATGCCCAATGCCTAGTGGGGCTCGGTACCCCCCTCCAAACTGAAGCTGGCTGTGTCCAACTCCGACAGCTGGCACAGGGTGAATACTGAGCTGGACATCTCTGTAAATGAGAGGATAGATGAGCCCACTGGCCAGATGGTAATGGTGCCCTCAGGGTAACTTGTGAACTGGTGGTGGCCGGTCACCCATAAGGTGAGGATGGCAGGCCAAGCGCTAGCTCTGGAGCTCACGGGGCCAGGAAGCCTGGAGAAGGATGCAGCCCGACAGCCCCACAGAGCGGGGGTCCGTGGAAACAGAAGCGGCCTCCCCGCATCGGGCCCTCAAATCACCTTTCCAGGAGCTGTGGAGCGTGTACACTGTGCCTGAGGTCCAGGACACCTGGGTGTCACGTCATGCCGTCTCTGTCCCTTCTCACCTTCCTTAAGAAGGTTAACATGCAGAGTACCCAGCAGAGCAGTGCACAACAGTGTCAGCTTCCCCCCGCTTTCCTAGGGAGACCCCCACTTTCAGATATCCCTGGACCCGAAACCTGAGAAGGAATCTCGGAAGGCGAGGGCGGGAAACGCGGAAGACCCGACGGGAGGGATCCAAGACGGCGCAGCTGATAAACACGGCGCCCGCTCCTTTCCGTGAACACATTAAAATTACAATGAAACGATACAACAATCAACCTGGAGACCATCTGAAGTCTGAGTGAACCGTTTTATAACTAAGGATATAAAGAAAAAGCCACATTGAGACTGGTAGGAGGGGCGGAGATGCAAACCAGGCTGGTCCCAAACCTCTGTGTGGAGGTTTAAAATACAGAGGGATACCTCGGTCACGGAGGCCCCCCTAGAGAAGCGGAGGACCCCAACCACACTCCAGGTTCCCCTGCCCAGAGTACTGGTGCCGGGAAGAGGAGCCCGCACAACATCTGGCTAAATAAACTGGGGATTCCAACCATCGGAGTGGAACGGAGGGCTGCAGGTGACCCAGATATCCTCTTAACTAGCGGCGCAGACTCGCTCGCTCGCAGGCACTCACCTTGGGCTCCAGCGTTGGGGCGGTGACTCCGTGGGTGTCAGCAGCCTACGAGGAGCAGAGTGAGGCGTGTGGCTTCAAGGCCAGGGCTGGAGGACAGCGGGCACTTTCCCTGTGAGGCCCTCTGCCCATACAGCCAGCAGGTGGGCACCGTCTTGAATGTGTTAAGCCTTCCCCTACGCTTCCGGCCGAGTCGGAATCTGATTGGTCAGGGGGGCTCTGAGCTCGGTCCTGCCGACTCTCTGGGACCCCGGCCCCACACAACTCCCCCAAAGCCAGAGGCACTTTCTCGCAGCAGCCAGCCCGTCTGCACTGCACTCGTGCATCGCACGTCTTTGGAAACTATCGGAGTCCGCAGCCCACAGGCGGGCAGAGCTGGCCTCGGAGTCCGCAGCCCGCAGGCGGGCAGAGCTGGCCTCGGAGTCCGCAGCCCGCAGGCGGGCAGAGCTGGCCTCAGCGCGCTCTGAGCCTTTGGCTGAGTAGCTCCACGCTCAGCACTGGCACCAAACCAGAGTCTACATTAACCGGGTGACCACCACTCTTCCCACTCCAGTGACCCTCTGACACCCTGTCTCACCCCACTAGCATAATGGGCGAGGCTTTAGCAGCGCCTGAAGTTTAAGGGAGCCAACAGGTGGCAGCAGGACACCTGGGGTGTCCTGGCTTTTAGTGGAGCTAACCCAGACCGGGTATTGCTGGCAGGAGTCCTCGGTTAACAGTGTGGCCTCTTCCATGTGTCTCCAGGTTTAGCACAGGCAGCAAAAAACCACAGATCGCTTTGTAGCTCTTACCAGGCATCCCCAGCTGGTCACAGGCAGTGGGTGACTGGGCCTGCACTGGAGGCCTTCCCAAGAGGCCCCAGAACCAACACACTTGGAGGCTGCCTTCAGACCACAGCAGAGCACCGCCCAATTAGCTCCACAAATGCGTACACAAAGCGTGGTCTCAACAGGCACCAGAACCCTCTGGGGTGACTCCCACTCACTGGGATAAGCTCCAGCGCCCCCGCCCCCCGTCCCGCAGCCTGTAAACTGTGGACATGGAAGGACCCAGTAATCCATTTCTTGGTATTTATCTGAAGAAACCCAAAACGCCACTTTGAGGGGACGTGTGCATCCATATGTTCATTGCCAAGTATTGTTTATGATGACCAAACTGTGGAGGCAGCCTGGGTGTCTGCTGATAGATGAATGGATAAAGAGGAGGTGGTACATGTATACAGTGGCACATTGCTCAGCCAGAGAAGGAAGGGAATGGATTCTTGCCATCTGCGGTGGTACGGATGGACCTGGAGGGCACTGTGCTGAGTGGAGTGTCAGACAGATGCAATGTGATTTTGCTTGTATCTGGAATCTAGAGAACAAAATAAACAAATCAGAAACAAACTCATAGATACAGAGAACATTTTGATGGTTGCCAGATGGGAGGGGTGTTGGGGATGGTTCAAAAAGGTGAAGGGATAAAGTACAAATTGGCTGTTACACAGTAGCCATGGGGATGTAGGGTATAGCATAAGGAATATAGTCAATAATATTGTAATAACTATGTATGGTATCGGATGGGTACTAGATTTGTTGGGGTGATAGATGGGAGGGATTTGGGGGGCAGGGTGAAAAAGGTGAAGAGATTAAGAAGTACAACTTTGTACTTACAAAATAGTCATGGGGAGGTAAAGCGTAGGGAATATAGTCAATGATGTGGGAATAACTATGTATAGTGCCAGGTGGGTACTAGTCAGGGGGATCACTTTGTATAGAAATGTCTAATTACTATGTTGTATTCCTGAAGTTAATATAAAATAATATTGTATGTCAACTGTAATTAAAAAATTAAAAGGGGGAGGAGGTAAAGGGCAATAAGTGGTACCAAGTTCCAGGTATAAAACGAGTAAGTCACGGTGATGTAACGTATAGCATGGGGAAATATAGTCAATAATATTGTGATAGCAAGGGGCTTATCATGGTGATCACTTCTTTAGGTCTATAAATGTTGAACCCCTGAAATTCCTAAAATATTGTATGTTAGCTATATTTTTAATAAAAATCTTAACGAAAACATGGAAGGCCTTTCAGGTTACCAGTGCAAGACTGCAAGTTCTGGAGCAGCCAACTGGAGACACGACTGTGTGACTAGGGAGCTCGGGCGAGCAGTGGGGACCCTGACACGAGGACAGAGCTCAGGTCAGAGGTCTGGGTCAGCGCCGTGCCCTCAGGACTATGACTTCGCATTTTATAAGGCTCTGGGGGAACAGTCAAGGTTTTCATACTTGTGGCCATTACAACAATCCCTGGAAAAGGGTTTCATAGATGCAGGAATCAAGAGCAGAGTAAGGGAGTTGCCAAAAGACACACATTAGCTGAAAAATTCGGACTAGAGCTGCTATGCTTAGTCTTAATCTGACGCTCCATTTATTCGGGATTCCTTGTGGGTATCGGGGTGTCAGGCTCATGGGCTGTGTTAACACATGGTACGGTGCAAACAACGGACTCAGAGTTGGGAGATGTCTCTGGGCCTCAGGCCCCTCCTCTGAAAATAGGGATGCTAAGTTCGCTCTCAGCTTCTTTCTGGTTCTAACTCCACAACAGACTTGCCCTGGTCATTCTAGGAAAGGTAATAAGAATGGCTGACAAAAAAATTTTGCTCCATGTAAACGTTTTTAAAACTTTTGCTTAATGTAACTTTCCCCTCTTGGGGGAGGTGAAGGAGATAGTGGTTCTGGAATTTTCTGAGGAATGCTTTCTGGTTTCCTGCTGGTACAGCCTTGGTGGCAGCTTGTTAATATGCACAGTGGCCTTGGTCAGCTGGAGTAACCATGGCAGCGAAAGGCCTTCGGCAAACACGAACTCCTCCTGGGAACAAGGCACTGGGAGAAAGGCGGCAGCCTGCACACTGCCCAGATGGAGCGGCAGCCCCGGGAGCCAGGCATTTTCTTGGGAGTCCACATGGCTCCAAGAATTGTTAAACCAGTTTCCATTTAGACGATCATCTAGAAGGCAGTGGCACATTCTGATCACCAGTCCTATTAACTGAGTCCCAGGCAGTGTGCACTAACAATGGCAGGAGGCACCCAGCATGCTTCCTTGTTCTGAGCCCATAGGGGTAGACTCGAGAAATAAGGCTGTCCCCCTTGGAAATGCACTACGTGAACAGTGGGGAATTTCAGCCACACTGCCAACAGGGGCGGGCCAAGTTCAAAGGGACCTATCCAGAATGCAGCCCCATAGGAAGGCTCATCTGCTTATCAGCAGACGAGTAGCTACGGAGCAGGCCCTGTGGTCACACCATCGGGTACGTAGCAGTGAGGCTCTCAGCGAACCTGGTGAGAACATTGGCGGAAACTGTCCCCCCAAATCAATGTTTTCACAACTCTGGAAATTAAAGGCTTGCCACTTGAGAAAACGGGCTGCTTCTCCGCAGTGAGCTTTGTGGCAGCTCCACTTGCCCTGCTGCCAGACGCCTCTTTAGCAGCCCCAGGTCAAGATGTGGTGGCAGTGCTTTCAAAGCAACACGCTCAGAACTGTCATCATTTGTCCCATCTAGTAGTTCCCTTTTCCCTGGAGGCGCTTGTCAAAAACCACCAGCAATTTATTTGACATTGGGGCAACAAAGAGCTAACAAAAAGTTTTGTTTTTTTTTTTAAACAAAAAACTGGAAAATGAGATGCCCAAGGTTGGGCCCTGGCAAAGTACTCCTGGGAACCCAGAAGGGCAACTGATGGTGTGGAGGCTGCGCCAGCTCGTGGAAGACCTGACCATGTTGGGCCGAAAGTGCTGACAAGACTCGCCACCAAGGAGTCTACATCCAAGACTGTCCTTGAAAGATGAAGGGGAAATGAAGGCATTCCCAGAAAAACAAATACTAATGGGGGGTCCCTCACGCTGAATGAAAGGGCACTAGACAATAACTCGAATCCACGTGAAAAATGAAATGGCACAAGGTAACTACATAGGTAACGATAAGACAGGACAAATGTTTTTCTTTTTTTTTGAGGGCAGTGTCACTGGCCCTCATATGTGGGATCCGAACCGGGGCCACGGGCGTCCCAAGCCAGCTCTTAACCACTGTGCCACTCGGCCGGCCCCAAATGTACGTTTTTAACCGTAACTTTTTTCTATTCGGTTTAAAAGGCGAGTTCATAAAGCAATAACAAATCTGTTGATGGGTATACAATATATAAAAATGTAATTTGTATGACAACACACCAGAGGGAGGGATGGAGCTAATGTGTGTATGTATGTATATATATATATATATATATCACCAAATTTTTGTATACTGTTGGAAGTTGGTATTAATCCAAACTAAGTTAATTGTAATTCCTAGGGCAACCACTTAAAAAAGAACTAAAATACACAGAATGAAAGAAACAAGGATATTAGCATATCCTGAGTGGAAAATGAGGTTAGGCCTCAGGGGTAGGACGTTTGGATTTTGCACAATTATTATTAAAGGATTTTAAGCAAGTGATTTGTTTTAAACAAGCTGACAGGGGCTGCAGCGTAAGTGGTTTCGAGGGTGTGCTATTACAGTAGACGAGTATGCAGTGGAGACGGAGGCAAGTGGGCAGAATACGAGATGGGTTTTGGAAGGCAAGGCCGTTCGAATTTGTTGATGGAATGGATAGGAGAGGGAGAGGGAAGAGGCAGAGAGAGGATGGCTCCCACATCGCTCAGTTTGGTATCTAGGGGAGGCCCAGCTTTTTGAGGAAAATCAAGATTCCAATTTTGAACATAATACACTTGAGATGTCTATGAGACATTAAGACAAGGTAAGTCTGGAGCCTACAAAGGTCAGGGTTAAAGATATAAATTGTGGTCTTCAGCTCATTATGTGACTGGGTGAAATCAAGGAAGGTGTGAAGAGGAAAAGGGGTCCCTTCCAAGGCTGACCGAGCAGGAAACAGTGAAACAGACTAACGCAGCAGCAGAGCTGGGTGGAAACCAGACTCCCAGACGCGTAGTCGGCTGGGGCAAGGCCACCGAAAGGTCAGGAAACCAGAAAGCACCAACTGGATTTGGCGCTGAGGTAAAGAGCAATTCCGACAAGAGCACTGTCAGTGACACGGGGACGCAACGCGGTAGCACTGACTTAAGACTCATCTCGATCTTAGAAATGGTAACGTGTAAACAATGTCTTAGAAGTGACAAAACTCAGGAGTAACAAAGAATTTTAAGTCGAACCTGGCAGGGCCGAGTGTTTTCAGGTCCTACCTACCACCTCCTGTCAGCATCTAGGGTAACATGCTCCCCATCACCGAAATAACGAAGCCGCAGCACCACACCTGGAGTCGGTGAGCAGCTCAGCCCAGCAAGTGATGGGATCATCACACTGGGGGGGCAGGGTCAGACGCAGACTCTAGCACATAGTAGGTGCTCAGGAAACATGAGTGAATGGGTGAAATGCACCATGTAAAGGAGTCCCATGCCACCTCCAAACAGGAGACCCGGGCCAGGCTTTGTGGCCCTCGCTGAGTGGACTTGTTTCCAGTGTGGATGTGCTGCTGACAGTTTGCATTTACACAGAATAACCTCTCAGATAAAAAAGGCTGACGGGATGGACTGGGCCCGGATTTAATGCGGTTCCATACGTAACGCTGGGCCTAATAATAAACCCTGTTAATAAGTAATGATACTATATGGTCAAAATTTATTTTTATTTAAAAGGTGAGTATTTGGTGGAGGTCTTCCAAGGCTCAAATTTCATCCTGGAACGATAAGACAAAAATACTTAAAAGATCCAAAATAACGGCATATTCTAAAAACATAATTTTTCATTAAAACATCCATTACAAAGCAAAATTATATTTTCTAATAGAGTCAGTAACATTTCCTAAATGTTGGAACTGGCCCTGGGAAATTTTAACTGGGAAAGGACATCATTTAAAAACACCACTCCACTTGAACTCTGACTTCCAGTTGAGGTGCCGGCCACCATATATTGGGCTGTCGGAAAAGTCATGATGTATTTTTTCTCTGTTTCTCGTTGCAAAAACGCGTCATGACTTTTCCGACAACCCAATACATTACATCCTCCTTTCTCCTTCAATGCTGCTCCTTGCAGAGCGGGAGGTATGCAGGCAGCTCTGAAGAACGGCCACGGAGCCCTGCCCAGAACACTCAGTGGGCAGTATGCCCTGTCCTGTACACCACTGGAGCGCTGGGGATGGTGACGGGGAAACCTGTTTTCTAAACCAGATCCTGTCTGCTATGGACAGACATCAAGCTAAGCAAAGGAGAGACAAGAAGTGTCTCTCAATGTCTCCTTTCCTTCAAGTAGCCAAACAGATAAGCCAGAGGGTGACGAGAAGGTTCTGTGGAGTCACCGCTGCAGCCCTACCTGCTGGAAGCATTCCAGCCAAGGCGGGGCCTTTGAGGGTGGAGGGAGAGGTGTCATTCCTGGGAGGGACGCCCCCAGGCCCCCAAGGCCACTGAGCTTTAATGGAGAGATCCACCCCAATTCTGGCCCTCTACCCCATCCATCACTGCCATCTGGTGGGCCCGGCAACGGCCCAGAGGCCCTGTGGTCAGCAGGGCCGATGCCTCCACTGGCCTCTGCCCACGGCCACCTCCTCCACCAGTTCCTGGAACCCAACCCACAGCCTTCCTGAGGCCGGGACAGAAACCTTGAGCAGGACAAGCTTTTCTTCTTTAAAAGCCACACTGAGTAGCCCGAGGGATTAAGGTTTGCAGCTATTTTATTTACAAGTATACATTTAACACAATGAAATAAACACTGATATATGGAAGCCTAGTTAATAGTAGTGTAACAGTATGTATCATTTTGATGATTACATTATTTTAAACAACAAACTACTCTGAAAAAATTAATGCCGATAAAATTCTTGGTCATAATATTAAGAAATACAATATATAAATTGAAAATATGATTGCTTAAAATTTGAAAGTGGAAGTGAGCTCATGTGGACAGAGTCAGAGTTTAACATAATCTGAAAGAGGGGCGGGAGAAAGCTCTGACCCAAATGAAATCTTTCAGGTTAACAGAAGAAAAACGAAGCAGAGTTTGTCTTCAAGGATGACGGGCAGTCTGCGTCTCCAGGTGGGACAGGTCCATGTCTTCGGGCCCCGCAGCGGAATCACATCACTGAGCAGGAAGACTTCCCTTGGGAAGCGGCCCCGTCGATCTTCTCCGCCTCCAAAATGATCCTCCTAAACACATCCACAGCCGTCTGCGAAGGAAGGGCGGCCCCGGGCTGCGTTAGTGGTGCGGCGGAGGCCTGAGCGCTCGCGCGGCTGGCAGGGCTGCGGGCCCGCCGCCCTCCTGCAGGCGCCCCTCCTGCAGGCGGAGGCCCAGCGCCGCCCAGACGCGCGTGAGCTCGGCCTTCCTCCCTCACCCTGACTCAGACCAGCCGGACTTACCTCCCATCATGCTTTCCATCTGTTTTCATCAGTCACCACAGCGAGCCCCGTCCACCACGGGGCCCTGCTATGGTCCCCACCACTGCTATGGTCCCACTCCGGTCCTCCCCGTCTCGCCCTCCCACGGTGCCTCTGGATTTTCAGGGTCCAGTAGCAGCCAACTGAGCGCCCCTGTCCCTCAGGACACTGCTCGCTGCAGCCCCTCCTGGGCCACGCTCCTGCTCCCACCCCCGGTTCTACGGGGTCTGAGGCAGGCAGGCCTCTCCGTGCTTGTCACACCTCTCCTTTGGACCCTTTCGCTCCCGTTCCTAAACTCTCAGTGTTGGCTCTTGTGCCGTGGGGACATGTCACCTTTGAAGCCACATACAGGCTCAGCACTGCTCCTGCCTTCCGGCTGGCAGGAGGGGGACCCTGAGCAGCCCTCCTGGCCACAAGGTCCCTGGCCTCAGCAACTCTCCTTCCTTCTTTTTACATTACCAACCCCCCTCTTTCCCATGGGTAGACGAACAAGTTGTTATTTATTTCATCCTAAAAATAATACATGGAAAGATGTTTGGAAAGATATACGCCAAACTCTTACTAAAGGAATAGTGTGTGCCTGAAATCTGGCTTTCTAGATAAATCTTAGAACTGTCCCTGATTACCTGTGTGATATGACTGTGCCAAAGTGGATTCTCTTTCATCAAACTGCTGAAACACAGCCGAAGGCCTCTGCAGTAAATAAACCCAAACTGCAAACACCCCCTAGTTCAGCAGGAGGAAAGTGCAGTATTCTTCCTGAGTAGGTCATTTTCAGAACCACGCACTCTGTTATCAGGGAAACTGAACTCTGGTTAGGACAGTTTATTTTAAAATGTTGGATTTTTGTTAAGTAATACAAATTACAAATAGGCTACACTTAAAAACTTATCAATAAAAATTTTGAGCAGTTCACACAAATTGGTCTGATCATGTGACTACTAGTGTGTGTGTGTGTGCGCGCGCGTGCGCGTGTTCTAGTACATAGCATAGACAAATTCTTCTTACCAAACAAGACAAGTGCTAGTAAGCATTTGCGCATGTCTGTGGATTAGAATCACTTACACCTCCTAGGCTGGGGGTTAGAATTACTCACTAGGCTTAGGGTCCCCCGACTGCCTCCAGCATACCAAAGGTGACGTGGGCAGGGTATAACAAGAGACCTGACCAGGAGTGCAGAACCAAGTCGTGCCTCTAAGGGGTTTATTCAGGACTGCAGCTTCCCACGGATATACGTCTCTCTACTGTACTTACCTAATTAGGGAACAGAAATCTTTCTGCCTGTATTAAAGGATTCATTTCCTTTCTAATAAGGTATCTGTCGATCTGATGATAAAGCTAGAGCAGACCCAGACAAGCAGCGGTAGGAACATTTGATCTTTGAGCTTGTCTGGCTTAGGCCTTCAGCACAATTTGTCTGTTATCTGGGTATTCCTACCTTTGGAAGGAAACTAAAAGATTAAAGAGTAAACCTATCCAGGACCATATTAAAAACCTTCAGCTACAGTAAAGCACAGCATAAACTAGAGAAAAGGCCAACCCAGGACCAAATAGTAGTTGAATAACATACTTAAGCAAACCATGACAGATCATTCTCAAAAAGATAAATTAACCCGAGGCAACGCACCTTACTGAAGACCCTGGAGGCAGGTTACGTAAGGGCCACACCTTCCAGGTTGCTGGAAGGAAGAGCCAAGTAACTGCCAGACTCAGAAAGAGAAAGCGCGCGCGCGCACACACACACTTCACAGGGGTTATACAAATCTACGTGAACAGTGCAACACTGCTGATGATACCTATGTAATTATAATGGCAAATAGAACAATTGCTTTGGGACCCTCAGGTTTTCACATAAGAGAAACAAATAATAAAGTTAGCAAACAGAATCAAATAGCTTGAGGCCATTCAACTGCCTCCTTTACCTCCAATTGTTGTTATGCAAATTTTCAAGCATACAGAAAAACAGAAAAAACTACAATTACCTAGTCGCTTTACCTGGACTCAACAAATGTTAGCACCTCTGCTGTATTTGCTTGTTCTCCTTCTGCCGGTTCATCCATCCTACCCATCCCATTCGAAGGTAAGTTGCAGACATGAAACTTAACCACTAAATACTTCGGTTTGTATTCCCTAATAAGGATTTCTCTTCATAAGCCTAATATCACCACTCACCTAAGAAATTAACACCATTTCCCTAATATATCCAGAACATAATCAAACCTCCCCAACTGACCAGAAATGTCTTTTACACCATGAGTTTCAGGCCAGATTCCAATGAGGTTCGCACATAGACCCTTTAATCTAGAACAGTCTCCACCTCTCCACAGGAAGACGCTAGTCTCTGTTACACTTTGGTCATGCACTCGGCCCCTCGTCTCATCCATCAGAAAGCACGGCGTGGAGGGGAGAGCGCTATATTTGGAGAAGGTTTAAAATTCAGTCCGAATTCCTGTATCATATATAGAGTGATCTTAGAAGAGTCATTTACCTCTTTGGATCTTAACTCCTAAAACGAGATGGTTCAACTAGATGAGCTTAAGGACAGATTAGGTACCCAATAAATGTTTGATTCAGTTCAGTTACAAAACATGGGTATCTCTTACTATTTCAAGTCTTGTTATCTGAAGTCTGTCTGCATTTGGGAACTCAATGCATTCATGTAAACCCCTTATTATCTGGAACCTGGAAACCAATTACCCAGATTTAATATCCCTCATTATCTGGACACAGGGACACACTATTTGACTACCAAGTAATACCTGGGTTGACTGAGCAACTACTAGATACAGAAACACTGCGCTGGGTGTTACGAAGAATCTAAAGGCCAATAATGCTGGTTTGGGTCTCGGGATGGGTCAAGGGGGATAAGAGAAGAAACCACTAGTAATTTTAGCTAATGGATCAAGCAGGGATCAATGAGAAGCTGAAATGGGGGCCGGCCAAGTGGCACGGTGGTTGAGAGCTGGCTTGGGATGCCAGCGGCCCCAGTCGGATCCCACATGTGAGGGCCAGTGACACTGCCCTCTTAGAAAAAAAAAAGAGAGAGAAGGTGAAATGGAGCAGAACCTTGGGGCTAGGGGGGTCTCAATAACGGGGAGACGTCGCAGAGCTAAGAAATTGGGGTGCCAGGCCGACGGCTCACCATTCTGAGCCTGAACCAGCTGAGCCGTTAAGTCCCTCTCAGAAATGAAATGAAAACTAGTTCATCTCACTGGAGGATCAGAGAAGATAACATGTAGAAAGTGAATAAAACACCATATGAATGTAAACAGTTCACGAAGGAAAGGACATTTTAAACCCAAAAGGGAAAGGCATTCTGAAAGTACCCACTGTGTTTAACAAAGTGGGAGTGTTTGGTGTGACTGAAAAGTACAGGGATGTGGGGAGAGAAGGAACTAGGTAAGTACAAATCGCGAACGTGCTAAGGGCTCTGAGCCTTGTTCTGCGGACAGCGGCACGGCATCGACAGCTTCTTACTAGTGGGTGACAGCACCTGATCTGTGGCTTAGACAAGAGACGGAGCAAAGGGAAATGTCCTGCTGAGAAAATGGGGCAGCAGACAAGCCTGGGCGCTGCAGGCCTGAATAAAGCCAAGAAGGGAACAGGAAAGCATGGCTACGTGACGCATTCTGACACGGAACCGCAGTGCTCCCTTGGGACCACCTTTAAAGGAACATCTGCACATCTGCAGGACAGAAATTGGTAAGAAATGCCCGTAAAACGGGTCTTAACAGTTTCTGTTGAAAACATATGCGCCTCACTCAGTTTCATCCTACAGAAAAATCGCTGAAATCTCTTTATTGGCCAAAGTGACTTAAGACCATTCTTGTCTCTTAGCTACATCGGGACTCGTTCCTGCACCAGCCTTTAATAGAAAGCAATAATGGTAATAGGTTCCCAAAAGTAGTATTTCTTTTACTGTTGATTTCTGCTAATCTCACAAATATTCCAGGTCCCATCCTAAGCAGAATACTGACTGAATTAAAACATAAACAGTATCTTTCTAACATAACCCACACTGACGACAGAAACGGTGGCAGGACCAAGATTAAGCAGGAGCGATAGTGGACGCTGGAGTGCCGCCCAAGAGGAGCGCGCCTGCGAGGGCGGGACGCAGCGCAAGTGAGCTTCAAACCCACGAACCTGATTTTCTTTAGCAGAAGATTCCAAAAAAGCCGCGTTCCAAGATTCTGCTAACGCTTTCCCTTCTTCATAACTGATCACCCTAAAGGAAAAAGGAAATTCTAATTAAAGAGCTCTGCTCTTGATTCATAAACCATCTATACTGGACTTATGAAACGGGCCTTTTTTTTTTTTTTTTTTAGCTGAGCCACCCTGCCACCTGTTGGCAGCTCAGCTTGGGCTGGGCATCGAGCTGCTGTTGCTCAGAGCTCAGCTACGGGCCTCCTTTTTGTCAACGTTTCCCTCATGCCAGTGTGTGACAGAGGAGACTTCAGTTACACCTGAGCTGGGGACCAGAAGAGACCGTGCCTTATGGACTGCCCAGCTCAGCAAGCCCCGACCGCTCGCAGGACCCTGATGTGGTCCAGCGGGGCTGCAAGCACCCAAGGGCAGGGCAATCTGACAGGGCCTGCTGTTCGATTGTGTTGCGCACTAACCGCCGGGGTCCTCTCTCTAGAGTGGGGTCCATGGGGATGGGTCCTTCCCAGCCTTTTTCATCACTCTAATGCAAACTCCCACGACTCAGTAACGATGGTTGAATAAACGACTGCTACTATTGTCTTTTTTTTTAAAAGACTTTATTGGGGAATTGGGGGAGGGGAACAATGTTGGTGAATTGGGGAAGGGGATCGGCCAAGTTGCTGTTTTTCAATGTTTGTTGTGGAGCGCCAGTTGCCATCTGACTTCCTGTCGGCAGCTCATGGCCTCTAAGCTCAAGGTGCTGTGTTCAATCTTAGTTGTGGGTGGGCATAGCCACCATCCCATGCAGGAGTCGAACCAGCAGCCTTGTTGTTAAGAGTGCACGCCCTATCCACTGAGCCATCCGGGAGGCAGCTCAGCTCAAAGTGCCAAGTTCAGTCTTAGTTGTGGGTGGGCATAGCCCACCATTGAACAGGCAATCTTGTTGTTACACCAGCTGAGCCATCCTGCCACCTGTTGGCAGCTCAGTGACAGCTCAGCTCAGGTGCAGTGTTCACTGGTCCATGTGGGAATTGAACCTGGGAATCGAACCGGCGGCCCTGTTGCTCAGAACTCGCACGCTAAGCCAACTCCTAAACAACTGAGCCACTCTGCCAGCCCCCCAAAATTGAACAGTTTTAATAAAGCCTATCACACTCAATACATTTGTAAAGTTTCTCCCTAGTAAGAATTCTGTTGTTTCATGAGAGTTAAACTTTGGATAAGCCTTGTGATATATTTGTGTGGTTTCTCTCAAAGGTGTATATTGGCTCAAGAGTGTGAACTGAGCTCTGAGCAACAGCAGTTCGATGCCCAGCCCGAGCTGAACTGCCGCTAAGCCACCAATAGGTGGCAGGATGGTTCAGCTTAAAAAAAAAAAAAAAAGATGTATATTGGTATAAAGTGAGGTGTGAGTCCTGGTGAGAGGCTTTGCCACATACGTGTATTTTATACAGCTTCTCTCCACAATGGAGTCTCTGATGTTGAGTAAGGCTTGAACATCTGCAGGTCTTAATCACATGTGGAAGGTGTCTTCCTACTTGAATTCTTTGATGATCCCCCAAGCTTGAGCTCTCAATAAAAGCATTGCCACATAAATTGGATTTATAATGTTTCTGTTCAATATGTATTTTCTGACGCTCAGTAAGGCTTGCTAATCATGTAAAAGCGTTGCCACATACATTTATAAGGGTTCACTCTAGTATGGATTTCCTTACGTTGATTAAGATTCGAACCCTGTCTAAAGGTTTTATCATGGTCATTGAAGTTTTAAGGTTTCTCTCCAGTATGGATTCTCTTATGACTCCAAAGTTGGGAATATTTGGAAAAAGCCTCATCACATTTATTACATTTATAAGGTTTTTCTCCTGTATGAATTCTCTGATGATCTGTACGTCCTTTACGTTCAATAAAAGCCTTGCCACACACATTACATTTCTATGATTTCTCCCAGTATGTATTTTCTGATGCCTAGTAAGGTTTGCAGATTGGGTAAAAGCTTTGCCACACTCACTACATTTGTAAGGTTTCTCTCCTGTATGAATTTTCTTATGCTCATTAAGATGTGAGTGACACATAAAGCCTTTGCCACATGCATAACATTTGTATGGTTTCTCTCCAGTATGGATTCTCTTATGCCTAGTAAGGCTGGAACACACAAGAAAGGCTTTGCTGCATTCATTATATATGTAAGGTTTCTCACCAGTATGAATTCTCTCATGAACCCAAAGTTATGAACATTGGAAAAAGGCCTTACCGAACTCATTACACTTGTAAGACTTCTATCCCATATGGATTCTCAGATGAATTGCAAGTCTTGAATGTCCACTACACACCTTGCCACACACATTACATTTATATGGTTTCTCTCAGTATAGATTTGCTGATGCAGAGTAAGTTGTGAACACTGATTAAAAGCTTTGTCGCACTCCTTACATTTGTAAGGTCTCTATCCAGAATGAATTATCTCATGATTCCTGAGGTTTGAGTTTTTGCTAAAAACCTTCCCACAATCCTTACATTTATAAGATTTTCCCCCAGCATGTGTTCTCCCGTACTGTGGAGGTAACAAAAAATATTTAAAAATCTTCCTACATTTATTAGAAATGTTTTGAAGATAGCAGGAGTTTTTGGAAAGGGTGCAGCTGAGGATACATTGTAGCCAGGCTTCTGAACATGATTGCAGTCAGAAACTTCCTCTTCGCTCTGAAATATCTGTATTTCAGTAAGGTGCGCCTGCACACTGAATCCAATTCTGGTTTCCAAACACTTTGCATACTTTTTCCCAGCATCACTTATATTATTTTTCAGTTTTCACAAATTCCTAGTAAATGGCTTGTTGTGCATGAAATACTGGTATGTACTATTTCTTACAAAAACACTCTCCTTTTGAGAACAATTAATAGAGGATTTATTATGTTGTTGATCTTTTATACACTTGAAATTTTTGCTCTAGATCAAAGGCACTCCGTTGTCATTTTCTGCATATCCACACTCATTCTCAAACTCAGACATATCTTCCCAGCCTTCCTTGATGTCCAACTCCTTGGTGCTGTGGCTTTCATTTCTTTCCAATATCAATGAATCGTATACTTCTCCTTTATCAATGTGCAGTCTTGGTACTAGCTCTTTTACTGCAAATACAGCAGGAAGGCTTCTTGGAAAAGAGCCATTCCTTCCTCTTCTTCTGGGTTATTTCTCAGGTAAGATTATTCGGACTGGACCCATTTCTCCCGCCCTCGGCTTCCGGGTCCCATTGTCTTTTAAGGAGTCTGCTTTACACAAAATGGTAGAAGAATCTAAAGCTAATTTTCTGTAGTGTTTGCTCTCTCTTTTCTAAAGGAAACATTTTTCAAGGCAGGTGAGATTTACACTGCAGTTTCACTTCTGCTCAGCATGACCACTGCCACATTTCTGAACACAGAAACACAGGTATGCTATAGCTAAAAATATTCTTGCCCTAAAAACAGTAATTAAAAATGGAACTTCAGTGACTAAATCATGTTATACTTGATTTTATAAATCAGCAATTATTTAAAAGCCACATACCTTTCCATATGTAGGTCTTTCTTATTCCCAACCAACATAATAGGTATTCTATTAATACAAGGAAAAAAAAAGAAAGACAAACTAGTCAGTGCCAGATTTTATTGCTCAAAAGGTACTATTATAATGAGTATATCTAAGAAAAGATGTAAAACATTACTACTTACTGCACTTTCCCCACCATATCCAACAATTTGCCATGGATAACTTTAATCACTTCGAAACTATGAAAGAAAAAGTATGAAATTAGACATCCATTTTATTGTTGATGTTTTTAAATGTTTGTTATGTAATGTTTATTGTGGGGAAAAATAGAAAATGTCACAGACTCACCATTTTAATATAAAATAAACCAAACACAAAGAATTCCTTTATTTTACCCTAGCAATATTTCACATGTGCATGTATTTGAACACTCAGTAGCCCTTATTGAGAATATTCCAAATGAAATAGGTATGACATTTAAATGGGAAAAGTCTAACGCCGACCTGACAAACCACATAAACACAAATTTTAATCTCTAGAGTAAACGTCTGTGGAAAGTTCCTCAGCTAGCGAGCCTTAGCAGTCAGCCATGTTCCACATTATTATGGTGAAAACACACAAAAAGGGAGTCAATTTATGTATTTCCTATTTCAATTAGCAGAAAAGCTCAACTGTGTTCAGTTGCTGTAGATCTACGCAGCTTGAGGTAAGAGACAGAGTTTTTATTCCATCAGTGTAAGAAAACATCAGGATAATTTTCATCCCTTAACAACCTATTTGCTCCACAAAACAATTACTAAAATACATTTAGCTTAATAACTAAGTCTGACTGTTACTACTACCAGTTCTAGCATAAGCCTTTATAAGGATTAATGCTTCTTCTGCGTAGCAAATAAACTTAAGTAAGAAGCAAAGAGTCTTACCTTTTGATTGATGTAACAGAATACACAAGAATATAACCATTAATATCTATGGAGTATGTCTGAGGAAAGATGGAATATTCATCCTGTGGAAGAAAAAATAATCATAAGGCATAACAAGCACTCTTTACCCCAAGTTTTTCACATGTTACCTGGTCAAAAAAATCAAAGTAAACAAAAAGTGGATTACAATATTATTCTAGAAACATAACCTACACACTAAGGTTTACTTATGACTGGGTCAGGGGATGGGGTGATAGTGTGCTTTAAGGCAATTTTCAAAAATGACTGCCTATTCTAGGACTTTTGGGGAAGACTAATGACTTTTTAATTTTGAGGGCAGTGTCCCTGGCCCTCCTATGTGGGACCCGAACCGGGGCCGCTGGCGTCCCAAGCCAGCGCTTAACCACCACGCCACTCGGCCGGCTCAGGACTAATGACTTTTATAAATCCTGGGAGAAGAGAATGGAAGGAGTGAAAAGACGACGGGTTCCGTGTTTTCATATTAAGGAAAAAGCATGACTACATTTCCTTGAAGCATGAAAAATCCAGAATCTCTCAGACCTCACAGAAAATTGACAAGTGCTCCTGATTTATTCCACAGCTGTGTTTTCATATATAAAATTCTTGTATTACCACTTGCTCTATTTTCTGCACGTGAGTCACAATGGTCTGAGCACCAGCCTACTGGTCGTCGGTGGGGGAAGAGGAGAAGGGAATCGAGCCACTACACTCAATCAGAGAGAGTGCCTAGACTTTTGAGGATCAAATGAGTTACTGACTGAGCCACTTTAGGAATTAAAAACAAAGGCACACATTATGCAGCAGTGTTAGTACCCGATTTTATAAAGCTTTACGAAACTCTGCATTAGATACAGAATTCTTAAAGCATACTGGAGGTTCTAAGGTCAGTGCAGCTTTCTAATGCACACCACTGACCAGTACAAACATTTCATCCTCAGGTGAAATATAATTGTCAATATACCACACATCCCAGGAACTATTATAGAAAAATCAAGGCTAGCCACTATTAGATCAAGCAACTGTTAACTTTGCAATTCCACAGTGTGGTTACAACCACTGTTCAAGATGACCTTGAGTTACTGCCCTATGGTAATGTGTCTTTCAAAAAGAAAAATTAGGGGCCGGCCCAGTGGCTCAGTTGGTTAAGAACTCATTCAAGAGTGCGAGCTGAGCTCTGAGCAACAGGGTCGCCGGTTGGATTCCCAGCCCGAGCTGAGCTGTCGCTGAGCTGCCAACAGGTGGCGGGATAGCTCAGCTAAAAAAAAAAAAAAAATAAGAAAAAGAAAAACTAAGTTTTACTGTCAACTATTTGACGTTATAAATAGTGGTCATTAATCAGAAAATAGCATTTCTACATCAGAGAGCTTACAACATACCAAAACCTTCTTTGTTTTCAGTATTAGTGTAACTTTCATTAAGATGAATTCATTTTAGTGTTGATTTTTTAAAAACAAATTGAAAAATGGAATGACAGATCTTTCTACCCAGATTAAAAACAAAATTCCAAATGATTTTAGTCACCAACTCAGCTACAGTGGATCCAAAGTTCAAATTACCTTTTCCCTGAAGGGAAGATGTGGAAATAAAGAGTAATCATATTTAAGAAGCATGGTGCAAAAAACAACTGGTTAGAAAGTATAATGGAGGGCCGGCCGAGTGGCGCATTGGTTAAGCGCTGGTTTTGGGATGCCAGCGGCCCCGGTTCGGATTCCACATGAGGACCAGTGACACTGCCCTCTACAGCTAACAACAGCTCCACCTGGAGCTGGGCTGTGCGAGCCCCGGTGATGGTGTGGGCTGCAGCCCCTGCTGCAGTGGGCTGCCATAGGCTACAGTGAGTGGCCCGCAGCCAGCGTGAGCGGCTGGCAGCCAAGCGTGAGCTGCCAAAAGCCGCGGTGGGCGACATCCAGAGGCCAGTGACCGATCTGCCTCATCCGGGAAGAGCGCAACGACGATACCAACAGTGAAGCAACATCCCCCGCAACTAAACTGAAGAACAAAAAGACAGCAACTTGTCTGTTCCCCTTCCCCGATTCCCCAACGCTGTGCCCCTCCGCCATTCCTCAATAAAATCTTTAAAAAAAAAAAAAAAAGACAGTATAATGGAGGAAAGGACTCTCAGTGGTAGCAGCAATCAAAAAGGACAAAACTCTAGGAACAAACCAAACAAAATAAAAATATACGAAGAAATGGTTACAATACTCCCAAGAGCCAGGCCTTAAATGAACGGACAGTGTGCCAGTCCCAGCAGGAATATACAGAATCGGTATTAGGATAGTCACTGATTAACCCGAAATTAATACACAAATGTAACACAATACTGGGTCAAAGCATACTTTCTGACAAAGAATAGCAACTGTGGAGGCAGGTGGATGGAAATCATCAAGCTTCAGTAATTAAAAATCTACAGACCCAAATACATATGGGAATTAACGATATGATAATATTGGCATTTCAAATCAGTAAGGATAAAAAGTAACCCTCACCAAAATGTATAGGGAATAAATGCAGAGCCATCTGGGGTAAATGGTTAAGCTGGATCTCTAACTCACACCTCAGCAAAAATGTATTCCGGAGGAATCAAAGGCTTAAAGATGGAAACTGAAACTATGTGCATAATAGATGTGAGAATTTAAAAAAATAATGAAAAAGTTCTTTTGTTTGAACACCTTTCAAACAAAAACCATGAATGAAAACAAACTGAAAATGAAACCCTGCAGCTCAGATCATATACAAAATGCTTATTTTCTTCACATAGTAAGGGCTCTCTCAAATCACTAAGCACAGACCCAATAGCAAAGTACATGAATAGATGGGGTAAATAATAGAACAGACAAATACCCTCAAACATGGGCAAATCCGATCAAACGCCTTCCTAATAAGAAAAATACTTATTAAAACCCCACTGAGACACTCCGTCTTTCACCCAGCAGATGGCCCGTGTTGGTGAAGGTTAGGGAACAGGCCCTCTGAGTGGCCGCCGGGGGCCATGCAAACGGCGACCCTGTGGCCCAGGAGCCTCACCGGCGCGCCATCTGTCTACAGTGATGCTGACGGGGGCACCACTGGTGGGAGCAAGACTGGAAACAACCTAACTGTAGATGAATAGTTAAATTAAGATATAGACAAACAATGGGATTATTATGCAGCCATGGGGAGAAATAAGAAGCCATATGTACTAATATGGAGTAATCTCCAAGATGGAGGTAGAGAGCTATGTTATTTTTTATGTAAAAAAATAACTTAAAACTCCCTTTGCAAGTTCATGTATAAATATTCTGGAAGCATACACTAGAAACTGGTAACAGGTTGCTGTTGTGAGAGGTAGAGCTAAGGTAGTTAGAATGGGAAAGATTTAAGTTTTGTTCTTTACCCTTGTGCTACTTTATTTCTGTAACATATGCATTCATTACTATTTTAAAAAACAAACTTAATGCTTGTTTTTTGTTTTTTTTTTTGAGCGTGGTGTCACTGGCCCTCATATGTGGGACCCGAACCGGGGCCGCCGGCATCCCAAGCCAGCTCTCAACCACCGCGCCACTCTGGCCAGCCCTTGTTTTTTTTTAAAAGAGGAATTTGACATTATAAAATCGACTGTCATTGACTCACTTGTCATTGAATCTACTGAAATTAGACCAAAACAAAATATTTCAGGCCAACTAAAAATAATCAACTTGTATGGAACTATGTTAGTCATCATCTCTAGCTGGGCAATTACAGCAGCTAGAACATAAACTAAGTAAATAACACTTGCTGTCGTATATTGCTATACAGCAATTTATTATGTGCATTTTTACTTCAGAAATGTGCAAGCTAGCGAACAAAATGATTAGATTACTTTTCAAGAATTTGCCCCTTAATAACCTTTCCCTCCTACTGGCAGTCTTCACCCCAGAGCCAACCCATATGAATCCAATTTAAAAACAGACCTTGGAGCAGTAAGCGGTGGTGTCATCCCATCCAGCTTCTACAGAACGAGGGTGGGACTGCGGCAAAAGGCAGGCCCGTGTCACACCATCAGGAGTGGTAAATACTAGCATAGCCTTTTATTGGGTTGTCGGAAAAGTCATGACATTTTTTTTTTGTTGCAAAAATGCGTCATGACTTTTTGGACAACCCAGTATTTTCTGGTCTCCCAACTGTGAATATAGCCTTTAAGATCTACTAGCTGCCCTGAGAACACATTATTCAAAGTGGACAAATCTGGATCTATTTTGTACAAAAACTCTCTAAACGTTCTTTATCCGGCAGTAGCAGAATTCAGAGGGGCAAGACGAGCAGAGCTAGTGAGGGCGCCCACTCCAGCCCTCCCCGCACTGTCCACTCAATCCCTGAGGTCTCCCATCCACTTGGGGTCACTCTTTGTACAACTCTGTCATTAAAGCAGTTGCAGGCATGTGATGGCCAAGAGCACACTGACACTTCAGAGCAACACAGGGCCTCAGGCATGTGATGGCCAAGTGCACACTGATGCTTCAGAGCAACACAGAACCTCAGGGGAACACACCTTCTACTCTGATCGGGAGAGTCAATCTAAAGAAATGTTCTCGTCAGAGAAATGTTTGTAAGGGCAACTCTACTCCAAGTTTAGGAGGCACATGCATTTCTCCACTCAAGTTGTTCATATCGAGTTCAATGCCAGGCCATCAAAGATCTACAAATGAGGGTCAAATTCTCTTTTAAGCTCACAAAGCTACTCTAAAGCACATAATAATCCCAAGAAGGCACACACAATTATCACCATTTTACAGACAAAAATCTGCGGCAGAGAAGTTCATGATCTTTCTCAAGGTCAGTGGGTCAGTAAGAAAAGCAAGACTCAGGCTGGCCGAGGGGCTCGCTCAAGAGTTAAGAGCTGAGCTCTGAGCAACAGCAGTTCCATGCCCAGCCCGAGCTGAGCAGCCGCTGAGCTGCCACCAGGTGGCAGGATGGCTCAGCTAAAAAAACAAAGAAAACAAAACAACAAAAAAGAAAAGCACGGACTCAAACGCAGGCATTGTGAGTGCGAGCCCACATTCCAAACAACTGGGAAGCAGTGGTTCCCTGGCCCACTATAGGAGGTGTTCCTATGGGAACAAGACAGGAAGTAATTTATCCATTTACATCCTCATCCCCACCTTTCATACTTCATGAAAACTCGAGAAAAAGACATAAAAGCAAAATGAAATCTTGATAATGTCAGAGTCCCACTATAAATGGTGTGGTCGTATTTCTTCGCCCAGGACACTTCCAGTTTATATCTGTTGTCCCAGCATAATTATACCAGTGACCCTTCACTTTAGGCAATCAATTACATAGTCACCTTAACCATGAGCTACAAACCCTAAGAATCCCACCCAAGGTCCTACCCCAGAGGCTCTTCTACACTAATTTCCAAGATAAGCTGCCAGGTCCTCTGTGTCGTCAGTCCCTCGTGGAGGCTTCTCTTGTTCCCTTTGTTCCAACAGGCTCCAAACTCCCATCTTGTCACCAGACAGGTAACCTGTGGAGTAAAATCCTAGGCTGGCTCTGCTATAACAAGACCATCCTGAGGCCTGATGATGAAAGTCTATTATATGCACCGCCAGGTGGGAGTGTGTAGGGTGAATGAGTTACACGTCTGAACCCTCTGACACACACATTTGATTTACTTTATCTGAAGTAAATCAGAACGGGCTCTATGGGAACTCCAGGGTTTCTTCAGTGCTATGACGACTCAATACAGCTATTTTCTTGTTTCACTAGGGGTTACATTTTCCTTCCATGTTCACTTCAAAACAAAGCAGAGGGAGTTCATTCCAAACCAAGACAGGCCTATCCCAATTTCCCCAAGTTCCAGAAAAATCTCCAGTGATCATGGCCAACCAGGCTAAACTACACCCACCCTCTGCTGACTGGGGGAGGCGGGGTGAGGTGTCAGAGACTGACACTGCAGCTTCCTTCCGCTTCCCACCCTCCAGGGAAGTGAAATGAATTCAGCCTAACAATGGTTTCTAGTAAAAGTTGGACTGGGTGCCATGGTAATGGGGAAATTAAACTGTCAAAAGGGGTTTCTTTGTTCCCTTCAAGTTCTTAATTTTTTTTACCCTTTGTTTCCAGTCAATTCCGCTGGCGATCCATTCCCCACATCACTGTCACATTAACCCAAGACTATCTTTTTTTTGGTTACTTAACCCTTGGCAGTTACCTATTGTCTAGTAAATCAAATCGACCCCTCTTTCTTAATCTAGTCATCACATGATACTAGACACTAGCTTGTTTCTGCCCTGCACTTTTCTCATGCCTTTTCCCTAGAAAAAATTTACTTCTGTTCTTGTTTTTTTAACTATTAAATATTATTTTTAATAGCATCAAAATATGTAAAATACTTAAGAGATAAATATAGCAAAATATGCCTAAGACCAATACATTGAAAAGAGTAAGTTAACTGAAAATTTACTTTTGTTCTTCGGGGAGAACACATATTACAAAGGGAGAAAAGGCATGAACACGAGTCTCTGATACAGAATTAGAGTTTAGAAAACAGAAAACCACTCTCCTGTAATAAACACAAATCTTTACAATGTTATGGATATAGTTAAAACTATTCTAGGGCCAGCCGAGTGGTGTGATGGTTAAACTCTGGCCTGGGAAGCCAGCGGCCCCGGTTCGGTCCCAAATATGAGGGCCAGTGACACTGCCCTCAAAGAAAAACAAAAACAAAAACAAAAAATACACTAATTTAAAACTATTCTAAAGCAGAAAACCAAGTTAATTATTTAAAAAACTGCTACAAATGTTTTAAAAAAGACAAAGGAGACAGCCTATCAATAGTCAATGACACATAAATCGTAACGGGTTTTCGGGGCCTTGCCGCTGCTGTGTTTGAGCATCAATGCCAAGGCCAGGACCGACAGAGTTGCTATATGATGGAGAGTCTCAGATCCTAGAGATACTTACTTGCCCAGCTGTGTCTACAAGTTGAAGATGATATTCTTGTCCATTTACTGTGATCAATTTTGTGAAAGCTATAGGGAAAAAGAAATCACGTTAGCTAAAAAAACAAAAAAAATTCACCTTACATCACTAACGCTTGAACAATGACAACCAAGTAAGCAGAGTCCCTAATAATCTCCTCACAAGGTTTCACCAAGCAGAAAAGATCTCTGAGTTTCTAGACTCTTCCCTACTTCCATTATTTAACCAAAAAATACTGGCTCACTAAAATCAAGATTGAGTAAATCATGAGCTTTTTCAAAGAAATTGAAATCAAGCAATAATTCATGTCGGACAAAAGTAATCTGAGTGCTCTATCTATGGACAGTCTGTTCTCTTATGAAAAAGTGAAATATATTACGTGAAATTTGCTGTCTAGAATGAACCAAAAACACAAAACTTTTCATTAATTTATAGGAAGTCTGGTATCAGAGCACAAAAAGCTAATATTAACTGAAATGCTACATTTTTTTTTTTTTTTTTTTGAGGGCAGTGTCACTGGCCCTATGTGGGACCCGAACAGGGGCCGCTGGCTTCCCAAGCCAGCTCTTAACCACCGCGCCACTCCGCCGGCTCATGAAACGCTACATTTTTTAACATAAAAATTAACAATTTTACTGACAGATAAAACAGCAATGGAACAGATGTGCTATGTGAAGCCATCATTCCCATTTAGCTTAAGGATCCAAGCAATTTGTCACAACTTCTTTTCCCTACTAAGGGAGAAAAAAATCAGACTCAAATAACTTCCTGAAAAGACAATTCAGAATTCTAAAGAGGCAGACTTCAAATAAATATAGACAAAAGAGGAAAGAGCTATTAATAGGAACTGACTATTACAAGGAACCATCTGGAACCCTGACAACCGAACGGAAGACGTTTCTTCTGTACCGTCCCAGCATCTTGGCTCACGAGGAGTCCTCAAACCTCCTGGCTGCCTATTCGACTTGCTCAAAGCTGGCAGCAGAATCTACCCTATGCACTTTTGCCCACTTGGTCCCACAGCCAAAAGGAAAAGCCAAAAGAGACAGGTGACAGTTATGAGCGAAAGCTGTAAGTGACAAGGAGGACAGAGAGACCTTAGCAGACTGGAGTCCCCAGGGAAAGAAAGCATGCTGGAAGAGAAGCAATCATTGAGGAGAATCATACTCGCATCCTACTTTTCTGATGCCAACAGGGGTGCTAGGACACGAAAGTGAGAATCAGACCAGACTACTCAAGCCGCCTGTCACTCTTGAAATCATTCTCGTACCTTTTCTGGAAGTTATCACTTAAGGAAATAGTTAAATCAGATGAAAACTAAATAGGATTATTTCAAGATAAGGAATATCCAATAGAGCCTGTTTCATTAATTCTCAGAAAAAATTCTATTGTATTTTGTTTCACATCACAACTTCCCTGAACTTTGGATGAGTAGTGCGTGACTGCTTTCAATTACCGGCGGCCAGGAGGCAGTCACGTGGCACCTGGGTGAAAACCTGCCTCAGATACCTTTGATAAGATCAAGAAGTACATTTCTGACTCAATGAAAATGATGTAAGAAATGATGGTAAGCAATAAAAGAACAACCTTGAATTACAACTAAGTAACTGTGGTTATGAAGTATAACTAATTATTATGAGATTATCGAAACAAAACATCGTTCATTTACTCAAGACCTTTTTCTCGAATGCCCACTGTCACCACTAGCATTATTCTAGGTGCTTGAGAGACTGTAGTCCTTGACCTTGGTGAGCTGACACCCCAACGAAGGAAGGAGACACAGGCACAGACACACTGTCAGGTACCTTCCCTGCCACCAGCATACTGGGACACAAAGGACAGCTGAATATTTTAAACTTTTCCTGTAAAAGGCCAGATAGTAACTATTTCAGGCTTTGTGGGCCATATGGTCTCTGCTGCGACTATTCAACAGTTCTGCTACTGCAGAGAAAAAGCAGCCATAGTCAAAGTGTGTACATGAATGAGCATGGCTGTGTTCCAATAAAACTTTATTTATCGATGCTGACATTTGAATTTCATATAACATTCACATGTCACAAACCTTATTCTTTTGACTTTTTTCAAATATTAAAAAAGGTAAAAATCTATTTGGCCTGCAGGCTGTAGCCTGTGAATCCCCTTGCCGAAAGCCTCTGTTTAAGTCTCTCTTGCAAGGTTTGGGCTGGTGAAGTCTGCCCATCTAGCAGTTCAGGTCTGTGAGCCTGGCTATTAAGTTGGCTTCATGTCTAATACGCCAATCAATTTTTAATGAATCCCATGTTTAAATGTGTATGTTCCTGGTGACAAATCCTAGGTGTCAAGAAACTGAGAAGACTGGTTCCGGGCTACTTGAGTTATAAGGTGGCCTGAAACAAGGCGGGCTTCAACAACTTCCCCGAATGGAAGTGTTTCAGATTCTCCTCCACGATCCCTAGAACCGAGGCTTGGCTTGGGGGCCTAGAATCCTGGAAGACTCTGAAACCACTGAAACTGGACCAGGTAAAAGCTGTGGCTGGCTCTGGTCTTCAGTGCTTTGTCCTGCACATGACCTGAAGGGCCAACAGGTTTTGTTTCCATGCTGCCGCTGCTCTCGCCAACCTCATGACAGCTCACTTCTCCACAGGCTTCTTGAAGTCTCTCGGACTGGAAGGTGTTGGGACGGCTCGTGGCAGCACGAGAGTAAGGTACAAAGGATCAGGAGAATCTCCATCCTTTCTGTTCAAGCTTAGAATCCCTAAAAAAGGCTACTGTTGAGAGTGGGGGGAAAAAAAGGTTGCACTCTATTTCTATCTTCCTAAAGCAAAGCCTGGAAAATGAGGTTCTGAGCTAGGACTCTGGATTCGTGTGGAACTGAATAACAATTTCTGGATGGCAGGATCTGGGCTCTGAATAAAAAGTCACTCATTGTGAAGTGGGCAAAGTTTTTGGAAGCATTTTTGGATCCCAGTTTAAGATGTATATGTTTAATGGAATACCTCTGCAACCAAAGCCTCTAGGAACACACAATGGCTGTGTGTATGCAAAAGGCAGGCTTCTCAGTGTATAAATTATTGAAAACAATACTTACTGTTCTCTATGGTTGGATCGTAGGAGTCAACAAATTGGCCTTCCACAAACTGAATCGTCAATGAGGATTTCCCTATAAAAGAAAGCAACAGCTCAGTATATATCAGTGTATCAAGGTAACAAAAATAATTTTACAAATAACAAAATGAAACACTCTGAAACATGAAGAAAGTGAAAGTACTGGGCTCAGAAAACATTCCTTTAATTAGCACCTAGGCAACTAAACTATTAGGAATTAAATACTTTTGTGACATTCACAAATGTTACTGACCAACATGCACATTACATATTCAGTTAAAGGTGAACAAACTTAAATAAGGTCTAAGCTAAGCTCATTTCCTCTAGTGTCCTTGAAATCTGGCCATTAATTTAAATATGGAAATTAATAAAACATGATTAGTTTCTCTGGGTGTTTTCCTAATGGCTGTTACAAGTGTTACCAGGTAGCTTTTAAAGAAGGTAATCTGAAAAGAAATGACAGTCTTTATTTAAAAAGCTCTTTGAAGGTAGAAGTCCTGTCCCAACCGTTCAGATCAAAGGCCCAGGAGTGTCTGGCCCACAAAAGACATTTAGGAAATCACAGCCATCGCCAGTAATAACTGCGCCTGCATGCTGACAAGGCAAGCCCTACGTACTCGCCCCTCTGTGTGTCACCTCGGTTTCTACTGGAGGACTTTAGAGCAGGCTTCCCTGGGAAGAAACTACGAGACCCAAGTCCAGATTGAGACCCAAGTCCAGATTGCGGTTCCTCCCTCACCTCATCCCAGGCCCGTCCTCAGAGCATTATTAAACATACGCTCTAGATGCCTGTCAACTTCCATCACACAGGAGCTGCGGGAGAGCGGAGAGGGGCTCGCTACCTCCTGGGGCTCACCTTCCTCCAAACCATGGGAGAGGTGCAGTTCACAGGGGCACACGTTTTCACACCAAAGGCAGTCCCCACATACTGAGAAATGTATTAATTCTAAAGCTGGCTTAGGGTGGGGGCGGCTAGGAGACAACCAGAAAACGCCTATGTTGGCAGGCTCCTCACGAGTGTCTCTAGAATTACTAAAAACTGAAACCTCTCTCTACAAAGCAGACTACAAGAGCTCTTGAAAATTACATGCTACTTTCCTGCTCCGAACCCTGGCCCACAATGGCAGGCCCTCGCTGCCCACATCCCTAGCCTCATTTGCTGCCACTTCCCCCTACCCAGCGCCTCCCTAGGTTCCGGTCACATCCCTTCTGTCCCTGCCAAGCTCCCACTGCCGTAGCGCCATTGTTCCAGTCCTCTCCAGATCTCTGAAGGTATGACTCATTTTTGTCATCATTCTGGTCTGAGCTCAAATCTCTGTTCTTCAGAGAAGCTGCTTCCTAAAACTACCCCCATGAAGGTGGCACCCACTCCCTCACATCACTCTATCACACCACCCTGTTGTGTTTCTTTTTAGTGCTTGCGGTTACCTGAAGTTATCTTAATTCACTAATTAGTCTATGCAGACCCTGCAGACACTTGAGTTTCTGAACAAATGAACTGAAACTCAGACCTCCAAAGGGCACGCTCATACATTCAGATATTACAAAAGATCTCACTTTTATACACATGCCTAGAAACGTAGTTCAACAGGAATTAAGAAACAATTATCTAGTATTTATTGGTACCTGCCTGGCCTGTGGCATTGGGATACTGTGGTTGTCCAGGAGCTGCACACATTTCAAATGAATTGTGTTCAAAAGAAACCGTGTTATGTAAGCTAGCTCATAAAGGAGCATTTAGCTTAGAATATAGCAAAACTGTTTTATGAAATGAAAATAGCAAGGAAAAAAACCCCTTTCTAACAAGAAAATTGAAAGAATAAGAAAATTCTTATTTACCTTGAATGCTACTGCTTGCAGCAAAAGAAGTTTAAGACAGCAAGAGAGATTAAACAGAGTTACAGCTAACAAGTGGACCCCATTAAAAAAACCACAATTATTGGTACATATCCAAAGGAGGGTTCCTCATTTGTATCATAAAGGACAGACACTCTGTGGACGGCTAAACTCACACTTAACCTGAAACCCTAAGTAATCATTCTGGCGAGAGCAGAGAGCAGACTACGCAGCGTAGTCCAACCCAAGTCGCATGGAGGCTGACAGCAAAGCTACCGTCTTCATGAGTAACTGGGGCACCAGGATGGAAAACGCCAGCCCACAGGGAGCAAGCTGGTTTCTCAATCAGCCAGTCCTGGGAGAAAGGGCTTATTCATTAGCAGAAGCGGACTGAAGAAAGCTTCGTCTCCCTCGGGCCTCTCCTCCACTGGACTCTCCCCTAAGGGGAGGTCATTAATTATTTAAATTAGGAAGGGACCGGAAGGCTACATTTGCTGACATGACACAATGGTTTTCTGCTGTTTCCATTAAAAGCAGTATTATTAGACAACTAGTGTTGAAATCTTAACAAGTTAGCACTACACGATAATTAATCTTAGTAAATAAATTCCACTGCAGTGCTCTCAGTTCTAGTTCTAGTAATCTGTGGCTGTCAGGGACGTCCTTGCCCTCTAAAGCAAGTAATTTGGCTCTTTTGGTCAAGTTTTCCATGCTGTCTGCTTTCAGCTACAATAGGCCCTGTTGATCTAGAGCGAACGATATTCCATAGTTGATCACCTTTTAAATGTCCCCCTACCAGCCTCATACATTTACGCTGGCTGTTCTCTGGTTATTTTCGCAATGATCATGCTCTCAGAAGGCTCTGAAGTTTGTGCAACCGGAGGGGAATCTCAAACTCCAGGTCGGCTCCTGGAGAAACGGTACATAACAATACAGGAGTGACCTGAACCAAACCAACGGCAGCACATGCCCAAACGTGTTTATCAACATAGAGAGAGACATAAATCACTCATTTGACAAGATAACACATTATTATGAAAGGTTTGAAAATAATAAATCCAGTATCCCACATTAACTTCCAAATACTCTTCCTGCAAACTAAAAACCACCCTAACTTTAAAATATCATAATTATTTTTTAAAAGTTTCATCTAAACTTTCACCAGGTAAAAACTGAACTGTTACATATATTTTTGGAATGATAATATGGCACAGTATGTTTTGTTTTTAATCCAGTATTTTTGCTACAGAAGATAACCTTTCAAAATTGTTGATTGAATCTTATACTTCATGATTATTGCAATACAGGTACTGCTTACATAAAATACTGTGAGTTTTCAGGTGAATTTTGAACTAGTTTTCATGCTTCTTCTAAAAAAACCCCTACTTATACATTACCCTCCGCACCCCCCCAACACCACTCTCTCTAGAACAGCTGACATTTCCTTGTTCCCTGAGATATAATCTAGCACTAATCCATCAGGTCATTCGGCCGAGCTGTCCATGAGGACCCTGTAATGTATCTGGGACACAACCCATTCCAGGACTGCTTCCATTTCCACCTCAAACTCTTGGCATCGTATATGACCAGGTATACTAGATATCTAACAGTCACTGGCCTTGCCCCACTGTCCCCACGCCACTTCCGAGACCCACCTCAGGAGCACACCATGATGCTGGTTACCACCCAGAGGACCCCACCTCCAACACGTGTGCCTCCCATGGACCAATCCCAGGGCCCCCACTTTCTGACTCCCAGCACCTCATCTAGATCATCTCTGGAAGCAATGGCATCTAATCAGGGGTTGGAACCCACCAGGTCATGACATCAACACACTGAGCTATGACCACCAGCACAGTTTTGAAAGAAATAGAAACTCTAGAGTGGAATGAAAATAATAAAGGTGTTACAAGATTTTGGTTTCAGTTACCCTGCATCTCCAATCTCCACCACTTCCTCCCCTAGATAAATCGCTGGTCTTTTGTCAGAACCCTCCAATGTCTTTCTCTTGGCTCCCCGATAAATCCTGTGACCTTCATCTCCTCCTTTGCTTTGTTGAGCCTGAGGAGCTCAGCGGCAGGCAGGCAGGTCCCAGGACCAGGCAGGCTGGCCGAGGGCCATTATCGAGCTATTCCTCCCCATTTTGTTAGGAATCCTGCTTCTCCCCTTCCGCCCACGGCAGGCAAGTTTCCCAGCAACATCACAGGGTCACTTACTACGAAGTCAAATCTGGAGTCCCACCCAAACCAACAGGATGGGAGTATTCACAAGCCCCTCGCCCACCACTCGCTGCATCCAAAAGCTCAGAACCACTACCCTCAGGCAGCAAGTCCACATGGAACCCCTCGCCCTGAATCGGCCCCAAATCCCCCAGCTCCTTCCAGCAGCTCAGATCACAGGCATTTAAAGAACATGTCACAGGACACTAAGACACAGCTATGATGAAGAGGTGCTCCCTAACCTTGGAGGTCGCCTGCTGCGACACCCCCTCCCCTTCCACTCACCCTCACGGAGGCCTCCTTGCACGTCAGACCGCGTGAAGGAGGCCCTGGGTAATGAGTGCAGCCCTGTCTGTCTGGCCCTGTTATCACCACATGTCAAAGGAAAGAGGTCAACACACCCTTCTCCCCACAAAAGCCCTGCTAGCCCTTTGTACTCAAGATCCCATTCCCTCCTGGTCTCCTCTAAACCCTGCTCCTGAAATAGTTACAAACCATTCTTAGTTTCTCAGAACCAAGAACATGTAGTTTTCCTACTGGTTTACTCCATGCCATGTAGTTTGTTAATGGTGCCCTGGAAATATTTCACTATCTTTGAAAATCCAAGGCAGCAGACCGGCTGATGTCCTTCCCTCTTTTGCTCTCAGCGCTGCACAGAGATCTCATGGCCGCTGCTGCTGGTGGGTGCAAGACGCTGGACCATGACCATGACTGCACTCTCCAGAAAACATGACCTAAAGCTCCACAACCCCAAGTTCAACGCCCCCATGGGGACGCATCCGACACCTGGAATGGTGTGGATCCCTGAGAGGGTCTCTCTAGCCAGAAGACAAGGCAGGTATGTAACGAACCCGGTCCACCCCCAAATCCCCGTCCCTCGTCTCCCATTTCTCATGTTAGCCAGTGGCACCACTGCCACTCAGGCACTCATCTAACCATGTGAAGGTCCCCTTCACATCCCTGCTATCACACCCATACTGATTCTTCCACTCATCACATCTTCGTCCACCTGCACTCCACTAGCCCATGATACCTTGACGGTGCACCTCATTCCCACTTCCACTCTCGGACTGCCCGATCCACTCCACAGAGCTGTGGGGGGGCCTCCTTGAGGATATAAAACGGGTTCAGCAAACTCAAACCAGGGGCCACATTGGGCCCACAGTCTGTTTCTATACAGCCTATGAACTAAGAATGGTTTTACATCTTTAAATGTTTGAAAAGAATCAATCATATTTCATGCCATTTAAAAACTAAATGCAATTCAAATGGCAGTGTCCATAAATGAAGTTACTGGCCCACAGCCATGGCCATGTGTTTACGAATTGTCTATGACCGACTGCTGTGTGTCACAAAAGGCAGAAGTGAGCGGTTGTGACAGAGGCCACGTGGCCTAAGGAGCCTGGATGTTTACTATCCGGCCTTTCACAGAAAAAGTTTGCCAATCCCGGTGTAGAAGATCATCTTACTCGCTTCTTAGAACCCTTCAGTGACTTTCTACTGTTTCTAGGGAAAAGCCTAAACCTTTCCGGAGGGCCCACAGGCTGTTCTTGGGAGACACTGGGCACACAGGGCAGCCCCAGGGGACCGGCCAAGCCCAGCTCCGTCTCCCCCCCCTTCCCGCCCAGGCCCCGCCCCCCAGCCCTGCACACCGTCTTCTCCTGGGAGGCCCCGCCAGTGCGCCCCACCCCCTGCTTGGCCAGCTCCAGCTCCAATGACAGTTCTCCAGGGACAATTCTCCCGTCCCCACCCATGGTTACATTAGCTCTCCCTTGGATAATTTCTCTCAAAGCATTTATCTCAACTGTATTTAAATTATAATGTGTGTAGCAGCTGGTTAAGAGTGTTGGCTCTGGAGCCACTGCTTAAGTTCAAAGCCCGGCTCAGCCACTGAATAACTGACCTTGGGCAAATCATTTCAACTTTCTGTAGCTAGGGCTGGGTTTTCTTATCTGCGATAGGCACATTCATAGTACCTGCCTCAGAGAGTTCAAGGGCGCCCCACCAGTCAGTGTTTTAAAAATACCAGCCATTACTAGCAGTGGTGGTAACTTCATTGTGGCTCCCTCACAAGACCGAAGCTCCTGAGGGCGGGAATCAGGCCTGCGACAGCTTTGTGACTAATTACACAGTGCCTGGTACCCAGTAGGGGCTTGTTTATTCAAACATTTAATGAACATCTATTTGAATATGTGCCCAAGCCACATGCTGTCCTCCTTCAACCAGTCATTTCGGCAATTTAGTCCTTTGGGGGCACTGAAATCCTCTGGACAGATGGATGATAAAAGCCTGGACTGTCCCCGCACCCCGCCGAAAGTATATACACAGTCTCAGGGAAAGCTCACGAACTCCTAGTTAAGAAACAATACTACTCCAAGCTGGCCATGCTCCCCAACATGTGACACCCAAGACGGCAGGGAACGCTCTCCCAGTGGTTCAGAGTTCACAGTGAGAACAAGGCCAACAAAAATGCCCAGGAAATTCATCCAAGTCTCTCAACCTGTACGGTGTTTCTGAAATATAAACATGAGACTTTTCATATTTGCAGCTTGCGTTTCGCGGTCCTCCTTTCCACCCGTAGCCACCTCAGTTCCAGGCACTCCTGCCCCCTGGTGTACTCGAGGCCACACAAGCTGGGCAGAAATTAACCAGCCTACATCCAGTTACTTCCCAGCACACAGAGCGGAAATTCCATAGTGTGTTCCCACTCCCACTGTGGAGTGTCATATTTTACCTTGGTGTGTTGTCCAGCTGACCAAGGTCATTCTGAACCCTCCTCTATCTTGGTGGCCACCATGGTTGAATCTTGCCATTTATGTTTTTGTTCAGTCGCTCATACAAGTCATGAACAAGAATAAAAGGAACCTATATTTTAAAGCATTTTCTTTAAAATAAACTCTGAACGGGAAGCATTTTTTCAGTCTGTTGAGATCTTGCTTCCAGGTATAATCTCTGTCTCAAATTCATAAAAATTCTCTTACAAGTTTGGACATTCTTATATAGACATGTCTTTGAAGGTACTTACGTGCCTGACTGGAAATTGAAGTCTGATTGACTGGTTTTAAATGCCAATTTCTCCCTTCAACAGCCATGACAAATACTTTCTTTGTTTTTACATTTGAAATAATTTTCAAACGATTAATTGCTGCTCACGCAGAAGTACTGGTGCTTGGTAAGGAGTACGAGGTAAGATCAACCTACTGAGAGGCTGGGCCTCACCTACACGGGTCCAAACACTGGATCTTCTCGGGGTCCTTGTGCTGGTGGGGCTCATACTTGCTCATTCATAATAATTAAACTCACAAGAAAAAAATAATTTAAAATTCCAAACGTGGGACTTCGTTGATATTTTTAGAGCATTTCAACCTGAAAAAACAGAATATACATTCCTCTCAAGTGCACATGGGACATTTTCCAAGATAGACCACGTTAGACCACAAAACAAGTCTCAGTAAATTTAAGAAGACTGAAGTCATATCAAGCAGATATAAAGGAAAAACTGATGGTTGCTGGCTGGGAGGGAGTGGGGAAGAGGGAAAGGGGCAAGGTTTTGGACGGCGTAGGTGGGTGACTGCAATGTTGCCGCAGGGATACGGGGCAGTTCTGGGAATGTAATTGATAATGTTGTGAAGAGACTATTATGTTAAGTAAAATAAATCAGTTGGAGAAATACCGTATGATCTCACTTACATGTGGAATCTGAAAAACTGAATGAACAATCGAAGTAAACAGACTCATAGATATAGAGGAAAAACTGAGGGTTGCTAGTTGGGAGGGGGGCGGGGATGGGGGGAAGGGGAAGGGATTAGACAGCATAAATAGACAACTACGATGTTGCCACAGGGATATGAAACACAGTTCGGGGAATATAATAATGTTGTAAAAATTTTGTGGCGTGTCAGATGGTCACATGTCTTGTTAGGGAGACCACTTCATGGATGGTGTAGAGGCTTGATCAGTGCACTGTACACCTGAAGCTGATGTTGTACAGTATTGTATGCCAACTGTAACTGAATATGTGGATGGTCACGGGATGTGGAGTATGCTGTGGAGGGGAGTCAGGGGAGTTGTGATAGATATGTATGATATGGGGGGGGAGTGGGGTGGCGAACTGGGGGAGGGGGGTTGTCACTTTGGGGGGTAAAGTGTATAACTATTGCATTGTGTTGTACACCTGAAACTAATTAAAAAAAAATAAAGAAAAGAAAACTATAGGGAAAAAAAAATTCCAAACGTGATTTAGATTTGGAAAAAAGCAAAATATCAGCCAGATGTATTTACGTCTAAGATATGCCAGTCTTAGGAAAGCATTTCCATTTCATAGAACTATATTAACTGCAAAAGCCAGTATCTCTGTCTCCACGTTCACAAATTATTTACCACGCCATCACGGACTTAACATCCAACTTTTTCTTTTTTTAAAGATTTTTATTGGGGAATTTGGGGAGGGGAACAGCGTTGGGGAACCAGGGAAGGGGAACAGACAAGTTTAACATCCAACTTTTAATCTTGCAAAATGCAGGATCACAGATCTTGTTAAAATACCAATTTCTGTTTCAAAAGTGCCCCAGGAGTCTCTCTGCAAGCAAGTAAGCACAACAGCAAGATAAACGGAGAAGGGGGTGCAGGGAGGTAAGGGGGCGCTACCTCAATATTAGTTCCACCACCAACCAACCAAGGACACGTAGGAGTTAATTTTACCAGCATCCTAAATCACCCTACTTCCACTTGTCCACAGAGAGCAATACAAGGTTTTAGCATCTCTGTTCTAAACTTATACCAATTTAGACTTCAAACTCAGATGTCCTCTTTTGTATCAGATGCCCAATATACATTTAAGAATATTAAAGTACTTTCTGTTTGAGATATTAACAAGTTATATTTCTAAATCAATCACACAATTCATGCTAAAGGTACCCAGCAGTCTGCACTCCGACGGTTATCAGTTTAAGACGGTACACTGTGGCAACTGTTAAGATGTAATTTGGTACTTTATGAGAAACCAGACACACAGGAATAAAGGTTCTCTCAAATGTGATCACTAACTATTTCACAATGCTTTAATTCACACCATCACGGCCAAGTTCAGTTCTGATTTATTCAAACTAAGTACAATCTACTCATGAACAATATTTAAGTTACTCACTCCTTATTGCAGACCCTAAACCAAGGAAAGTGAAGTACATTTTTGACTTCATAATCACAGGTAGAGATGGCTGTTTCTCATTTTGTGCTCAAGTTGCTGTTTTCACTTTCACCCTGATACCTGTATTTGAAAGCCATGTTAGCAGTAGTATATAGATCCTGCTATGCTGCCACCCTTGGCAATTTTTATTCCTCTTTGGGAGCCTCGCCCTTACTACGTCAAAAAACAACACACCCCAAATTGCACCACGATCAGAGGTCAAGTCAACTGGCATTGAGATATCAGAACTCTCCCCAGACTTTAGAACTGACTGCTTACTGCTCAGAATGAATGATTCCCTACTGTTCCTGGAAAACCCAGCTCCTGGCTACCTCCCCAACTTCATTTCCTACTACTGCCGCAGTCGGGTCTAGCCACCCCCGCTTCCTTTCCTGCCTCCCCATCCTTGTCTCTTTCCATGCTGCAGGGCCTCTCCACGAAGCCTCCTCTTAGACTGTGGTCACCACATCCCCTTGAACAGCATCTAGGATGCAGCCACTCTTTTGATTCAACTCTGCATAACGCTGAGCAGCTGTCTAGCAACATTCTGTACACCTCAGTTCAATAGTTCTCAAAGTGGGGTCTGTGAAGCTCTGGGGGTCCTCGAGGCCTCTGGCCCATGAGATCAAAACTATTTTCATAAAAATGCCAAGATAATATCTGCCTTTTTCACTACGTTTATATTTGTACTAATGGTGCAAAAGCAATGGCGGGTAAAACTGCTAGCTTGGTACCCTTAGCAAGAATCAAGACAGCGGATACAAACTGCAGTGGAAAGTCACTTATTTTTCACTACCATGTACTCACATTACAAAACAAAAACCAAAAAAAAAAATTCCCACTTAATAGTGTCCTTGAGGAAGCAGTAAAATTATTAATTTTACTAAATTTTGACCCTTAAGAACATATCTTTTTAATATTCTGCATGACAAAATTGGATGTATGCACACTGAAGTGTGATGGCTAGCTCAAATAGCCACTTTTATCATGGAATGGAACACAATTTTTACTTGCAAGAATGACCAACAAAAGATCATCATTTCAAATGTGGGTATCTGGCAGACATTTTCTTGGAAATCAAAGAAATGAGACTGTCACTCCACGTATAACTGTTAGCACTTTGTTAACAATCAAATCGAACTCTCAAAGGGAAATTAGGACTTTGGAAAACTTGCATCACTCACTGTGAGCTTAACAGCTTCCCATTATCTAGATTTTTCTGAGGAGACTGGTGGTGATATTAAAAAATGTGATTTAAAAAACGTTATTTTCGGGCCAGCTGAGTGGCGCGGTGGTTAAGAGCTGGCTTGGGATGCCAGCTGCCCTGGTTCGGATCCCACACAGGAGGGCCAGTGACACTGCCCTCAAAAAAAAAAAAAATAATAATAATATATATATATATTTTGAAATGTGTCAAAATGTGGAAGGATCTACATCATAGTGAACCAAAATATCCAAATGACCAATGTATGGTGTTACAAAATCAGGCATGGGTAAATCCATTCAAAGTGCAAAACAAACCAACATAGTTCAATGTAACAGAACAGAAAAATTCATCCATATGATTTCAGACTACATACTACACAACTAACCTCTAAGACCTCACCATCTCTGGCAGTTTAGGGGAGTATCAAAGACTATCCACCATTATCTGAGAAAGCTATTAAAATACTTCCCTCTTTCCCAGCTATGTACCTGTGCAAAGCGGGATTTCCTTCATATACTTCATTTGAGTATCACATTGCAATGGAGTTAATTCAGAAGCAGATAGGAGAATTCAGCTGTTTTTAAAACCAGACTTTCAAAGATACTTGCAAAACTGTAAAACATCCCATCAAAATCCCAGTTGCTTTTTTGCAGAAATTGATGACAAGTCCTTTAGGAATTTTAATGTGTATGGAAATGCAAGGGACTCAGAAAAGCCAAAACAATCTTGAAAAAGAATATAGAGGGTTCATCACATTTCCCTATTTTGAAACTTACTATAAAACTATAGTCATCAAAATGAAGTAACACTGGCATATGGACAGACATAGATCAAAGGAACAGAGTCCAGAAATAAACACATTTATGGTAGCTTAGTTTTTGACAAGGATGTCAAGATAATTCAATGAGGAAAGGACAGTTTAACAAATGGTGCTGGGACAACTTGATATCCACATGCAAAAGAATGAATTTATGCTCCTATCACCCACCACATACAAAAATTAGCTCTGAATAAATACATCTTAGACCCAAATGTAAGAGTTAAAAGTATAAAACATTTAGAAGACGACATAGTAGTAAATCTACATGGCCTTGGATTAGGCAATGGTTTCTTAGATATGAAAAGCACAAGTGACAAAAGAAAAACTCAATTAGACTTGGACAAAATTTAAAGCCTTTTGCTGTAAAAGATACCATCAAAAAAGTGAAAAGATAACCCACAGAAGAGAAATGATTTGTAAATCATGTATGATTCTACTTTGCACCCATAATGATGGCTAGACTAAAAAAGACAATTACAAGTGTTGGTGAGGATGTGGAGAAATTGAAACCAGTTTCAATCATTGATGGGCATGTAAAATGGTACAGCTGCTTTGGAAAAGTTCGACAGTTCTTCAAAATGTTAAACATGAATTTACCATATGACCTAGCAATTCCACTCCTAAAATATACCCAAGATAAGTGAAAACATGTCTACACAAAACTTTGTACAGGAATGTTCATGACAGCATTATTCACAACAGTCAAAATGTAGAAACAATTCACATGCCCATCAATTGATGAGTGTATAAATAAAATGTGTACGAATATTCAGATAATGGAATATTCTTTGGCAACAAAATGGAATGAGTTACTGATATGTGCTACAGCATGGATGAAACTTTGAAAATATTTGTTAAATGAAAGATGCCAGTCATAAAAGACCACATATGGACAACTCCATTTACATGAAATGTCCATAATAGGTAAATTCATAGTAATCAAAAGTAGATTAGTGGATGCCAAGGGGCTGAGACGAGGGGAAGATAGGGAATGGCTGTTAGTGGGTAGTTTCTTTGGGGGTAATGAAGGCAAATATGGGCAGATGTCACCCACATGGACATTCAAATAACCACCGGGACAGGAAAGTCATAACCACCGTTCAAGCTCTGATTATTCTCTTGCACAGGACAATGAATGACACTGAGAAAAGGTTAATTTCAAGCTGCAACACAAAGTGGTCACTGCAGATTCCCCCACCCACAAGTACACAACCTCAAAATGTTACTAAGTACCTGAATACACAGTTTCACATACTAATAGATTTTACACGTGGCAAATGGTTTGACCTTTAAATTTTTCCAATTAAATGTATCAGAAAAGGACAATTTAAAAATAGACAGGAAATCAGAATACAATTGGATTACATTCTATTTATAACAAATGTAATGACATCTTTCCCTATGAAGTACCCAAATCAAAGGATGCATCTTCCTTACTACGTAAAACATTTGGCAAGGCAATAATTGGAGTTCCTTTTGCTGAATTGCCTTTTATCAAGCCACAGAGTGGTTTCGTTTTCTCTCTCATGATCTTTCACATGTTTGTGATCCCCTTTCTCTTGTTAACCTCGGAGGCTGATATATGGCAAAAGACCTTTGATTATGCTCTAGTGGTTAACTAGATTATCACAGCCTCTGTAGAAGATTCCAGATTGTATTTGAAGATAGTTACCCCACACTATACAGCTTTAATTTGATTAAGTTTAGTTGCCTCCTATCATGGGAATACTTGTTTGTATCAGAAACAAAGGATGCAAGGGAGCTGGTACATTTGGCCACCGCTACAACAATTAATACAAAGCACACCCTGAAAGCCAGCTTGTGTTCTGGTGACGTGTCCTTAAAGGCTTAACATGGTAAACAACAGGAAAAAGTACTTCAGAAAAAAAGGGTTGCATAAATTACCTGAGAATTTTATTTCCCTTATTGGAAGTTTTATCAGTGTTTAAAAAAAATACAAAATTTGAAAGTCAAGTAGTAAAACAATCATAGCATTTAGTAGTTTTATCTGAAGATAAACTTAAATTAAAAAAAATTTAAAAAAAGAGAACATTCTAAGAAAGGTATGGTTTCTAGCTATGCCTTTTATTTACCACTTCTACCCCCAGTCAATGACACAATAAATCAGCATCACAAAAACACAACCTAAGAACAAATACACTCAAATTTCTCTAGTAGAGCACCATTTGCAAGCAAACATGTCAATCAACACCTGGAGATCTGAACACTGAATAATTCTCTGAAGTGTGGCTAGTGCATGGAATCAGGGAATGACTTTCTTTTTTGAGGCTGGCAAAACAAAATAAAAGACCCCCCAAACTCCAAAGTATCCTGGCTCATAACAAAGGTAAACAACTTTAAAATCAAATGCAAAGACTGGGAGTAATTTAATCTTTCCAAAATACCTTTTAACGATCACAGAAAATGGAGTACGATACAGTAACAGGACATACTGAAAGCATAGAAAACAGGGACTAGAACTGACTCTGTGTCCCACTGGATGCGAATTCAGCCTAGTATTTTAACAAGCTGTTTGTTAAAATAAACAGCAGTTTAAAATAAATGTCTGTGAAGAGAAGGCTAATAGTGGGTGACCTGTCACATCTGGGTCGTTGGGAAGGGGACGACGAGCAGGAACACACCAAGATTTCGACTGAACATAAGGAACTTCTTTAGCAAGAAGAGTGATCCAACACCAGGCTCGACTACCGAAGACCAGAATCACCGGCTCAAGAATTTCCAGGGGTAAAGGAGTCAGGCTCTTTGGCCCTTTTCGAGGTGGAATCCGGGAGCACAGGTGCCTGTCGCCTGCGACTTGGTTATTCGGAGACTGCTCTCTCCAGCTGGCGGGCCCTGCGTATCTGAGCAGACAGAGCCAGGCCATGTCACAGACCCAACTCTTCAGAAGGCGGAGGGGGACAGACAGAGAGCACAGGAGCCCGGGGGGGGTGACTGCGGCCGCCCATCACGGGCAGACGCGGGGCTCCACATGTAAAGGCCTCACTGCGATGCACGGGCCCTTACGGCCGCCGCTGTGAGCTTGAGCCCCGTCCCCCGTGCCCCCCGGATCCCTATGGCTTGGCATCACACGACAGTCACCCCTGTGACTGCTGGGGCGCCCTCCCCGCATCCCGCAGCACGTGGACGGGGAGCGATGATCAAGGCATGAGCAAGCGCGCGGTGGCTGCCGCTGGCCCCGGCGCAGAGCCTGGGCGCCACGGCGAGACGGGGGAGGGCACGGGGACCCCCGCCCCGCGCCGTCACGGACCGCAGCTCCCTGAGAGCCACCGGAGACGACAGACGTCACTCCCCAGGCTGCTGGCGGCCCGAGGCAGGGAGGGCCTCCCCGACCCACGGCCCCGCAAAGGCACGCGCGGGCGGCGGCCAACCCTGGTCGGGGGAGGGAAAGCCCCCCAAAACCAAACACAGCCAACTTTCCGATGAACTCCCACGGCCCGGCTCCAGGCCCGTGACCTTATTTCCTCCCCCCACAAAAAAAAACACGAACAGAGACAGGGCGCCGCGCGAGGAGCCGCGCATGCCCCCCGCGCCCCAGCCGGGGCCCAGCCGGGCGGCGTCTCCTTTGTTATTATTAGCCCCGCGGACTTGAGCTCGGGGCGGCCCGGCAGGTGCGGGGCCCCCCGGCGCCGCCCCGCGGCCCGGCCCCGCCGCCGTCTCCGCTCAAAATGGAGGCGCCGGCGGGCGGCGGGTTACGAAACGCGCGGCGGCCACATGGCCGCGCCAGCCCCAAACTTGGCCGCGTCGCGCCGCCCGGGCCCGCGGCGCCCGCCACTCACCCACGGACCGGTAGCCCAAGATCGCGATCTTCCGGGACTTGGACTGCGGCATCTTGGCGGCCTCTCAGGCCCGGCCCAACCACATCAACTGCGGCGGCGGCGGCCGCGCCGGGGCAGAGCGGCAGCCAGGGGCGGGGCGGGCGGGCGGCTTCGGCTCCCAGCTCGCGCGCCCAACCGCCCGGAACCGCCGGGCGGGCCCGCCCACAAACACGCCCACGTGACCGCGCGCCGCCGCCCAGCCCCCCGCCGCAGCGCCCCCGCCCCAACCGCAGGGGCCTCCCCGCCCCAGAAAGGCACACGGGCGCTGCGGGCGACGTTTTGCGTGAAAGGGGAAAAACAGGGGACGCCGAGACACCCCCCCCCCGGAAATGTCACCCCTGAAACTCGCTGCGTCACGACCCTCCCTCTGGCTTCCGCCGCGTTTTAATGACGCCCGTTCTCCTCGAGCGTTTATTGGACAACATGCGCCCGCCCGCGCGATGATGCGGCGGAAACTCCGCTTCCTATTGGACGCGGAGCTCGAAGGCGGGGCCGCTCGCCCGGGAGCTAAAAATAAAACAGGCTGCGACCGCGCGGCTGTGCGCCAGGGAGGTTTGAAGGCTTCGGAAGTCGCAGGGGTGGGGGGTGGGGGGCGGGTGGGAGGAGCGCAGAGAAGCCAGCTTCCCACGGATTGGTTAGAGCAGATTGAGAGGCGGAGCAAGCTTTGTGGGAGGCGCGGCGATTGGCAAACCGCCGAGCGGTGGGTGGACGCGCTCCCACCGAACCCTTAAAAGGCGAGAGACTCGAGGCGTGTGGCTGTGTTACCTCCTGGCCTGTGGGCTTGGCTGTGTGTCGTTTTTAAAGCCCTTTTGATATATGGGCGTGAAGTCTGGGTTGGAGGATGTAGGTGGGGACTACACGTCATCCAAGGGGCGGGGCCGGGAGGAGAATGGAAAGGGCGTTACCGCAAAATGATTTGCATTTCATTCCCCATCTGTGCGTGTCGCCGGTTGCGGTGTCAGCCCTGCGAGGTGCCGACACCGCACACAGTCCGTAGACACACTTAAAGCACTGGCTGCAGGTGGCTGGAAGCCGCCATTCCGTTGGGGCTTTAAGTCCGCCGGGCTCGCCCCCGGGTGTGGGCTGACTGCTGCAGATGCTGCTGTCTTTTGCACAAAAGGCGCACTGACAGCCCCCTTGTCCTGGTCGCCGGTGAAGAGCTTTCGGCGTGGCACCAATGTTGAGTTGCAGGGACAGCAGCCCCGGAGGCCTCGGTCATGCAAACGGAAGGGGAAAGCCAGGCCTGGGAAGCGAGGGCCTTGGGTGGGAGATTTGCAGCTGGGGAGACTCCTATGTAGCCCATGCTCTTGCCCGTGGTGATGGCTAAAAAAAAGCAGATACCCCGCTACTCTTCATGTCCCCTGCTGTCCTCCGACGGTTTGACAGTGTTGACCTGTTGTTGAGTGCGACAACAGCCCTGATGGTCATGCATGGCTGTTTTGCCTTTTCCCAGTGAACACAGAGGGGGAACCCCCCAAGAAGCTGAGCAGCAAGATTGGGTTGCTGGGTATGAAGATTTAGAGGTGACTGTCCCGTGCATACGCCTGTTGAGTTAGAACACTGGCGGTAAGGCAGAAAGCCTTTCACTGCGCCGCGCACATGCTCCTGGACTCGGGTCTGCACAGTCTTTTCCTGGGGCGGGGGGACTGGGGGTCTGCAGATGGAAGTCCTAGGCAACCAGCTGTGAGAAATGTCTTTGAAATTCTGTGTTTTATCTTTTTTTTTTAAAGAAATCAAGTTTTTTTGTTTTGTTTTGTTTTGTTTTCAGAGGGCAGTGTCATATGTGGGATCCGAACCGGGGCCGCTGGCGTCCCAGGCCAGCTCTTAACCACCGCGCCACTCGGCCGGCCCTGTGTTTTATCTTAATGGGTTTTTGCATTCTACTCTATAATTAGTTGAAATATTTAAAAAATTACTTCAGGTCTAAAAAATGGACTCTCCAGGGAAATGGCTCGTTTTTATCCTGCGCGTTTGGATGTCCCCAGCCACAGTATTTTGAACTGGTAGTACTAGGCTCCCTGGTGGGTTGTGAAATCAGCTTAGTGGGTGTTACCTTTTCATTTTTATATTTTTTTTTTTTTTTTTTTTTAAGATTTTTTTTTTTTTTTTTATTGGGGAATTGGTGGAGGGGAACAGCGTTGGGGAATCGGGGAAGGGAAACAGACAAGTTGCCGTCTTCTTGTTCTTCAATTTTAGTTGCGGAGGATGTTGCTTCACGGTTGGTATCGTCAGTGATCTTCCCGGATGAGGCAGATCGGTCGCTGGCCTCTGGATGTCGCTCATCGCGGCTATTGGCAGCTCACGCTGGCTCCCAGCCGCTCACGCTGGCTGTGGGCCACTCACTGCAGCCTATGGCAGCCCACTGCAGCAGGGGCTGCAGCCCACACCATCACCGGGGTTTGCACAGCCCAGCTCCAGGTGGAGCTGTTGTTAGCTGTAGAGGGCAGTGTCACTGGCCCTCATGTGGGATCCGAACCGGGGCCGCTGGCATCCCAAAACCAGCGCTTAACCAATGCGCCACTCGGCCGGCCCCATTTTTATATTTTTTAATAGAACAGAATGGAAAATAGTATGTTGCCTACTGTAAGCATTGTTACATGACATTTTTGTTGTGTGGATATATATTTATAGATGTGCTATATATGTATTGTGTACTGAGTTCCATTGTAAAATCTATTTCTTCCTGAGGTTGCCTCAAAAAGTTTGAAAGCACTGCCTTAGTCTTGGGAATATTAGGAGTCCAGACCAAGAAGTGCCCTTATAAAGGACAAGTTCATTCAAGAAATGTTCCAATTGTCTTAAAGCCCTTTAACATTAGTCAGACTTGGGAGTTTTGAAGATTCCTTTATTCCAGAATGGGGAGAATTTGTTTGGTTTAAGAAATGACTAGATAACCTAAAATAAATGGAATGGATGGTATGAATTCTCATAGACATAACCGATTGCAGCCAGCCCGTACAGGAGCATGGGTGGGAGAAGTGGACTTGCTTCTAAATTCAAAGTAGTTCCACTGATGAGATCACTCATTAACCTTTTAAGAAGCTGGAACTTCTGCCACCAGCCAACTTCTTCCTATTCAAGGCTGCTCTGCTTTGTGAACTCTGCATGCTAACTTCCCTCTGTGTGTTTTCTTCCACTGCCTTCTGTTTCCCTGGGAACCAAGAACTCTTTCTCCTCCATTTAAATTCCAGAGAGAGGACATGATTGGTTCAGTTAATTATCATCATCTCTTGAGCGAGAAGCTCATGCCAAACCCACAGATGGGCCAGGGAAGCTCCTGTTGGCCTAAACTGCGAGTGTTGGGTGATAAGGCAGTTAATGGCACTTACTTGAAGCTTGAGCTGTCCACTCTCATGGGATCATTCTTAACCTTCTGTGAGCATTAACAAGTCCAATGACATCTGATTTCTAGCTCCAACATTTTTTATTTTTTATTTCCGGGGGTAATATACAAAACTTTTTTTTTTCCTACCATTGAGAAAGAATGCTTGTTTTTTGACTGAAAGGACATTGATGAAATTATTTTACCTTTCATACATGTGAAAGAGTGACCCTAAATGAAAGTAGATATGAAAGTGTTTAGTTTAAAAAAAATATTTATTAAAGGATGACTGGAAAAGAACTAGACTCATCTTAATCTTGGATTAGCCAAACCACACTGATCTGTTATGTCTCACATAGGGTATTGTTCAAATCAAACAGTGCAGGTTTGGGGGATACATACCAAGGTCGTTCCATTGTGTGGTCATCTCGTTGGAGGCAAGGGGACAGCTCCTGCTCTTGTGGATGGCGTCATGGTTTCCTCGACAGGGCCTGCCCTCAGCATCCTAGTATGAGGCCATCCTGGGGAAACAAATCCCGGAGTTAACACTGGGATGAAAGAAAATCCTCTTCTCTCTGAAGCCAGGGATCAGTGTGGCCCAAACCCTGAGGTATGGAGTTGCATGGAGTGTTCCCAGAAGAAAGGAAGTGAGGTAAGCCAGCCTTAAGTCCATGGAGGGAAGCCACGCATGACGGAGGAAGTTGACTCAGAAAGGAGCTTTGAGGACAGGTTTGGGCCTATGCAGTAGTTGTAAATTGTTCTCAACTGTTAGGGGTTGAATGTACCTGCCTTCCCAAATAAGAAAAAAAAGATATGTTGAAGTCCTAACCCTCTCAGAATGTGATCTTGTTTGGGTATAGGGTTGTTGCAGAGGTAATTAGTTAAGATGAGGCTGTACTGGAGTAGAGGACCCCTAATCCAATATGACTGGTGTCCTCAAAAGAGGAGAAGAAGAGGCACAGGCACTCAGACACAGAGGGAAGACAGCCCCGTGATGAGAGAGGCAGGGATCGGAGTGATGCTGCCACAAGCCAGGGAATGCCTGGTGCTCAGAGCAGCTGAAGCAGACGAGGAGGATCCTCCCCTCGAGACTTCACAGGGAGCATGGCCTTGCTGACACCTTGATTTTGGACTTCTGGCCTCCAGAATAAATTGACGTTATTTGAAGCCACCAGTCTGTGGTACTTTGTTACAGCAGCCCTCGAAAACTAACATACCAGCTATAAAATCGTCCATCAAGTTTCATTGAAAGTTCAAATCTAGGGCCGGCCGAGTGGCGCGGTGGTTAAGCGCTGGCTTGGGAAGCCAGCGGCCCCGGTTCGGGTCCCGCTTATGAGGGCCAGTGACACTGCCCTCAAAAAAAAAAAAAAAAAAAAAGTTCAAATCTAGTTTCCGCTGGGCTGTGGATGAAATTGGCCCTCTCCTCAAGCCCCCAAGCCAGAGTGCACCTGATAGGAGCTTCCACAGCAGAGGGGCTGCCGTGCCCAGCACAGCGAGTCTTCTGAGCATCACACTGCTGGAGCAGAGCTCCTGTGCCAAAGCCTGTGCCATGACAGCACGTGGGGAGTGCTCAGGAAGACCCAAGCGGCCAATTCCTTACAATAAAACCAGTGATGGCTTGTGCCAGGAAGGCTTGGACTACATAGGTTCTTCAGATGTGCCTTAGATGTGGCATTTAGTCAGAGTGTTCATAAGCCACCCGAGGGTGTAATTACCATCGAGGGACGTAGTCACTGTTGGTTCCTTTACCCATGAGAAGGGTTGTCTCAGTGTTGGAATTTCTTTCATTGGTGTGCAGGAAAAAAAAAAAAATAGAACTTCTGTTTTTAAAACATTTTTATTTCAAAAATAAAGAACTGAGCTTTGCTAATATGTAACGTATGGGCTGACCATGGCACCCTCATGGCCTGTTTGACAGATGGTGGCATGTCATGACTGGTCTCAGCAGTGTCCTGGGTGGGACTTCTGCAGCAGGGAGGGGTTGGCAGCAGTGCCTTCACTGCTTCGTGCCCAGAATGTTATTACATACCGCTTTTCATGCGTCTGGTTCTGAGGAATTAAAGAATATACTACCTAAGTGCTGTTCAACTAAATCTAACAAAATGGTCATTGGTCTTAGAAGATCCTCCAAAGAAGCCATGAAATAATGAGAATAAAAACACAATAATGTGAGCCTGCACTAAGAAAAATGGGAGAGCCATCACCTCTTCCTTGAATGAGCTCTTTGTCAGCTATGTTAAAGGTAAACATGATAATCGAATCACGTAACAAAAATTTTTACAAAAATGTAAGAATTAACAAGAGGGGCATTTAAAATATGGATTCATGTCCACTAGCATTAATGATATAGTTAGACTTTGGTATTAGCTCATGATATAGTAATTATCCCTTAACAAATAGCAAGATGTTTCATAATTAAGCATCCAAAACACTAAGGAAGACCTTACAAATTTTTTTGCAACATTTTTTGGAAATTTCAAGCATGTATAAAAGTTAAGAGGTTAGTACATTGAGCCCCAGGCCCATCACCTACTTCAATATTTACTGAATCATGGACTATCCTGTTTCATCTATAACCTACCCACTGCCCCCACCCACCCAGGGGTTATTTTGAAGCAAATACTAGTTATCGTACTAGTTCATTCATAAATACTCCAGTATTTTCTCTGAAAGATGATTCTTTTAAAAAAAAATAACATGCCATTTTTACACCCGAACAAATAAAACTAAATATCCAGATTATTTGAATGTCTCTTAATACTTCATAATTTTAACAGTTTGCTCAAATCAGGATCCAGATAAACTCCATATAGTGCCACTGGTTTCTATATCTCTTAAGTCTTTTACTTTTTAAATTAAACTTTATTTTTTAGAAATGTTTATAGAGATGTACAGAAAAATGGCAGAGACAGTATAGAGAGTTCCCATACATCCTACACTGTCTCCCCCTTATTAATATCTTACATCAATGTGGTCCATTTGTTAGAATGAATTGCCCAATATTGATACATGAGTATTGAATAAAGTTATTGAATACATTACTATTGAATACATTATTCAGATTTCCCCAGTTTTTCCTTACTGTCCTTTTTTCCATTCCAGGCTCCATCCAGAATACCACATTACCTTTAGTCATCAGGCACAGGCTCCTCTGGGGTGTAATAATTTCTCAGAGTTTTCTGGTTTTTTTTTGTTGTTTTTTTTTTTGAGGGCAGTGTCACCGGCCCTCATATGTGGGATCCGAACCGGGGCCGCTGGTGTCCCAGGCAGGCTCTTAACCACAACGCCACTCGGCCGGCCTGAGTTTTCTTGTTTTTGATGACCTTAACAATTTTGTTTTTTATGACCTTGACCAGTTTTGCTGGTCAGGTGTTTTGTAGACTGTCTCTCAACTGGGATTTGTCTGATGTTCTCAGGTTTAGTTTGGGAGTTATGGGTCTTTGGGAAGAAGACTATGGCAGTAAAGTTGATCACATCATATCAAGGGAACATATTATGGGCCTGACTTATCATTGTCGATGTTCACCTTGATCATCTGGCTCAGGGAGTGTTTGTCAGGCTTTTCCACTGGAAAATTCCTCTTTTTCTCTCCCTTTTCATATTGTCTTCTTTGGAAGGAAATCACGGCATGCAGCCCTCACAGACGGGGGAGCTAGGCTATACTAGTTACCTTCTGTCTGAAGAATGTCCTTCAGCATTTTTTGTAGTTTCCTGGCAACAAATTTACAATGAATTTATCTGAAAATTGTCTCTACTTCATTTTTTAAAATTTGAAATAATTATAGATTAACAGGTAGTTTCAAAAATAGTACAGAGAGGCACTGTGTGCCATTTTCCGGATGGTAACATCTTACATAGAGTACAGTATCAAAACCAAGAACTTGAAATTGGTACAACCCTCAGGACTCCTTCAGATTTCACCAGGTGTGCATGTACTCATTTGTGTGTGTGCTGCTCTATTCAGTTTATTACATGTGTAGATTTGTGTAACCAAAAACACAATCAAGTCACAAAGCTGTTCCATCACCACAAAGCTCTCTATTATGCTACCCTTTTAATTCCTCTTCATTTTTGATTTTTTTTTTTTTGGGTGAACATAGAATTTTAGGAAGACAGTGGTGTGTTTGTGTTTTTAGTCCTTTAAAGATTTTCCCTTCTAGCTTCCATTTTTTTCTAATGAGAAATCAGCTATCACATTATTTCCTTCCTGTCTGCTTTTAAGATTTTCTTTTTATGTTTGATGTTCAGAGTTTGACTTTATGTTTGTGTGTCATTTTCTTTGCTTTTATGTTGTTTAAGGTTTACTGAGCTTTTTAGATTTGTGAGTTACTGATTTTGAATTTAATTTGGAAAACTTCCCAACCAGTATTTCTTCAAGTATTTTTATGCCCATATTTGCTCTCCTCTCATTCTGGGACTTCAATTTCACATATGTTAGACAGTTTGATAGTTTTTTAACCAAAAATACTGTTTATTTTTTTTTGTTTTTTTTCCCTTTCTAGTTTAATCATTAAAAACAATTCTGATAATGTATTTTTCAGGATTTTTCTAGGATTTCCATTTGGTTCTCTTTTAGTTTCCATTTCTTTCCTGAAATTTCCCATCTCTACTCAACATATGCATGTTTTCTGTAGGTTCTTTAACATACTTATTGTAGTTATTTTTAAATCTTTGTGTGCTAATTGTAACTTCTGGATCATTCATAGGTTTGCTTCCATTGAATGACGATTTTCTTGATTATAGGTCATATTTTTTTTTTTTAAAGGATATGCATATATATATATATATATATATAATTTTTTTTTTTTTTTAGCTGAGCCATTCTGCCACCTGTTGGCAGCTCAACGGCAACTCAGCTCGGGCTGGCCTCGAACCGCTGTTGCTCAGAGCTCAGCTTGCACTCTTGAGCGAGCTCTTAACCAACTGAGCCATTTGACTGGCCCTATTTATATATTTTTTTTGAGGGCAGTGTCACTGGCCCTCATATGTGGGACCCGAACCGGGGCCGCTGGCTTCCCAAACCAGCGCTTAACCACCGCGCCACTCGGCCGGCCCTTTTGTTTCTTTTCATATCCTGTAATTTTTGTTCAAGTTTTCATTTCCAAGAAAAGGCCAACTTTTCTTTGATTTCGATGGAGGAGAGATGAATTACATAAATCTCTTGAAACTAAAGGAAGTCAACCAAAACACAAAGATGAAAGGTGTGTCAGATGCTTCACTGAACTAAAAGGGTTTCTATCCTGGAGCTTAGAAAGTTGAGAGGGCTCTTACTGCTTGACCTTGAAGGAGGTGGCCCAGATGAAAAGAAAACCAACTACAGTTGATTTTACTTATTAATAGAAGAGAGAGGGGAACAGCCCGCTGGAGAGGAACCAATGAAAAGCCTTAGAGGCAGCTCTTGGCTGGAGGAAGAGAGTGGTCTGAACTCAGCGTGTTTGGTGTACAGAGGTCTTCCCTGGACGGGGCAGAGCCAGGCTTGGTCTAAGCAACTTCGCTGGTTGGATGTCAGCAGGACCAAGATCAGGGCCAAACAGGAAACTTACAAAATGGTTTGGATGTCAAAACCAGAAAAGGAAAAAAAAGGTGATGTGCTCAGATAAACCATAAGAGGCCAGCTTAAATGTATTGTGTGCAAGAAATTTTGGCTGTTATTTCCATGAGGATAACAATTTTGTTTTTGTTTTTTTAAAGATTTTATTGGGGATTCGGGGAAGGGGAACAGCGTTGGGGAATCGGGGAAGGGGAACAGACAAGTAGCTGTCTTTTTGTTCTTCAGTCTAGTTGCGGAGGACGTTGCTTCACTGGCCCATGTTGGTATCGCCATTGCGCTCTTCCCGGGTGAGGCAGATCGGTCGCCGGCCTCTGGATGGTCGCTCACCGCGGCTATTGGCCGCTCACGCTGGCTGCCGGCCACTCACTGTAGCCTATGGCAGCCCACTGCAGCAGGGGCTGCAGCCTACACCGTCGCCGGGGCTCGCACAGCCCAGCTCCAGGTGGAGCTGTTGTTTGCTGAAGAGGGCAGTGTCACTGGCCCTCATATGTGGGATCTGAACCGGGGCCGCTGGCATCCCAAGCCAGCTCTTAACCACTGCACCACTCGGCCGGCCCCAGGATAACAATTTTTAATGCAAGCATAAAATTAGTCAGCTGCCTATATAGTTCAAGAAAATTTGTCATTCAGTTGCTATATAGTAAACAGTAAAAATATTCAAACAAGACTATTTTTCTTTACACTTAAACTATTTTTATTTTTAAAATTAAATTTATTGGAGTAACTTTGGTTAATAACATTATATAAATTTCAGGTGTATAACTTTATGACATCTGTCTAGTCTAGTGTGTGCTCACCACCCACAGTCTAGTCTCCTGTCACCCTCTATGTGACCCTCTTTTATGTGACCCCCTTTACCCTCTTCATCCTTCCTGCATCTCTCTTCCCCTCTGGGAACCACCATACTGTTGTCTGTATCTATGAAGTTGATTCTATTTTTTTGTCTGTATTTTTGTTTGTTCATTTGTTGCTTTCTGTTTTATATCCTATCTATGAGTGGAATCATTCAGTTTTTGTCCTTTTCTGACTTATTTCATTTAGCATGACACTTGCAAGATCCATCTACATTGTTGCAAATGGCAATATTTCATCTTTTTTATGGCTCAGAAGTATCCCATTGTATGTATGTACGACACCTTCTTTATCCATTCACCCACAGAAGGACACTAGGTTGTTTCCATGTCTTGGCTATTTTAAATAATGCTGCAGTGAACATGGGGGTGCAGATAGCTTTCTGAATAAATGTTTTAAATTTTTTAGGTAGATACCCAGCCTCTCCAACACTTGTTATTTCTTGTCTTATTGATAACAGCATTCTCACAGGTGTGAGGTGGTATCTCATTGTGGTTTTGATTTGCATTTCCCTAATAGCTAGTGAAGTTGAGTATCTTTTCATGTATCTGTTGGCCGTTTGTATGTCTTCTTGGGGAGGATGTCTCTACAGGTCCTCTACCCATTTTTTTAACTGAATTTTTGTTGTTGTTGAGTTCTTTATATATTTTGGATATTAGCCCCTTATCAGAGCTATTGTTTGAAAATATCTTCTCCCATTCAGTCAGTTGCCTTTTTGTTTTCTTGATGATTTCTTTTGCTGTGCAGAAGCTTTTGAGTTTGATGTAGTCCCATTCTTTTATTTTTGCTTTTACTTCGCTTGCCTTTGGGGTCAAGTTCACAAAAACTCCTCTAAGACCAAGGTCTATAAGTTTAGTGCCTGTTTTCTTCTACATATCCTATTGTTTTGGGTCTTATATTCAAGTCTTCAGTCCATTAAATTTTTTTTTTTTAATCTGAGCCATCCTGCCACCTGTTGACAGCTGTTGGCAGCTCAGCCCAGGCTGGGAATTGAACTGGCGATCATACTGCTCAGAGCTCACACTCTTGAGCGAGCTTTTAAGCAACTGAGCCACTCGGTGGGCCCTGCACGTGAATTTTAATATATGCTGAAATGCATGGTTATTTTAAAGAACTTCTTTAACAAAATGGTAGATAGTAAGATTTATTTTAATTTTTCAATCTGAAAATAAAAACAAACTCCAAAACAAAAAACCAAACTATACTCATATATACAGTGTCAACATTTTCAGAGCACTTACATTAGGAAACATTGTTTCTCTTCAACCGTATGACTATACTGTATATGCCACACTAAGATTTACACAAACGATTGCATCAGCAGTCATACAGACACCATGATTTTACATTTCAGTACACAAGAAAAAAATAGACATCTTCCCGGCACTTTGTTTCCTTAAACTGCTGTCTGTTCCCAGGCCAGCAGAGCAGGCTTCCACGCGTGCTTTTAGAAACTTCAGCTTTGAAATCCCAACAGCGGCTTTCTTAGAAGTCACATCCTTTCCAGATCCAAACTTAAATAATGAGAAATCTGCTACTTAAAAATAACAACCAATGGTTTATTCATGGGCATGGTGATGTTTACCCACCAAAAGATGTGTAAAAAAAAAAATTGCATGAAAGTAAAAATAAATAAAGCTGTTGTAAAGCAGTCTCATTTACACGATAGTTCAGAACACTTAGACATAAAACTGTCATTAAAGTTTGAAAAAGTAATGATCTTCAAATTACAGCTGTTCAAGAAATCTAATGAAAACAAACTGATTTGGTAAAGGTTCAAAGACGTTCGCACTCCAGCATAGGGTCATTTCACACAAGTACACGCTCCCTCTGCGATGGGCAGTAGTGATGACATACCGCTGAGTTCTGACATAAGGCACTAGGTCTGAATATGCCATCCACTCACCTTATGTCACGTTACCTGTCACATACCAGTGAATTCTTTGAAATGAAGAATAATAAAACATTTCAGGATACAGTGCACTTAAATGACATACAGCATTTGAAAACTTTCAGACAAAGGTCTGAAAACAGTCTTTTAATGCAAGCCCGAATCTTCAAACACCGTCTTTTTATTTTTTTTATGCTTAGTTTCAGCATCACTGGAAAAAAATACCCATCACTAAACCCTGATATACGTTCTCAGCCACCTTCCTCTCTTCTATTGCGGGTTCATGAGGCAAAGCGTGACCCAGAATCTTTGTTCAAGTTCTCCTCCAAGGGCTTGTCCATCACAGCAGTCATTCCGCTTCCGGCTCCTTTTGTTTGGCACCTGTCAGAGGGAAAAGGGAAGTTTCAAAGCACTATGACAACGTGTTGCACGCCCTTCCTGGCGGCAGCAGGGGTTCCCCACCTGGGTGGTTCCGACAGACCTGGTGGGGGGGCCTCAGAAGGAAGTTCCAGGGGCTGGCGGGGGAGAGGTGGGCTCCCAGCTCCCGAGCCACACCCACCATTACTGCTGCATGTGTTTAAATCCGTATTATATACCGTAATTCTAAATATGCAGGATTTAATTTAGAAAAGAGGAGGGTTCTACTAAAGTATTTTTAAAGAAATATGTATTTACGTTTTAGTGAAGGTACAAAGTATTTTCATTGTACATAGTTGTAAAAGTGTAAAAAAAAAAAAGCATCTTAACATGTTTCCGGATAATTGCACGTAACACCTCCTCGTATCTGGCCAGGATATTTTAAAATGGGTTAGTAGGGAAAGCTACTGTTTTTCTCATCACAGCAGCTTCTCACATATTTCTCATCAGACACCAGAAGACACTAGACTTTTGAAAGAGACTAACAGTCTATTTTAAAAAGGGGCTAAAAAACTGTTGCTACCACCATCTCTGCTTACTCACTGGTTGCATGTGTAGACACTCAGGTTCATCTGGAAAGGGTGAGTTAAGTCTGACAATGAACTACTAAAAACTTGAAAGCATATTATATTGGATCTGTACCCTTTGTGGGGAATTGTCTGTAATTCGGTGAGACGAATAACTGCTGGATGCTTTCTAAATGTGCCTCTTACAGATCATTCCACACACCTCACCCTGCAGTGCTCTTCCTGGGTATGACTTATTGTGCACAAACAGCTTTCAGGCACGTTTTTGGTTTCAACTCGGAGTATCTTTGAAGGGACAGAGGGCTGTGACACCTGCGCACTGTACAGCTGAAGGCATGGAGGCCGAGGGCGAGCAGCTTGCCCACACTCAGCTCTCGGGGTAACGAGCCAGGCTCGCCAGGCTGGACCCCTAGCTTGAGGCTCATACCGGGCCAGCTCCCATGCCCAGTGAAGGCAGGCAGAGCTGCTGAGGGGACACGGGCAGTCCCTGCATTCCAAGTGAGTTCTCCAGGTGTTCACTGGTTACCCAGTCATCAGGAACACGGAGCGTTTTCCTAAATAAATGGCGTTACGCACACGGTGTTACCCCCATCTTTATGACATCATCTCTGATAACAGACACTTCAGATGCCAGCTGTGCAACCAGTTCCTCCCTGGAGAAGAACACTGACAACTGACTTTTTGAAATATCGACTCTGGATGGAAGTTTAAACTCATTTAGCCCAGCGTTCTTATGCTCCACTGCAGGGAGGCAGTTCCTGTTCTCAGCTAAATGGGATGCTTTCTCACCTGTTCTCAGCTAAATGGGATGCTTTCTCACCTGTTCTCAGCTAAATGGGATGCTTTCTTACCTGTTCTCAGCTAATGGGATGCTTTCTCACCTGTTCTCAGCTAATGGGATACTTTCTCACCAGTGGCCAGGCTTCCTTTGGGGTGGGTATCTTTAGGTTACAGGTCGATAGTAAAAACTAGTCTTAGCTGGTTTGATTTCTGAACTCAAGAAAATCAATACGATTGTGCACGTACACTTTAATGATTAACTTCTAAGAGTTCAAAGTGCACGTCACTCAGTCTCACTCAGGCCCCGTCTCGGCCTGGGTCTTAGCCTTGGCCTGTGCTGCCCAAGGCTGCACTGTTTGTACCAAATGGAGGTGGGGCGGGGAGGGGACAGGAGCAAGGAAGGCAGGGCTGCCAGTGGGACCCAGGGGGACCCAGCCCCCCTTCCCTCCTCCCCCGAGCGCTGGCTATGAGTGAATCTGGCAGACAATGAGCTCAGCTGTCAGGCCGTTTGGTAGTTAATGTAATTTCCATACACTATTCATAAGAAACATTTTGTGTTTAGGTCTTTTGCTTTATAGACTTAAAACACTAGAAAGCTTATTTTCTTTTCAATAGAATTTCCCTCCTGTTTTCCACTTAGTCCTAAAAATAAAGCCAAATGGAAGAGATCTTAGCTTTTTAATGGAAAAGGTGATGAAGAACCTGGCAGTGAACCCTCGATTGTTGGGGCCCTGACAGGATGCTAAGTCAGAATACTCCCTATAAACTTTTCTCTCTCACCCTCGTAGAAGAGTAGAACTTCAAAACCACAAAGAAAATGCAAATGGTTTACAGAGTGATGCGAAGAAAGCCCCGACTAGTAGGTGGGAGGTGGAGAAACAGCTGCCTGCTGCCCTAGCTCAGTGTGAAGGTCAGAAGGCGAAGGTCAGAAACTGGCGTACCTGGAGGTGTGAGGATCAGGGCTTGCAAGATATCTGACAGGGAAATAATACCCACGATACTATCTGCCTCGTTTACCACCACCAGCCGATGGACCTGCAAACAAGTGAAAAGGGGCCATATGAGAAAGTTTCAATACAAAGTTTTAAAATGGATAATCAGAAAAAGCTATCTTTCATACACTGTAGAATGAATCCATCCCACAAATGACAGAACGTAACAGCATATAGAAAACCCTATAAAGATTTTCAGCTCTAATGTTGAAATAATGCTGATTTGCTTGACTACTTTTAAGAAAAACTAGCCAGCCTTGTCCTGGTTAAGTTTTCAAATTTCAAATATTAGTGTATGAAAGATACAACTCAAAACATGAAGTACAATGTAGCTATAATATTCTCTTAAACAGTTTTAATTTTTTAAAGTATCTGTTTCTGATAAGTACCACACAGTTTTACATGGGGTGGGGGGTGGGGGGGGGAAGAAGTCCAAATGAGCACTGAAACTAACAGGTCACTGCCCTTACAATGTTTATTTTTTAATTGTGTCTTTTCTCTGTGAAGTTCATATATTAATAAAGGATAAATGAAGGATAAATGAACCATAATAAAGTGAAATGGATTATATTCACATCTCTTTACTGGAAAGTCTTTTATAAATGAGTGGGGCATGTTTTGAGGTATTATGGTAACAGAGCATCCTTAAGGCAGCATAGGAATGAGAAAGCATCAGCCTTCTTGGGTTTAAAGCTTTAGAACTCATTTCCGATCCATTACCTTGGAGAGCCTCTTCTCCATATTGAACAGTTTAAAAAGCCCCTGCCCTCGCTAGTACACAATGGGGGCCCATAGGAAGGAGATGGAAAGAGGGGGAAATTGTTTTTATATTTTGTCTTTTTTTTTCACCGAGCCCCCAACGCCTCTCCCCTTTGGCGACTATCAGCTTGTTCTTTATAAGTCTGTTTCTATTTAGTGTAGTCATTTGTTTTGTTTTTTTCAGATTCCACATACAAGTAAAATCATATGGTATTTATGTTTCTCTGATTTATTTCACTTAGCATAATACTGTCTAAATCCATCCATGTTGTAGCAAATAGCAAGATTTCAATTTTTTTCATTCTTTTTTTATTGCTGAATATTCCATAGTCTGTATGTGCCACATCTTTAGCCATTCATCTACTGATGGACCCTCAGGTGGCTTCCATATTGTGGCTATTGTAAATAATGCTGCAATGAACATGGGGGTGCATGTATCTTTTCAAATTAGTGTTTTGGATTTCTTTGGATAAATGCCCAGATGTGAAATTGCTGGGTCATAAAGTAGTTCTAATTTTAATTTTTTTGAGGAACCCCTATACTGTTTTCCATAGTGGTTATGCCGATTTGCAATCCCACCAACAATGCACAAAGGTTCCCTTTTCTCCACATCCTCACCAACATTTGCTGATATTTTGATGATGGCCATTCCGAGAGATGTGAGGTGGTATCTCATTGTAGTTTTATTTACATTTCTCTAATGATTAGTGACGTTGAACATCTTTTTGTATGTCTATTGACCATCTGTATGTCCTCTTTGGAGAAATGTCTATTTAGGTCCTCTGCCCATTTTTTAATTGGATTGTTTGGTTTTTTTTTTTAGTGTTAAGTTGTATGAGTTCTTTATCAATTTTGGATATTAACCCATTATTGGATGTATTATTGGCGAATATGTTTTCCCATTCAGGTTGTCTTTTCATTTTGTTGGGTGGTTTCCTTTGCTGTGCAGAGCTTTTTAGTTTGATGTGGTCCCATTTATTTTTTTCTTTTGACAACTGCACTTGCCCAAGGAGACAAAAAAAAAAAAAAGATTGCTAAGACCAATGTCAAAGAGTTTACTGCCTATGATTTCTTCTAGAGTTTCATGGTTTCCAGCCTTAAATTTAAGTCCTTAACCTTTGTAGTGGCTTTTTAAATGACTGAATTGCTCTATTTATTATTTGTCTATACCTGTGAGATGTTTTTCCTTTTTCCTATTTTCTTATTTCTGCTTATGGACTTTCCTTTTCTGCTAAAAAAAAGACACTTTAATATTTTTGGTATAGGTAATGAACTCCTGTAGTTTTTGCTTGTCCAAGCAAACTATCTCCTTCCATTCTGAATGATAACCTTGCCGGGTAACTTCTTCTGGGTTGTACGTTCCTTTCTTTCGGCTCTTTAAAGACGGCCTAACACCCCTTTCTGGCCCCTGAAGTTGCTGCTGAGAAATCAGCTGACAGCCTCATGGGGTTTCCTTTGTATGTAACCAGTTGTTTTCCTCTTGCTGCCTTAAAAACTGTCTCTTTATTTTGAACGTTTGCCATTTTAATTACAGTATGTATTGGTGTAGATCTTTGAGTTCATCTTATTTGGAAAACTGTGCTTCCTGGACTGGGATGTCTGTCTCCTTTCCTAGGTTAAGAAAATTTTCAGCCATTATTTCTTCAAATAAAGTTTCTGGACCTTTCTCTTTCTTCTTCTGGGATCCCTGAGATGTGAATGTTTGTAAGCTTGATGTTGTTCCAGAGGTTCCTTGAATTATCCTCATTTTTAAAAATTCTGTTTTCTTTTCGCTGTTCTGACTGCTTGCTTCCACTAGTCCGTCTTCCACTAGTCCGCTGTTCTTCGGTATTGGCTAGTCTGCTGCTGAGTTCCAGTATTTGTTTCATTTCAGGTAGTGTATTCTTTAGTTCTGCTTAGTTCTTTATTACACTAATTCTTTGTTGACATTCTTCCCTTTCGCTCTCATGTTTGGGGAACATCCTTATGACGGTTTCTTTGAATTCTTTATCAAGCAAATGATTTATCTTCATTTCTTAGGGTATTTTTTCCCCCCTTGGGAATTTTTCTTCTTTCTTCATTTCAGACATTCTGTCTTTTCATTTTGTTTGACTTTCTATGTTAGTTTATATGAATAAGACAAAAAAGCTCTCTCAGTCTTAAAAAAGTGGCCTGCGTGGAGGCAACCTCCGTGTGGGCTGTGTGCGGCCGGGGGCTCCGGCAAGCTGGCAGGAGCCAGGTGGGCCGTTACGGCACGGGGGGCCCGGCAGCCAGGCCGGCGCAGCTCTGGGCAGGGGACCGGGGCTGTGGTGACGCCCTGTTGATCCTGCTTGCTCCCTTTCCTCAGAGCCAAATGGCTCTGGGCAGCGTGGCTGGGAACGCGCTGCGGTGACCCTGCAGGTAGGCCAGAGCGCCGGATGGAGCTCCTGCCTGCCCTATCGAGGAGAGGGGGACACCGCCGGGCGCTCACTGGCACTTCGGGACGGCTCCTGCAGTGGCCCCGCCTTCTCTGCTCCGCCCCTTTCCTTCGTCTGCCGTTCAGAAGCTGTTCAATCAGCCCTCAGTTGGTACTCAGGAGTAACTGCTCTATGCAGAGGTGTATATTTCAGTGCTCGTTGGAGGGGGCGAGTTCAGCAGCCTCTTACACTGCGGCCATCTTGGACCTCTCTGTATTTTGTCTGTAATGATACTGTGCTGATGATGCTTTTCACATTATCGCTTGCTTTAGGTTAAAAAAAAAAAATCACTTGGGCCGGCCGAGTGGCGCAGTGGTTAAAAGCTGGTTTGGGATGCCAGCGGCCCCGGTTCGGATCCCACATAGGAGGGCCAGTGACATTGCCCTCTACAGCTAACAACAGCTCCACCTGGAGCTGGGCTGTGCGAGCCCCAGCGATGGTGTGGGCTGCAGCCCCTGCTGCAGTGGGCTGCCATAGGCTACAGTGAGCGGCTGGCAGCCAGCGTGAGCTGCCAATAGCCATGGTGAGTGACCATCCAGAGGCCAGCGACAGATCTGCCTCAACTAGGAAGAATGCAATGACGATACCAACATGGGCCAGTGAAGCAATGTCCTCGGCAACTAGACGGAAGAACAAAAGGACAGCAACTTGTCTGTTCCCCTTCCCTGATTCCCCAATGCTGTTCCCTTCCCCCATTTCCCCAATAAAGTCTTTAAAAAAAAAAAATCACTTTTTTATTCTCCCTGATGGTAACACATGCTCACATGAGAGCCCAGGAACAGGGAGGGACTTGGGCACACCAGAGCCTTGTCACCGAGAAACAGCCACTGGCAATGCTGAGGTGCCTGTCTTTCTGGCCGCTTTTCTGTGTATGCGCACGTGTATTAACACAAAGAGGTTCTAGTGAAACACATTAAATCTGTGACAGCTGACGCTGCGGGAGTCACGTCAGAAGAGGATGGGGCAGGGAGGGAGTCTAACATACACGGTAAACAGGGTGGGGTTTCTATCATGATGACGCCTGAGATGGAGCCCACACCCTGACGCAACACACTACTTCACATAGAACTTTCAGAAAGCCCGTTATTACCCTAAAAAATCGTCAGGTACTTTTCTCCTTGGACTGTATCTTGCATTTCTAACAAACAGCATCCAAGCAGACTCATCGTTATGAATTGCTTTGCCTAATTAGGAGGTGTTCCAGAAGGAACACGGCTGCATCCTTTAGTCCTCAAGAGTGATGAGCGGAATAATACCCCTCTCCTGTCCAACAAGAAGGAAAAAAATGACTTGGGGAATGGGGATTCTGAATTAGATATGCTATGCAATTATCTCATGCATCTTTTATTTAGAGTGTTAGGTAAAATATACTGAAAACTCCAGCAGGCAGTAAGACTAATAGGACACGAGTGCCGAGGGTCAGTAGATGAAGTTACTGGACATTTACCATTTATCTGAATCAGGAGAGAGAGAGAGAGAGAGAGAGAGAGAGAGAGAGAGAGAGAGAGAGAGAGAAAGAGAGAGAGAGACTTTTTTTTTTTTTGAGGGCAGTGCCACTGGCCCTCATATATGGAACCCAAACCCGGGCCGCTGGCCTCCCAAGCCCGCTCCCAACCACCGCGCCCCCCGGCAGGCCCGAGAGAGAGACTTGTAACTTTAACCAGCTTGCAGTATGGCTGGGGGGGGGTGGTGCAGCCCTCTCACCTCAGCTCTCACTATTCTATCCACAATGGTCTCCAGTATATCCAGCTTACTGCACTTCACGACGCCCTCGAAATACTGTGAACGGTGCTGAAGTGCCTGCGTCACTGTGATATCTAAGTTATTGTATGTTTTTTCAGCAGCAAGGTTCTGTAATAAAGTAACAGAATGAATTATGTCCTCTCATTTCCATTCATATTAATGGAAAAAATTCGTACGTTTAAAGCAGCCTGATTTTTAAGTGCATTAATGTTTATCTTAATTTAGTACCACCATATCAGCTTATAACATGCTATTATCTTATCAATAATGGTTAAAGCTTACAAGGTATACCTTAATCATGAAGCAACCTTGTTGAGTTCTGGCTGCATGTGCTTTCCAGGGTGCCTCCCCATTCTTACCCTACAAGGCTCTATACCTGAACGAATCAAGTCTTTTGAGAAGTGGCCTAACTAATACAGGGTGAGAGAAGCACCACAGGCTGGGAACCTGCATCAGTGGATCCTCCCTACGAGTCCCTCAGGGTTCTGATTCAGCTACTTAGCAGGTCCCATTCAACCGAATTCCAGTAAGCATATATACATATATACACATATATATATTTGGTGTCTATTATGTTAAACAGAATAGGATGAAACAAGAGGGTCTGAGACAGCTGCAAAAGAATACTTCATGCAGGGGTCAATATTACAGCAAAAAATGGTGTTCACATTGGGACTATCAGGGTTTCAGCTCCCTTTCTTAGAAATAATGTAAAACTTGAAGGAAGTGCATTTAAAATGAATGGGGAAAAAAAAGCGTCGAGTGGGAAGATACAGCACCAAAGTCAACCTAGTAGATTTAAACCAGGGATTAAAAACTAGGACTTTACATAACTCTATTTAATATTTGCTGTCTTCTTTAGAGAAGTTGTTGCCAATCATCAAACAATGGATGTATATGACCAGGGGCCTACAAGTTCACGTGTGTGCTAAGCACATGCCTCTTGGCTGAATAAATAATGTCTCCCATGTAGATGTATAACCATTTAAAATACAAAATGCTACTAATAAGTAATTCATTGCTAAACCAATGAATTTTAAAAGTACATTTATCTATGGGGAGTCTATAATATCCTCACACTCAAAAGAGCTAAAAATCATAAAATTAGGAAAAAGTACAAAAAACAGATTTAATGTTTTAAATGCATTCTAGATGACAGATTTAACAAAATTAAAAATACTTACAATTACATCAAATTTGGAATAAATATCTACAACTTTTCCTAAAAACGAAAAAAATATATGTTAGGAACATGTCTTAGACACAAAAAAACAAAGTTTAAAATCCATCTTAACTAGGAAATCATTAGGAATTACTTATCGCTAAGTGAACTAAGCTTGTCTCTCTCTCGCTCTCTCTCTCTCTTGTTTTTTTTTTTAGCTGAGCCATCCTGCCACCTGTTGGCAGCTCAACGGCAACTCAGCTAGGGCTGGCATCGAACCGCCGTTGCTCAGAGCTCAGCTCGCACTCTTGAGCGAGCTCTTAACCAATTGAGCCACTCGGCTGGCCCTTATGCTCGTCTCCTTTTAAATGGACATGAAATCGTGTCTTAATGGAAAATGAGAAAATAAGCCAGTGTAAGATTCTTATTATCCTGAGTGCTCCTTGGTGCTGAATTTATTCAGTTCACCTAATTTTCCGTTACCCCCACTTATCTCCCGTGCACGGTCATTTAGCAGTAACTGTACCCTGGTTCTGGCGAAACACTGACCTGACTCGTCCACAACAGGCAAGGCGGACACTCGTCTTTCCACGAAGACGTTCAGGGCTTTAATGATGGGCGTGTCCGGGTGTATGAAGGCGATGTTGTGGTAGGTCCCGATTCCAAGCGCATCCAGGTTCTGCTTCATGAAGGCAGGCTTTGGCATGTCAGACATCTAAACGGGAGGACAGACACAAATGCTGGAGAGCCCACACCGACCTTTCCACGTCCACATGTCCACACTTGAATGAAAAACTATGTGCAACAAGTTAAAGTTTAGTCTTTCCTAACAAGCTACCTGGATGTCTGAATATGAAAACGTTACATAGAAGAATTCTCTTTTGTTCAAACCAGTTTATGTCTGTTATATTTAACTACTCAGTAATATGTTGCAAAGCTCTAACACTGTAACATTTTTCCCTTTTCTTCACCTACTCAAAAAGAGGACAGAAAGGAACAACAGGTCTACTTGGAAATTAAGACCCAGAACTCATCGAGAAGCCTTTATTCTTAATTATTCATGTTAAATTACTGGTCTTGTGGCTCATCATTAGGCAATATTTTTTAGGAACCCACACACTTCCCACCCAAGTGTTTGATGGTGGCTGCCTGAGCTGCTAAGCTAGTCCTCACACCATCCCACCTCCACATCCTGAATTCTCCTTTGGAGGGCTCCCATTTTTCTCTACTAGGAATAAAGGACAAGCGAACTGAACAATGAAAAGAACCTTTAAAAGTTAACTTTTTTTTCCCCTATGGCCTGTTTTAAAGGAGGAGGGAGAAATTAGAAGACAGAAGTCTAGGATCATGTTTGACTAAAACAAAATAAGGTCTATGGTTTCAAAAATCCACCTTTTATAAAGGGTATAGTTGATTCCATCCTCCTGGTATACCTTATAATTATCAGGAAAAGATGAACAATTAGAAGAAACAAAATGTTCAAGTCAAAGAGCTCATTAACATTCAAATCATGAGACTCCTAGAAATTTAGAGAAAAAGAAAGAGACCTATTAGGTCACCGGGGCCATCTCGGTACAGGATAACCCATTTCCTGCTGTATGCTGAGGCTCACTGTCACATATCTCCAAGGGTAATGCTACATTTTCTCAGAAAATGACTTCACAATCCAGTAAAATATCAGGTTGAAATTTCTTTAAAATTCTGTGTTTTTATCTGAAAACCTCTAGCTGCATATTCTAATTACCATGTTGGCCCAAATATAAGACAGTACCGGCACAGGCCACCTCCTTGGCTTTTTATAGGAGGGAAAAATACCCAAGGCCTGTCTCAAACTGTCTCTCCTCTTGTGTAGCAGTGTGGTGTGGAAATAGTCTGGAAACCTGGGCTGGAAACTTAGTGCCTGGGAGACTTGGGGTGTGTTTAGCTCTCTGAGCCAGGCGCCTCTGCACAGAGATCTAACACGCCGGCTGGCAGGACTGCTGGCAGGGCTGCTGCTCAGACGCTGCACCACCACCAGGGGTGACATGGCAGTTACTCAACTTCGCTTAGTCTCATCACTTATAAAATGGATTAATAAAAATACCTACCTGAGAGAGTGGTGGTGAGTTTTAGACTTACCACGAGAAGTGCCTAGGACAGTGTTTGACTTACTGTAAATGCTCAGTAGTATTGGGCTCTCATTATTAATATTATTTTACAGTGATGACTCTAAGGGGTAACTGCGGTAAGAGCCCAGTCCCGCCCCAGGCATTAATGAAACCTCAAGACTGAGGCGACTGCATTTGCAGCCCACAGCAGACCAAGCGCCTTGCGTGACAGATGTGAAGTCTGACCAACGATATCAATATGTCCCTAATTCTTCTTTTCTAGACTGCCCCTTTACCAAACTTCATGCTTTTCTGAAAATAACTCTTCTGCTTCCTATCTTCTTAGCATTTATTTATACATGAAGAGTGTTATTTTTACACATAGACTATTATAATATAGGACTCTTTGATGGACAGGTTATTTCTCCCAATAACTAAGCCCTCTGAGAGTCTGTCCAATGGAAGCGGGCGATGGTCTAGGACAAGGAGCTCTGGCCGCTTACATCACCAGGATGCTAGTCTATTTATCTGAAGCTGTGGAGAAGGACATGGGAACTAATTGGATATCGACTTTTAGTGTCCATTAAATTGTTTTTCCAAAAAAAGACTCTCCAAATGATCTCTTCTGAACCATGAATGAAGACTCCTACTGGTTCTAGTTGGCTAATTACTTATAACCTCAAATTGGGTGCATGTAATTAAAAGGAAAAAATTAAAGCCCTCTTGTAAACATTCTGGTCCTTTTTTTTAATACAATGCCGATCAAAGGGGTTCTAAATTTTGGATGATTATGAAGCTATCTCATTTCAAATGCAGTTGAGACAACCTACAGAAAATATAGCCCTAATTTGGACCAACATGGTAGTCTCTGGCCAAAATTTTATTTGCTTTGGGCTTTCCTCTTACTGCTACAGTTAATTAAGAAGTTAATTCTGGGGAACAGTACTTTTTGAATATATGTTTCCAAAACCATGATACCCATAAAGCATCATGAGGAATTTGCTATAAATATTGGGCTCAATTTTTCTTGTATAGCAGTTCCATAATTAGAGTGACCTGCAAATTGCTTTATTTCCCCTATTTTAGGTGAGAAAAAATTCTAATTTAAAGAGAGAATTCCATGTGTTTTTTTTATAACTTTGATACTTGCGATGAAAGGTGATTGCTTTTTAATTGGAATCAGCTTTGAGAATGTACAATTCAAAAGTAGTTAAGAAACTGAAGTTTAGAAGTGGAGACTCAAAACTCATCATTTCTTCTACTGAGGGAAACAGGAGCCAATTTACTTGAAGGAAATTAAAGTAGGTGCAACCCGTGTCTTTGGAAACACTGAAAACTACTTACAAAAAGCTGGAGAAACTTGAGGATTCTTTTGTGGGTAAGTATGTAAAGTGCATTCCCACTGAGAGGATCAATAACTGGCAATCTGTGGATTTTATTTTTGATCAACGAGTATACAGCATCGAAGAGGCTGCGGGAAAAGCCGGTAAGGTTGTTAGGAGGCTTCAGGGAAAGAGGGAAAACTCTGGACCACCCCTGCTTTAAAAGCATTTGCAGCATTTTTATATGACAATAATAAAGGTTGGTTGACTTAACACAGTGTTTCGGAAAAGTTTTAAATTGGAGATCTCAGTAAATTTTCCTGAGTTGTTTCCGCCATCTGTGTCAATTGAATCTCACATACAAGTGTGGGCTACAAACCTTTGGCAGTTTTTTAGTAGTGCGTTTAATGCTTTTAGTTGAGAAATGACCAAAGCTATCCTCGGGGAAAGCTAGCGGAAGCCCCCACAAGCTAGTGGGGGACTGGCCGCTTCCCTGCTCGGCCAGCCCACTTCTGGGCGCTCTGGCCTCTCCTGTGACCGCCAACCAGGGGGCGTGCTGGGTGTATCTGTCTCTTGGGACTTGGAGATAAAATAAGAAAAAGCAGGATTTCGCTAGTGCTCCTGTTTTAAGAACGCTTCGAGACAACTCTGGGAATGTACGAGAGCTGCCCAGAAGGCCTGGATCAAAATGTATGTCTGTTGGGCCGGCCGAGTGGCGTGGTGGTTGAGCACTGGCTTGGGAGGCCAGCGGCCCCGGTTCAGGTCCCACATGTGAGGGCCAGTGACACTGCCCTCAAAAAAAAAAAAAAAAAAAAAAAAAAAAGTATGTCTGCTAGAAGACTCCTGAGAAGGGCCCATTCCTCTGACCGCGTCTGGACCACTGTCTAAGGGCCTGATTTTTCACTTCAGTTGATGTCAGAACCTCTGGGGAGTTGTCTTACTGCACATTCCCAGGCACTGTCCTCTAAAGGCTGATTTAATAGGTCAGGGAAGAGCCAGGAATCTGCAGTATTAACAAGCTCCCTAGATGGTTTCTGCTGCGGGGATCTGGGTTTTAAAGCTGCTCAGTCTGACCATCTTCCTAATCCATTTTTTTAATGGCTGTGATTTCTATTGTCACTAGATTTACTGAGTTTAACATTTGAAATTAAGGAGGCTGGCCCTTATCTAAGTAAAAAAAAAAATCAATTAATCATGGTAACAAAGCAAATGAATTCTGAATGAATGAATGTTTTCAAAGGAGAAAAACTTTACAAGGTTACCTTGCATCTGGAGATATATTCACTAATGGCTTAAATGTTTCTTGTAAATAAAGTTCTGTATTTATAGAAAGAAAATATGCAATTAGTAACACATTTGCTGTTTGCAATTATTACATAAATTATAATACTCTTCAAGTTATTGATAATTAGAAGGATTAAAAACCCAAATCAAATTTAACATACTGAAAACTACTCTGTTATACTTATGGCTATTTGAAACAACTACCAACTGTTTTCAGAATGTTGCCTTTGTGGAAAAATTAAATATTCAGAAACAGTATTACAAGAGATGTAAAAATCAGAAGAAAAGTGAAGAAATCTGATTTAAAAAAAAGCAATACCAGCAGAGGTCACTAGAATTCCACCAAGATACCATCACCTTCAAGAGATGAAGTATTTATGAAACCCTTTAACACTAATTTTTGTAAGTTAAAAAATAAAAGTTATAACAGACTTTGTTCTTTAGTTTTATTTTACCAAACTAATGCTCAAAATCTACTGCATCTTGGGGAATCTTTGTAGTATGTTGGAGTTATCTTTGTAAAGATCAACTAGACTGAGGTTTCTATCTAGAAGGCATTCAAGGATGTCTTGACATTGCTATTACTACCGAATAGCCATGTAATGTCAAAATGTAAATGTACTCAATCAACATTACTTATACAGTAGAATTTGATCAGAAATGTCTGTCTTGGGGCCGGCCGAGTGGCCTGGTGGTTAAGCGCTGGCTTGGGAAGCCAGCGGCCCCGGTTCGGTCCCACATATGAGGGCCAGTGACACTGCCCTCAAAAAAAAAAAAAAAAAAAGAAGTGTCTGTCTTGGTATTAAGTTACATATTCACTTCATAATAGGCAGTGCTAAGATATGGACCCTATGTCAATGTACTATATTTAGGAATCGATAAAGCCATCAAATCATATGGAATGAAAAGAGCCCTCGTCCTTTAGGGGATTCTAACCGATGTCCAGGTCTCACAGCCACCCACAAAGGTTGCTCATCATACCAAGCAGATCATGGGGGGTACAAAGCTAAATTTGAATTTTAAATTCAGAATTTCCCTCCATTTCTATCCAGGCTTCTCCCTGGACACCTACAAGAGGAGGTTCGCACCCCGGCCTGTATCTGTGGGTTCCTGCTGACACGTCCCCTGTCCCCTCTCCACCAATCCAGCAGGATGGGTCTCATTAAGACAAAACAATTTCACAATTGTGAAATTAGAATTTAAAACATGGCTCCATCTCAGAAAAGGGGATTATGATTATAAAGCGTGCACTTCAGGGTTACAAACAAAAATAAGTCACCTTGAAGTTGTTTTCATGTTATCTGATGCAAATCATCTAGTTTAAGATTCACTTGTCCTGTCTTTCTCCATAATTTGTAAAGAAATAATTAGTAAGAACAGAGCCTTGTTTTTGTTAATATCAGGCATTCCTTTGGTGCGTTTTCTCTACCAAGGCACATTTTGAGGGAGTAATACTTAGTGAATGGTGGCTCCACGGGGGTGGAGTGCTGGTTAGCTTACTCATCTTCTCACTCCCAGTCCTAGTATAAAGACTTACTACAGCTTCTCTATAAACTTCCATTAAACAGAGAGGATAATATGTACAGTAGTGTGGCATGCTATCAAAACTAAGGTAGAAATAGTGTTTTAATTAATGTGGTTTATCATTAAGCGGAAAAAAGGATCTGTGATATTAAAACATTTTTATACAGAACTTTTTTTCTGATATTAAAAGATTTTAAACACCTAACAGTACTTACCCCTCCATGTTTCAATTTTATGTTCTTCTAATTCATAAATCTGTACCTGAAGATGAGAAAAATTCTTATTTACAAATGTTAATACAATGTAAGAAATTATGTCATAACTACTGCTGAGTCCCATAATTCGGCAGATGGAAACAATCAAGATAATTCAAAAATATTGGCAATATAAATAAACGAAATACTCTATGTTTCTTTCAAGATAAATGTTTATTTATTTATTTATTTTTTGAGGGCAGTGTCACTGGCCCTCATATTTGGGACCCGAACTGGGGCTGCTGGCGTTCCAAGCCAGCTCTTAACCACCGCGCCACTCGTCCGGCCCAAGATAAATGTTTTATACATTGAAGATATAATAAACCAAAATAATATTGTATTTTCATTAATTTGAAAAATTTATGATACAGTTATATTTTTTTTTTTTTTTGAGGGCAGTGTCACTGGCCCTCATATGTGGGACCCGAACTGGGGCCACTGGCGTCCCAAGGCAGCGCTTAACCACCGCGCCACTCGGCCGGCCCAATACACTTAAATTTTGAAACACACACAGACATACACACTCATTCCTCCTTTTTGAGGATACAGAGGGTTTTCAGCATCTCTAATTTTAAGGGCAATTGGTTAGATCATGTGCTAAAGTTAAGTTGTTGAGTCAGTTGGTGCGTGGACTGTATGTATCACCCAGTCTTTACAGAGGTTGGAAGGGAGAACGCCTGGGAGGTTGTATGGCCTGGTGTAACACAAAGTCACTTGGGCACCTTCAGCTCTGTTTCAAATCTCAACGCCAGCCTTACTGCTTCTTAGTGCTGTTCTTAGACAAGTTATTTAACCTCTCCGAATCGGTTTCCCTCCCTAAACAAAAGGCCCTCCAACTTCAGCTTCTGTGAGGACACAGGATATAAAATGCCTGGTACTCAACACTCCATCACCCCTTTTACAGCCTCCCACTCCCAACTCGGCTTTCAAAACATTGATGATGACATATACCTGCATTACAGCGGGACTTAGGGGGCACCTGGAATGAGAAAGCCTGGCCTCCTGAAGCTTAAGTCCAGTTGGCAGGCCACATCAACACAGTCCTGCATAAAGTGCCACTGACACTAAAAGGCTTAGTACAGGGATGCAGAGAAAGTGGAGATGAGCAGAGATCAGGGAAGGGATCCATCAAGGAGGCAATTCCAGCCCGGCCTTGCAGGACGGGTGGGCTTTACATGAACAAAAACTCAGTGAAGGCCGGGAGAGAAAACGGCTTCTTCACCTTCCCAGTAGAACCACCCTGCCCATCCCCCAGCTGACCCAAAATGTCTCCAGACATTGTCAAATGTCCTCTGGGGGATGAAACCATTCCCAGTGGAGAAATACTGCATTATTACTAATCAGAATACCAGGTGACAAATGCCATGAGGTTATTAATAGGAGCAGAAAATAGTGACTAATTCTGCCCCAGGGAGACTCATCTAGGGGACTGTCCATCACTAATGTGGTACTTCCAACGGGATTCTGAAAGATGAGAACTTCAACTTGCAGGGACCAAGGGCAGGAGGAAGAATGTGAGAGTGAAGTTAGGGAAGCAGATGGAAATTTCCCAGGATGAGAAGCCACACAGAGACGCGCAGAGGGCCAAGACCTACGCCTTAGAGAGGATCTACAATTAGGAATGAGGAGGAGGAAGACAAAGCACTTGAGGTCAGGACAGAAGGAGAGCAGAAACAAGAAGGGCCCCCAGTACCAAGTGTGAACAGCACTCCACTAGGCGCTGCAGAAAGGCCGAGAAGAAGCAACCATTACCTGAGGATAAAATGTAATAGTTAAAAAAAGGTATCTAGGGCCGGCCGAGGGGCGCGGTGGTTAAGCGCTGGCCTGGGAAGCCAGCGGCCCCGGTTTGGTCCCACAGATGAGGGCCAGTGACACTGCCCTCATAAAAAAAAAAAGGTATCTAGTACCGACATTTGCATAAATATAGTGGCTGACAGGAATAGTAGCTGCCTTAGCTGTCATTATAAAGAGCATTTCTTTCCAAAAGACTTGTATACATGAAAATTGTTGTTTAAAAGTTTCATTTCCATTTTGTGGAAAATCAGCCATAGAAAGTTTTAAAAAGAAGCTATAAAATCTTTCAAGTTTAAGCTCCCAATCTCATTGAAAATTCAATAGGAGTAAGGTTTGAAAATAAGATTTGACATAACCTAAGGAGAAATTAGGGAATTTAAGAATAGATCAACAGAAATGATCCAATCTGATGATCAATGACACCAAAGACTCTCAAAAGAAACTCATTTTCCCATTTTATGAAGAAATTTAATTATTGGGCAGTATTGACCATTACATATAAAAACAGTATTAACTGGATTGTCTTTTAGCTTTTACATACCCAAAATAGTACTAATTAAAGAAACAGAATATACAATTCTGTCCTTCCCCTCCCCTTGCCAAAAAAAGAAATCCCCCTGCCCCACTCCAGTAAAAACCAAAACCAAAAACCAAGCAAGCTGGTAGAATCATGAAACTCAGAGCTGTTAGATAAAAGCCACATGTGGTTTTTAAAACTACACTCTTATAAAACAGTTGGACCAGGGAGACCTGCCACTAAAAGTAGCCAGTAGCAGTCTTTTTTTTTAACTGGCCGAAAAACGTCAAAACTGAATTTCTTCAATTATAATTTTTTGCTTCTTTAAAACCACACTGCACTCCCATCAACAGGCCCATGATACAGTCCCGAGACATTCTCAGCTCAAACAGTGAGACCGTCACTGGTGACAGCCACCCAGGCAAGAGCGGCGCGAGGGGCCGCCTTCATGCACGGGACCAGGCCTCACTGCAACACTACAACATGCCCATAATGCTGGTGAACACCCTAAATTCAGTGACACTTACAGGACATCTAGGCAATAAATAAACACGCAGATTCCCACTAACCCGAGATTCCAGAAAGCTGAATAAAGAAGCTAGTGACTTTTATTTATCCTGAGACTACCTTCTTCAAGCTTCAAATATATGACTGATTTACACTGAGGTTCCCTGCACATTACATTGACTTGGAAAAATCAACCACCAGCACTTCCACCCCTGTACCAAAAAATAAAAAACACAACATCTTAAAATGTACACACACACACACACACACACACAACATACACATACACAGAAATACACAGCTTCAATCCCTGACAGAAGGATTTCTGGCACTTACCATGGGTGATTTATAGTATCTATGTAGTATATTTATGAAATCTGTAATTGTTAGCATTCCTGGAACAAAAAATTATGCGTTAAACAGGAAACTACGAAAACATAAAAATTTTAAATGACAGGCAAACCTAGAGTATTTACTAGAAAACTTCTAAAGTATATGTATCGGGCACAATGTAACACATTATTTAAAACTATTAACCTGTTAATTATCTACACCAAACTGAGATAACACAAATTTAGCTGAAATTAAACCTGATAGTGAGTGGAATTAATCACAACATTTGGTAATTTAATGAGAAAACTTAATGATTGTTATAAAACATCACAAAAGACCTACACGTAAATCACGTAAAAGACTTTAAAACAAGACCAAGTATTCCAGGAGCTCCAGAAGCATGACACTTCCGGGGGCACCGGGATTGTTTCCTGAGAAGCATTCCAGAAACAATGGTTTTATCGGTCACTATGGATTACGTGCTATCTATGTGCCAGAGGCCAGGACCACAGACAGGGAGAAACGGGCTTTTCCCTGCGGACACTGCAGTGGGGTAGGGGGAGCAGACACACGCTGGTAGTTTCTCAGTCACGTGACGCACATTGACAAATGACATCCATTGTCTGCTATGAGTTTAGATACCGTAAGTCACAGGATGTTTTTCACAGTAATAATAATTTAGCAAAGGTATACCTATTACGCTGACATCATTTTGTTTGCCCTTTCAAAAGTTGTTCACCTAAGAGCGAGCAGGGACGGACCACAGGTGTGTAAACGTGAGCAAAGGTGACCGCCAGACAGATGTCTGACCACAGCCTCCCACTCGGACCCCGTTCCCTGGACGCAGGAACTGGCACATAAGAACCTTCCGGGACAATAAGGTGCTGAATCAAAAGAAACTTAATAAAGAATTATAAAAAAAAAAAAAAGTACGTGAGTATTTTCAAATTTACTAGCGGCCCTACCTTACCTGGCTGTGAAAGCAAGAATGTTCTTTAATTTGGAAACTTGTTTACTAGGCTGACTTCCAACCAGCAACTATTAAAATACCTTAGGCTTCCTGCTTTTTGGGCTTCCCATTTCAGGTCTTTCTCCGGGGCACACACTTACCTACAAAACTCTGCTTTTTACTCTCCCACAGAGGCGCTGCGCGAACACCATTCGCTACTAAGGCAAAGAAAGCCTTTTTCACCTGAAGACAAACGAGAGAAACAGCATATACTTTTGAATCTGCATGTCATGGCGAAAAATACCTTCAACTAAAATAGTCAACCAAATCCAATCAGTTAACGTCAACGTTAAGTTTTCTAAGTTTGATAACCTAAAAATAACTGAATTTATTAACATTAGCAAAAACGTGTTTGTATTGTATTTAAAGGCATTTACGGATTGCAGGTTATTTTTTGAAACTGAAATGATACAACGAACTTTTTTTTTTCTTATTGTATCTAAAGGGTCTTGTATACATACAGACTTTATATAATAATTAAAACCATATAAAAGAATTAAACGTCAGAGCTTAATTTCTCCTATATGTGGTTATTAGTTCATTTGGAAACACTGAAGTTATATCGAATTACTTGACATGAAAATTTCCTTTTCATATGCGCAATAACAAAACCAACAAGCATGCTTTCTCATTTCCCTGAGGCTGAGAAAGAAAAGTTATGGAGGACATCACAAACTTGTACTTTTATATCTTACAAAGATGAAAATTCCCTACGTGCCTGTTACGGGTAGGGCGCTGTTCAGAGGACATTCACCTACAGTAACTCATTGAACCCTCATGGCGAACATCCTCTGGGAACCATGACAGGTAAAGAAGACATCAGAGGGGACGATTTATTGAAAGCCAAAAGCCCAGTGCTGCAAATGACCCTCTAAACACAGACAGCAAATGAACATAGGGAAGATAGTTCAATTGTATTAATAGCCAAAAAAACGAAAATCAAAGCCAATTTAAAGCACCACTTATAGCTGCAAAATCAGCCAATATTTTTTAGTTATAGCACCTGATGCAAGTGCCGTTTTAAAACCACTGGTGGCCCCGTAAATACTGTAAGGATAGCTTTTGAGCCACAGCTTGTATCAAGAACCACTAAAATATTCACACTGTTTGAGCACTTTCTTTTTTCTCTGTTGAATTATTTACTCAGACTAAAAACCTGGCAGTAGGATTTCTGAATCAAAGATGTTCATTGTGGCATTATCTCTAACATTGAAAACGGGAAAAATACCTGCTCCCAACAAAAGAAAACTTGTTAAATATTGGCATACCAATGAGAAGAAAGCATCGCACCATATAATTATGAACACTATGTTGAAGGGAAAAAAATGGTTTATAGCCGTGAAAAATACAGACTATAAAATTATACATTATAATTATATAAAATATGTTTAAATAGAAAAGATCAAAGAGCAATAAGCAAAAAATGTAAACTTCTATATTAAGGAGCTGGGACAGTGAAACTGTATTTCTTTAAATTTTTATAGTTTTTTCTATAACTAAGAAAGAAAGTGATTCTTTTCTCATCCACTATATTCCAAAGCTCCTGTTAACTTAATAATGAAAAGAAATGAGAAAATTACAGGAACCAGAAGCTTCAAATGAGACAAGGGTTAATAATTCAGCGCCTGTTTACGCCTTTAACATGACAGATTTTGCCTTTATTTAGAATGACTTATGCCTGGTGCCTGGTGGGGAAGGGGATCCATTAATTATTTTCTGCATTGTCTCAGCCCTGGTCTGAGCGCAGCAGGCAGTCCGTCTATAAGATGAGTGAGCTAGCAGCGAAGTGGGAAGAGTAGAGCAGAGCCAATGACATGGGAGAGAAACGGTCACTACATGGCACCGGACACTGATGACAGTGTTTGAACCACAGCTTGTGTCAAGAACTGCAAAAATATCCATACTCTTTGGGTAGCTCGAAGGCATCCTGGGAGGGTGTGCCAGCTTGAATGGGCTGCTATTGCTACCTGGATGTTACTCTGGGAATCCCTGATTGTGGTCCTCGAAAACATGATGAAAGGACACATTTTAAACCACGTTCGCTTGCTTTTCTAAACTGGATGGAATAAGAAGGGAGTAGGGGCATCTCTGAGCAGAGAAACCAGTATACCAATTAGTCATCAGGATCATTCAAGAAACTAAGTGAGCAGGCCTGTTGAAAAGCCATTCCAGAGAGCTCTGAGATTAGCCACGACGAACACATCTATACGAGTTGGACGAAACGTACAGATCACTAGTTGAAAGCACTGGCGTGCATGGCCGAGGCAGGACTCGAGGAGCTGCAATTCTTGAGAGAAAGGATATGTCGTGAGGTTCATGGCAACTGTGCCATTTTTCTGAGGGCATTCTCCCAATCATCTACAAATGGGTGAACTTCAACAGAAAATTGGAATCTATCAAAAAGAACCCAATACATCCCAGGCAGGATAAATACAAAGGAAACCACACCTCAGCACATCACAGACAAGATGCTAAAAATCAGAGGCAGGGAGAAAAACGACCAGAGGAAAAGACGTTACCTTTCAAAGGATCAACAGCCTGACCGATGGCGACACCAATACAAGCAGGGACTTAATTTTAACATTCACACGTGATGACTGTTCTTTCAGACACAAACAGTCTTGCCTCCCTACGAGAGCGGCTCTGGCTGAACTCTACTAAGAGCTCTGCAGCCCCGAAACGCTGCCAAGTTACTCGGTGAGTATCAAGGCCACTGTAAACAAAGCACAGCCGAAAGGAGTCTTGCTGTGAGCCAGGTACACAGGCAACTGTCTGGATTGGAAACCGACCCCGCGCACTGGTTACTTCTGAGCAGAAAGACGGACACTGCAGACACTGAACAGGTCAGTGGCAGGGAACTAGTGAGGAACCCCCATGAAGCAGCCCAATGGCAGAGAATGGTAAGAATTTAAGGTGAAAGTGCTGTCACTTGGGCAAGAGATGGTAAACGAGCAAACAGGAAGAATACCCGGAGTGAAGCAAACCACCTCCTTTTTTTCGGCTTTCCCTGGGCTCAGGTTCTAACCCTTTCTGAGCCTCAATGTTCTGAGTTACGAAATGGGCCTCGCAGGTGACTCGGGGATTAACTGGACTTGCGTGAGAAGACATTCAGCGTGGACCCGATGCTCAGAGACAAAGAATAAATGTTTTAATTTTCCACACGATGCTGACCCAACCAGAAGTGGAAAGATTTACTGCTTTAACTTCACTCACATGCACCGTTGACACGTCCACACATCACGGAGAGAGTCCCGATGCCACCCTCCAAAGATCTAATGGAATATTCCACAGCGGACAAGATACACTCACACTGCCTTAACGTGTTTCAAAACATCCCCAGCTCAGTAACCTGCCTGCTGCTTTTGTGGGTTGGCTGCCCTGTCTGTGCGATAACGAAGCCTTCTTTGGCTTTCTTAAGGTGAGCATGGAGGTGCTTGAGGAGCACTTTAAAACCATAATTGGAAAATCCTTCACAATTATAGAAGGCACAGGGTGTTCACCAATTAACCAGCAAACAGGAGAAAAAGATGACCAGTCTGGCTCTTATGTGCAGGAGAAAACTCGGCGGCGCTCGAGTACCACCGAACATGTCTTTTCAACTGATAACACAATTTGTTCAAACTGTTATCAGTTTTAAAACTGACTTTTTAATGGGGTTTTCAAACAAACCAAATGTGATAATTACATAAGATGGGATTTTTAAATTTTTTTTTTTTAAGATTTTTTTATTGGGGAATTGGGGGAGAGGAACAGCGTTGGGGAATCGGGGGAGGAGAACAGACAAGTTGCTGTCTTTTTGTTCTTCAGTCTAGTTGTGGAGGACGTTGCTTCACTGGCCCATGTTGGTATCGTCATTGCGCTCTTCCCGGGTGAGGCAGATGGGTCACAGGCCTCTGGATGGTCGCTCACTGCGGCTATTGGCCGCTCACGCTGGCTGCCGGCCACTCACTGTAGCCCATGGCAGCCCACTGCAGCAGGGGCTGCAGCCCACACCATCGCCGGGGCTCGCACAGCCCAGCTCCAGGTGGAGCTGTTGTTAGCTGTAGAGGGCAGTGTCACTGGCCCTCATATGTGGGATCAGAACTGGGGCCGCTGGCATCCCCAAACCAGCTCTTAATCAATGCGCCACTCAGCCGGCCCGGGATTTTTAATTTTTTAACAGAATAAGCAGGCCTTAACTGCTCTAAGACCATCTACTGCCATCTGTGTGCCAGAAAATGGCGACCTGATTACTCCGAAGCTTCACCATTTTCTGCATCGTTTTGCCCTCATTTTCAGGAACTAAATTGATCGTGGGGCTACTTTTAAAATGAATGTTGATGAATAGCTAACAGCTCTTTAAAGCGATCCAGTTTGGTTTCTTACTAAATTTTTGCATCAGAGCTTGTCAACTGGATTTAACAACACCCGGTGGCCTCTGTCCTGGCTTTGAGGGCTTGCCACTGTGCAAAGAAGGGTCCAGCTTCTTAGGAATGGGACCAAGGCCCGCGCCAGTCCTGCCCAGCCTGACCCTACAGCTCCAGCAGACGCCTTGGTCCCTGAACTTATTTGTGCCTGAACGTCACAGTGTTCCTTCTACTTCAATTGGACTAGCCTTCAACTCTACCTATTAAAACCTATCACCTTTAACCTTTAACTCCACAACAACCTGCCCAGTTGAGGCTGAGACACCCTCCTCTATTCCCACGGTACCGACTTTACCCCTTTGTTACTCCTGGAGTTTCCCTTGCGGCTCGTTAGGCTGAAGGATGATGGCAGAGTAAAAACATTTCTGGCAACTTCTCCTCTTGAAATTATCCCCAAACTACAGGGAGTCCAAACTGCAAACAGAATGAACTAGGAGAGCGAGACCAAAAGCAGATGCAGGCGAGTTAACGAGCCACAAAGAGAAAGAGCCTTGTGTGGGGAGGGCCTGGCGAGTGTCAGGTGTTGGGGAAGCAGCCTCATCTCTCCCGGGCCATGAAGATCCAAGACTGGAGGCTCCAAAGCGCTGGCAGGGACAAGGTCTCAAAACAAACAGGGACACTGTTTCAAATCAGGTAATAACCACAGCCATCAAAGGGTTCTTTACTGGAGAAACTGCTCCAGCAATAAAAACATCTGGGGGCTTTGATGAAAAGATGGCGGGCTGCCCGTCTTCAGTGGGACCCACCGGGCAAGAAACCCACCTGTGAACACAGTGGGTCCACTCAAATTGTTGCTGTTCACGCTCAGTTAGGAATGGGGCAGTCACGTGACAAAACCGGGACTTCTGAAGCCACAAATGTTCTGGTTTTGTATCTGTCCTACTAGGTGGGTTAGGAAAACAAAGAACCTTCCAAAAAGTAGAACGCAAGGCAACGGGAGAAAGAGACACGATAAGAATATTAAGGATCGATTCTGGGGGCCCAAGATCTGCTCGTTCAAGTTCCAGGAGAAAGGGAACCATAGAAACGATGCAAGGAACACAGATCTGAGCGACGTGTGCGTCAGGTCCCAGCAGCACAGCGTGTGCCCGGCGGCGCAATGGGCGGAAGAGACCACAACAGGGCCCACTGCTGTGACATGCTGGAGTACCAGATATAACCCCGAAAGCTTCAGAAGGGGGAAAACCGCACATAAAAGAGAGAGACTAAAAAGGACACACGACAGCTCTCTCTTCATCAACACCGGCAGCTAGAGATAACGGAAGAGTGTCTCAAACTCTGGATCCACCGCAGTCTATACACTGAGTAGAGGGCCCTGTTGTGTGCATCCTCATACCCCCAGAGAGCTTTGCCCCAAGTTTGATTCTTTTCGGGAATGTTGCTATGCTGTCATTTCATCTACTGACTTGGTCCGAAGAATGAGTTAGCTCGTGGAGGAATCCTTCTGGATTTCGGTGATTAGCCATCCCTTCCGGTTTCAAGTCATCTGTTCATTAGATGGCCTTAGAGTAAAAGAATCCTATGGCGTACAACATCTTTCTTAGCTTGAGTCACCAGAAAGCAGGGCCTGGCTTGAACACAGTTTACTGGGAAAGTGATCTCACGAGCAGGACGGAGGACGGAAGGAGTGAACACTGGTGTGAGAGGACTTTTAAACGGCCCACAAGAGGCCTCTGTACAACGAGAACCCTTGCTCCAGGCTCAGTGAGATTTAATCAGCATTCTCCGAAGGTCCCCAACGAGCCATGACTTCCCTCACTGAGCTGCCAAACTCTGCATCTTATCCATCAGGCCATCACGCAAGGTTCTGCCAGCCTTCTGGCTGAAACCCAGATATGCCTGCCATGGCATCACCACATCTAAGCAACAGTCCAGAGAGGTTCATCTGCTGTGCCTTTTTTGGGGGGGCCAATTCATGACAGGCTCCTAGAGATGACTATTTCTTCTGTTTTTTGTTAATAGTTCAGTCAAACATCTTACCTGGGATTGACACGGCACTCCCCACTCACTGTTGTGTGAGGAATCGATGCGGTCTCTCCTTTTACCTCCAGCCTCAGGCAACAGACCCATCTCCACAGTTCCTTTAACATCACTGACAGCCTGGCAGTCTACCCTGGTTAGGCTAGGAGGTGAGTCATCCAATTCAGTGCAGGCCTGCGCCCTCCTATAATCTTCACACCTAACTGGGGCTTTAACTTCTAATCGCCGTTCATTGTCCTACTTCCATTTGGAAGATCATTTTCTTTGATAATGAAAAGTACAAATCGAGCTGAGAAGTTTCACTTCCTTCTTGGCACCTGCAGCATGACTCTTGAACATTGGCTGACCTTTCTCTTTCCTCCTTGCTTTCGAAATAAACGTGCTCCTCCCCCCCAACACACACACACACACTTGTGATTATCTAAACCCCAACCGCCACCACCCAGGCAGCCCATCCTGGTCATGCCCTTCTCTGAACTTACTTTTGATTACATGCTTTTCATTCTATATTTTCTGCATGTTCTCAAAAGAAGAGGTGGCAGGGGCTGGCCGAGTGGCGCGGTGGTTAAGAGCTGGCTTGGGAGGCCAGCGGCCCCGGTTCAGGTCCCACATATGAGGGCCAGTGACACTGCCCTCAAAAAAAAAAAAAAAGGCACTTGGAAAAGAAGAGGTGGCAAACAGCCACTTATTCAGATACTTGCTTTTTTTCTCTTTATTGGCATAATTAAAAATCACATTGACTGGAATAATTTGAGCAACAAAATAAACTAGCAATGGACTATAACCTATACATATATAGCCCTGAATGTAAATGGGTGAATAAATAAATGGGGGTAGAGACAAATGTCCCTTTTGTAGACACACTGCCCTCAAGGAGGGGAAGCCTAACCCCCGCCTCTTAGGTAGGGGCTGTGCACGGAGACTTCTTTCTAACGAGGACAGTATGGGAAGGAAGACAGGAGTGACCCACGATTATTAAGCTCGTCAGTGATAAGCCGTGTGGATGGCGTGTGTCCGTGACACGATGTGATGAGAACGGCACTTCAGCTCTGGGGTCTTCCTTCCAAAGCCCCGAATCGTGAGACATTCCTTGGGGTAGGCGCATCCTACACAACACCTGCCCAGCACTCTTCTGAACTGTCAAGGTCGCCAAAAGCAAGGAAGCGTGACAAGCTGTCACAGCCAAAAGGAGCCTAAGGAGACGGGACAATTAAGTGGCAATCCAAGTGGGATCCTCGAACAGAAAAAAGACATTAGGTGACAAATGAGAAAATCTGAACAAACGATGGACTTCAAGTAATAATTAGGTATCAATATTGGCTTGTTAACCGTGACGAATGTGGACCATACTAATGTAAGATGGCAAAAGTGGAGGGAACTGGTGTGGGGCATACGGGAACTCTATCTTCACAACTTTTTTGTTTTTTGAGGGCAGTGTCACTGGCCCTCAAAGTGGGACCCGAACCGGGGCCGTTGGCTTCTCAAGCCAGCTCTTAACCACCGCGCCACTCGGCCAGCCCACAACTTTTTTATAAACCTAAATAAAGAGCTGATTAAAAATGGCTATTGTTGGTAGCGTGTCGGTAAACAAATCATATTGCCACTGTGAGGCAAGACTCCAGAATTCCAACCTTCCTTTGGACTACTGGACTTCTGAGGCAGGGACGGGACGTGTCCTCTGCGGCGCCAGCACGACGTCACTGTGGCTGAGCACCAATCCTCGCCCTCCGGCTCTGCGCTGCGACGCTGGAGCCTGGGGACCACGCGGCAGCTCTGCCGCTGGCTGTCCTGCCGCCTCTGAGGAAAGGAGGCCAGGAGCAGCGGCGCGCTGGGCTGCTACCTGCACCGGCCGCTGCGGCGGCCACACCACAGACAACAGACCCTCATCTCCGTTCTGGGCCAGTCCGAGGTCGAGGTGTCGGCAGGGAGCTCCTCTTCGTGTGGAAACACCTGTTCAGGCCTCTGGCCTAGCTGCTGGTGGGGTGCCGGCAATCTCCGCATTTCCCGGCTTGTCGAAGCATCAAGCTGACCTTTGCCTTCATTTTCTCTTCATTCTCCCTAGATGCGTGTTCCTGTGTCCATTTTTGCACCTGCGAGCTTCCCCCAGCACTACTGCCCCACCTGGCACCTGCTTCCTGCAGCGGCAGCTGAACCCAGCCTGTCATTTTCTCGTTGTATGCAGGACGAACGCACCAGGCCCACCTTCCAGAGACACGGCGCCAGCCAGGAGGCGCCCCAGGAACCCCCTTACCGCCACGATGCCTCACAGCAGTGGGTTTTCAACTTCAACCTTCGAGTGTGTCAGACTCACTAGAAGGACTTGGGGAGATATGGACCACCGAGCCTCATCCCAACTCTCTGATTTAGTGGGTCCGAGATGGGCCGGACAATCTGCATGACCCGTAAGTTCCAGGCTTATGTCACAACAGCTGGTCTGGGGGCCCCCTTTGAGAGACCACCGAAGAGGTCTGTATTTACCCTTTCAGTTACCCAGTTAACACATATCCATTTAATATCATTTCCGTTCATTTCCTGCGCCATGGCTCGTGAAGCTTCTGTCTCCTGACGATACAGAAAGTGGCACCAGGCAGGTGCTGGCATCAGAGGGCCTGAACGCCGTGCTGAGCTCCCGGTGGGCGGGGAGCTGGGTCCCCCTGACCTCAGGCCAGCAGTGGCATCAAGATGGGACAAACGTCACCGGTGACTGTGGTGTTGCACCCCCAGGGGTGCCGGGGCCAGGTGGCTGCTGCAGTGGCCGTGCTGGCAGCAGGAGGACCACCGGACTCGGTGTGGGTGAACCCTGCCCTGCCAGTGTGCTGGGCTCATAGAGAGGAAGCAAGAATCTCGGGTGGAATCTTGGTCAGTCAGAGAAGCTGAGGGCCTCGGGGGCAGTCTTGAAGAGCCCCGATCTTGTAGCTGCGGGCTGACGTTTCCAAAATCAGACAGAAAATGTAACTGTGCAGGATGGAGCCTTCCCAACTGCTGACTTTGCAGCTTCCCCTTGTCGGCTGCCAGGCTAGCAGACCAAGCACGGTAGGTCATCCCCGGGAAGGGCAGACACTGAGGGCCTGCCACCCCAGCTAAACGGCGCATCTGGCCCGTGACTGCGCACATAACCACGCGGTGACGAACTGCAGCGGAATGCAGATGTGGTGTCTGGGGGACACACACCCTCTCTCCACACCAAGTCTGAGGCCCTAGAGCGGCCTGCTGGAACCAGCACACAGCATCGTCACCAGCGTGCCTCAGGGCTCTATGGTCCTTGCTCGCACGCTGCCCTAACAGCGAGTGCGGGGATGCTGTTCACCTGAAGGCCACACGCCACGCTTCCGACTGGATCTGCCACTTCAGATGCCTCAGGAGACACATGCCAAGCAGAGCGTGCGGTTTCGGGGTGAGGGAGGCACTGGCTGCAGTGTCAGAGACACGCCTCCAAGGGAAATTCAAGAGGGGCCCTGCCCATGCCCTGCCAGCCACACAACACCTGGGCCGTCTTTTGGAAGCAACGTGCACCAAATCTGGGCAGCTACTCTGCGAGGTTTACTGGGTGACCCAGGAAAGCTGTTCCCAGAGGGAACCAGAGCAAGGAATTCTGTGCAGCGACCGCGGGCTCCTCATCCATGTGGCCTACGACCAGCAACGGGTGCTGTGTGGAGCCCCGTCAAGCAGCAAGGAGAGTCACAGGGCAAATGTCTAGGGTTTGGGGAAAGAACAGTATAAAACCATGCCATCCTCGGCAGATAATTATTTTTCTTCTGAGAAACAGTTCCTGGCTTCCTACTAAGCCCTGGTGGAGGTGACAGAACACCTAACGAGGAGACACCAAGTGACCATGCAGCCTGAGCGTCCCATCATGAAATGGGGTGTTACCTGGCTCATCAGGCCAAATGCTGGGGTGCAGCACAGCCACCCATCATCGACATGGTATGAGGGAGGAAGCTCGTTCAGGCCCCGAGTATGCGGGGACGCGGCCGGAGCAGTGCCCCAGCTCCTGCAGCCTCACCCCCCACCCCAGGCCACACTCAGTCAGGTGGCAGGCCCCGAGAATGCGGGGACGCGGCCGGAGCAGTGCCCCAGCCCCTGCAGCCTCCCCCCCCAACCCCAGGCCACACTCAGTCAGGTGGCAGGCCCCGAGAATGCGGGGACGCGGCCGGAGCAGTGCCCCAGCCCCTGCAGCCTCACCCCCACCCCAGGCCACACTCAGTCAGGTGGCAGGCCCAGAGTATGCGGGGACGCGGCCGGAGCAGTGCCCCAGCCCCTGCAGCCTCACATCCCCCCACCCCAGGCCACACTCAGTCAGGTGGCAGGGACTCCCTGTGACCCACTGACAAATGAGGCAAAACTGGGCTTGGTTTACAGACGCTTCTCACAACAGGCTTGCCCCACGTTTTTCATGGATTACTCACTTTGGCTAAATTCTAAATTCAGAAGAAAGTCAATTTCATGGCAAGGGAGAGGCTGGGAGTGAGTGCAGACAGGTCGTACCAGCTGCCACTTACTTTTCTTGGTGGAAAACCAATGATCAGGGGAACTGTCTCTTGAAAAAGTAAGCCTTTTCGGGGGTGGGAATGAGGGTGAGACGGGTTGAGCCAGCAGTTCTTCTTGGGAATTCAGAATTTCTAGTTATTTTGCTACTGAAATCTGTAGTTACAGTGGTAGAGACTGTATTTCCTAAAGTTACTGTCTGCTACCTACCCTCCCAGAATTCTGTATCTGGAGGCTGCCCTGTCCTCTTTCTGTCAAAGAATCAGAGAACCTTAGAGTTTTGGAGAGGACCCTGAAGGTCACTTGGCCTAAAGTGAATTTAGTAGTCATAAGATGTGAGGTCCATTTACAAAAATCAGTTGTATTTCTGTATGCTAACAAAAAACTGGAAAATAAAATTAAGAACAAAACCATTTTTACATTCCTGAGAATTCTGTGCAGCAGGCACTGGATGAGGGCAAAGTGGCCCCAAGGGCCCAGGTGTCCTCTGAAGAGGTTCAGGGCAAGCCACCAGGGGCGACAGCAGACCAGGCTGGAGACGGACAGGGAGAGGCCCCAGAGCACTGGGCAGGGCTGGCGGGGCCTGGGCAGACATGTCCCAGGACAGCCCTGGACGAACAGGAAGGGGCCGGGGTGAACTCCCGAGGGCACCTGACCCCCACGCCGCCCTGCACGGGACTTTGCTTGACCTGCCTCTGCAGGCTCCTGCCCTTCCAAGGTCTCCCGCAGTCCCTCCGGGTTTGCCTGGGAAAAACCGTAATAATGTGCCAAATGCCCATCACTTCCTAGCTTGGCGGCTACTTCCGGGGACACACCCGAAGACTGTCCTGCTTGGTAAAGACTGACGGACAAACACAGACACTACATACGTATGTGTACGAATGTGCAGACACACATTTTATTACACTGGATGACATTTGGTCGTTACGTTCAATATATAACTCAGGACTTTTTATATATGATTCTAAGTCACATTGGCATAAAATGAGCTGTAATAAGGACAATGATCAGGTTCAAATTTTCTGCTAACAATGAGATCAATCAAATTCCCTCAAAAAAGATACTCCACCGTAGTTTTTTCTTTTTAACCAGTATTTCAAATTCACTTAATATACATTCTACTAAATAACAAGCATCAGGATACACTGAGGGAGGTGGTACAGTTTCACAGTTCATGGCTTAGGCTCTAACACACAGCAGGCAGGCCTGTGTTCGAATTCCTGACCCCATCTCTCGCCAGCTCTGTGGATTAGGTTCTTAGGTTCTAGGATTTATGGATTAAGCTTTGTGACTTAAATTCTTTAGCTCCAGAACTTGACTTTCCTTATCTGGAGAAGGACAGTAACAGCGCATTCCTCATAAGGCTGCTGTGAAGTTGGTGAATTCAGACCCCTCAGCACAGAGCCTGCCATGTCAAAGCCCTCAGTACGTGCCCACTGGTACTGCCGGGCTTACATCACCTCCTAAAGTAGGCATCCAAGTAACACACCAAAGACTCACGAAAACTGGGCGCACTTACTTGTAATGTGGTATCAAAGACAACAAGCTTTGAACTGGTTGGGACAATGTCATAACACCTGTGTGACCTCATGAATCGCATGTAAACGCCACTTTCTGAGTCTTCTGCTAAAAAGGGAAGAAAAAAGGCAAATATTAATAATATTTATATTAAAAAATAGTAATAATAAAGAACGTCCTCAACTGGATGTAGAGTATGTATGAAAAACCTCCTGCTAAGTGACATAATGGAAAATACGAAACGTTTTCCTGGAGAAGCGAGAAGACAAGGTGTTCACTCTCGCTAGTTCTATTCAACCCCCACTGGGGGTCCTTGCTGGTGCAATAACGCAAGAAAAAAAAAATGAAGCATGCAGATTGAAAAGGAAAAAGCAAAACTGTCTTGGTTTTAGACAGTGTGATTTTCTTCATAGAAAATACCAGAGAATTGGGCCAGCCGAGTGGCACAGTGGTTAAGAGCTGGCTTGGGACTCCAGTGGCCGGTTCAGATCCCACATGAGGGCCAGTGACACTGCCCTCTTAAAAAAAAAAAAAGTAAATACCAAAGAATCTACACAAGTTTCCAGATCTAAAAAAAAAAATGAGTTTAGCAAGGTCACAGAAGGCAGAGTTAATAAAAAACAAAAATCATGCTGTTTTTCTATATAGTGGCAATAAGCAAGTGAGAATTAAAAAATTTCTTTATATAAAGGTACCATTTACATAAATGTCAAAAAGAAATATGGACCTACACAAGGAGACGAAGAGCACTGAAAACAGTAGCTATGTGGACAAATACGTCTTATTATTTAAATCTGTAAAAGTTCATTGACAGTTGACAAAAGGGACAATGTATTGTGGGGGTTTACAGCATGGCACCACCATCCGAACAATGGCACAGAAATTTAAGCATCATCATCCTCGTCATACTGTGTCCTTCACCCTAACCAATTTGTCACGATGCACAGTTGGGTTTCCATCCAAAATATCTCTTGATTTCCACCCATTTCTCTCTGCCTCCATCCATGGCCACTACCCTAGATCTGATAATTAAATACCCCTAACTTGCTAACTGGTCTCTTTGCTTTTAACCTTGTTCTCTTCAACAGCTGTCCACACACTGCATCCAGATGGTTTTGCCAGACACAAATCTAATCACGTTGCTCCTCCGCTGGAAACACGTCAATGGCTTCTAACTACTTCAGGGAAAAAGACAAAACCCTTGGCGTGGCCCATGAGGCCTGCCCTGAAGGTCTGCCCCCCACCACCCCAGGACAGCCCCCAGCACCAAGTCTCCTCGTCCTTCCTAAACGCTCCGCTCTCCTCTTCCACGGCCTTCCGCGACATTTTCCTTGGCCCGAGTACTGTCCCATCTCTTCTTGGCCCAGTTAAATCCTCCTTCGCTAAACCTCCGCTCAAGGACAGCGCTGAGAAGTTGTGATAGCAGAATGTGAGCGCCGAGGCCTGTTGGTCCCACAGCTCTGCTCTCGGCCGGGATGACCGTCCTACTGGCCCTGCCCGCAGTGACCCAACTCCTGACTATCCTCAAGTCCACATGTCCAGAGACTTGACAACTCCACTTCGCCCACACCAGTCTGTACCTTCTGGGAAGATTTGGATGGCCTAGGAAATATACTGGAAGAGAAAAAGTATTGTATCAAGTCCTTAGCAGATTAAGTATTTAACAGCATGACACTGACCAGGTTCCTTGGTTGTGGAAGGCAGCCCTCCCTCATTTTTCTTTGATTTCCTGCTGTGGTTCTCAGTATATACTGGCTGGTTTGCCCGTTTCATGATAAACTATGTGAATTGCTCCTAAACCTCTACTTTCAATTCCAATCTCTCCTCAGGGTACCATAATTCATCATCCCATCACTGCAGTCACTTCCCAGACAGCTCCTTTCTCAAATATCTGCTCTCTTGCTCGTGGAACAAGATCAGACTTCAGTCCGGCATTCACGACCCTCTGTGGTCTGGCTTCTCTGTAACTAACCTGTGTTCCCACTGCCTGTTCTCAGGCCCAGCACAGGGCTCTCCGCTAGGCTCCCCACTGTCTTTACTCTCATGTTCTTGAATTTGTTCATTCTACTTTAATCTGAGCACCCTTCTCTACCTTGTCTTGTCCAATTTCAACCCAGCTTCAAAGACCATCTATCCACAAGACGTGAACACTAGGGCTCACGGTGGGCCAGGTCTTTCTGGGCTGTGCTAACCGGCATTACAATCAATCCCCTCTGCTTTAGGGAACAACCTGGAGGACTAGGCCTGAATTTCCTCACCTTACACATGAGCAAACGGAGGCTAGGAGGAGCTCAGAAACTGGCCTCTAGTCAGACAGGAAGTGACCGCAGTAGGATTTAAATCTGTCCACGACTCTGCTGCTTCATCCACGCGTGAATGCGTGTCCGGCAGACCCTTGTGGAGTGCTGCTGCCCACTAGGCACCATCCCTTGTCGAGACACAAAGGTGAACCCGCCCGACACGGGCTCTGCCCGCCAAGCTCCCATGCTGCCAGAGCACAAGGGCACCTGGCTATAAGCAAGGCGACAGGAGAGGTACCAGATCCCAGGTCACCCAGGCGGTCACCAGCCGAGTTAGGACCACTCCTGCCCGCCTGGGTTAGCGGTCACCCTGGGGCATTACCTCTGGCATTTCTGCCTGGATGCCAACGAATGCCCTCTGGCAGAGATGGTGAAATAAGAGAACTTGGATGCTGGTGAGGCATCGACAGGATCTGCTACCAACAGCTTTCACTGTGTGAGGCTGGGGTACCCGGGGACATGAAAACTGTGTGCTGCCCCCACAGGTTCTACAGCCAGGGGAGGCGAGACACCAACTCTCACGTCACCATCACGGGCGCGACCAAGGACCAGCGCGGGGCTTACATGTGACTGTGAGCGGCAGTCAGCCTGGATGGGTGACACTTAGGTTCCTGCGCGTCCATTTCCCCCGAAGCATTTATCTACTGGAAAACGGGAGTCTTGAGCGGGAAGAAACCCACAAAGCTCTTATCGCGCCACAGAAAGGTCTGACCCGTTTCTGCCCTCACTGCTCCCACACTGCCGAGGATGGTGCTGTCATGCTGCCCAATGGGTGGTTTCCTCATAGCCTATTCAATGGAGGGGACAGTGGAAGAGGAGGATGTGTGCAAACGCCAAGGTCAAAGACCAGTGCAGCCAACTAATATGTATGTTACGAACTGCTGGGCAAATCCATACTCCTGAAGTTCACGTGAATGAATTCAAGATGGAAACTGTCAAGATGGAACCCTTAACAAGACATTTTGCTCATTAATTAAATCAAGACGTTTCATAAAAGGAACGCACATATTAGAGATATTAATATCCTATAAATATCTGAAATAAAGTCTTAAAATACTGTGATAGGAAATATTCAAGCTTTGAGAATTTTAAACCCTAGGTTTTGTGTTCAACATTTTTTTAGGGTACCATCATAATTCCTCTGTTGAGTTCTAAAAACATTTAACTAAGCATTTGATTTTAATTGGCTTTAGATGTACAGAAAAGCTGTGAAGATGAAACAGTTTTTCATACTGGGTTTCCCCTAAATTAACGCCTGATGTTATTGTGGCACATTTGTCACAACTAATGAGCCGGCACTGACACATGATGACTCAAGTTCACCCTTCATTAGGATATCCTTAGACTCCCCTATCATCCCTTCTCTGGTCCCGGGTCCCACACAGGACAGCACATTTAGTCGCCATGCTCCTTAGGCATCCCCAGACTGGGACAGTTCCTCAGACCTTCCTTGGCTTTGATGGCCTTGACAGTGTAGAGGACTCCGGGGCAGGGTTCTGTATCATGGCCCTCAATGTGGATTTGTACGATGTCTTCTCGTGAGTTCAATCTTGGGGTGATGTGTTTGGGGAGGAAGACGGTAAGGCAGATGCCACCTCGTCCCGCCACATTCAGGGGACCTGCTGTCAGTAAGACTCGTCCCCTGGGTCACCTGCTCAGGTAATGGCTGCCAGGTTTCTCCATTGCGCTCTTTCCCCTCATTCCATACTGCAGTCTTTGCAAGGAAGTCACAAGCACGTGCAGCCTGCACTTAAAGGGGCAGGAGTGATACGCCACCTCCTTGAGGGCAGGGCATCTACAGAGGTCACATGGAACTCTGTACAGAGAGTTGTCTGTCTATCTCAGTGTGGACTCATGATGCTTATTTTATACTCTGAGTCGCAACCCAAATCTCCATGAGGATTGGTCAAAGGTTGTGCTCTGGCCAGCAGGGCATCACCCTCTGTTGATGGACGTGAGTGTGGTTGTGGAGCGTGTTAGCATTCCAAAGTCTTCCACGTCTGTTTTGGCTTTGACTTCCACCCAGGTCCTCCCAGGACTTCCTTGCTTATACCCACAGCCTCCACGTCAGCTGGGGCTTTGTGGGGAGCTGGGCCCTCTGGGGCCTTCTCTGTGTGTGCTTCCTGCAGTGAGGGCGGGCAGGGAGCGGGCCCCTGGGTTCTTTGCTGACACCAGCGCCCCGACAGTGAGGGCTGTGTTTCCTCCATCAGTCTTACACTGGTATGGTACACTTGTAACAATTAATGAACCGGTAAAATAATAACGAACAAATTATTAACAAAAGTCCTTTCGTTATTCAGATTTTCTTAGTTTTTATCCCTCTAGGGTAGCACATTACATTCGGCCATGTCTCCTGAGGCGCCTCGTGGCTGTGGCCGTTTCTTAGCCTGTCCTTGTTCGGACAGCCGGGGTCATTCTGAGGAGGGCTGGGCAGGTACCTGGGAGGACAGCCCTTGACTGGAATGTCTGATGCTTTTCTCATGATTAGACTGGGGATATGGGTCTTGAGGAGGATTTACAACACTTTTTTAAAATGTTAAAAACTTGATCAAACAAAGCCAAGTACAAAATGTTAACTATGTAAAACAAAGTATAACAAAATTTACTTTGTTTTGCAATAAGAACAGATTATTGATGTAATAAAAGCACATCAATAACAAAAGTGTTAGCATTTTATGTTAGGGAAAAAAATGAAATTATACAATGTTACTGCTTCTCCACATTTAGTGTAAGCTGATTATAGGAAGCATCATTTGTATTTGTTACATCATGATGAAGTCTCAAATTGCATCTGAAGAAAAAAATGCACTGAAATAGAAAACTAGAAGAATTTGGAGTTAAACCAAAAAGAAAAAAACCCAAAACCATTCAACAATAACAGGTTGTTTGGAATGCATTATTAAAATTCCTGAGAAGGCAAGAAGTTCAAACTCTCATTATTCAAAAGGTAATTGGGGTTAAGATATTATCACAATGTTCCACTCTTTGTTATTTTATATATGACTGGATAGAAGCATAATTACAGTCTTATATTGGCCCTTGACTTACTGGTCCACCAAAGGACACCGTCTGTGCAGTGACTGTAAATCTCACCACCTTTCTAATGACACACCAAGCTACCATATCTTTAGTAACTTCCTGTTCAAGGAAGTTACTAAAAAATACTATTGGGGGGCCGGCTGAGTGGCTCAGTTGGTTAAGAGTTGGCTTAGAGCATGTGCTCTGAGCAACAGAGCAACCAGTTCGATTCCCACATGGGCCAGTGAACACTGCGCCCTAGCTGAGTTCTCACTGAGCTGCCAACAGGTGGCAGGATGGCTCAGCTGGTATAACAACAAGATTGCCTGATCAACGTTGGGCTACGCCCACCCGCAACTAAGACTGAACTCCACAACTTGAGCTGAGCTGCTGCCCAGATGGCTCAGTGGACAGGGCAGCACTCTTAACAACAAGGCTGCTGGTTCAACCTCTGCATGGAATGGTGGCTATGCCCACCCACAACTAAGATTGTAACACAGCACTTTGACCTTAGAGGCCACAAGCTGCTGACGGGAAGCCAGATGGCGACTGGCGCCCTCCACAACGAAGACTGAAGAACAACACCTTGTCTGTTCCCCTCCCCAATTCCCCAATAAAACCTTTAAAAAAAAAAGAATACTACTGGGAATTAGAAAGCATATAGTAAAGTGTTTAATTTGTGAAGGTTAACAAGACAATTTGAAAATGCAACATCTACGTTTAAATACAAACAATTATTCACTCTAAATAGGAAGTGTGGAACTAAGTGTTTTTTGAAGATTTTATTGGGGAATTGGGGGAGGGGAACAGTATTGGGGAATTGGGGAAGGGGAACAGGCAAGTCGCTGTACTTTTGTTCTTCAGTCTAGTTGTGGAGGACATCGCCTCACCGGCTCATGTACGTATTATCACTGAGCTCTTCCCGGGTGAGGCAGTTGCTCGCCAGACATTGGATGGCGGCTCACGGTGGTTGCCGGCCACTCACGGTAGCTCACGGCAGCCGACTGCAGCCCCACTGCAGCCTGAGCTGCGCGGGAGACTCACAGCAGCCCAGCTCCAGGTCAAGCTGCAGTTCACCATCTTAGCTGTCGAGGGCGCAGCATCACTGGCCTATGTGGGGACTGAACTGGCAGCCCTGCTGCTCAGAGCTAGCATCCCAAGCCAGCTCTTAACCATCATGCCACTAGGCCGGCCTGCGTTTCTCCTGACGAGTTCTCATTACTACACAAGACACCCACACGTCACTGTCACTCGAAGTTTCTAGCAATCTCTCTCTAATCACCTTTCCGGCCACATCCCCTGGGAAACTTAACTCTAGGATCACACTGATACCTCCTTTTCAAAGATTTTGAACTTCGGGAAGTTCAAACTTCGGGAGCGTGCCCTTTGTGTTTCTGTGTCTGCTTCGTGCACGCTGTTCTCTCTTCTAGAACAGTGCCTTCCCATCCCACCATGGCCTCCTGGAATCCTACCTGCCTTTCTGTGGTGGGTTGAACAGCACCCCCCTTCCCCCCAAAAGATATGTCCACCTGGAACATCACAAGGCCGTACTTGGAATAAAGGTCTTTGCTGATGTAATTAAAGGATCCTGAAATGAGATTATCCTGGATTAGGGCGGGTCCTAAATCCAACGTCCTTACAAAAGAGAGAAGAGGAGTCACAGACCCTGAGAAGAACGATAGAGATTAGAGTGAGGCAGCCACAAGCCAAGGACGCCCAGAGCCGCGCGGGCAGGCACAAGGAGAGGCCTGGGCCAGATTCTCCCGCAGCCGCCAGGAGGAAGCAGCCCTGCTAACACCCTGATCTCAGACTTCTGCCCTTGACTGAGGATAAAGCTCTGTCGTTCTAAGCCACTAGGTCTGTGGTAACGTGTAATGGTGGCCTCCAGAAACTAACACCTCTTTCAAGTTGAGTTCCAAGGCCCACACCACCTTCCTGCACCCTCAGGTGAGAAGTGATCACCCCAGCTTCGAAATTCCCATTAGCACTTTCGGAGTCGCACGCGTGGCACTAAAGTCAGAGGTCTGCCCTACCTTCAGACGGCAGCTTTGCGGGGCAGGGGACAGGCACCCTCCAGGTCCCTCATCGGTCCCAGGACAAGCTCCTGCCTGCCCAACTGTCTGTCACTGAAAGACACATTCGTAAAATGCAGGGGACCAAGTATGAATCTGAGATGATTATATTCCATTTCTCACCTCAGAGAGAAAAATAACAACCTACACAGGCTTTAAAGAATACTGGTGCATCTAGATTTAACGATCAGTAAAGCAACTTATTTACATACCTTTATAAGACTGAAGGACTGCAAATGGATATTTTTAGTCAGGAAAATAGTGCGCCCACGGAAGTGTCCCATGTAATTTTTAATAAAACGAAACAGCACTGATCTAAAGCTTTAAAAGTGTTTGCACGTGTATTTTATATTAAAGCTATTTTCTAATTATTTTGTAATTGAGTTGAATAAAATTGCAGAAGACCTTAAAATGTTCACAGTAGTGTATACATATTTTAAAACCCCGAAAATACAGCAAAACAACTTGATGAATTCACATTCCAGAGATGAACAGTATAGCCATAAATCAGTTTTCTAGAAACTATTTACATAGAATGTTAATTTAGAAAGGATTTGTGAGAAAAATATATTCTAAGACGGTGTGATTCTTTGTCACTTCCAGCCTTAACTGTAGGAAAAGGAAGAGGACCGACGGTCATTCGGTCATTTGTGTCATTTGTTAGTCTACAGAAGGGAGAGAAAGGGGGCGAGGGGAGGTGGCAGGCGGGGCCCCCAACGCTTGCTGTGCGTTCCCCAGACTGCGGAGGGACCCAGTTCACCAAGAGGACGTGAAAGGGAACAACAGGGGCCGCTTTCAGTGAGCAGCCCTGATTCTCGAATGATGTCACGACGCCTTCCGTCACACACACAGGATTCATTCTGCCGCACCGGCCAAGGGCCCAGCAAAGCTCTACCCGGAGAGAGTGCATCAAAGCCCATGATTCAAGCCCGTGGACAGGAGAGTAACCGCCAGCTCTGATCAGCTCCTGCTGGTGTGGGCTCATCACTAAACCGATGACTGACGTCCTCCATGGCCAATGAAAGACACAGGCTGGTCACAGGGTTTAATGTTAAAATTCAAATTTTAAATTTAAAAATGTAAAAGATTATCAATGTCAGTTATTGTAACGTTTATCTTTGATACTTTATTCTACACTTAGACATACAACTTTCCTATATTCATATAGCATCTTCTCTTTTTTAGAAAACCATTTCAAGTCGTTTAGCAAGAAAGAAGCAAAAAAGGGGAACACGGAATTTAAAAGTATGTGGGAAAGATTAAGCTCACACATTTTCCTGAAGTGCTTAGAAACATGAATATTAACAAAGTCAAAGCTTAAATCTAATTTTACAGGACTCATAAGGTAGTAGAATAAATGAAACCCATTAGATTTTTTTCCCTTTGCCCTGCTATTTGCATTTTGTTACATGTGTGTTGAGGGCAAAGCATCCGCTGAAGAGGGAAATGCATTGTCCTTCTAGGCTTGGGGCAAAGAGTTCCAAGGAAAGAAGGGTAAGTGCAGGTAAGTGCAGGACCCAGTGTCCCCAGTTAGGTAGCTCCAAATGAGCTGCCATAAATGCCTAAGGAACGTCACAGACAGATAACGCAGTGACCTTGAAGTTATACGTGATCCCCATCAGAGTTTTAAAATGGCTTCACGTTGAATTCTTGGAACCCCATGACTGAAGCATCTGCAGTTGCCCATGTTTCCTCTCATTCAGGAAACAGACCCATGACTGAGCTGCAGCAACAGGGAGGAGCCCGGTACGCTCACAGGGGTCCAGGCCTGAGCACCACACAGGTCAGGAAAGGACAGCTTGCTGAGGATGAGGCCAGGCCCCCACCACCTACATCAGACGGCTCCCAGCGACTTGAAGAAGCTTCCTCTCTCTCTAGCTTACTAAGGATTTTGTTACAGGAAAGCATGTTCCATTTCATCAGTCGCTATCCCAATATCTGAGACACCCAGGGGGTTTCTCTCTTTGAATCTGTTGACCTAAAACCCTTGGAGGACTTCGTAGCCAAGCGCCGTCTTCTTGCATCCCTGGGACTAACCTTGCTGGCTCCCAGCCCTGCTACACGGTTCACTGTGCTGCTGTTTATGGAGGAGTTCGGCTCGTATTTTAAATGCCAGGTTAGTCATTTGTTTTCTTCTTTGTGTGCTGTCATCTGGTTTTGATGTCGGGATCAAGCTTCACAGAATGAGCTGGGAAGCTGCCATCCTTTCTTATGCCCGAAAATAATTCAAATAACTGAGGCATTACGTGTTTCTTGAAGGTCTTACAGAACTCACCCATCAACAGACTGACTACCAGGCCTCTTATGAGGGGCAGAGGGAGGGTGAGGGCTTTTCATTACTTTTTTCAAAAAACAACTTTAGTGAGATACTTCCTGTCCATACAGCTCACCCATTTCAAGTGCACAACTCAATTAACTTATGGTGATTGAGCAAAGGGGGTACTTAACCAGGAAAATAAAAATTGATAAAATGTATTCAAATGTGAAAATATTTTGAAATTTATTGGTATAGTTTGATATACACAGGTTTCTATTTAATGTTATTTTCTAAATCTCTGCATTTATAATTAAGAAGCCCCTCTTCTTTTAATTTTTAAATGATTGTTTATGTTTTTTCTTTTGTTTTTTAAGTCCCTCTTTCTAATACTTTGCATTTTCACTCATTTTTTTCTTGAACAGACTTTGCAAAACGTTTAATCCACTTTACTGGTATTTTCCAAGAACCGAGCTTCTGTTTTTGTTGCGCAAGATTACCTTTGGTATTCAATTTCATTGATTACTGTCATTTCAGTAGGATTTTAGGAGGGAAGAGAGAAACGAATATATTCAGCAAATCATGTTGAGTCACAAGTGTGGCAGCCCAATTCAGTCCACGCCCATCCAATCAGGCGAACGGAGTCCCCACCGCGTCCTCCAGTTTGAGATTCTGACAAAACTCTAACTCACACTGACACATTACAGCTGACCCAGAGCTTCAACACAGGTCCACCAATATGTGCGCATCTTCAGGGCTTAAAATACAATGGATTCCTCTGCTGTGGGCCTCTGGCTATCTCTAACACGGCACGTCCTTGTCCTTCTAATACGTGTAAGCACGCTTAAGAAGTGCAACTTCAAATCAAGATATGAGAAAGCGATCCGCAGAGTAAGGCACTAACAACAGAAGATGCATCTATAAGCTCATGGGCCTCACTCAGGTCCTTGCCTTGAATACATCAGGTGGCGGCCAGTCTGCTCCAATGGCAGGCACAGTAAACCAGGTTCCCATGGGTGCGAGTAGAGAGGGGAGAAGAGGAAAGATCTGCCATCACCTTCCCTGTGACCTTGGGCCAATACTCAATCGCTCTGCACCTGAATTTCTTCATTTGTAAAGTGGAGATAACGCCGTCTTTCTTGCAGGGTGACTCTAAGGAACAGGGGTATGTTGCCAACTGGACAGTGCAGACAACAGTTACATGGGGACAGGTGTGACATACAGACACTATGCTATCGCTGGGTAAGCAGCTGTCGTGGGACGATGCGCTGATGGTGACCTGGGATTTAAAGTTTGCTCAGTAGCCTTTTCCGTCCTTTCTGGGGTCATCACCATGGTTATATTTAAAAAGACTACTACACAGCAGTACTGTACTGAATGTTATGCTCATGTTACTGGGTCCACATATAAGCCTATGAGCTAGGTGCTATTATTATTTCCTAGTTGCACATGAAAAAGAAGCTTGAAATAACTTGTCTAAGGTCTCACGGCTATTAAATAGAAGAGATTAGACTTAATCTGGGTGCGACTCATGATCTTAATTACAAAGACACGAATGACATATGCAACTTAAAGTGGTGGTGGGGGGGCACACCACATGTATGAACCCCAAAGCTAAGAAATCAATGTGAAAGTGGGAGTCTCAGGAATACATCCCATTTCAACAAAAATGGAGCATATGGCCTATAAAATAACAATCTATTGGTAGCAAGTTATTGTTAGTTACAAATGACCAAAACACAACTGAAAACAAATGGATCACAACCTTTGAAAATGTCAGCAATGCTACAGAAACCCGGGTGCACAGGAAAGAGCTAAGCGGGACAGAAGCAGCAAATGAAACATTTTAAAACGTGACTAAAATTTAACCGAAAGGTTCTCAAGTAAGTTTCTCCCCGCCCCCCCAATGACCCTCTCCTTTGATTATCAGAGGTTAAGTTAAACTTCCTGTTCCCTAACAGATACAGCGACAAAGCAAAGCCCTGAAAGCCTGTTCCTCAGGGACCAGGTCAGGCAGGCAGATGGGCGCAGGCCTCTCCACCGCTACTGCCTTCGAGCTGGTCACCCACCTGGCACACTGAATTCTGACTTCAGACCTAGGTGGGATACACACTCGAGTCATCTTCCTGTCCCCCATTGTCTCCTGTCACTGCCCTTTGATTAGAACATATTAACTTGGCAAACGGATTTCCTCTCGTTGCCTTAAACAGAAATGTCTGATTTCTTTAGAAGAAAGAACATTAACCACTTGAAATGCACTAGGCCCGTGTGCCAGAGTGCAAGTTAAAGCTTTTACTAAAACATACATGTACACACGCTCCAAATACTTGCTGAAAACCAGGTCTCACCATAATATCTTTGAGACTGGGCAGTCCCCATCCTTCTAGTTTCCAGTTCAGTGGTAACGAAACAGGAGCAAATGCTTCTCTCCTTGAGCCCCTAGCAGCTCTGAGGGATCATGAGACAGTAAGCGACATTGGTCTGGGGCTTCCTTGAGGAAACGGCATTTCAGCTGAGAACTGATGGCCACGAGGAGGGGGACGTGCACCCCAGGAGGAGGGAACAGCCTGTGTGGAGCCCAGAAGGCACAGAGGAACACGGCGGTTTGAGGAACTTAAAGGAGCAGGGGGCTGGAGGCACGTGATGAGGCAGCAGAGGGAAGAGTGAGGCAGTCCATCGGAGAACAGGGTGAGAAATCTGGGCTCCAGCGAAAGGCGAGGAGAGTCACTGACGGCTTTTAAGCATGAAGTGACATGATTAGACACATGTTTTTAGAGAACACCTCTAACTGCAATATGGAAGACTGATGGGTGGGGCCCGAGTAGATGCCGGGAGAGATCGGGCTACTCAAGAGTTCAAGAGAAAGATGATGGTGGCCTGGTCTAGATGGAGGGCAGAAGCGACAGACAGAGGCAGTACTGAGGAAGTAAAACCGAGAGGATCTGATTACTTGGATGTGGGAGAGCGAGAGGGTGCGGGCGAACCATCACTCTTGTTAAAAACAAACAAGTAGACAAGTAGGAGGATGTGGTACCACTCAATAAATCAGGCTGGCCTTTAAAAAAAAAATGAGGGGGAGGGGCACAACAGAACAGAGAGGTTGTGAAATGAATCAGACAGATATCGAGCAGGCAACTGAATACTCAGGACAGATCTGGCTGGAGATATCTATGTGGGCATCATCAGTTATTAAAGCATCATGGTAATTAAATCCACGGGATTAGAACACTGGGCGACAGGTGTCATGGTAACTAAAGCCATGGAAGGGAAGAAGGCTGGCTAGGGTGAGGCTATAAATGAGAGTGGGCCTATGACAGCCTCAAGGAAGTCCAATATCTAACGCTCAGGGAAGAAAAGCAATTGTATGGCATGTAAATTGCCTCGCTAAACCTGTTGGGGGGGCGGGGGGGGAAGGAAAGAAGAGTAAGAACCATCAAGGAAATATACAAGCTAGATACGAGCGAGACTAGCAGGGGTGCTGTGTGGTGCGACTGTTACTAAGAGGGCCATAGGTGCCACCGGAGTTTGCTAAATGGAGCCACCAGTCACCACCCTGGTGAGCTCGGGCGGCGTGGTGGGAAGGGGCTTAAGAACGTCTAGGAGGTGAGAAAGCATGAAGAAGGTTCTGAATAAAGGATCTCTTAGGATCATTATGCACTGCCTCAGAGCTCCGGCCCTGGCAGGCTGTATTTGAAACCTGGTTCCCCCACCTTACCAGATACGGCCCCTGAGGAAATTTATTTAACCTCTTACTTTCTTGACTTCTTCCTCTATAAAGTAGGGATAATTAAAATATTTACCTCGTCAGGTTGTTTTGAGGGTTACATGAGATACGTGTAAAAGACTTGCGCTCCATACGCTCAGGATATGCCAGCTATCATGAGAATCAAATGACAAGGGTGTAAGGAGTCCTCCATTTTTTTTTCAAGTAAATGCCAAATGCTTTGTAGTATCAACGGTTTTCCCCCTTTCAAATCCACAGGTAAAATTTAAAGTCGTGGGGACCCTGGCGTAACAACGTTCCGGGGTCTGTCCGCCCCTCGCAGAGCTGCCATGGCACCGGTCGGAGCCACCGGTCTGGGCTCTGGTCAGATGACCGGTGGGCTGAGGGCGGAGCACCCAGCAAGGCGCAGACCAAGTCAGTCCGGAGAAGGGATGGAGGCGCCTCATCGTGGAGATGACCCGGGCGCTGCCTTGGTGCCCAGTGACTTCCCAGGCACTTGTGAAGCTGGGGAACAGGTCCCACTTTCGGAAATCCCCAACCCTCCTCCGCACTCTCCTCTGTTTAAAGCAGCCAGGGATCTTTCCATCTCAGGTGACAAATCCTGCTTGGTCAGTAAGACAACCATTCCATCCCATGGAAGGTAAGATCCCACCAATGTGCCTGCCTTCAGAGGCATTAAAACGTGTACCTGCAACCTATTCAACATGGTAAGCTTTTAAGTATGGGGCCAGCTAGAGAAGAAAACATTTAGTTAAACATATTTCATAAAATTACAGCTATTTTTATAATCAACGAACAATAATCTCTCGTCTAAGGTGGGTGTCCAAACTCAAGAGGGGAAGAGCAGAGGGTGGGTGACAGATTAGCAGAGGCTTCTGATGCCACCAGGCCTCCTGAGCTTCATCACAAAGCTGTCACCGAAGGCCTCTACCCCTCACCCTAGGCCAGTACCCAGAGGCCAGTACCCCTCACCCTACAGCCCGTAAGCATCCTCACCAAGCAGCTGCTTTGAAAGCTAAGTGACAGGGAACACTTTACTAGGTTACCGCAAATACCCACAAGATGACTCTCCCCTAAGGAAGTCAGTGCTTCACAATTTTTTTTTTTTTTGAGGGCAGTGTCACTGGCCCTTATATGTGGGACCCGAACCGGGACCGCTAGCTTCCCAAGCCAGTGTTTAACCACCGCGCCACGCGGCCGGCCCCTTCACAATCTTTTTTGAGGTACCCATCTCCCCCTGAGCCTCTTTATAAAATACATCCCCTACTTGTCCTGTCCCCATGACACTTTCAAACCACAGATACCCTACATAGCTGTCCATGTCCTAGGGCCCTTTAGAGGGCCACAAACCAGTGTCATAGCTAAGATCTGTATCCCAATCTTTGCTTACTTTAGGGCAATGTCAGCCAGTTGAGAATGAATGAGTTTGAGTGGACAAAGATTTTGGTTCTGTTTGTTAATTTATAGAGTAGTGTGTTGCTGGTTGCCTTAGGTCCTATTTTCACGCTAGAAGGAAAGGGCAAGTCTGCCAAGCGCTGGGCCTTGTTTTACAGAGAAAACCTACGGTGACAACAACAAAACGAGCACAGCCCTCAGAGGTTGTGCACCACCCAGGCCAGAGCCACCTCATCGCAGAACAGGGCCTCCAACGCCGAGATTCTTGACTGCAAACCGATGCCTTCCCTCCGACACAACGGGGTCCCCATTTCTTGCCTATTTTTGCATGAGGCTGACCAGCCTTGATATAAATATGAATTTGGAGGCAAGTTCTGAAAAGATTATACTTTGGAAAATGCGTGAGAGGTGAAAAAGGAACAGCTAGGTCAGAGGGGGTGCCAGGAAGTAGGCAGAGGGTGGGGGCCGCGGGGAGGCTGACTGGCGAGACAGTTGACCATGGCAAGTTAGGGACAGAAAGCCCGAGGTCACTGCAGAGTCCGCGATGGCTGACATGGCGCAGGGAAGGCAGGGCAACACAATTCCCAGGGGCTCTACGATTCTTGAAGTAGGCCCAGAAATACAGATTTTTTTTTGATCATGAATAAATTGCTTATCTACTTCAAAAAACGTGCACGGGTTGTGTTTAGGTGCTTAAAAGTACTAGCCTTGGTCCTGCCATTAAGTAAGCTCAAGACCGTTAATTCTGATAAAAACCAGAGATATGACCAATATAACAATAAAAAAATTTGAAATGCAAACACATAAAGTGATTGCTATGGGCTAGGCATGCTTCTCATCATTTTGCATATACCGAATCATTTAATCCCCCTCAACATTCCCAGGAGGTGACTACAGTAGTTTCCCTTATCTGCAGTTTTGCTTTCCGCAGGTTCAGTTACCCACAGCACACCGTGGTCTGAAAAAATATTAAATGGAAAATTCCAGAACTAAGTAATTCCCAAGTTTTAAACAGCACCATTCTGAGTAGCGTGATGAACTCTGGCACCGTCCTGCTCTGTCCTGCCTGGGACGTGAACCACCCCTCTGCCCAGGGTCTCCTGCCTGTTCATCACCTAGTAATCTGCTCAGTTATCAGATCAGATCAACTGTAGTGGTACCTCAGTGCTGATGTCTGAGTAACCCTTATTTGACTTAATTATGTCCCTAAAGCACAAGAGTGGTGATGCCTGTGATTTGGTAATGCCAAAGAGAAACTGGAAAGTGCTTCCTTTAAGTGAAAAACATAGAATATAGATGGTTTGGTACCATCCGTGGTTTCAGGCATCTACTGGGGGCCTTGGACGTATTCTCCGCGGACAAGGGGGGACTACCATATAAACACTTAATGTACTCACTGAGATACTGAAACACTGCTGAGCACCTACTGTGTGTCAGCCAGCCACATCCGGCACTGGGAAGAGAAAGATGAATTGTTAGAGAAGGATAGAAGGGATTTGGGGCACAGCCTCAAAGAGAGGGTGAGATGTGGACTGGGCTGTGATATACTAACAAGACTGGCAGGGCAGAAAAAGGGAGCAAAAGGAGGCCTTACCCTCCAATTAATGTCATACCCTAAGGCACAGAGACCGTGAGGGACACGCAGAGCAGCGGTTTGGCAGAGGAGGCCTGTGGGCCAAATCCGGCCTGTTTTGTAGACCAAGTCTTATGGAACACAGCCCTGCCTGCCGGCTGACCTGGTACCCGGCAGCCTCCTGCCTTGCTGCTGTACAGGCAAGTTGAGCAGACGTCAGAGATGACACGTCAGGCCCCTTCCAGAAAAGTTTGCTGAGGGAGTTTAATTATTCAGGGAGGGGCCCATGAAGCAGCAGCAGGGGTACCTGGGCCAGTGGCAGAAACCCGGACTCTCAGGTCCCATTCTAGACCCACAGAATTAGAATCTGCCTCTTAAAAAGATCCCTGGCGATTCTCACACTCAAAGCGCATTCGAACCATGGGTGTGTGGCCGGGAGGAGGCCGTGAGGCCGCAGATGAAGACATGTATGCATTTATTCTATATATAGACAGAGGAAAGTGGTCAAGATTTTTCCATAAAACAGTGGTGCCATCAATCCACACTCTAGAAAGGTCCCTTGGTCACAGTGTGATGGCAAGAGTTGACAGCAGAAAGTGGCACAGCTGGTGTCGGGACCCAGGCAAGAGGCCTGGACAAGGCAGGGGGGACCGTGGGTCAGCTCTTTCTTCCTAGAGCAAATGACATTTTAAGAGATTACTCCAACTTCACTAGTGCCTCTGAATTGCTTCCAACAAGCGCAGTATCTGTTATAATTTATTAGGAAATAGAAGAATACTTAGTAACAAAAATATTAGTAATTGTGTGTTTCCATGTACACCAAATGCATCTCTAAGTAATGCCTCCTGACTGCAATGCATAAATTATGACATTAGCTGGATAAGAAGGGGGAGTTAAAGATTAAACGAGAATCTACTCATCAGCTATCTATTATGTAGGCTGCAAACACATCAGTTCGCAGGATATTTAAAGGTGCAATGTCTTATGTTAGAACTCACTCCCCCAAATAAACGCATGATTCCGCTTCGTCTTTAATTTTTTCTGTATTTTGGATGAATAAGCAATCTAAAAAAAAAAAAAAAACCCCAAAAACCCACAAAGCAGCATTTTAAACAAACACACCAATCCTATTCCTTCTTCTATCTCCACTAACAGCTTCCAAGCCATTGCTTAACATTCTGCCTCCTTAAAAATCCAGAAATGTTTGACAGGGTTATTTGTGGGATTCAGTGTACTTTAATGGAATGACAGCAATATAGACAAAAATGGATGAGTTAAAATGGGAAGTTCCTCTTTTTAGGTGCTTAGGCTTCATACTTTACATTAATTCCACTGGCAGAAACAATACAAAAGAAATAAGGCTTGTACATCTGCTCTGAGAAATGCAACGTAATTAATAAATCTCAAGGAAAAAAACCCATCAAACTTGGGCTGAGACAAATCTCTATGTTAAGATTCATTAATAAAAGCCTTAAGAAGTCTATGAATTCAGGGCAGTAGTTACTGAATTACTCAAAAGATACTTTACTAAGATTTACAGAGTGCTTACTATGGGTTTATACTGTACTAAATACCACTGCACATTTAAAATCCTTGAAACACTGTGATGTTAGCTCCATCTTAAAAATGGGGAAACTAAGGCACAGAGAGGTTAAGTAACTTCTCCAAGGTCACACAGCTAAACAAGAAGTGGAGCTAAGATTTGAAGCTGGGCCTATGATCTTAACCATAACTATTCTCTAATAGCATCCTCTCCACTTTCCCCTCGTCCCCTGTGAATCTGCAAAGAGTTTAAATGTAGTGGATTCTCAATTACTAATATTAGAAACAAAGAAAACCCCCATGATTTGTCAAAGTCTTAATGGAAAAGGGGCACCCCATACTGCCCTGTGGACAACGGCCAAAATCTGACCTGCAATATAATAAAATCGCAGGAATAATGAGGTGGATTCAACTTAAGAAACTGGATTATTTCTCAGTAGGATAAAACGCAAATTAAATCCCAGAAAATTCTGAAATGTATCATGTAACTACTTGTTAATAAATACAGATGCAGACTTTTTTTTGTTTGAGGGCAGTGTCACTGGCCCTCATATGTGGGACCGAACCGGGGCCGCTGGCGTCCCAAGCCAGCGCCCAACCACCGCGCCACTCGGCCGGCCCCAGATGCAGACTTTTAACGATCATGTCCATGACTGCATGATTTCCTAGCTGTTTGTGAAACGCTACCGGGAGTCTAAAACATCAAATACACGTAACGCACCGGCCTAATACTCTCGGGTGGCCATTCCCACACTGGCTGTGCATGTTATTTATTAAGTCATTGCCTGACTGTAAGTGAACAGACGTATTCAAGTTGGCACAAGGCACAGCATCCACATGGCACATTCTTTGTTCCAGGAGCTTTATTCTATGGATACTCTTGGGAAAGAGAGAAGCCACTAAATAAATAATGCACGTCCAGAAGCCAGGGCGGAGGTCTTCTACATTTCTCCAGCGGTCCAGCATCGCATCCAAAGTTCTTCTTTGCCTGGGACCGCATCGCATTCCATGTTAAACACCAGTGTCGCCCAGAATTTGAGCTAGTCTTCCAATTGAACAGTTTCAGAATCAGATCCAGGGAACAGCTGACCGTATTGCATTGGAAACCTTAATTTTGCCAAAGCACAAACGCATTCCCTTCACATTTTAACAGCTTCCAAAAAAATAAAAAGATCCAGGTAAGCCAAAAGAAAACAGAACAGGGGAAGAACAAACAAAACCAGCCCGAGCGAGGACGCGAGTCAGGGCCACCGGGGCTCAGCCCCAGGTCCCCCCACGGAACCTGCCCTTTAAAGCCAGCAGCGCGGCCCGCCGGCGGCGCCCGCACCGGCCCGGCCGGGGCCGCGGAGGACAAAAGGGGCGCTGACGGCCCGAGCCCGCGGGGCCTCCATCCTCCGCGGCGGCCGGGAAGCCCGGGCGGGCGGCGCGGTCCGCGGCCTCCGGGGCGTGGGGACCCCGGCTGGGCGGAGCCCGGCCCCGCGCGCGCCAGCGGAAGCGCATCCCGACGGGGGCCACTCACCGTCTTCTTCTAGCTCGAATTTCTCCAGCATGCCGGCTTCCGCGGGTCCCGGGGCCGCCGCCAGCGCCGTCTGAGGAGGAGGAGGAGGAGGACAGCGATCAGCGTGCGCTCGGCGGCGCGCGTGCCCGGCCGCGCGGGGGGCGGGGCGGCGGGGCGGGGCGGGCGGCGGGGCTGGGCTGGGGGGCGGGGCTGGGGCGGCGGGGCGGGGCTGGGGCTGGGCTGGGGCGGGGCACGCGGAGGGGCGGGACGGGGGACATGGGTGCCGGGGGCCGTGCGGCCCGGAGGAGGGGCTGCGGCGGGGGCGCGGGGGGCGGGGCTGGGGCGGGGCGGGGGCGCGGGGGGGCGGGGAGGGGGGGGGGGGGCGAGGGACGGGACGGGGGCGCGGGGGCGGGGCTGGGGGCTCGGGGGCGGGGCGGGGACGGGGTTGCTGGGGGCCGTGCAGCCCGGAGGAGGGGCTGGGGCGGGGGCGCGGGGACGCGGGGGGCGGGGGCGCCGTGCGGCCCGGAGGAGGGGCTGGGGCGAGGGACGGGAAGGGGGCGCGGGGGCGGGGCTGGGGCTCGGGGGCGGGGCTGGGGCGCGGAGCTGGGGCTTGGGGGCGGGGCTGGGGCTTGGGGGCGGGGCTGGGGCGCGGGGACGGGACGGGACGCACGGCGCGGCCCAGCCCACCCCGCCCCCGCCCCGCGGCCCCACCTGCGCCCCTCCCGCGTGGAGCGGTCCGCGCCCCCCCCGCCGCCAGCGGCTTTGGTACCGACCCGCCGAGAGAACGCGCGGGGCGAGGACCCCGGGCAGCCCGGGCCCGGCGCGCGCGCGAGCGGCCGAGACGCCCCCGTCGGCCGCCTTGCTGCCCCCGCCGGGCCGTGCGCGGCCCTGAAGCGCAGGCCCGCTCTCCCCGCCGCGCCGCGCGTCCACGCACCTTCCCTGCCGCCCGCGGGTTTGCCCTGCCGGCCCAGGGGTCGGGGTGCGGGACCCCGGGGGAGCCGGCGCGGGCCGCTACGCGCCTTGCCCTCCTTCCATGTCAGATGACACTGCCCGTCCCCTTCCCCTATTTAAAAAGCACAACTGTTCCACGGGTCCCGCGGAGGGCGCCTGCACGAGGTGGCCGGCGGGCTCGCCAGCCATGGCGCTGCTAACGCGCTTCCTCTCCGCAGAGCCGCTGCCAGAGGCTCACACAAATCTGTCGCCCAGGACCTGGGCATCTGAGACGCGGCTGTCGCCAGCTCCGCTTGGCAGGCAGCGAGCCTGGCAGCCTGAGAGCTGCTTGGAAGAGAGCGGCGCGGCTGCAGGGGGCACAGGCACCCCACTCCTGCGAGGCTCTCCCGTGTGACAGCCAATTTCCACCCCTTCCACGTGGGGTGCGGGGGAGAGGGGGCCCCAGCTCACTGCCCGGGGCAAGCGCCCTGATCATGAGATGAGCTCTCCAGCGCTGTTTAGGGCTGTAAAGGGGGCCCCCGACCCCTTGAAAGGAACTTGGTTTTGTCACTCGTACAAGCTTAGCCTGGAGGAGGAAGCACTGAAATCTCCTTTGCACTTTATTTTTGCTCTGTCATCTCAGTTGGGCCAATCCCTAACACTTCAGCTTTTCCTTAAAAAAGGTGGGGTGGCGCGGTGGTTAAGCGCTGTCTTGGGAAGCCATCCAGTCCCCGGTTAGGGTCTCACATAAAAGGGTGGGGTGTGGGAAGATAGGTGGAGGAAAAAAGACAATACTAATTTTGTCATAGGTGATTAGAAATAAACAAACAAACAAACAAAAAAACCCTACAGCTGCCGGGCCGAGTGGCGCATTGGTTAAGAGCTGGCTTGGGGCGCCAGCAGCCCCAGTTCGGATCCCACATATGAGGGCCAGTGACAGTGCCCTCTACAGCTAAGATGGTGAACAACAGCTCCACCTGGAGCTGGGCTGCCGAGTCCCCGGGAAGGCATAGCTGCAGCTCCTCTGCAGTGGGCTGCCATAGGCTGCAGTGAGTGGCTGGCAGCCAGCGTGAGTGGCTGGCAGCCAGCGCGAGCTGCCAATAGCCATCGTGAGCAGTGGTCCAGAGGCCGGCGACCAATTTGCCTCATCCAGGAAGAGCGCAATGATGATACCAACATGCGCCACTGAAGCAACGTCCTCCACAACTAGATGGAAAAACAAAAGGACACCAACTTGTCTGTTCTCCTTCTCCAGTTCCCCAACTAAAAAAAATAAAATAAAAAACCCTATAGCTATGTCATCCTTAACAGCAACAGACTGAATGCTGTCTCCCTGAGTTCAGGAACAAGGCAAGGATGTCTGATTTCACACTATCCTTCATCAACATAGTGCTGGAAGTTCCAGCCACTGCAATAAGGCAAGAAAAAGAAAAGGCATACAAATTGCAAAGAAAGAAACGAAACCATCCCTATTTTCAGAAGTCATGGTTGTCTGCATACAAAGTCCCAAAGAATCTAAAGACAAAAAAAACACCCTAAACTAGGATACAAGATCAACGCACAAAAACCAATCGCATTTCTATATACTAAGAGCAAACGTGGAAACTAATATTAAAAACAATACTATTTACAATCACTGCAAAGAAAATTTAAATACTTAGGTATATACACTGAAGAAAACTTACAAGATCTGTATGCTGGAAATTACAAAATGTGGATGAAATGGAAGACAACCTGAATAAATGGAGAGGCAGTCCATGTTCATGGATTCAAAGACAACACAGTAAAGATGTCAGTTCATCCCAGATTGATCTTGAGGTTTAATGCAATTCCTATCAAAATCCCAATTTTTTTTTTTTGCAGACAAGACAAGCTTATTTTAAATTTTATATGGAAAGGTACAGGCTAAAGCAATCTTGAAGAAGAAAGAAGTGGGAAGAACCACTCTACTCAATATTAAAGCTTACTCTAGAGCTACAGTAATCAAGACTGTGGTATTGGCAGAGGGACAGACGCACTGATCAATGGAAACGGAATCTAGAAATAGACCCATGTGAATATGCCAAGCTGATATTTGCTAACAGGGCAAAAGCAATGGCGCTTGGGCAACTAGACTGGTGAGCAAAAAATAAACCTCAACGTTAAACTTTGCACCTGATACAAAAATGAGCTCACGTTGGATTTAAAATGAAATATAAAACATGAAAATTTTAGGAAAAAATAGGATAATATCTTCAGGAACTATTGCTAGACAAAGAGTTAAACTTGACATCAAAAGCATGATCCATAAAAGGGAAACTTAATAAAGTGAACCTCATTAAAATGAAAATGTTTGCTCTGTGACAGACTAAAAGGATGAAAAGCTACAGAAACAAGCTAATTGCAAACACACATAGTCAGCAAATAAGTAGTGGCTGGAATACGTCAAGAACTCTCAAAACTCAACAGTAGAAAAAGAGAATGCAGTTAGAACATGGGCAAAAGATATGAAGAGACATTTCACTGAAAAAGATAACAGATGGCAAATAAGCACATGTAAAGATTTTCATCATTAGCCATTAGGGAAACAAAACCATAATAAGTTATTATCACTACACACCTACTAGAATTACCAAAATAAGAGTAGTGACAACATCAAATGCCTGTGAGGATGCAGAAAAACCAATCATTTCTGCATTGCTGTGGCCATGCAAAATTGTACCCCCATTCTGGAAAACAATTGGATGGTTTCTTTAAACATGCCAGTGTCATATGACACGTCACTCGCACTCTTGGGCATTTATCCCAGGGAAATGAAAAACTATGTTTACACAAAAACCTGTATACAAATGTTCACAGCAGCTTCATTTGTTAATCAAAACTGGAAATAACAGATGTCATTCAACGGGTGAGTGGTTAAACAAACTACAGTCACGAGTCGCTTAATGATGGGACATGTTCTGAGAAATATGCTGTCAGGTGATTTCGTTGATGTGCAAACATCAGAGAGTGCACTTACACAAACCTCGATGGTAGCCTGCTTCACACCTGGGCTAGGTGGGCTAGCCTACTGCCCCTAGGCTCCATGTCTATACAGCCTGTTATTGTACGGAATACTGTAGGCAATTGTAACACAATGGTAAGCACTTGTGTATCTGAACATAGAAAATGTACAGTAAAAATACAGCATAAAAGATAAAAGTGGTACACCTGTGTAGGGCACTTACCATGAACGGAGGCTGCAAGGCTGGAAGTTGCTCTGGGTGAGTCAGTGAATGCATGGTGAGTGAATGTCAAGGCCAAGGATGTGACTACACACTACTCTAGACATTATAAACGCTGTACACAGGCTACACTAAATTTATAAAATAATATTTTTCTTTCTTCAATAATAAATTCACCTTAGTTTACTGTAGCTTTTTTACTAATGGATTTTAAAACCTTTTTGACTCTTATAATAACACTTAATTTAAAACTCAAGGGGTTGGCCGAGTGGCTCATTGGTTAAGAGTTGGCTTGGGAACGTGACCTCTGAGCAGCAGAGCCACTGGTTCGGATCCCACAGGAGCCAGTGATGGTGCACCCTCTACAGCGAAGATGGTGAACAACAGCTCGACCTGGAGCTGGGCTGCCAGGAGTCCCCAGCAACAAAGTAGGCTGCAGTGGGGCTGGCCGGCAGCCAGTGTGAGCAGTTGGCGGCCGGCAAGAGCTGTCCAATGTTCAGGGAGTGACTGCCTCACCTGGGAAGAGCGCAGCGATCAGAAAACCTACATGGGCCAGTGAAGCAACGTCCTCCACAACTAGACTGAAGAACAGAAAGACAGCAACTTGTCTGTTCCCCTTCCCCAATTCTCCAATAAAATCTTTAAAAAATAAAAATAAAAAAAACCTCAAACACATTGTACAGTTGTACAAAACTATTTTTTTCTTCATATCCTTATTCTATACGTTTTTTAAATATTTAAATAATTAAATGCCTTTTACTTTTTTAAACTTTATTGTTAATGTGTTTTTTTTTTTAAGATTTTTTAATTGGGGAATTGGGAGAGGGGAACAGCGTTGGGGAATCGGGGAAGGGGAACAGACAAGTTGCTGTCTTTTTGTTCTTCAGTCTAGTTGCGGAGGACATTGCTTCACTGGCCCATGTTGGTATCGTCATTGCGCTCTTCCCAGATGAGGCAGATCGGTCGCTGACTTCTGGATGGTCGCTCACCGCGGCTATTGGCAGCTCACTTTGGCTATTGGCAGCTCACGCTGGCTGCGGGCCACTCACTGTAGCCTATGGCAGCCCACTGCAGCAGGGGCTGCAGCCTACACGGGGCTCGCACAGCCCAGCTCCAGGTGGAGCTGTTGTTAGCTGTAGAGGGCAGTGTCACTGGCCCTCATGTGGGATCCAAACCAGGGCCACTGGAATCCCAAAACCAGCTCTTAACCAATGTGCCATTCAGCTGGCCTGTTGTTAAATTTTTGAAAAGTGTGGTGGAACACAGTGGAAGAGTCAATCACCTTAAGATTTGAAAAGTCTGCATTTTAATTTCTTGCAGTAATTTTAATACACATTAAAAAAGAAATCCCTAATTGCTATTTATTCTGTGCACCATCGATTTCACCTGTCATCCTGATGAGGTATTGCTGGGAGGCAGAAATGGGCAGAAGGTGGGAGTATGTATTTCTGGAGGCTGTCAGCTGCAAAACTGGTCCTCAGACTAAAAAGTCCTGTACCCATTACTGTAGAAGTTGGTAGAGAATAGAAATGGAAACAAATTGATGTGAGTCTCTTGGCTTTTATTTCACCTGATAATGGGTGTACAAGAGTCTACTAAAATAAAAACATTTCTATCTAATATGCTGTTGAGGCTGAATTTATTTCCACAGGTTGTTTTTATTTAGCAAGGCATCTCATGTTTTCTTAGAAAGGAGCACAGTCACAGGACATGAGAAAAGGGAAGAATAAACTTCTCTATAACACGCGAGGTGCATGTCAGGAATTGGAGGACTGCAAAGCTTTTTAGGTGTGTAAATGAGTGTTGACAGGGTCACGAGTCATGGATTCGTTCATACAAATAATTTAAAGTTGGTGGTCACCAGTTGCCCCTTCATGGTGATGTTTTTTTAGTTTCAACAGACTTATACGCCCGACTTAATTTTAGCTATTTAAGGCAGGCGAGGAAGCTAGGAGAAGGGAGGCGAAGAAACGGGCTTGCGCAATGTCCTGCAGGCGGAGAGAAGGGGCTGCATGTATGATACTCCCTCCTCTCTCTCAAGAACTCAATTGGCATTTCAAGGCAGAGAGGTGCTGGGTTTTCCTAGCTGGGCCACGTGCTGATTCATAATATTTTTACCGGCACGCCAATGGCTTCTGCCGCCAGTCGGGGCTTACTGGGCTCCGCTGTGATGGTGGGGTGGGGATCAGGGGGTTGAGGTGGTAAGCAGTTGAACTTTAGTGAGAAAATGCCTGAAAATCATGGAGCCATTACTAGTGTGACTTTTTGGTCGGTGAAAAATGCTCAATTATTAAGGCCTGCCTTAATAATTGTGCCCTGGAACAGCAAAATGCAGTGTTTTGAATGGCTATCCGAAGGGAAAACTTCAGTCTAAAAACTTAATCATAAGACGACTGCCAAAAAAGTTTTCCTTTATGCACTGAGGTCAGATATGTTTCTTTTTTTGGTAATCTTCAATAGCTACTACAAGAAATAAATCACCTTTCAATACTGGATAAGAAGCTCTTGAATAATTTAGTATATATGGGAACCTGCAGCTTTGATGTCCCCCTGCCATCCATCTTCTTTGAGCTCTGGTTCTGCTCTGCAAAGGCGTTCTCTGTGTGGGGGAAAAGGTAGGATGGGCACCGGCCACCAGTGAGGCGACAAGTGTGCTCTCTAACCAGCTTTCACCCCCACCTCTGGAAGGACCCTCCCCACCCCCCACCCCCACCCTCGAACATCAATCTCAAGCTGACACCTCTCCTGAGCTCAAGACTCCACTGGTCATCTCCAGTTTGACTTGCTGTGGACAATCCAAACTCATCCGTCTAAAACAGCTCCTTCCACTCTGTCACCTTAGCGTCCTTTGAGGTCACCCCACTTGTCTCCACCTCCATGATGGCTCCTTAGTGAAGACTTCTGCCATCTCCTGCTTGGTGGCTGGGTCAGCTGCAGTTCCTCCTGTCTCGCCCTTTTCTAGTCTATTCGCTAGCCTGGAGCCAGTGACCTTTGGAAAACAGACTTGGTCTTGTTACTCCTGTGTGGAGCCATTCAGTGGCTCTCGGGAGCCTCAGGCATGTGGGGCTAACTCGGCAGCTCAGAGCAGGGCCCTGAGCAGTTTATTTCTTCACCTTCTCTTGCCAATTCCCTCTGTGTCCCCTAGGGCAGAGCCTTAAGCATTGTTCCTGCTCACTGCGCTGAGGTATTTGAATATTTTGGCCTCCTCCCTTCTTCCCCTGCCCCTTGCTGGTTCCTACTCACGCTTCAAGAAGGCGCATTACAAAGACGGCTCAGTCTTCACCAGGCAGCCCTAACTGAGTCTCAACCTCTTGTCGCTCCTTACCTGGTTAATTGCTTCTCTTACCCACACACTTCCATGAGGCACTTAGCAGATTTGGGGGTTTCTTTTCTGTCTCCCCTAAGTCCCATTAACTCTTTGAAGGGGAAGAATGGCTCTGTTTGGTCAACCTAGTGTTACCTGTGCCTGCCACATAGAAGACATTCAAAAAATATTTGAGTGAAATGTACTGTTTGTTATTAGCAAATCAATGAAAAACATGGTGGGTAAACTGTTGATTGAAGAGCATAAATGGGTTCAGAGATGGTTTCATTCCATGTATTCATGCTTTTCCTGGACCTCATTCCTACTTGGAAATGATTATACCCACTTTCCATTGAGCATTGGACCTGACATGATGAAGAAAAAAGAAAGTGACTGTGCTAAGAAATCCCGGCAGCCAACATTTTTATTGTAACAGACCCCTCGAGACCAGGAGGTTGCTGACACTCTGCTTTGAATACTGGCAGGGAGTTTTGCTAGAGTAGCTGTTGCTGCCGCCCTACATGTTTAGCTTCTGTTAAGTGACATCAATTGATCTTTGAAAGTGATGTCAAAATTTGATAAAAACTCAAAAATATAAGATATTTAACACCATAACCATTAATTCTTCTGATCAGTTTTAATCAGTATGCTTGGGGAAAAGATTGTGTTCATTTTGATAACTTTTCTAAATAACAATTTCAGATGCTTTAAATAAAGTTAGTTCCTTCCTAACTTTTTTTTTTAAATGATTTCCTTTAAAGAGCATTTATTCCACAGTAGCTTTTCAGAGTGTGGCAACCAATTTTTACAGTTCAACAAGCCAGCTGAAAACCCGTTTCAGAGGAAGTGTTAAATAGGGGACAAAGAAAACAGACTAAACCAAAACAGTCCTTTTTTGTCTAGGTTCTTTCTGTTAAATTATCTTCCAACTTCCAAAAAAGCAGACAATGTAAAGATTTTGAAGACAGTCAGTCAGCATATGTTTAATATCTGCCATGTGCCAAGAACCATGGTAGGTGGGTCAATAAATCCACTGTGACTAGAAATTTACATCAAAGGTATGAAGTAGGAACCCTACATATACCTAGGGTTAGTTTGTTACCCTTTAAATTCTGGTTTTATGGAGCTTCCTAGTCAGGGTTTGAAATAGGTATTTCTCTTGCCTTTCACAAGTTAATCAAACTTAGTTTTTTGCTAATCAAAGTATTATATTATTAGGTTTGTGTTTAACATGACTTACTGGGAGTTAAATACACTCTTTTATGTGGACAACTGTTACTGTCCCATAATACTTGGCAAATAAAAAAGTATTGCTCAATAAGGTTATTTCAGTTCTTAATGCGTCAAGCCGTAAACCGTGAAATGTGTTATATTTCTATGATAAAGCAACACAAAAGTGATGTAAAGTCACAAAGAAGTCTTTCTTCACTGTCCTCTACCTTTTCCCCTACATCTGGCCTACTCATTAACCCTTCCCAGAACAGACCCATTTTTTCAGCACTTTTTATCCCTTTATTTCTGGAAACTCTGGTCAGAAATTGGTGAAAAGTTACAGAAATGATTCAGGCAGGCGACTTCCATTTTTGTTCTGTTTTTGTTCTACATAGAGCAATCAAAAGGAAGTACAACAGTCAAGGTGAAATTAAAGGGACCCACTGACCCTTCCGTGGCATCTGCTGCCCTTCGCTCTGGCGAATTCTGTGATCTTTATTCACTATCTATGGTGTCATGTGGCTAATCAGACTGGATTAGGATGAACACAGAGCCAACTCAATGCAGATGTAGGACCTGAGTACCTCAAAATGTAAATCTTTTAAGAAAGATTGTTAGTGCCTCTTCTTTTTGTGATACAATTTACCTACAACACACTGTATCCATTTCAAGTGTACAATTTGATGAGTCAACATGCAATCACCACTACAATCAAGATACAAAAGCAATTTTATCACCCCAACAGTTTCCTTGTGTTCTTTTAGGGTTCATCCCTCCTTTCCTCCATGGTCTCAGGCAACCAGTGACCTATTTTTTGTTCCTATAGATATTTTCTAGAATTTTAAATACATGGCATCATACAGTGTATACTCTTTTGCGCCTGGACTGTTTCACTTAGCGTAATGATTCTGAAATCCATTCATATCGCTGAGGATAACAGCAGTTTTTCATTTTTGCTGCTGAGTAGTATTCCATTGCATGGATGTGCCATCTGTTATCTAAGCATTCACCTGTTGATGGACATTTGGGATGTTTCCAACTTTGGCCATTGTGCAGAAAGCTGCCATAAACCTACACGGTCAGTTCTTTGGATGGACACGTCTTCATTTCTCTGGGATAAATACCAAAGATAAGATGACGGGGTCATAGGGTAGGTCTATATTTAACATGAGAAACAGCCAGTTTTGTGTACTACCTGTACCGTTTACATTTCAACCAGCAACATGGGAGAGCTCCAGTTTGCATATCCTCCTAAAACTTAGTATGGTCTCCTTTTTTTTTTTATTAGTTATTGCAGAGGGTGTATACTGGTTTCTCATTGGTTTTAATTTGCATTTCCTTGAGGATGAATGATATCATTGTATGTGTTTACTGGCCATTCTTTGCTGAAGGTCGTGTATAAATTTTTAGCTCATTTTTTGACTGGATTTCTTTTGTTCTTATTGAGTTGCATGAAACTCAATGTTTCCTTCTATAAGTTTTACATTCTGACTTTCACATTTAGGTCTATGATCTATTTTGGTATAATTTTTTATTATGATGTATGGCGAGGACTGAGGTTCGTTTTTTTCCATACTGATATCCAGTTATTCCACCTTGCTTGTTAAAAAGACTTTGCTGTCCCCATTGAATTGCCTTTGCACTTTTATCTACAGTCAATTGACATATATGTGTTCATTGATCTCTGTCTCTCATCATGACCACCCTATCTTGATTATTATAACTCCATAGTAAGTCTTGAAATCAGACAATGAACATTCTCTAACTTTGTTCTTTATTTTAAAAAATTGCTTGGGTTCCTCTAAGTCTTTTCCATGCACTTTAGAATTTTAAAACACCCTCTTGGAATTTTGGTGGTGATTGCATTTAATCTGTAGATCCACTTGGGAAGAATCCACATCTTAACAATATCGAGTCTTCTAATTCATGGCCACGTTACATTTTTTCATTGTGTCTTTGATTTCTCTCACCAATCTTTTGTAATTTTCAGTGTAGAGATGTTACATATTTTTTGTTAAATTTCTTCCTGAGATCTCATGCTTTTTGATGCTTTTGTAAATGAAACTGTTTTTAAATTTCCATTTCACAATTGTTTGCTGCTAGCATATAAAGATGCAACTGATTTTTGCATATGAGCTTTGGATCCTGTGACCTTGATAAATTTGCTTGTAAGTTCCAATGGCTGTTTTGTTGCCTACTTAGGGTTTTCTACATAAGTAATCATGACATCTAGTGCCTCTTACCTTTACTTCTTTACTTTATAGTTCTTGGATACTGTATAATTTTACCAATACTTATGTGTTTAGACTATTATGCATACTCTTGTTCTTCTCTAAATGTATTATATTTCTGCATATGTAACACTATAAACAATAACGAAGTAGTTTAAGTTAAAAAAAAACACAACTATAGCAACTGCATAGTGCATAGTGCAAAGCAAAAGAATACTCTGGGAGGCGGGCTTCCTCCCAGATAGACTGAGGCAGATTTTGAAGGAATCAAGGAAAGGAGGGTGTTTCAGATGACCACTAGGGCAGAGGAAAAGCTGACGCAAAGACATCTGCAGGACACAGCAGGCAAATGGCCTTTATCTGAGAGAGGGGTGTTCTTGTGGAGAAGTTAAGGGAAGGCTGGTGGAGACCACTGGGGGCTAAAGGAATGGAGTTAGATTTCATATTGTGGGATAGAAGAAGTGAATGTAAATTTCCTCAAACTGTTTCTGGCAATATAAAAATATTTTAATATCTGTGTCGAGTGGAAATGGGGATGGAGATGGGAGAGGCTGGAATCAGGGAGAACATTTAAGATGTCTTTACAATGAATGTAAAATGTAAGCGAGGAAGTCGGAGAAGTAACGCAGAGAGAAAAACAGTTTGGACTTGGTATTTTGGTGGATTAGGAAATGAATAGAAAAGAAACTAGAGTAATAATTAGAAAGAGAGGCATCAAAAGAAGTCCTTAAATGCAGCCATGAAGTCTTTATGGGAGCAACAGAAAGCCAATAAAGGAAAGTTGACAGGACCACAAAAGCTGCACAGTGTGGCTGTAAATATCAATCAAAAGCTTCTTGAAATTATATGCTTATGGATCAAAGGCTTTTGCTAACACCTTTCTATTGCATAGGCTTCAATGACCGTGGCTGAGTCTTAGCATTCTACACTGTTTTATAATTCTCCCCAAAAGAACTCAACTTGAAAATGAAGGTTAGATGAACACTGTTTCCCTATAGTGGTCCTAAATAGTGGTTCAAGTTTGCTTGTTTGTGTTTTAAAACAATCAATTATAAGACTGTTTTAGGGGGCCGGCCGAGTGGCGCATTGGTTAAGCGCTGGTTTTGGGATGCCAGCGGCCCCGGTTCGGATCCCACATGAGGGCCAGTGACACTGCCCTCTACAGCTAACAACAGCTCCACCTGGAGCTGGGCTGTGCGAGCCCCGGTGATGGTGTGGGCTGCAGCCCCTGCTGCAGTGGGCTGCCATAGGCTACAGTGAGCGGCCTGCAGCCAGCGTGAGCGGCTGGCAGCCAGCGTGAGCTGCCAATAGCCGCGGTGAGCGACATCCAGAGGCCAGCGACCGATCTGCCTCATCCGGGAAGAGCGCAATGACGATACCAACAGTGAAGCAACATCTTCCGCAACTAAACTGAAGAACAAAAAGACAGCAACTTGTCTGTTCCCCTTCCCCGATTTCCCAACGCTGTTCCCCTCCGCCAATTCCCCAATAAAATCTTTAAAAAAAAAAAAAAAAAAAAGACTGTTTTAGGGCCAGCCGAGTGGCACATTGGTTGGGAGCTGGCTTGGGACGCCAGCGGCCCTGGTTCGGATCCCACATATGAGGGCCAGTGACACTGCCTTCTACAGCTAAGATGGTGAAAACAGCTCCACCTGGAGCTGGCCTGCTGAGAGTCCCCAGGATGGCACAGCTGCAGCCCCTGCTGCAGTGGGCTGCATAGGCTACAGTGAGTGGCCAGCAGCCAGCGTGAGCAGCCAGTGTGAACTGCCAAGAGCCGCTGTGAGCAGCCGTCCAGAGGCTGACGATCGATCTGCCTCACCCGAGAAGGGCACAATGACAATGCCAGCATGGACCAGTGAGTCTGGGCTGAGAAGCAGAGGGACGGTGACTTGTCTGTTCCCCTTCCCAGGTTCCCCAACGCTATTCCCCTCCCCCAATTCCCCAATAAAATCTTTTTAGAAAAATACTGTTTTGTAAAGCTCTACGATCCCCAGCAACTCAGGGCCTTTCCTCTCCCCACCCTCCCCAGCCGATCAGCTCCTTGTCAGAGGAGTGCGGTGTCTGCTTTCAGGCTGATGGCTCTTCACAAATGAGGTGACTCAGGCTCAGGAGTGGCCCAGAGAACAGGAGGGCATAAACACGACTGAAACCGAGAGGGGACTTGGTCGTGGTGCAGAATTTTAGGTTTTAGAAGCCAAACAATTATCTAGAGGCGAATGAAAAGGAATCCACTGCAGGATCTGCAGCACGAAGAGGCAGACAGTATCATTTTTCTCCCAAACCTTTACTGTCCTCTGGCTGGTATCTGAGAAAGCGCCAGAAACAGAAAACTGACACAAATATGGGGGGAGGAGGAAGGTCAGAGAAGCTCGGGATATGGTATCGCCGTTGCTGAATTCACTCTTAAAAATGAAATTATTCCCAAATTTAACCTGAGGAGAGTTGTCCACATTTCAGGGATTAGTTGGGAAATACGTGCTCAGGTCATTTCATTTTTCTTCTGCTGTGCTGTTTCCTTGGGCAATTTCATCAGTGAATAAACTGTGACAACTGAAAACTCAGTCTCAATCTGACATCTCAGCAGCACTATATTGTTGTGGTGAAGTTTAAAACATTTTAAGCACACATGGCTTATCACAGCCATAGGGAAATAGAAATGTGTTGTCTGAGGAATCAAGAAAAACTGGGAATAACTAAACGTTTACAAAGGATGACAATACAAACTATGCTTCCTGACAATGAGAAAGACCACCATTTATTTCATATGCACGTAGCTGAGTCCAACGATATATTTCGCTCAGTATAGATCTTTGCAGGATAGGATCCATTTATATGGTCTGAGTATAGAGGTCAATGTCTTCAACGGTACGTGTGAATAAAGTCAACATTTGTCTTTTATTGTTCCCTGATGGGGAGGTGACTCGATTGCACTGGATCAGTACTCTGTTCAAGTAACATCATAGAATTCAAAAGCCACGCATGGGTAAAAATCTCAAAAGGGTGTCATCAGCTGTTACTTCTTTTCAATAAGATTTCGAAGACTAATCTCAAGGTCAAAACATGTGACCGGAGCACAGAAAAAATGAAGAAAGCAAATAGTGCCCTGGAAATAAGGGGTGTTCTGACGTCAGAGCTCAGGCCCTTCTCTCCTCGACAGTCCTGGTTCTAAGTCTGGCTCTGACTCGTGCTGGCTGTGTGCTCAGCATGTCAGCCTCCAAGCCTTGTGCCTGGGTGTGCTGGGTGCCTGGCACCTTCCTCTGTTCAGGCCAGGTGCCCATAAACGATAGCTGCTATTAGTGTGGGGGTTGCTGCTGGGCAAAATGAAAAGAATCTGAGTTCCAAAGGTAGGTCTCCATTTGAACAAGGTCTCCACCATTGACTAGTCATGAAGCCTCAAGCAGATGACTTAATTTTTCTACACCATGATTCTTACTTGATCTGCAAAATGGAGATAACAGTATCTCATGTGCAGCGCAGGCATGAGAATTAATTGAAACTGTGTATGCCTGGCAAGTAATAGGCATCAACAAGTGGGTCTTAACTGAGTCCCTAATTTCATCCTCTGCAAACCAGGCAGGATGGACTGGATCATGTTGTGAAGATAGGAAGTCAAAGAACCTGCATGTGCTATAAGAAGGCAGGTATGCTGAATGCTTGATTATATTTGTAAAGAAAGAATAAGAAACTATATTCTACTCAAAGAATGGTAGGTGCAGTTGTCCCACAGATCTCAGAGTGTCTATTGCCCTATGCATTCTCCAAATCCATTGAAGATCATTTCAAGACAGAAAATGACATTCCCATAAATTATCTGCCACTGAACGTGCCTGATCTGATTCTGCACAGGGCTGAGACATGCGGAAACACTATATAACAGGATTATCCCAAACACATGGTAGAGGGTCATGTTATAACATGACTGTAACTAACCTACAGCTGGTATCGCTAAGCCTCTGGAACAGCATGTTCAAATCATCCCATCAAGGTTATTTCTGATGTGGATAAATAAGGACTGGATCCATGAAAACCTAAGGCACAAGTTAAATGCAGTCTATTTCCTTGTGGGAAATAGGCTTTTTCTTTAATTGCCCATGTGTAAGATTGGATGATTGGGCAGGCAGAGTGAAAACATACACCCATCTAAGGACACATGTCCTGGGAGCAAGAAGGATCACAGGTTCTTGAGCCACCAAGACCAGGCCTTTATCCTGAAGAAAATTTCTTTGATTGTTTCAGCATGGAGCGCTAGATACAGTCTCTTGGGGGGCATACCAAGAAAAATTCTAAATGAATTAAGTATGGATTTTCCACTAGCTGTATTCGAATACATCAAACAGAGCTAATGGAAAGTAATTTCTGCCATCTATTTTTACATTCTGGAAAAGAATAAACCATACTGATAGTACATCCCAATTTCGTATCATTAAATATGGGTGGCGAACATATAAATAGGTATTCGGGGATCCCCCAAACCCATCTTTAATTGCCAGACATCATAAAACTGAAAGGCCAGGTTCAAGTCCCGAGCAAGGACAGGTCCTATGAAGGGAAAACCCTTTTTTTTTTCCTGTTCACCCTCCTCCTCAAAGGGGCAGCTGAGTCTTGGGCAGGCAAAAAGCTTGAAAAACTGTAGGGCCTCCAGGTATGGAAGTCTTTTATACCCAGTTTCTTCAAAGAATTTCATCACTAATGAGTAAATCTATTGAATTTGCACTAACCATCAATATGGCCTCTATCTGATGGCTCGGGTATGTTATATCAGCCTTCCAGGCTCTATGTATCTGTCATTTACTGCATTATACCCAGCAGAGTGCTTTATAATTAAAATGGGACAAACTAATGGTTAATATGGTGTGACCATCAAATTTTATGAAAGCGAGACTTTAAAAAATGACATTCTTTGAACAACCAAACTATGTACATTGAAGACAGGGGCCTGATTATAATATTAAGTGAAAAGCTAAGTTGCTAAGCAGTTTCACCATTGTCTACATATATTATAAGTCTATTTCTAGATCTGCGAATAAAGACATGACAGGCTAAAAAAAGCCACACCACAATTTAACTATCTCGAACAGGTAGACTTGCAGAAGATTTTTTTTTCTTTATGCTTTTCTTTTTTATAATAAGAGGATTTTTTTAAAAAAAAATTTGAGGTACAAATACGCTTAACATAATGTACCTTCATAATCATTTTAAGTGCGTAGTTCGGTAGTGTTAAATGCCTTCACATTGGTATGCAACCCATCTCCAGGACTTTTTCATCTTAGAAAACCGCTGTGTTTGGAAGAGATCGTCAAATACTTTTCCAAATTAAATTTAAAACTAAATGCAAGGAACGTAAATGGGAAGGCTTAATCAGACTAAACCAAGGTAACTGAGCAGCGTTACCAATTTGCGAACGAACACATTACAAGCAATGGGGTTTTCATTTGCTTTTGATACACAGGGAAAAGGAAATCATTGGCAGAAACATAGGACTCATGGACATTTTCTCTGTGTACCTCCTCAGAACCACCTGCTTCAAAGTCTCTTTTTCTGAATAAAATAGATCTCTTCTTTCACCATGCTTACTCAGGACCCAAAATAACGACGATTTAGGGTTCCATGCCAAGACTCAAAAATAGTGGGGGAAAAAAATCTGTCACCACACATAACCTCATGAAACAGGTTCCCCCAAAGCTCTGCTGGAGAATCGGGGCGGTCACTCACAAACAGGTGATGTGCTCAGCTTCCAGGGAAACCCTAGACAAGGCTTGTTCTAAGCTTTTCCATCGGTCCAACAGCTCATTTCTACTGAGTCCTTAAGGGGACGCTAGTAAAGTTGGTGTTACGTTTTGTGTCACTGTTGTACCAATGACAATTAACGAGCTAAAGTTAATGCTTTTCTAAATGCCATGAGTTAGGGGACAATCCTGATTCGGAGCTGAAGGAATTCCCATCTAAATGCAAATCAAGACAAGCCCGACTAGAATGCATGAGAAGGCTCAGTAATTTTTCCACTATCTAATAATGTTCAGCACCCCCACCGCCAATGCATTTCCATACAACTGTATTGGTAAAGAACGGTTCCTTATTAAGATCAAACTATGCTTGTGTTCTCCCCTGCACTTGCCATTATATAGGCAAAGATGCTCAGAGCCTTGACTTCTTTGATTTAATACATGGTAAATCAAATGGACAAAGAGAATCATTTTCCCAGCCTCTGCTTCTCCACTCCAGGCTGACCTACCCAGGCCCCTGATGTCTCTATTTGAGGTCCCAAAAGAATCAAAGAAAGTGTGCCCCAAAGGGAACTTGTCTTTCACCCCAGGTCTATTTCCCCTCCCTAAATTAATGATACTGATATCCATCCTTTCATGCCACAAACTGGAACCACCCTAGAGTCCTCTCCCCACTTGCCACATATCTGGGCATCACCAAGGCCATTTTATGTCTTATATGCTTCTCTAAGTAACCTCCCCTTTTGAATCCCCACTTCTGTGGCCCTAACTCAGTCCTTTGTCATCTATCACCAGATGAGTGTTTCTTTACTAGTCTCCTTGATCAGTCTTTCCCCCATACATTCCAACTGCTAGCCTGTCACTGCACTGATCCCTCAATTACAAAGCAAGTCTGACAGACTCACTCCTCTACTCCGCTCATCTAATTGGTGTTCCTTCCTCACTCAAGCGGGTTCAGGAGGGAGAGTAAGGGCCCTTCCACCTTAAACGTATGTTCCTCCAAATTTCCTCAATCAAAAGTAGATTGTATCAGGGCCGGCCGAGTGGCTCAGTTGGTTAAGAGCTCGCTCAAGAGTGCGAGCTGACGAGATCGGGTGCGTTCAGGGTGGAAGGGAGTCAAAGGAATTGTAATAGATATGTATGATATTGGGGGGGGAGTGGGGTGGCGAACTGGGGGAGGGAGGTTGTCACTTTGGGGGTTAAAGAGTATAACTATTGCATTGTGTTGTACACCTGAAACGAATAAAAAAAATAAAAAATTGAAAGTAAAAAAAAAAAAAGAGTGCGAGCTGAGCTCTGAGCAACAGCAGTTCGATGCCCAGCCCAAGCTGAGCTGCTGCTAAGCTGCCAATAGGTGGCAGGATGGCTCAGATAAAAAAAAATTAGATTGTATTATTTTATAATGCTCGGAGGGTGGGGATATTCTAACCCTCCAATCCTAACTTTACTGGACTATTGGCTGGTTTGCCGTTTTTCTGGCCAGTCTGATTCCTGGGCCTCGTGTGGGCAGAACTGATGACTGATTTCTCTTGTGCTGTCCCATGAGACCAGCTCTGCATCTTCAGTAGGACAAAGCCCTGCTGCTCATCTCTTGCCTTTCTGGGGACTAGTCTCATTCTGCCACTTTGCATGGGATGTTTTATCAAGGAACGAGTGTGGCCATGTCTTAATGAAACGTGAATTTCAAATGTAGATGGTGGGCCAGATTTGGCTCGTGGGTCAGAGTGTGCTAACCCCTGAATCGGGGATGTGAGCTAAGATGCTGGCTCAGTGTGACAGACAGGCTGACAAGCTCGGCCTTCTCCAGAGGTGGTTGGAAATCATGCCAAAAACATGGACTGGGAGCCCAATTGCCTTGGTTCAAATCTTGAGTTGAGTGTTGGTAGCTATAGAGCTTTTGGATAATTTTACACAGGTTATATCATTTGATCCCCACCCCAATCCTGTGAGGTGAGCGCTATCTCCCACAGCAGAGGCGTGAAGAGAGACACGTCAAAGGTTCAAGAATTTGTAGGTCCTTTCATCAGCATGTTCACGTGCTCATGTCACGTCCATCTTTTAAAAGAAATGCCCTCTGGGTCCTCCTTCACTGCAGCCCTGACTCACATCTCCTCTTCACACCAAACTTCTTGATAAAGCTGTCCACATTCTCTGCCCTTCCTTTGTTATCTCACACTCACTCAGTGACCCTCTGCAAGCTGGCTTCTACCCTTAGTTTACAGAAAGAGGTCATCGGTTTCTGGAGTAGGATACATTTAGCCTGTTACATATTTGGGTGACATCTTTCACACGGCAGGCCCAAGTGACGGGAAAGATAACCACCACGCATCCTGCTGCCCAGCAGAGGAGCTATGCTAGGTTACCCACGATCACCTCCAGTGGACATCCAACGCCATGTGACACCGTTATCTTAACCCCAGCCCCTCCCAGGTAAAGGCAGGGTTGCTCCTCTAGGGTGGAAAAGTCCAAGATGAATCTTCAAGTGGCCACTGTCATGATGGCAGGTTTATCCACGAGAAGGGTTGGCTCGATCAACCAAGACAGCAAAATAACTCACTAGTGGAAATGTACATTTTGGGGGCCCAATGTTTTTAGCCCTGTGATGGCGGCATTGCCGAGTACATGGCACCGGGGCCTGTGCCTCTTTAGAAGCAGATCCTGTTTGTTAAGTTGTGACCCAGGAGTGACGAGGTGGAAGGTGCACCTCAATGCTTCAGCTCCAGGGTCCTGAGTGCAAGATTTACCTCCTGCCGGGAGGCTCCGGAGGGCAGGAATGATCTCAGCTGTCACTGAGTACCCAGTGCCTAGTATAGGGCCCGACAAACGACAGGATCTAAGGAAGCAACTATGGAATGAATGAGTCCCTGGGAGGTGACAGAGGCTGGGCATTTGTCAGGTTAAGAAAAGGTTCGAGGCAAAAAAGAATCCTACATCCTTGATTTGGAGCTCAGTTATCCTGGGGAACAGAATAAACAAGAATCCTGAAGAACCAACAGGCCCAGCTCTCAGCCAAGGACGTCCCTCTGATGTGGGCGCTGCCTTTTTTCTGCTCATGGAGTCAGGATTCCAACAGGGCAGGAACACAGGAAGCATGCCAATTATAATACCCTTTGTTTGACAGCCAGGAGACTAGATCGTCTCTGCCTGTCTCTTCAACACACAAGCAACACTTGTCTACGCTTGGCTCTCATGATAACCAAGCCCATTATGAGTCAGTTCTCCCTGTAGCTCGTACTCCTGGACCCAGTGTGAATTTTTTCCCCAAACTATTTTTAAAATATCAAATCTGTTGTAACAGACGATGGGACTGTTAGTTTGCCATTTCTGGGCAGATAGTTTGAACATGAAGACCTTATTAGGTTGTAACTTGATATTTAAAACGGTGAGACAGGAAATATAAAAACAAAGTACTGCATATAAAATCTTTAAGTGCTGCTTAATGTCAAATGATCTGCAATATTTTTAGATTTTTAAAGTGCTTTCCTATCTTTTTAAAAAAAGATAATTATTCCAAATAACAGTCTTGAAAGACTGGTTAATGATTTCCTTCCAAATATTCCTATTAGGAAAGCTAGGGATCTTGGAGATGGGTTCAGTGGCAAGATGGTCAGAATTTTTAAAAAAACTGAAGTTCACGAATTAATTATGTTAGCTCCCCACATACATGATGAAAGAAGTATTAGTTATCTTTTGATACATTACAAATCACCACAAAACTTAGTGGCTTCAGATAATAATAATTTGTAATCTGCCATGGACTGAACTGTGTCTCCTTCCCTCACTTCCCCCAATTCCTATGTGGAAGTCCTAACCCCCAATGTGACTGAATTTGGAGACAGAACCTTCAAAGAAGTTACTTAGATTAAGTGAGGCCACAAGGGTGGGGCGCTAAGCCAACAGGACTGGTTACCTCCGAAGAAGAGGAAAAGCCTGGAGGAAAGGCCAGGTGAGGACACAGCGAGAAGGCGACTGCCTGTAGCCAAGGAGAAAGGCCTCAGGACAAGCCAAATGCACCCACACCTTGGTTTTGAACTTCCAGCATCCAGAACAGTGCAACATAAATTTCTGTTGCTTAAGCCTCCCAACTTGTGGCATTTTATCATGGCAGTCCTAGCAGACTAATATGTTATGTCTTATGGTTTCTGTGGGTCAGGAATTCATGAGCGCTGCATGGGTGGTCCTGGTGGGAGATCTCCAACCAGGTGTCTCAGTCAGGGGTTGGCTGGGGCTGCCGTCTCATCTGAAGGCTTGATTGGGGCTGGGCGATCCACTTCAAAGGTGGCTTACTCTCACAACTGGGGAGTTGGTGATGGCTATTGGTGGGGACCTTAGTTCCTCTTCCCTTGGCCATAATGAAACCTGTTTCCCGAACCCTTTGCTTCAGTGTAATTACATATTAAATGTATCGTAAGAAAAAATATGGTAGTTCTGATTTCCGCCTGTCAGAATTTTGATATCATAAACTGAACAAATAGAGAACAAGTCTACATGTTAGAGGTTGGGACGTGCTACTCAGATCGCCTTTCAGGAATGAAGGGTAGGAATCTGCAGCTATGACCCTCAACCATCAGCCAGGGTTGCTCTTGGCTGAAGAAGGTTGCCTTGCCCAAGGTCAACCCACCTCCAGGACAGTGGTCATCTAATGACTGGTGGGTGCAAGAGTCCAAAAGCTTGGCTCCTTTGCCCCAACTTGGGACAACTCTGAGGAGCTTCCCCAGCTCGGTGCTCCCTGTGGGACCACTGAGGACTTCGTTGAGACAGCACTGCGTCGTAGCCTCTTCCTCTGCCCATCCCACTGCCTTCCTCTCTCCCCCAGGTGTGGATCCTAACGGCACATCCTCATAAACATTGTGCACACTAACTAACTATCTAAGAGCCTGTTTCTCAGGGAACACAGACTCCCACAGTCTACTGGAAGATACCCTCAGGGAAGGTAGCCATCTAAATTAGACTCCGTAAATACAGATAGATGAACCTCTGGACTCTAGTCTGTTGTGTGTTCAAGTGCAGAGCCAGCTGTTGAAATCAAGTGATAAGACGTGTGGTAGGTTTCAAAACTGGCCCCCACTCTCCACCTCTCCCCGTCCCCATGCCCTCTGCAATGTGACTTTGTTACTTCTGCTTCTTCCTGTTGGCAAAAACAAGACATAAGCCCAACCCAGATTCAAGGGGACAAGAAACAGAGTCTCCTTCAAATGGGAGGAGGTAGAGTGAGCCAGTTCTGAGCCAAGGCCTCTAGAGGCCTTGTATATACACACTGCCATGTCTCTTAACTACATCCCTGTCACAGAACTGATCCAGGCTGGCATGCCGGAGGAAGACAGACCACATGGAGCAGAGACCAGCCATTCCGGCCAGGGCCACCCTGGTCCAGCCATTCCCCAAGTGCCCTGGTAAGTGACCACAGATGTGTGAGTAAGGACAGCCAAGACCAGAAGAATGCCCAAACCACACTGATAATCCAAAAAATTGTGAGCTAAATAAATAGGTGTTTTGGGGTTTTTAAAAAAGCTTTCATTGAGGAATTGGGGGAAGGGAACAGTGTTGGGGAATCGGGGAAGGGGAACAGACAAGTTGCTGTCCTTTTGTTCTTCAGTCTAGTTGTGAAGGACGTTGCTTCACTGGCCCATGTTGGTATCGTCATTGCGCTCTTCCCGGATGAGGCAGATTGGTCGCTGGCCTCTGGATGTCGCTCATCGCGGCTATTGGCAGCTCACGCTTGGCTGCCAGCCACTCACGCTGGCTGCGGGCCACTCACTGTAGTCTATGGCAGCCCACTGCAGCAGGGCTGCAGCCCACACCATCGCTGGGGCTCGCACAGCCCAGCTCCAGGTGGAGCTGCTGTTAGCTGTAGAGGGCAGTGTCACTGGCCCTCATATGTGGGATCCGAACCAGGGCTGCTGGCATCCCAAAACCAGCTCTTAACCATTGCGCCACTCAGCCGGCCCTAAACAGATGTTGTTTTAAGTTTTTGGGAGGGTCATTATGCAGCAATAGAAAAGTGGGTACAGTCCCCAATCCCATTGGATATAGGAAGCAACTAGGCAGACGAAGGGGAGATGGAGATTCCGGGCTGCAGCCGATGCTCAGGTCTCCCTGTCACCGGCTGTGGGGTGCCAAGCTGCTATAGGGGCTATTACACAATGGCTCAAACCTTCACATTTCTTACAGGGTTGCGCTTGGGTGACAGGTGCCAACCCAGCTGGAGGTGCCTTTCTCGTACCCTGGGACATCCCATAACTAACTGGGATGAGGGTACAAAAGCCCAGCTTCCTTGCCTCTAGGTGGGGCAGATCCTGCTGCAGGGGCCACCCCGGAGCTCCCCCTCATCAGGCTGAGGCTAGATCTCATCCGACCCCACATTCTTGCTTTGCTTCTTCCCTTCCCTTGCACCTTACAGGTTTCTCCCAAGAGCATTCCGTAACAAATAAACAAACATGTACCCGAAACCCCAACTCAGGCTCTGCTTCTAGGGACCCTCCCCCAAGACACAGGCCAAGAGTGGAATTCCTAGAGGAAATAAGAGGGGAGGGCGTGGGCGTGGCTCCTATAGAAAGGAAACTGCAAAGGCGCTGATCATCCTAACACCTCTGCATCAAGGTTTCAACCCAATGGAAGGTGGTTCTTCCATTGGTCCAAGAAAAACACCTCTATCGCATGCAGCCACTTCCTAAAGAAAGTCACCCATTTCTTTTGCAAGACCAGACCTAACGCTTAGGTTTCCCCTTTTATGTTTAACTGCTCCCCTCCTACTAACTCCTTCTCCAGAGCGTTCAGGTCCATTCCCACTTAAGGGGAGAAACCATCACCTCCATTCTTCCAGTCACAGCTTGGTCTCCGCCCCTCAGTGGCAGGATTCTTGAAAGAGGTGTATCTCCACTAGCGACCTCTTACTCACTCAGCACACATTACGGGCTGTCTGCTCTTGGTCCTGCCACTGAAAATATTCCTGCCAAGGTGGAGTCAGTGTCAGTGACCTCAGTCCCTACGTGCCACGTGCCACGGCCGGTCTGCTCCGTTTGACATGCCAATCACTCCCCCCGCAATGCATGAAATACAGTTAAATGCGTTCCTTTCGCTTCTGTGTTTGCCTGGTTTTCTGCCCACATTCCTGGCAATTCAGAGTCCTTTTCCTTTGTTGGTCCCTCAAATATCCACATTTTTCTGGCTTTCTCCTCCTCACCTGCCACATATCTCTCTGGATTTTATTTACGATCACGGCATAAACTATCATTTTTATTCTGAGGATGTTCACATGTTAATTTCTAGCTCCAGACTCACATATCCAATTGCTCTTCCGGAGCCTCCTCTTGAATGTCCCATGGGCTCCTTATTGTACCCCTCCTCCCCCCACACGCAGATGGCCTCACATCCACACAGGCGCACACGCACAGCCCACTCCTCTTCCTCCTCGGTGCCCCATCTCAGCAAAGGTGACCACCATCCATCCAGCCTCCCCAGATGAGACCTTTGGAACCCTCTTCGGTTCTTCTCTCTTTCCCCCTCCACTAATCAATCAGTACATTCCACATTCCTTTCAATGCGACCTCTTACACAATCTTTACATTTTAACACTAGTCCACCCCTTTCCACGCTCTGCAGCCACCAGACCTGGATCATTTCATGCTGCATCTCATCTGAGATCCTGTGCTATCCAATCTAATTTCCACGGCCAGCCAGACAGATCATTCTAAAATGCAAAGCTGAAAAAAAATGCTGCAAAAAAACTTCCCCATCCTTTCTCTGGGGTTGGCTCTTCCACTCACTAAGATTGGACTGGGTGTTTTCTCGCATAATGAATACACAGACTCTATCCAACTCTATTGCTCACCTACCTGTCTTTACCCCCCGCCCCCAAAGCTCCTTCGTTTATCCAATTAGTTATTAGCTATTTATCAAAAACTCTTCCATGGGTAATGTGTTGTTAATCAAGTAGTGAATAGAACAAACACTGTTCCTGCTTCATGAGGGTGACTCACATTTGTCACCCCATCACCCTTTCCTAGCCCAGTTTATAGCACAACACAGTTGCTTAATAAGTATCTACCGAATAAATAAATGATAAAATGAGAGCTGTCTACTGAAGGCTAATTAATTACCCTCATCCCCTTTCCAATTTTAGAATATAATTCATAGGAACAAATTTTATAAAAGTGACCATCGTGGTCAATGTTTACAGAAAGTGTCTTATTATTCCAAAAAAGCAGAGATAAATTATATCTAAATATTTTCAGGCTGGCAGAAGTCCTTAAGCAACTCACATTCCTCCATGAAGATTATATGGCTGGTAGCCAAATTAATGAGGTTGGCCAAGCTCCTAAGGAACTTAGCACATAAGTTAAAGACATTCAACAAAATCCAATGATAAAGAAACGCAGTTTATGTAATATTTGAAACTACCACCAGCCCTGCTACCAAGGGCTGCTAGAAGAACAGGCATGGGCCAGGCAGACCACGGCAGCAGAGGCTGTGAGTGGCACAGCACCGTGGGAAAGGCAACCCCTGGAAACTTTAGTTGACAAAATTTACAAATGGAATTAAGGCCCTGTTTAACATCTGGTCGCAGGTGGCAACATCGTAATGTAAGTGGCGAGCCTTGGTAATCACCCTGATTCTTAGAAGTTCAAACGATAGAAACATGGTAGTCTTGACTAGGTCAGTTTTTTAAAATTGTGGCAACATATACATAACATATGAGTTATCATTCTCACCATTTTGAAGAGGACAATTCAGTGGTATGAAGTGCGTTGGTTTTGCTGAGCAACCATCCCCACTGTCCATCTCCAGAACTTTTTAATCTTGGGAAACTGAAACTGTCCCCATTAAACAACGATTTCCGATTCCCTCCCACCCAGCCCCAGGCGCCCACCGTTCTACTTTCTGTCTCTGTGAATCTGATGGCTCTAGGGACCTCATGTAAGTGGAATTGTCTGGTCTTTTCCTTTTGTGACTGGCTTATGTTCTCAGAGTTCATCCGTGTTGTTGCCTGTGTCCATATTTCCTTCCCTTTTAAGGCTGGATAATAGTCCGTTGTATGGAATGGCCACACCGTGTTTACCCACTCATGACATGTGGATCACTGTTGAAATCTCACGGTACTGTCATACCCACTGTCGTACCCGCTGTCAGGGACATGTGGCCCGTGTCCATTGCCGAGTATAGCTACGGCCGAGGACACGCCTCTCAGGTCCCAGGACCACCTTTGAAAGCCTGGGAGGACCCATGCTGGTTGGCCTCATCGTTGCGTGAAGTATAAACAGCTAAGAACGTCCCTTTCTAGTCTGAATCATGGGGCAAGGATGACTGTGGACCCAGCACACCCTTTGGATTCTCTTCTATTTAATCTGGGAAGGGCTCCAGGCTTGTCCCACGCACAACACTTCTGCCAGCAGGGAGAAACCCTGCGTCTGTGTCTGTCACCATCCTGTCAAGTGACCTAAAGCCAAAATAACTGCTTTCTCTTCCAGTCAGTGTCTCTTCGTAAATGGGCTCTTTATTCTATGGATTGTCATATCTCCCATATCGTCTAAGTCTCTCTGCTGGCCATTTCCTTCTCTGCTCCCTTCCCTGGCCTTCCCCTGTTCCCTGCTCCCACAGGGTCTGTCTGTCCCAGATCTCCTAGCCCACTGGCCTCTGGGTAGGTTTGGCACAAGGCTGGAGGGCAGAACAAGAAGGAGGTGCCACAAATGGCATCTCTGGCCAGTGGCTGCATCGACCCCCTCCCTGGCACCCCAGGTCCACGTGGTTCTACCTCTCATCTGATGGGCTCTGGTACCACCACCTCTTCTCATTGTCCCTCTAGCCCTAGGGAAGTAGTGACTTCCTACTTTTGATAAGCTTTGGGTCGTCTTATCATTCTCATCTTGGATTCTTCTGCATCCCATTATCTCTATCTCCAAGAACAGGGACCACTTTCTTCTTGGGCTCATAGCTCTAGGGGGCCAAGCCCTGGGCCACTCCCTGTCTCCTTGTCCACGGCTCCCACCTGCTCAGAGGCAGGCCCCAGCCTACACCACAACACCTCCTTTCTGTGCTGCATGTCACACTCATTCCCACCCCACGTCACGGCTAATGCTCTTTTCTAGAAGGCTCTCTCTCCACCTGTCCCCTTATTTAAACCCTACCAGTTACTCAGGACTCAGCTTACTTGGTGCCGCCGCATAAATGTCATTGTCCTCGGCAGAAAAAGCACGATTTTCGACTATTTGTTTCACGCCTTATCCCCATCCAACCTACTTTCCGCATTTACTTAACTTTCATCTGAGTGTCATCCTGTTCCCAGGAAGACTGTAAGTCCTAGAAGGCAGAAGCAATAGCTTGCATTTCCTCCCTCAGCACTTAAAACAATACCCTGCTAGTCTAATAAAGTAACCATTGAATGAACAAGGACAATAGTAATAGTATGTTCTCTGCAGGCCAAACACATCTTCTTTCTCCCCAGAGATAACAATTGATACGGTTGGATTGTGTTCTCTGGCCTCAAAAAGCTCTGTTGAAGTCCTAACCTCTGACACCTGTGAATGGGACTTCATTTGGAAATCAAGTCTTTGCAGACGTCATCAAGTTAAGATGAGGTCATGTTGGATTAGGCTGGGCCCTAACTCAATAGGACTGGTGTCCTTGTAAGAAGAGGAAAATCTGGACACAAACAGACTCAGAGGGAAGAGCTATGTGGTGATAGAGGCGGAGGCCGGAGTGATTGATGCTGTCACAAACCAAGAAAAGTCTGGAGCCACCAGAAGCTGGAAGAAGCAAGGAGGGACCCTCCCCTAGAGACTTCAGAGGGAGCGGGGTCCTGCCAACACTTTGATTTCAGACTTCCAGCCTCCATAATTGTGAGACAATGGCTTCCTGTTGTTTTAAGTACCCCACCCCCACCCCCAACCCAGTTTCTGCCACAGCAGCCCCAGGAAATGAATACAATAACTGAATAAAACAATTACGTCCACATAGGCAGATCTTCATGATGTGGCTCTCATGTCCTTGCTGGGTACAAGCATGTTGAGCATCTACGGTACCTGACATGAGCCAGGCAGGCAACGAGGGACAGGGCCCCCCCCCAGGGACAGGGCCCCCCCTTTGAGGGACAGGCTCCCCCCTCCCCGCCCCCCATGTGGAAACGTGCAGGGCCGCAGTGCTGCAGCCGAGCAGCTTCCCGCATCAACACTCACTAACCCTGCTTCTTGGAAGGGTACAGACACCTGCTTCACCACCAGTGCCGTCTGCGACAGGCTCCCCATTTCAAGAACACCTCCCCATGCAAATGATGTCAAACATTAAATCTTAAAACTCTAGAATCACATTTCTATTTTTAAAAAAACTTTTTGCTTTGCCTACAACTTGTTACTTCAGCATCTCACTCAAGATGAATACAAACACAGCTTTTGATGGCTGATTTTTTTTTAAAAAAGCAGCTGAGAGAACAGACAACTTTTCCGGGTCATGGTCCAGATGTTACCACTGTTCACGGCATTCCACTTGCTTACTGGGCCCTCCCCATTTCCGCCCCCCACCCTTTAGCCTGCGACTTATGATCAGATATACCAAACATGTCATCAGGAACGCACAGCCTTAGCTTCGGCTGAATACAATTAGACTCTGCCTTCCCTCCCGACGCCTGGCGGCCCGCCCACAGGACAAGGCCCAGACTTACGTTTCTGTAGAGAGCATAGTGTGTCGGTGATGCAGAAGGGGGCCTGGCTGAACTCTGGAAGGAGGACGGGCAGAACCTCTGGCCTGTGTCCGGAGGGGAAGACGAGGCATAGATTCGATTTTCCAGTCGCTCAGGCTCGTGCTTATAGGATTCGAGAGGAAATGTGTGTTGCTTGGTCACTTGGGTGGGCGTGGACGGAGAGGACGAGAGGCCCGAGGCTGAGGAGGGAACCACAGAGTGCTGTCAGAAGGCTGGCCGAGACGGAGGAAGGCAGGACAAGACGCCCCCACTTCCCAGGGCCCCAAATCTCAAGTGGGGCCCCTTCACCAAGTTATAAAGTTCTGAATCTTGCGGAAGCTTTCATCAACCTATTTCTAATCCCTTAGAATCAGCAGTGTCCAGAAATCTCCTTGTCATCCAACTTGAGTCCTGGGCAGAGTGCACGAACAGTTCAGAAGTTGCCCAGGTCAAAAGACTTCTTACACACGCACACATCAGACAGTTTTCCTCCCGTTAGTCACATACCGGGTGGTCTCCTCTGCTCCCCTACAAAGCGCGGTGCTGAGAGCACACAGAGCAGAAACCATAGTACTTGAGATAAGATGTAGGAAAGTTCCTAGAGCATTCAATAGAGACAGGGGTGAATGCTGCAGACGCCATGTGACAACATACATGAAGGACCAGATGAGACCAGCTGTGGCTGTCAAAAATCTGCAACACACATACCGTCCCTGTGAATTTGGTAAGGAGAGAGGAGCACAGAGCAGGGAAGGGGCAAGGCTCAAGCTTAGTTCAAATCCTCTCTCCCTCCCTGTGCCCAGGGAATACAGGGTGGGGGGTATGTCTTTCCTGGGCAGGAGTTTTGGAAGTAACCAATCAAAGGAGTGTCACGCCCCAGGGAACCCCTTATCCCATGAAGGCATCCATGCCAAGCAGGAATCCCTGCTCCCAGGCCCCAGGCTGGTCTCTGGGAGCAGCTCTGGGTGAAAGCAGGAGATAGAAAGTTCTACACTCAGGCCCCAAACCCTTCTGAAAACAGTTTCCCCTCAAAGGTCATGAGAAGCAAGGCCAGCCTTGAGGTGGGGCTGTGGTGACAGGAGTGGGGAAGGGGAAGAGTGAGGACCAAGCAGAAGGAAAGCTGGTGGCTTAGCAGCCTCCAGGGGTAGACGGGACAGGCTGGCAGCAGGACGACCAACGGGCCGCCTGGCGCAGGTCCCAGCCCTTCTCAGGCCCGGCTCCCGGGCTGTGGCACCACAGTTCCCCAGAGATGCCCACAGAAGGGCGAGGAATGAGGGCGCTGGCCGAGGCGCAGAGGGGCGTGCCAGCCTTCCCGAGGGAGGGCTTCGCTGGAGACCAGGAGAAGCAGCGCCCGCGCCGTTTTGTTTGTGGGGCCGGGCGCCTCACTGGCCTCAGGCCCCCGTCTGGTGGCACGTCCCCCGCTGGTCCTTCCAGGAAGCAAGTCCTCAGCACACACACTGCCCGGCGCCTCAGTGTGGCCCGGAACGGGCTAATTCCCAGCGTCACAGTGGAGCAGGACATTTTAGGGTCTGTGCTCCCAACTGTCCCTCTGGCCACTGGGCACAGAGGCCCGTCCTATGTCCTTTCTTGGGGGCCTGCCCTGCTTTCGGGGGTGAGTGCTGGAGCCCCGACAGAACAGAGCAGGTGGGTGAGGGCTGAAAAGCTTGCCCACCAGCCACATCCTAACACCAGCAGAGCCCCTCTGGGGGCCCCGCTTCTTCACGTGAAGGGAAGGCCTGGCCCCACTGACATCAGCACGCCTCAGTTGGCCACGAAAAGCACCCATGTGTCCTCACACAGGGGGCCGTCTACAGCAGCCCCTCTCCTGGCCTGTGACTTGACTCCCAGCCCCAGCCCAGACTTTCTGCCTTGAACCACGCCCACGCAGGACTTTGCAGAGGCCCAGAGGACGCCAGGACCTCTGCAGGGGCATCCTGGCAATAACTGTCGAAGCTACAAATGCACACGTTCCTCACAAGCAATTCTGCTTCTGGGAACTCGTTCCACAGACGCATTTGTATAATTGCTAAATGGCCAGTGTACGGGGATCATTCATTATTACCACGGGGCTCTGAAAGGCAGAGGCTGGAGGCACAGATGCTCCTTAATAGCGAGAGGTTAAATAAATCACAGCACATCCACACAGATATCTAGCCATGACCCCCTACCGGAATGCAGCAAGCCTCAGCATCCCTTTCATCTCCAAGATGGCACGATAAGTGAAAAAAGCAAACTGCAGAGCCATCTGTGTAGAAGGATGCCGTTTATAGTTTCCAAAAAAGGGGGAAAAGAGTATATATACACACAGATATTCTGCCTGTCTGCACACGCCTAGAGTGTGTCTGGAAGGATCGGAAACACTGGCTGTGTCTGATGATGGGAACATCTAACTGGCTAGGAAGATTTTCATCGCAGACCCTTTTCTACAATATTTTTCACCTTTTATATCACGTGAATGTAGCATCTATTCAGAACATTGCTTTTTTCCGCCACTGTTCTGCTTTTGAGCCCAGAGGCTGCTAACACCATTTGTAAGTACCTCCCACCTCCTGTGGAGCTCCTGGAGGTCTGTCTGTCCCCTCCCAGCCCCTCTATACTAGAGAAGTGCTCAGAGGCCAGGGCCTGGTCTTCCTGGGTTCCCTGTCATCTCCAGAGCCTGTGCCCCACCCCCGTTTCTATGTCACACTAACTCTCTGTATGAGAGGCTGGATGAAGCCCAGCAGCCGTTGTGTAAGGCACATCCATCACTGGTGGGATCCCTGGCTAGTTCTTTGGGTGCACAATGTGAATTTCTCAAATGTAAATAATTAAGGAGACTTTGACTAAGCAGCTCGCCAGCTAAGAGGCTTCTTTAACACACAGGCTGCAGTGTCTGCTTTTCTTGGGGCTGCCACCATCTTACCCAACCGCATCGAGGGCGTGAGCTGCCTGGGATGCGGAGAAGATGGACAGGCCTTCACCTGGGGGTGGGAACAGTTTGTTTCTACGGGAGTGGAATGATTCGCCTCGAGACTGGTCCTCTCAGGGAAATCTTTCCACGTTCAAAAGATGCTTCCATCTTTCCACCTGCCTTCCTGCCTCCACTCTCTCCCTTCCCGGAGGGCTGGTGATCCTTGTGGGCGGGGGGGGACAGCCTTGTGGACCAAAAAAGGGGAAAAGGCATGTGGTGGGGAAGGGGCCAGGAAATATGACATGTGGATTACGAATGAGTGTGTAGTTTAGGGAAAGAACTTTCCTAGGACCCAAAACATGCCCCTTCTTTTCACTGATACCCGAAATAGCTTTAAGGGGAGTAGAGTCTTGCAGTGACATCTTTTTTTTTTCCCCTGCAGAATGCCTTGCTGTTTGCACCATGCTTTACACACTCTGCTCTATTTGTTCTTCAAAGCCACCCAGCAAGGGCGGGGGGTGGGGGTGGGGAGCGCAGTTTACCCCACTTTACAGGTGAGGACCATGACTGGAGAAGTTACTTATCCCAGGTGCTTCTGTGAGTCAATGGCAGCGGTCGCAGTGTCCGGGCTGCAAACCCTAAACGCCTGCGGTGATTAGCCCCGGGGTATTGCCAAGAGAGAAGGGATCTGGAGGCTGCAAGTCACACTTTGGGGTGCGAATCGCTCTTCCAGAAAGTGGGGCTTCACAAGCCAACCTGGAAAGCACGAGGTGTCTGGAAGGGGGAGGGCTCCGGGACGAGAAAGTGGGCTTGGGCTGGTGGGCTGGCCTTGGGTGGGCAACGGGGGGCTTCCTCCAAGGGCTTTTCTTTCTCGTGTCAGCCAGACAGATAAAGACACGGTCAGCAGAGAAGTGACTTTTACCCACATTGATGCCATTTTACCTGTGGGGGGAGGGCGGCTGTCTCAGGAGAGGAAAGGGGGACAGGTAAGAATGATGTTCCTACACTTGTTTTTTTAAAAAATATTGATGCCACAATTCACAAATAAAGAGGCACACAGGGCAATGCAGACCCAATCCCCCATGACTGGTACGTAAACCGATTTCTTTTTTTTTATTTTATTTTTTTTTTTAGCTGAGCCATCCTGCCACCTGTTGGCAGCTCAACGGCAACTCAGCTAGGGCTGGGCATCGAACTGCTGTTGCTCAGAGCTCAACTCGCACTCTTAACCAACTGAGCCACTTGGCCGGCCCCCCAATTTATTTCTTAATTGTAGGTTTTATCTTTCAGGAAAACTGTGTGTCTGATCAGCAGCGGTGGGGCCAAGCACAGGCACTGCGGGGGGAGGAGGGGGCTGTTATGGAGAATCAGACAAGTCCCACCTTTCAGTCTGGTGAGGGGGAACGGGACAGAAACAAACGCAAACCCAAACCAACAATCCCAAGCAATATGCACTGAGAGTCACGTACGCGGGACGCCAGACAAGAGGTGCTCGGAGAAGGGGCGGGAACCCCGAGGCTGGCGGTGGGAGAGCTCACAGAGGCACCAGGAAAGCATTGTGAACATGAAACAGAGCTGCCCCCAACGAGGCGGCCTTCCCCTGGGCCCAGACAGGACCGGCGGGGCGGCAGCCACCCCGAGAGACAGGCGGGCTTGTTGCTTTGCGCCTCTGAGCAGCACTGCCCGCCCTCTTTTGCTTCTCGAGGACTTTGTTCTGGACTGCTGTTGGCCTCTGAGCGGACAATGCCTGCGATTCTCACCGGGGCGGCAGCCAGGACCAGTGAATAGGCTCAGTGAGGGGACAGAACCAGGTCTGGCAGCCACACAAGACAGCAGGGAGCCAGGAGCTGGTGACTTCACAGGGCCGGCCGCGCTGGCATGAGCTGTGTCTGGACAGAAGGGGTAGGAGGTCAGAGGACAGCAGAGCCACTGGAGGAAAGAGAGGAGGGGCTGCCGAAGGAAGGACAGCAGGGGCGGGTGTGTGTGTGTGTGTGTGTGTGTGTGTGTGTGTGTGTGTGTGAGGAGCTCCTCATTCGAGGGCCGCTTTACCGCTATGAGCCCTGACCCCTGAACAAGTCAAGCCCTTGCCGGCAACATAAACCAGGTAGACCAGATGGCTGCGTGCTGTGCCCATGCACACACCCTCCTCCCCACCACCTTTGGGGCAGCGCCAGCCTTTTTCATGCAGATGGTCGAAAATAACAAGAAGAAAGGAAAACTATTTCCATTTCTGATCTCAAAACATCCTGGCTGGCCATTATGTTCTAAGAGGCGTGGAGTGAGATGAGCACATTTTCAATTCACACTGGATGAGGGGTTTGCTTATATGCAGATTTTCCCACAACTACTCATCAGACCTGAGGGGGTTTGTGCTGTTCCTAACTTTAGGGGGATGGTGACGAGGGCCACAGGGGGATGGTGGCACAGGTAGAGGGCGTCAAACAAAAGCGCACAGCCAGGGAGAGGCAAGGTCCCAGCTGATTCGGAACCATGTCACAAAGAGGGACATTAGAAGGGACAGAAATCCTCGGGCAATACACAAAACAGTGGGGTATGCCGCCGCCACGGGATGCTGCGTGGGCAGGCAGAACCTGCCCAGCACACGCTGTTTTGCTGATGGTGCCTTTTCTCAAGGGGAATGCACCGCGCCCATGTTGACCGTGTCTTTGCCGGCGTTCCCTCTGCCTTCTGCCCCGCTGCCGCCCCCGCCTGATCGGCCGGCTCTCCCTGGGACCCCTGCTCTTCTTCAGCCGGCCGCTTTGAGACTTCCTTCCAAATGCTCCAGAATTGCCCATCTCCTGGAAGACACTGTCCAGGCGTCCTCGCCCCACACTCCCCACCAGGGCCCCCGTCTCACGGGTAGTTTCCTGACTCTTGTCTGGGGATTGGCCTAGATGGAGTCACAATCTGATGGCATTAGCTCAGGCCACACTGGCGCTTACTCTCAAGTCATGTGTTGACTTGGAGTAAGGTTTGGGGGCTGCAAGCTTTGCTTACAGACTCTTCTTAACCCTCTGTTTTATAATCTTTGCTAATCGAAACTACTCAGAGAATGTCCCAAGTACTCTTGGAGTCACAGCATTCTGGCAACGCAGTGAGGCAAAAATTCTATTTAAAAATACCAACTTCTGGGCCGGCAGAGTGGCTCGGTGGTGATGCACTGGATTGGGAAGCCAGCGACCCCTGTTCGGGTCCCATATGTGAGGGCCAGTGACACTGCCCTCAAAAAAAAAAAATTGTGATAAAATGTATATAACATAAAAATACCAACTTCTTTTAGGACACTTTCTAAGGTTCTTAGTCTTCCAGAAGGAAAAAAAAAGGCTTTTTTTTTTTAACGAGGTTCTCTGTGTCTCGTCATTCAACAGTTGGCTCTAGCATATTGATATTTGCATGGGTAGACTGGCAACAGAAAACAAAACAAAAATAGCGGTGGGGGAAGGAAATGGGAATTACACAGGGGCTCACTCTCAATCAGCCCGAGTGCGGTCCCAGGCTCCGGGGTGGCCCTCTGGGGTGGCCCTGGCCTTGGCAGAGCTGTGCCCTCCTCACGCTCATTTGGAGACCTGAGCTCTGCTTATTGGACCCCCAACATGACCCTACATACGTACTTCACTAGAGCGGAAGATAAGAGCACATGTGTCTTTTGATGTTGGAGCTCAGAGGCAATCCTTGGGGAAGAGAGAAGAAAGCCCTTAGTTGCTTTGCAAGAGGAAGAGATTCTAGAATAATCCATTTCCCGTATACAATGGTTTCTGTAAAATAATTTGCTATAGATTCTCCAGTGAAGGGGAAATCAGCACATGGCCTCTGAGGAAGGTGTTTGCGGAATCGCAAAAGCAACAGGCGTCATGTGGTGCTACACAGATGGATTCTGCTGAATGTGACTGAATCAGGGTAGCTCCCACCAAGGAATCATAGCCAGTGAGTGACCTTCATGGGCAAGTGTCCCATGACTTCATTTACAGTGGAAGAACCACAGACACTGAGAGGTCAAGTGTCAGGACTACAGGCAACAGCTGGAGCAGAGTTGGGGCCACACGCAGCGATGACCTGGGTCGCGCCCTCCCCCCACCCCAGGTGGATGCTGTCCTTGTGCCCAGGGAGGTCTCAGACCAGACTTCACAACCCTGAGTGCAGGTGAGGGCACACGTTCGCACGGGGGACAGCCGGTTTCTGGAGTCAGAGGAGGGGAGGTGGGACTCTGCAACCCACGCCATGGCACGCAGGCTCTCAGTGGCGTGCCCTAAGCTCCTGCCACCCCCCAGGCAGGGACATCCTGCAGCCTGTAGAGGGGGTAGTGGAAAGCCACGACTCAGGCATGCTGGGTTTGGGGCAGGAGGAGGGGCTGAGGCAACGCGAGGCTCTTTCCTGGGTCAGTGTGGTGCGCGTCCTTTCCTGAGAGACACAGGGAAGGACGCTAACTCAGTAGGAAGGCATGGAGTTTCTGGGGTGCCTGGTGGGCAGGGGAAGGCTTTCTCACACTGCCCACAGGTGGGGGCCAGGGTATTTATGGGCAGGACCCCCTTCCCCCGCAGAGCCCGGCACTGCTCAGCTGTGTTCTGAGGTCAGGACTAGGTTTCTCTGCAAGTTCACACAAGTCTTTCTAACCTTGATCACTCCAAGCAGACTGTTTATAACACAGCATTGTTTAGGCAAAGTGTTCCTGCAAAGCCAGCCTGTCAAGTGCACACAAGTATGGCTATGATGTAATCGCAGGTCTGCTTGGAGGGGACACGTGGAGTTAACTCTGCTGGGATAGGGCTGCAGGGGGGTCCACAGGGGAACTCCGTACAGCCCCCCTCTCGGGGCCTGCGACATGGCTCTGTCCCCAGCCCTTCTTGGAATTCCTGGTCATGCTGCTTATTAGTCTACTCACTGGGGAAATTCCCTGGAATTGGGAAGTAAGAATTCCCAGTTCCAGGGAGTTTGTGGGTCCCAGAACCCTTTGATAACCTGATAAATACATGAGGTGTGGACACACAGATTTCTCTCCCCCCCCCCTTCTCTCTCTCTCTCTCTCTCTCTCTCTCTCCTCTTTCTCTCTCCCTCTTTTCCCCTCTCCCCCTCTCTCCCTCTCTCCCTCCCTCCTTTCAGAAATAACCTCAGGGCAATTCTAACTCTTTCGGAGCCAGGTTTTAAGAATTTGAGTTCCAAGGGGTCTCCAAACATTTTCATAGCCCTTATTCCCACAGGGTGGCCGGATTCCCACTGTGTCAGCCACTAACAGTAGCTGTGTCCAGGCTGAGGGACCCACAATAGCAGGACACAGGACCTGAAAACTGGATGGAAAACTCAATGAACTGGCCAAATCAAGAGGATGCCTTGAGCGCCCCAAACTGGGACCCTGGCACATGGAAGGTTCTGCAGCATGCTTTCCGAAATCTGAACTCGTACCTTGAGCTTTTTCTAGACTTCCTGCAATGGGGCTATTTGAATCCCTCAGAAACTTCATGATAGCTCTCTGCACACCCCACCCCCTGCCAGGCTCAGTGCTCGATGCCCCGTCGGATGGGTGCTGGGCTGTCGAGCCTTACGCTGGAGGGGTTCCCAGATCCCCCGCCTCCATGCTCTGGACTCAGTACAGCTGAGCAGGGGCTCCGAATCACTGTCCCCTCCCCGAGCTGTATCCTGGGTCACTTTCAGTTGTACAGCTGACACGTCAGGGTGGCCCAGCCACGCTGGGCCTGGGAGCCCAGTGTCCACACTCCACTCTGGAAGCAGGGGGCGGAGGCCGGGCTGGGGAGACGGTGTGTGGGTGTGTGACCCCCGCCAGGCGTGCACCTTCCTACTGGGTCCCCGGAGGCCAGGTGGTAGCCACCTCCTGGTTTGGCAGCCAGTCCTGGGCATTCCCTTCCTGGGGTGCCGGCTGCAGCCGGCTGCCACGGGACTCCAACCAGGGCTGTCCTGTGGGTCTGTTGACTCAACAATCACCTGACACCACCCCACAGGCCCTCTGGATGTGACATGCCCAGGAGGCTTGGCGCAGGGAAGGCTTCCAAGCCGGGTTTCTATGGGGCTGGAGCTAAACTCTCCTCGCTGTCCTCCAGCAGAGAAGGCCTGTGAGCCCTCCTGGGTATCTGCCCACAGTCATGAACGGGCAGTCTCTCCATGGGGGAGGGAGAAGGGAGGGAGGGCAGAGAGAGGGGACGAAAATCTCACGGTGGAAGTGCACGGGCGTGTGCGCACACACACACACGCTGCGTCCTTTGATAAACCACCCAGAACCTCAACCCCAGGGCTTGTCTCTGAATTAAACAACAACACGACAACAGTTCTGGGAGTTCCAGCCATAGTAAAAGATGACAGCCTCCTTCCTGAACTTTTCTGGAAAAAGGACCATCTTTTTGGGGAGTTTAGCATTCCATACCTCCCTGCGTCTGACCTACAACTACCACCATTGTCCGGGCTTGTTTTATGGGCTGGGAGAATCCAGCCCCCTGTTAGCAGGATTTCAGGGTTTGGAAAGCCCCCTGCCCGCCCCCCAAATACCCCACCTGCTTGATCAATCTCTTAGGGCATGGAGTCTCTGCTTTCTACACGCTGTTTTTACTTGAAAGGCTGCAGGCCCTAAGCATCGCAGCCACCTGCTGCTGAAGGCTGGTCGGAGTCACATCCCACCACATGTGACACTGAGGAGGAACCGTCCCCAGGGAAGGTGCAGTGAGGGAAGGAAGACAGGGGGCCCCGGACCCAGCAGTGCCCAATGGGTACCCTCTGCCGCCACGTAATTTAATTTTCTCTCTGCTCATCCACGTTTCTGCAGGTGTCATGTCAGGATTTACTCCTTTGTCAGGCTGAAAATGATCCCATTATACGGCCAGACCTGAGCGCTTTAAACCCCCTCCCAGCTTCGCCACGGCTTTCTCTTCCTAGGCCTCCAGCCACCTTTCCTGTGGCTGGCAGCCTTCTTTTAGTCCCACGCCCGGCTTCCCTGTCCCTCGCGCAGGATTCAAAGGGCCCAGAACAAGGGGTTAGGTGTTTCTTGCACACACTGCCCCTGGGGACAGCCCCACTGTCCCTCTTGGTCAGAATCCATCCTTCTTAGCCCGTGCCACCTCCCGTCCCTCCTTCTGGGCTCTGGGCGTGTGTGGGATGCAGGGCCATAGTCACGGGACCCTGAACGGGTCACCCGGCCTGTGCTAAGAGGGAGCCCAGGGAGGTGTCACACATTCCTGGCCTTCCTGAGGCCAACTTTCGGACGTGCTGAGAAGCCCTGCCAAGGGTAATGTGACATTTATATGACACCTGGTAAGGCTGCCTGCGGTCTGGAGGAGGGCGGGGGGTGTCCCCTGGGCACAGTCCGATGACTCGGTGTTGTGTAAATTAAAGTGACGGTCACCTGTTCTTCTGCGTCTCAGCTTAACCTGCTCCCTCTGATGCGGCCACAGAACCACAAAGCCGTCACTTCCACCTTCAGTGCTCTCCAGCACCCCTTCCCCCAAGAAAGCCATTGGAGAAAATACCTGTGGGCTCCTTGCGGGGGCCGGCGGGAAGGGCATGAGGCAAGTGCCGCAGCATGAATTACTTAGTGGGGCTCCCAGAGAGGACAAGCCCTTCACGGCAGGTGTCTGTCGCAGGCCATTCTGTGGGTCTGCTCACACTTGTGTTTACCGTGGGCTCCCTGAGTCCTGGCACGGAGCTGGGCACTGTGGCAGGGGCTGCAGGCACATTGTAGGAAGCACGGCCCCTGCCCTCTTCCAACTTATTCTGCAAAGACTTCAGGACAAACATCTCGTTCTATCGTCCACCAGGGCTGCTCGTGTATAAGCTGAGCCTCTGGGAAGCCATCAGTGAAATGGGATGTTCCAGTGCGAACACCTGCATAGCTAAGCTACCTCCCCCAGGTAGCAGGGTACCTTAGCGCCCACAGCGTGCTGAAAGCTGCATCATGAGGCCCTGGCAGAAGCTGTAAGGCTGGGCACTGGCCTAGCCCTTAGCCCAGGGTGCAGGACGCCCTTCGCCCATGGGGGGGTTGGTGCCCTGAGACAGGTGGAGACCACAGGCCCTGCACCTGTCAGACCCTCAGCATAGCAAGAACAGTCTTGGGTTTCTCTGGGGGAACAGGTAGACCCCACTCTGTGCACACATTGCCCCAGCTCTTCAGGTGCCTAAGGGCGTGGTCTGGATGCTGGCACAAGGGCCCAGGGCGGCCTCCTAGGGCTTCCTGGGGGTTGATCCCAGACCAGGGACTTCTCCCAGCAGGCTTTCACTCCATCTCAGCCCCTAAATGCCTTATTTTCCTCCTCGCCGCCCCCTCTCACTGCCACGTGTGGCAGCCTGCAGTGCTGGGGAGAGCGCAGGGTCCCTCAGCCGTGCTCCGGGGACTCATCATGGGTGTAACAAGCGGCTGCTCTGGTGACTGGGAACAGGCACGAAAGTGGGACGCTCTGGGGGACAAGTCTGGGGCATCTGCACTGCTCTGGTCATCTGCTGTGCCGGCCACCACCCAGCTCTGAATGTCATCATCTCTCCTGTCACCTGGAGCAATCACCTCACGTTCTTGCCTAAATATCGGATGGCTAAGAGGAAGCTATTGCCCGCGGTTACAAAGCTGCAAGAGGTTCCGCCTGCAACCTCCCACCCATCCTCAGACCTTCCAAAAACGGTTAGAGAGCCGGCTGAGGGCAGGGCTGGGCACACCCTGGGCCCCTCCTCTCTCCTTTCACGTTAGTAACAATGAACACAGCGGGAAGGAGCAGCCAGGAGGGAAGACAGGGGCCAGCCATCGCTGGGTTCAAGCTGGCCAGTCCTCCCCTGGGAAGGGAGCGAGCCGCCCAGCCGGTGCCCAAACCTTGGAGCTCAGGCAGAGCGCTGTCCTCTCAGGCCTCTGGGAGCTGGGCTGCCAACTGGCTCCCTGCCGCAGGTTCTCTGAGAGAGCAATGAAAACCTGGGGCCTGCCCTCAGGGAGTTTTGGACGGAGAGAGGCCATTGGGCAGGTGGCCCATCACGTCTGGGTCAGGGGGACCCAAACAAGTGCAGGTGCTTGGGGGGCGCACCTGGTGGGGAGGGGCAGGGCACGAGGACATCTCGTGGGAGCGCAGCAGCCTGAGGCACTGCGAGGCCTGAAGTGGTCAGAACAAAGTGGACCATCAGCTGTGGCCCCTCGGGCAGGTTCCCCAAGTCATGTCCCCTTAGAGCTGTGAAAGCTAGCCCGTGTTTTACCAGGAGATCCTGAAAAACCAAGTCAGCAGTTAGCATGACGGCCTGGTTCATGGCTGCAGTCAGAGTTTCTGGGTGGGGGTCTTGCCTGGTGATTAGTGAAAATCCCCCAGAAGGCTGCCTCCCTCCCCGGGTGAGGCTGACGCTGGCCCTGTCCCAACAGGCCTGGGAAAGCGCCACCCAGCTGGCGGGGAGCCTGCTGAGAAAGAGGAGCTGGGGTTACCGTGGCGGGGAGACCCAGAGGCTGGCAGCGCCAGATTCACCGCCGGTGAGGTGGGGGTGCACTTGTCTTCAGCCTTTATCGGGGGGGACGCAGGTATAAGGCTGTTTCCGCTGCAGATGCTTATTGTTTGGTGAAGACACAGCAAAGGGGCCTTTCAGAGTATTTTTTGCTTTGACATAATCAATCAATGGGACGATAAGTATTCACTGGGTACCCACTGCACAGAGAAGTGTTTGGGCGGATATGAAAAGCCGGGAGCCAGAGATCCCGTGTTTGGGATAAGGCACAGCGGGATGGCTGAGGTGACAGAAAGAAATGCATGAGCTCATTAAGCCACAGTGCAAGGAAGCATACGATTAAGTCTGCATAGATCCTTTTTGGGAAAAGATGTTCATATATAAATAAAAGTCAGATAAGATAAAGAGCCTGGTACACAGCAGAGCAAGAGGAGGGGGTGTTTGTGTGTGGGTGGGGCGGTTCTTGGCAGTAGCTGGCCTTTGAGACTGATTAGAATTAGATAAACTGGGGGGACACAGGGGTAGGGAAGCAAGAAGGTGGAGGGGGACAGGGGCGTGCCGCCATAGACTGTCATTAATCAGTGTCCCCAGACTGCAAAACAGTACGCCTCCGTCGGAGACGGCTATGCCTGCCAGCATCTTGTGGCATCCCAAATTAATGGAATAGTCCCACTAAAATCTTGCAATGCGGTTCTGAGCAACGTGGCTTTGGTCTTAATATTTAGTAGGAAAGAGGTCCTTGAATAAGTCATCACAAAATGCTTCCAGCCCCCACAAAGGAATAGCAGGTGACTTTCAGCTGCTCCCTCCATGGCACCCAAATATTTTACATTGAGGGAATGAAGCATATTCATTCTGGGCGCTGGAGACAGACAGCCAAAGACAAGAGGCCCAGCCCTCGTGGAGCTAGAGTTTTAGACCCAGCGACTTGAAGGGTGGGTGGAGGACGGGCAGCCTGGCAGCCCCAGGAGCTCATTAGACACTCACCCACCCAGACCCACAGAATCTGAACTTGCCCTTCAACGGGATCCTTCAGGGACACACACACGCGTGAGAGAAGCGGGCTCCAGACCAGCGGCTGAGAACTGGAGTCAGAACCGGCTCACCGCCGGCTTCTGGGTGCCATTCCCGGAGATGGGATGGAGGCCTGGGCCTCTGCATTCCTAACAAGTTCCCAAGTATGAGCTGGTCTCGGACCCGCACGCTGAGAGCACACTGCCTGGGTTCTGGGGGGTGCCTGGGACTGTCCTGGTCCAGCGCCCCGAGGAGAGGCCTGAGGGTGGCTTCCCCCTGCGGCCAGGCCACAGTCCCTCACTCTCCACACCCATTCCCTCCATTCGGGGACAGTCCGGCTCGGTGGCCGGCCCAGCCAATTCTCAGCATGTGTCCTGCCCATTTAGAGACCAAACATCCCTGCAGAACCCCCGCAGCCTGCCTGGGAATCCACGGAGGGGCCACACAGGAGGCCCGGGTGCTTCATGCAGATGAAGCCACAAAGAATCAGGAGGCAGCCTCACTGTGCCAACTAAGTCATAAAACGCAGGTAAGAGCGCCCATCAGGGTGCCAATCCTTTTCTCCCTCAACCCCCTCCATGCCCTTAGGGGCTGCTGCCCAGGGAAGAAGGCTCACTGGGAAGGAGGTGACACTGGCTCAGAGCAGTCACTGAGCCAAGGCTGGCTCTGAACAGAAATGCTGAATGATCCACACTGTCTCTCCACCGTCAGCAGCTGAGCTGTCCAGGAGCCAGTTGCTAGCCACGTGTGGCTGTTTATATTTACAATGAAATGAAATGAAAACTTCAGTCCCTCATTGCTGTCATCGGTTGAATTACGCCCCTCAAAAGGATATGTTGAAATCCTAACACCCCACCAAAAAAACCTGTGGATGTGACTTGATTTGGAAATAGGGTCTTCACAGAAGCAATCAAGTTAAAATGAAGTCATTAAGGGGACCCTCATCCACTATGACTGATGTCCTTATCAGAAGAGGGGCATTGGAACACAGACACGCACACGGCGAGAACGCCACGTGAGGGCACAGGCAGAGGTGGGAGTGACGGTCCTACCAGCCACGGACTGCCAGCTCCCACCAGGAGCGGGACAGAGGCATGGAGCAGTCTCTCCCTCAGAGCCTCCAGTCGGAGCTAAGCTTCGCCTTCACGTTAGACTTTCAGCCTCCAGAGCTGCAAGACGGACATGTCTGTTATTTTAAGCCACCCAGTTTGTGGGGCTTTGTTCCAGCAGCCCTAGAACTACTACAGTCGCACTGTCCATATTTCTGGGCTCAACAGCCAGTGTGGCTAGTGTCTGGCACATGGGACAGCACAGATGGAGAACACTTGCGTCTTTGCACAAAGTTCTGGACGGTGTCGCTCTGTAAGAAAGAAGCAAAGACGAACAGTCTGATTTTCAGAAAAAGCCAGCTTTGGTTGGGCTAGCCTGGCTTTGTCTTCCGTATTCTCCATATGGCCCCAGCTCCGGTCCTTCAAAAGGGAGACACATCCTCATCGTGAAAAGGAAATCAAAAGGCACCGATTCGCTCTCTTCCCTGACATGGGAAAAGTAACCTTGACATTTAGGCCCGAGTCCTCGTAAATGTCAGCAGCAGACGGCTAGCGAGCAGGTCCACACGGAACCTGAGAACCAGATCCACAGAATGAGCCCACTCCCGCCGCCTTGCCAGGTGTGTCCCCATCTGCTGTCTAACTTCTCTGTCGTTCGTCTTCTCTGCTCACCTGCCAGCAAGCCCGTGGGGGCATGCCACCCACTCTGTGCATAGGCAGGTGCGACTCTGACGTCTAACACTCACCTGTTAACAATTTACTCCTCAGGATGAGGCATTCAGAATCTCAAGAATCTTGTTAAAATGTCCAAATTACCAGATAATAAGACTGATAGCATGAATTAATGATCATGTGAAAGCCTGAGGGGCCTGGCCCCCTAGGACAGCAAAGCTGTTTGGGGGAGTGCGGTAGGGTGGGGAGGGAGGATGGGGGCCCAGAGGTCAGAAGCTGGGGGTTACAGCCTGAGAACTAGGACAAAGCAAAGTCAACACTGAAGTGTCAGGGGCACCCGTTGGCCTCCAAGCACTCTTACCCATCCTTGTCACTCAGCTCTGCCTGGGCCACTTCCTCCCTTTAGCCAAGCTCTCCAGCACCCAGCACACACGCCTGGCGGAAAGACACTGCCCACGCCACACTCACTTCCAGCCTCTCATACTGCCTGCTGCTTTAATGCCACTTCCCATTCTCTGACTTACTCAGCCGTGGGTGCCAGAGGCAAAGCAGGGAAAAAGGAAGGCGCCCTTCTCTATCTCAGCCAATAATGCTCTGCAAAGAGATCGCAGCTGCTCTGCGCAAGAACATCTGTTTGCAGAACTCTGGCTGTTTTTCTAGTGTTTCCAACTTAGTCTACGAATGGGCAGATGAGTGGTGTTTCCCACCCCCTGGGCTCTCCTGCCTGGATGGCAGCAATTCCGCTCTCAGCTCTGGCCCAAGGCCCTGCGGGTTCCCCCACTCTCCGGTTTGCATTATTGATGCAGTAAACTCGGATTGCTTTCCTCCTCCTATATTTTCCTGCTGCTCCGGTCTTTAACAGTGTACTATTGGAGCATAGTACCGAAAAGTGCACACGTCACGAGTGTATGGATTTGCACAAGTGACTACATCCATGTAAGCAGCTCTCAGATAAGGAACAGGTTACTCCCCTGAGGGGCCCCCTTCGGGCACCCTTCCAGACATGCCCACCTCCTCAAACAACCACCATCATGATTCTAATGTCATCTATAAGTTCTGCCTATTTCTGTACACACGGAACCAGATGGTTTGTGTTCTCGTGCGTCAGGCTCTCCTGCTCCCATATTTGTGAGGTGCACCCATATTTGCTGCACCATCTACTCCCATCGCTACAGAAGATTCTACTACTGCAGTGTGGTGGTCACTTCAACTGCAGACAGCACCTGGGGGGTTTCTACGTTGGGGCTATTACGAAGATGACATTCTACAGGCATGTTCACCAAGAGGCACATATGCATTCTATGGAGTTGCTGCTTGCTTTGATCTGCCGTATTTATTCAGCACAACAATCTCAGGGAAAAGGAGGGGAGGGAGGGACCTAACACTGAAGTATTTATGGTTTACCTGCAGGGTGCTGGGTTTACAGGTCTCATGTGATGCAACCACGTACCAGCTCTAAGGTGGGTTTATCCCTCTGTATCTGGGGTGCCGAGAGAGATAGACACAGGTAGAGAGGGGGAGGCTACCCTGCTTAGGGACACACAGCACAGAGGGAGGGAAGCTGGGAAGTGATGGACTAGGTTTTGAACCCATCGGACTGACCTGAGCTGAAGGAGGTTTCTTTGGTGTGTCAGACACTACCTACCGTAAGATACACCACTGACTGGACCAGCCAAGGGCTGAACCCATTTTTTTATGATCAGCAGGTCAATGAGAATTTCTCAGAGTTCTCATACAATGTAAATGCTGGGCTGCACTTTCAGCTGCCCGGGACAGAGGTGCTGGCGTCTGAAGCATATGATGAAATGCTCTGTTATCGAGCTGCTTTGGGAACCTCTCTGGTATCAGTTGGCTGAGGCTGTCGGGTCTCCCTGTCTTTCCTGCTGATAAGAGCAAAGCCCATTGCCTTTTGAACAGCACCAAGAAAAGGAAGGATCTTTATGTTTGTTCCCTTTTCTCAATCGGGTCAACACACACACACACACACACACACACACACACACACACACGAACTGGAAGTCAATCCTGCCAGGAAAGTTGGTCGGGGAGCGGTAAGCTTCAAATAGGATTACCCCAGCAGACTGAGCACAGAGCCAGCGTCTGTCCACCAACATCTGTCCATCACACAAAGCTGGCCTTGGGGACCAGAGGTGTGGATCCTGCCCCAGCCAAACTGTCTGTGACAGAGACTCCTCAGGGCTGTGTAATAAGACGTTAGGAACACACGCAGGACGGTTCTGTGGCTTGCTCGCGCTGTGCCATGTCCCTGCAGCAGGGACTGGAGGAAGCTGTGAGGACTCCGCCACTCAGCTCACCAGGGAGCCTGACTCAGGAGCCACGTGCCCGTCAGGTAGCTCCTGATGTGCTTTCTTATGTAAGGGGACATGAGGCATGGCTATGTTTGGCCGGCTAAGCAGCTCTGGGAAGCGGTGAAGGGAAACTGGGCCTTTTCAGAGGGAAGGGATATTGGAATCGGGCACAGCTGGTTTTCGCCCAGGGCCCAGAGAGAACACAATCCCTTTTGTCCAAAAGACCAGCTCCCTAAGCGCCTCCTGAAGCTGCCCTATAAGATTCAAATGAGTTTCGGTCTCTGCCCAAGGGCCAGGCTCTGGGGTTCCCACCTGATGTTAAAGCAAGAGCCACAGACCTGCCTTTTCTCCTGGTGCACGCTGCAAGTGGCATCCCCCCACCTTCGGGAGCCTCAGGGACCGGGCTGGCTTCAAAGTGGCCCTTCCGGCCAACACCACTTTACCTGTTGCCTTTTGACTGACACGCCCACACACAGCTTTATGGCTGTGCCCTCTGAGTCCTGAGATCAGAGCTGCTGAGGGTTAGGGCTTCAGGCCTGCAGCCCGAGTCTTCTGAGACCTGCCTATCAGGGTAAAGACTAAATGACAACATATGTGGACCTGCCTCATCTGCCACAGGCACGTCTGGGACAGGCGCATGCTTCCTTGGAGCGAGAGCTTAGACACCAGCGACTCATCCGGCCTCATGTGACCCAGCACAGTGGATCCCCGTCATAGGGAAACCAGCCCAAAGGGGTTTGTGTTGGGCAAGGGGAGACCCTGGTACGAGGCGGCTTCAAGCCCGCCGAATACTTTTAAAGGCCCCATTTCCCCAAGCCAAGCAGGGCGTCAATGTCGAAGCCTTCTTTGGCCGCCACCCCGGGGGACACAACCCATTGAGCAAACCACTAAACTACAAACCACTAAAAATGGCCTGTTATGAGAGACAGGAAGTGACTAAGCCATATCTCCAGCAGCTGCCCCTTGGGCCACCTTACCTTTGTGCAACCACAGCTATAAGGGCAGGATGATGATGTCACAGAGCACGTGACCCAGCAGGAGTCCTGGGGGCCTGGGTGGCAGGCCCTACTGGCTCCTGCCACAGAGCGCTCCCTGGCCTGTTCTAGGTGGCGTCCCAGCCTCTGTGCACAAGAAGCAGAAAACAGGAGGAGCCCAGGGGACGCCGGAGGGAGCCTGCCTACAGGAGACCCAGGCCAGCTGCAGGCCCAGTCACACCAGAAAGTGATGCTGCTGAGTCACGCGTGAAAAGAAGACTAATTATGGTCAGCTGCCTGGGAGGGCAGGGTGCAGCCTCCTAACCACTGGCCTCTCCTGCCCTCGGGCCTGGAGTGCCAAAGGTGACATCAAGCTTCACCTGTGGGTGGTAATGACTAGTTAGAAGTGAGGGTGCTGGAGAACCTGCTCACAGTGCTGACCAGGAAGTCAGGCTCCTTTTTCCTCCTGCTGCCCTTAACCGGTCAGGTTCTCAGGGTGTCCACCTTCACTGATCTCCCTGAAAGGGTCAGAGCATCTCCCCACAAGGAACAACGATGTACCGTAAAGGTGAACCCTAGGAAGACACCACGGTCCCCAACCAAGGTGTCACGGGACGCTGGCATGCGTGCAACAACCACCCATCTGCTTCCAGAGGACACATCCTCGAAATGCAGACTCTGCTTTCATGATGTCACTAGCGGAAGTCTTCTTGACTGTCTCTCAAGGAATGCATTCACGAGAAAGATGCAACCCCGTGTGGCTGTCTCCAGGTCTTAGTAACAGCCGCTTAGGCAAATACTAAGTCCAGGCAGCCTTCTGAATATTCTGGCAATTGCTTCTGCCTCTCAAACCTGACCTTGAGGCCATGGCGGTTCCCAGGCCTCTGGGCTCCAGTGCAGTCAGCTAGCCAGGCCAAGGAGTGGGAGAACAGGGCACCTGAATACACAGCCCCAAAGGTGTCTACCTACCGGATGGCTCCTTGGGGCCCAGCCCTGCTTCTGCTTCAGGCACGTGGGGGAGGTCCTTCGATTGCTGACCAAGCTCCAGCCTTACTTACTCAAACCCGGGGACGTTTAGCACCTGGACAAGAGGACAAGCTCACACAGCTGGGTCATGTCACTAAAACCCAGTGCCCCCCTCTCAGATGCTTCCCAAACGTGAAGAGCCTTTGTCCAGGCCAGACAGCAGTTTGCTGGCCGGAGAACTAACGGCAGCGTGTACCCATCCGACAGGTGGGCCGGAGACCCTGGAGGGCAAATCCTTGGTGATCACCAGCATGGAGCCGCGGGGCAGTACTGCGGGGCCTCTCTCTACTCACCACAAAAGCCTCTGCTGCTTCACTGAACCACTGAGGGACCTTCCAAGAAACGCGCTCCTGCCCTCTAGCCCATCAGCTTCCCTAAGATCGCCCACGCTCAGGGGATCAAGTTGGTGCCTCTGGGAGAGAGGAATGGACATGCGAAGGCCAAAGGAAGCTGAGAAGGTGACCCAGTTCTCTAAACCACCTGATGCCCCACCTAATCCAGCCATTCAGTTCCATGAAAGAAGCCAGTGGGGGCCGCCTTTGAAGAGGTCTTGCTCCCCTGCGGAGGCAAACACAGGACACACAAAGCATCAAGTCCCCGACCAAGAGCCAAATTAAACAACGCCAGCCTGTGAGCTGGGCAGAGGTCAACAGAGGGCTGCGGACAGGCCAGCCGAGCCTGCAGACCCGCTGACCCCCCAGTGGCCGCCTGGCTAAAGGCAGCACTGGGCCCAAAGCACAGGGAGCCCCCACAGCAAACAAGGTCAATATTTAACGGGAAAACTCTCAGCAAACCCCAGAGGGGTGGGGTAAGGGCGTGCAGGGACAAGGTACCGAGCGTGGACCTCAGCAAGGTGCCATAAATGCACCCACGTAGGTGACTGGCCACCGTCCGTCATAGGGCGCGGTATCGCCTCCACTGGAAGGTGGGGAGACACAAGCAGGGAGAAACCCAAGGCCGCTTAACTGAGTTAGACTTGAACCCAGGACTGTTGGCTCCAAAACTCCTCAAACTCTCCATGTAGCCAGCTATTGTTCCCTCCCTCCCTCTCTTCCTCCCTGCTTCGTTCCCTGGACTCAGAAAGGCCTAATTAATGAACTCAGAATTCTAGTAACTACTGGTGTCTGGGCTTGCCCTCAGCAAAAAATTGTTTAATAGGGCATTCTGTTGCCTGTCCACCCCCCGTGTCACTGGGGAGAGTGAAGGAAATGGAGACTAGAGGATATAAACCTCTTCTAAGGAGCACAAGCATTGTTTTAGGTCTATCACCCTCTGCTGTAACAAAGTGCCTTATTATGACGGGTTTTAAGGTACTGAATCAGCTGGGTGAAGGACCTCAGCCCGGGGGAGCTCATGGTGCCCGGATGTCACATTCAGGAGCAGCGTCTGCCACCTCAGCACAGAGTTAGCTCTGAATGATGCCCGGTTAAACAGAAAACACTCTTCACGCTGAATATATTTCCCTCTTCCTACACCAGTGTCCCTGCCATGGCTAGAAGAATGGTATTGTACAATGTCCAGACACCATGATTAATTCAACAGGGGACTCGAGCACAAAAAAGCTAACTGGCCAAGTATGGGACAATGACAGCGCGTAAGTACATGAAAGGGAAGGTCTCAGCGGTGCAGATCACTCAGTTCCCCGCAAGCCAACAGTGTGCTGCGGCCTCCCGGACGGCCAGGGGGCCTTGGGCTGCACCAGCTAAACCGAGTGCCCAAGAGGAAAGCCGCTGCCAGCCACACTCAATTCTGGGCCGGGGACCAGGACATTGCGTGTGTGGGGGACTCGCTGGCTGCTTCACATTTCAGAAAGGCTTTTAGAAGGGAACGCATTTAACAGCAATTTCCCAGTGTGTAATTACTGAGCACCTTAGTATATGCACTTCAGAAAACATTCGCATTTAATATTCAACGGGTTAATATATTTAAGCACCTTAAGCCTATTTATTTATTTATTTATTATTTATTTATTTATTTATTTTTGAGGGCAGTGTCACTGGCCCTCATATGTGGGACCCAAACTGGGGCCGCTGGCTTCCCAAACCAGCGCCTAACCACCGCGCTACTCGGTGGTTAAGTCCATTTATTTAGTCCTCAAAACTGATGAGGCAGATGTTATTATCTCCATTTTCCTGAAACTGAGGTACAGGAAAGATAAGTGACCTGCAGATATTTAATCAATCTTTGTTGAAGGAATGAGTCACTAGGCAGCACGACCTGTTAGGATGACCGAGAGGAGGTTAGAACATCCGACGCAGGAGCCGCTGGCCTGTCTGTGGACTCCCCGACATTCTGCAAATCCTTAGACCCCAGGACTCGCCCTCGCCTCAGCCTAGTGGTGACCCAGTGAACATGGGACACAGGCCAGCTGCTGGTGGAGTGCCACTGGCTGGGCTTGGCATGGTCACTCCAGAGGCCCCGCCTTCCCTGAAGGGACCCAGGGCTGGCAGCAGCCTCGAGACTTCCTGGTGCTGCTCGTGGGGTGACGTTCACCCCTATCTGGTGGCTGGGCTACCTCTCAGGTGAGAAGCAGCTGGAAAATGCAGTGTCAAGGCATGACTGGCCACCTGGGATCCGGCCTTCCTCCCACTGCCTGCCCATCACATGGCACAGCAGCACTGGGCAGCTCGGTGTGACCCCCACCTTCATGGGTCCCCCAGATGTCCCCCAACTCTGCCAGCTCTGCTGTGAATGAACAAGAAGGGGCCTGCACACCTGAGGCTGGACCTCCCATGCGCTGGCCCCAGGGGCACCTCTCTTCTCACTCCCTGGTCATGGCTGCTCTCAGGCCCATAAGTCTGTGAATGGCTGTCTAAGGGATGGCCCAGCGAGGCCCCTTATTCGGGTCCACTGGGGGAGAGAGAGCCCCTGTCCCCCACTGATGAGACAGAACAAACTGTTCTTCTTGGTTCTGAGGAGCTGACACCCACCTGGAACGAACCCAGGACCCTGGCCCCGGGCGTGGGAGGTGCCCGCTGGCCTGAGCAGGAGACAGCTCCTGGGCTGCAGGAGGGGAGTCGGGCAAAATTAGGCTCCTGCCACTGGAAAAGGGAGTCGATGCTGGGTCACAGCTCAGGGCTCAGTTCCTTGGGGCACCGCTGGCCGAGAGAAGGCGGGATGCTCCTTGCCTGTCTCAATCTTTATCTTTCCTGGGGATTTATGCATCACCTGCTGATTCAAAGGGGGAGAAATGCACTAGTTGAGCAAACACACTGCACTTACATTCATGCTTTTCCATCACTCACTGCGGTATTTTCAGCAGACTCCCAGCACCCAGAGCAGATCATATTTATGGGGCACCCTTGTGTCCTTGGGGGGAAATGGCCGTGCCACAGAGGAGAGGGGCGCAGGCTGGTTTGGGGGGTTCTCCCCATTCCCTTGACAAACACTATTCACCCTGGTAAGTGAGCCTTCCTTTAGAACCGAAGCAAGTTTCTGATTTCTCTTTTCTGTAGCTGGATAATGCTATGAAAGTAGGATAACAGAATTTGCTGGACATGGAGGAGGAAAGTGCAGTGGCGAAATCCCAGAAGGGTAGGGGGTTGGAGAAGAGTCAGCGAAGAACGAGTTCCGAGCCTGACAGCTCAGGAGTCTGGTATGCTCCTATTCAAACCTCAATGCCTCAATCTGCCTTCTGGGAGTGAAGGGAAGTGCTATGCACTTTGTTATCTTTTTCCCTGATCCCTCCCCTCCAAGGCAGACTCTAATCTTCATTCAATTCTGGACTTGTAGGACATGCCCTGGACAGCAAGCCAGGCTGTGACCTGACAGTTTTTAAAAGGACAAAGCACCAGGTCCCATATATGTGCGTGATGCAGGACTGGTTTTTTGTTTGTTTGTTTGTTTGTTTGTTTTGTACTTTTTAGTATGGTAACACTTGAACACACATAAAAGGAGACCAGAATCATGAGTCTACATTTTCCTGTCACCCGGCTTCAACAACTATCAACTCATGAAGACAGTGTGTGAAGTATCTGTTATCAAGCTCATGCCTACATCACATACAATTCCTAGACCTCACCCCAGACCAAGTATATCAGTTTTGGGGGGGCGGTAACGTCTAAGAATCTGCACGTTTCCCATACAGTCCCCCCAATGATTCTCATAGACAGGAAGGGTGGGGTTCACCGTGCGGGTAGGACTCCAGGCTTGGGTCCTTGCGGTGCCATTTAATAGCTGGGTAACCTGAGCAAGTGTCTTTTGCTTTCTTAGTGGATGCCTCCATCCAAATACAGCCGCTCTAGGGTTGTCATGAGGAATAAACAAGGAAAATGCCTGACACACAGTAAATGCCCATTAATCACCCAATGCCGTCATTCACCTGTTTCACCATGATGGGTATCTGAGCCCTAAGGAAACCGTGCACCAAATCGGAGATTTTATGGCGGCTTCCACAGGGAGCGCCTCGCCCCAACCCATGAGCCCTACCATCTCTCGGGGAGAAGGCAGAGCCATATGTGTTTCTGTTTAGGGCCGCGGACCAACAAAGAACAAAACAATCCATGAACTGGATTCACAGGGCACTGTAATAAGTCTGACTGACAGTAACCTCACCGGGTGATCCGGTCATCAATTGCTACCTGGGCAGGTCAGGGTGAGTAGTCCTGCCCCAGGCACAGAACGCCTTTAGTAAAAGGTTTATCTTCGCCTAAAGCAGCCTTGTCCTGTGTTTCTGTGCATCTAGGTTACCACACCTTTGAAATGTCTCTTTTCAGATCCCTCCTTCTCCAGGGTGACCATCCTCAGAAGAACACATCACCTTGTAATCCAATCCCCATCTTGCTTTTCCCCACCTCCATGTCATCTTCCTCAAGTCCCTTCCTTAATCCCAAATGCATCCAAGAAACGGCAAACTGTCATTTTTCCGGAGCATTTGAGATCTTGCTCCCCGGCGACTACTGTCAGCTAGGCTCAAAGGAACTCATAAAAATTCTCTACAGGTCTGGACGTTTCTTACGTCGATACCATCTTGACATTCCCCCCTTGAATCAGATATGGCCCTAAGCCCGAGATTCCCTGCTCCTTTATTAACTCAGATCAAAGAGTTTGGGCGTGGGAGCACTCACCATGAGAGGTGAGTGTACTGCCAAGGGGACGGTAGAGGCCTGTGTCTGGTGATCATGCCATGTCCTGCTGTCCCCTTTGGGACCCTAGGTGTTCATTACAGAGGCAGGGACGGGGCAGAGCAAACCCTGAGTCCATCTGTCCTGCTGTTATGAGGTCAGGGCTCAAACCACCAGAGCCCACCAGTCACAAACCTCACTGCAATGTTCAGCACACAGGGAGCCAACCCGGTCTTGCATGAAATAGGTGCATAACAATCACAACAGCAGATGGGGACGTGTGTCCCCATTATGTTGATGTGAAAACTGAGGCTTAGACATATAATCGCGCTTAGGTGGCTTCACAGAAACTCATTTCACAAAGCATACGGATTAATAACATTCTTTCGGTTAGTGGCTTGAATTCCTCTAAGGAACAGTGTCTAAAACACAGGGCGCTGGGGGAAGAGAGAGCTGTGATACCTTTAGCTTCAGTAACTTTTTAGAGAAACGAGTGTTGGCAGCAGTAGCGAGGATAGCAGAAATGTGCCCCACAAGAAACTGGGGGGAACCCAAGAAGGAAAGAGGCTGCCCTTATAAAGCCAAGTTTTGAAAATCACATAAAAAGAAGATGTAATTAGCCATCAGCGCGCGTTTCCCAAGAGATTGTGATTCTATGGCTAAAGAATTTGGGCAACACCCGTAACTCCACCTGCAGGGGAGGCAGAAATAATATTTTACTCGAATTTAGTAAGCAGAAATTTTTTGGAGGAGCTCCAAGAGAAGAGAACATGAAGGACGGTCGTCCACGGGCGCAAAACAGGAAACTCCAGATGCCGTCCCGCAGGCTCCACGGGAAGCATGGCCAGGCTCCATGCCAGCCCCGCCACCCGCGGCCACTCAGCAGCTGCTGTCACACACCAGTCCCCATACGCGCCCATCACCTGTGCCACTGAGATGAGAAAACTTTAAATGTGGATAGTTCCTACGAACCCACTGAAACAGTAATCTGTTCTTGGTGTGCTGAAAGTGGTGGTTTTTTTGAGCCTCCAAAGCTGATGATCCATCCTGAGCCCTGGTGACTCACCAGGGAGGTGTCCCCACGTCGGGGAGGTCTGTTAGTAGCTGGTCTCAGCCTTGCTGGGCCCTCGCTCGAATCCACAGTCCCTACGTTGGGAGGATATGCGTCTTCCCCTTGGCCCACCAGCATCGTTGCATCTTCCCTACGCTTGGCCTCGAGAGGAGGAGACCCTCGCTCCCACGTGGAGGAATTCCCTCAAGACTGTCTTTCCCAGCTACCCTGCGGTGACGGCACACCGCCGTGGGACCTAGACTGACTGATGGGCACCCTGGGCCAGACTCAGCTTCCATTGCACAGGGTAGGTGCAAAGCAGGATGCCCCCATATTCAAAAGTGGGGGGCTATCTCAGTGTGTTTGGGCTGCCGTAACAGACTGGGGAGCTTAAACAACAGAGGTTCATTTCCCCACAGTTCTAGGGGCTGGGAAGTCCAAGTTCAAGGTACCAGAGTGGTCAGTCAGGTTATGGCTCTGTTCCTGGCTTGCACATGGCTGCCTGCCCTCTGTGTCCTCACATTCCTCTTTCTATAAGGCCACCATTGGATTAGGTCCCCACCCTTATGTCCTCATGGAACCTTTCTTATCCTCTAAAAGCCCATGTCCAAAGACAGCCACATTGGAGGTTAGGGCTCCAACATATGATTTTTTTGGAGGGGCCACAACTTAGCCCATAGCAGCGGCTGTTCTCCCGGTACACCCAGGGCCCAGCATGGGGTCTCGGTGTCTGAACGTCCATTGTCCCTGCCCTGGAGGGGACTCAGCATTTCTCAGGAACACCAGCCTGGTTCTGTGCATCCTGGGGATTTGACGAGCTACTCAACATCCTTTAATGCATTATTTTTTTCTTTAGTCCACTTAAACAAGCTAGAACAAATTTCTGGGCCTGTGACTAAGGACGCTAACTGACGGGCAGGCCGAATGGGACCCCAGAGTCCAAAGCTGACTTCGCTCCATTTCCAAAAGGGGTTCCCTAGTTCTTGTTCACTGGATCTGTCCCCATGGCTCCTCCCTTTGTGTTTAAGAACTTGCATCGTCTCTCTTTTCAGCACTGTCTGGTGGCGCTGCTTCGGGCTACCTCAGCTCTGGGCGCTTCTGGGCTTGTGGCATTTCAGATAAAAGCCCCGAGACAGAATCCCTGCCCCGCCTCCTTGGTGGGGGATGCTGGGTGGGTCTGTGAGGCCATAGTGTGGAAATATCCCAGTAGCCAGCCCAGGACTAAGAGGGGCGCCTCCACTAGGATACCCTGAAATAGTCACCAACAAGGTCCAGGGCGGGCTCTGAATCAAGGCATTAACCTCCTCACGCACACTTTGTTGGCCCTATTGTAGCACCAAAGCTGTCATAGCTCAGCTCTGAAGCATCCTGACTGCCAAAGATCAAAAAGCTTCAGTTGCCGTGTGTGTGGGGAGGATGTAAGGAAACGGAGCTCTCCTGCAGGGGACAGTAGGCGCAGCGCCACCTCCATGCGGGCAACTTGACAACAGCCACCAAAACAGAAATATGTGTACTCTTTGGCCCAACAATTTCACACCTATGAGTTTATATCACCGATACATTCATAAGTACAAAAAGTATGCACAGTATTTGTTGCAACATTTTTTTTTTTTGAGGGCAGTGTCACTGTCACTCATACATGGGACCTGAACCAGGGCCATTGGCTTCCCAAGCCAGCTCTTAACCACTGCACCACTCGGCTGGCCCAGCAACATTTTTTTAATATAGCAAAAGATTGAGGGCCGGCCAAGTGGAGCGTTGGTTAAGAGCTGGCTTGGGACGCCAGCGGCCCCGGTTTGGATCCCACATGAGGGCCAGTGATACTGCCCTCTACAGCTAAGATGGTGAACAACAGCTCCACCTGGAGCTGGGCTGCTGTGAGTCCCCCAGACGGCATAGCTGCAGCCCCTGCTGCAGTGGGCTGCCATAGGCTACAGTGAGTGGCCGGCAGCCAGCGTGAGCTGCCAAGAGCCACTGTGAGCGGCCATCCAGAGGCCAGCGACCCATCTGCCTCATCCGGGAAGAGCGCAATGACGATACCAACATGGACCAGTGAAGCAACGTCCTCCACAACTAGACAGAAGAACACAAGGACAGCAACATGTCTGTTCCCCTTCCCCAAATCCCCAATAAAATCTTTAAAAAAAAAAAAAGATTGAGAACAGCTCCATCAATAGAGGACTGGATCGGTACTTCACGGAGTCTCTATATAATAGAGTACTATACAGCCATGAAAACGAACGATTGCTAGCATAAACAGTTAATGGGGCTAAAAACCAAGTTGTAGAAGAGTCCACGTGATACGCCTCCATGTGTGCAATGGAAAGCTTGGGAACATATAGAATATCTTTGAAAGGGTATGAAAGACCTGTTGCTTCTGGGCAGAAAAACTGGGAGCCTGGGGTCCAGGGTGGAAGAATGTCTTACCCTGTACATTTTGAATGTTTTAACATGCAGACACATTATCTATTCAACTGCATATGTCTTTAAACAATATTATCCTAGGGACTGAAGTTGATGTGTGAACGTCTAGCATATTCAGCTACCTGGTGCAGTGCAAACACTTCATCAGAGCCCCAGGTGCCTCCCCTGTAAGACAGGTGCAGTGATGCTTTACCTACTTGATAGCAGGAGGCTGGGATGAGGATCGACTTTTTTCAGAGCTAGGACCCATCGTCCCCTGTGGCTGTAACACAAAGGGGCCCGGGGGGCTGTCCTGTGCAGGAGTCCTCTGTGAGCAAAGCGGAATGCTCCTCCCTCGTACAGCCTGTGGGGCCTGAATGACGGAGGCTGGGCGGGGCCGCGGAGGCTGTGGGACTGCGTGGAAAGTCCTCCTGCACCCTCTGTCTCACCCGCTCATTGTATCCGCCCCTGATCAAAGGACACGCTGCCCTTGGGTTCCTCTCCTCCCTCTGGCATCAAAACTTGCTCCAGGAAAAGGACCTCTTTATTATTCCCTTGTGCCTTCTCCCCCTGCAGCTGCTGCTCCTGGGGCTTATCTGTCCCCATGGAAAGAAGGCTTTGCTTTGATAAAGGAAGGCAGGGAGCAGGAGGCAGAAGCCATCTGTTCTGAAACCAGCAAGCAGGTCCCGGTGGGACACACGAGACAGTGGCCCTGACACTCTAGGGTTCTGGGCCAGCCGGGAACTTGGGGACTCGAGGGCGCTTGTGCCTTCCCATGTCAGCTGACAGCTCAACACCAGCCCCGGCTCACAGGGTGGCCTGTCACCCGGCACTTTCTTATTATGGATGTGCTGCTAACACACACCACAGCTGATTAGATAGACACAGGCCTGGCAGGTTCTGGCTAAATGACATTCCTCACTTCCCCAGGGCCCTGGAATCCTGTAACCGGCTGCCCTCCCCTCCCCTCTCCTCATCCCTTCCTAGAAACGGGAAAGCAAGCCCTGCAGACAGCAGAGGCTGGAGGAAGTCCATGCCGGGGTCACCAGCTTTCTCCCTCCGCAAGCTCATGCCCGGCCGGGTGGCCCACAGCCACATTCGGGGTCTCCTGGGACTCGGGTCAGTTTAGGGTCAGTGTCCAGTAATCTCTGAAGAGTCTAATTTTTACCTTTTCTCCGAGCAGTCGCCCTGGTAAGGACCGCTGGCCCCTCTGGGGAAGGCAGAAAGACCCACATTTCTGGCGGTAGACCAGGGTCCTTCCTCAAGGGGCTCGAGTCTGGGCCCTGGCTGAGGAGCCTGGCTCTGTATTTATGATTCGAGTTAGACTTTTGTTCCCTTGACTTAGCACTTGATTGTGTAGACAGATTAAATAAGAATTTAGCTCACTTCTAGGAACAACATGGCCAGCTAGCCGGTGAGGTAGGCCAGACTCTTCTCACGGCTGCTTTGGCTCTGCTGTCCCTGTGGGAACCATGCCCATCTTGACCTTGGTGATTCAGTGTTGCCACTCGGCCCCTGCCACTCGGATCCAATTGTCCCCATTATATTTGAGATTTCCAATTCGGTGGCAGCAGTCCCACTGTCATGTCTGCCCTACAGAGAAGGCTGACCACAGAGCCTGGGGCTTCCCTTACGAGTTGTCTGTCTAGGTCTTGCGAAAAGTGTGCCCCCTGGGCCTTGCCAGGGTGGGGAACAGGGCGTGAGCGGATCTCACCTGCTCACCTGCGCTCACATTCCAATCTCCCAGAGCCTTTGCACATTTTCCTCTACAGTGTCACAAGGTAGGCCTGGCATTTCAGTTCCATGTTTCAGCCAACGAACTGTGATGGCCCGTGCTGGGTCCCGGAGTCCATCTGAACCCTCCCGGTGGGCCCAGTGAGTCGGCCCGGCCTTGCTCCCCTAAGCATTGCACCCAAGAAAGGAGGTGACCCTTCCACACGTTGTGCTTCTCGGAGCCCTGGGGCCAGGAAAACCTACAAGAGCCCTTAGGAGGCAGGGCTGGTCCTCATTTACCTGCACGGAACACCAGGCACGCCTTCAAGTCCTACAGGCTCCTTCCAGGGCTGCATCTCAGGTCTTTTCTAAGGACCCTGTGCTCCGCAGGCCACAACCAGTACCCAGCCCTTTGCACATCTTCTAAGCAAAGTCACTCATCCCTCACCACTCCCAGTACCGTGCTCTGTGTTAGGCTAATTCGTGCTGAGCTGTGAAGTGCTGGTTTGCAGGGTTAGGGAGGCATGGAGGCTGGGGGAGGGGGGAATAAAGTAACAGAGAATGATGCCAGACCCCAGTCACGCCACCCAAGCTGAAGCTTGTACCTTTAGAAAATCAGGCTGTGGAGACTTGGTGGGGGGCGCTTCCTGTGCCCCCTGGATCACACTGTAGGCGGCTGTCCCTTGAGATTCCCATTGGGACTGACATGCTGGCAATAACTGGAGCAGGCCCCCGGGATCTCTGCACCTCCTCATTACACACAGCAATGGGTGAGGCTCTCTCGGCCCGTGGGTGCATGGCCTTGCCCTGGAAGCAGTGGGTCCATTCAGTTCATCTCGTGTGAGGTGGGTACCCCATGTCCGGTCCAGGCTAATAGGAATGAGGGTCAGTCGCCACCTGGAAGGCCTTGCAGTCCAGGTGAGGAGAGATGACCACATACGCTGAATGGCTGAGCAACAGGTGGTATCTACATACAACAGGATGCTGTTGCATCTTAAACAGGACAGAAATTCTGACACAGGGCACAATATGAACGAACCCCGAGGACAATATGCAAAGTGAAACAAGCCAGTCACGAAGGACAAACACTGTATGAATGCACTTACACGATGGACTGGGATAGTCAAATTCATAGACAGGAAGTGGAGTGGTGGCTGCCCGGGGGTGGGGGCGGGAAGACTGGGAAGATAGTGTTTAATGGGGACAGAGTTTCAGTTTGGGAAGATGAGAAAGTTCTGGAGAAGGATGGATGTTTGCAGAACAACGTGAATGTATTTAATGCTGCTAAACTGTACAGTTAAAAATGATTAAAATGATACATTTCATGTTATGTATATTTCACAATACAAAATAATGCAAAAAGAAAAAATGGAGTGGGCATATCCCTAACGGCTGCCCTGTGTGGCTCACAGAGAGTCAGGGCTCCAGGGGAGCAGACAGGGGCTCCCTAAAGAGGTCTAAACCCTCGCCTGCCGTTGGCCGGTGCACAGTGGGCTGCCTCCTGCACCACCAGCTCCTACCGCTCCACATGTCAAGCTTTTTCCTCATTCTCACCCACGTCTATTCCAGCCTGAATCACAGAGCCAGGGCCTCAGAGAGCAGCTCAGTAAACCTCCCATCAGATGTTTAAAAACTCACCCTCAGCTGTGATAACTAACGCCGCTGAGCGCCTACTGTGTGCAGCTGTGATAACTAACGCCGCCATGTGCCTACTGTGTGCAGGGCAGGGTGTTCAGGGTGGCACACTGCCTTCATAGCCACCTTTGCAGGACCCCTCTCCCCACCAACTCAGCAGATACAGTGGAGCCACCTTGGGCTCAGCCCTGTCCGCGGGGGGCACCCCCTTCCCAAAGCAGCCACCCCCCGAATGCTGTACTCTTTACAGGTCCACAAAGATATCAGGGGGCTGTGGAGGGTTCTGATTATGGGGGACCATTTGCAGCCTTCAAATACTTTGAAATGTTATTTTATTTTATGATTTTAAAAACGCGATAAAATGCATTGAAAATAAATACATAAGGGCCGGCCGAGTGGCGCGGTGGTTAAGCGCTGGCTTAGAAAGCCAGCGGCCCCGGTTCGGTCCCACATGTGAGGGCCAGTGACACTGCCCTCAAAAAAAACACAAAAAAAACCCCAGAAAATAAATACATATATTTTTCACAGGGGAAGTCCTTCTGCTGTGGAGCTGAGCTGTCTTCCGAGGAGAGATGACAAGGCAAATCCCATTTCAGGAAGGCAGCCCAGCCCTCCCAGGACCTGGAGACGGTTCCCGCCCTCCCCAGACTCCTGTCCACGCTCGTCTCCAGGTCTTTCAACTCCTTTTCATATGACAGGATTTTGAGTTCTCGTACCACCCTGCTCATTAAGTCCTTGACCTTGAAAAATATTTACAATCTCATAGAAGAAATTAAGATTAAAGATTAAGAAACTAAAGCCCAAATGAAATAAGGCCCTGTTTATGATTAGGAATTAAATTCTGTGGTTCAGACTATAAAGAAGACGGGCCAGGTTTACACAATGGGGAGCGTTCTGGGTGCCCAGGGCTCCGAGAATGCACATGGCAGGTTGGCCATCCCACTCTGCCCCTTTCTGTTCTTGGGGGGTGGGGACGGGGGGGACAGTTATAAAGGCCCAAGCAGCTACATCCCCGTACCTCAAACTCCGTCTGGGGTCTTGCAGCTGAGCGGACTGAGCCCTCCCCCACTTTGATTTTCTTTGATTTTTTTTCTATCCCAGGGATGAAGGTGATCTATTTTTAGTGGAGAGGCTGGTGTAAGTGAGGCGTTGCTATAGTGACAGCTGGTGGTTACAAACCAGGTCCTGCTACAGTTCCCAGTCATAAATAAATCCCAAACGTGGAGCCCAGGAAGAATGCAGCCTGGGAGACCGGAGTCCCCTGCCGCTGTCCTGTCCGCAGCGGGGGCAGTTAACAGGCTGAGCCTCAGTCCTTGCTAGTGGGGGAGCAAATCAGGACGTGGGGCGCTGGGCACTGTCCTTCGCTGCCTTGTTGGGGACTGACGCTACGCCTCAAGGCCCAGGTGAGGAAAGACACCTGTGCTGCCATGGACGCTGGGCAGGAGGCGGTTGGGAGAAGGACAGCGTGGCCCCAGCTTACAGACTAGCCTGGCAGGTGGGACACGGGTGCGCACACATACGCGAATGCCGACTCACCTACCGAGGCTGCACACACGTGCACCCCTCTACTAGCCGTCCTAGCACGTGTCCAACAGCAATCCATACAAACGCACGGATGCTCCCAGCATCCCTGTCAGGCCTCGCGTATGTTTTCTTCTCCATTAAACACAAAATTCTACTCGGGGACAGGCTTCCCCATGTGCCCTTTACATGTAGCAAGTTCTTGACCTCGTCTAGCAGCAGGAAGCCCAGCTGATGCTTTCTTGGGTGCTGAGGCTCCTGGGCCCTTAGGCCAGCCTGGGCCAGTCCTGTCTGGGAGGGTTTGGAGGACAGAGCAGCAGCAGCTGTCCGCCCCAGCCAGGCTTTCCAGCCCGGAGCCCGAGTCACTGAGCCGCAGGGGGCTTCTCCATTACCGCCCACTGTCACTATCTCTAAATCCATCCCCTTTCACGAATCTTCCTTTTCCCTTATTTCTCTACTCATCCCATGAGGCTCTGCAATCTTGTCCCATTGTCTTGTGACACCTTCAGGCATCCGAGATCCTGGAATCACTTGTCCAGTGTCGGGGTTCTCTGCTTAGAACCAGAGGTAGCAACCATGCTTCTCGCACGCAGCCTCACCTCTCACAGCCCAGGAGCCCTCCATGCACAGGCACCGACTTCTCTGTCTCCATCGTCACTGGGTCCTTGTTGCTAGGACCTTCCTGTCTGTTCTGCTGGGGACAGAAAAGCAAAGGGGCACCCAGAGGGACAGCCCCATCCCCACCTCAACCCTGGAGATGTCAGTGCACAGCTGGGGAACGGAGGCACTGGGCCATGAGTAAACCGGCTGAGGAAACGCACGCCCTGAGCTGCTCGGCCTCCTGCCCGCCTGTTGGGTGCTGACTGCCGGGCTTGCTGAGTGACCCAGGGAGTCCTCAGGAGAGTGTGAATCAGGAGTGCGTAACTAAGACGTTCCCCGGAAGCCCTGTCCATGCTGTCTATGAGGGGCCCGTGTGCAGGGGCCACCACACAGTGTCGGATGGCAGCTTCACAGAGGAAAGCAGGGCAGAGGGACGATGGGCTCTTCCTGCCTGGCTCAGGGGGCAGACGGACAGGCGGCCGTGAGCCAGGCCTTGCTTGACTTCTAGCCAAGACCAGTTCCTAGATGGTGTGCTACTCCCTGGAGCCAGGTAGGGGCTCCCATGTAATCCCAAATGCCTCCATCACTGACTACTAGAGTCTGAAACACCCCCATAAAGCCTCATCCTTGCAAATGAGACGTGGCATGTCCTGTGTGAGCACAAACTCAGCAGAGTGGATGGGAGCTGGGGCTGGCGGGCCTGGGCGGGCCCCGCTGGGCCTGTGGACAGGCTGCTGGAGCCTGGGCTCCCATCCCAGGGCCACCCTCACTACCCTGGGGCCCTCGGAGCCATCAGAGCTCTTCTCATGACCCCAGGGGCTTCTCCCACACAGGCACAACCTCCAGCGCCCCCTTGCCTACAAGACGGTGAATAAACTGGCCTTCCCGCCTCATCTCTGACCCTGCGCTCCGCTCTGCCTCCTGCTGTGCAATCACAAAGGGCTCTTGTGTTTCTGGAACACACCATGGGTCTCCCTCCTCAGGCCTGGGCCTCCATCTGCCTGGAAAGACCCAACCACAGGTATGCGTATAGCCCACTCCCCGCTGTCACTCAAGCCCTAGCAGCTAGCTGACCCCCCCCCACACACACAGTGTTCACTGCCATGTGGCATCGCAAGTGACTGTGAAACAAGCCAGACACAAAGGACAAACACTGTGTGATTCCGCTCCTCGGAGGTACATCGAGCAGGGATTTCACAGAGGCAGAAAGTAGCACGGTGGGTGCCAGGGGTCAAGGGGAGCACAGACTGGGAGCTGCTGGTTCGTGGGTGCAGAGTCTCAGCTGAGGATGATGGGGAGTTCCGGAGCTGGCCGGTGGCGATGGCGGCACAACGGTGTGAGTGTCCTTAGTGCCACCGAAATGTGCACTGGAACATGGTTAAGATGGTAAATCTTATGCCTGCATATCTCACCACCGTTTGAAAAACCGCCTTGGTTGTCTGCCTCACCAGGTGCGCGCTGCACCCCCAGTGCTGACACAGAGCAGACGCTCAGACGCTGGTGGGACTGGCACAGCGTCAGGGGGCACTTAGGTGGGCACCGTGACCCTAGTGTCCCTACTTCTCTATCTGTTTGAAAATTTCCTTTATAAAAAGCTAAATACATATATTGGAATGAGTGGCTGAATGGATATTAGGCTCTTTCGAGGCAACCCCGATTGGGACTCCAGGAGCCAGGCGGGCAGGTGGGCAGCCGGAAGCAGCCGGAGACTATGAGGTGATGGGGGTGGGACGGAGCCAAGGGGGCAGAAGGGACCTCAGACGTCACCTTCCAGGCCTGCCTATGGCTCAAGGCAAAGAGCCATTCAAGCTTTCCCCAGGGCCACAGCCAGCTGAGGGCTCCGCCCGCATTAACAGGGGGATAGGAGAGCTGGGACAGGCAGTGCTAGGGTGACATGTGTATCTGGACACGAGGAACTCGGAGGTTTGTTCCAGAAGCGGTTGTCCGTTCACCCCGAGGAGGGCTGACAGGAAGGGGAGGCTTGTCAGGCAAAGGCTTGCCATTGGTTCTGGTCCCCGGCATCATGGGGACAGAGTGCCAGCTCTCTGACACACCCTTGGACTTCCTGTCCAGTGCCAGCCCTCAGAGGGATCTCTTAAGACTCCAAATAGTTCTTACTTACTTACCCCCTGCAGAGGGCAGAAAAGTGGCTACCTGTCAATTCCCTTTTATCTGATTAGCATAATTCTCTCCTAATCTTCATTTTGCGTTTTTTATTGGGATTGCCACGCGCTATTTTTCATAGTCTGGTTCTCTGTTGACCAAACAGGCCTGCAAGAAAAGGCTTACGTCAGAATCGGCATTGTCTACCCCACGGAGCGGGGCGTGGGAACCGGAGAGGGATGAGCTTTCCCAGTGTCGCCAGCGAGCCGGGTGGGTGCTGAGTGGAGCCCACAAGGACCAGCGTTTCGGGAATCAGAACGTTTCCAGGGTGTTTTATCCCAAGGCGTCAACTGTTCACAATTCCACCGAGAGCCCACAGACAGCCACATGAAAATGCCACCCACAGGCAATCACTAAGGGACTTAGGAGCTGCCGATGTGTCTGCTTGGATTCTCTTGGGTTGGTGGTTCTGGCTGGTCAAGGGGCTGTGGGGACAGGCGTGTGCGTGTGTGTGGGTGTGTGTGTGTAACAAATAAGACGTGTCCCTTGAGGAACTGCAGGAAGCAAAGTGCACTTGGTCCGCTGAGGAATGGCCCTACCTCACATTGGAGCAGAGGGGACAGCAAGTGGTCCCTGGAAAAGAGTGAACCAGCCACAGAAGCAACAAAAAGGTGCAAGGAACCCGTGTCAAGTGCCCTAAGTATGCTTGTTTCGGGGGGAAAAGGAGGATAAGTAAGAGACAGACATTTCCATGACCCTCGTGGAAGCTTTCTTAGGGGGAGAAGAGGCCCCCTCTAACATTCTTTCGGCTGCAGGAGTAACCATAGGAAGCGGAAGGAGCAGCCGAAAAGGAATTAAAAACAAAAACCCTGAAACCGTCCTTCCCAGAGAATCAGGACTAACCCTGGAGTGGCTGGCTTTCAATCCTTCCCGTAACAAGTGATTCTGTAACGAGAGCCTGTGATGTTGCTGCAAGGCATTGGGGTTAGAATGACGGTTTTAGAGGGAGGGGCAGTTCAACTGCATCTTGAAAGGTGGGTACGGGTTAGAAAGGCAGGGAGCTGAGAGGAAATGCTCAGTGGACATTCTCTGACTGTTTTTCCGCCACTTGGCGTTATCTGTGCCTGGCACTACCTGAGGGCCCAGAGCCTGCCATTGGCCTTGTCCCTGGCTCCTCGCACGCGGAGACTCTGACAACAGGGAAATCAGGACACACCTGGATACCTGGGCTCCCACCACCTCGAGGGGCCTCAGCCTGTCTCCCCAACCCCAGAGGAAGGTCCTGCGGGGAGCCCTGATTTCCCTGATCCTGAGGCCAGAGCTGGCATTTGCATGGGAACTCTTCTCCATCTCGGTCGACATGCAATAATTATTTTTGATCTCTGAAGTGTAGGAGACAGGATGACAGCCAGATTGAAAACACAGAGGGGAAACCACTGTCTGGCAAATGCGAGGCTTTTAATAAAGGACCCGCCAGTCCCCATTGGCAGAACCCGACTTTCAGTTAAATAGCAGGTTCAGATGTAATTCTAGAGTAAATGAGTGTTTATTACTTCATTATTTAAAGGGACAGTCTTCTTTTTAAACCATGTCTAGGGATCAAGTCCAGGACGTCTGTGATGCCTCTTACCATGTTCCTATGGAAATTCATAGGAATTTGCGCCTGATTGGCTATGCTCTCCAGTTCCACAGGACCGAAAACAGCCTGAATCCCAGGGCTGCCGTACCCTTCGCTCACACTAGGTCCACTGGGGGCCGTCTGGAAGTAATGAGCTCGACTGCACGTCGCAGAGATGTAGGCAAGTTTCCTATTTACCTTTTTCTGCTCTGACTCTCCCCGTTTTCAGGTACTGTCCAGATGTTTGGCCAAAGTCATTTCCTTACAACACATACGCTAGGCACTTTTATATATATATGTATTTAGCATGTCGCATTTCACTCAAGGGACACGACTGAACGCAGCCCTCGCCCTCCCCGTCTTGACCATCACTGGGCTGAGTGAAGGGACCACCACGGTCCCATCTGACAACGGGGCACTTAGGGATGTCCACGTCATACCAGCAGCGCGACCCGCAACAGGCGAACTCCAATTCTTTCAAAATGAAGCCAACCATCTCACTGCAGTAGGCAGGTCTTCCAGGCCCCATGAAGCTAAGAATGCTGCAGAGTCCAACTGCCTGACTCCAGTCACCCTGCACTCCCACAGGCCACTGGAAACCTCTCCATCACAGACGCTTCATCACCGTTCTAGCCACATGGGTCCCAACCGCCTGCACACGCATTGGCTGTGGAAGGTCCCAGAAGCCAGCGAGACCACAGAGTAAGCTTCGCCCTCGCACATTACCCCTGATCTGCCTGGTGGCTCAGCCACAGAGCGGAGGCGGAGGAAGAATCCCCCTCCCTGACGCCCCAGCGCCAGCTTCCTTTACGCCTGCACATTTCATTTTTAACAGCTGAAAACAACAGTTCCAATCCATTCTTCCTTTCCCCCACGCCGCTGGTTTGGCCTCAATGAATGACAATCCAACTGGTCTCTAACGGTGGGCACGAGAGAGGAAGCAGCCACTGGGAAAGGGATGCGGAACAGCTGGCACGAGCAGCATCAATAAGGAAACACATCCACCTGTCCTTGAAATACAGCCTGACCCTCACATCCACCGAGAAAAGGGAGAGGCGGTGCCCCTCTTTCTTAGGAATCTGCACCTCCACGCATACACACCCACACACGCCCTGGGGTTTCCGAGAACGGGGCCAAGGCAGCGTCCTACCAAAAAGGCCATGGGGCTCGGACTGACGCCGCTCGGTGCTTCGGTCTGGGTCCTTGTGCTTCTTCTTCCCTCTGAGGCTGCCGAAGCGCTTCATCAGTAGCTGCGGCCACAAAAGAAGCAACAGGTGAACATACCGGGACCCGCGGAACCAGTGTCAGCCCAGGTGGCAGGGAGCCAGGAGAGGTGTGGCATCCGCTGGCAGCTGTGGGGTGCCCGGCAGCGTCCTCACGGGGCCCTGACGCTAACACAGGACGGGTCAGTCTCGGGGCCAGCAGCCGGGACACGCAGGGTGGGAATGCACCTGCAGAGAGCTCCGGCCGCCGCAGCCACCCGCTGCCTGAAGTAAGAGGCTGCCGGAAGCACGGCAGAGCCTCGCCGTGGGTTTGTTTGTGTAGTTAAGGTCAGCCGCGTACTCGGACACCCTGGGCTTTTTTTTCCTCTTTAAAATGAAAAAAAAGAGGGAAGACTAAATAGGCGAATGGATCCCAGACCTGCCAGTCATGTGCGTGTCTGCAGATGTCTCTTTAAAAAGACTGTAAAAGGAAACCACGGTGTACAGACAATCCTTGGCACCAATTGGCCAGAGCACAGTCCCATTATGACATGACATCACACAACTATTTTGATTCATGTGTTCCAGGCTTCCCGGGGTCAGAAGGCTCTGGCTGCTTCTTGGTGGAGAAGCCACAAGGCCCCGGGCTGGAAATGGCTGAGTCTACTTCAGCGCAAGGGTCCTGGTGACGAAAGAAACTGGAGGACCTGTAAGGAGACGCCCTGGGGCCCCGGAATTCCCTGGAAGGGTCTTTCTCAAGTATACAATTTGAGCCCTGGGCTTGCTAAGAACTGTAGGACAACAGAGCTCAGAAGATTTTTTAGAGAGGGTCTGGTCCAATTCCTTTCTGGTACCGATGGGGAAACTGAGGCTTGGCAGGGGGATGGGACTTGTCCAACGTCCTGTAGCTAACGGCGGAACCAGGACTAGAATTCTAAACCCAACCCCAAAGCTAATACAACGAAGCAAAAAAACTGTCAGTTCATGTGTGTTTTGCAACCAAGAAACAAACTTTCAAAAACACAAGATAGGGAAACCGTTTTTTTACGTTTTCCCCCTGATATCTTCACAAGGCTAAAGGGAGGTTACGGGATTGTGACCTTGAGGAAGTTGCTTCCGTCTCTGGGCCTCAGTGTGCCCATCTGTGAACCGAGACGAGATGTGAGCATGGTAGGACTTAATCTGCTTCTCAGAGTCTGCACTTCTACTGGCTGTTCAGTGTGTCTTTTTTTTCCCCCTGCTGGGACTGAAGGGTAGATACAGTGATGGGATATTTGTAGCAAGGACGCAAGAATGAGAAAAAGAGAGAGGCCAGGCCAGGCTGACACAGCGCCTGTGGAAGGGCCTGATCTGAAACAAGTGGAAAAACCCACCTCCAGCTGGGTCCCCCAATATACTAGCGATTATCTCTGTTGTTAAATATGACAACCCAAACTTACTGTGATTAAACTCTGAAAAAGACAAAGTAGAGAGGTTTTGGAGTTTCACATTTACATTTCTTTCTTTTCTTTTTTAAATCAATTCAGCTCCTAACAGGAATGGAAATATTTTGATTTAAAAACAAAATAAAACGAAGCAGAAATCCTTTAGGAAAGGAACACTAAACAAGTGTGTCAGTAAGAAAATGGGGTGTATTTGATTAGAAAGAACAGGAAAAGTTTTTATCTCAGCCAATGGAACAGTCTCATCTTAGATGACAAAGTCTGAAGAAAGAGAGAGCTTTTCAGAGAGCAGTGACTAACAGTGAGTGCGTTTAAATTCGTGCAGAAAATAATCAGCAACGTAGGCATGCCTGAGTGTTTTGCGGTCATTCACTCATCAGGTGGTTATTAAGCCTCCATCAAATGTACAGGCAGCTGGTGGAGGGGATTAGCGTTATGAACAAATTGAAGACGTTCTTGTCCTCTAAGAACTGTTTTCATGAGTAAAATAATAACTTGCATGTGTGCCACATATGCATATGCCAATAACATATGCCAGTTGGAGCGCTGGGCACCTCACAATTATTATTTTATTCCATCTTCCTATAAACCCGTGGGGCAGGTATTATAAACACCGCTTCATTTACAGACAAATAACTGATGGTCGGAGAAAAACAGCTTCACCAAGATCCCACAGCTAACAAGTTGGGAGGCCACGGACCTGACCCTTGTTTATCTGATGCCCAAATTCCCGTCTTCCCTTTGTAACATGCTCTCTCATACACATACGTGGAAAAACTCACCACCAACAAAGGCAAGAGCCTGGGAAATGCCCTGGGTTGACTCCTGCAGGGTGTCAGAGGACCCCGGGGGACTGGAGTGATTTGGAAAATTTCTGTCTCTGTCCTCACTTGTAATTTTTGATCTCCAGGCTGAGGAAGTTAAAGGCAAAAGAGAGGAGAACCATGTTTGAAAGTCTTGCCACACAGACCAGCCAAGGGGGGTGTCCGTGCCAACCTGACCTGCTCACCTCCCTGAGGGCGCTTCCAGGTAGCTGAGCCCAGAAGTGGGAAAGCGCTCTTGTCCCCTCTGCCCTGTGGGGACCAGAACCCACGGCTGCTGCCCAGCCCCGGGCTCCATACTCTATGAATTCACTCAGTGGGAACAGTCGGTGCCTTCACAGAAGGGAACAAGGATATAGCTACTGTAGCAGAGTGAAGAACCTAGATCATTCAGGGTCACTGCTCTGTCATTGAGATGGTAACAGAATATTCTGAAAAGGGATGGTGGCATTGGCCTGATTCAGCAAACAGCTGTTTTTGGCCCAGTGCCGTCCTCTGATGCACCGATGGCTGGATCCTGGCCAGCTTTCGGTGCAAGGAGTTGGGGAACAGCATGAAGTGCAGCCTTACGAAAAGCTAGGTGCCGATAAACCTGACAACCTTGACAGAGCACACAAATCCCATGAGAGAACCCAGCGACACCAACATGTACTTTTGACCCATGCAAACTGTTCTCGGGGTGGCCAGGTGGCTCAGTTGGTTAGAGCGTATGCTCTGAACAACAAGGTTGCTGGTTCGATTCCCGCATGGGTTGGTGGGCTGTGCCTCTGCAACTAGATTGAAAACAGCGACTGGACTTGGAGCTGAGCTGCGCCCTCCACAACTAAGATTTAAGGACAACGACTTGACTTGGAGCTGGTGGGTCCTGGGAAAAACACACTGTTACAAGAAAAAAAAAAAATGTTCTCCCCAAGGTCAGCTTTACCCACAGGAGGAGAAGATACTGCTGGTGACACTGGAGTTCAGACATGGAGAAGCGGTCACATGCTGGAAAACGTTTAGAGGTAGCTCTCCAGGAGGCGGTCACTGGAAGCCTCACGCATAGACTGTGTCACGTCTGGGGTGCAAACTCTCCAACCGTGGTCCATTTCAGGGTACCCACGTGGCGTGGATGGGCTTGCAAAATTCCTGACCATTTTCCCATCAGTTCTCTCACCTCTGGGGTCTTCCTGTTTGACTCTCACATGCCTGAAATTCCTTAAGTTGAGCACAAGCCTTATTCCACAAGGAGAGCTGAATGCTGATGGAGAGGTGACACTGCAGGCTGAGTGACCCAGGGCCCTTTCTTTTTTTTTGAGGGCAGTGTCACTGGCCCTCATATGTGGGACCGAATCGGGGCCGCTGGCTTCCAAGGCCAGTGCTTAACCACCGTGCCACTCGGCCGTCCCCAGGGCAGACTGACAGGCTGGCGAGAGAGCACCCCTCACAGGAGCACTAACCCTTCCCGTCTTCACAGTTTCCACCAGTTTATGGTCCCAGGTGAACCAGAGGTGATGGAATTCCTCCGCTGCTGACCGGGAGGGCTGTTCCCACAGGCTGAGGAAGGTGCTAAGGTGCAGGCGGCTTGGTCCTCATCATCTGGTTCTGTTCCAGGCTTCCGGATGTAGCCCAACCCGGACTTGTCATATATCTGTGGGGGACACCACGGCTGATACCTTTCTTCTGTCTGTCACCCTGTACTGTACACACACCTGCAGAGCAGCAAGAGGCCCTGAGAGCTAGGGGCCTTCATCGGGCCCTGGGGTCACATGACAGTGCCATGCTCCCGTCAGACGCCCAGCCCAGCACTGCATGAACAGCCCTCAGGAGCCCAAACTACCTCTGGATTGCCAATGATATTAAAGTAAAACTTTGAAAAAGCCTAGAACCTTCCTTATCCTTGAAGCCACTTTGGGTATTGCGTTATGTACAGCCGCAAACAGTCTCCATGACATGGTCATGAGGGGACTGAATGAGAGAGTAGCCGGCTCTCCGTGTCCACCATCCTCACTGAATGCACTTCGTTCATCCCGAAGATGGGTGCTTCTTACCCCACGTCCACACGTGCCCTCAGCCAGACCCTTGCGTCTGGGGGCTGCAGGGTGACGAGGCCGGACACAGCAGCAGTCAGCAGGGCATCCATGACTTAGCCTTCCGTTTGTCCCAAGTTTACAGACTTTTCCCAAAGCACTTGCCACCCCTTCTCTACCATTCTGAGAGGTAGGGAGGCCGCCCATTGATTTCCATTAAAGAAATAAAAAGAAAGAGGTTCAGGGAAGAAAATGACTTGCCCAAGACCCCCAGGGAGGGAGGCCCTGTTAGAGGTGGGGTGAGATGCCGGGTCCTCGGGGGGGCCCCCACCCAGGGGCCTTGCTTCTTCTCCGTCGGGATGTTGACAAAGTAAATGAAGACAACGTCAATCGAAGGTTCCCTGTGAAACCTCTGAGGATCATGTGACAGTACCTGAAAAGCACCCAGATCTCTGCAAGGCCGTGGGCCAAACACAATCCCGTTATGTAAGAAGGCAGCAGTACCTAGAGCCGGCCGGCAACACGCGTGAGCGCGTATTTGCTAGAGCTCTCCTGCGGGTTGCAAAACCCTGTGTCATATTTCATGGAAAGTTCTAAAGGTCACCGTGGCACTTGACTCTGAGTGAGATCCTGTGTCACCTCCCCTGGGCCTTCCTTGTTCCTTCCCCAGAACTGTTTATGAGGCTCCGGGGAGGGCTTCCCCCGCCCAACCTGACTCAGGCGCCCATGCCCACTCTTCCGCGTCACTCAACACACTCACGGTCATGCACTGCCTCGTGGTTCCCCCGGGGGCTGGCGCTTAGAGACTCTGAGTGACAAGAGGGTGATTTTTTCTTTTGGCAAAGACAAAACACCTCAATTTGCAAGCTCATATCAGTGACACCTGAACCCAGCGGCAGTAGGGGAATCTTAATTTTTAAAAATACAGAAAAGTCCAGAAAAAATGAAAGACCATGGCAGTCATTCTTTTTAGCAGGCCAGAGTGCAGCACCCAGAAATCCCTAAATATCCTTAACATTTGAAAGGGGCCCTATAGGCCCCAAGGAAGGGCTCAGTGGGGGCTTTATTTAATCCCTTCCCATGGGCCCTGCAGCCCCGGGGCAGGGGGGGTCCCTACACCAGGCCAATGGCTCCGAAGGTGCCAACTACAGTTGACAAGGACCTGCTCCTAACTCCAGCTTTCAGAGTGACCCCAAGGGTAAGCCCTGGACTCAAGGGCCACAGAGCAGTGGCTTTCAAACAGTAGAGGCCAAAGATCCAGAGGCTAAGCATCTATAGTTCCTGCTTCTCTCTAAGTTATGTCTGGGAAGCAGGGGTGCATTCCACTCAGGCCCTCTCCTCCCAGCAACGAAACACGCTTCATCTCCCGGAACCCGGGGCCCCTCTGGGGGGACCCCAGCTGCCCCTGCACTGCCTTCATTTGGAAGCCACTAGTTTAGAATATGAGGCCTGAGCTGAAGTTTGACCTTGACCTGTTGGTTCCGAATAGTGAGCTACAGCATAACGCACGGTGATCAACAGCCCCGTTTAAAATACTTAGGCCAAGCATAGCATCTTAAAGCAATTTAGGTTCACTTATCGGGCATGCGATGTTGAGCCATTTATTCTTCCACGTTTCTCCCATAAAAGAGATGATAATACAGCCTGAGCCCATTTCACAGGGGTTTTAAGGAAATCGAATGAGATAAGACAGCAAAGTTACCCTGTGAGCTGTAGAGCGGTACAGCAGCCCAGATGCCCTGTGTCTCAAGGACATCGCAGGGAAAACCGCAGCGGGGCCCCCGTTACTGAGACTCCGGCGGCTGACCCTAGGCTGACTGCCGGGCCTCTGCACCGGACGGTGCTGTGATTGACAGCTCTGGCCTGGCCAGGCCTGCCCTTGGGCTTGACTAGAAACACCACCTATGGACAGTTCCTATCCCAGACCCCAGATCTCAGAAGTTATCAGACAGAACCCTGCTCATCAGCCAAAACACGTAAGCCCAAGCATTGTATTTCTTGAGTGAGGTGCCAAGGGACCTTCCTACTAATAATTTACTCTTTTTAGCCACACACACAAAGAACACTGGTTTCTTAGCAGCAATTGCGATGGGGGGCGAGGGTAGGTGCTACTCAGGCAGGAGTATGAATATCGCAGAGCACGGAGCTGACACAGAAGGGGACAGAAGTGTGACGAGACTCGGGGAGAGAGTGCCAGGGGTCCTTAGTCCTGAACTGGGTCTTTATAGCTCAGTGGTGGCTGGATATGCCAATGAGCATCACAGGGCAATCTAGTTAGGGCCCTAAAGCATCTATTGTACAAAGAGTGAAATTATATTTAGTATCTCCTGAATAAGAAACCTACAAAGTGTCAGACACATCTATCCCTTAGAAAGATGCATGTTTGTGTGCTTACTGGCTTAAGTTTCAGATGTTTAGAAAATAAACTTATGGTTAACTTACGGTTAGCTATGGCTGGTTGACAAAATATATAAAAAAAAGGATATTCCATAACTCAGATTGTTCACTGATTCAGACTGGCCTTATTCTACATTAATCAGATGTTACTATCCTCACTGACACCTCTCACCTCAAATTCTTTTCTGTTTAAGGCATCATTCTTGGGATGGGGGTGATATTGCCCCTAAGGGGGGTAAAAATTGGCCCTTGGGCAGGGAGAACGTACCCTTTATATATATAAATCACAGGTACTCATAGTACATAAATAATATACAGTGGATCTGTTTTATTAAAATTACAAGGGGATGATTATATAATCTTATACCAGAGTTGGTCCCCATGAAATATTTATTGCTTACCAAGGGAAATGTAATACCTTTCTTGGAGTGGAGAGCTTTACCCGGGCAGACACCTCCCTTCACCCAACGACCAGCCAGTATCACCAGGAATGGTTTGGAGTGACATCACGTGCTCCCCGCTGTGATGCCAGGGCATGGCATGAGGCACGTGGCACTCCTGCTGGACCAGCAAACCGGCCTCTAATCAGGAGGAAATGTTAGGCAACCCAGAGTGAAGGTCAGGCGACAGTAACTGGTCTGGAAAGTCTTGGAAAAAAATGTTGAGGTCATGAAAGACACAGGGCCGGGCTGGATTAAGAGAGAGTGAGAAGAGAGGACAGCCACATGCCACGTATGACCAGGGCCGTCAAGTCCAGAAAAGTGACGTCACTGACCTGATTTCTGAAATGTGAATGAAGTGGGAGGCGTAGCTCCTACCATGGTATCAGTGTTCATTTCCTGATTTTGAGAATTCAATTGTAGTTAGGAGAATGTCCTTGTCTTTATGGAATACACACTGAAGTATTTAGGGGTTAAGGGATATTTCATCTGCAACTTATTCTCGACGGTTTAGATTTCATGTTAACAAACACAAATATGTATGTATTGAGAGAGAGCAAGAGAAAGGCTAGCAGCAGACGTGGTAAGATGTTAACACCGGGGAATCTGGAAGGAGAATTCTGGGTACCATTTTTGCAACTTTTCTGTAAGTGTGAAATCGGCAAAATACAATGTGATTTTTACAAAGGAATTCAGAAATAAAGTGGTCGGGGCAAGGAGTCAGGGCCAGTCAGCATCTCCTTTTAGTTGGGTAGAATCGCTGCCCAAGCCGGGCCGTGAGAGCTCTATGAGTCACGAGGGAGGGGAGATTTTTCTGGAAATTCCTCCCTGGCTTTTCCCAAAGAATAATAACCGTCCCTTGTAATAACAACCTTTGCAGCCCAGCCCAGGCTGGCGCCCCAGTTGGCTCCTTTCAAGGACTTCTGCGTGGTGGCCAGCAGAGGGCACTCTCCCAGGGGACCGCGCTGGGGACCTGGCCACATAGTTGTGCCGTGTGCTGGCTGAACTTTTCAGGAAGCTTGGATGCCATGCATACTTTTCCTTTTTTTGTGGGCAGGCAAGATGAGTCACGTTTTTCTGAAGTCTGCTCAGCCCGCGGGCTCAGACCTCACCAGCTGCCCCGATCCAGAAAGCTCCAGCCGCAGCTGGTGGGGACACGCCCAGGGTCCTGGCTTCCGCTGAGCCAGGACGGCTCAGGTGGGGTTTGAGGACGGCCGGGCAGGCTCTCAGCCTCGGAACGGTGCCACGGAGCAAGGGCAAGCCAGGGAAAGCCTGATGCAGCCAGGCAGAGGGTAAAACTCACATAACTCTGGATTCCAGCAACATGCGGGCGACAGACGCAGGGCCACTGGTACAGCCTCCTGTGAGCACACCCGAGGGACGGCTGCGTGCTGCCTTCTCCCCCGTCCCCAGCATCTCACCAGCACCAAGCAGTCCTCAGGCCTGGCTCAATTCTCCCTCGGACCTTCATTCATTTCTTTATCCACTCACTCCTTCCTTCCTTCCTTCAAATGGCCACTCTGACATGGGGACACTGGAGCACAGAGCTGCCATGAGGAGCACGTGCGGCTGTCAGGAATACGAGCATCTGCAGGTCTCCTGGATGGCAGGCTCTGAGATGGAAGCTGGCACGCAGGACGGGCATTAGGGAACGCCTCGTGGATCAACATGGGAGACAAGGAAAGGAAGGAGGCAGGGCTGGGCCCAGGACAAAGTGGAGGGGCAATGCAGATTTATGGAAAGTTCCAGAGCTGCTCTGCTTGGCCCACAGAGGGCTGACCTTGCAGCCATGATGCCCAGGCTCCTTTCTCAGCTGGCTTCCAGCCTGGGGGGAGCGAGATGCCTTGGGCAGCATCTCTGGCTGTGGCTGTAGCCCCTGTCTCCCAATCCTGCCAGGCAGACCATCACCCCCTTTCACCGCCCCCCCACCCCGCCCCCGTCCTGCTGGTAGGGCCCTGATTGACATCTAAGGTAAATGGATGTGCTCCTTAAGAGAAGATAGGGAAGGTGTCAGCACGGAGAGGCTGCAGAGTAGCCAGGCTCGAGTGCCAGACCCAAATGCTGAGGCACTAAGCCCCCCGCAGCCTGACCCCGCTCTGTATTTAAGCAAATAGGCCTATGAATGTTCCCAGGTCATCAAGCTCCTGCGTCGGTCGGCTGTGGGCAAACTGAGGCAGGGAGGTTGTCAGCAACGGGGAACCCTTGCCACGAGAAACCATAACTCAGAGACTCAAAATTAACGACTTAAAAGCCTGAGTTCATCCCTCCACGCGCAGCACAAAATCTTTGTCATTTTATGGGAAAACAGACTCTTATTTGAAAAATAAATTCAAGTGGCTGGGAGAGAAAGGAAGAAGCTGTCTGCGATCCAACAGAGAGAGATGGGGTGAAAGGACCAGAAGTTTAGCAAGTTCTTTAGATAAACTTCTTTAAAAAGCTCATTCGATTTTCAAACGGCTCTCATGACATCCTGTGATTCAGGGCCACAGACAGGGAAGCCGGGTTTGCAGAGCGGAGGTGCAGCTGGCTCACTCCAGGAGCACAGCCACCATCGGGGAAGCTTAGCATCTTAAGTTACCTACGAACAAAAAATGAAATTGACTTGGGTGGGCCAAGTCCACATGACCTGGGTCACGGCTGTGAGCTGGCCTTCGAAATAGATATATTAGTTCCAGCGTCTACACCCCACGTCTCTGGCAAAAGCCGAACGCTTCCTTCCACCCGGGTTCTCTGTGTTCTGAAAGTTCCCAGCCTGATTCACTTCCAGCCATTCCAAACCCATCCTGCTATTCATGACCACATAGGGCGGCATTTCCCTAAATGTGATCTGGTGCTCCACCCTTGCCCTGCCGGGATGCCGACTGTGAGGGTCAGATAAAGCCTGCTTTTAAAACTCAAGGGAGGCGAACTGAAAACACAACGCACTGGCCAGGGCAAATATTGTTCCGTGAGAAATGGCTTCCAGCCACACATGTGTGTGTATGTCCTGGATTATGACATAAACTGTATCTTTTACTGTCAAAAATGTGTCAAACCACTGCTGTGATCAGTCGACTGTAGGGCCTCCTCTCAATGCCCCCACGCCATGCCGTAAGTGTCCTTCAAGGGCTGATGGACACTCCCTGGGTCCCAGGGGCTGCTGTCCCCTTTTCCTTCTTGCCTGTCCCACAGCTGCCATGGCTGTGACCTAGAGTAACCCTCAGGGTAACCAGAGTAGGTGGCTGTCCAGGTCAGAGATTTTTCAATGCTTTTTTTCTAATAGGACAAAGATAGTATCCCACTGCCCCATGGGGTGGTCACTCAGTGTGGACTGCTGTCCACATAGGACAAGATGCCATTTCTTGCTCAGTGGGAGGCCAGCTGGCAAAATGCCACCCAGTCTCAGCCCCTGAGAGCCATCGCCACATGGCTGTGAGGTTCAGCTTCCAAAAAGTATTTGATGCATCTGGTTTTCATGCTAGAAACCTCTTCTCAGTAATACACCAAACGTGTCAACTACCCCCAAGTATGTAGCCTCTCTCCCTTACCTCTCAGTTTGGATACCTTTGCCAGAACCTTCCCTGAAAGTTGGTCTTGGCCTGAGGGAGGAGGGAAAGGAAAAGACCGCCGAAGCTCTCTGAGCCAGGAGCCCACAAGAGAAAGAGGACAAGCAAGGGACCTCCAGGGTCCCCAACATAGATTTGTCCCCTTTATAATGGTGGCGAGAGCCAGCTCATTCCTTGAGAGTTCTGGTCGCTTTCCATCCTTCATTCAGACACACATGCACGTGCAGATGCGCTCGCAGACCGGGCCCCGGGAAGGGCCACGCTCAGAGGCCTGGGGCCTGTGTTCCCTGAGGCCCTGACTGGTGCCGGGGAGACCCTACGAGAGCTGGGGGGAATGCAGGCAGGCACCTGCAACCTCAAACACATGAATTTCCAAAGGACAGAGGTAACAGAAGCATATCACGAGGGAACACACACTGTGTAGATGCTTTAAATAACAGTTATATTTCAGAGCTGGGCAGGTTGCTCAAGGCCCGCATAATCAGGCTTTCTGGGGCAGGTGGGGCGCGAGGAGGTCTCAAAGGAGGCGGGAGACCATCACGATTGATCACCAGTGACACCGCGGGCCGTTCTCCCCCCAATCCCACCCCCCACCCCCCATCTCTTGCTGCATAGCAGCCAGACTAATTCCGTCAGCAACGCTGTCTGATGGCTTCCAGGATCACTCAATAAAAAAAACGCCGGCATCCTGCCCTGGCCTGCAAAGTCCCGCCCACCCCCTGACGGCTGCCGGAAGGCCCCAGCTGCCCCTGCTCAGGACACCTGCACGGTCCCACACACGCCTGGCTGCTCCCTGGCCCCATCCCATCCAAGCCCAAATGCTTCCGTGTCAGAGGCCTTCCCTGGTGGCCCTATATAAGGCACCCTTCCCACCCTACCCCTTCACCCTTACTTTTCTCGGTTCCAAGCAGCATTTTTGGACACACGATACATATTTCTCATCGTCTCCCCTCCTGAGACTGGAATTCCCCCAAAGGCAGGGACTCACCTGTTCGCTGCTGTACCCCCAGTGCCCGGCACACTGAACAAATGTAGTCAGTGTGAGACAGACCCCTGCCCTTTAAAAGGCCGGGTCAGGCCGGTCAGGTGGGAGGTTGGCATATATATATATATCATGACAGCAGCTTTCTTCTGTTTGGGAGGCGTATCTGAAGTCACACACCCCGAGCTGGAAAAACCAGGCAGGGACAGGGGGTCCTGTCTCTGTCCCCTAGGCCGGGCCTACCTGTGCCCGCAGGAAGCTCAGAATGTGAGGCTATATTGCCCCCTCGTGGTCACTTGGCCACAAAGGCAGAAAAAACCCCTGAGGTCTGCCGAGAACGGCAGCGAGGGCAGTGCGTCACTCCAATCCCTCCCTTTGTTGTCTTTCCCACAGGACAGATGCTCTTCCCATTCTGTCATTACCGTCTTCTCATGAAACACCAGTCACATGGAATCAGGACCCCGCCCTACTCTGATGTGACTTCATCTCAACTAATAAACTGTAATGGCTTTGTTTCCAGATAGGGTCACACTCAGAGACACCAGGCGTTAGGACTTCAACACATCTTTTTTGGGGGACACAACTCAACCCATGACAGTTATTATAAGGATTAAATGAAAATGTGTATTTTTATAATCTACCTAACAGTGCCTGAAATAAATTCCTTATCGTGCCTAATTCCCCAACTAGCCCTGGCCTGGTACCTTGTCATGTTCCCATATGACCCTTGCGTCCCTTCCCCAGCTCCAATCCGCCTTCTGGAGTTTTCCTTCACGCACCCAACCCCCCATCACATATCTCCCTCCGCATTTCTCCCTTAGACAGCTCCCCACCCTTTCTAACATAAATCCACAGCTCCAAAGCTCTGAGAAGCAAGCCTGGGAACTTCCAGGGATGCCAAGAAAGGCTGTCAATATTTATGTCATGTTTATAAACATACCTGCTGGGCTCTTTACAAACGCCTGACACCCCAAGATTAAGTCAGTCACCCACTTTGGGGGACATTTAAATAACACTTAAAGCTTTGCTCTACATGGGAATCCTTTTGGTATAAGGAATGACCAAGGAACCACCTCTATTTTGTTTTCCTCTAAATGGCCAGCCAGTGTTCCTGTCATTGGTGTTCTGTTCCTAAAATTCACTCCTTAAAAGTGGGGTCTTCCCATCTGGGTTAAAAGCGGATTTGGGAGTTAGACCCCCTGAGTTCAAATCTTGGTTCTGTCACTTACTAGCTCTGTGGTCTTTGCTCAGTGACCTACCCTCTCTGTGCCTCAGTTTTCATTTTGAGGAAAATGGTAAAAAAATACGGCTTCAGACAGTTTTTAATGAAGATTAAAACAATCATCACATTTGATGCAATTAGAATGCACACGGTAGGCATTTATGATTCTGTATAATTATCAGGTATAATGTTTATAGCAGTATAATTATTATCAATGAGTAGGGAGCAAACTGTAGGAACATGAAATGAAACGCTTCTTGAGGTCCTGCCTTGCTGACTGTGCAAGGTTTCTGCCTGTGAAGACACCTGAATCTTATTATTTGTAGTTTATGAACATACGGATACATGCTTTCCTTTCCTCACCGCTTAAGACAAGCTCCTTCTAAATTACGTTGAAAAAAATCATTGGAAGATCAAGATTCACTGTTCTGGAAGCTTCTACTGCCACATGGCCACTTAGGCCTTCTTGACACACTAGACAAGGTAAACAGTTTGGACTTCGTGGGCCGTACTGTCTTAGTCGCTGTGTGACAGCAGACGTGGCTATGTTTCAATGAAGCTTTATTTCCAGAAACAGGTGGCAGGCCAGATTTTTGTCCCTGGGCTCTAGCGTGCTGAGCGTTATATTAGGGGAGGAAGCACCAAAGTGGGTTATTGTTTTGGTTGGGGTGACTGACCCTGATCATCAAAGACACGTGGGCTTGCCACTACACAGAGGGGCTGGAAGGAATACGGTGAAAACCCCAGAACCCCCAAGACACGTCTTACATCAACATGCGGCTGGACCAGTTGACCACAGATAAATATTAGTGAGAGACCACAGACACTCCATACAAGCAGGCCCTCCAAGGGAGAAGATCCTTCTAGAACAAAGCTTTGGTTCTCTTCCCTGGGCAAAGAAACCAGCCAGCCTCAGTATTTGCTGGAACTGGATCCTCCATCTCTATGCCCTTTCTGGTCCCAGAGTGTCTGAAGACTGAATTATCACCTTCCCCTTTTTCTTTCCCCTTAATAATAGGTGAAGGTGTTTCTCAAGCTTGAGTGTATATCGGTGTCCCCTGGGGAGCTTGTCACACTCTTAAATTCTGCATTCGTCATAAATCACAGGTCATAAATCACAGGAAAAAAAGGCAGAACTCGAGGAGTAAAAGGGAGCGCTCGGAAAACCGTCCATCGGGGTGACGTTCCCTTAAACATGACTCTGGGTGGCCTCCCCCTGGGGGAGCAGTGTGTACACTTACAAACGTGTGTAGGGTGATCGGACCAAGTCCCATGAGGGCATGTCTGTAAAAATAGGAGGTGCGTGTGTACATATGCTCGGCAGTAGGAGGAAAATGTTCAAGGTGCTAACTGGGCCTCTTCTCTGGGAACCTCCTGCCCAGGTCCTGGGCGGGTTCTTGGTCAGCGTGCTTTTGCCGCCCCTCCCCCATAGGACGGATTGGTTCAGAGATCCTAGCTGGGCTCATCAGACAGCCTATAACGAGGAGTGTGGAATGGTAAGTGGAGAGACACAAAGACGAGGAACTCTCTGGGCCTCAGGGAAAGATCCATCAGCTCTTGCTGCCAAGCCTTCCTGAGTCCTGACCACTCCTTCCAAAAAAACTGTCTTCCTTGTTTGAAAATACAGTGATGTGCAAGTCGAGGATGGCGACCAAAAATGGATTCACAAATGAGACCGGAATAGCATCCCATAATGTCCCTCGTACAAATCTGGTTCTAAGATTTCTAGCAGGCAGCGCAGACAGGGAAAACGGGGCCACTCCGTGATCAATGTCCGTTATAGACAAAACAACCCAGTTGCTCAGAAGTCCAGCTATTCTTGGTACTGAGATGGGACAGGAGATTTCTCCTACGGGCCTTGGGTAATGAACAGTGTCTTCGTAACACCCTTCTGATGGACGCAGTGGGTTCCCTGGGCTATTTCTTATAAAGACACTACAGGCTGATGGCATTGCTCTCAAGCTCAATTTTGTGACATTAGTTCTGGGACGGCAGGGAGCACAGTCCTGGACCTCCACACTCCATAGACGACAGGGATGGACGGGGTTGGCTTCCATTTAGGGAAAGTGAAGGACCTGGGCTGGGTGGTTCAAGGCCAATGGCATGGGCAGTGGTCCTGGGGCCTGGTCTACCCTGGTCTCAACAATGCTTGTTATGAGCTGCCAGTCATTCCAGAGCCTTCCTGAGCCCAGCCGACGGCCGCCTCCCCAGGTGGTAGAGAAGAGCCATAGCAAGCAGCCTACTCCACAGCATCGTACAAGACAGACCTTTGAAACTGGGTATTTTCTGGCCAAGGACATTGAAGAGCTTTTTACAAAACTGAACAGAAAAAGGTAGCATGACCCTCTGCTTCCCAGGAAGCAGCGAGCCTGTCCCCCGCTCAGTCTCCCCTGCAGGCTCTCCCAGACAGCCCACACGCCGTGTCATCTGCCTCCTTCCGCCTTCATTGGAATAACCCTGGTCTTAACAGGCTGACCACCCCGACACCTGCCCACCAGTCCTCTACATCCCAGCCAGTGGTGTGAATTGTAGATTTTGGCTTTTCCTACATAACCTGTGTGCTCGGTTGAAGAAGTGTCCCCTCCGAATTCATGGTTGTTGTTTTTTTTAAGAACCTCAGAATGTGACCTTACTGGGAAATAGGGTCATCTCAGGTGTCATTAATTAAGACAAGATCAAATTGGAGTAGGTGGGCCCTTCATCCAATACTGCTGTTACCCTGATACGGAGGGGAGAGGCACACAGACACACAAAGGAGAGCATGATGTGACGACAGGCAGAGGCGGAGACTGGGGTGACGCTTCTACAAGCCAAGGCATGCCAAGCAACCCCGGAAGCTAAGAGAAAGGCATGGGACATTGCCCTCTAGAGTCAGATGGCAGAGAAGGACTAGTCAGGCTGGACTTCTGGCCTCCAGGACTGTGACAGAATACGTTTCCGTGGTTTCAGCTCCTCATGGTTGGGGTACTGTGTATGGCAGCCCGAGCAAATCTAGCTTTCTGTCGTAAGCAACACAGACATGGTGCCACGTCTGGAGAAACAGGCCACCCTGACGTAGGTCTGGTCTGATGTCCTCTCCTCTTAGAGGTGGTGCATGACAGAATATTTGAGAATTTCAGGACCCCTGTCAAGGAAACTGGGGGTGCTCCCTGGAGCTTCCGCACATCAGTCCCAGGACACACCTGCCCTGGCAGCTTCATATATATCGTTCCCAACTCCATGTCACCCGGTGGCGTCGGCCATGAAAACCTCTTTGTCATATGACATTTATGCATTTACATTTAGGTCCACTCATGATGGGCGGTGACTTTAGGGGTACTAGATACAATACCCCATACCACCAAAAATAATAATGATTATTATTATTTTTATTACAAAGAAGGGGAGAGAGACACCCCACCCTTTCTTTGTAAGTCACGGACACTAAAATCGCCGTCGGTGGCCTGGCCTTCCTGGTCACATACTGCTGTGACCTGCAGGTCCTGACGCCTGCAGGAAATAAAGCAAGACCCCCACCCCCAAACCTCCGATGCCCAAGTGCAAGTTTATTTCCCAAATCACTGCCTTCCCGAATCAGAACTTTCCAAGTCCTCAGAAAGAACTGGAAAGAATAGGGAATAAGGAGAGACACTGAGATACAGGAAAGGAGAAAATGAACGTTACAGCATCCACGTTACAGTTTGCCAAGGACGCATATATTTCCAGTTATCGATACGCTCAACGGTGCTCAACTGAGAATATTTTATACTTAGATCACAAATACTCGTGGGCCTATGGAACTCTCTCTTGCACACACGTTTCCTTCCTCTGTTTCTCTACAGAAAAAGTTGATCTGCCAGAGACAGGTGTATGCAGTCCCCCAATACTGCATTACACCCACTAGGGCCACTGGGGGGAGATCAGAGCAAGGGCTGGGCCCCCGGGGTCAAAGGTCAGGGGATGAACCTCAGCTCAGGGAAGGCTGGAGGCCAGGGTCTCAGGTGGCTCCCCCTTCACTCACACTCTGAGAGTCGGCTGTTTACAGTTCACCCCAGGGGCCGGGCCACACCAGATGGATTAGTGTAAGGAGAAACCGACAGGTGGGCACCAAGATCGCCCTGGAGAGATGTGTTCCGGGGGACAGACACAGACATGCGCGCTCAGCCACCCGGCCAGCTGTGGTGCCCCTGTGGGTGGCACCGTGGCCAAGTGGCCATAGGAAGGTCCGCAGCTGCCCGGCACCCACCTGAAACAATAGCATCAGTGTCTTACTTTTTCTGGAGCGGGAGAAGAACCGGAGTCCCCCGGGCGAGGTAGACGGGTTGGAGGTGGGGGAAGACTCTTTGGACGAGGAGCGGAAGATCCCGCTGAAGCTCATGCGACGCGGCGAGCGCGGTGGGGACTCCTGGTAGGAGAACGGGAACACGGTTTTGGGAGACCCCGGGCTGGTCTTGGGCCTCATGGGAGCAGACACGGGGCTGGAGGGCCGGTGCTGGGGGCCTCTGGAGAAGAACCCTTTGGAGGGGCTGCCCGAGCCAAAGGGGCTCTCCACCTGCAGAGAGACAGACAAACGGATGAGGTCACTCAGAGCTCGGGCTCTCAGACCTTGGCCCTGTCCCTCCCAAGGTCCACGGTCACCAAGCTGCTCCTCCATGAGAGACAGCCCTTAGCTCTGCTACAAACAGAAGTGGCCACCAGTGGCCTGGGGAAAGCACCAAGGACGGCCCGTCCACTGACCTCTGGCCAGCTCTCTAGAAGGGGCTTCCTAGAGATGGGGGGGGGGGAGGGCAGGAAAGGCAGCGGACATGGCTCGAGACGACGCCTCCTCCCCCTTTAACCCGTTTGCGGGTCTCTCTCCTGGTCTCTACCCTCCAAGTCCTTCTCCAGGTCTGACCACACTGGGACAATGCTCTCTTGACCCTCTTCAAAGGAGGAAACACGAATCTTGGTGATCTGAACACAGTGGGCCTGGGGCTCCATCCCGAGGGGCCCGGGCACTAAGAAGGGGTGCATTTTTCACCTCCAGGCGGCACTGGCACTGGAATGACAAGGTTGCTGACAGAGGGCAGGACGAAAGTGGGCAAGGCAGAACCGTCTGGGGCTCACTTCCTCCCTGACCTGTCCGCAGGGCTGATGGGGCAAAGACGAAGCCTCGCGGGGAAGCGTCTAGCACGCTGAGACCCTGGTGACCACGGGTGTGCTGAGAAGGTAGGTAAGTACACACGCTCCGAGGCAGCCTCCGTGCCCACGCTGGCCTCTGTCCACTTGGGGTGCCTGCCTGGACCCAGGAACCCTGTGAGTTCTTCTACCACCAGGGGGCGCCCCCACACTGGGCTTGAGGTTCTTTAAAGGCTGTGTTGCCCTTGTCCAGTTGCCACCTTCAGGGACAATCAACCCCAAGTCCACCTCTCTCTGAGATGCCCCATCCTCCGTGGCCACAGGGGGACGCTGAGCCCTTCACTGACCTGACTTCTGAGGCACAGATGCCTGGCGACGGGGACCATATAACTCAACCTCACCTCCTGATAGGGAAGTTCAAAGTTTTCTTTTTCTAACCGCTTAATAGGATAAGCATTTCAATTCTCTGTCCCTATTCAGTTGAGCCACTAAACCACCTATCTATGGGACTCAGACTTCCTGAAGCTTTTTTGAATCCTTAGAATAATTAACAAGGAAAAGGTTTTTGAGGGCTGGGCCGTGTGTGCCTGTGGACACGGAGTGGGGCAGTGGAAATATCACCCACCAGCCGGGTGGTACAAGCAAGGATGCTGGGGACAGAGACTGGAGTTCGAGTCACGGCTCAGTTTCTAGAACTGTGACGTGCGACTTAAGCTTCAGTGTCCTCATCTATCCGATGAAGACATTGGGCTCTCACAGCGTTGTGAAGAAGACGGGATATGCGATGAGTGATGCAGCTGGCACAGTTCCTGGCACGTAGTAAGTACTCCACACACACACACATGATCAGCTCTCGTCATGGTGAATTGGTACGAACAGGTCCTTGGTATTTACGGAAGGTCAGGGAGGCAGGGCCAAATTATGCAAAGAGGCCACGTGTGGGGCAATAGCCCTGTTTGAGGGGAAACCAGGAAGGCTCCTCAGCAAGAAATGGCAGGTCAGCTGTGTTTAGGGTGGGCCATTCTGATGGCCTCTCACCTCACTCACCGAGTGTCACCAAGCCTGAAGCTAGGAGAAGGTGCTGGCTGGAGGTGGAGGCACGCCACAAAGCTGGTCAGTGTTGGAGTGACCTCAGGGCCCGTGACCTTTCTCCTCACACTGAGAGCAGCCAGGAACAAGGCCAAGGTCAAGTTTGAGGGCAGAGGGGGAGAGTCCTGTTTGGGAACTGTTTGCAAGGCTGACCCACAGACGTCCTCTGTGCATTGCACAGTGAGCTCGGCTTGGGGAGGAGGGACAGCTGCTGAACACAGGCTGATGGGTGGGTCTCCGGAAAGAGCATCGTACTGTAGGTTAGGGTCCCCAGGTTAGGGTCCCCAGGCGGTCAGCGAGGAATGTCACGAATCCACCGAGGCTGGGGGGGGGGCAGAGCTGTCACACCCTCCGCTGTCTCTGCTCTGCTCCCAGCTGTCCCTCCTCCTCAGGGGCGTCACTGGCTCCTGCAGGGCCCCTCCTTATCTCCTCTCCTGGCAGCACCTCTGCCTCCCATCATCACGTCCTCAGAATGGGCTGCATGTCAGTAATGCCCACGCCATGCTCCCCTTACAGGGTGTCTACATGTTGAATGGGATCGCGCAGATGAAGGGGTGAAATTTGGCAGGTGAAGAAGGGGGCCTTTCCAAGGCAGTTTGGGAATTATTCTTGGCAGGTAGCCCCCTCACTGCCATCAAAAAAGTGGCCTTATGTCAATATAACTTGAGGTGGGAAAACAGGTGTAGGTGCAGGTGGAAATGCAGGTGCAAGTGTGTCTTGGACTCCCGCTGAGAGTCCTGCCTGGGAGGCACCTCAGGCGATCTGGGAGACAGATGGCCTTACCTTACGAGAATGCTTTTCTGAACTCTCCAGGTCTCCATCCAGGAGAGGCATGGCAAAGGAACTCAGGTCCTAGGATGGAAACAGAGCACGTGGTCAATGACAGTGGCCCTCAGGTGCCCATCTGCCTCATCCGGGGACTGCACATGGCCCTTGTGTGTCACCTCCCCCCTCCTGAGTCATCCCAGAATACCGACCACGAGGGAGGGACATGGATGGCAAACTGGCAGAAGGAGGGGATGATGACACGCTAGCCCCTCTCAGAGGTCCTGGCCGCTCTCCACGTTCCCTTCAGGAACAGGAAGCCATTGCCTCCTGTCCCCTGGGGCAAGCAGCAAGAAAGCAGAGGCCGGGTGAAGGGGCAGGAAGGGAACGAGAGAAGGGAGCGGAGGGAAAGGCCCAATTTGGGGGAGTGGCTGATGGACAGGACTGCAGCTCCTGACACGACGACGTGGGACCTCGAGGGTCCCAGGTTCCTGGGAAAGACATGGGGGCCTCGTCAGGGGGGCGTTGGGCTGGCAGGTGGGGCAAAACGATCGGGACAGCAGATGGCACAGTGGCTGGAGGAGTGGCACGGGCGGGGTGCAGCTGGCCACAACGCGCCTTGTCTGCAACGAAGGCATCCTCTTACCCTCAGCCCTGCTCCTCCTTCTTGCCTGGTGTCTGCACGCCCAGACAGAAACCACACCTGGCAGTCCTCCGCAGGGACAACCCGCCTGTGTCCTCAACCTTTTAACCTTTTTGCCTCTTCATTGTCGTAAAATACGTGTCACATAAAAATCACCATCTTAGCCATTGTAAGCGTACAGTTCGGTAGCGTTAAGTGCATTCACGTTGTATAACCACCCCCACCGCCATCTTCCTAAACTGAAACCATGTCCCCATTAAACACCAAGTCCCCATTCGTCCTGTCCCCCAGCCCTGGCACCCACCATTCTACTTTCTGTCTCTATGAGTGTCACTCCTCTAGGGGCCTCGTATAAGTCGAATCATATAGAATTTGCCTTGTTTTGTGACTTGCTCATTTCATTTAGCATGACGTCTTCCAGGTTCATCCATGCGGTAGCCTGTGTCAGAATGTCCTTCTTTTTTAGGGCTGAATAATCTTCCATGGTATGGATAGCGCACATTGTGCTTATCTAGTCATCGGTCGAGGGACACTTGGGTTGCTTCCACCTTTTGGCGATGGTGAGTTATGCTGCTGTGAACACAGATGTTATGGGCTGAATTGTGTTCCCCCCACCCAAATTCACCCCCAGCACCTCAGCATATGACCGTATTTAAACATAGGGGCTTTAAAGAAGTTATGACATTAAAATGAGGTCATATGGGCAGGCCCTAATCCAATGGGCCCTTCCTGTGTCATTATAAGAGATCGGGATACAGACACACGCAGAGAGTACACCATGTGAAGACAGCCAGCCATCTACGAGTCAAGGAGAGTGGCCTCAGAAGAAGCCATCCTTACCGACACCTGGATCTCAGACTTCTAGTTTCCAGAACCGTGAGAAAACTAATTTCTGTTGTTCACCTACCTACCCCGTCTGTGGCGCTTTGTCATGGCAACCCTAGTAAATTAATATAATTGGTGTACAAATGTCTCTTTGAGAACCTACTCTCATTTGGGGGGGCGGCAGGGCGGTGGGGGCGGTATACATCCACAGCCAGGATTGCTAATCATACGGAAATTCTATTTTTAGTGTTTCTGAGGAAGTACCATGCTGTGTTCCATAGCATTTTACAGTTCACAAGTTTTCCACTTCTTCCACATCCTCACCATCACCTGTTATTTTCTGTTTTATTTTTATTTTTTGCTCTTGTATTTGTTTTTATAGTAGCCATCCGAATGGGTGTGAGGCGATTTGCATTTCCCTGATGATCAGTGATGTTGAGCATTTTTTTCATTTGCTCCTTGGCCATTTGTATATTTTCTTTGCTTTTTTTTTTTTTTCTTCTTCAAGATTGTTTTGGCTACTTGAGGTCTCTTGAGATTCCATATGAATTTTAGGATGGGTTTTTCTATTTCTGCAAAACAAACAAACCGGCACACAAAACCGCCTTTGGGATTTTGACAGAGATGCACTGGGTCTGTAGATCGCTTCGGGTGGCACTGACCTCTTAACAGTATTGTCTACCGACCCAGGTACACAGAATGTCATTCCATTTATTTGCGTCTTCTGTCATTTCTTCCAGCAACGTTTTGTAGTTTTCTGGGTACCAAACCTCTCTTTGAACCCATTCCGCCCTCCTCACGCCTCTGCACTGGTCTAGATCTGCACCCTCTTTTGCCCAGCTCTCTCTTGAGTCGTCTAATTATGATCCGCCTTTCAGCCTCTGTTTCAAGCCATTGCCAAACCTCTGCTTAAACAGTGATCCCTAAAATCATGAGCTTCAACTAAGGTGGCCCCTCCCCAAAAGCCTCAGGGGCCCCACTGTAGCCTTGGCAACGGCTCCCACACCTGGCCAACTGGACCATGCTACATTCCTATATGTGGATTCCAGACCCAGCCTCTCCTGTGTTGGTTTCTTGCTACAATCTCTGGCCGCACATTAGCCTCTCCCGAGGAGCCTGGGTCCCACCGGGGACAGCAGCTGATGGTCTATGAAGGAGTGCGAGCAGCCGATGGCCCAGGTGGAGAGCCACCTGCTTCCCCCCATGGCTGGTGGCATGAGCCCCTGTCAGGACCTTTGGCCAGGCCCTGCAGGCTCCAATCCAGGGCCCATGGATTTACTGACCTCTGCTGCCTTATTTCTAACGTGTTTGGTGCCCCGTCTCCTTCTTTTAGCAACAGCCCAGGCAGGCCCTTTGTGGTTTTCCCAAACACGACTGTGTGTTTGCAGACACTTTGTCTGGAACGCCGTCTTAACTGCTCAGACACCTCCGTTCAAGGCCATGCCACTGGCTCCCAGAACAGCCCCTCCAGGACAGCGCCAGCCTCTAGCGCAAAGCCTGGCATGAATCGCCGGCCCTCGCTGCCATTCTCCAAACGCTCCGAGCCCCGCGCCCGCTCCGTGCCATGCTGCTCTTCCTGCCTTCCTCCCCCAGCCCCCAAATCCTGGTTCACAGAGTGAACTCCTATGTGTCATGCAAAGCCCAATCCAGACATTATCTCTGGCTGGGCCCCACCTCAGGCAGAATCAATTCCTGTCTTATCTGTGTTCCCACAGTACTTCAGACGAACCTTTATGACAAGGCTGTGTTCCATTTATCGGACAAGCTATTGATCTCACTATTTTCGGCCTCACATTTGCCCGGCATGCCGCAGGTGTGCAAACGTGTTTGGATGAAGTCCTGGACAAGGAAAAAACCCTCTTACTCTGGCCCCAAGCGTCAGGGGCTGCACAGCCTGCTCTGAGGGGCCAGCCAACGAGCAGGCCCCACGCGGTTGCAGTTCATGGGGGAGTGAGAAGTAGCCAGGTGTGGGACGCTTATCTCCCATTTTTAACGAGGACATTCCTTTGTGGCCTCTAATCATGACCCTCGAACGTTTGCTCAGCACAGCAGTTTCCACACACCAAAGCATTTTCACAAATACTTATTTGTTCCTCCCCTAACAGCCCCAAGAACCATCATGCTCTAGAGACGGACGGAGGTTAAGTGACTCATGTCCACACAGTCCCGCTCCTGTCGAAGGCTGCCTGTGGTGGTCCCAAACAGCTGCCCCTGACCAGAGCGAGCTGAGGAAAGTATCAAATCGTCTGACCACTGCTGTATGTCCACTCCCTGGCACTGTGTTTGCTCGGTCACACATGGTAGACTTTGCTGGAAGGCTTCCTCCCTCCCACATTCCATGATGCTAATCTCCCAGAGCTCACCAGGAAACAGTGCGCACCTTGGAGGCCCGTGTGTGAAAACCTCTAACTGCAGCGATGGCCACAGGACCATCAGCAGGCACAGAAACTGCAACCTGGCCTCCACTCGGCCAGCATTCCAGAAGGCCCAGGCCTTGGAGCGTGCCCTGTCTGTGGGATTTCCCATCAGAGCTCCATGCTGTCCTCATTGCTTTATCCACTCCTTGTCCCATCCCCACAGCTCACTGTCCCATCAGCCAGCCAGTCAGGCCTTCCCTGGGCACTGGGTGGGCATGTCGCTGGACAATGTTCAGGTGCCAAGAGACATGGAAGATGTGGTTTCTGCCAGACGACAGAATTATACTCTGGGCTTGTCATCAGCTCTACACACTGGCTTTTAGACTTGGCTTCATGCCCTGGAGATGAGGATCAGGGTCTTTGGGGAAGATTTGGGTAGATGAAGTCACCTGTCCAGAAAGCATCAGGACATGAAAGCCTCAGGTTTGAGAAAATTCCCAAGAAATGAACTGACTCTTAAAAGCAGCTCATTTAAGCCCCATCTCTACACCTCTTCAGAAATCCAGGCAAAAGCCAAAAGTCTAACACACACACACGCGCGCGCGCGCGCACACACACACACACATAGAGTAAGGTATCAACAGCAGCACCACCATTCATGTGTCATTGGTATATTCCTCTTAAACCTTCCAGTCATTGCCACATTTCGTTCTTAGAACAGCCCATACAAGTAGGAAAGACAAGTGCTATCATGCCAGCCTATAGATGAAGATACTGAGGGTCAGAGAGGTTAAGCCACTTGCCCGAGGCCAGATGACCAGGCAGTAGCAAGCCAGCCCTATAACCCAGGTCCGCCCACTCCCAGCTCAGAAACTCCTGCATCTTCCTGGAGTGGCTCAGTACCAGTAACAAAAGCCAGCTCAGTATCAGAGGCTGTGAAGATACAGAGAGCTCTTCCATGAAACACGAGTCTCCTGGGCCCAGTGAGTCCTCAGGGGGAAGGAAGGAAGGATGGGTGAGGATTCGTATACACGTTCAATGATTCATTCCCAAGGCAGCTGACGATACAACTTTCTCTTGAACGTCTGCTTCTTAATTAGAAGTAATTCAGACGCTGATGTTTTTGAAGATACATCCGGGTACCCACCACCCAATGTGATCACTCCACATTCCGGCATGCCTACACTTTGCATAGCCTGGGGTCTTATTTACACCTCCCCCCCACCACCTCCTGCCACTAATCTCAACATTTCTCCATAAGATAATAGACCTTGCACTGCTTACAACGGATTTGTGAATTCTTGCAGGTCCCGGCTGTTTTACTCATGTTTCAGCTGAGACAAGGTCCTAGTGCATATTGATCAGATGCTTGCTTTGTCTTACAAAACTCCTTTGTTGATGCAGCTGGGGTACCCCAGAAAGAGTCCTGATGAAAGCACAAATACAGGACAAACAGAAAGGCTGCTGATGTCAGGGGCCCACAGTCTGCACCTGAGGGCCAACCACGGGGTTTCAATGTCAGCGTTACGAAACAGAACATTCCTGGTGAATTACCAGCGGTTCATTGCCGACCGAGGAAGGAACACATCTAGCAAGGTTCACATTCTCCACTCTCACCGAGCAGACCTGAGCACACCAAGTGCCAGTGACATATGAAGCTACCTGGGCGGTGGGACAGCTGACTGAGGGTCCTGTCTAGACCTATATGAGTACGGCATCCCTCTTCGTGTACCAACATGACCTGTTCACAGAGATGGAGCCAGGAGGCCGAGTTCCAGTGCCAGCCCTGGAGGACTTTGGGCACGTCTGAGTGCAGTTTGTTTTTTTTTTAAGGGCAGTATCACTGGTCCTCAGATGTGGGATCCGAACCCAGGCCGCTGGCGTCCCAAGCCAGCGCTTAACTACTGCGCCACTGGCCGGTCCTGAATGCAGTTTTTTATCTGTCAAATGAGAGGGTATAACTAGGTAATTTCGGAAGATGCCTTTTAGCTCACCCATGCTCTGTTTTTATCTGTTGAACTAAAGAGCAAGTGGGATCCAGGGCCTTTCAAAAGAGGACTGCTGCATTGAAATATAAAATTTCTTCTCTTCCATGATTAGTCATAAAAATAACTTTCTTCTCTGCTCTCAAACCACCAAATCCCCTCCACTGCTCTCAAAGCTCAGGGCTTTCGGGCAGAGTCTCCATGAACTTGGGCGACACCAACCGAGGGAGGAGGGCGTACCCTGTGTGTCGCTGGTGACGCTTCGTGGGTCAGGTGGTTCTAACACAGCTGCACTGCTGGCTTTCCACTTCACGTGGGTCTCGATCTGCTTCTTATGTGCTAATCTTCTGGCTTCTCAACTAATTTCTAAGGCCTCTCAATCTTAAGCACCTGGGGCGTCAGTACAAATGCCTGGTGCGTCCTAGAGGATGCTTGGTGTTATTCTAGAAAAGCCGTGAGGGGTGTCTTCAGACCCCCTGGTCACTCGGGTTCCGTGTGGCCTGCCCGTCTTCCTGACTCTCCTACTCCCTGCTGCTAACACAGGGGAGCTGCCCACGTGATTGAACCTCTTCTGTATCTGACCTGTTGGGGTTGTGGCCTGAGGTTGGCCTCTTGTGCTGAGGGCCTTGGCGAGTCCCTTGGGCGGGAGGCACACGTGAGGTGTCTCCACATGGACTGGCTTTGCACAAAACCTTCCAACCCCCCAAAGGGCAATTTCTGGTACCAAAATTGGGGGTTGGTGACCAGAGCTCTGATCAATTGGAGCCTTTGAAAGATATTCAAGTTATATAACCATTCTCAGAAAAAAGAAGGAACAAACCCTGAATCACTGGAACTCGGCAGCAGGGGCGGGAAAGGGGCCAAATTAGGGAAAGCCTAAGCTTAACTCTCGGAGAAGTTCCAGAATTCTTTATTTTCCACAGAGGACACCATGGTTTCTGACTGTAGTCTGAGAGACTTCCTGATGTAAGAACAACAAGGAAAAAACCACTATTTTTCACTCCCGCGGCCGCCCTCCCACTTTCCCTCCACTTGGTGGTCCCGAGTGGCTCAGGGCTCCTGTCTCAGCACCCCGCCCCCTCGCTCCCCACCCCGCTGCCCCCAATTCCTCACCCAGGGCCTTCACTAGCTTGCTAGCACCAGACATTAAACCCTTTTCTCAAAGTCCAGTGGCTCCAGAGGCCTTGGGCCAGAGTAGTCAGGGCTCAATTCTCCCCTCAGCTCTCCTGTGTGAGGCTGGACACGTTAGCCACGCACCCCGCTGCCGAGCCTCAGGTTTTCAATCTGTAAAGCAAGGCTGTACGTGTGTCACAGAGTAGTGGTTGTGAAAGCCAGATCAGAGGACACAGACCAAAGCCCTTTCATAGTGCGAGTCCTCATGCAGCACTGGGGATTGTGACGGCCCCTGGATGCACTGGTCCAGGAGATGACACAGGGTGTCACCCAGGGCACCAGCCTCAGTCCTGGGTCAATGGTGTCATGCTCGACCGAGGGCTGAAATCAAGAGGAAAAGGCTCTGTCTGCAGGCACTTCCTCCTTATAGTCAGACAGCCGTCTTTAACCCTTCCCCAAGTCAAAAGGCAGGAAGAGGAATGGCTTATACAGTGGCAATTCCAGAGAGGTACGACCAAGGGCAGCTGGTCCTGGAGGCTCCACCAGCTTCTTGTAAACAGGCTGCCTGTGGGTGGCCTCTGCTTGACCAGAGCTACACAGAACCTTGGAAGGTCCCACTGTCTCCCTGTGTACAGCTGAGGATGCTGAGGGACTTGTGCTCTGGGGTGCCTGAGGGCTCCCCAATCCACATTCCCAGGGCCTTCTCTCAATCCCCTCCTCACTGAGGCCCCCAAAGTGACCTCTGAATGGCAAGTGTGCCCAGGCCAGCTGGAGTCTGGCCTCTGCTAACCATTAAGGATTAGGAACGCCAAGCCACCCAGCTTCTTGATTTCCTCCAGCCCAAGTCCCTCCCAGAAGAAGTGGGAGAGGGCGAGGTGGCCGGAGGTGACAGCGGTCTGGGTCAGCTCACAGTCAGTGAGGAGGCAGACCCCAGGGGACACAAATGAGGGGCCAAGTCGCATGGTCTGCTGCAGCCATGTCCTCAAAGGACGTCAACACGCAGCTTTCCAGCACCCTTCCACAGGTATGGCCTGAGCTGCAGGCTGCTGCCTCAATCCAGAACAACCCACAGCTCCACAGGTGGTCCTGGGGCCCAAGGCAGGTGATGGGAGGCGGGACATGTTATCGACCAGGGAGCCTTGGACTCTGCTGACCAAGTCCCATCACAGAGCCTGTGATGGTTAAATTGTGTGCCAAGTTGGCCAGGCTACAGCACCAATGATTTAATCACGCGCAGATCCAGAGGCACTGTGAAGATACGTGTAGATGAGCTAGGCAAATGCAATCGTTGACTTTAAGTAAAGGAGACTAAACCCTCCACAATGTGGGTGGGTTTCACCCAATCGACAGAAGGCCTTAGAGCAAGAACGCAGGTTTCCAAAAGAAGAAATTGTGCCTCAAGACCTTACTATCAACTCCAGCCCAAGTTTCTACCTGCTGGCCTGCCCTATCGATGGAAGGCTTGACAGCCCCCACAAATGCATGAGCCAACTCCTTAAAATGAACCCCTTAATATGCAGACATATTATATAACACATATTCATACAGTAATGATATATTATGTATATTTAATGCATTAATTTGTAATAATTGGATATATATGTAACATATATGTATATTACAGATATATAACATACATATATTAATATTATACATTCACATTAATGTACGTATATTAAGGGTATTATAGGCACTCCTCTCTCCCTCTCCTCTTGGTCCTGTTTCTCTGGAGAACCCTGATACAGAACCCTAGCCCTCCTCACCTACAGCTGGTGAGGGCTGACCTTGGGTGAGGGTCCGGGAGGCTGCCCTGGAGGGTAAGTGGCCCCACTTGGTGGGCAGGGGGGTCTCTGTACACATAGCAGAGCCAAGGACTGCAAGAAATCCCCAAAGGCCATAGCTGGACAGCGGACAAAGACGAAAGGTTGTCCATTCCCGCAGAGTTTTACGAAAACCAGGAAGCAGTCCCAATAGGCCTATTTGTAGTCAGGGGAGAGCATTTGCATCAAGGAGAACAGTCGGTTTAGACAAGTGCGACACTCACATTATAGTCTCACCTGGGACGTGGAGGCAGCCATTCTGAGGTCACTAGGCTAAGCGCTGTGAGCGTTTCCGCCAGGCACTAGGAAACACTGTGCTGTAACTGAGCACCCTTCTCCCTCCGTGCGCCAGCAGTCGCTGATAACAAGGACCTCGTCACCTTTACCTGAGTGACTCACTCCTCCACAGTCCCCGACACACGGCAGGACTCAAATGACAGTCTAGCTTTCCCCTAAACAAGGCTGATTCTCGGAAAGGTGCTAATAAGCTCATTCGCGCCGACGTATAAATGACTGATGACAGCTCAGAGTGTGGTAAACAGCAAGACCTTATGATAAGGGAATGGCATTCTAACGGGACATCCTGGGTCTCATAGCCCTTCTGAAGTCGGGGTGGCTTGAGTTAGTGGGCCACCCTTGAGAAGAGGGATGACCTCTAAGCTCCATAGCTCTGATAGTCTGATTTTCACTGAGACAAACCTTAAGACGGGGTCTGAAAAGACCAGCTCTGGGTTTCTGGAGAGGGTTTATTTACCCACAAATAACGCGCCAAACCAACAGACGCTGTGGTAGCCTTAGCGTTAACCCCTCTGGGGGTCTGTGCAGCCCCAAATGGCCCTCCGTCTGACCTGAGGCCCCGGAGAGCTGGCCTCCCCACTGGCCTTCCTGCTGCCCGGCAGGCAGCTCTGGCATCATGGGGTAAAAAAATCAAGAGGATTTTGGTCTATGTTTGAAGACAAACTGCAGGAGGGACGCCGCAAATTGGAATAAAATTGGCACCCAGGGAACATTTTTATAAGGTCATGGCGCTGTTGGCTGGCTCCGAGACACACCCTCCTCTATGCAGGAGGGTCTTGTGCAAGAGTCAGGGCTTACAGACATCTTCCTGGTCCTTACCACCTACCGATGTGGCTCTGGGACTCAGCCCAGGAGCTGAAGTCCACAATGGTTTTCAGCTCCAAATCTCAGAATATCAAATGTCCATATTTATAACACCACATAGCAAAAGATTCTTCCCATACACACTCTACAGGTGCCCAGGGATTCTTCCATCCCAGTTTGCTGTGTCACCCACCGCCTCTGCACCAGCATGTCATAGATTGAAAAGTACAAGGAGTTCAAAGGAAGCAGCAACACCGAGGACTTAAAAAGCATGCCAGGCTTTCCGCACAATGCATGGTGCAGAGAAGTGCTTTAATTTTGTCTGTTCACTCTCACTTTCATCCCCAGGGCAGACTGGCTGCTCCAGAAGCATTTGGACACAGTTTGCAAGCTAACAGGTCCCCACCCATCAGTGGATCATGAAATCGATTTAGTGAATTACATAACCACCGAAATACCAATTAGAATAAGATAAGGAGGCATCTCGTTGTTTCATAAAATTCTTGTTTCCGTTATTTGCGCAGGAATGCAGAATCACATGTACGCCTTCCTGCGCTCTGGACAAAACAGTCTGAACAGTTTTGCACTGGCTGAGCTTTGAAGCAGAACCAGTAGGTTTCAGAGAGGCGATGATCCTTTGTCCTTCCAGACGTCACCTGAGTGGACAGTGATGGGCACCATCTGTTTTCCTCTGTCCTGGCTCTCTTTGTACTCTGTGCCCAGAAATAGGCACAGAGACAGAGTCACATCCCTTCACTGTCATAGGGCGGTGGGCATTCCTTACCTCCTCCCCTGCCATCCCAGTCCATCTGTCCCTGCCCTGGCCCTCTGAGCGGTGGACACTGCTGATCCTGCCAACCTCAGCAGTGCCCTGGCCACTGCCAGGCTGAGAACAGCAGTCACACCCTTGGGGAAACCACCACCCAGAGCACTTCGGAGTTGTACCTGTCGGCCCCTGTACCCACCTGGCCCGGGCCTGCTGCAGACCTCCTGGCCTCCGGATGCCTGAACCCAGGGAAGTAATGCAGTCACAGGATGTTACAGCGGGAAAAGGCCTCAGAAACCCTCCTCCTCAATCCCCGTCTCTTCCAGGTGGGGCAACAGATGTCCGGAGAGATTTGAGCGAGTTGCTCAAAGCCACACGGTAGAGTCATGACCCAGCCAGAGCCAAACCCTGGTCTTACAACTCCGCGCCAAGTTCTCTTTCCATGACACTGTGCTCTTTTCAGTGGATTTTGACCTTCCAGCCTATGTTTCCATGACCTAAGACGATAACAACTGGCTTCCCGAATCAGTGCGGACGGAAACCCCAAGCATAGGTCTGCTCTACCAGGGACACCGCCAACACCAGGCACAGCCATTACATGAGGCCGTGCTCTCATTTAGGTTCTGTTGGCGTCTCCGTGTCTTCCCTCCAGTGACCAACTCCTGTTCCACACTGCTTTGTCAGTGTCCACACTGCATTTGTCCTGTGTGAATTTGCTGCGTCCTAGGAATCCTCCCGCCTGTGGTCAAGGCCGTTAGGGTGAGCTGCTCCAAGAGCCTTTGGGAGTAAGTCACCTCACCATGACCCCAGTGTCCTCCTGACAACTGAGGGGCCCTGGGAGCTGCCTGCCAAACCTGTGGTCATCAGTCCACCCGGGGACAGAAGCTGGAGCAGTCACTTCATCCTGTGTCCATGGCTCTGAGCTCTTCCAGAGGGTAGGGGAGCGGGCGCACTGCACACACCCAGACTCAGAGCCCTGAGCTGCAGGGATCCGTCTGAGGCCTGGCCCACAGGCAGAGAAGGCAGATGGGCAGAGGGACGCTCCCTGGCTTAGGCAGAGAGAGGACAGGGAAGGTCTGAGAGCCCAGGCCCTGCCGGCCCGTGTGGACCCTGTGGAGAGGGCTGTGGCCTCCACGCTCCAGAGGGACGCAGGTGCAGTCACCAGGCAGCCTACGAATGTCTGGAGGGAGTGGACACACCCTAGGGCCCAGCAGGACATCGAGGGGGCACAGGGTACCTAGGTTCCTGGTACAGGGTACCCAGGTTCCTGGTCAGGACCCAAGGCCACAAACCACAGCATTAATGAACCCAAACAAGGAATTTGCTAGGGTTTTTTTTTGTTGTTGTTTGTTTTTTAGCTGCCAAAAAAAATCCATTCCTTTCCGGAGGGGCTCATTATATAAGGAGGGGAGGGAAGAAAAATGCTGGACGTGAAGCCAAAATCAGAATTGCAGAAACTTCTAGATCAGCTGCTGCCACAGCAGGGAGTCAGGTACAAAACACAGGGGTTGTTTTTCAAAGAAGGAAAAAACCAAAATGTCTGCTTCTCATACCCTATTCGGTTAAAAGCCATCTTCTCTTAGGAGGACCTGGTCCCTCAGATAGATGTCCTCATGTGCAGGACGTGAACCGGGCCACAGGCTCCCCTGTGGGCCAAGAGGGGGTTAGGAAGAAACACCTCCCTGAGTGTGCCCTCAGCATTTCTCACCTGCTGGAGTGGTTTGGGATCCTGATTCCTTGCCGGAAAAGCACAGAAGATTCGGGGCTAGGGCCCGGGCGGACATTCCTAGAGCCAGAGATTGGGATTGTCTGTCTCTTGGCAACTGCAGCCGTTTCATTTTCACTCTCAGTCACCATCAGTGTCCTGGAAGGCCGTGGAGCACATATCTCTGCCCTCTGCACCAACAAGGTCCTGGGGACACCGCCCTCCACTCGTAAAACACGGGCCTCCAGGGCCACAAGCAGATCCTTGTGCCCAGTGAGTGGATTCTAACCTGACAGAACCACCGTGGGGAGCCGACACTTCCCATAGGCCTGTTCTGAACAGGGCCGGGAGCAAAGCACATCCTCGAAGAGGTCCATGAAGAAGAAAGGGAACCAGCCCCGAGGCCAGGCCTAAGGAGCCCATGTGGAAATATGTCAGAAATCACAGGTGCGATGATTGTCCTTTGAGCAGTTATTACACTCATGAGAACGTATCCTAGAATTAGGAAGGATGTACAAAGTTCTCACTGCAGCATCCTGTGACGTCCACAGGGGACCGGTGAAACTAGTGTTCTCTAAGAGGAATGTGCTGGAGAAAGAGAGAGAGAGAATATCTTGGATATGTGAAGTAATAAGCAAGGTATGGAGCAGAATATATGATGTAACACGGACCCCTGTGCATTAGAAAGAGGAAAATACTGCTCTCCTGACTATGGCATAGGATTGGACCTGGTCTCCCCAGAGCCTCACCAATAGATCACGCAGTCAGACTCCTAGTGAAACAGCAGGTCAGCAAGGCAGGGTGAAGGGACTCTGAATCCTTGGTGACACGTTAGGGACACAGACAAGTCCCTGTAACTAAGAAAGCCTTTGGGCGTGTTCTCCGGGTGAGCTCCTAAATCGCTCGAGTGCTGACTTTTCTGTTTATTACTAAAACGACAACAACGAAACAGGGTGATGCAGGCCAGTAATTTTTGCACTCGGGTGGAGGGTAACAAAAGTAGCAATGGAGGCTTTTACAGTGTTTTCAGTCTTTTGAGAAGTGGGAAGGAGCCCGCACACTTGCCCGTGACCGCCTAAGCAATGAGGACGGCGCGTCTCTGCTTTTAGCTGGAATGCCGTCCACTCGGGTCACTGATTATCTATGGCTGGCATCAGGAATGACTATATCCTGCAGGAATTATTTATTAACAAAGACTTGTTAGACAATCTTTCAAAACCTAGGATGAATGGAAGGGACCAGAAGGAGTCTTGGGGGGATTTTAAAAATATGTTAGAGCCACTGATGTATTTATTCACTTACACATCTGTGACGTGGCCACGGTGCATCTGGAATTGTGCGGGGGGTTCACAGGTAAGACACAGAGCCACCCTCAGTCTCAAGATGGGGGTGGGGCAGGTGACAGGCTGCAAAGGGGCAGCAGGTGCCTTTGGGGTGATGGACACATGCTGTATCATGGTTGTGGTGACAGTCACATGACTGCTTACATTCATCACAGCCCATCTAATTGTATATCTAAAATTGCTGATTTTGTTGTGTGCAAGCTATATGTCAATGAAACCGACCCAAAAGTGACCCACCAACTACTACCTATCCCCATACCATAGGGGAGAAAAAAAACAAACCAGCAATCTACAGACATTTGTGTCATTAATCCTGGAATGTTGAATGTGCTTTTCCATGCGGCGCAAGTAGCATTTTCAGGAACCAGCTGTGCTGTGGTGACAGCTATACTCGATTCTCTAGCAAAACTCTCCGGTTTCAATTGCCCTCCTGGTGCCAAAGCACCTGTTCCACCTATCAGATAGGGCACAGTTGTCCCTTCTTCCTCTACCTGGGACCCAAAGGGCCAGCACTTCGCCCTCCAGAGCTCAGTTTAGAAGGTCAGCGGGAAGGAGAACGCATTATACTGACCCCTTCTCTGATTAGCTCGTTACCCTGGCTGAGCCCATCTCAGAAGAGGTCGCCGCAGGCCTAGGGGATGGATGAGATAACTCTGATGGGGTGGAGAAGTCAGACAGAAAAGTGCTTGAGTAGGGACAGTTGGGGGAACTCCCCAGGGGGGACCCTAGACTTCAGGAAAGGCCCTTGGACTGGGGAGGGGATGCCCAGCAGCACCCGTGGGCTAAGGCCGTGATTCCCCACCACCTCTCTCTAAACCACCCTTTTCCCTCCAGCCAAGTGGGAAGTGGAGGGGTCACTGGGCACCGGGACCACGTGATGAAGAATGTCACCTGCAGCTAGCTTATCTGGTCTTCCGTCAGCCCCACCTCCTTACTCTGGGGCATCGCAGGCTTCCTCACAGCGACAGTGGCTGAGACCTGAAGAACCTCCAGTGTCGGAGGCTGGGCGATGTTGGTTTATTTCCTTGTGAAGTGCAGGTTACAGCACTCTAGTTCTCGACAGTTAGCCTTCCAGTTAAGGCAGCTGGCAGCGCTCAATCAGGACCCTGGGGTAACTAAAATACCCAGGCATTTGGGATTATTGAAAAATACTCTACAGATATTTTTTCTTCTTTTTTTGCAATTGCACAATTATTTCCTTATCTTTCTCCATGAATGGAATGAGAGAGAGCTGATTTAGAGGGAAACTGCTCAAGTTGGTGCCTAGTTGGACCTTGGGCAAGAAGGTCTAGAATCTTTTCTTTTTAGATAAATGAGCAGGAGGGGACAAGGTTGACACCAACTCAATCCACGCTAAGAGTCTCCTCTCCTGCAAAGCTGGTCCTCAGCGTGTATAAGACGCTGCTGAGAACCCGGGAGGTTCCCGCTCAGGGTCTGGGTGGGACCCAGGACCGCCCATTTCAACAAGCCTGGTGCAGGTGAGGTGGGCCACCCTTGAATACTCGGGGCTCTGGTCCACTCGCTCAGGCCTCTCCTCCCACTTAGCAGACAGAGGGGCAGGGGGTTTGGGAAGGAAGAGGGGAGGTGAAGAGGAAAAACAAACAGCCTCCCTCCTCTGCCCTGCTCGGCAGGCCTCAGAAGGCGCCTCCCTCTCCTGGGGGTGAAGCTTAGATGGCCCCGGGCGCCCTCCCCGCTTCAGGCAGCCAGGAAGAGGGGTCCTGGAGAGAGCCGCCAGGTGGCCTTTGTGAGGCCACCTGGGGTCTGGGAAAGCCTGGAGGGGCGTCCTGACATTATCCCAAGGGCCCTAGAAGAGAAAGAGAGAGAGAGAGGGTCCCAGGCCTCCAGGCTGGCAGCTCACAGCCCCTCACCCCACCCCCAGGCCTGTCTGGAGTGTGTCTCTCCTCGCCTCCTCCAAGACCCATTCTTCTTTCTAAGTGTCCCCTGGATTTGTGTTGGAAGGCCAACTGGTAAGCGCATTTCAAGGCTCTGTGATTCGAGCAGATAAGTGTGGGATGACTCAGAGTGAGTGGGTGGTGACAGATGCCTGCTGCCAGCTCCGAGCCAGGCCTGGCGAGTCTGGGTAAATGCCTGGCTGGGGTCTTGGCCTGACACGAAGGACAAATCCCACCAGGGGCCAGACGGCTCTGCGAATCTGAGTGGAAAATCTGTTCAAACAGAAGAATCCCAGCACAGTCCCGCGCCCCGCCTCCCTGCCCCAACCCGCAGCCCAGTACCAGCAGCAGAGCCACCAGGAAGCGGTGGCACTGTGGCGTCCCACCAGCCCCCCTCAGAAAGAGAAGGGGCCCTGCCCGGTGTCGGAAGGGGCCCTGCAGGGGCGCTTCCAGCGTCTCGTTCTGGAAGCTTCCCTCTCATCTTTGTCAACCCGCCTTCAAAGCATATCATTCCTGCTGTTGCTAAAATGCAGATACCCCTCCAGGGACACACCCAGACTCCCTCTCAGCTCGCTCCGGACTCTGAAGTAGGACCGCTCACCCGAGGGCTGGGCTGCACAGTTCTCTTTACCGGGGTTGGGGTGGGGTGTGGGGGGTTTCCGCTTGGGGTGGGGGGTGGGGGGTTTCCGCTCGTCATCCAGAAAACTCGCTGTTAGAACCCCCTGCTTCCTCCCACAGCCGGGTAGGAAAGATCAGGTGCTGGCAACGGCAGTGGCAGGACTATGGTTAGCTTCATTTTGGGTAAGTGAAAAAAGAAAATCGCCTTTCGGATTGTTATTGGTGAAAATATCCCTAAGTGTTTCCACACTCTCCCTTGGGTCAGAAGCACGGTGGGCAGGATTTGACGTCGGGTGGCCGTGGTTGGTGTAAAGCACCAGCGAGACCTCAACAGTCCCCAGAACTATGGTGACATGTCCCAGGGTCAGGGTCACTGTCATCTAGAAGGAGCCTTATGCCTTCATCCATCACACCTCGTGTTCCGTCATCGTATTTCCTTCCCAAGAGAGGGAGCCCAATATGGTTCATGGATGATTCTGCTTATTGGTCCCACTAGTTGGGGGGCTGTGCACTGTGTCCTCTCTATGTGAGGGTCCCCATCTGTCTGTTTCCCCATGACCTTTTCCCGAGCATAGGCTGTCCCAGGTCACCCTTCCCTTTGGACGTCTCAGAACAGCCCAAATGCTCACAAGCATCAGCCCCAATTTTACTTCCCGCCCTGAGAACGTGACATAGCCAATCAGCTTGCAAATCAAGGAGAATATCTGCATGGAAGGTCAAACCACACGAGCTGTTTGGGTTATGAGAAAAGCAAAAGCCCGACAAAGTCCTCCGAGGCTCCGTGCTTCATCTCGTCTCTCTCCCACTCCTGATTCTGTGTCTGGTTTTGTCTCCAAGAAGCAGGGAGAGCCCGTCCCAGGAGCTCCCAAACCACAGGAGCCCTGGACCCAAAAAGGAGGAGGACCGGGCAGGGAGAGAACGCCAACCCCCGACTCCACCCCCTGGGGTTGCCTGGAACCCCCCATCCCCAGGTGCCAGCCGCCCACCACAGCAGTGGGGTAATTGAGGCTCAGCCTGCAGACGGCGGGGCTGGCTCTGCTCTGACTGCCTCACCCGTGTCTGTTCTCTTATTTACTGAATCTGTACAGCGAGGCTCTACCTCATGAGTGACTAACGAGCTGAAGCCATTATTACCAGGCAGATGGCAGACTCCCTAAAAAGCAGACATTAAACAATAAAATGCCACCACATAGCTCACCTGCAAAGTAAAATCAAAACAAAAACCGGGGTCTGGCTTTGTATTTCACCTACTTTCTCTCTGCGTCCCCTTATGCTGTTATCTTGGGTGAAGGATGCTAAAGGGAATCAAGACAGGGAATTGGAATTGTGATTCAGGGAAGATAATACAAACAGGCTCCTATGACCTCCAAGAGAGGGCTCAGCAGGGGGACCACACTGAGATAACAGACAACTGACCGGGAGAGCAAACTGTGTCCACACGGGATAGACTGGTGGGGAGGAGGGACCGAACTTGACCATCACCAAGGATAGGGCAAGAGCTGGCTGGACTGCAGAAGAAAGGGAAGCCAGCAGAACCCAAAGCCTCCCTCCCTCGATTTCCTGATGAATAACCAAGGTGATAAGACCCAGAGAATTCTATTGGAAAGCTAAGGCAAGTCCAGGCACTGCTTTGAGAGGTATTCTGCTGGGCTCAGCTGGGGCGCTGCACAACCGACATTCACCTGAAGGGGAGGGGGCGGCTGCTGTTTACTGAGCATCTATTATGTGCCGGCAACTGGCCCTTGGTCAACTGGTCTTCACCCCAACCCTGGGAGGCCTTACTGTTATCACCTTTAGGAGAAAAATCAGGCTCAGAACGATGAAATAATTTGCCTGTGGTCCCCAGCTGATAAAGAGTAGGACACACGTTTAACCTCAAGTCTGACCCTCAAGCCCAGGGCCGAGGGGCTCTGGGGCTGAAGCGGGGTCTTCCTGGGGATTGGGTGCCTGGGACTGGGGGTAGCCTTCTCATAAATTAGATTTCAGTAGCTGAGGTTAGAGCGCTGCAGCCTGTCATTAAACCCTGCAGGGCTCTGCAGTCGTGCTCGTGGGACAGGATTGTTTCAGCAGACCAAATGTTTGCTGAAGAGCACACGGAATTCACGGGTGCACGCTGTCCACTCCGGGTGTGAGGATACGAAGACCTGGGCGCTGCAGGGGTTGGGAGGCGCAGAGCCTCCAAGGACCCACTGGCTTGGAGGCCCAGCCTCGGATTTTTGTAAGCCACTGTGCCATGATGCCAGCTAAGACGCAAGTTCTTACCGTCAGACATTCACCACATGCCCGTACAGTGCAGTGGGAGGGGCAACTCAGACTCAAGGGGCCCGAGTTTCAACCCCAATTTGCCATTTACTGGCTAGGCAACCAGGTAAATGATTCAAGTTCACGGAGCCTCAATTTCCTCATGTGTAAAATAAGGCAAAACTCCCAGGGCTGTCACAGAAATGAAAATAATTAACATCCACGAAAGTGTCAAACATGGCACCTGGTGCATCCAACATAGTACATATTTACCAAAACATAAACAGCTGACAGCCGTTTCAGAGGTGATGCAGAGACACATCCTTGTAAGAAATGGAAGCCCTGGCTGACCACAGGGGGTTATCATTTGAATCCATCCACAAGGACTAACTGAACATAACCTAATACAAAATAATGCATAAACTAAATAAAGGTAGAGGCATTAACCTGCACGAGCCTATAGGCTGAGTTTGAGGGGATATAAGAATGGGATGGAGCAAGGCTGGTCTGTGTGCGCAGCTTGGGGGAGGAAGGCCAGGGATACTTTAAAGGAAGACAGAGGTCTGTAGTTTGAAGGGGACCAGTGAGACGGTTGGGGGAAATCCAGGAAGGATCCCACTGGTTAACAGCTGAGCTGAAATGAGACCCCGAAATCGTCACCCCCAGTGCCAGGGATCCCTGGCTGGCCAGACCATCAGTTGATGAGGTTGAGACCAAGTATCTTACTCATCTGGGAATGGCCAGCACCTGGCACGTAGGCATCAAGAGTGTGTGCAGTAAAGAGCTGGGTTTAACCCCAGCCTGCGGACCAGCCCTGAGGAGCAGCCCAAGGCCTGGGGCGAGGCCCATCCAAGCGCCCTTCATCGGCCATCTCCTCAGCCCTCGTCCTCAGCCCGTGCAGGGTACCTGCTTCCCTTGCCAGCTCAGTCCTGTGACTTCAGGTGAAACAGGATGAAGTGCCTTGGAGACCCTAGATTTTCAGGCATGTTCACTGAATGAACGCTAGCGTCCTCTTCTATAGAAAGTTTACACCTGTCTCATAGGCTGAATGTCGGGCTGAAGAAACAAACGCTGAAACCCTGGGGACCTTCGATCCATGTCGCCTTCAGAAGTTTCTGTGCAAACTGGGCACACAGCTGGGACGATGAGAAGGCCTGGACGCAAGCGGCGGAGGTACCACCTCTCTGGGTCGGTGAGCGACCCGGGCTGTTCTGAGGCAGAAGGCAGCCTGGCTCCAGGTCCGGGGCCCACAGGGCACTGGTTCAATCTTGCTGTGTTTGTTTCTCACGTTCTGAGGATGCTTCGTGGGCTGACCGCTCCCATCACCCCCCTCCCCCTCCTCTCCCCTCGCCTCGTCTCTCTTAGTCACCCCTAACAGCACCTGAAAGGCCTTTCTATTTACGCTCTGGAGTTTCCCCTGCCTCAGACGTAAGCCTCCTGACAGCACCATTCTGTGTCCCCTTGTCCCCAGGCCCAAGGAGGTACCTGTGGGGCCCCCATCCCTCCATGTAGCCCTCTCCCAACTTCTCCAGGCCACCCTGTCACTTGTTCATTGGCCCTAAAAATCTGCCGTAGTCCAGGGCTTGATTCTCTACTGCCCCATGAGTCTTGCATTGTCTAATATTCTCTTTCCTGCCCCCCTCCATTGAAAGTCAGTAGCACAGAATCAAGCCTTATTCTTCTATGATAACACGCCGCACCCTCACCTCTTCACTCCCGCCCCAGATCCTTCCCAATCACCAGGATGCAAATACCAGTAATCACACACTCTAAGATGAAGTTCTCTTCACGCATAACTAGTGCCACCCCTAGTTGAGGGACCGGGATTATAGGGCACCCACCATCCGCAAAAATAAAACCCCAAGCTAAGCGGCTTGCTCAAAGCACCGTGCACCGTGTCAGCGGAGGTCGGGCAGAGCTGGCTCTGTCGGCCAGCCCTGTCCCGCCGGCAGCTACTAAGCCCCTGGTTGCTGTGCCGTCTCACCAACAGTTCCAGCCTCTGGTCTCAGCCTCCAGCCCTTGCTCTCACCAGAGAACCCAGCGTCAGTCATGGGGGAGACATCGCCCATCTCCTCTTCCTTCCCTGCCTGCCTTTCTCCCGCTCTTCCTAGCCTCTGTCTCTTCAATGTATTCCCCGTAAGTTAGAAAGCAACAAGTACGCTTTCTGGAGCGCACACCCCTCCTGCGGGAGACCAGGAGACTCGTATACAAAGTCAAGGGCCTTCCGAGGGGCCCCCCAGGCTGTGCCCAAAGGCCGCTCGCCCCCATCATCCCCAATCTTTTCCAAGTGGACACACTGAATAAACGATCACTCAGGGAAAGGGAGAGGAAAGGCAGAAAATGTCAGCTCCATTAAGATTTCAGCGAGGGAACTTCAAGCCAGGACTGAAAGGTGGGGAGGAGACCCCGCACTCAGGAGCCACCAGTTCCATCTCCCCCCACCTCACCCAGGAGCTGGTGGGGGACTCAGAGAAGGAGCACACATGAACACGCCCACACACATACATACCACCCTCACGAGTCACTCTCTTTAAATCACCAAGAAAAGTTACGTAAGGAGAAAAACACACAGCTCCAAGGTACGGAACATTTGGTTCCTCCTGGGGGTTTAATTTAATAACAGCACCCCCTCCCGCCCCCTGCAGAACCACGCAGCAATTCAGCATCAGCCTTGCACACAGAGGAGACAAAGCATCAAAGAGGAAAACGCGGCACACACACGGATGGACAATCACCACGCATTCAGAAAGCCAGCTGGGAAGGTCCGCTTACTCAGCCCCAGGCGGTCCTAGAGGCCTCCTCCGGCCAAGCGCTTAGCAGACGTGCAGGGCGGCAAGGCGCTGGTGACCGGGAGACACACAGGGCTCCCAGCTCTGCAAATTCTGCTGCCTGTCTCCAAAGGCCCAGGAGAGGAAGGCTTCCCCAGTCCCTCCAGCCCAGGCGAGCTCTAGGCTTTGGCTGCTCTCCGAGCTGCTGCCGCTGCACGCCTGCAACAGATGGGGAACTGGGGCTCCGTGTGTTCCCCGTCCCCAAAGCCCTGTGACAAGCGGACGGCAGACAGCACGAGCTGACCGGAGACAGCACAGGCGACAGTCTAGCTGGCTAGAGCTGGTGTGCTGCTTCAAACACAGGCACAGCACCAGCAGATCCCCCTCATTGACGGGCTGCAGCAAACTGTCATTACGACCTGTGTCTGGGGCTGCTGAGGAGGCACCTCCTTACTCCACAGGCAAGTGAGCAGGAGGGGGGCTGAGCTGGGTCTTTAAAAAGACAGGCAGCCGGGCGAATGAAGGCAGGAGAGGCCGATGATGAAGCAGTTGATGGCATTTGGGTTTGAGGTCCTGCCGCCACCACAGCCCCCTGCACCATCAGCCCCATGTCCCTGCAGGCAAAGGCCAGTTAGCTTCGGAGGAAAACAACATGGTGGCGTCAGAAGCCTGGACTCCCTGGGCACGCTGCCCTTGGAATACGGAGAGAGCAGGGCTCTCCCTGGTGAGAGTGATGGCGGGGGCCCTTCCAAAAGGCTCTACTTGTGCAACCCCCATTCGAAGCCCTGGTTCTGAAACCACAGTCCCCCAAGCCCGAACAGAGGCCCTGCAAACATGCAGAAGGCAACATGGCCGCTGCCTGCATTAACCACGTCTTACTTTCTGGAATTCCGAAGCTTTGACATTGGGGGCCTTGCTGACCCTGCAGGGATTGGCCCTCCCAGGGTCAGCCAGTCCCTCTAGGTAGTACACTGCTCCTCACTAGGACATGCCTTTCATATGCACACCAGCCAATCCAGAGCCCACACCCTTACCTCCTCCATCAGTTCTCACGCCTGGGTTACTCGCTCCCTGCCCTAATCACCTCCAGGCAGGCATCGGACAACCAGGGGCAGTTCCTGTACCCAGAGCCCACGCACAGCACTCAGACTTGCCGGTCCTCACCTGGTCCTTCCTGAGGGAACCGCAGTAAAGGCCCTCCCCCAATCTTCCTCGGCCCCTTGCCACCCGATCCACCCTGGTGCCGCCCCGGTCTGCTGAGCCGCCTGCTTCCAGGGGTCTGTGGGTCTGACAAACCTCTCCCTCATGGCAGTCATTCTGGCGTCTGTGTGTCTTACCATACCTGATTAAAACAAATCCTCGGTGAGCCCCTAACACACTGCCTTAAGGGGTGTGCCAGCTGGTAGGGAAGAAAATGGATTTGAGTCGCAGTTTAGCAAAACGTGGGTGCCGCGTAGTGATGAGCGAAGGGTCACCCTCCTGCAGCCAGTCCCTGGGCACAGAACCCTGCATTGTTCACTATTAAATAACACTTATTAATGACTTCACCTTTTCAGCAATGGAGGCATTGCTCTGAAAGGCAGTGAGTGGCCCATCGCGGAAGGTGTTCAAGCAGAGGCGGCTTTCCTGAAGGATCTATTCTTTGATTCTGTGATATGATCTGACTGGAAAACGTGTGGTTCAGGTGAGGATGGCAGACACGAAACGTAGAAAAGATGACATGGACGAGGCACGCATTCAGGGAGGTGACCAAAAGACATTGCATGGCTGTTCACCAAGGGTCATAACCAAAAAAGGCAACTGAGGAGGAGTCTGGGCCTTTGGGAAACTTCTAATGGGGTTGGGATTCTGTGGCTTTCTCAAGGTGACTTCTAGCCCAGGGGGGTAAGGGGCAGCCACTGTCCATCCAACGGTCCATTCTGAGCGCAGAAAGAGCAGGGGCATGGCATGGGGGCAAGGCCTGTCTGGGCACTGGGTGAGGCCTGGCCCCAGCTCTGGCCCCATGAGGCTGGTTACCCGACAAAGTCACCTTCAGCTGGAACACTGTTTTGTCATCTATAGAGTGAGCAATGTGTCACCTGAGGTATGTATGTCCAGGTCCTCTGATGCCTGAACACAAACATGATGTGAGAAGAGCCCAGCTCAGTCATTTCTCTGAACGTCAGGTCCTCCTCTGAGAAAAGAATTTGAGTGAAAACACTGGGTGGTTCTGTACATCTCCCAGGGCTGCTGTTGGGATCATGGACGGGCAAGCATTTGGGCAAAAATAAGCATTGGCTTGGGATATGCGGGATTATTCTGGAACCAGAGGGCAGCACTAGTGTAAATTCGCAGTTTAGCAAAACGTGGGTGCCGTGTAGTGGTGAGCGAAGGGTCACCATCCTGCAGCCAGTCCCTGGGCACAGGTATGAGTGTTCACCAGTGACCCAGACAATCACAGTATTGTCTCCTGCTGGTTAGTTGGGCTTGTTTTATTATCTGTGTGCTTTATTCCAAAGCATATAAACAAGCCTGAAGAAAAAAAAAAATCCCAATTAGTCTGGCTTGGAATAGCTGGAAATACCAGGGAAATGGGCTCCACGATCCAAGGTGTTCTAAGGTTTGCTGTTTTAGGAAACCAGCACCTGCAAATGACGGATGGGGTGTGAGTGGCTGTTTTGCACGTCTGACTGCGTTTGAGACTTAGCAGCATAAATAACTCGGCTCCAGCTTGCAAGCTCCCAGCCACAAATATGGCTATTTTTTCTCTTGCATTTCGTCTCGTTTCTTAAATCTCCACGGTGCCCTAGGTTTATGCTTCCTCTTCAGGCTCTGAGCTTTGCTACCTGCTGTCCTTGGAGTGTGGGGGTCACGTGTCTTGGAAGGAGAAGCCCCAGTAGATCCAACACATTAGGAAAGGCGGAACCATTGTTGGCCCCACCTGCAGGTCTCGGGGCCATTCCTGTCTGTGGCACATCCGTCTGGCTCCCTCTGCTAATTAATCTTCCTGAACACTGCTTTTCAAGCGTTACTCTTAGCATCCTCACAAGACCAAAAAAGACAAAGCAAAATCAAAACACTAGCTCCCTGCTACCGCAGAACAAACTCGAGCTCTCCAGTGCCGTGTGCCAGGTCCTTGAGAGAACGAGCACAGCCAACCAACCTTCCAACCTCTCAGAGCAGCACAAAGCTATTACCCAGAGTTCTCTTGGGTCCCTCTCCACCCCAAGGACCCTGCCTCTGTCCTGGATTAGTGTAGTTTTAGTGCTGGGTACTAACATAGGCTCTCTCAACCTGCACAATAGGGAAATGGGTAAAACACTATCCATTTTGTCAATAAGGAAATTGTAGCTCAGAGAAGTGAAGTCACCCAGGTTACATCTGTTGCAACGCCAGGATCCATCACAGATACCTTCCCTCCAAAGCCTGGCTTCATTCCTCACTGCTCTAACAGGTTCACCCCCCCACCCACTTTAATTAACTTATTTTTGTTTATTTGTATCTTCTGGTTGTTTAATTTATTGTTGTTTATTTGTACATGTGTAATTACAAATTAGAGGACTATGTGCACACTCCAGAAGTTGGTTGTTCCCCTTTTAGGGGTCCATCCCAAAGAAAACCTGAAATGCAAACAAAGGTTGTGCACAAAGGTAGCTCTGCCACAGCGGGGATCAGACGTCACCCAAGTGTGCACGAAAGGGAGTATCATCAGGTATGCTAGGAGGGAGCCCTGCCTTGTGGGATTAGGGAACCACAGCAAACCAAAGCGGTGATTTCAAAGAACTACAAATGAGGCGGGAAATGTGGCAGGACCACCTCAAACTAGACACAGCATTCCCTCAGCTGTGTAAGGGACACAGGAGACTACAAGCACATGTCACACAAGGGTAACAGAGTGCCTCTACCCCCTGGCTCCTGTGTAACAGACCTGGGTTACCTTTCTTAGCATCCCAGGAATCGAGCCCAAATCCTCGGCCAAATCCCATGCCATCTTCAGCCACAAGCCCTAAAGTCAAATGCTGCATGCCAAACTGGGCCCTGTGATGAGGCACCACTGTAGGAATGCAGCCACAGCCCTAACAGCAAGGGACCCAGAGTCCCACGTGCAAACTTGTGGACTTGAGAGCAGCTGCTGGGTGAAGCCTTTATACTCCCGCCTTTTGTGGTGGCGAAGCTGTCCGGGTGCTCAGCCAGCACTCCTGTGGCTGGGATAGCACATCTAGTGAGACACTGAAACAAGAGGGGTCCCCTGGGTTCAGTGCCAGGCTCCTGGCTGCACTGGTGGCACTCATATTTCACTTGGAAGCTGGGCAGCCGAGAAGAGGGGGCATGGCATGGTGTTGGCAGGGCGCTGGCTTGGCCATCCGTTGGGAACAGCATCTGAGATGTACAGGGATGTTGACGGTGTGACACTTGACTTTGGAACCCCATTCCTACAAACAGCTTCAGGCCAGCGTTTCTGCATCCGCGGACTCTACACAACACACTGGGGCACTTTGGTAGCTTCTAAAAGATCCGCGTCAGGAACTGACCTGCCAAAGAGGCTACTCGGCACCTCGAACATCCTTACTGAATCGATACCAGAGGGCTTATTGATCAGCTCAAGGGATATTAAAGCTCCTTTCACTGGCCAAACGAGTGCTGTTCAAGGGAAGCACTGAGTCGGGAGCACGGCGCAGGCTGCAGCACCCCTGAATAACACCCCCTGAATAAACCAGCTAGAGCGTTGGCCAGCCAGGCAGCCCAGCCGCGCTGCAGCCCTGGAAGCTGGGATGCCTTCCGGTCCTGCCTCCTCTGCCTCAGGTGAACTCTGCAGGTGAACTCTGCTTTGGGGTTGGCTGATCTGGTCCTAAGAAAACCTTTGGGACCTGCTGAGGATGACTCTGCTGAGGACAGCAGTGAGACTTTCTCTGGGCTACAAGAATAGGTTGTCTGCTGCCTAAAAGTGTCTGTAGGAGGTTGGCAAACTCTGGACTAAGGTTTCCTTTCATTGTAACATATCACTCAGTACTGATGCTCTTGGGGGTGGGCGGCGGGGCGGGGCTGGGGGTCATGTGGCCTCATCCACCTCCACATTGGAGGCCACCCATATTTACCAAAGTACCCAGACAAATGCTGAACAGCCAGATCGGCTGCTAATTTTTGGGGCCCGCCTCACAGCTCTGGGGGAGCATGCGCTGTTTTGAGCGCTGCACAGTCTCTACCTGAACGTCTCACCCGAGTTCAATGGCCAACCAAGGAGAAAGCTCATCAGACCGGAACGTAGGAGCCCCATCGTGTAGGAGGCAAGTGTCCTCACCTTCCATAGGGATAGCTTGGCACTTGGAAAGCCCCCACTTTCCTCTTACATTTATAGTTAAAAACAAGACGGGCTGGGTCCGGCCGAGTGGCGCGGTGGTTAAGCGCTGGTTTTGGGAAGCCAGCAGCCCCAGTTCGGATCCCACATATGAGGGCCAGTGACACTGCCCTCAAAAAAAACAACAAGATGGGCTGATCCCTTAACATGATGTTCCCTCTCCGTAGTTACCTCCGCTCTCGCTCTATCTCTCGGTGGTCCCTCTCCTAATGACAAATATTCATGGGACACTGGAGAAACAAGACAGAGACCCTCACCCCCAATCCCGTGGACTTCAGTCCTGGCCAGGTGGGACGTCACGGAGACAAGGAACAAGCAGACTGAGGGTCGCCGCAGCACCTGGTGCGGCACAGACACAGCCCCCGTAGAGGTTTCCCGAAGGAAGTGGCTGCTTTGGAAGGAAGCTGTAAAAAAGAGCTTCATGAGAGGAGTAAGGTAGAGGCTGAGAGTTTGAGAGAGGAGCAGGTAAGAAAAAGGGGCACAGGAGGATCCTCACATTTTGTAAGGCTTCGTGGGACATGCTTCCCCTTTGGTCCCTGGACACTCTGGAAGGCCCTGGAAGGTTCTAGAAGGTTCTAGAGGACTTGCGACAACTAGATCTTCCCTTTAAGCCCCAAGCCAGGTTTGGCTCAGCCACAGCCGAATGCCGATGGGCTGAGAGTGGCTAGTGTCACAGGTGCTCCAGTTCTAAACGTGTGTGACCTAAAACCGCCTCAAAGGCACCGCTAAACAGAAGGCTCCGGGCTGCCCAGGTGGCAGAAGCCCAGGCTGTGACTTAACATGAACCAGTCTTCCTGATTTAATTGAAACCAACACAAATCCCACTGGGGCACAAAACAATTTTTTCTCCAGACTGCCCTCTGTAACAATGCCCCAAAGCAATGTCTTCTCTTAGACCAACTGGCTTCACCTCCCTGAGCTTACTGCAAAATGTAAAGGTCTTCACTTGTCCTTGTAAACTGAGGCTACTTTTCTGCAGGTTCGAATCCCAGCTGTGCCAGGATTTGCTAGCGCTGTGACCTTGGGTAAGTCATTGAATCTATGCCTCAGTTTCCTCATCTGTAAAATGGGAGTGGTGATAATTGTATGTACCCCACCCACAGGGTTGCTGTCAGGATTAAACCAGTATGTATGTGTATATGTATGCAGACGCACACACACGCACATATATACCCACGTACGTGTGCTAAATATATAGTAAGACACTGCCTCGCACACACTGCACACTGCGTAAATGTCTGCTCTGAGTTTTACGGAGGTGATCCGGGCTGGGAGCTGATGGGAATCAGCAACCTGGGAAGCAATGCAGTCCATTTAAATGATGTGTGACCCGTGTGCTAAAGGAGCCTCATTTGGGCATCTCATGCTATGCTAATTGCCACTGAGGACAGCCACAGGGATTCTGAGCCTTAAGGCAAGGTAGGAAATGGTGGAAGGTGAACAACAGAAAACTCCAGAAACACATGCCTGCAGTCCCCTCTGGGGCAGATCTGGGGCTGGCGCAGAACCGCGACGTCCAAGGACGTCCCCGGCCCAGGGGTGAGGCCCATCCGGAGGGGCAGCAGGGCTGGTGGAAGGGCTTGAGTCATGCTGCCACCGTCTTTAATCAACACTCTGACCCCCGTTTCCTGAGCCTTACTGGGCAAAGGCCCTGCTGAGGAAGTCAAAAGCCAGCGGGAGCACATCTGAAGCGATGGCTGGACAGACAGGCATCCAGGGGCTCAGGACACCGGGCACTCGGGGCTGGGCTGGGGGGTGAGGTCAGGGGTGGAGGGAGGGCTGAGGGCTGGGTAAGAGTTTGCCAGGGAGCAGGGAAGAGGGGAGGGGCATCCTGAGGAAAAGATGGATAGGACCTGTTTCCCCAGGTGCCGTGAGGCCGTGGCGGGCAGACGGCGCCCTGAAGGCTGCGTGGGGTCCTGACAGAGGCCTGGTGGGACGTGACCCGCAGCCCGGGGAGGAAGTCTCCTTTCTTTCCTACAGATGGCTGCCGGGGGCGGGCGGAACAATGAATCCACAACAGAAGAATTCTCAACCCTGATTTAAAAAAGTAAAGACAAAACGACAACAAAAACCACCTTCCAGTAATGTATCAGCCTGGGGAAGCCGGGCTGCCACTACACATGGCACCGTCACTGTGCACACCGAAGTGTCCCCAGGACCCCTCGCAGCAGGGGGAACTTTAGGAGCTGTGTTGTGGCCTGACAGCCCTTAAAGGGTCCCGCTGGCAGCGAGGACGCAGATAAGGGCTGGGTTCCCAATACAAACAGGACACGGAGCCCAGTCACAGTTGCCCATGGCAGATCCACAGGCTGAGAGAAAAACCTGTCATTGCTCACTGCTGAGATGTGGGGTCATTGTTACCTGGCCGATACACGCCATTTTCCTCTCCTCTCTTTCTCGCTTTCTTCTGAGTCCACTCCCAACCCCTATAGAAGCTCAGGGTAACTTACTCTACATGTACAAGTTGCTTTCTTGGCTTACTCGCTCTATTGGAATCAAGTTTGGCTTGAAAGGTCCCTGAGAATGAGCCCCAAAACCCAAATACAACATGATGCTTTGGTTTTCTTCAGCAAATTCGTTTTATATTATTCTCTGATTATGAGTACTTTGAGTATGTATGTCTGGTGTCCTCACTGATACCTTCAAATCGAGTTACGACGATCTTTCTGAAAATACTCATAACCCTGAGCATCTACACCACACACCTAATGTGCTTCCTCTTGTCTGGATTTAATCCGACAAACACGTGCTAGACGTGTATCGTGTCGCAGGTACACAGGCGACACGAGCACACAAAGGAAGGACAAAGTCTCTGCCTTTCAAGCAAGTCCTCGTTTAGGGGGAAAGAATACATTCAAGGCAGGTGCTTTTGTCTAAAAGGCTAAAAGGAAGCCTGTCGTCTTAGCAAGAGGCTGCCTGCCCTGTTCTCTTTGTGGTTCTCCTCAGCACCTCCCCCCTTATTTCAAATCCCATCCTCTCGGCTAGGGACTTGTTCATGGATCCCTCCTTAGAACAAATGGGTGAATCTAAGGTACACTCAGAATTACACACCCTGGAGCTTCAAATCCATGTCACTAATGGCTGCCAGGCCAAGCTTCCTGTCCCACCCTAGGACCCCTTCACTCCCCTTTCCTGCCTCCAAACAAAAATTAGTAACCAAGCAACCAGTGGGTCCTTGGCCAGTAGTTAGGGTGACCAACTAGTCTCATTGTACCCAGGACTGTCCAGTTCAAAACAGAAAGTCACATGGCCCAAGAAGCCCCTCAGTTCCAGGCAAACACGGACAGCTTGGCACCCTAATAGGTAGAGGACCTCTCCTGCAGCCCCGCACATTCCCCCTTAGCCCCCTGGAATCCTACGCGCCTCAGCCTCCCATGCCCACCCACGCCCTCTCTCTCGTCACTCCTGATTTCCAGCTCCACTAACTTGGCCCGTTTCCTCTTTCTGTTTTCCAGCTCTTTAGTAACTGAGGAAATGCCCTCCGACCTTTCCCTTCCCCTCTCATTGTTTCATTAATGAGGTAAAAATGTACCCATACCACTGAATAAGAAGAGAGCCTAGGATTAGTGTTTATCAAGAAAAAGTAGTTACAAGGGCCGGCCGGGTGGCTCAGTTGGTAAAGAGCTCGCTCGAGTGCGAGCTGAGCTCTGAGCAACAGCAGTTTGATGCCCAGCCCGAGCTGAGCTGCCAATGAGCTGCCAATAGGTGGCAGGATGGCTCAGCTAAAAAAAAAAAAAAAAAAAGTAGTTACAGTAAGTGAACACAAAAGTTTTCAAGTGAACTGCAACCTAAATACGAGGGTCACCACACCCCAAATATACCACTGCGCCTCTATTTTGCCTCCTGCTTTCAAATCACCATGTCCGCTCACCCACTCATGCAGCAGCACAATCTCCTAACGTTGCACATGTCATAAGACTGTAGCCACGAAAAGTCCTGTTTAAACCAAAGGCCATCTTCACCCCTCGTCAGCCAACAGAAATCAGGACAACTCCACGTGAAAACAGGCAAAAGATACAAACAGACATTTCTCCAAGGAAGATGCACAAATGGCTGAAAAGCAATGCAAAGATGCTGGGCCACGTTAGTCATCAGGGAAACGCGAAGACAAACCACAATGAGATAACACCCCACGCCCACTCGGGAGGCTAAAATGAATAGACAGACAATTAACAAGTGCTGGTGAGGATGTGGAGAAGATGGAATCTTCACACACTGCCGGTGTGGAATGTAGAATGGTAAGCCTGCTTGGAAAACCGGGTGGCAGTTCCTCAAAAGTTAAACACAGGGTTACCACATGAGCAGCAATTCCATTCCTGGATATAAACCCAAGAGAAATGAAAACATATGGCCGCACGGACACTTTTGTACACGCATCTTTAGAATAGCATTGTTCCTAAGAGCCAAAAGGTGGGAACACCCCAAATGTCTTTTAACTGATGAACGGATACACAAAACGAGGTCTACTCATACCACGGAATGTTGTGCAGCCCTAATGAAGGAACCAAGTACTGAACCTTGAAAACATCATGGTAAGTGAAAGAGGCCAGTCACGAGAGACCATGTACTACATGATTCCATTTATACACAAGTCCAGAACAGGGAAACCTATAGACACAGAGAGTCATTTCATGGTTGCTTAGGGCTGGGGAGGTGGGGGGTGGGAGTGGTGGAACAGACTGGTGATAGCTACAGACGTTCCTTGGCTTATAGAAGCATCACCCCCATCCCTGCCTTCATCCTTGCATGGTGTTCCCCACCTGTGCGTGTCTGTCTCCAAACTTCCCCTTTTTATAAGGAGACAGTCACATGGGATCAGGGGCCCGCCCTGCCCCAGTGTGACCTCATCTTACCTAGTTACATCTGCAAAGACCCTCTTTCCAAATTGGCCACATTTTGAGGTGCTGAGGGTTAGGACACCAGCATATCTTTTGGGGGAAACACAATTCAACCCACAACAGAGTGCCCTTAGAAAGCTTTTCTTCCTTCTGCTCCTCTGTCCCTCTCTCACCCAGTAAGAGAACTGTTACCACCCAGTTCTAAGTGCATAAGCCTCTCCAAAGAGTGCCATCGGCTTGTCTAAAATGTTAAAAGCAGCACTTGTGGACATCCTGAGATCAAGCTGTCCTGACTCCAGCAGTGGAAGCTAAAATAAATTTAATTCCAGATCCTTCAGTCCACAAAAAGGGCAGCCACCATACCTCATAATTAGGTGGCACTTTCTGACCAGGGGCTGGCGCCCAGCCAGGAGTAGGCGCTGCAGACACCTCGCGTCTGGGTGTATGTTTAAATTGTGACCACTCATTGGTACGGGAAGGCTGCCATGCAGGCAGACACCCAGCAAGCAAGCAAGTGCATTTGAAATGAATCAGCAGAGAGATGTTTCTCCCCATCGGGCTGTGTGAAGTTTTTGGGGTTCGTGGGAATGGAAATATAAACAAAGAGGGGGCTGCCACTCTGGGCTAGAGCATGGAGCCCTGACCCCAGCTGCTCCGAGGGAGACGCACTGCCCCATTTTACAGATGAGGGGCCATGGCCAGTGTCACAGAGCGCCTAAGTGGCCGAGTGGCGTCCCACAGCCGGTCTGTACACGCTGGAGCTGGCGCTCCTCCCGGATGTGGAAAGTGCTGGCAGCGAGGCCTTGGCTCCTGCCTGCAGCACCCAGAGGGTCCCACCTCGGAGCCCGCGTCCCGAGCCCAGAGCCCAGAGCCCAGCCTGTGCTTTATGTGGTCTGGGTCAGGATGCAGGTGGGCGCTGTGTCCAAAATTCCTGGTAACACCGATGGGCAGCGGGGTGGAGGGCCACCCCTGGGGACGAGGGCGGGGCTGAGAAGGCTGGGAGCGCCCATCCAGAGGTGGGGCGTCTGTCTGTCCCACACAGGGCGGGACCTCCTGAGATGGGCCTCTGCGGGCAAAACCAAGGGCATTACTCTAGGACCCACGCCCGCGGAGCTGCCTGCGGACACGGCTAGTCCGGAGACATGCTGTCTAACACCCCAGGCCCCACCCTTTTGCTTTTGCGCCAGTGACCTCTGGTGAAAATGAACATCAATGACAGCTGCCCGGGCCACTAGCTCCTTCCTCAGTCAGGTTCTTTGGACTCTTCCCACACCATGATTTTTCTCTCCCTGTGTGTGTGCACCCTCCCCTGCACTTCGCTGCCCACCCCAGCGCTAGTAAGAGACCGTGACCTGACCGCAGGCTGACAGGCTCAGCGGCAGGCTCTGGTCAGGGACGGTTATGACCCTGAGAGCCGCCTTCAGTGCACAGACAGGTGGCACCCATGGCATCTTCCGTGACCCCCTAAGGGTGCACAAGACCTCGCCTGGGAACCCATCGGGGCGTCTCCAGGGAGGCATCCAATTTTCTGCTGGTGGGTCTGGTGACAAGGTCCCTTAGGACCCGGGGAGACTCAGAAAGGTCTTGGGTCCTCCCTGGAGGCGCAGCTCAGCCAGTTTGCTAAGGCGCCCCAAAGCAGGGGCACCGACCACAGCCAGAGTCCATTTGTTCCAAGTCCACTTGAATCTCCTCTGCTTTGAGCCCAGCCCTGCCCTGGGCATCCCCCCAGGGCCGTGTCTTCATCTCACTGCAGGAACTCCGGTAAGAAAGACATACTGCACAGCTGGGCTGCGCACAAATGCCTCTGTGTTAGGACAACAGCCCTCCACCCTGACCAATGACAAGCGAGGGCAAATCCCTTAGATTTAGGGTGAGCGGCTAACTGCTCTTTTTTAATAAAGCAAAAAGTTAACCTTCTTCAAACAATTATCACAAATATTTTGGAATGGTCTTCGATTCCATGTTGTGGCCAATTCAGGGGTGATGGGGAGGGAAAGGGGGAAAGTGGGCAGGAAAATATAATCACGCAAGAAAAAAGCAGAGAAAAACTGGCAGCTCATCGGTTGACAGTGGCCGACGGAACCCAGACAATGCTCCCGACATCCATGGGTCACCTGCACCCCAAGTTTCCCCCAAAGCATTTATAGGGCCTCACAAGAGAAGCAGAGAAATGGTCAATAGTAATATAGAAGTACTCCATATGGAATTAACATGTGTAGAAATAGTTAAAATAAATATTGTTTTAAAGACTAGAAGCCGTGCTGGAAAAGGGGCGATCATAACGCTTGGGGAGGTGGGAGGGAGTGGAGCAGGGAAGTCAGGAACCCCCTAGCCAGCGAGCTTTCAAACACCTTAGCGCCCTTCTCATTTCTGTTGAAGGTGCTAATGGACAATTAATCACTATTCCCAGCTAACTTCCCCTTGTCCTGCCTTCAGAGGGTCCCCCTGCATGGTCCTGAGAGATACTCACAGAGCACGCTAGTATGCAAATGAGGACGGGGTGGCAGCCAAGGCTGGGGCTCTGGGAATGCCTACGGACCAAGGGAGGGTACCACGAGGAGAAGAAAATACAATAACTTGAATTTCTTCTTTTCTCCCCTCTCCCTCCAGGCGGTTCCTCTATTTCTAGAAGCAACAATGGTGGTGACACGAGACTGGGGCTCAGAAGAGGAAGGCTAGAGGCCAACTCCCATCCCTGTGGCATCCTGGGCCGGGGTCAGCGGGGCCACAACCTTGCACAACCCCACGGGCACCGTTTCCTAGACTGCGAAGAGCCTGGTGTCCCCTGGACTTGGGCACCACAGAGCTTTTGCCAGGTTCGGCCCCCTGGCCTCTGTCGGTGCCCTCAGCCCCCTCTGCTCTGGCAGCCTGAGGAGGCTCTCACCCTGGTCTCGGGCACACTGTTGTCCTGGACGCATCCCAGTGGACTTAATTGGACACAAGGTCACCAAGCAAAAGAGCAGGTCCTTCTGGTGCCAAGCGTGTAGACTTGCAGCCGCCAGATGCATTAACCAGGTCATTTCCTAATCTTCTCGGAGTGGGACACGTTGTGCTTAAATGTCCTCCCCCCCCCACACACACACACACCTCCCAGTAACCACTGGACCAAAGTCTACCTAGAAAAACATTTTTTAAAGAATAAAACATGTAGCGACTTTTTTTTTCAGGCCTGAGCCAATTACAGGGACTGACCAGAAAAAAAAACAAAAATAAAAAGAAAGAAGACATCGAATGACACTTGATTGACAGGCAGTGTGGCTTGACGAAGTCACCAGATTGGAATTCTCAGGCAGGTCTGCGGCTAAAGGTGCCGTGTGCACAAGCCCCCTGCACCCCCCAGCTCTTCGGGCCTCAGTTTCCCCAACTAGAAAATGACGACAGTTCACACATCTGCTTCTGCTCACTTCTCATTGCGCAAACTCGTACTCCTTGCTTATTATGTGTAACAGCAGCAGTGCTTGCAATTCCAAAAGCTTTGGACACCCCTTACTCACGTCTTATAGTTAACCCTGCTTTGTGGTTGACCAAATGCCTCACCTACATGATTTATCCCTTCAACACGGGAACCCGGGGGTCAAAGACTCTCTGCCTCAAACCTGGCGACCCTTGGAGAGAGAAGGCGATGAATGTGACCTGCAGTTCTGCCGGAGCTCTGTCCAGGACAGAGGGTGCTGATCCCCAAGCTGTCACACCCACAATGTCACTGAACATGGGTGTGACTGGACATCCAGGGAGATTCCCCACAAGGGCCTCCTTCTCCAGTGGCCCAAGAAGCCACAGCAGAGGAGGCTGTGTGGGTGTTCTCTGGAACTCTGGGCCTGAGGGTTCCTGGAAAACTTTGGGGTCAGGGTAGCAGCTCAAGGGGGAGACTTGGCTTCCCCTAAACAGTAGAAGTGAGGCACCTTCCCTCTCTGAGCTTCAAGTCCTCATCTAGCGTGACTATTTGGTTAAAGAACGTAAAGTGCCGAATAAATGCAAACTCGTGTGTGATTTAGAGATTTCAGGTCACAGCCATGAGGATGGCCTCTAACCCCGTAGGGGAGACTGAGTGCAGGGTGTGTGGGGTGATGCCATGTGGCGGAGAGTGCCGGGTGGGTGGGGAAGGAACGGAGATGAACTCCAGCCTCCACGCACTATTAGAAAACGCTTCAAGCTCACTTACAGCACTCCACATGCAACTGCGGTCTTAAGTGAGTCCTTGATCCTCAGAATTCAGGTGGAAGCATGTCTTCGGGACACAGAGCAGGTAAACTATGGGGTTCCCTTCGAGCTCCAGTGCTCGAGAGGGCTGCTGAACTGGCCCCATCTCGATTTACAAGTCTGGGTGCCTCTGTGTAGGTTTACGAGCCAATACACCAGGCATTAAAAAACTTCCATACAGATGTGCAAACACTTCCATCTCCATGCAAACGCACAGCGGCACATGCCTTCACACCTGCACAGGCTTGTGTGCACGCCCTGGGGGGCCTGCAAGTTTTGAGGCAAACCACACACAGATGTGCAGCACACACAGGGGGAACTGATGGACCACACGTCTGGAACCTGGAATAAGTCATCTGGTTGGCACATAAACACAAACGGAAGCCAGCACCAGGGCTGTTTACGTTTTTGTAAGTTCGGAGCTTTTACACGGCCGATACCTCGGTCCAGTCCTCTGGTTTCGCAAAGGAGCTGCTGGGCTCGGCGTTCCTCGGGACTATGACATTGAAAAGGCTGAGCTGTCACGTGGCTGTGGCTGTTGCTATGTTTTTCCAATGTGTTGCCCTGTTGTTGTTTTCCCAAAAGTTTAATAAATGATGTTGCCAGAAAAAATTAATGCTTTCTGGAGCAAAGTTGAAGTGTTATCTTGCTGGTGTGCTTCCAAAGAGCATGAGTGGGTTTCTCTTCTTCTTCCAGGACTGGGGATCACGCAGGCTCTCCTCTATCCATACTGGGGCGGGGCCCCCCAAGGAAGCTGAGGCTGGAACATGAGACTGCTTATGGCCAAAGTCACAAAACAAATTCACTGTGAGTCAGACGGCTCAAGGTCAGGAAGGCTTGGCCCCATTCAAACATCTGCACCCAGGCCAACTCTCTCTTGGTAAGAGATGGCGAGTCACGCTCTGCATCTCTCCCATCGGCTGATGAGTCATGACTGAAGGTGCCAAAGCCCTCACGGCTGGGCCAGGGGCCCTGAGGAGAGGACAGGAGACCCAGGCCCCAGGAGGCTCACAGGGGCCACCGAGAGCAGACAGTGGACAGTGGAGGGGCAGCCCTCAGCCACACGAGCTCTCTTCTGTGCCTTGGCCCCACGTCTGGCTATAGACACAACCTCTGGAAAGACTTTAAATTGGAATTCAGATTGCAAGGCCTCATCCTGGACCTCTTGACTCTTGGTCAGGACTTTTGGGCGGCGGGGGGGGGAGTGCAGGGAGAGGGACGTCAGGGAAGACTCCAGCACAGAAATCATTTATTCCATTTCCCCACGTCTTTTCCAAGGTTTTGGGAAGCGCTGGTCTTACACTCCGTCGGATGGAGAAGAGAAGGGGCGTGATGGGGCTGTGGGACAAGGGCGTATCTGGGAGTGAAGGCGGCACCTCAGAAACACTGCTCTGGCTGGCGGGGACCCTGGGCCTCGGCTCATTGTTCCGTCATCTGGGGAGACCGGATGAGGTGATCTGGCCCTAACACCTGTCCAGCACTCAGCGCCTAGGGGCCCATGAGTCAGCCAGCGGAAGTCAGAGACAGACTGTGATTTAAAGGAGGGACAGGACCGACCAGGCAGAGAGGGGACCAGATGGAGAATAAGACGGCCTTCCCACCGAGGAGAGGCTCCCAGAGCAAGGGGCTTTCCCTTCATTAGCGGATCACACAGTTATTTAGAGTGGGCCATATACCCCTCACCGGTTTTTAAAAAAATGAAACAGGGTAGAATAGAAAAGACCGCAGTGCCTGGTACAAAGTACACACTATGTAAATATAAGCCATTATTATTGTGGTTGCTGTTATTTCTATTGTAGGTCATGGTCCAAAGTTCGAAACATACTTGCTTTTTTTTTTTTTTCTTTCTTGGTGTCGATTGTCTCTATTTCTGCAGCAGAAAGTGAACTCCATGCGTTGGGGATTTCTGACCGTTTGGTTAACTGATAGCTGCAGCCTCGAAATCCGTGCCTGGCACAGGTAGATACTCAATATCTGTCTTTGGACAAATGCATTGGTCTCATTTCATGAAATTTTTGGTTCAAATATGCCTATCTTTTCCCTCTTGGGCCAGACGGGCTAGGTCTGAGGCCTGGCAGGTGAACTCTGTGCTTGTGAGGTACGTGACCTTGGGTGAGTCATCTGAGCTCCCCTGTGGCACAGGGTGACACAGTACCGAGGTGTGCTGAAAAGGAAAGCCCTTGGGCCAGCGGCTGGCATCCGGGCAGCACGACTGTGAACAAACTGCCATCTCTTGCGTGGGAGCTGAGAGAGACGTCTGCGCCCTCCCCACGCGTCCCGGCTGTAACTGTATCTTACCCCACAACTCTGCTTCCTGGAGGCATCCCGTGCCTTGCCCCTCCACACCCCTGATCCTGGCAGGGGTGCCATGGGCCTCTCCTCCTCCATAACCTTCTGTTCTTTTTACATGCGGTACCTGCCGTGACCAGACACTCATTCCTTTCCTTCTCAGGTGAATATTACGGAGAAAGTGGGTTCTGGGCCAACGAGCCGATCAGAACCAAGAGCTGCAGGAGAAGTCCAATGCCTCTGCGTCTCCTAACCCCGTGGCTCTCGGGCGCGGTTCCTGGACCGGCAGCATCAGCATCAACCCGGGAGCTTGTTAGAAAAGCAGGCTCTCAGACCCACGGAGACCAGACGGACCAGCACGTGGGGTGGGGCCCCACCGTCCAGGTGATGCTCAAGTTTGAGGAGCCCTGCCCTCACTCGTGAGGGAGGGCAAGGCTGATGGGCCCACTTGGCAGCTGCACCGCGGAAGAGACAGGCTCTGGGAGAGCCCGGAAAGCTCAGTGACTAAGGTTTCCCGGGGAGAGAGAGACCAAAATAAATAAGTTAAGGTAGCGAGGGACATTTTTAGACTTCTGCCCGCCTCCCCGCCCTTCCTTACAGAGGAAAGAGGAGACCAAGTTACTAGACATCGTGATGGGGAGGCCACGGTGGAGCATGAATTTGCGAAAACACTGTGGTGGGGAAAGGACCCACCTAAGAAGTCAGAGTGCTTCCAAAACCCCAATGGCAGGACCCCAAGCTCCTCTGCTCCTTGGGGGTCTGCTGCTCAGGGCCCCTTTTCCTTCATTCTGGGGCTGGATTCTCCCAAGAGCCATCTACAAGGCCACTGGAGCAAAGAAGGCAGCTGTCATCCCAGCAGAGGGCCAGCCGCGGTCTCAGGAGAGAAGCCCGTCCCCTGAGGTCACAGGGGATGTCAGGGGACTCCCTGGTGGACACAGCTTAGCCAATGTTACGTATTTGTTTTTACAGTTGATGGTGAGCCACCTTGGTTTCCCATTTCTGCTAGTTAGGATGTTTCTTTTAAGAATAGATGTAGGTTAAAAAGCAGTTCTTAGGATTAAAATTGTGCAGGTGGGAGTGACGCAATTTGGGACTGCCCAACCTGTCCCACAATGCTGCTGCTTTTTCCCTGGGGGGCAAGGAACTTAGGACACAAGAGGGAGATGACATGTCAGCCCACGTATGGATACACATGTGCATATATGTATATGTATGTGCGTGTGTATGCCCATACATGTGTGGAACCTACTCTTACAATCCTCATGAATCCTCTTATAATCACCTCAGAATTTGATAAACAGCACATTCTACCACATTGTAGACATTCACACTTTTCCATAGTTTGGTCCTAGGATGTTCCCATGACTGTCCTGTGAGGCGGGTCATAGATGAGGAGCTCACAGTTGGAAACAGGGCCCAGTTGTTTTGCAAGGGGATTTGTGTTTTAATGACGCAGCTATGAGTCCCCACCTGCTTACTACATCGTTCTCAGCAAAATCACCGCGTGGGCGTGGGGGTGGAAGTTTGGAGAGAGGGTTGCTGGGTGCAAAGCCTGTGCCTGTGAGGGAAGAAAGCGTCTTGAAATGGTTATGGAATCTCCCATTGAAACCACCAGGGCCTTGCAAGAAGACAGTGGCCCTGAGCTGGGGTCCCTGGACATCCGGTGTCACGCTGGGCACACAGCAGCATCCCACACACACCAGACACCAGCTTTGCTGGAACTGGCAGAAATATCCCTCCTTGGCAAAGCCTCCAAAGGGCAGCCCTGAGTGAGCGGCTGCTAACGTCCCCCCGGCCAAGGGTTAGGTGTCATTAACTGGCTGAGGCGAGGGCGCCTGTGGGGTGAAGATGTAAATTAGGCAAGTCCATCGTTAGGTGACTTTCCCTCCCATTACACACTCTGTTCCTGTTTTCAAGCCACATCCCCATGGGACAGTGGCCGCTCAGCGCTTCCCCCAGATTCTCAGTCTAGGGACTGTCCTTCCCACCTCCATCCCTGTCCTGGGGTCTCACTCATTCTCTGAAGACGCAGGTCCATTTTTCTTCCAAAGGACAGAGGGCTAATCTGGACAATGAGCTAATGGCCAAGTGCCTGCAAGGCCTGGGCTGGCCCCTCGCGGCTCCCAGAGAGCATGTGCTCCGGCCCGGGCACAGGGGGTCTTTTTAAATGCCTCTTTCTTCTAGACATGATGCTTTCTTCCTCTGGGGTTCCAGGTCAAGAGAAAAGGAGACGCACCCCTCTGACGCTGGCATCAGGAAGGGACTCACACAGCCTCTCGAAGTGGAGCCGACAGCATCTCTTCCCAGCTCTACTGAGTGACATCAGGTGACATCGGTCCCAGGAGTATTTACACCACAGCAAACACCACCAACCATGGATGCGTTTCTATCTAGAGCCAGTTATTAACCCGTCACCAGCAGCCCTCTGCCTGCTTGCAGCCCAGCGGTCTTTAGACCACACCAAGTGGGGTTCACCCTACACCCCAATCTGGGCTGCAGAGCCAAACTGCCAAGGCAAGGCTGAAAAACGCAGCTTTTGTGCACTGACCGACCAGAGGAAACCTTGGACAAACACACCTTACATCTTCTGATCTATCTTGAAACGAGAACACAGCATTAGGAAAATAAGTAACTGGAAAGAGTCAGTTCCAATTCAGTTTGCACATCAACTCGTTGGGACAGCACAGGATCTTCACATCCTGTGGCAGGTGAGGGAGGAAGGGAGTGGGGCTGGCCGAGCACAGAGCTGGCCCACACCTCCTGCTCCCAGGAGCCTCTTCCCGGTGGCATCTGCGGGAGCTCTGAATACAAATCAATTATTGTTTAGGAAGTTGTTTGTGAGCCGTGGTGGAAACGAGGGCTATAACTGTGTGGAGGGAGGGGGCATGCACGAGCACACCCCCGTCGCCCTGGCCTGCTCTCAGGCCCAGAGACACAAGCTGCTCAGGAAAAGGATTTCCTGATGGAGCGTCTTTGGAGAAAGTTTTTGGCTGGCGGGAGCTCTCTCCCACACCGGGCGCTCAGACGGTGCTGGCAGCCGCGTTTCCTTGAGCTGGGCCCCTCCCATCTGCGAGAGTCCTGGGGAGCTCAGATGCCGGAAGACTGGTGGGGAAGTTCACAGCTACACGTCTCCATGCCTCAGGGGGACAGTTTCGCCCTGTCTCTATTTGTTTCCATCTAGAGGGGCAGGAGGGCGAAGGAAGAAGGGCAGGAAAAAAAAAAAATCTGTTGTATTTGCTTCCCAGATGCCGTCCCAGAATACTACAACCCGGGCAGTTGCAAACAACAGAAACCTCTTCTCTCCCAGTTCTAGAGGCTAAAAGTCCCAAATCAAGGCAGCAGCAGACTGCCGCTGAAGCCTTTTCCAGCTGCTGGTAGGTGCAGGCAACCCTTGGCTTGTGGCTGCCTTCTTTCTGTCTCTGCCTCCACCCTCACAGCCTTCTCCTCTCTGTGTGTCTGCGTCTCTCCTCTTCTTCTAAGGACACCGTCATATTGGACCAGGGGCCTGCCCTGCTCCAGTGTCACCTCATCTTAACCAATTCCATCTGCAGTGACCTTATTTCCAAATGAGGCCACATTTACAGGTACTGGGGGTTAGGACTTGGACGTATTTTGGGGGACACGATTCAGTCCTCACCCCTACTATTGTTGAGTGGGTTCCAGTCTGGGGAATCCAGCAGGTAGAGCGGCTGTCACACAGAGGGACACTCCTGGGCTGCAGGGTCCCCAGCACCAGGCTCTGGAGGGCAGTGGGCAGGCCCTGGGCAGCAGTGAGGCTGAGAAACGCATCAGCACAGGCCGAGGGGGCCTGGATGCTGGCAGCCCAATGACCACAGAATGAGGTGGGCGGGGCAGAGGGTGGGGGGAGGCAGCACTTCCAACCGTGACCCTGGGACAGTGGGTGTAAACCAGGCACGTCCAGGACAAGCCAGGTCCCCCCCCGGCCAAGGGAGTTCCTTGTTTAATTGAAAGGGCCCCTCAGGAAGTTTCCCCTGGAAGAAGGGATCAAATTTGCCTGTTTATTAAAACTGCAAAGTAACTGGCGAACACAAAATTATTTCATTTTAGAACGGCAGAAATGCACCGTAGGCGAAGAGGTCACTTGTTCTGTGCTCGGACTCAGAATAACCGAAATGGTGGGAGATGCTCAGAGACACGGTCGGCCTCGCTGGGTGGGCACAGCAGCCGGAGCTCGCCGTCAGCCGAGGTGTGCTGAGCCTGGACTTGAACGCTGGGTGGTCACGTTCCAAGACCCTTAAATATTCTGAGCTCCTTCACACCCATGACCCTCCACTGTCCTGTGCCCAGGAAACATGCCCCCTTTGCCGTGGCACCGTGCACCTCTCTGAGTTATCTGCTAGCAGGGCGCAGAGGCACGATCACTTAGAGCCCATGAGTTTCGCTCAGTGTCTACGTGGGTGCCCAGGAGAAAAGGGAGATGCATGAGGTCTGCTCACAGCTGCTGACAGTCTGACTGGAAGTTGAGTGTGACGGCAATGGATCAGAAGTCTCGGTGAGCTGCCACAATGTGACGTCAGGCTAGTTTCTCAGCCTCCAAGGCCATGACCACCTGCTTCCATCCCGAGAAGTGAGGGGGGCACCAGATCAACTCCACAACCCTCCAGCAATGACAGCCAGGCACTCTGTTAAATGCTTTTTCTTCTCAGAGAAACAAGCTGGTGACTTACACCCTTCCTCCGAAGCCAACTGTCGTCTGACAGATTTTTAATGGCCTTGTAGGGGAACGATCGAAAAATGCACACGACGCAGAGAAACTTAGCAGATGCCGGCGTTCAGCTTGGTTATGACAATAAATTGGTGCCTCTCCCAGCGAAAGGCCAAACCCACAACTTTCCGGAGCCGGAGTGAGTTTTCCTGCTGTCGTAACGCCCGTGGGCATTTTGCTAAAAACAAGTTCTCCCCGTTTGAGAGTCTGGGGCCTCTGGCCAACAAGTCACTTCTGCTTTTGACAAGCGGCTTCCCCTTTTCTGGCACCCCTTCCCTGCCGTGGCCTCTGCCAATGGCAGCTGCTCCCACCACCTCGATCCTGGGCTCGGAGTCGGGAATCACAGCAGCTCGGCTGTGGGCAAGCTGTTTTTTCTACTGTTGTTCTGTTTCTCCCCAGAGCCTGCTACAAATGGAAATTTCCATATTCCCCTGTTCAGCAGAAACTACGGCTTTTGGTTTCAGCATCACTGTCCAACCATTAACCATTAACCCCTGACACTCTGTGGGGCCCTCAGAGACGTACGTAGCCTGTGGTACATTCCTAGGGTCATGGTCCTGGGGGGTCTCCGGTGTCGCGAGGACCAGAGTGTCTGCTTCTGGATGAAAAGGTTGGTTGGGGGGCTTCCTTTTCACGGCCCCCCCCATACCTCACATCCAGATGTCTGGCTCTGTATCGTTATCCTCTGTAAACTAAGTGCACCTTCAAGCCCTTTACTTCTGAGACACACACGCTCCTTGGAGCCCTCTGTGTCCCCAGGGGCTTAGACATGAAGGGAAAAGCTGTGGCTGTGCCCTGCCTCTGCCCAGGTGAGGGGCTCACCTTCACTCCCCTCACCTGGAGGGCATGGGCTTGGCAGACAGAGCCAGTGAGGCAGCTCAAAGGAGCCTTCCAGCGAGCCCCACGTGGGAGGTCAGGACTCGTCTGTCTCCTGCACTTACCCTCTCCCGTGTCTAAAAGAGTGTCTGCCTCAAAGCAAACTGTCAGGCAACATTGTTCGGTGATGAGCGGACAGACGCTTGGGAACACAAGCACCTGCACAAAGCCTGCAGCCTCTGAGGGCCGGGCAGGCTGAACTGAAGCTTGTAAAAGACACTGGTGGAGACCGGAGCCTCTGGGGGTTGGGGTGGGAGTGGCTCTCACGCATGCAAGCCCAGGAGAATAGGAGAGTCCTTCCCTGCTGCACTGCCCGTGCCCTGCCCCTGACATATTTTGAATGGCCTTGTAGGGCCCAGCCCTGCACCCACCAAGGGCACATGGGAAGCACCCCATCGCTAGTCATGGGATGCATTAGGGTCGTGAGGCTTGGGGGATAAGGAGCTGTGCCCATGAGTGCTGATTCCAACCCTAGAGCCTGGAGGCTCTCCCGGTAATGCCAGCACCTTAGAAGTGACCCCAGCCCCATAGAAATCCTGGGGAGCAGGTGGGGTGGGTATTGCATGCAGCAAATGCCAGAATCAGAGAGAAATAGCTCAGACCTTGAACCCCCTCCCAAAAAAGCCAGGGCTGGGCTCTTCCTCTTTTCCTTCTCAGAACCTCCCGTGGCTCCATTCAGCATCAATCAGCTGGGAAGAGGGACTCGCATCCCCCACACAGGCCTAGCTGCTCTGGGCAGGTTCCCCAGGAAGGCAGGGGCCACTGGGCCATCTGTTCCAGCTCTGAAGTAAATTTAATTTCACCCTGAAGGGGCGGGGGCAACTGTCCCCAAAAGCTCCAAGTGTCTCTGCACTCAGTCCCAGGTCACTTGTTTATGCATCCCTCGCAGATGCTACATTAGCCTGCTGAGGTAACAACCTTTTCTCTTCAATTTTTGAAAAGTAGGTGATGCTTGTGACAAGGTTGACAAGGGCTCTCGATGTGGGCCGTGCACCGTTCCCCGGGTCCTGCATCTTGACAAAAAGGAAGAAAAGGCCTTCGGGAGGCAGCAGGAGCCCAGAAAACGGAAGAGAAACACCCGGTTTCAGCAGGAGGGGAGAAACTCAGAATCACAGGGCTAGCATGAAAACAATTTGCAGTTTTGAAACTTGGCTGCTTAAAAATGGTTCTTAGGAACATTGTCTTTGTACGATAATTTCAATAATTTTCTATGGTGGATAGGTCGGGTATTAATTAGGTTACACTCCATAAGATTATCAGTTTTTTAGGTTAAGAAAATGGGGAAATAGCGGTGATTTCATATGGTTTAACCTAATATTATCAACTGCTTTTCACTGCTGAGGAAACAGGACACAGGTATGAGAAGGGGTAAGTCTGACTCAAACCAAGTCCTTCTCCCCCCGAGTCCAGGCTCTTCCCACTAAACCGTGATGCTTCCTGTCCCCAAACCACGACAGCACCCAGGCCTTCTCTCATGTCACAGATGCAGAAGGCCAGGCCCGGCGACCTGCCTGAGGATACTTGGGTAATTAGCCGCAAAGCCGAAGCCAAACTCCACGTGTTTTTACCGCAGTTCACTCCTCATTCCGTGACATCACCATGCTGTGCCCGACTTGGGTGACAAGGAAGAGCCCTCCTGTCGCCCCCAGCCACCATCATTTACTTCTCTAAAAATCGTGTTAAAAATGAACCTTCAAGGAGCTCGATTCAAGTTGCAAATTCCAGAAAATTGAACCCAGGACATTCTGTTTCCTAGTCTCTATCTATATGTCTACATCTACATGTCTCTCTCTCTATACACACACGCACACACACACATAACCCCCTAGTGCTCAGGAACCACGTGCTCCAAGGAGGGGGATAATTGTGGGTGGCGTGGTCACTGAACTCCATCACGGCCCCAGAGCGCAGCCCCCCTCAGCACCCGTGCATGTCCCCCGGCACATCGTGGGCACCTGGGCACAGATTCGGACCCTCCAGGAGGAAGGACTGTGAGATAACTGTGCAGCCCCAGCCCTGGAGGGTCAAGCAGGAGGGACCGGGCCGCTCTCCCTGGGCACGAAGAACCACTGTGTGACGCTTTAGCCTGCGAACTTCACGAGGACTGAAGGACCTTCCAGAAAGAGGCCCGCAGCGGCTAAGGGACCCCGCCTCACTCGTACCGCCAAGCTGGGACTACACTCAGCTCTACTGGCTCCCAGGGCCCAGACCACATTCCCCTGCACTCGATGCACGAGTACTCCCAAGACTCAGGGTCCCTGTCCTCTGGGCCACCTCCTGTGACTCCCAAACCACCGCCTTGAGCACGAGACAAGAGCACAGGGGCCCACAGAGCCAGGGGACGTGCAGGGGCACACTACAAGGGGGGACAGGGTCCCAGTAGGGACAGTCTGTCTGCCCGGCTCTTAATGGCTGCAGGACCTTGCTTCTCCCAGGCTAAGGCTGGGCGCGAGGGTCCCAGCCACCCCAATATCCACACAACACACCGCCACACCCCACCATCCACACCCCACTGCCCACACCCCACTGTCCTCACCCCACCGTCTATACCCCTCTGTCCACACCCCCTGCCCACACACCACACCGTGGGCAGTGGGCTGAGCACGCTAAGGAGACAGCCGGAAGATCAGGTGCATGTGAGATGCACCATCAGGGAAGGGGGCAGGAGAAAAGGAAGAAAAAGGGAGGGCAGAAACAAAAAGGACCGGGAACAGGGCCCAGCTCCATGCCCTAGCTGACATGCAGACCAAGGAGGTCTGTTTGCTGAAATGGAACATTATCGAGTCCCAACCACACTTATTTACACCCTGTTCTTCATCACCAAAAGGATGCTGCAATGCACTAAGATAAAGCACATTACAGGCAGGAGAAACAGCCGCCACGGAAAAACCAACAGGGCGGGTCCGGCACGAGGCTGCGCCAATGCTGCGAGTCCCACACCCTTGCGCGCGCGCGCACACACACACACACACACACACGGCCACACATCTTGCTCTTGGGGCTCCTCCAACATGGTAGCCAACAAATGAAGACGATGACACCTTTTAATAATTATACCTCCTTCGACTTTGCTATGTGCCAGGCACGTGATGGGATGCCACTTAACGCTCATACCAGCCCTCAGGTAGGTATTCTCTTTGCAGGTTTTACGAATGAAGCAACTTAGGTTCACTGACGCCTAGGAGCTCATCTAGTTAGAGACTCAGCAGGTGGGAAACCCATGTCCCCAAAGCCCGAGCTCGTTGTCATGATCTTTACAGGGCCGTAATCTGAGGGAGGGGCCTTGGGAGCACACATGGGTGACAGGCCACATCCACCCCACAATGTTCACAGCTGGGCAGCCGTGCGTACCTCCCACATCAGCCCATTAGGACTCAGATGGGGGGAGGGGAGGAGAAGAAATCCTGCAGGGCAAACAGCGTGGAATTTGGAGACAACATGCCTGTTTCAAACAGTGGCCTCGCCCCTCCCCAACTGTGTCCCTTGAGCAGGTCTTTCAGTCCACCTGAGCCTCAGTTCCCCCAACTGTAAGAATGGGGCAACAATACAAAGCAGGCCACGTGGATGGAGAGTTAAAATGACCAAATAGGCTGTAAAAGAGGCTGTCCTGTTGCCAAGTGCCTGACACAGTGCCCAGTAAACGTACATTTCACGATTTCATTCAAAGGTGACCTAATGGTCCTAGCAACAAGCAGGGTGCCGTGAGCAGCGGGGCCAACGTCCCCTCCCCACAGGAACTCGCTCTGCCGGTGCCTCTTGGCTGGTGTGGCAACCACAGGGAAGAGAACTGGGTCAGAAGGCAGGTTTTTCAAGCTTGGTGAAATCTAGCTGGAAAGAGACAAAACAAAGGATGAGAAGAGATACAAGGCAGGGAGGCCGAAGGGACAGGAAGACGGATGACAAGAGAAACTGCTGGTTTGCAGCCAGGTGTCGTAAGTGTCAGCCTATTTCTTTCAGCTTTTATGCAAGGTGCTGCTCTTTTAGGGATTCAAAGACGCGAACCAGGACCATTTTTGGAAAGCAACATTAGAAAAACACCCTAAGACCCACCAATTCTCAGTTAGCCGAGGACCGGTCATCGCGATAAAATAATGTTTGCTGGGGATGAAGACTGGTTAGAAGTGGGGTGTGAGGTGAGTCGGGGCCTGGCCTGGGCAGAGAGGGCAGGGGCAGTAAAGCATCATGCATAAGACGATGCAAGGACTCAGAGGAGGAAAAAGTCGTGTCTTTGCGCTGGGTGACACTCAGAACCCTTCTTTTGCCGGCTGCAGACCACCGAGGCACACGGAGCTTGGGGTCTGGGGCTCTGCCCGCTCCCCGGCAGCTGTGCCCATCAGCAGCTAGAGGTCCAAAAAAAAGACTTCAAAGGATTCTATTCTCAAGAATCTACTACGAGTGACAGCGAGGGCCGTGTCTCTCCCCTGGGTGTATGGATGCTTCCCGCCCCCTCTGGTTCAAAGGTGGCGAGGCCAAGGAGCTGGCATCTGGCCTTGGGCCAATTAGCCCCTTTGTGCTCTGCACTTTATGTCAGTCTAGGTGCCACACTGGTTTCCTCAGATTATCACGCCATCTAAAATAGCTCCTGCCATAGTTGTGACGCGCTTACTAGTCAGTTAGCCTGAGTGAAAAGCCCAAATAACTTTCCCAGGTAAGAAATGAAGGACAAAAACAAAAATCATATTCCTAAAAATTGACCTCTGATTGACCCAATGGCTTGTCTGAAAGTTTTCTCTTTGCCATATTTGGCTCCCGTAAGATTCGCAAATAATTGATTCACTCAGTTTTTTTCAGAGTGAGTTCGCAGAGGTAACAAAGCACTTGGATTCTCAAAGACTCCACGGTCTTTTCTTTCCCACTATGTTGTCTGGCTTCTGCTTTGGTCACCATGGTCATCCACATCAGTTAGGGTTGGCCATGTGGGAAGTGGTTTCCCCAGGGCTGGGACACAAGAAGGTGTAGATGCACCCCATCCTCAAAGCAGCGTACAATCTAAGTAAGGAGAAAAAAGTCCGGTTTCCTTGCCCCAATCTGGGATAACTCTGTAGGGCCGTCCCAGTTCCAGAATGTTCCAGGGGGGTAGCCGAGGCCAACACCTTCCTCCAGCCAATCTGGCTTTCTTTCCTCCCCACCCCCCAAATCCTGCCATTTAAGGACCAAAATTTCAGGCATAGAATTGTTGGCTAAGAATCATTTTTTAGATAAAGGTCACAAAGTCATTTGATCATTACACAAGGAATACAACCAAATAGGTGCATTTGACTTGAGTCGTATTTTATTATAAATTCTAGGCCTGTCTGCCTGGAGCCTGATGTTGCCACATCTAGAGGAGGAGGAAGATGGATGGAGAACAGACAGGCAGTGCTACAGCCTGGAACCCGGGGCTGCACCAAAAGGGCTCGCTGCTCGCTCGCCGCTGCCCACAGCTCTTGCTTTTGAGCCAGCGAGAAACAGAACGGCTTGGGAATCGTTTTATGACCTGACCCGAGGAACAGATATCAGACAGCCATGGCGGCCGGGCAGATGGGGCTGCGGCTCCCCAGAAACCTTCCCTCACCCGCAGACACTGATGCCGGCTGCCAGGAAGGGCTTCCCCTCTTCCCAACATTCCCCCAGGAGCAAACCCGAGTCTTCCTCCCTGCTTTGTCACTGGGCAATCACGTGACCTTAGCAAGTCACGTCACCTCTCGAGGCGGCCTCCTCGCTATGAAGTGGTCCAGGGCACAGCCTCCATCCTCTCTGGTCCCCAAGGGCCACCACACGCACAGCTGGGCCACTTCTACACCTGGCGGGGAAGCCACCTGGCTGAGTTCCTTCCTCAGATCAGTTTGGTGCCACTGCCCAGCATTCCCCTGTCTTTGAGCCGAGGCTCTTCTATTACCTGTGCCCCAAGGTCACTTCAGAAATCTCAAAATACACTTTACCAAGTAAAGAAGAGCAGGGAAGAGAAAGTAACCTCTCTGTGCTCCTGGCACTCGCCTCTCCCCAGGGGCCAAACAGCTCCTCTGATACTCACTGATCCTCGGTGATGAGACGGGAGGTTGGGTGACACTATCAAATGCCCAGCTTGGGAGGACCAGGGCCCACTGCTCCTCGGCGGACCTCACCCACAGCCCTTTGAAGCCCATCTATCCTTAGGAAATCACTGTTTCTATAGTCATGGGGCTGGAGCCAAATGGAGACCCCAGATTGCAAACTGTATACATATATATATACACATATATACACACACACACATATACATATACATGTGTCTAAAATGTATCACATAAAAAAATAACAAAAAAAACAAAAACAAAAACGAAAATAACAAACAGAAAAAAAATAAAATGTATCACATAATATATCAATTACATAATACAACTATATAATTAATAATTATATAATTACATAAAATATTAATTATATATTAATTATTAAATAACATTAATTATATATGAACCCATTGAGATCTTACTATATTAATTATCACATATATTTGAGTAATATGTTGATAAATTATATCAATATATTATGTATTGATATACAATTCTGTAGTAATATAATTAACATATTGAGTATTGCATATGATATTAATTATCATGTATTAGTTATTCTCTATAATGCACGTATTTCAGAAATCATAAGTGTTTGTTGGTTTAAGTCACCATGTTTGGGGTGCTTCCATAGCAGCAAAAGTGAACCGGTATGGAGTCATGTGCCCAGGGGCCCTCTGTAGATGCTAAGCCTTGTGAGGGCCAGCGCCATGCCCGTCTTGGTCACAGTCATACCCTCTGAGTCTTGTACGGTGCCTGACACACAACAGGCCTTCGGCAAATGTTCAATAACTCAGCGAGAAGCAGCCCTGCAGTTACTGACAGACGAGCCCACACAGGATTTCCCAATTCCTGGTTTACTGTTTATTCTAACATTTCAGTGATTAAAAAACAAACAAACAAACAAACAAAACCCCAAAAAACGAGAAAGAACTAGAGAATAAGACCTATGAAATTATAGAAGGTGGATTATTTATTTTTCAGACACGAAGGGTGAAGAGCCTTCAATGACCTTCACCTAAAAAGGCACCAAGTACAGAGTCTGGAGCCCTGGTCATCCCCAAGGGCAGTCCGCTGGACCGCAGCTTGCTGGCCCAGTATTTGATCTTCTGTGCGCCCGTCATGCCAGTGGTGTCTGCCCACCCAGCAGTCCTGCCTCCCACCCCCAGGCTGCCTGGACCAGCCCCGGAACATCAAAAGCCTGGAGTTGGGGCCGGGCAGAGCAGAGCCACCAAAAACCTGATTAAAACCTTCAAAACACAACAGAGCGTTTTCTGGGCAGGTTGGGCTGTAAATGGCTTCCACTTCTTTTTCTCTGTGGTGAGGATAACAAACTGATAAGACAGCCATACTATCTCACAGAGTTACCTGAGAGATGAAGAGAGATGGCTTCTACAAAAGTAGACACCTGGCACATAGCAAGTGCTCTATCAATATTAGCTAAATCTGATGACAACTGTGCCAGCCCAGATGGCATCTGATAATCAATAATATTGGCCAGTCAACGCCACTATAAACAAAATACCCATCAAGCAGTGTCTGAATTTCACGGAGGAAGAAAGCTCTCTGGGGTGCTTATTATGCAATAATATGCTGTAGACAAGAGTGGGCCCGGGGTGATGCCAGCTTCAAGCCCACCACCCAGTGGGTGTTTGCATGGCCGATGATGTGAGGTAGACTGTTTCCACGTTATCCTAATGGACAAAAGGCTGCCTGTAAGCTGCCTGACAGCCTTCGGGAAGCTAAGCAGGGAACTGAGCTGGGCTGCCCACTCCATGCCCCCACTTCTCCACCCCTGGGTCATGAGTGGGGCCCACAGGAGGCGCTCCAGACAAGCAGAGCAGGCCTGGGGCGTGGAGCTGCCACACCAGCCACCACACTCTCAGTTTTCTCACAGTCCCTCCCTCCCCAACACAGCCCACCACTCTAGGATTCCCAGCAGGGAGGGGCAGGGAGGGGTGGGGGTGGGGAAGGGTACAGGGAAAGACTGGATCGCGGGGAAATGCAGACATGCGCTGTGGGCCGTGGAAAGCATGCCGGGGTAGAATGCAGCTGGTAGTTTTTTGGCTGCCTCCCCAACGGTGCCTTGAAGGCAGCGACCCTGTTTTATGATGTCCCTCGGGCTGCCATAACACAGCACCAAGATCAGGGGGGCTTAAAACAACAGAAACATGCTCTCTCCCAGTTCTGGAGTCCAGGAGCGCCAAATCAAGGTATCAGAAGGGCCGTGACTTCCAGGGGAGGGTCCTTCTTGCCTCTGCCAGCTTCTGGTGGCCCCAGGCCTCCAATCTCTGCCTCCATGTCACATGGCCTTCCCTCTGTGTCTCTATGTCCAAATGTCCTCTTCTTAGAAGGACACCAGTCTTACTGGATTAGGGGCCCCGCCCAACCCCATTGTAACTGGGCAAATTCCATCTGCAAAGACCCTGTTTCCAAGTAAGGCACAGTCAGAGGTCCCAGAGTTAGGACTTCAGCATATCTTCTTGGGGACACCATTCAAGCCATAACCCTGTTCCTCTCTGCATCCTCAAACCTAGCACAGTGCCTGGGAAACAGACCTAAATGAGTAGTTTCCTAGGCTCAGTCCTAACCCCGCCTGAGCATAACACCGTCCCCAGCCATTCGGCTCTCCATTTCTTTACAAACTGAGAAGCTGGTGCCCCACTTTCCTGGCCCTGTTGCATCCTGCCTGCTTCTGCACACCCCCCCCACCCCCCCAGCACAAATGGAGGTCACGCCAGGCTGTGCATGAAGGGTGAGTCCCCGCTGTGCTCCCCACAGGCTGGCAGAGCTGCAGGGCTCCCCACCACGGGGCCCTGGCCTCTGCCTTGTGGAAAAAAGGCTGGACTCCTGGGGTTTCCAAGAGCAAATTGGTCTCTGTTGTACATTCATCAGCAACTTCGTGCCAGGTCAGAGTATATCAAAACACAGAGGCCCTGGCAGAAGCCCCAAGGCCTGAATGGTATCTGATTGGTCTGTGACAAGCCATGAGCTGGCAGAGAAGGGCTTCCTGTCAACAGGAAGGAAAGCATGGAGATCAAATTATTTTCGAAGAACGCAGAGGAAGAGATGAGTGAGATTTGGTTAACCACTCCAGTGCGGGGCTAAACCAGCCGCATATAAGGCGGCTTCCTCCACTGGAGCGGACGCGCGGCTGGTTCATCGGCACCCAGTGCCCCTGGTCTAGCTGCGTACACTGCAGCGGGGCCTCTCTGAGAATTCCCTGTGGCTAAGCTTCAGGGACACAGCCTGACTCCCAGGGGGCTCCCCGGCCCATCTTACAGCAAGGTCATGGTCCATTAACCAAACAAATTAAAGATCGTTTCAACTCAGCTGCTTACTTCATCGGCCTCTGTTCCACATGTTAGAAGACGCCGGCAACATTCTGACATTTGGTTCCCCATCATGGGGTTATCAAGATGGGTTGGCCCACCATCCTGCAAACGGTGGGAGGCACTGGTGTTTCATGGGTGTTCATACTTGCTGTTCTGGGTCACGGGGGTGCAGTGGATGGAAGTGAATGGGGGAAAAAGAGGGCCAGATTCTAACTCAGCTCTTTGGAGTGCCTGCAGCCTGCTCAGTGAGCGGAACAGCCCCCATAAAAGCGAAATGGTGCCCAGGAACGGAAGGTCACTGGCAGGGAGCCAAATAAATCAAAACGGGAAAACAGAGAAGTAAAAGGAAATAAGCAGTCAAGCAACAGTATCATTTAAGAGCACAGAGACTTGAGTGGTTTCAAGAGGATCTACGTGGATTTAGAAGTGATGTGAATGAGGTCTGGGCAGGTGAGAAGGCACTGGCAAAGAAAAACAATGCTTCCGAGTTCTTTCTTTAGTCAAGCTAGTATTTGGCACCATCCAAAGGGCAGCCCTGAGTGGAGACGAGCCATAGAATACAGCGTGCCTAGGTTCCCCTGGAGGAAGGTGGTTCAAAGAAAACGGGCAGGGGAAGAGGCCTGTAAAGCATCGGGAAGACCAGCAAGGCTGCGAGGTGTGGAAAGATGCAAGACTGCAAGATGCAAAGATGCAAGATGCAAGACTGAACCCTGAGTCCACTAAGCTGCTCGCTGCTGCTTCTGTCTGTTACCTTGCACCAGAGCTGTCCTTTTGGTGAAAGAAGAATCCAGGACATCAGCAGCTGTGTTTATCATGCAGCCTCCGTGCAGTGTGCAGAGCTGCTCCGTGCACATTCTGCAAGGTTCCGTCTTCAGGGTCAGGGACATCTAAAGCCCCTTTCTACCTGCCCATGCCTTCCACAGACCCAGCGCTGGGCTGTGCTTAACTAGCATTCAGCCAGCATACAACGCCCACGCTTCCGGAAGACCACTCCCTGGTCAGCGATATGCATACCCTGCGAGCCTGGGAGGGTTGTTCTGGCTTCCTTTACAAACCTGGGAGTCACAGGACAGTTCTGGGGGCTACCGTCACTGAGTAGCTTGTCTCCTGAAGGTTCTGATGTATTCTGGGCCCTACAAGAGCCTCTGCTCAGGGCAGCCAAGATGCACCAAGCTACTGAAGGGCTGATTCAAAAATCAGTCCAGGTTGGCCTAACAGGCTGGCCCACACTGGGCTGCCCGGGCGGAGGGCTGAGCTGGGAGTCTGTCTTTATCTATAAGCCAGAAATATCCTACCAACAGTCAGTGGCCAAGGATATCTCTTCTCACTGACAGCTGATAATGGATGCATGGATAGATAGATACACAGGTGGATGGATCGGAAGGAAGGAAGGAAGGAAGGAAGGAAGGAAGGAAGGAAGGAAGGAAGGAAGGAAGAAAGGAAGGAAGGAAGACTGACTCATAAAGGAAGAAGAAATGGATCAGTATTAACGCTGGGGAAGTTGAAAACCAATTGTTTTTAAACTCCTATAGATGTAAAAATCACCTGAAGAATGATCAGAAATGCAGAACTGTGGGTGCTACTCCTCAGTGGTTCTGATTCAGTAAGCCTGAGCTGAGACCTAGGATTTTATATTTTAAAGAAACACTGGTTGATTCTACTTAAGCGGGTCCAGGAGCCTCACTTAGAAAAATACTTCCCTAAACCCTAACCCAACAAATCTTGCTCAAGGTGAGACAAAATGACCAAGGTCAAGGCCAAGGTCAAAACTGACACTGCCTGCTGTGCCACATGGCAGCCGCCTTTCCATTCCCAGGGGCTTGTCCAGGTGTGATGGGCAGTGAGCAGTATGGTCACTCGGTCCTCCAGCCCTGAGGCCAGGGCAGCCCCCATTCCCACCCATGTCAGGGCCGCGCCCCCTCCTTTAGCACACGCCCGAGCTAGCACGTCTGGCTGGAGACAGGCTACCGGTCACGGGCCCATCACCAACAGGTAGGGCGCTAGGCTTCAAGCTGCTCAAGGCTTCCCTCTGGAAACACCACAGGCAAAAAGGCATTGCTTGCGACAGGCCCGCCCAAGCCGAGTCATGTCTCCACAACCTTCTATGACCAGCCAGCTGCTCTTGGCTCTATTTTTAGTTTGTCTCCAGGGACTGTGAAGGGTTTCTGGAGCACCTCTCCCAAGAGGCCCCAGGATATGTGCAGGAATATTTACTGTCAGCAGAAAATACTGGGCCCCTCACTCCTCAGTGTCTCCTGTGTGCGTGGGTCCTTTTCTCTGAAGCCCTCCCTTCCCTCTTGGCCACCTGCTCTGTCATTGGCTTGTAAACAGTTCCAAAGACCCATGATATGCCAGCCAATAGCCATCCATTAAAATATGTCTGAGATATCTGGATGTCAGCGTCAAGGGGGATGCCGCTTTTCCTCAGACCAAAAAGGAGAAAAGAACAGGCTAGTTCCCAGCAATAGCTTCTCTGGTAAAGTCCTGGCAGGACACCAAACACAGCCAGGCTGCTCACTTAGTTGCTAAAGCCATTCCCAGCGTCTCATTATTATTCCTGCTTTACTTTAGCACTGAAGGCTAAGAGCAGGGAGCTAAGGCAAGGTGCCAACTCACCAGGACTGGAAACACTGCACCCACCCACCTTGCTACGTTTAAAGGCCCAGCACAACCCCAAACGGAATTAGCTCTGAGTCTTCCCTCTTTCTTCTCTCTCTCTCTCTCACGTCTTCTTTTTCCCCTGACAAGATCCCAGAGGGTTTTCCCCCGAAAGGTGCTCCAAGCCCCCTAAGAAAGAGGCTGAAGTCAAGCCAGGCTACATCCTTCGTTAGGCCTAAGAGCCCTCCTTTCAATTGAATTCAACTACTAAATTACATTAGTTAGTAATCCCAGCATTACCCACTCTAGGTAATGCCCTAGGGTATCCCTTGAAGTAGATCCCGTGCATCAGACACAGAGGTAGGCTAGGTGGTAAAAGACCATCAGAGCCTGGGCTGGAGGTTTGCAGGGATGTCCCCCAACCCCCGAGGCCACGGTTCTGTTTATGCACCAGACATGGGCGTACAGACTGAAACCGATCATGTCCAAAAGGGATTCGATCCAATTCAGTGAAGAGACAAGCTGCTTGGACACTAGAGGCCCCCACAGGCCTTGTCCCTCTGAGTGCCGCTGGACCCCGCCCACTGCACTGTCACAGCTACAGTGTCCTTGGGGAGCCACTCCTCAGAATCCCAAAAGTCCGTGAAAATGGCATTCTCTTGGCCCCAGTGATCACCTGGTGCTGGGAGATCAGGAATCAGATGGGATTTTCCCTCCATGTGCTGCTCTCGGCTCAAGTCCACCATGGCTGTGACTGAACTCATCATTTCCCTCAAGAATGGGCTCCTAGGGCCGGCCGAGGGGTGCGGTGGTTAAGCTCTGGCTTGGGAAGCCAGCGGCCCCAGTTCGGTCCCACATATGAGGGCCAGTGACACTTCCCTCAAAAAAAAAAAAAAAAACGGGCTCCTTACACCCAACACCTCGAAGCCATAAGATCACCCAGTTCCCTTCTCCCCTGCCATTCATCAGACGCCACAGCTCACCCAGGGACATTCCTTCTAATGTCTCACCCCTCCCTCTTATCGTCACTGTAGTTCAGCCCCTCGAGCCCTTATCTCTGATTTTCACTGGGGTGTTTGTATCATTTTCCCCTGACACCTCTTTCCACGACACCACCTTGCACACAGCTACCAGGAGGAGTCCCATGAACTGTGGTCTTCATCTCCTCTAATTGCTTCTTAGTTTAGATTCATCCAGAACAGACGGTGAGACAACAGCTCGGGTTCAACAGTTTATCCCAGAGAGTGGGGGGAAGCGAGGCAAGGAAGCCAGACAGAGGTAGCAAGAGCACACTGAGGAATGGATCATCCCTGATGGCATCTGGGCTGGACCCTGCAGGGGCCCTGGGATGTGTCCTGAGGAACACACGGCACAGCTGTTCATCACGACTGTCTGCCTGCATCCCTCCTTGGCTGAGGGTTGCCCCTTAGGGCATAATCCTGACTCCAGCACTTCCAGCCCAGCCTGTACTATCCAGGAGGACCCCCTCAAGAGTGAGAAAGACACAAGGAAAGGCTGTGGTGTGGTGCGGAGCTGTCCAGCAAGGCTGCAGTGCACTCTGGGTGGGCTGTGGGCATCCCAGGCAGGGTATGGGCAGCATCTCCGCAGCGTCTCAGTGCCTGCGGGAGAAAGTACTCACTCCCTGGAACTGCCTTCCTGGTGGGACTGCCAGGTGATGCAAGACGCCCAGGTAAATTGGGATTTCAGGTAACAATGGACAGTTTCTTGGAATTAAAAGTTTATCCCAAATGGCGCATGGGACATCCATATACTAAAAGTTACTCATTGTTTCTCTAAAACTCTCATTTCGCTGGGCATTTAGTATTCTTTTATTTGCTAAATCTGGCAACTCCACGTCGAGATCCTCCTTCATCTGGCCTCAATCGATTTCTGATTACCCTGATTCTCAGACCCCTCCATCCACAACAAGCGGTCTTCACTGTACCTGGAAGCAGTCAGCCAAGCCCGACTCCACGGGGGAGTAGCCTCTGATTTCTCACACGTGCCTCTGTCCTGCCTACCATCTAACGTCTCTCTGCACACTCACTGTCGGTCACCTCTCCCTTCTGAAAGCAGGTACTGGTTGCACTGGTCATCTTATGCCCTTGGGTCACCTGTTAGCATTTATCTAAATGCTGTGTTTTCCCAGTTAGTGACTCTCGCCTCGCCCAGCATAAGGATCAACAGGTAATTATTAGTTGTTCCATGAGGAGAGACCCCCCCACCCCCATCCCACTGGCAAATGTAATCCCCGTGAGGCTGGAGACAGACCCTCCTCATTCAGCCCTGGATCTCATCATACACACGTGCTGTGGAATAGCTGAGTGAACTGCACTTTGGATCAGGGCTGGATGGTGCCCAAGGAGGTTATCTAAAGCAGCCAAAGTCATCAGAGCAGGAAGGGTGGTCAGAGTAGCCCAAGTGTATCGCGGCTTTTCCAAATTCGCAGCCCGTTGGCTCTGTCCTTTTCTGGGTCTGGATTTTGTCCTGCACCGCCACCAGCACCACCCGAGTACGCCCCACACACAAACTGCACACAGCATTTGGGATGGGTGTCACGTGACCATCGGGCTCAACATAATATGGCCTGTATACTGGCCGGTGTCATTTTCTTCTCTCTCTCTCTCAAATTGGGTGCTCTGATGTAGATGTAATAGCCATACATTAAAAACCAAAACCAAAACCAAAACAAAAAACCACCCTTGAAATTTGTAAGAGCTTTCCTGTGAATTATTTTATTTAAACATCCCTGTAAAGTAGACAGACAAAGAATGATCTCTGACAAAAGGGAGACAGAGTGGTTATGTGGCTGACTGAAGTGATGACTGCTTTCTGGAGGTCTGTAGCAGTACTCAGGTCTAACTTTTCATTTACAAATGTGGTTAAAATGTCTCACATTAGCAAGGTAAACAGGAATATTTCATTTTCAAATGGAATGCTTATTCCAAGGACCGCTTATTCCTGCATATTTGGGTCACCACACTGGCGGCTACACAATAGCCAGGGGTCCAGTCACCCGCTCCAGAAGCTTCCCTCCTGCAAGGAAGGCTGGCCACCGCGCCCCAACATCAGGTTGCTCCCAAGTACCCATCAGATGTCTGGGGTCGCTGCCCCTGGACTCTATGCTTCCTCACCCAAGTGTTATGCGCACATGGACGGGAAGCAGGAACTGTGTTCAACAAACATGGGAGGAAAGTGCAGATCGAAGTGCAAGTGAGCGGCCAGTCGCCCCCTCCCAGCCCGGCCCTTCGCTGTCAGGAAGGATTACTTTAATGAGGAGTCAGCGGCCGCTCGCTGAGCATGCCCACCCTGTGCCCAAGACCGGTCGTTCGGAGACAACAAAATCACATCCTCCACGGAGCCCTCTACTGTGTCGTGTGTGCGCGTGCGCGCGCAGATGTCTGCGCGCGTGTGTCTAGACAAACATTTACTTGGTTGGTGGAGGCCAGGGGTGTGACCCGGTTGGGGGTTTCCTTTGGGTGAAGGTAAGGGCTGCGCCGCACGTCCCACCACTAAATCCCCCCCAGGGAGTCTAGGGAAGGCTGCCGCCTGGTGAGGACACGTGGCCACGCGCTACCTGGGCGGGCGAACCGCAGGTGTGTGTGAGGCGGGGTGGGGGTGGGGGCGCGACCCCGGCTGCCTGCCTCCCGCTGGGCAGAGTCACGCCGCAGAGCGATCGATGTCGCCAAAGTCCGGGCCGGGCTGCCCGCGTGGCCGGGTCTGAAGTGCGCCGCAGCCCTGCACACTTAGGGGTCCCCGAGGCCCCCACAGCCTGAAATCTGTTGGGAGGGCTGGAAAAGGGGAGGGCTGCAGAGGGGCCCCCCGTCCCTGGCGCAGAGACACCCCGAGGGAATTTGGGGAGCAAAGAGGTCCGTTTCCAGGCGCAGCCACCCCGCCACCCCCACACCCCGCCGTCCCCACCCACGGCCCCGCCCCGCCGTCCCCCGCGGCCGCCGAGCTCCGCCTCCCCGGAGTGCAGTCCTCTCCGTCCTTTTTCAACAAAACAACACTACGCGCCGCCCCCCGCACCCGCACCCGGCGGGGGCCAGGGCTACGCCCAGCGTCGGGCCCGGCGCCCCTTCCCCGGCGCCCCGCGCCCCGCGCCCCGCGCGCTCCGTCCCGCGCGCCCCTTCCCCCTCCCCCTTCCCCGGCGCCCCTTCCCCCGCGCCCCTTCCCCCGCGCCCCGCGCCCCTTCTCCGGCGCCCCTTCCCCCTTCCCGCGCGCCCCGCGCCCCCGCCCTGCACGGCGGCGATCCCGGCTGCAAGCCGGCTCGGCGGCCCAGCCCGGCCCCGCGGGGCGCGCGTTCGCCGCTTCGGCGCCGGGCCCGCAGCCACGCGTGGGCGGGTACTCACGGGGATGTGCACCCGCAGCGATCGCCGCTTCGGGCCGGGGTTCTTCTTGCCGCTGCTCCCGCCGGGGCCGGGACCCTCTTTCTTCTTCTTGGTGTCCATGGCCGCGCTTCCCATAACTTGAACCAGAAGTTGATTCCGGGACCCTCGTTCCTGGAAGACGGTCCCCTCCTCCCCCGCGCGGCCCTGGGACTGTCCTTCCCGCGACGGCACCGCGTGGGGACTTCCGCGCGGAGGGGGCGGAGCAGGCAGCGCCGGCCGCCGCCCGCGAGAGCGCTGAGCCCGGGTCCTCGTCCTCCCGAGGGCTCCCGCGACGCCCAATCAAAGCCACGGGCTGCCCGGTGCCGGCCGCTCCGGGTCACGCGTGGCAGAGGTCTGCAGCCGGGCGGCCGAGTTTCCGTCCCGGTGCAAAGCGAAGCCGCATGTCCCGCCCACTCGGCTCCGCCCCCGGAGTCCCGGAGGGGATGGGAAAGGCAGGTGCGGTGAGGAGCGGGGATTCGCAAAGCCGGCCTCCCCGGCCCGTGCCGAAGCCGAGACGCGGGCGACACGGAGACAGCGTGTCCGTAAATGCAATCCTCGGCCGCAGCGCGAGCCTGGCGCCGGGCCGGCCTCCCGGGAAGCAGGCGGCGCCCGCACCGGCCCTCCCCGCGGCGGGGCTGCGGCTGCGAGCGCCAGTCCTGGCGCGGTCCCGGGGGCCTGGGGGCGAGGGCGCAGGGCTGTGCCCGGCGGGTCACCCACCGGGAAGCGCGCCGCGGCGGCCCCACGCGCCTGCCCGACCCGCGCCGTCCCCCGGCGTCTCTGTGGACGCCCGAGTCCCTGACGCACAGCCAGGCGCCCTGCTCCTCGCAGACCCGGCGTTGGGGGCAGGCTCCCCGATCCGCACGCGCGGCGCGCAGAGCCGAGCCGGCTGGCTGCGCGCGTGGAGCTGCGGGGTCGCTGCGGTACCGCGGCTCCTCACGCCCCACCCCGCCCGCCCGGTGCCTCCCAGGGTCACCGGGAGCCGCGCAGTGCGCCCGCGGTGAGTGCCCGGGGCGGGCCCACGCAGGGGGCGCTCAGACTGCAGACAGACGTGGGCGAGGGACAGGGCTCGAAACCCGGGCGAGGCCCCCACGCGCTGCCCCAGCCTCAGAGCGCCGCCTCCCCGCCGCCCTGGCCGCGTCGCCGAGGGTCCCCGGAGGGCGGGGGGCTCCCCCACGAGCGCCTGCCCTTGGCCCCCGCTGGAGGAAGGGTGAGTGCTGGGTAGGGTTCTGAGCACAGTGGCCCCCAGAGTCACTCGGACGCCCTGAACGCTGACGTCAGCCCTGCTGCGCCCCCTAATCACTCCTGCGGGGGGGCACCCCGAGAACGCGACGCGGGTCGCTTTGGGAACGCGGAGGCCCGGGGAGCGCTCTCAGAGGAAAAGGGGGTGAGCGGGGTTCAGGGACATCCCCCCAGGCCGCGCCCCCCGCCCCGCCGGAAAGCATCCCTTGCGTCAGCTGCCTTTCCAGCTCCCCATTGCAACCCAGGCTCCATCATCTTGTGTGAAATCCCCTGCAGTCCGGGCGGTTCTTTGGTTCCCAGCGGCGGGGTTCAGGTGGGCTTGTCTTCCTTCTCCTCCCCTGCTCTCCAGGGGAAAGCCGATCTGGGAAATCCTCGCGGCCCTGGAGCGGCGCCGGGATGCTCGGAAAGGGGGCACACCTGGGTTCATTCACCAGGTGGCCCTCCCGGCCCCACAGCTGTGGCATTTCTCGCTCTGACCGGTTCCTACCCAGCGGAGTCAGGGACACAGGAGCCTGCGGTATCCCACGTAAATGCTAGAAACCCTGGTTCGGCGCAGAGGGGAGCAGGACGTCCGCCATGGAGTTTCAAGGGCCTACGGAGCCCACCCTTCCCCACTCAAGATGATTCCCCAACTGTCATTTAAGTTTCATCCCTTTAGCTGAAAAGTTTAATCCCTATCCCAATGATAATTTGACAAGGCCTGCAACTCACTCCATCTGTTGAGAATTGGTTTTGAAAGAAAAAGGATGGGGAGGTAGGAAGGATCCCCTGGGGATGGATTCCGAAGGAGGAAATCCCATACTGAAATCCCATGCAGTATTTCCCATCCTGAATGCTTTGCCTCAAGCCTGTCCTGGCTGATGGGCGGTGTTTAGCAACTATGTACTTTTTGTTAGCTGATTTGTGTAAATATGCCCAACCATTCATTAATAATATTAATTTGTTCTCTGAGTTTATTTTGTTGGAGTGCAGATTTTAGTGCCTGGGGATCCTAAATCAATACATTGTATCATATTGCCTGCATTTTAAAAGCCTTTTTTGTTTTTGGTTCCGCATATTAATAGTTCTGGAATATGGGGGTTTCTTATAGATGGTGCCAGAAGATGCTTACCAGCCATTTTTTTCCTTTCTGAAAGAGATTAATAAATGGACCATGTATCTTCCAATCAGGAGGCTTCGAATGCAGAGACACAGTGAAGGTCTTGCTTTAGGACTTCATCTTCACCTCTGCCCGTGGCCCACATGGTTCTTTTACTCAGTAGCTAAATGCGGCATGCCCAAGCATCAGTGTCCATATAATGACCTCCACCATTGCTTCTGAATGCCATGACCTGTGACTTCCTTCTCGAAAAAACAAAAACAAAAACAAAAGTATCATTGCATGATGAATTAAGAATTAACAACAAGCAAGCAAACAAAAGACCCCTGGGCTTTCACCAGAGATGATTTAGGACAGTGCTTCTCAGGGGAAGGGGGTGTGTTCAAGATGTTTCCATTGGGGCATCCTTTATCTAGGCTGATAATAGTGAGAGGCCAGGCATCATTTTAGGTAGTTTGTAGTATCTTACCTAATTTCTATGTAAATCCCTTAAAAGAGCTATTAGACAGATTTTGCAGATAGGGGAAACTGAGACCTAGCTGTTAGGGAATTCTTTGGTATCCATTTAACTTCTGTCCGTTGATGTTAACTTCCTGTTCCTCCTGGAAAGACATTTTAAAATGTGGTCCCCTCCTGTTTTAAAAGCTTTGCACGAGGCTAACAGTACTATTTAGGAAACTTTTTGAGGGTGACCTTGGACAAACTATTCAATGTCCTAGCTGCCTTGGTCTCTGCCTGTGACAGAGTTGAGGGAGAGCAGTGGCCTGTGTCGTCAGAAAACCAGTGACTCGATTCTGTGCAAAAAAGCAACGCTTGGAAAAAATGAAACAACGAAGTCTGGATTGAGGACTCTGTAAATTCTCGATAACTCACTGCACACCCAGCAAAGAGCGTGTTATCTAATCGTGAAAACCAAGGCTAAGAGTCACGTTCCAGTTTTTATTTTCTTCTAAGCCTTGGGCACCAGTTATGGAACCTCTGATAGCTTTTGCTCCCTGGCGCCAGTATTATCCATCTGAAGGGAGAGATGGAGGCAGGCGCTGAGGACCAGCAAGGAAGGCTGCCCTGGGACAGACAGCACAGCTCCTGACAACCCTTTCCCAGGTCCCTTTTGATTTTCTGGGGGACCCAGGCCAGCCACCTTCTGTATCTATGTTTTAGATTGTCCTTCATCCATAACACCCATTAACCATAAGGCCATCCAGATCACAGAATCCAAGAAATACTTTGGATTAAAAGTCACTCTGTGGCAATATTCTCCCGAGGGACAGACCTGCTATTCCTGTCCCGTCTCTAGAGGACAGCATGGTGTCTTGATCAGCTGTGTGCCTAAACACACGCTCAGCAGTAGGACATGTGTGGCCATGCAGTGCTGTGCGGTGGGGAGGTGTCTGCTAAATAAAGGGGTAGGCAGCCCAGAAATGTGCTCCTTCCTTGACTAAGGGGAGTAGTCACGGACACCCCATTTGTTGAGAATAATCTTTGGTTCTGCCTGACGTCCATGTGACTCTTGCCCTAGTGTTCTGGCATTACCTCCCCTCGGCGTGGAGGGTTCAGGCTCCTGAGGCTGCAGACTTAGCCCAAAGGTCTTGGTGTGTGAGCTTTGACCACGCTATGAGCGTACATATTAACCCTGGGGGGCTGGAAGCCCAGCCTTACCTGAAGATGGCGCAGGGCTCATTTCTCACCTCCCACTCCCCCATCTGTTTGGGGCATAATTAAATAACACAGGGCCGGCTGAGTGGCGCGGTGGTTAAGCGCTGGCCTGGGAAGCCAGCGGCCCCGGTTCGGGTCCCACATATGAGGGCCAGTGACACTGCCCTCAAAAAATAAAAAAAATTAAAAAATAATGCAAATTAACTGTCATGATTTCCCGAGCAAATACAATTATGTTGGTCATGACACTGGCCCCAGAGTTCACAGAATGCAGCGCAGACCTGAGCGCGACTTGGATGGGAGGGCGCGTCCGAGATGCTGGCTCCCCGTGTTGTCACCATTTGTTCATGAGACCTGTAGCTGATGTCCAGACCTGGCCTCTAGGTGGTCAGTTATGGCTTTTCAACAAGACGCCAGAAAAAAATATATCTACGATCCCTCGGGACTGGCAGCATTTGGAAAACTGAGTGCCGAGTTGTGTCCTGGATTTTCAGGTGTGTACAGACTTAGACCTGTGACTTCCAACCCCATAGCCGAGGCACAGTTACCATCCTGTCTCTCGGGGGAAACTGTGTCCCTCCCAGTAGGGCCCAGCCACACCCAGAGTTAAGCCCATGCATGATCTTGCCAGCATCTGCCCCTGTCCTTGTACCTTAGCACTTTATGCCATAATCAACCAATGCCCATTTGGCGCACACACACACACAGCCCACAAGAGGCTTGGTTCAAGGACTGTGGACCTGTGGGGAGGCTCTCGAGGACATGGCAGCTTTTCACAACCCTCCTTGTGCCAAGTGAGTCCAAAGGTATTTTGTAAAATGTTCCTAAGTATAACTCCTAAGAGTTGCATGAGGTCTTCTTGGGAGAGATGGGGAGAGAGAAACGTTCCAAGTAAAACTCCGTGTGTGGACTTGTGTAAGGTCATTTTGGATCATTGCAACACACACTCCCAAGAGCGCAATTGAGCAAAAGGCCTTGCCTTGTGTATTCCTATCCCCACTCATTGTAGATTTTTTTTTACCCTTTAGGTGAAACAATAAAGCCTAATTACAAAGTTCGTTGTTCTTTGACCAGCCTGAGAGAACATCTTCCTGTCGTCGTAGCTTTATTCCTCCATGGCGTGAGGGACTCCCAGCGTCTAATGGGGATGGATGCAGAAGTCCCTCTGGGAAACCAAAGGTGCCTGTGTGTAGTACAGGCGTGAGTGAGTGGGGGCCCACTGCTGACACAGAGCACTGGCTGAGCGCCGGGGCTCACGCTGCTCCCTAACTCGTGATTGGGTTGTACGGAGAGCAGCTGTTTGGAGTGGAGCTTCGCGGAGAATCTGCATCTGGACCAGATTGTTGGTTCCGAGTCTTTCCTTTTTTCTTTTTTTTTTTTAAAAGGGGACTCCCTTGCCTGTAGCTTCCTTGACAAAGGTCAATCTTTTTTTTTTTTTTCTTTTTAAGATTTTATTGGGGAATTGTGGGAGGGGAACAGGGTTGGAGAATCGGGAAAGGGGAACAGAGAGGTTACTTTCCTTTTGTTCTTCTGTTGCGGAGGACATTGCTTCACTGGCCCGTGTTGGTATCATCATTGCGCTCTTCTCTGGTGAGGCAGATCGGTCGCTGGCCTCTGGATGGCTGCTCACAGCGGCTCTTGGCAGCTCACGCTGGCTGCCGGCCACTCACTGTAGCCTATGGCAGCCCACTGCAGCATGGGCTGCAGCTACGCCATCCCGGGGACTCACAGCAGCCCAGCTCCGAGGGGAGCTGCTGTTCACCATCTTAGCTGTAGAGGGCAGTGTCACTGGCCCTCACATGTGGGATCCGAACCGGGGTTACTGGTGTCCCAAGCCAGCTCTTAACCAATGTGCCACTTGGCTGGCCCCTGAGTCCTTTATCTTTGCAAGTTTAAGAAACTGATTTCATCAAGAACTGATATACAGTTAGAGAACTGTGTCATTTTAGCCACTCCCCATTAGATACCAATTTCTCAGCCCATCTGGAGATCTGTTCTTTTGCATGGCAGTCAATATGTTTTGTGTGGTCCTTTGCCTCTGCTCTTATGCACATTGGGCAGCAAACCCTTGCTTGGTAATACAGGCAAGAAGGGTGAGACATACCAATAGAGAGCCCAGCCTTAGATGGGAGGTGGGACAGTCCCTCCTGTGATGGGAGGGAGAAAGTAGATGCAGACTCATGCTGGGAGCAGGGGTGGAGGGGGTTCTTCCCTCGTGACTGGGAAGCAATGCAGCCAGCTGATGGAGGAAGAGGTGTGGGAGGTTTGAGGAGACAGAGAAGGTGTGAAAGCCTCCTGCAGGAGTGGGAGGGTGGCGCCCATGTGCACATGCCCACAAACGGAAGTGTGCTGTAGGTGATGGGCTGCACTTTTCTTTTAGCTCAGCAATAGTTCTTGCAGGTTGTTCATATCGGTTTCTGGAGAGCTGCTTTGTTCTCGGGCATGGCTACATAGTGTTCCACTGTAGAATCACCCCATAATTTGTTATGATTTGTGGTTTGTTACATTGTACCTATTTAAGGTGTCTCCTGTGGATGAAAATTTAGGCTCAGAGTTTAGGCTTCCAGTGCCGGCGTGCTCTTGCATCCATGTCTCACACATTTTGCAGTGCTCTGAAGGGTGCATGCTTAGCCATGGAGCAAAGTGTGGGTCTCTGATCACTTCCATAGACAGGTGACTTGTTCTCAGAGGCAATCAATGTTGGCTCCCGCCAACAGCGTGTGCACATGCCTGTCTGTCTGGGCTCTTAGCAGCACAGTACATCCTGTAACTTTTTGACACTTGCCAATCTGTTAGGTGAAAATAATGTCTCCTGGTATTTTTGCTGAACCTTTTCTTTGTTAAGAACAAGAATGAACACCTCTTGGTGCATTCATATTTCCTTTACAGTTACCTTTCTGTGAATTAGCTATTTGTGCTTTCGTCTCCTATTGGATGGTAGGTCTTTTTCTTATCTACTTACAGGAGCTCTTTATATATTGAAAAAATGGGCCCCTTGTCAGAGCTGGGGGTTGCAAGTATTTCTTCCCAGTCTGTTTGTCTTTTGACTTTGTTTATCATTCCCTTTTTTTTTTCCATGCAGGATTTTCCCCCTTTTTATATAGTTTGTTATATTTGTTTATTTTTTATGGCCACTGGGGTTTTCTGTTCTATTTAGAGAAGTGGGAGGAGTGTGGGCTCTGGAGTCAGGGCTGCCTCTGCCACTCACCGGTGGTGTTTGTGCAGACAAGTTGCGCAACCACCTCAGAAACACGGGGATTAGGACGCCTGGGGGCGGGGATGTAAGCACCATCACCTGGGAATGCTGAGTAAATGTCAGTTCCTTTCTTTTCTTCCACGTCAGCCCCAAAAGCAGAGCACTCAGCCGTGGCATGGTCAGTACTGTTTGCTCTCCAGAACTCTTCTAGAAAATTGCAGAAAGTCCATAATTTCCCTGGCACATGCCCCGTGGCCCTCTGCTGTCCATCTGGCCAGCACTCAGAGGTGACATTCACTGCCAGAGAGCAAATTTCCTAGAAGCACTGTTCCAAAGTTCCGTGGGCGCAGGAGCAGCCGAGGGCCTCACCCCTCGGAGATGGGGCAGCGTGTCTCATAGAGTGGCCCGCAGACACTTGCTTCAGAATGACCCAGGGACTTTCCTGGCTTCCTTCCCCAGGCTCTGCTCAGGCCATTGGGAGTAGGCCACGTGCACGTGCGAAGTTTGAAATCCGCTGCTCTGACCCTTACTCTGAGCCCTCTCCTGGGAAGTACTTTGGGAACCAGAGACAAAACAGCTGCGCGCTTTGCTCTGTCTTTCCTGCCAAGAGAAACGCAGGTGCCACGACTGCCTGTCACCCACCAGAAGGTGCGTGGCTGTGGATGGCCTTGGAGAACAGCCTGTCCCCAGGGTTGCCAGGCAGGAGAGCAGACTGCTTCCCACAGAGCTGGCAGTGATCCGGCTTCCCAGCCGTGTGGGCGGAAGCCCATCTGAATTCATCCCCCAGTGTGTGCTATGGGGGTGAGGGTGGGGAAGGGGCTGCCAGCACACACCCCCTTTCTGTTTTATGTACATAACATCGGCACCAGACCTTTGCTGAAGAGAGATTATGTTGTCTGAGATACAAATGTGGGTTTAGGGTTATTGATTTTATAAGAGTCTTCCTGGAGGGACTTTTAGATTCTCGAATGACGGGAATGAGTTAGAGGCCTGCAAATGGGATACTACTTAAGGACCAGGTGGAATGAAGGGCAGAAGAGGAATCACATGGGATTCTGAAAGGCATGGTGGGCTTTGGACTGGGGGCTCCTGAGGGAATGGGGGGGGGATGAAGAAAGGCATGAAGCCCCATAGAGAAAACTGTTTCCATCTAGAACTGTTCCAACCAGAGTTGTGTCTGAAGCCCTATCAGAGAAGACTGTTTAATTAGAGCCACGTCTGGGTGTGGCTAGCCACTGCCTCTGTCAGATGACGCACGGCCTTGGCTTCTCCTAGAGTCAGGTTCTGGGTTCGAGTCACTCTCTCCCACCCCAACACTGATGGCCTCGCCTGCCTCAGCTTCTCCCCCTGGACAGTGGGCACCCACCTCACCTGGCCCTTTCTTCTGAAGCTTGAAGGAGGAAGTACATGTGACAACAGTTGGTACAATGTGGCGTGCTCTCTAAGTAGGATTTTTATTATCACTGTTACGTCCCACAAATCTGAGAAGCCTGTGGAATGAAAGACCCAAGTCCTTCTAGGCAGAAGATCAGAATCCCAGTGGTTAAGATGGGGGAGGACCGTAGAGGAAAAAGCATGGGTGAAACAGTTGATCTTTGTACCTTGCTTTTGCCCTCTTCTTGGATTCAAGGATCGCGTAACTTCTACCAAGACAAATGCTCAGGCAGTAGTTAATTATTCAGCCAAAGGCACTTACTGACCGTGTAATTTCCGTGCGGCCAGCATGTCAGACCTTGCTCTCTGGAAGACAAGAAGAAAGCACAGGCCCCAGCACACAGGGAGGAGATAAGACGGGCCCTTTCAACAGAATACAGCCGGTCCCTAACTAATCAGCGATCGTAACAGGAGCTACCATTTATTACGTGGGACAGCTGCTATGCCAGGGGCTTCCAGTCCACCTCGGGCCTTTATCGCGTCCTTCGGTGGGAGATATAGTCACTGTTTCACAGATAAAGAAATCATGACTCGGGGACATTAAATAACGTGGTCAAGGTCACACAGCAAAAAGTAGCAGAGCCAGGACTTTAACCAGATGTGCTGGCCTCGAAGCAGGTGCCGAGAGCCACGGAGCTGCAGGGGAAAGGAGGCCAGGCGCAGTGGTCTCGCTTCACTGTCCTGACCACAAGCCTCAGGGACCCCTGTGCTGTCTGGGCAATGGGAGAATTCCAGAAACCTCTCCCCCACTCCCCTCGATGACCATTTCAAACTCTCTCTTCCCTCCTCACCCCTCCAACATCTCCCCCTGCTCTCACACCCAGCTGATAACCTTCTGTCCTAGTTCCCTGACAGGGGGACAGTCATAAGGGGCCTTGCATCAGGCCCCACACCTCCACAGCCCCCTCCCAGCAGTGACACCCACAGACAACTCTCGTACATTCACAGGTAGAAACTGTGCACGCTGCCACTGAAAGGCATTCCCTTCTTTTCACCAGGTACCACCCCTCTCCTCAGGCAGTTATTACCCCTCCTTCCTGCTCCATCCACGTTCCTTTCTCTCATGCATTGGTTCTTTTTTTTTTTTTTAAGGGCGCAGCTCGCTCAGCTCCAAGTCCAGTCGCCATCCGGCTGCCCATCGGCAGCTCGTGGCCGCTCAGCTCAAGGTGCTGTGTTCAGTCTTAGTTGCAGGTGGGCATAGCCCAGCATCCCATGCGTGAGTCCAACCAGCAGCCTTGGCATGCATTGGTTCTTAATCTTGGCCGCACGTCGGAATCACCTCATGAGCTTTAAAAAGACAACAGGGCCCTGTCCCCAAAGACTCAGACTTCATTGGCCCAGAGCTCTACCCAGATATCCGGAGACCCAAAGCTGCCCATTGATTCCAAGGCACAGCCGTGACCAGGAGGCTTTCATGAATGGGCAGCCCCGACCTGTCCCCGGCCCTCCCACGGCCCGCCCCTTCCTGCCCACGGCCCGCCCCTTCCTGCCCACGGCCCCTCCAGCGGAGACCCACGTCTCTGCTCCCCCCTTACAGCCAAACTCCTGCAAAGAGCTGTCTGGCCTCCCGGTTTCTCCTTTGTCCTGTGATTTTTCTCTCTAGACCCTCCTCCGATCGGCCTTCGAGCCAGCACTCCACTGAAATGCTGGGGCCGCCATTGCTGAACCACTGGTGGGTCCTGAGTCCGCACCTCGTGGATTGATGAGTTGCTCTCTCTCTCTCTTTCCTGTTGCACTTGCCCCCCTTGCTGCCACCTCACTGTGGCTTTCCTTCTCCCCTTGCTGGCTGTTTCCCTGTCTCCATAGCTGGTTCCTCCTGATCTCCACATGTTGGTGGCCCAGGTATCAGTCCTGGGGCCTCCCCTCTCCTCTGAGTGCACTCCCTCCCTCGCTGTGCTCATCCAGGCTTGTGGCTTTAGAAATCATCTGTTGTCAAATGAGTCCCAAGATGACATCCCTGGTCTGGACCTCTTTCCATGAACTGCAGGCTCACATCGCCAAACACCTGCGTGACATCACCTCTCCTAGGCTCAGGTCTCAAGCTGAACGCACCCCACACCGAAATCCTGCTCTTCCACCCCCACCCAAAGCTTCCCCCCACCCGCTGTCCTCCCCCTCACCCCCCGGCCTTGCCAGCCTTCCTGTTACCCAAGCCAAAAGCTGAGCTGTCTTTGGTTGCTTTCTTCATCCACGCTTCCAGTCCCATCAGCAAATACAGGGGACCCTGCTGTCACAGTATATCCAGAACGCCTACTTCTCGCCACCTCCTCAGTGCCAGTCTGGTCCAAACTGGATCATCTGTCACCTGATAACTGGTTTCTAGTTCCACCCCCACCACCCCCACAGTCCATTCTCAAAACAACAGAGTGATCCTTTGCCAACACCCCCCACCCCCCGCCCAAGGCTGTGCATCTTACGTGAAAGCTCACAGCAAATTACTATTACTATTATTATTGTAGTTGGGATAAACCATAACACTTGTGAAAGCTTGGCAACTATTTGTTCAGCGCTCTACTCTCAGAGTGAGGGACAAACGCTGGAGAAGCCAGACCCAAGGTAGGAAGTTGGGGCGTGAGACAGGAATATGGGTGCCTGGGATTTGGAGCGGAGCCCCATAGGACAGGGGTGCAGGCTCCCGGGTTGTCTGGGTGCTGCGGTAAATTGTCAGGCCCCTGCCATCAGCCACCTTGCACAGCAAATTCTCGCCATCTCTTCCCTTGGCCGCAGTCAAGAAGACGAAGAGGGTTGTGACCCCTACGGCTTTTCATGGACGCCCCTGCCTTGAAGGAAAAGCATCTGTATGGGGAGAAACGAGATGTGCAGGGTGATGGCCAGTGATTGAGCCGCTGTCCGCATTTCCGGTCGCACCCCCTCCACCCCACCCCACCCCACCCCCTCCACCCCATCCCCACCCCGTGATTACGCATCGCCATGACAACGGCTCTGTGCGGGCCACGTGGAGTTTAGGTCTCTGAGATGCAGACATGCTGTATGCACTTTTTTAACCTGAGCCTGACAGGTTACAACCACAGGTTTTGGTGTCAGGATCCCACGTGGAAGGCCACAGCTCCCCCTTCAGGAAGCAGACATAGTCACACCCCTGCTCAGACCCCCCTGACATACAGCTTAGATGGAGTCCCTCCATCATGTCCTCGCTTCCTGTCTGCTTGCCCCCCTCCCTTACACCCACACCCCTTGCTTTTGCTACATTGACTTACTCGTACTTCTCTAAATGCCCTGAGGAGGAGAACACACAGGCAAAGAAACAAGGGATGAAACGCCATGGAATATTCTGGAAGCTGCACTAAGTCCAGGTTGGACTGGAGCATGAGGAGATCTCAGGGGCAGGTAGGGGAAGAAGGACTTGGAGGTTCTGCAGACACTGGGCTGACCGAGCTCTTCCACTATCTCCGGGGATGTTTTGGGCAAGTTGCTGAACCATCTCACTTGCTTTCCTCACCTGTGGATAGAGACAACAATGCTGTCTTGCAAATCTGTGCTGAGACGTAAGTGAAGTTGAGTGTGGGACAGTGTCTAGCACAGAAGTAGACAGCAGGTGTTCCAGCCCCAGCAGAGATGGGGACACAGGGAGGGAGGCCCTTTATGTTCCCCACCAAGGAACTGGGTTTTGTCTGGTGGGTGGTGAGAGCCAGCGAGAGGTTTAAAGCTGGGGAAGAGTTGGTGCTGTTATTAATCCCCTTTTACAGATGACAAAACTAAGGCACAGAGAGGCTAAGCAACTTTCTCAAGGCCACACAGCTAGTAGGTAGCAGCACTGGATTTAAACCCAAGCTCTTAACCACTATGGTGGGTAATTTTCCTCCAGCTGAACAGAAAGGAAGAGGAGGGCCCTGCAAGACTCAGGTGATGTCAGGGACTGTGGAAGACTTGATGGCTGTCTGGAGAAAAAACTGGACTTGGCTTTGCTTCCAACTTAGTGGTTAAGCTGCTGAGAAAGGAAGCATTTAAGTGACCACCATATTCATCAACATGTCTTCTTTAACAAGGATAGACCCATTGGCTCTCTCCAGGGCCCGTGTCACTACTTCCTGTGCCAAATGCTCCACAGAAAGGCACAACTAAAGCCAGCCCACTCAGCAGGCCGACCTCATGGGCTTGTGGAGCTTGGAAGGGGGAGAATGAGTTCACGGCAGCCGTTTAAGTCAGGGCCCAGGCTGGAGAGCTGAGGGCCTAATGGGAGGGGAGGCGGTTTGAGGTGGCTGCACTGAAAGTCCCCAAACCAGGGCCATCTGACTGTATCATGTGGCCATCAGAGGACTGCACAGTGGCAGTGGAGCCAAGGGGGTGGTGCTGCTTCTTCCCGGGACACCCCAGAAGACAGAGAAAGAGGGTGAGACACTCTGGCCTCCCCTTTCCTCCAGCCCTCTACTCTTTCACATCTCCAATGGCTGGGTCAGCACTGAAGGGAGCCTGGAAAACGTCACCCCTACAGCTAGGACAGTGCAGGGAGGCGACGACAGATCCCAGAGCAAATGGGGGGTGAGGGGCATGCCATTAATCCCACCTGGAACGGTCCCATGTCATCTGGAATAATCTCGTTTCAAATATGCTGTCATATTGTCTCCATGAACTATGGACACTTCCTGAGAGCTATCAGTCCCTCTCAAGCACCGACACCAGATTTGTGACACTCGGTATCCCATGTCCCAGTGGCTCAGTGGGACCTCATCCCAAAGCCTGGCTACAAGTCTTCCTCTGAACAAAAGTCAGCTTTTTTTTCCTGAATAAAAAAAATATCCACAGTAAAACAGTATTCAGATGTTATTTCCTTAACATAACACAAAATACCTAACAAAGTCATTGACACAAGAAAGGTCGTTTCCTTAAATCCTGAAAAGGACCAAGAATGATAAATATTGACAAGGAGACAAGAAGTTGCTTGATGACGTAACCGCCTACTTAGAAAACAAATGAAAAGCGACTGAAAAAAATGCTTAGATCTGGTAAGGTCATTCTGTGAAGTGGCTGGGAAAATAAACACTCGGAACTGAATGCTTTTCTGATGGAATCACAACAGCCCGCTGGACAATGAAAGGGAAGAAAGATGTGACTTCACAAACATCCACGTGCAGCAACTCGATCGAGAAAAGGACAAAACCTCGGTGTGAGACTTGAAGGAAAGTGGAATAAATGGAGAGAGGGGTCGCGTTTGGGGGGGAGACTTTATGTAGCAAAACCACCATAACTTCCCAAAGTACTATGTAAAGTGAACAGAATTGAGTTCTGCCGCGACCACACACACACACACACACACACATACCCCTCACACACACACAGAGGAGTTTTAAAAATCAGAATGTGTGCTTTTATTTATTTTTTTTTAGCTGAGCCATCCTGCCACCTGTTGGCAGCTCAGCGGCAGCTCAGCTTGGGCTGGGCATCGAACTGCTGTTGCTCAGAGCTCAGCTCGCACTCTTGAGCGAGCTCTTAACCCACTGAGCCACTCGGCCGGCCCTAGAATGTGTACTTTTAAAGTTGTTCCAGAACAATAAATATGGGAGAAAAGCCATTAATGTTGCTTTTTTTTTTGGGGGGGGCGGGAGAAATGTGTCATGAGCAGGAGCTTTCCTTAGCAGACCTTCCATGTCAACACGGTGCAATAATAAAACACACACAGGGCCGGCCGAGTGGTGCAGTGGTTAAAGGCTGGCTTGGGAGGCCAGCGGCCCCGGTTCGGGTCCCACATAGGAGGGCCAGTGACACTGCCCTCAAAAAGAAAAAAACAAAACAAAACAGACATAGCAGCGGGGTCCACAGGAAACATGCAGGGCAGTGGAGTCCCGCACGATCGTGTAAGGAGTGATGACTCTGGCATTTAAATCATGGACGATTACATGGAGCATAACCTATCGAATGACGTGGTTGAGAAGGTTACACTGGCTGCTATCATTAAACCGCTATCCTGGAAGGCTGTGCATTTTCTTTCTTCTTTTTTTTTTTTTGAAGGCAGTGTCACTGGCCCTCATATGTGGGAGCCGAACCGGGGCCGCTGGCTTCCCAAGCCAGCGCTTAACCACCGCGCCACTTGGCCAGCCCCAAGGCTGTGCATTTTCATAAGCCTGAGCCTGCAGTGCGAGGAACCTGCATTAGAGGACGCAGAACGTTTTGGGGGGTGGGTCTGTGCCCCTATCTTCTGTGCCATCCCCTCTGTTTACCTATAGTGCTGTATTCCAAAGACTATCTCACAGAGGTAATAACGCAGGTAGTGTTAGAAGTCTGCAAAACGGCGACACTTTTAGTGAGAGTTTTAAATACGCATTTCCCATAAATTGCCTCTAACACTTTAGATCTGTCTGTTCCAGGGAAACCTGCTTTGAAAGCCCTGAGCAACGAACTGCCACCATTTAGATAATTGCCGACCAAGGGCCTTACTAATGGGAGATTGCTGGTCTCCATGTTTAGAGCTTTAAAAAACGGTGGCACCAGACCCTTTTCTCTTCCAACAGTCACCGACTATCAAATGTTGCAAACTGGATCAGTTATAAAACGTAGGGACCCTTAACCTTGAAAAGCCCACAGAGAAGAGAGGTGATATGGCTGAAGAATCAGTGAAAAACCAATTGTGAGCAGGCGCTCTCTCGAGGCAGCTGGGAGAAGACACCTGTTTTCGTTTGTTTGCTTGTTTTTAAATAAGTCTTTGTCCAATTTTTAAATCTTTAAACCATTTGACTTTTTTAACCGATTCGACTCCTGAAGCTACATTTGTGTTTAAGTATGGTAAAAAGCGAAAACCCCACAGTGCCTCGTTGTCTGATGTCTGGCCTCCCACCTCCCAGATTCGATGGCCTTGTCGCCACTGTCACCGCTGTCGGCAGTCCCTGGCTCTTCTCACTGCTGTCCTGAACGGCCTCCTGACCTGACCAGCATCACAGGGACCGAAGGTTGAGGAAGGGACCCCAGGCTGTTAGGCCCAAGATAGAAGACTGGATGTTGGCTATTCCGTGTTCAGCCAACAGGTTCAGGGAGGAGCCTGTGTTCACAGTTAAATGAGTAAAACTGGGAACAGGACTCAAACCTTGAAGGCATTCTAACACGGGAGTTGGGCATCGGCTGTGTCACAGATGAGGAGGTTGCGTTCTTGTTGTTTTTTAAAAACAGCTGAGTCTTCTCCGAGCCTCACAACAGTTACACCCGTGTGATATTTTTCTGCTGTTAATTTTTATATGAAGTTAGTGTTTCTGCACTTTTATAAGAAGGCTTGGTTCTAACAGCTTTTTTTTTGTGTTTTTTTCAACGCAGGCGGTCCTTCTGTTGTTTTCACGTAGCAGCTTGCTTAATGACATGTATTGGCTTGGTTCGGTTATCTGGATGTTCCGTGTTCCTCACTTCTGTTATTCCTGTTTTCCTCAATCTTGATTTCATTCCAGGCAGCTTCTCCTTTGTGGGGGCCCCTCCCCAGGAAGGGAGTCTTGGGGGGCCAGTTTCAAGAGTACATAAAGTTGGACTGATCCAGTCCTCTGAGGTTTTACTGCAGGGCCCTCACGTGCGCTCTTGATTGAAATGCGGGAAATCTCTCCCAGTTTTAGCCATTGTCCACAAACTGGCCTGGTTCTACCTGATCAGGTTCTACCTGATGTTGGATGCTTGTCGCTTCCATGTTCACAGAGGCTAAGACAGTGCAGGCCTCGTGTCTATGGTGGTTTGTCCCACCTGCTCTTGTGGAGTTTGTGGAGATGCCTTGACAGCCGATTACCTGGTGAATGTTGTGAATGGGGTTTGTGTTTGTTCTGTCAGTTGCTCTGTCTGTTTTCACTTGGGGATTTCGGAAGATCCAAAGACCCTGCTGTTTTCACTGCTTCATATCCCCCCGGAATTCTTCTCTGTGGCCTGAGAAAACTTAATTCCCTGAGGTCCATTAATGCACTTTAAGTCACACAGCTAGTGAGTGGGGAAGCCAGCATTTGGACCTGGTTCTAATTTCAGAGCCCTTTTGTTTCCCAACTACTTTCTGTTTAAAAAATTGCTCTTGCTAAAGCAGTTACCAGCTTTAAAACCTACATGGCTTTTCCGTGTCCTAAACCTGCGTAAAGGCCTCCAGCGCCCGACACGCCTCCCGGCCTCCCCAGCCTCGCTACTTCAGCCTAAAACATACCCTAGTTCTGGCCTGAAAACCCGTTTCTCCTATCCGTTACCTCTTCTTCAAAGTCCAAATCAAGTTTCCCTCTAACCAGTTACTAGTATCTTAGTAATTTATTTTTTTTTTAATTCATGATTGGAGGGAGCATTGATGCATTACCTTGTGCTTCCCTGTACTTCTTCGTAATCATTTCCTCGGGCTGCCATAACAAAGCATCGCTGAGTGGCTTACAGCAGAAATTTATTATCCCTTGATTGTGAAGCCTAGAAATCCAAAATCAACATGTCAGCAGGGCTGTGCTCCCTCTGAAACCCCTAGGGGAATGCTTCCTCACCTTCCCAGCCTTGGGTGCTTTACCGGCCGTTTTTGGCACCCCTTGACCTGTAGACACATCACCCCAATCCTCTGCCTTCATGTGGCCGCCTCCCTGCATGCCTCCCCCTGCCCCCCCCACACACACACAGCAGTACCTGCCTGCCTGTCAAAGGAGAGCAGGGATGTAGGTGCTTTAAGAGCTGAGACTAGAAGCGGTTATCATTGGTTGGGTCTTGAAGTTCAGATTGGACTTATCATCTAGGTGTTGTCGAGCAGGGGGAAATGGAAACACAGGGAGCAGGTGTGTAAAGGTAGGAAGATGTCCAAGACAGAGAGACAGGAAATGACAAAGTAGGAAAGACAATCTTCTTTCCAGATTCTGGTCCTCCCTGAGCCGTTTGGATTTTATTCTTTAAGTAATGGGTAGCCATGGAATGTTGTGGAGCAGGGGAGGAGTATGCCGAGCAGTACTTAGAAATAACAATGTGGTGGTAATAGAGGCATGTATGGAAGGAATGGATTGCAGGCAGGGGACCTGTTTCAGAGACAACATCAGAAGTCCATATGTGCAGCAAAGAGCCGTGTGACATGAAAGGAAGGGACGAAAAGAAACTTTGACAAAAAAAAAAAGGGAATTGTTGAGGAAGAGAGATGTGCCAAGTTTATATCCCAATATTGGAGCACGGACAGCGGAAGGCACACTGCTGGGACACGAGACTCTGAAGCCCTTAGCACATCCCTGGCGTCCTGTCTCCCCCGTTCCTGTTTCTGATCAATATAAAAGAAAACCCTGCGTGGGCTGGCCGAGTGGCTCAGTTGGTTAAGAGTTGGCGTAGAGTGCGAGCTCTGAGCAACAGGGCTGCCAGTTTGATTCCCACGTGGGCCAGGGAATGCTGTGCCCTAGCTGAGCTGTCCCTGAGCTGCCAACAGGTGGCAGGATGGCTCAGCTGGTGTAACAACAAGATTGCCTGTTCAATGGTGGGCCATGGCCCCCCACAACTAAGACTGAACTCGGCACCTTGAGCTGAGCTGCCTCCTGGATGGCTCAGTGGATAGAACGTGCACTCTTAACAACAAGGCTGCTGGTTCAATTCCTGCATGGGATGGTGGCTATGCCCACCCGCAACTAAGACTGAACACAGCACCTTGAGCTTAGAGAGGCCATGAGCTGCTGACAGGAAGCCAGATGGCAACTGGCGCCCTCCACAACGAAGACTGAAGAACAACAACTTGGCTGGTCCCCTCCCCCAATTCCCCAACACTGGTCCCCTCCCCCAATTCCCCAATAAAATCTTAAAAAAAAAAAAAAGTTTACAATTAAAAAAAAGAAAAGCCTGCATTCACCAGCTGAGGCATCCACAGCACACCAGGCTGAAATCAAGTTATGGTTGCTGTAGTTTTATGTTCCAGAAAGTGGTTTTAGTGACCCTGACATCTTTGGTGACACTATAAAAGTACGACCTGTTGTTATAAGTACCTGAGACAGTTCAGTCTCTGGTTTTGCAACCTCCCTGTGCAGCAAAGCAGAGGCAGGTTTCTCTCTGTGCTTTGAAAACCAGAACGACCTGTATAAAAAGCACGTTTTTATAGACTCCAAGGTTTCCTGGGACAACATCTGTTGTCTACGTGTGTATGTTTGCTCTGGACTCAGCTACCTTCCATAAAAAGAGAACAGAGTGCTGTGTAAACACCAAGCTCCCTGTCAATCCTAGGCAATGGCTCAGGAGAGATGCATTAGCGGGAAATCTAGGCTTGGCAGAGCAGGCAGTAAGAGTGTGGGGGCTGCCGACAGGGGGTGCAGGGGACAGAGCAAGTGAGCGGTGAGGATAAAAGGTAGTGCTCCGTGCGTGTTTGAGGTTGAGGTTTCGGAGGTGCTGCAGTGTTTGGCTGTGTGAGTGGGTGAAAGAACTGGAAGGCCTCGGCAACACGCAGAAACCCAGTGGGAATTGTATTCATGCGTGAAAAAATATGCCTTCTTTCATTTCCACCCCCCCCCACCCCCACCGAAGGAAGGAAAGCCAACACTCGTTACCAGGAGCTGAGGGGCCAAGAACCCAGGGAAAGAGGTCCGTGGCGGGGTGAGCTCGCTCGCTGTTCTGCCATCCAGGCTTCACGGCTTGTGTGAACCCTAAAGACTCTGGTGCGAGAGGCCCAGAAACCAAGCAGAGCGGCTGCAAGGAGGCAGAGCAAGGCTGGCAGCAGTGTCACACAGCTGGGGGACAAAAGGTAGAGTTGTGTGCCAGCCAGGGAGGGAGGCCCAGGAAACACCTGAGCTTCTTGGAGGAAGGGCGAAGTGGAAATAGACCAACCCCCCAAAAGTCCGAAATGCAATTTGAGGTGGGAATGAGATTAGGACGGAGGGGTCAGATGCTAACAGAAGGAAATAGTTAACAGACACAGGGGTCCCCATAATCCCCTAATTGTCCTAAGAAGACAGGTAAGAATTTCCCCCCCCCTGCCCCGCCCCAGCTTAAACTTCCTGAGTCCCTGCCAACAACTCTTCATTTTAAGCTGGGAGCAAATTTTCACTCGTTGTATTTGATCGTTGAGCTTGCAGTATAAAAACATTTCACTGGATAAGATTTCCTCAGGTGAATCAAGGCTTTTCCAAGAGGTGGATTTGTTAAATGTCGAACAATAAAGTATTTGTAGAAAGTAGAGGTGAAAGTGACAAACGTGTTTGTGTTGGCAAAGGGGCGTCATCAGCCCCAGTGCTACGCCACTCCCCTGTCTCCTGGTGACTGTCCATTTGGGTTTTTTCCATTGCAATCTTAGACTTCCCTTGATCAAGAACTTGGCATAACTTTTTTTTTTTTTCCATGTCTCTCTTTCTTTTTACCTCAGTGCAATAGCCCAACAAATTATCAGGTAGTAACAGCTCCTGAGAAAGAGGAGAGGTCACTTACAGGGTTGAAAGGATTAGAGGCACTCAGTAAAGGCCCCTCAGAACCCGACAGTCCGTTTTACAAAGAGAGACCCGAGACAGAGGGACAGTAAGTGACATGCTCTCAGAACCTGGGAAGATGGGAGGCAACAGTGAAACCTACCTGTGGACCCTCGTAGCCCCTGGTGCCTTTCCCGTGTAGCTGGCGGCCTCATCCTCAAGCTGGGGTGGCACATGCCGGCACGTTCACCAGCGCCCTGGGCGTTCATAAAGACGAGAGGAATTCACAGCATTCTGCTGGATGCCAGCCTTCCCTTTGCTGGCTGATCATTCCTTCATTCCTCTGCTCAGCAGATGTGTAGAGGACTGCTGTGTTAGGAGCTGGGCCTTCAGAGAGGTCACGGTCTAGGAGGGAGGTGGACAGACAGCCAACAGTCACCCTGCAAAGTGGTAAGCAGGCGGGGGGTGCTGCAACACACCCACTGCCAAGCGCCCAAGGGCGCCAGGGCGAATCCCTGGAAACAACCCAAATGCTAAATGAGAGAATAGCTCATTGTCACGGCCAGATGCTAGACTGTTCATCAGCCATTTGAAAGAATGTTTCTGGAAGTGTGAAAAAAGAATGCCCACAATACAAGGATGCTCTGTGAAGAAGGCTGGCTGTCAAACTGCCTCTGAGGTCTGATACCAGTGATGTGTTTTATAAGCCAGATTCTGCTGGAGGTTATCTGATGTGCAGACGGTGTCTCCACCTTCCCGCACCTGCCTTGTGCCCTGGAGGCTGACCTGTGTGGGCTCCTTGACCTCTGGCTTCTGGTTGGCTTCCACGAGTGGAAGGTGATTGGATGGAGGATGGAGAGAGAAGTCGTGACTGAGCCCCCCTAATTTCATTCCTGCCTCGCTGGATCCCCACCACCACAGCTCTCAGCTCCTGCAGGTTCGGAAACAGCAGCCCTGCACCTCTTTAGGCCTAGGGACTAAAGGTTATCCAAGGTTCCTCACCATCTTCCCTGCTTCCTGCCCACACCTTTATAAAGGGCCGTGACCAACCTCAAATGACGTAAATTGTGGGTGCCAACTGGTTTGTGGGGTTGTGGGTCATTCTTGGTGTTTTGCTAGTTTTCTGTCATAGTCACCTTTTGGGGCATCTGGCCCGCTCATGATGCCTCATTTTCTCTGAGAACCATCTCTATGCACAAGGATGGACTCAGCATCCATGTTTGTACCCAGCGATTCAGACGGTAGGGCTGGAGTGGAAAACAAAGACCAGCTGGGCTGAGCAGATGCTTTTTCCAGAATGCTGACCTGGGGGCAAAGAAAGAGGGATGAACGAGAGAAGCAGGACAAGAGACAGCCCGGGACCCTCACGTCCTCGCAGCCCTCATTTCTATCCCTGTCCTGAGGCCTGGCATCAGGCTGCCTTTGAGACCCTTGACACGCAGCCCGAGAGCTTTGTAATAACCCCCTTCTTAGCATAAGTTGACTTGAATTTGCTTCTGTGGCTTGACACCAGATAAGCCCTGAATATTAAAATCATGAATTGACGTTCACAATTAGAAAATAACTAAAAGATATATTTTTACTTTTAAATAATTCTAGTCACACAGAAAGCAGTAAAAACTCATAGGGTCTCGTGTACCCTTTACCCGCACCCCACGGAGTGGAAGCCGCTTGGCTGCTCACCAGTAAACCCGTGTGAAGACGCCACGTGGAGAGGAGGGTGACGCCAGCCCCCAGCAGCCCAGCTCAGCCCAGCCTCCTGGCTGTCCCCCCAGGGCCCCACCCTGACCCTCCAGCGCAGGCCAGCCCTCCGGTGGCTGCAGCCTCAGTGGACATCATGTGCAACAGAACACCCAGCCGAGTCCAGCCAACTCACAGAATTATGACAGCTAACTGAATGGCTGTTGTTTTAAGCCACTGAGAACTGGGATTGTTTGTATACAGCTGTCGATGCTTTAAACATTGTTAAGTGTGTGTGTGTGTGTGACTGTGACCCAATAACAGTGCTTAGCAAGGCGCACAGTACATGCTAAGATCTTAATATATGGAGTGACTCTTATTTGGCTTTGTCAAAACTACTGGTGGCTTGAGAGCACCTCTGAAACTAATCTCTTGAACACATGCTTCTGACAGAAAGATCTGTCAGAATCACTGAAGACAGACTGATCTGATCATCAGCACTGTGGCCAGCCAGGAGTTACTCTCCATTCATGCTCCACCTGATGAGACTAAATTGGCAGCCAGGGCAGTAAAGGCAGATGAGGGGCTGAACCCACTGCCGTGAAAGGGTCTTGTGTCTTGAGATCGGTGTTGCCTTTACTCAGTGTGGAGGCTTCCGTCCTGGAGCTTCTTATAGGGTCTGAGCCCCTGGGAAGGCGACCCTCCCTGGCGAGAGGGGCAGTTGTTCTCTGAAGGCCCCCTGGAAGGTGCAGCTGGCCTTGCTTATGCAGGGGTAAAGGGGTACAGGGTCACATGCAGAATTGTCCCTTGCCGCTCAGGAGTTGGGTAAATCATAGTGGAGTCCTGTTATTTTATGATTAGCAAGCTGAAACTCTCTTTTGCAGTTGAAAGCCATTTTTATACATAAGGCTTCTCTTCCTGAGCTATGAGGATACAGACTTGCTGCAGTGGGGTGCGGGCCTGGGCTGTCTTATTTTCCACAGGCTCATGAGAGACGAGCAGTGGTGTCCTAATAAATGAGTAAAGGTTGGCAGCAAATAAAGTCCGATGACTAGATGTGTCACCAAGCAAACCAAGCCTTCCTCGCAGCTTGCATATTTTGACATGAAGACAAAGTGAAAGCAGCAAGTAAGAAACCTGAGTTCTGGCTGCATCCCCGAAATTGCACAATGCACCCCTTCCAGCATTCAACCATTTCCTTCGGCGCCTTTGGCACCTGATTTTAAAAAGTGAATAAAGGAAGTCGCAGAGATATGCATGAAATGCTGGCACAGTTTAAATCTTGGAGGGGTTGTCCCTGACGGTAAATTTATATGACAGCCATAAGATAGCCGTTTTTATCCCTAGTTAGATTGCTTCTGGTTACAGTGCTGGGAAGAGCAATTCCAGGATGTCTTGGTGTTCTGTGGAGACGCCACAGGACCCCAGGTTCCAGAGGACACTGTGTGTGCCCTTGTTTGTCTGCACCCAACCCATCCGCTCTCCTCTTGCTTCCACGTGCTCTTTACTCTGCAAACGCCTCATGAGGTTGCATTTTTTTTTTTTAACACTGTCCAGTTTATCGGTGCTTCCCGGGATGTGCCTTCTTTTCTGGGAGTGGTTGTGTTGCAGATTTCAGAACCTGTCGAAAGCACCCTGCCTTCGACAGAGGGCAGACAGGAGCCTCCTGCAAAGCTGCGTGTCTTTACCAGTATATATGTCGATGGGCCTCGTGCTGACTTGTTCTAGATCTCCCTCTTGTGGGCCATCTATGAAATAAATCACACCAGTTGTTTTTAATAGATATGATGAAGAACCTTACCAATGATAAGGAACTGATTTCTGTGAGTCCTGTGAGTGGAAAAGGACCTTTCATTGTTTTCAATTATGAAATATTACAATATTAAAAGTACATAGAGAATAACATTACCGCATGGTCACGCACCAGCTTTATCAAATCTTCACATTTTGCCCCGTATTTACTTTAGCGCTTCAAAAAATAAAAACCCAGTTGAAGGGCCCTACACTCCCTTTGTGCACACACACTTCCTCCGTGAGGTGACCATTATTCTGAATTTGTATTTGTTACTCTCATATTTTTGTATTGCTCTAAGTATATATATGTATCAGTACAACACAAACTACTGTTTTGCATTTTGTAAAACTTTATGAAGCTCTTACGACACTGGACGCCATACTGTTGAAGCTTATCCTTGTGGCTACTGTGCATTCGTTTTTCTCTTCTGTGTTCTGCTGGTTGTATGAACACCACAGTACTATTTACCACTTCTCTCATCCTGGGATAGTTAGGTGGTTCTGACTTTTCCTCACAACAAGCAAGGCTGTATGGAACATTCTTCTTGTATGTAGGTGTGAATTTCTCCAGGGCGTATCCTGAGGGCGGATGGCTGGGTCATTACGTTTGGTTTCCTCAGCATTGCTGCTGTTGCCAAGTTGCTGACAAAAGGACTGTCCTCCTTTGCATCCCACCGTCATCCCCAAGCTGTGTCTGTAGCTCTTATCTGCCCTCCCCGTGGGAAGGCAGGTGGAAGCGCCGTGTTACACGCGTGGGCATGAATTCTCTTGCTTCATAAAGATCACAAGCAACCTTCCGAGCCTGGCATTAGCCATCAGAGAGGCGCACGCGCCTGCCCGAGGCCATGAAGACGGCAAGTGGCACCGCAGCACCGCCCTTGACACAACGTGGCCGGTCTGACCCCGAGCTGAGGTCGCAGGTGGACGTCCTTTGTGACTAGAACACACAGGGATGGAAGACTTCCCCTCCACAAGAGCCAGTTAGCCAGGCTGCCGAGAGAGAGAAGAAGAAAGGTTAAACGGTGCGATGTTTCAGAATTGTGAAAGTCATCATACATACTACAGAGCCTAGTCACCATTAATGCACAAATAAGGACAAATGACTAGAGGAGCAGGTGCTGGGAAGAGTGAGGAAAAGGGAAATTCATGACATGGAGAGACCGTTGGCGGAACGGCACTGGGACCCTTGATGTTTCGGGTCACATCTTACTAGTTTTCCCTTTCAGTTACTGGGAGTCCAGGCTCATGTGATGACCCTGGGAGCCGAAGCCTGCTTCAGCCCTGTGTGGAATAGCTGGCCTGAGCGGCGGGCGGCGGGCAGAAGGGTGGAGAAGGGCACAGCAAAGAGAGGGGGGCGAAGTGTGCATCTGACTGCAAACGAAAGAACAACAGGCATGGGAGTCGGGCGGAAAGGAAGAGGGAAACGGGGTCCCCAGCTGCCCTGCGCTCAGCACCCCAGCAGGCATGGGCCGTGCAGCTGCCTGGCTGGCCCTCCGTCCGAGTGACCGAGTCTTGCTGGGCACGTGGCTCTGCACAGGTTCTAATAAAACGCCCCCCCCATTTATTTTTCAGTAAAGAGGAGGTGTTCAGGAATCCAGAAACCCTCAGAGCCTGACATCTGATAAGGGGACATCTGTGTGACTTAAAAGAAGAAAAATGCGAGGGTGCTCGTTGGCCTCTGTTGTCAGTAAGACAGAAAACATGTAGGCTGCCTCTTAGAGCTGTGAATGTTTGCTTAAAGCGAAGATGACCTCCAAGACGCAGCAGACGTGACAGGAACGCAGCACAGGAAGTCGACAGGAAGCAGAAAGTGTGGTTATAGAAGTGAAACCACTTTTTAAAAAGCACGTCAAGAACCTGGTGGATGGGGGGGGCGGTTTCTTAGCACCAGTCAAAGGCTATAAATCGCCTTAGGTGCTGCCCCCGCCCCAGTTTTTTAAATGATAAAATACACCTAACATAAAATATATCGAATCTTAACCATTTTTAAGTGTACAGTTCAGGGGGTACAAAATACATTCATGATGTTGGGGACCATCACTTCCGTCCATTTCCAGGACTCTTGTCATCTCGATGATTTTGACTGCTCTAAATACCTTATGTAAGTGGCATTATGTAGTATTGGCCTTTTTGTGACTGGCTTACTTTACTTAATGTCCTCAGGACTCATCCATGTTGTAGTATATGTCAGAATGTCCTTTCTTTTTTAAGGCTGAATAGTATCCCTTTGGATGTAGACACCACATGTTGCTTGCTCACTCATCCATCAATGGACATGTGGGTTACTTCCACATTTTAGCAATTGTGACTACGCTGCCTGAAAAGATTATTATTGGGCATGTAAACCAAGCTACCAACATCAAAAGCTTCCAAACAGATGATTTCTCACTAAATCATTACTATTTTGAAGAATTAACTTACGTCCTAGAGTTCATGGAGTTCTCATCCTGAGAGCATCTTTGTCTGGAGGATGCTTTTGGCATCCCACAACCCAAGTTTTCTTTTTAATTAATTGAAGACAAAACTAGTTGTCCTCAAGAGGTCATTGATTAACATCTACCGAAAACAATTTCGGTATTAGTTTTCCATGGAATCTGAACCAATGTCTTACCAGTATCTTTTTCCCTGTTGGAGACGTGAACCACTCCAGGTCCTGGGTGTAGCCCGGTTCAGGTCTCGGTACACAAGTGCCTTTAGCTGCTTCAACCAGGAGGTGCCTAAAAATGAAAAACAGCAACGTTTTCCCTCTACCCCCAAATATTCACATTTTACCATTGCTTGCAGACTCCTTTTTCTGTACTAAGTGTTATAGCTTTGAGTCTAATAAAACACCGGTTTAGAATAGAAGCAGTCAGCATATTGTTTATCAAATAAGATGGTCCTTCTTAGAGATTAGCCAAGGGGAGGTTCTCCCTTCTCACCAACTGCACACCCCCAGCCCTGGGCCCACAACAATCCCCCACATTTTAACACAGCACGTCATTACTTTCTAATGGGAACCTCTCAAATGAAAACTCTGCTGGTGAGTTTCCTAAGATAACCCCCCACTTCCATGGGAAAAACCTCTCAATATAGTTATTGGGGGAACATGATCCCCTGAGATGATCAGATCCAAAACGATGATCTAAATGGATGGTTTGGAACCAGAGTGGATGGGGACTGGATTCTTCGAAGGGTTTTTAAGATAAGGAAGATCATAGGTTGGTATCTTTGGCCAATAACATATGGAGGAACTTAAGAGATCAGGGTGGTGTACTGGGAAGCTCTTTCTGTAGATCTTTCTCTCTGGAGCAAAGAATGACAGAATGGAGTTTTTGGCTAAATGAGCCCATTTGGCTGGTTGAAGGGAGCCAGGCAGGACTGCGACTAAGGTCACTTCATTAACTTTTAATTCCTCTTTTCCCTCTTCCCCCGTTTCGTTTCCTCTACCCCCTCCCCCCAAAGATAGTCACATTTTGGCCTGACTCACCAATTCCTTTGTTGTGTCTTAAATGTTATGATTATTTGTGAATTAATTTAGTGAATGTCTGCTAGCACCTATCATGTTAGGTGCAGCATCGTGAAACACAGAGAGGCAGCTGAAACTGGGGCCTGCCCTCTAAGAGCTGACAACACCCCCAAATTGCTTGGTATGGTTTGCAATAAGTGGCAAACGTATACTCAGATATTTTTGTTGCCTGTTTTCTTCTAATTTGCATTCCCTATTTCTGCGTCTCTCAGCCCCTCGTTTTAAGCATTGCCCTTTTTTCCCCTCAGGAGACACAGGACCAGAAAGCACAGGGTTTTCCTGGTTCTCAGTTTACCTATCTTCACAAATCTTTTGTGCCTTCCCCATCTGTTTTTTTCTTTTCCTTCTCAGCCTGAGAATAACGCCTAGGGCTGCTTTGTTCTTCTTTGTAGCTGTTTAATTGGAATTGACTAGGATGAACTGTGTGTACTAATTTCAGAGAAAGCATGGGCTGTTTCAGCCTCCTAATTTCCTTTTAGCCACAGGAAGAGTTCCAGGAAGTTTCCAGGGAATTGACCTCCATGGGTTCACACGTGCCTTAGTCTCTCCTCCTCCTCACCCCTTCCCTCCAGCTCCTGCCAGCTGCCTGCCTTGTGTTGTGGCTTTGTTCTGTGTCTTTTGTTTGGTTTTGTTACAGTGCCCTTTCCCCTTATGAATTGATTCTGGCAACTGTGCCCCCTGACCCTTGGTCCAGTGTTCTTTCCTTGACACCAGGCTGCAGCAATTCAATATGCTTTTGATCTTGCATCGTCCCCTCATTTCTCACATGATGGTTTTATCTCCCTGGTCGCCCTTAAGCAACTCCTGGGCAGCACCCATATCTTCCATGTCCTTTTGTCCAAACATTGTGCCTGCTCACTTTTTTTTTTTCCTCCTTTATTTTTTGAAGACATAACATACATACATACACTGAAGAGCACAAACCTTCAGTGAATAGCCCAGTGGGGATATATATGTGAAGGCTTTGCCTTAGTCAGGATCAAGCACCTCCCCAACCCCACCGCAAACTAACCACCATGCTGATTACTATCACTCCAGATTAATTCTGCCTCTTCTTGAGCTTTGTAGAAATAGAAGTAGGACACCCTGTGCCTGGCTTCTATTGCTCGATATTCTGTCTGAGATGCTTCCGTGTTGTCACATGTGGCTGTGGTTTCACCCGTGTTGCTGTTTGCATTCCATTGTAGGAATGACCACGAGTTATCCCTCCTACTATTGATGTCATGTGGGTTACGTCCAGTGGAGAGCTATTATGAATACAAGCTTTCTTTTTAATATTAATATTTTAAAAGGATAAAGAAAGACCTTCCCTTTGAGCCTTTCCAAAGGAGACTCAGAGTTATGTGGGAGGCCATTATGGCCCATCTTATCTGACCCAGGAGAGGAATCAAAGGCCCGGCCCACCCCTTGCCTCTCACACACTTGGAAGCAATGTCTGGTCCCAGGCAAAACACTGAGTCAGCCTCCTTAAGGGGGACAAGGGGGAGGAGGTCGACCCTGTTCAAACATGTTAAGAAAGAGGAAATTTCACAAGCATTTGGCTGAACTCACTGCTAATGTCTAAATGTTGAGTAATATATTATAGAGTAAAAAATTAAAAGGCAGCCAAAGAACCCTTTGGCTCATCATTAAGCCCATTGCGGTGTGCTGAAAGCCTGTTCTTTTTCTTAAGTTTATTTCAAAAGAGCTAAAATGAGGCCTCGCCTACAGAAGGCTAGGATTTTGACTCACCCAATACAAGGCTTGTCCTGTTTCTCAGCTGGGGCCTGAGGAGTCCAAGACCCTTGGAACTTTGGATGTCCTGGATTCCACCTGCTGATTGGAGCTTCCTGGCAGGGGCCTGTGGGGGCTGGGCCACCATGTGTGATGTCATGGGGCTTTGTGAGGCAGCCTGATGATGCGTTTTGAGCACTGCCGGGTGGCCAGGGCAGCCCAGCCCAGCCAACTGTTGGCTCAGAATCCAGGCACCATAAAGTCAGCCATTCAGAAAAAAAAAAGTCCATCTTTTAGATGGTTCAGCGTACACTCCTGCCTAATTCTGCCTATGACACGGCTGGGAAAATACATTGATCACAAAGCAGCCAATGCAACTGTCTGAGTGGTAGGTGGATAAGATCTGCGTACTGGGCATGGGAACAAAGATGGGGAGGCCTCTCCCACCTGGACTCAGTGCAAGCAGCACATCAAATCTCTGAGTCTTGAATGAGGCTTAATCCTTATCTCTGGGGATTAGGATTGAGAAGATCTGATTTTTTTTAAGGGTTCTGGCTGCCAGGCTGGGTTATGTATGCCACGCTGGAGGCAGACTGAGCATCATAGTGGCTTTAGTTCTTGAAAACCAGGGCCAATTTTCGTTATATACCCCTTTGTGCTTTTTTTTTTTTTTTTTTAGCTGAGCCATCCTGCTACCTGTTGGTAGCTCAGTGGCTGCTCAGCTCGGGCTGGGCATCGAACTGCTGTTGCTCAGAGCTCAGCTCACACTCTTGAGCGAGCTCTTAACCAACCCCTTTGTGCTTCTTAAGATTTATACCAAGTGAAGATATTATTGACTCCAAAAAACATTAAGGAGAAGCAAGCCCTTCATGGTATTAGAAAGTCATAGATCTTGTATGGAGATTTTTTTTTTTGAGGGCAGTGTCACTGGCCCTCAGATGTGGGACCCGAACCTGGGCCGCTGGCTTCCCAGGCCAGCACCCAAGCACCATGCCACTCGGTCGGCCCTGGAGATTGTTTTTAAGATTGTCCTAGGAGACCCAGAGGTTACAAATACTGATCATTTACAGAAAAATTACTTGTGACATCATCTAAAGCACAGTCATGTTTTCCAGACTCTGAAGACTCATGTTTTTAAAACCAACTCCATATCCAGAGTTAGTTTGGGGTTTTGGTTTCTCAGTGGGTACGTGTGCATGCACATATCCACGTGTGTCTCAGTAATTGTTAGCGGCATTCTTTCCCTTACAGGGTTCTTTTTTATTTTTTAATTTTTTTAGCTGAGCCCTCCTGCCACCTGTTGGCAGCTCAGCGGCAGCTCAGCTCAGGCTGGGCATCGAACTGCTGTTGCTCAGAGCTCAGCTCACACTCTTGAGCGAGCTCTTAACCAACTGAGCCACTCGGCCGGCCCTTACAGGGTTCTTTGAATTAACGCTCCGGTTTTTTTTAATGCATTTAAACATTCATTGACTATACATACAAGTCATTGTTGAAATAATGCTTTATGAATTCTGTATTTTTCTAGCCTGTGAATTCAACATATTTTTAGGGAAGGAAATAATTGAGCATGATTTCCTTCTGAGATGACAAGAGTTGAAAAGCGGGTCACATAACTCCTAGATCTGTTGTTCGGTAGGAGAGGTTTTCTGTGTTTTGTGGGGGTGTGGGGCTGGGTTTGGGGGCGGGAAGTAGATGATGTGCATATTCCAGAGAACTGGGGAACTCTGCTTTAAAAAAAAGTGTAATATGAGAAAACATATACAGTAATACCTTGGTTCGTGAGCACAATTCATTCCAGAAACAAATTACTCGTATTGCAAGACATTACCCGTTTACCAAGTTAAAATGTATTAGAAATGTTTGCTGCTCTTACGGAACACTCACAAACCATGTTACTTGCAATCCAAGGTTTTACTGTATTAGTAAAATAAGAAAATTGGGGGTGGGATATATTTTTACAAGTGTTCAGATTTAAGGAGAATGTCCCCCACATTTTCTGAACATGGTAGAATCCCTGTAGAGAATATGGGTTTATTTTTTAGTAATAATACTGTTAAATGAATTCCTGTGTATATTCTGCATATTAAGTTTGGTTGTCTCCCCTCACCGATATTCTCTTTTAACTAGTTTCTAATTGCTTTTGGGTTTTGGAGAAAGTTAAAACAGAAGCCTCTCAAAATTTAGACATTTAACAGGAAGGTGTGATAATCTGAGTGAAAACAGCCCCATTCTGTTTTCATCCCCCTATTTCCCCCAGTTAGAAGGGGTCACCCTGAGGGAGCACCTGTGTTGTCTTGCAAAGCAGAAGCCCCCTCCAGTTTCCTCAAGCATTGGAGAGCTGGCTAACAGGGACGAGGGGGCCACTTCTGTAGGCCCAGAGGGTCCCTGTGCGTCTAGGGTTTCAGACTTGTCCCCACTGGGCCCGCCCAGTGGCGCGGTGGTTAAGCGCTGGCTTGGGAAGCCAGCGGCCCCGGTTCGGGTCCCACATATGAGGGCCAGTGACACTGCCCTCAAAAAACAAACAAACAAACAAAAAACCCTGGTAGCAGATTTGTCCCCACCAATATCCCCATCCTGAGTCCCAGACTGTCCCTCCTTCCCTGGATGGAAGACTAGCCGGGGTTGAGAAGTCGGCGTTCCCTGGAGCTCTGCTGCCCTTGTCACCGAGTCCTGGCCAGGACTCTCAGCCTTCTCTGTCCTTTGGTTATAGGAGACGAGTCCCCTCATATGCTGCTCAGGAGCCGCATGCGTGATAGCCTGCCTTACATTAATGACTAACCACCCTCAGCCTTTCATTGCCTTTCTCAAACGCTTCCATAGCATCCAGCAACAGCTATCTGATTCCATGGTATTTATAATTACTACTCCCTGCCCACCCCTCTCAAATGTGCCAACCAGAACATTCCTTTCCACCAGTATTCCATCCCAGGTCACCACCAGTGACGCTTTAACTCGTACTGTGCTGCAGCATGCCAGGGGCTCTCAGAACGCCGCCTTTCGGCCAGCATTGGGGTCCTCAGGGCCAGCCAGCTGGGCAGTGACCCCACCCCCAACTCCCATGGGAGAGTCTCATTCCCAGCACCACTCCCGCGGGCGTGCAGATGGCCATCTTCTCACCGTGTCCCCACATGGCCTTTCCTCTGTGCCTGCTCCCATGCGGTCTCCTCCTGTCTTCTTCGAAGGATACCACTCAGACTGGAGGAGGGCCCACCCATTTCACCTTGAAACTGTCATCTCTTTAAAGACTATCTCCAAATACAGTCACACTGAGAGTGAGTACTTCAACATATGATATTTGGGGACACAATTCAGTCCATAACAGCATTCCATGACAATTGAAAAGTGACACACTAACCAGCTGATGACAGGTGTCTCTGGGTGTTTGACTGACCCGGGCCACAGGTGCTCTGTCTTCCAGGTGACACCTGGGAGTCGCTGCTCTGTTGGCCACTCCCACATTTCAGCGTGTGGAGATGGTCTTCTCCTTGTGGAACAATTCTCCCGGCTCCTATCTCAGGTAGAACCCCCGGGCTGTCAGGAGCCTATGTGTGAGGCAGAAAGAGGGCTGCGCGACACAAATGTGCCACATCGGAGTGACCCTTTAACGTCAGCCCCAAGCTCCCTTCTGCAGAGGCTAAGCGTCTACAGTTCCATTTCTTCAGAGGAGAATTTTCCCTGCTCCTGTCTGGACTTTTCTGAGCAGAGAGGGGTGAAGAGGGCATAGAAACACGTGGCCTTTCCCAAAGCCTTCCCACCTACCCCCCGCCCCCCATCCCATGCCTGCCCCCCAAGCCCTGATCTGCTCCCTGGGGTTTGCTCAACTGACTCATTGCCCCTCCGTACCCTCTCAGCACACAGTTGGAGTTGTGACTTCCTCTCTTCCTCTGTCCTTCCAAATCATTATCACACACCCAACAGCTTTCTGTCTTCTAAAGCTGGGCTGCAGTCTCGTACATTGATGTTCCTTCTATCACTCTTTTCCCATGAGGGTTTTTAGCTTTACTTTTATTCATGGCCGAATCAGGACACATGTATTCCATCCATCATCTTGAAAGGAAGCCTCTCAAGACTTTCTTCTTCCTTTTCGGTAAATTATGAAATATTTCCAACAGAAGGGAACTATAGAGAAAAATATGAACAGTGTATACACACCATCAAGCTTTATCAAACCTCCTCATTTCGCCACGTTTGCTTTACAGCTTTCTAAAAATTAAGCATTAGGAACTCCACAGGTGCTCTTTATTCGCCTCCCCAATACCCTCCTCTCCTGGAAGGAATCACTGTCTGAAATCTGAGTGCATTTGCACGCACAGGTTTTTTTTCCAGCATTTGTTGCATACGGTGTATCTATAAACAGTTGCACTGCTTTTGTATGTCTTCCAAATGTGTATAGGTAGCATTGTACCCTGGTTGTATTTTGTGCAACATTGGTTTTTGTAGATGTTAACAGTATTAATACCTGTAGGTCGAGTTGGTTCACTTCCAGTGTTGGATGAATAGCCTTGCTTTCTGGATTCTCCTGTTGAGGGAAATTTAAGTTGTCTCTGGTTTCTGTTACAAACATGACTTCCGTACACCTGCTTGTACAGATCTCCTAAGAGTCTCCTCAGGGTATGTGGATAAATGCAGCTTAACTAGATATTGCTGTTAATGGTTGTACCATTTCATAGTCCCGTTGAGTAAGGAGGCACAGTTTTCACTGCCCACTTTCTTCCTGGCTTGTAATAGTGTTATGTTTTTATATATATCTAGTTTTGATTGGTGACAAGTCAGATACTTTATTTTATTTTATTTTTTTATTTTTTTCTAGCTGAGCCATCCTGCCACCTGTTGGCAGCTCAACGGCAACTCAGCTCGGGCTGGCATTGAACCGCCATTGCTCAGAGCTCAGCTCGCACTCTTGAGCGAGCTCTTAACCAACTGAGCCACTCGGCCGGCCCGACAAGTCAGATATTTTAATAGAGACCTGTACTCTCACTCCAAGGTAGACTGAGCCTGTGTGAGGAATGAGTAAGCCTTCTTTCCCATTATCTCCTTTAGCTACATGCTTAGGAAGGTGGACCAGTGCCTTGCAATGATATTGTATGTTTTAGAAGCATGTCATGTATTCTGATGTTAGGTAATCTTATGAATATCAGTGTTAAAGAGTTTTTGATAATAGAAAAAAATACTTTATCAAAGCATATGATAAACACTGATATCAAAACGATTCTGTTTTTAAAACTGAAAATTGTCAAAAACACATATGCATCTATTGTATGTTCATTGTAGTATTTATTTACAGTAGCCAACATGTGGAGGTGGCCTAAGTGTCCATCAATAGATGCATGGATAAAGAAGTGGTACTTATGTACAAGGGAATATTACTCAAGGGAATATTACTCAGCCATAAAAAGGACTGAAATCTTGCCATCTGCATTAACATAAATGGATCTAGAGGGTATTATGCTCAGTGAAATAAGTCAGACAAAGACAAATACCATATGATTTCACTTATATGTGGAATCTAAAACACAAAATAAACAAACAAACAAAACAGAAACAAACCTAGAAATAGAACATTTTGATGGTTGCCAGATGGGTGGGAGGTTGGGGGAGTGAGTGAAAGCAGGGGAGGGATTAAGAAGTACAATTTAGTAGTTTCAAAATAGTCGTTGCAATGTAAAGTACAGCATAGGGAATATAGTCAATAATATTGTAATAACCATGTAAGGTAGCAGATGGACAATAAATTTACTGGGGTAATCACTTCATAAGTTATATAAATGTCTAGTCACTATGTTGTACACTTGAAACTAATGTAATATTGTTCACTATAATTGAAAAATTGAAATTATAAAAAAACAACAACCTGAAAATTGAATTTAAGCCAAGTAGATAATCTACAAGCCATTGAAATATCTAATATAATTTCTCTCAAAATCCTTCTGATTTAGGAAATTGAAAAATGGACCCTCAGAAATGCTAGGTTTACAATGAGAAATGTCAGAATTCAGTGTTTATTGTATGGATCCTTGACGTTTGGGATCTGCACGGCTCTGTTATTTATATGTTTTTACCATAATCCTGTGAGCAGCCGGCAGAAGGCAACCGAGGCGCCTGCATCAGTTTTGTTCCTTGATAAACAATTGGAACAGCAAATTATCCATGGCTCAGGGAATACACCAAGATCACATGTAAGAGTTCAAAGGCCTAACAAAGATAAAACTAAAGAACAGAGGCCAGTTTTAAAATTAAGTAAGTATTTTGATTTTCTCTGTTCGCCATTTTAAGGGGAAAATATGACATAAATTTCATATTTGGAAGGGTAAGAGAATATCCTTTTCAGAGCAATTCAATTTGTAAATTATGGACTATTTTACATACCACATATAGAGAAAATAATAAAATAGGCATGCTGTATTTACCACCTAAATTTAACAATTTTCAAATACAGTTTGCTATATTTGTTTCAGACTGCTTTCTGGTTTTCACAGAAATACATTTTAATAGGTAGTTAAAAACGTCATGCCTTTATCAAAGTGACAGTAGTAAGCCAAAACTTACGTGACTCTGATTACTTTTTCTTACAGGTAAGGATTTTAACTATACAGACCCAGAAGCTATTCGTGGATTTTTAAAATATGGATTGAATACTGTCATGAGTAAAAGGTTGGGCAACGAGAGACATGTGCCAGATACCAGGAATGAAATGTACGTTCCTCCTAATTTTTTTGTATTGAGGTGTAATGGACATATCACATTGTATTAGTTTCAGGTGCACCAGATTATGGTTTGATATTAGTATATATTGTAAAATAATCCCCATAATAAATCTAGTTAACATCAGTCACCATACATAGTTACAAAAAAATATTTTTTCTTGTGATGAGAACTTTCAAGATCTACCCTCCTAGCAACTTTCAGATGTGCATACAGTTATCATTAACTAGAATCTCCAGTTTGTACATTACATCCCCATGACTTATTTATCTTATTACTGGACCTCCTTTCACTCATTTCGCCCACCTCCTGTCTATGGCAACCACCAACCTGTTCTGTGCATCTAAGAGCTTGGTTTTTCTGGGGTAACAGCGGGTTGTTTTTGTTTAGATTCCACCTGTAAATAAGATCATACATATTTGTCTTTTTCTATCTGATTTATTTCACTTAGCATAATGCCTTCAAGGTCCAGTTTTATACTTTTACATGTGGCTGTCCAGTTTCCCCAACACCTTTTATAGAAGACTCTGTCCTTTTCTGAATGCATACTCTTGGCTCCTTTATTGGAAATTAATTAACCATATAGGCATGGGTTTTATTTCTGGGCTCTCTATTCTGTTCCATTGATCCATGTGTCTGTTTTTATGCCAGTACCATACTGTGTTGCTGCCTATAGCTTTGTAATGTCGTTTGAAACCAGGTCCCCAAACCTCAAAGGCATTTAGAGGAATCATTGTTTTCCCTCTTATTCATGCCTGCAGGTGTCATAAAAAACATTACCCAACCAGACTGCCTACTGCCAGCATTATCATTTGTTTCTACAATGAAGAATTTAATGCCTTGTTTCGGACCATATCTAGTGTCATGATGCTCACGCCTCACCACATCCTTGAAGAAATTATATTGGTCGATGACATGAGTGAATTTGGTAAGCTGGAACACGAACAATCTGTCTAATGTACTTAGAAGGCAGTGCTATCTCTGACGGTGCGTGAGTTAGTTTATACAAAGAACAGCTGTGCAGGGGGTGGGGGTGGAGGCAGGCATTGTGCTGGGCGCTGCTGCTACACTGGTAGGGATGTAGGAGCTTGTCCCTGTCCTCGGGCGTTGGGTTAATGGGGAGGGGGCAGTCTAGTCCTTCCATGAGGTAAATGTAGGGGCACCAACCTGGTCTTCAGAGGCCATCGGTGATGTGCAGGAAGAAGTGACATCTAAATGGAGATCTGAAGGGTGAGTTGGAGTTATCTGGATGGAGAGGAAGGAAAAAGCATTTCAGGCAGAGGAATAGCGCGGCAAAGGCCCAGCAGGGAGAGAAAACAGGGTGAGCTTGGACTAATTCCGTATTTGTGTAGTTTATGTAAGAGTATAGCGTTGTGGAGGAGGGTGTGGGCAGAAAATGAGATATGAAAAGGACACCACCTGTGAAGGGCGTTGTTGAACTTTGATCTGGAGAAAATGGGGGGCTATCACAGGCTTACCGCTGGGAAAAGACACGGCCCAGTTATTTCACATGAAAGAATTCTAATCAGACCAACTGCAGTTAAGGACTTATTTTTGCATGCTCACTGGCTTCAAGAATTGTGATATTAGTACAAAATCTGATTACGTTTAGCATTTGAAATTAGTTGTATGTTTTACAACTTATTTACAAACCTGAGGCAAGCCAAGAGGACCCAGATTAGTGAAAAGATTTTTGGAGCCTGAAGGGTGCCTGAGGGGTCCATTTCCCATGGGAACAATATATTAGGATCGCGTAGGTATCCTACCTGAAAGTTTACCTAATCCACTGTGAGCCTGACCCACCTGTGGGGTGGGAGTGGCAAAGAGGATGAGGCATGGTAGGAAGAACAGGAAAGGGAAGAAACTCTAGAAGCATCAACTCGAAGGTGGACTGGAACCCAAGCTGACGTCAGCTACCTTTAGGAATTGGCCAGGCACTATCCTACATGATGTTATTTCTGTGGGAGCCACCCATGTCAGAGGGGTGCAGTGCTGTCTGCCTCTAGTCCTGTGCACAGGAAGGAATGTGGAGAGATGGTCAGAGTCTTTATCTGGTCAGTAGCAGGGAGAAACCCATCTGGCCACATGCTGGGCAAGATGTCCCCCATAAAGCCATGAGCAGGGACGGGGTGGGGGGTCTTCTGCAGGACTATGGAGTTCTATCTACCTTCTGGCCCAGAAGGACAGGGGTCATGCCATGGGGAGACAGTCCCAGGATGACCCCAGGACACTGCCCCCAGCCTTTCAGAGCCACACCGTGAGTATACAGCCATACCTGGCGAGCAGCGCATACCTTCTTCAGGGGAATCCCTGCAGATGACAGAGATGTGGGTGTGCTGCCAGATTGCACACTTCTCCTCCTCCTCCCTGGTCCATGCTCACCTGGTCTGTGGTGACTTTCCCGCCCTACCAAGGAGCTTGGGTTTTGACGCACGCAGAACCTCAGCACAGAAAATGCAGGAGACGGGGTGTTCTGATGAACCTCAGGAGGACACATCCATCCGTGCTGTTAATGTGTGATGAGTCCATGTGGGCCGTCGGGGAAGATTTTGAACTACAGCTTCTCATTTCCAGCTGACCCCAGTAGGCAATGCCGATGCACCCCCTCAGCTTGGGGAGCAGGGGCCCAGGGATCTGCCCCCCTTGAGTTACATGAGAGGCACGTCCACAGCTGACCTGCTGCCATCCACCCGTCTACACACCAATGACATGGCTCCTGCAGAAAAAACCCACGGCCTCCGCCTGATGTCAGAGATTACCGCTGCCCGAGCATCGATTTCCTCCTCTGGGTCCCTGGTTTCCTCTGCGTCCTAGACGTCAGAGAGGCGTTGGCAGACCTCTGAGCTGAGCTGCTGCCCCTACCCTGCAAGTGCCTCTGAGCGGGGCCCTGGCACTCTTTTTCAAGATGAGGGAGGAGATCCCTGCTTTGCCAAGATCCCAGCGACCTTCACCCCCTGATCCAGAGTCCTAGGACTTAGGAATTTAGACTCTGAGGCATCTGTATACATCTGACCTGAGTCCAGCCTCCTTTATCATCATCATACTAACCTCCAAATAGAGTGGCTGTTAGGTACCAGGTTCTGTGCCGAGGGATGCACTTCATCTCATGACAGGAGAGCAGGGCAAGGAACATGGTGGGTCCCCTTGTCATCGACGAGGAAACGGAGACTCCGTGGTTTGGCAGTTTGTCTCAGGGTTACTGCCAAGTTAGAAGCACACTTTTCAGTAATAAGGTCACATTGCTCCGAAGTGCCATAACTGAATGCTTTGTCTACTAAACGTTTCATAGTGACTTATTAAAACAGAAATATTTCACTAGCAATATGGAAGAATGTTTATAAGTTAGATGCTGAATCACTTTTCTTCTTCCTTACATGGTAAAAAGTTTCTCTCAAAGTTGGAACTTCTGTGGATTAGCATGGTTTTGAGGAATCAATTGAAATTGTGATCAACTGTTTTAATTTCTGTAGTTCTAGTTTGTAAGTTGCTGAGTGTTGGGTTGTTTGTTTTTTATTTTCCAGATGACTTGAAAGAAAAACTAGACTATCACCTAGAAATTTTTCGAGGAAAGATTAAATTAATAAGAAATAAAAAGAGAGAGGGACTGATTCGAGCGAGGCTGATAGGCGCGTCTCGTGCTTCAGGTATGAACATGTCTGTTGGGACATGACCCGGTGTCTGTGTCCCAGAAATAATCCTCGGGGAGACCCTCTATATCTCCACTGCCATAAACACAGAGTGGAAATGTATTTCCGCCATTGGAGTCTTTAATCTTCTTTTGACTTTGGAAGCATTCTACTTTAAAATGTCAATTTGTGATTTCAAATAGATGACAGCGAGTCTTTTGTGGGGAGCATAATGTCAGTCCCCTGTTGCAGGTTGAAGTTCCCCAGATACAAGCTCTAAGATGGAATTGTACATGCATGGAACCCACTGGGGTGCTCTTGGGAACCCCACTTGTCATGGTATGAGGAAAGCAAGACTTAATGGGGGGGGGAGTGGGGCTGTGGTGCAGCTGCTGATCTTTCAGGAGACCCTGAAGCCAGGATGGGCATCAGTTCCGAGCCTATGAGGTCAAGACGAAATGAAACGAGAAAGAGTTTACAGAGAGAAAAGTCTGTGAAGGATGAAGGGGAGAGGGAGAGAAGTGTGGACCTGAAGATTCCGGCCTGACACCTGGGAAGGCAGAGAGGGCAGGGAGGAGTTTGGGGTTGAAAGAGCTTCATAGAGGCTCAGCTGGGCTGGTGGGGAACCCCAAGCAAAGATCACCTATCTGTTCAAGGAATCCTGCAATGGGCCCAAATGTCCCAGTTCTAGTTCTCCCCTACCCTGCACCCCGCCAACACACACACACACACACACACACACACACACACACACACACTGTGCTTACTCATTGGCTGGGAGCCCCCTGGGGAGAGCAAGGCCTTGGTGTGAACACTGCAGTAGATCCCAAAGATTTGGAAGCTGTCAGACCCACTTCTCCCAGCAAGTTCTCTGGAGTAGAGCGCTGAGTAGCTCACTTCCTGGGCGGCCACCAAGAGCAGCACAGAGAGGTCCCATGTCCAGGTAAGGGGACCAGGCATGGATGAGGACAGCCCTACCCCAGGGGAGGGGGCATTGCCTTGAACAAGCCCTGAGCGGTCAACACTGCTGGGGAACACATCCCGAGGGGGCCTGAGTTTTCCAGCTATCAAGCTTCCTGGAACCTGAAAGATCAGAGGTTGTGGGGAAAATATTAAACAAAAACCAGAGGAGATGGGTAATGTCCAAGGGTATTTCATCAGGCCCCGTTGCAATCCAATGAGAAACTCAGTTCCATAGCAGAAATCCCTGATTGAGCAGAAAGCCACATAAAAGCCAAATCTGATCGTCTTTTTCTGTCGGCCTGACCGATTGGGACATAGACAAGACATGTTCATTGTCGCAAACACAACACAAGTTACGGACACAGCATGAAGACACAGTGTTTTCACACCCCTGGTTTTATGCATTAAATACATACACATGCATACATAGCTTTAAGGCTTTTTAAACATAGAATCACACTGTTTATATTGTCCTGCAACATGCATTAAACAAATACACATGCATACATAGCTCTAAGGCTTTTTAAATATAGAATCACACTGTTTATATTGTCCTGCGACTCTTTTAATTTAATTTTAATGTTTTGGAACTTTTCCCGTCACAGTATTTAAGACTTAGGTTACTTCTTAATCATAGTGTGATATTCCATGTGGGGAACGGATTGCCATCATTTGTTTAGCTGTTTTTCAATTGATTTTTTTATCTTTTACTATTACTAAAAAAAAAAAAAGAAATGCTTCACTGGCAATTCTTGTACATAGATCATTGTGCAAATGTGCTTGTGCCTATGGGATAAATTGCTAAAAGTGGACTTGCTGGGCCAAAGTGAAGTTCTTATTTTACATTTTGATGGATACTGCCAAATTGCCTTAAAAAAAGACTGCACCGATGAACGGTCCCATCAAAGGGTGCAAGAGGCCGTTTTTCCTGGAGCCTCGCCAGCACCGGTCATTACCAAACACCCACTTTTCATTTGGGCCATGCCATTTCCCCCCATGTTCTCTAAGCAGAATAGACCCTCACGCAAGCTTGAACTCAAGAACAAAAATAGTTATGCATCTTTACATCCTGAGCACCAAAATTTAAGTGCCAAAGAAGGTATCCTCACAGTAAGCATTTGCCGAATTGAGTTGATTGAACAAAGCCAAGCTAAAGTATTTTTTTAACTGAAGGCTAGCTCAGTTCCACCTGCTTTTTGAGAATCTTCCCGAAACCCACTCTCTAAACCACAGCTCACCAGCCCTTTCTGAACATCTGTTGCACACGATGTTCCACATTTTTTGGTACAAAATGAAGTCTGTGTTTCTTGTCTCCCCAAATGGAACTGAAAGCATCTCAAGAGCCAAGCACGTAGTAGTTAAATGCTCGACAAATAGCTTGTGTTGAACTTTGATTTGGGTTGTCTGATATTTCATCCGTGTTCTTGCTTCCCCAGGGGAAGTCCTGGTGTTCCTGGACAGCCACTGCGAGGTGAACAAAGCGTGGCTGGAGCCCTTGCTGGCTGCCATCAGCAAGGACCGCAAAACGGTGGTGTGTCCTCTGATCGATGTCATTGACTACATGACCCTGGAATACCAGTCCTCTCCTGTTGTGAGAGGAGCTTTCAACTGGTATCTGGAATTTGAATGGGATAATGTTTTCTCTTATGAGATGGATGGACCAGAAGGACCCACTAGACCCATCCGGTGAGATTTCTTCTGGTTATGGGGAAATTGCATACGTGTATTGGTACCTGGAAGAAAGGAAAGCTGTCAGAGATGATTCCTTTAATGTTTTGGATTTAATGATATTTTGTTATTTATTTTGTTTCTAAAAGTCTGTACCAGTAGAATTGGGTAGGTTTTGAGCTTCTTACTTTCAAAATGAGCATCTCACCCCAGTTTGCAGTGCCTCTATGGGTAGAATCCCCCTAATCTCAGATGTTCGTCTTCAGAATGTGGACTTTGTCCTCAGGAGCAAGTTGTGTGCTGATCAGTGAAAATGCCAGCACTGTGGATGGTCCAGAAAAAGTAGACGTCTTTGCCAAACTCATTTATAGAATGTTTATCCAAGTTGCTTCCATCTTTAATTTTATAGGTTGAGATGAACGTTGATTTTCTTAGATGATTAGTCTTGGAAACTATGTCTAAACGTGAGAACAATTTGAATATCGTGACTTTTAACTGCATTTGTGAGGCTGTTTCTGAAGGGATTTCCTGCAGGTCCCTTTCCACATTACTTGGCAACTTTTGACACCGAGCTCCCTTCTCTTCTTTTACTATTAATTTCTTGGTTTCACAAACCACAAGAATAAATTTTCTAACACTATGGCCTAGCAAGTCCTTGATCTTTGCTTCTATTAACTCTTGTCTCTTAAGCTCACTTTAATCAGGCTTTGCCCCCCTGCCAAACTTGGTAATAGCCTTCACATCGTCAAATCCAGTGTACGGCTCTCAATTCTCAGTCGGTCTGCCCACAGCGCTCGATGCTGCTGCACTCTCTCTTCCCTTCGCTGCGGACCACCACCGTCTCCTGGTCGCCCTCCTACCTCAGCAGTTGCTCCTTCCACCCTCCGCTGATTCCTTCTCTTCTGTCCAGCCTTTTACTGTCGAAGTGCCCAGGTCTTTGTCCTCTTCTCCACCTTCCGCCCTCATAGAGTGAATCTCATCCTCTTTCTGTTGACAGCTCCTATACATATGTCTCCATCCCTGGCCTACGGGCATCGCCAATTGAATGCTGAATACACATCTTAAACAGGTTCAAAACTGAATCGTCCCGCAGAACCCTGCTCTAACCACAGCATTCCCCACCTCAGTGCATAGAAACTCCATCTTTCAGGTACCCAGGCCAAAAATGGGGGTGTTAGCCTTGACTCTTTTGCTGGTTCTATCTTCAAAATATATCAAAATCACGACCACATCTGACCACCTTCATTGGTATACCCTTATCCCAGATTCCATCGTCTTTCTCTGGGACCACTACTTCCATCTTTGCCTGTTGACTCCCTAATTTATACCTAACACATTAGAGATGCTTAATCGATACTGTTTTGAAACAATGAATGAATGAACACGTAATTATTTTCCAAACTATTCAGTTTGGTATTATTGGGCCCTGCTACTGGTGGATAAAAAGAGATGTTTTGTAACATGCTTGTTTTCCCAGAAGGAAATATTACAATTTATTTAATGCCCTTAGAAAGGGGGATCTCGAAACCTCACAACTCAATTCAAGCGTCATCCCCATGGGAAACCCACAGCCTGAAGATGATTTCCCCTCCGACCAAGACAACAGTTAATATAGATTGCTGACATAATTTGACATGCTGTATATTGCTGACATGATAAGTCAAAGTTATTGCCTACTTTTAGGTAGTTATGCTTGTAATTTAGTAATTTTATGTACTTAAATGTTAATTTTGGTATTAGTGGGTGTGGCTGTTTTCTAGTTTTTAACTATGTTGTCACTAATATCCAATATAATTTTGGCAAAAATCCATAATGACTGAATCTATGGAATCAATCTGATATTTACGTGTCCTTTTTTTCTTTAGGTCCCCTGTAATGGCTGGAGGACTTTTTGCTATAAAACGGCATTATTTTAATGAGCTTGGACAGTACGACAAAGACATGAACTTCTGGGGAGGGGAAAATTTGGAACTTTCACTAAGGGTAATTCAGATTTTGGTTTTTTTTTTTTTTTTACATAGTTACCTTTGTACATAGGGAGTGAACTCTAAGTCACATCATCTGCAGTGGCAATTATGCGATTTTCTACATGAGTGTCTGGTACCTTTCTGGTGTCACATGAAATACATGATTTATGGGGCTCCTTGCAAAAATTGAAAACATTTAATAAAATACCTGATTTTCTTACCATATGTTATTTCTAACGAATGGCATCAAATTAATATAATTTTAATCTATTTGTGGAATCTTTCTTATTATACTGATTGTTTTGGTTCTTGTGTTGGAAATAACACAGGATTAGGAGGTAGGGGACCTGGATGACACTAAATATATGGGCTGTCTTAGTTCTCAGATTCTCCATCTGTAAAATGAGAGGACTCAGGAGGGATGTCTGAGTTGCCTCCTTCCTCTTAAATCCTGAGATTCTTGCTATAACACTGATGAAACTAGAAATCATTATGGTATACACACCTGTATACGTATCCTTCTTCATTTCTCACTTCCTCTTCATTTCAGCAAATCACCATCCTGGGGCCCTCAGCATCCTGTGACATCATCCTGGAACTGTCACCAGTTTAATATTGATGTCCCTATTGGGTAGTCTTTGGTCTTCCATATACTTGAGGTGACTGCAGCATTTGTCACTGTAGAACAGTCTTTTCCAAAAGTTTTCTTGGATTTTTAGGATGACATTTCTGGTTCCCCTTCCTCTTGGTGGCGCTCAATTCTTTTACAGGAATTGCTTCTTCTGTGCATTTCTTAAACACGGGTGTTCCCAAGACTGTTGTTTTTGTTAGTCCTCTCTTCGCACCCCATGTGCTCACTAGCGGTTTTGCACCTGTGAAGCCATGCCGGTTGTTAACATAGTCCAAGATTTCCTTACATGGTGGGAAGAACGCCTACTCTGAGCCAACTGAGTACCTCTCACTTGCAGCCCAACCACCCCACCGTTCTCCAAGATCTCTGGGCCTCCCCATGACCCAGCAACTAAAGGGATAGCACCCGGCAGGGCGGGGCCACCAGGACCGGTGGCAGCTCCTCTGTTTGGAGGGGCCAGCGCCTGTGCCAGCCCTTATTAGTGTTTTCCATAACTGACCTGCACCGCCTCCCATGGCTGCACCTGACACCTGTATGGTGACAATACCCAAATCTAAAGTTTCCGTTGAGGACTCTCTCGAGAGTTCTCCTTAAGTTCAATGCAGCCATCATTTAAGGAGCACCTTCTATGTCCGGTTGTGCCACATTCTGGGTATTCAGAAGAAGACACATTTGTTCGTTCATTCGTTCATTCATTCACTCATTCATCACTCACTCATCACTCTTTATTGAGAATCTGTTATGTGCCAAGCACTGTGCTGGCTGTTAAAATTCAGCAGCACACAATGCAATAGTGGTTTCTAATGCCATGAAGCTTCCATTCGATTGGGGTAGGGTGAGATGATGTGTTTAATTTTCCTTTGATATATGTAATAAAGGAGAAACAAGGAGTACTATGAGGTCATATAAAAGGGGAACCTAGCCTTGTCTTTGGGGAGGATTATGTCTTAGATGGCTCCCCTACTGAAGTGGCATTGAAGTTAAGATATAAAGACTAACAATGTGTTTCACTTATTCACCAAGTTTATTATGTGTGACAGGCACTGCTCTGTTGTGAGTCCAGGTGCTTACAGGGTACCTTCATTTGAATGTCCCATAGATAGGCTAAACCAACATTTCAAAAACAGAACACATTTCTCCTCCTTCTAGCCCACTCCTCCTCCCCTGTTCCCTCTGTGGTGGATGACAGGCAACCCCCACTCACCTGCCCACCCCCTATACTCCCTGTCGAATTCTTGCTTAGTCTCCACTACTCCTCTCATGGCCCACCTTCCTCAGCAAACCTGGTCAGTTCAACCTTTAATCATCCCTTGGCTCTGTCCACCTTCCTTTCTCCCCCCCGCCCCACCCCACCACAGTCCATAGTTACAGCCTTGCTGTAGTTTCTTTAGGAAGACTTTCTTGAACTCATCCTTCCTCCCCCTACACACACACACACACACACACATACACACACACACGCCCCTATGCATGCTTCACCGTTACAGCACAGGCTTCATAGTTAGAGCACATGCTTCACTGTTATAGCACTTCATGTCATGTGTATGTATGTGTGCACACATATGTACCTGAATTAATGTTAATTAATAAATTGTTAGGACGAAAAAGAATTTTTATGTTTTTCTCTGTACTTTTCTACATCTGCCAGTTTTTCAGTCATCATATTTTACCTCTAATAAAAAAGTTATTAAACACAAGTATTGTAAAGGGTTTTAAGCACAAAAAAGACTAATGATTGAATTCAGCCATGGTCAGAATTTCTCTTGTTACTTGTTTATGGCCAACAATACTTAGTTGCTTCAGAATATTGTTTGAGAATATTTTAAGACAAAATATCTTGCCACTCTTCACACATAATTAGCATCCGAATTGATCCTGTGTGAGAGAGGCAGAATCACTTAGTATTCAGAGTGTTAGTTATGGGGCCATATTTCCTGAGCTTGAACCCTGTGCTCTGCCACTTACCAGCTCTGTGTCCCTGGGCAAGCTTCTGCATCAATCTAAATATTAGTGTCTTCGTCTGTAAAATGGGGATAATCACAGTAGTTACATTAAAGGGGTATTGTGAGGATTGGATGAAATAAGAAACTTAATAAATGTTAGCTAGTGTATCCCTTTTAAAAAATTCAGCAGTTGCCTGTTACTAGCAAACATACATGAATATATTTTCTGTTTTCCTTACGTCTAGATCTGGATGTGTGGAGGCCAACTCTTCATACTACCGTGCTCTCGAGTGGGACATATCAATAAGCAACACTTCCTGAATGAACCTGGAGGTACCAGAGATGCGATATATAACAACCTCAGACTGGTGCATGTTTGGCTGGATGAATACAAGGTAAAGGACATGTTTCTGGTTGGGAAAGATGAGAGGGTGTACAGAGTGGGGCTTCCTCTAGAGGAGTCTTCTACGGCCTTTCCAGATGTCAATTTTTGTTCTTTTCTCTGTGTTCTTCCTTAAATTAGTAGCACCCGTTCAACCACTTGTCCACCCATCTCCAGACTCGCTTTTCAAAAAGTTCATTCTGCTACACTTGCACCATATTTTTTCTTTTAATTTTTAAGGAAACTCATGTTTCTCAGGAGCAAATCGACCAACATGGTAGTCTTTTTTTGTTTTTTTTCCTAGACCTATTCATTCCCCCTATGCCTCACCCTCAAGGATTGCCCCTCTCCCTGTTCCTATGCCCACAGGCAACTCTTTAGATCCTACTCCTCCACCTACGTTCCCAAGTGATGTGGCTGCGGCTAATCTGGGGACCACGCAAGAACCTCCACTACCTCGTTTCTACCACAGTCCAAGATTTCTATACCAAATCCATACCCCTTCATTTGTGCATCGCCCCAAGGTTGAAGCCCATTACTCAGACCTAAAAAGGTGCACATACAGAGAACAGGTAGTTGTGGTTCCATTTTAATTTCAAAGCCCTCCATCCAGAATCCATGCGCAATGACGATGGACAGTAACCCTAACGAGACCTCCTTTTAGATACATGGGGAGACACATGTAAGACTCTCTCTGTGGTATTACATGTTCTGGTCTTGATCTAATATTTAATTTATTCTTTTCAATTACAAAAGGAATAATGCTCAATTTCTTTAGTAATCTAGGCAATGTGAGTTAAAACTCTAGTGAGTGATTTCTACACAGCCACCTAGACTTACACAAAAAATGTTACAGTCTGATAGGACAAGCGGGCTTCCAATGGGGAGATGTAGCCTAAGGGCTTCTCTGCCTTCACTCCAAAATGACAACACCCTTGCCCCACCCTCAGGTCCATCCCCTGTACCAGATCACACTGGGGACCTAGGACTGGTAAGACATGATGGCAAAGTCCTACAGCTGTCAAGGATGCCTGCGAAAAAAATTCCAACATGGCGTGCCCATAACACGCCAATCTGCATAAGCAAGCTCCTTCCCTCATTCAACAAGATTACTATACTTTATGCTTTCAAGGAGGCTTTGGTCTACTTAGAATAACACCACTTTTAATATGGGGCAGGATGAGTCCATCAGACATTCATACTTGGTGCTTCCTTCCATCAGAGTGCCTGAAAGACTAAACAGCAGTGCTAATAATGGCTGACATTGACATGCCACCTACTATGTGCCAGCCTTCATCTCCCAAGGGCTTTACACGTATTAAAGTGTTCAGTCCTGACAACAATATCATGAGGGTAGGGTCCAAGTTAATGGTTAATAAATAGCAGAGCCGGAATTTACATCCAGGCTGCCTTCCTCTAGGATCAATTTGCCTTTAGCCTCTGCACTAGCCCCTTTTCTGAGACCATGGAGGTAGAGATTGGGACTGGGGAGTGAGGGGTTTTGTCCTTGAGTATCCCTGAGAGAGTAAGAGAAGGGATATACTGAAATACATGGCTGTGATTCTTGGGCTCCTGAGAAGCAGGACCCAATCTTTCCCATCACAGCACAGGCTGTGAATACATGTAGGGTGAGTCCCAGGTCATATGCATGTCCCTACACAGAGGAATTGGTTGGTTTTTTGGTTGTTTTTTTTTAAGTTCATATGATCAAAATATACACTGTATGTTATATGTCACGATTGGATTACCTAAGATTGGTTTGGTTTAATGAAACTCTATTTCCATTCAGGAGGAGTTTTTTTTACGAAGACCTAATCTGAGATCCACTCCCTATGGAAACATTAGTGAGCGTATTGAATTACGGAAACGATTGGGTTGCAAGTCATTTCAGTGGTATTTGGATACTATCTTCCCAGAATTGGAGCCATCTACACACAGCTGAAAGAGAAACAAATCATCTTCATTAATAAAGGGTTCAAAAGTCCTTTAGTCCTTCACCATAGAGAAGAGCACAAGTTTGGAACATCACGAAATTATGTGAAACGCACTAAGAAATACAACCAGACTAGTCCCCGACAGGCTTCCCCGTCCTCCTTTCGTGATAGCTCTTAATACTTCGTTACTCATCCGCCACTTAGTTTCTGGGGTGCCAAGACCTTGACCATTAGAAATGTCACTGTCACACAGTTCAGATTCCGGCGTACAATTATCTTCAATTGTTTGCCCACCTCACTTGGTCCTGGTAACACCGAAGGGATTGCCCCATTCTTGTAGCCTTTGGCAACTCCATTCCTACTCCAGACCGGCGACCTGGCCCAGCGGTCTTCTCCGAAAGATGTGCATAGAGAGCCTCGGTCAGTACATACCAACTTGGACTCAACTGTATTGAACTCCTTTTTTGCTGCCAGTGTAGATTCTGGCACTGACACCTTGCTTGGTTGGATTCCTGAGTTTCTGATGTACAGTCCACTTGCCTGGGTGTCCTGGTCCAGCTCTCCAGGCCAGACTCCCCATTTGTTCCTGTCCACCTTGCTGACACTTGGAGATACTCCCTGCTTCTGACTTTCCCTCTTTCACATCTGTCCCCTCCCATGACTCTAGCCTACAGCTCTCCTGAAACTTCTTGGGTCACGTATGTGCCTCATTGATAACCTATGTTCTGACTTGAGAATGGTTTAGCTGGCATCGGGGAGCAGCAGCTAGATTCCATACCTATCCTGTGTGAACGCACCCCCAGATGTCTAAGTACATCTTTCGGGTTAGAGGGGTGGCTCTTATGTTCACCCTGTTGCAGATGGCTAGGAAATTGAAGTATATGCAATTCACAAAGACAAAAAGAATGAGAAAATGAGTGAAGGAACACATTGAAAGGAGTAAAAAGGAGCAGGGGAGACTTAGCCTATGCTGGAGAAAACATAAGCTAGTTTTTACAGCAAGAAACAACTTGACTCATCTACTATGCTCATTCAATCCACAACTGAGTGGTCATCCCGGGGCCAGGTGTCCTCCTAGATGCTGGAGTGCAACAGATGAAGGAGCAGGCAAACATCCCTCCCTCCACGGAGCTTGTGTTCTTTGAGATAATATGTACAATGTAAAGAAAAAAGGACCAGTTTATGATCTCTTTATACCTATGTATTTAACAAAAGACTCTATAAAATCTATTGCTAGAAAGACATGAAAAACCTTTGCTCATGTATTTCAGATGGCCAGGGTAACTTGATTGGGCCTTTAAAAGGTCAATTTGGCTGCACAAAATGAGCACTACATTATGATTATATATTCTTGGCCCATATTTATACCTTAGCTGCTTCTAGAAAGTAATACAAATTGATAATAAGAAACCCATGAATCCATTAAAATTAGAGTAAAATACAAAATATTGTGGTGGAAAGAAAAAAGAACTATAGTAGTATAAATAGAGTATTTTCTTGAAGTAACACCCTTTTTATAATTTTGAAATTTGAGAATATATATACACATATATTTGTATATATATATACATATACAGATGCCCCAAAAATGTATACACATTTTAAGAAAGGAAAAACTATTAAAATTGTAATACTCAATATAAGCCGATAACAAAAGATGAATACAAGTCACATTGACCAAAGTGTCCACTTGTATTTTTTGGCACCCCGGTATACGTATGTGTATGTATGTATATGTATATATGTATACCGGAGGTGCCAAAGAAATGTACATAAGTGGACACTTTGGTCAACATTGCTCAAGCAGTAGTTCGCCGTAATCAGAAGTGTCTGGACGCTGATGGGAACCACTTTGAGCACCTCTTGTAATTGCAGAAGTCAAACGTGACTTTTATTCATCTTTTGTTATCGGCTTATATTGAGTATTACAATTTTAATAGTTTTTCCCTTTCTTAAAATGTGTATACATTTTTGGGGTGTGTGTGTGTGTGTGTGTGTGTGTGTGTGTGTGTAAGCACAAAGGAGGATGTTGTAAATATCAGCTTTGTTGAAAGAAAAAGGAATGTTCTTTTCCTTAGATCCCTGGGCCTAATATTAATTCTTAGTTTTGTAATAATTTAGTCCAGATAGTAGACCACATGGATAAATCTTAGGAATGAGAGAGCATTTTTAAAAACATTCTCCTCTTGGATATTGTTTCAGTTGACTCTGGAATAGAAAACAAATCAGAATCAACATCCAACTATTTGGTGTGATTGGAAGGAAAGCTATACTGGCTTAGAGGTGCCAATTTTTCGTTTTTGTATGGAAATTTTAAAATCTGACTTGTATCTTGGCGCTCGTTGAGAAGTACCTGCTAACCTGCTCAGGGCTGTTCATAAAACACCGTTTTGGATATGATCAAATGCTCAGACAAGGCTTAAATTAAGCCTGGGAGTTCTATAACTAAAGCATAACTTCTAGGAATTTATGCTAAGACACACCTGTACGGAATAATTAAGAATTGACACTTATTGAGCTTTCATTGTGGTAAATACTATGCATGGATTATCTCATTTCATCCACACAGCTTTATGAGATAGATCCTATTGTTGTCCCCATTCCCTAGATGAGAAAAACGAAGGTTAGAATTTGTTTGGGCTTAGGGTTGCAAGATTTAGCAAATGAAAATACAGGACGCCCGTTCAATGTGAATTTGGGGTAAACCATACTTTCGTACATTCCACGGAACATACTTATACTACAAAATTATTTTTCATTTGACATTCAGATTTCAGGTCTGTATTTCACCTGGCCAGCGGTATCTAGGGACAGATTGCTGTAGTACAGCTCATGCACTAGTCTAACCAGCCCAGCCTGAAAAAGCCTGGGTTTAACCACAACGCTGCAACACACTGCCAAGGGCAGCTCAGGGTCTTTCGGATTATGTGACTTGGAGAGCTCGGTGACATGAGGTGGTCCGGCTGGCGTGGGGTTTGAGACGCAGCCTGTCCAGCAGGCCCCCTGGCGACGCTGATGTGGCCCCACAGTGGCGCTGTACTTTGCACCCCAGCTCCTATATATTGCAATAGGAGGTTTTTGCTAGCAAGCCCCCTGGCGACGTTGATGTGGCCCCGCGGGGGTGCTGCACGTTGCACCCCAGCTCCTATATATTGCAATAGGAGGTTTTTGCTAGCAAGCCCCCTGGCGACGCCGAGGTGGCCCCACGGGAGTGCTGCACGTTGCACCCCAGCTCCTATATACTGCAATAGGTTTTTGCTAGCAAGCCCCCTGGCGACGCCGAGGTGGCCCCGCGGGGGTGCTGCACGTTGCACCGCAGCTCCTATATATTGCAGTAGGAGGCTTTTGCACGGCTTCCCTGCCTGAAGGGTTTACTGCCGAGGCTGCATTTTAACCTGCGTGTCTTCTATCTTAAGCGAGACTGCGCATTTTTTCCCGTATGTTTTAGGACATGTGTCCTCAACAAGGCTCCTTATAAGCGAAAGACACCCGAGGGCCGCCCGCCCGCGACAGACGCCGGCCCGGCGCACGCTCAGGACGAGCCGGGGGTCGCGGCGCGCCACCTGCGCGCGGTGACGTCACCCGCACGCGAGGGGCGGCGTCACGTGGCGCGGGCGCCGAGGCGGCGGCGCGGCCACTGGGCGAGCCCCCCGGGCCTGGGCGCGCCCCCGCCGCCCGCGCCGCGCGCGCCCCCGTGCCGCTCCGTCCGCTGCGGCCCCTGAGGGAAGATGCCCGCGGCGCGGCAGGCCGGGTGAGTCGCGGGCGCGCGGTGCGGCGGCGGCTGGCCCCGCGCGGCCACCGTCCCCGCGCCCCCCCCCGCGCCCCGGGCGAGCGTCTGCGGCGCCGGCGGCTGGAGGCTGCGGCGCCCGGGAGCCGGGCAGGCGGCGTCCGGTGGGCTCGGCGCGCCGCGGGCGGGGGCGGCGCGGGGCCGCGCGGGGCGGGCCGGGGGCGCGCGCTCCCCGCAGGCTCGGAGCTCCGTTTGGCGGCGGCGGGTGTGGGCGGCGCAGGACGGGGACCCACGCAGGGCCTCCCGTGGCCTCCGCGGGGGCCTGGGGAGGCGGGTGATGCGCACACTTGCCCCGGGCTCCGCGCGGGCGCCGTGGGGACACGCCCGGCCCCGCCGCCCCCGCCCCGGGGCCGCGCCCCGCGCCCTGCAGACAGCGGTGGGCGCTCCCAGGTGCAACCGAAACCGTCCTGTTCGGCGTGCCCTCCATAGGCTGTGCACCAGCGCAATGGGGTGCTGCTCCCCTCCCCCAATCGGGTCTAGGCGGGGCGTCTGGGGTCTTTTTTAAGGTTTTATTGGGGTATTGGGGCAGGGAACAGTGTTGGGGAATGGGGGAAGGGAACAGACAAGGTGGAGGGTGTCCGTTGCCATCTGGCTGCCCGTCGGCAGCTCATGGCCTCTAAGCTCAAGGTGCGGAGTTCAGTCTTAGTTGCAGGTGGCCATAGCCACCATCCCATGCGAGAGTCGAACCAGCAGCCTCGTCGAGTCGAACCAGCAGTCTCATTGTTAAGAGCGCTCGCCCTATCCACTGTGCCATCCCGGAGGCAGCTCAGCTTAAGGTGCCGAGTTTAGGCTTAGTTGCGGGTGGGCATAGCCACCATCCCATGTGGGAGTCGAACCAGCAGCTATTCACTGAGCCATCCCGGAGGCAGCTCAGCTTAAGGTGCGGAGTTCAGTCTTAGTTGCGGGTGGCCAGAGCCACCATCCCATGCAAGAGTTGAACCAGCAGCCTCGTCGAGTCGAACCAGCAGCCTCATTGTTAAGAGCGCTCGCCCTATCCACTGTGCCATCCCGGAGGCAGCTCAGCTTAAGGTGCCGAGTTTAGGCTTAGTTGCGCGTGGGCATAGCCACCATCCCATGTGGGAGTCGAACCAGCAGCTATTCACTGAGCCATCCCGGAGGCAGCTCGGCTTAAGGTGCGGAGTTCAGTCTTAGTTGCGGGTGGCCATAGCCACCATCCCATGCGAGAGTCGAACCAGCAGCCTCGTCGAGTCGAACCAGCAGCCTCGTTGTTAAGAGCGCTCGCCCTATCCACTGTGCCATCCCGGAGGCAGCTCAGCTTAAGGTGCCGAGTTTAGGCTTAGTTGCGGGTGGGCATAGCCACCATCCCATGTGGGAGTCGAACCAGCAGCTATTCACTGAGCCATCCCGGAGGCAGCTCGGCTTAAGGTGCGGAGTTCAGTCTTAGTTGCAGGTGGCCATAGCCACCATCCCATGCGGGAGTCGAACCAGCAGCCTCTTTGTTAAGAGCGCTCGCCCTATCCACTGTGCCATCCTGGAGGCAGCTCAGCAACAACTCAGCTTGGGCGCACTGTTCACTGGCCCATGTGGGAGTTGAACCGGTGGCCCCATTGCTCAGAGCACTCGCTCTAAGCCAACCCTTAACCAACTGAGCCACTCGGCCGACCCAATTTGTTTTTTTTGTTTTTTTAACTCCACTCAATTTTTCCAACTTATCTAGAAATACCATATGTTGAGATCCTCTCTCCTTCAGAAAAATTGAAATCAGAAAACCTGCCCTCAATATAAATACATTGAGCATCTCAAGTTAAATGCCATGCAAGAGTAGTCCACCCTTTTCACATCATTAGTTTCTTTGCTGTTCCTTCCAACTTGCGTTCTACCTTTTTTTTTAAACTTCAAAAAATTGTGGTAAAATAGATATAACATGAAGTTGATCATTTGAACCATTTTGAGTGTACAGTTCAGATGCATTAAGTACATGTACGCTATTGTGTCACCATCACCACCATTTTGAAGGTTTCCATCATCCCCAATAGAAACTGTCACCATTGAGCAGTAGCTCCCCATTTCCCTCTCCCCCTTCTATGAATTTGCCTGGAACCATATGATCTTTGCCCTTTAGTATCTGGCTCATCAACTTCCTGGGCATGGTCCACCCGTGTTACAGCACATATGAGACTCCACTCCTTTTTATGGCTGAAAAGTATTCTGTAGCTATATCGCAGGATTGTGTGTCTGTTTATCTGTTGACGGACACGGGGCTGTTTCCACCTTTTGGCTACTGTGAAGAATGCTGCCATGAATATGTGTTTACATGTATCTGTTTGAGTCCCTGTTCTTTGGGGTATGTACCTAGGAGTGGAATTGTGGGGTCATGGTAGATTTATGTGTAACTTTTTTTTTTTTTTTTTTGAGGGCAGTGTCACTGGCCCTCGTATGTGGGACCGAACCGGGGCCCCTGGCTTCCCAAGCCAGCGCTTAACCACCGCGCCACTCGGCCGGCCCTATGTTTAACTTTTTGAGGGGCTAACAAACTCTTCACATTTTAAAACTGCTTTCTTAAAGGCTTTCATGCTTTGCTAATGGCTAAATCTGATGACGCCATCTTGGCTCCCGCTGGCTTGACCTCTCCGTAAATCTTTGTGACACGAAGTCTTGCTGGTCAGTCCACCCTCTGGAAGTTCTCCGACGTGGTGATTCTTCTCAGGTCCTTCAGAGGTCTTCCTTCTCCACATGATCCTTAAATATGGTTCAGTGCTTGCTCCCTACTCCAGTTGTGCGCTCTTCATTACTGAAACCCTCCTCAGCTATTGTTTTTATGTAACTTAAACTATAATTTGGATGTTTATTTTTAATTCCTCTGAGAGACTTAGATTTGAATTTCAAGCGATGGGCACCTCCATATCAATGTTCTCTCGGATGCATCTTGTCCAAAAAAGAATTGATCTTCCATGAATCCTCCCAAACCTGTTCTCTGCGCGCTCCCTGCGTCTCAGACTTGGAAGCTGGATGTTGATTTTAGTCCCTCCTTCTCCCTGAGGGTTGCATGGCCGGTCAGTTTGCCGAGTCCAGACAGTTCTGCCTCTGATCCTCCTTTCCTCGGACTTCCACAGCTCTAGCTCAAACTATGATTGCCTCTGAGTGGAATTTTTCTTACTGGACTTCATGGTTCTAGATTTTGTTTTCCGTCTTCTATCCATTCACACTGCTGCTAGAATTTTCTTCCTAAGATATATTTGCTCAAAGACACTCCCTTTGGCATGCAGAACAAGTTCATTGTCACCCTCAGGGTCAGAGCCCCAGCCTGTCCCCATAGAATTAATTACCTTCCACTAGCCTTATCCGGCCAATGTGTATTCCTTATAGCCAACCATTCTACTTGCTATTCTATCCTATTTGGAAAACTAAAAACAAGTGCAGGTTGCAATTTCCTAAGACTTGAATTTTCTGTTTGAAATATTTCAGTATTTGGCCACTGAAATTTTAATCTTTAAAGTCAAACGTAAATCTCAATTTCTGTAAGGAAACTTTTTTTTTTAAGTTTTTCATGCAAAATTAATTTCTTGTTCATAGGTGTTTCTGTATAGTTTGTTTTATATCTTTATTGTAGTACTTTCTGGAGTACTTGCTTTGGGATATACCTGCCTAGTGTTTTATCAATTTTCATGATTTTTTAAAAGAACCAGCTTTTGCTTTCATTGATTTTTCTCTTGTTTTCTTGTTTTTGATTTTATTGGTTTCTGTTCTGATTTTTATTATTTAGTTTATTGTGGTAGCCTTAGGCCTAATTTGCTCTTCTTTCTCTGGTTTCCTAACGTGGAAGCTTAGGTTATTAATTTCAGATAGTTCTTTTCTAATATATGCATTTAATGCTATAAATTTCCCTCTAAGTTCTGCTTTTGCTGCATCCCACACATTTAGATGTTACATTTGATGTTACATGTTCATTTAGTTCAAAATAAATTTCTCTTGAGACTTTAATTTCTAGATATCTGAGGGTTGTTTTTTTCTGGTTTAATTGCATTATGTCTACGAATATACTTCATATGATTTTTAATCTTTTAAGTCTATTAAAGTGTATTTTTATGGCCCAGAATGTGGTCTGTCTTGGTGATGGGTTAGAGAAGAATGTATATTCAGCTGTTGTTGGATGGAATTCTATAAATATCAGATCCAGTTGATTGATAATACTGTTTCCTTATTGATTTTCTGTGTGCCTGACCTATCAGTTACTGACAGTGTTGTTGACGTCTCCAGCTGTAATAGTGGATTTGTCTCTTTCTCTTTTCATTTTTCTCAGTTTTTGCTTCATGTATTTTGATACTCTCTGGTGAGGTGCATACACATTCAAGATTGTTACATCTTCTTGGAGAATTGACCTCTTCTTATCATTTAATGACCCTTTTTATCCCTGATTATCAAAGTCTGCTTTGTTTGAAATTAATATAATTATTCCAGCTTTCTTTTGGTTAGTGCTAGCATGGTATATCTTTTGATCCCTTTATTTTGAATGTATCTAATTCTTTATATTTAAAGTTAGTTGCTTGTAAATAAATATGTCTACATGTTGGGTCTTGTTTTGTTCTGTCCACTGTGACAATCTCTCTTTTGTTTGGGGTGTTGACACCATATTTGAAGTGGTTATTGATATAGTTGGATTAACATCTTCCATGTTTGTAACTGTTTTGTATTCATTCTTTTTTTTCTGTTTCTTTTTAATAAGGCCATTTTATGATTCAACTTTATCTCCTCTCTTAGAGCTTACTCATTTGTTCTTGCTACTGTAACAAAATAACACCAACAGTGTTGTAAAACAATACAGTTTATTATGTTAGCGTTCTGGAAAGAAGTTAGAAGTGTGCAGTGGGTCTCAGTGGGCCAAGCTGAGGATGTTGGCAGGGCCGCGTTACTTTCTGGGCTCTGGGGGAAAATCCTGCCCGTGGCGCTCTCCTCCGTCTTCAAAGCCAGCAATAGTGGTCAAGTTCCTTTTACGTTGCATTGTTCTGATCTCTTTTGCCTTTCTCTTCACATTTAAGGACCCTGTGATTACATTGGGCCCATCCAGATAGTCTAGAATAATTTCTGTGTTTTAAGATTGGTGATTAGCAATCTTAATTCCACCTGCTACCTTAATTCTGGGGATTAGGATATGGATATTTCTGGGGAACCATTCTGCCTACCACATAGCATTATTAATTATGTACCTTTAAAAAAAAAATTTGGTGGTAGCCCTAGAGTTTTCAATATACATTTTAAACTAACCTGAATCTGTCGTAACTGTATATTGCTTGATGTGTTGTACAGTTACCTTATTAATAAAGTAGTCCTAATTGCTCCCTCCCATCCTTGTGACACTGCTGTTATTCATCCACTTACCAGTATGTTATGATCACCCCATACATTGTTACTTTATTATTTAAATAGTTGTTTTTTGTAGATAGTGAAGAATAAGAGAAAAAAAAGATTTTTATTTTCATTTCATTTATTTCTTCTCTGTTCTTTTTTGTTTGTTTTTCCCTTGCAGGGCAGTACTGCTGACAATGACTTCCTCAGTTTTTGTTTGTCTGAGAAAGTCTTTGGCCTTCTCTTTTGTAGGATAGGATCAATGAATATGCGCTTACAGGGTAGTGGATTTTTTTCTTTCATACTTTAAATATTTCACTCTCCTCTCTTATTTTTCCTCCATAGATGAGGTGTTTTCCCTCCCTGTAGCTTCTTTCAGGAGTTTGTCTTTTGATTTTCTGAATATGGGATACCTAGGTAAGGGTCTTGTTGGTTATTTAATCTGTTTGGTGTTCCTTCAGCTTCCTGGGGTCTGTCATTAATTTTGGAAAGTTCGTGGCCGTTATTACTTCTGCGTCCTTTTCTCTCTCTTCTCTTTCTGATATTCCATTAATGTGTATGTTATACTGTTTTGAAAAGTGTCCCAGAGTTCTTGGATGTTCTGTTTTGCCATTCTTTTTCCTCTTTGCATTTCAGTTTGGACATGTCTGTTGACCAGTACTCAAGCTTGCTGTTGCCTTGGCTGTGTGCAGTCTACTGATGAGTGCATGGAAGGCAGTTTTCATTGCTGTCAGTGTTCTTGATTTTCCTCACTTTCTTTTGATTCATTCTTTGAGTTTCCATCTCTGTGTTTACATTACCAACCTGCTCCTGCATGTTGTCTTTTTTTCCATTAGAACTCTTAACATATTATGGCTATAAATTCGCTGTCTGAAAATACCTAAACCCATGTCATCTGAGTCAGATTCTAATGATTGCTGTGCCTTTTCGAACTGTATTTTCTCTTGCCTTTTGGGATGCTTTGCATTTCCTTGTTTGAAAGCCTGACATCTTGTGTCAGGTAACTGGAACTAATAAAGGTCTGCATGTGTTTAATGCAGCCTCAGGTGCCAGAGACTTCACATTCTTGTAGTGTGCTTGCTTTTGTCTTCCCAGGTGACTTTAGGGTTTTCTAAATGCAGTACTCTTCCGCAGAGCGAGTGTGTCTTGCAGCTCTTTCCGCTATAACCCACCTTTCTGATATTTGGAGCCCTGTTGGTGGTAAAGCGCTCGGGAGGGTAAGAGTTCTGTAATCTTCCGATTAGGTTTCTGCCTGTGTCCTTAACAAGTGGTGCAGCTATTTCCCCCCTGCGACCTATTCCCTTCCTGAGCTGCACCCCTCATTGTTTCCTATAAACCTTGACCTTTGTTGATTATTAATTTACCCCTTAGGTTAGACTGGGAGGGTAGAAGAGGTGGGAGGAGTGTCCTTTCCCAGCGTTTGTGTGGAGAAGGCTGTGGGCAGGTTTCACAGTGATCACTCTTCTCCTCCCTGACAGAGTCACCAGAGGATCTTTCTGGGATCTTTCCCTTCACCTTGAAGACCGGGTGGGGTTCCTGAAGGTAAACCCCACACAAGTGCAGCCTTCTCCCAAGACTGCATCCCTGGAGTTGCTAACTCGTATGGCTCCAGCAGTTTTTGCTCCAGGTAAGCAGATCTCAGCTGTGTGTCTCCAGATTTTGGGGGGCAGTTTGCCCGGTAACGTCAGATCTTTGATGGGTCCAGAAGTGTCATTAAGTTTCAGTTTCTCAAACTTCTCTAGTTGTAAGGATGGGAGTGGGCTTCTAAACAGAAGTCACCCCTATTTTTTAAAATTTAACTTTTTAAAGTTTATTTTTCAGTTAAAGTTGACACACATTATTATGTTAGTTTCAGGTCATACATGCCTAAGGCTCATCTTGGCCTGAAGCAGCCCTCCCGTTGTTCTGTCATCTAGGTTAAGGTGCCTTTGAAATGCCTCTTTCAGACTCCTCCTTCTAAGATATGATTACCCTCGAGGGAGCAAATAAGCATCACTATCCTGTAATCCAAGCCTCACATGCTTTGCTTTCTCCACCTGCCTATTAACCTTTCTTGTCCCCTCCTTAATTTCAAAGGCATAAAAGAAACTACAGAACTGTTAATTTGAGATCTTGCTCTCTAGCCTATCTTGTCAGTTTGGTGACTTATAAAAATTCTCTACAGGTTTGTTCATCTCTTACATCCACAGAAGCTATCCCACCGATAAGTCTAGTAATCTATCACCATACATAGTTCTTACAGTATTATTGACTATATTCCCTATGCTGTACTTTACATCCCCATGGCTATTCATTTTTTTTTTTTTTTTTTTTTTGAGGGCAGTGTCACTGGCCCTCATATGTGGGACCCGAACCGGGGCTGCTGGCTTCCCAAGCCAGCGCTTAACCACCACGCCACTCGGCCGGCACCCCATGGCTATTATTATGACTGGCAATTTGTACTTCTTAATCCCTGTCACCTTTCTTACCCAGCTCCCCAAAATGCCCCTCCCAACTGGTGACCATCAATTTGTTCTCTGTATCTATGAGTTCGTTTCTGTTTGTTCATTTATTTTGTCCTTTAGCTTCTACATATAAGGAAAATCATAGGGTGTTTGTCTTTCGCTGTCTGACTTATTTGGTTTAGCATAAGTCCCTCTAGGTCCGTCCATGTTGTCACAAATGGCAAGGTTACCTTCTTTGTTATGGCTGAGTAATATTCCATTGCATATATGTACCACATCTTCTTTATCCAGGCGTCTGTTGATGAACACTCAGGTTGCTTCTATATCTTGGCTAGTGTAAATAATGCTGCAGTGAACATAGGGGTGCAGCTATCTTTTCAAGTTAGTGTTTTGGATTTCTTCAAATAAGTAACTAGAAGTGGAATTGCTATGTCATATATAGTAGTTCTGTTTTTAATTTTGATGACTTAACATCCAAACCTATAGAGAATTTTAGTAGTAATTTATTTGAGGCAAACAGGATATGCCTGGAAGCAACATGTCAACAGACTGAGAAAAATGCTTCCAAGAAATGATCCTTTGCAGTTTCTTTTATGCATTTGGAATTAAGGACGGAACCCAAAGAAGATTACATGGAGGTGGGAGAAAGCAAGGCAGGGGTCTGATAATAGGATAGTTAACATTCACGGTATTTTTTGATCACATGTCATATTCTTGCCTCCTTTGTCATAGATTAATTGACCATGTAGGCGTGGGTTAATTTCTGGGCTCTCTATTCTTTTCCATTGATGTATGTGTTTCTCTATGCCAGTACCATGCTGTTTTGATTACTGTGCTTTTGTAATAGGGTTTGATATCAGGTTGTATGATACCATCATTGTTATTCTAAATATTACTTTGACTATTTGAGGTCTTTTGTGGTTCCATATGAATTTTAGGATTATTCTAGTTGTGGAAAATACCACTGGTATTTTGGTAGGGATTGTGTTGAATCTATAGATTGCTTTGGGTATGGACATTTTAGAGATATTCATTCTTCCTATCTGTGAGCTATGGTATAGCCTTCCATTTATTTGTATTTTTTCAGTGAAAAGTCTTATAGTTTTCCAAGTACCAGGTGTTTTACTTCCTTGGTGAAAGTTATTCCTAGGGATTTTATTGTTTTTGATGGAATTGTAAATGGGATTTTTTTTTTAAATTTCTTTTTTTGATAGTTTGTTATTGGTGTATAAAAATGCACCTGATTTCTGAATGTTAAATTTGTATCCTCCTACTTTACTGAATTCATTTATTCTGTCTAATAGATTTTTGGTAGACTCATTAGGGTTTTTTTTTATATGTCATCTGCAAATAATGACAGTTTTATTTCTTCCTTTCCAATTTGGATGCCTTTCATTCTTTTTCTTGTCTGATTGCTGTGACTAGGACTTCCATTACTATGTTGAATAAAAGTGATGAAACTGGACATCCTTGTTTGTTCCTGATCTTAAAGCTTTCAGCTTTTTACCATTATGTTAGGTGTGGGTTTGTCGTATGTGGTCTTTATTATGTTGAGATAAGTTTCCTCTATCTCCACTTGGCTGGAGATAGTTTTTATCATAAAAGGCTGCTGGATTTTGTCAAATGCTTTTTCTGTATCTATTGACATAGTCATATGATTTTTATCCTTCATTTTGTTTCTGTAGTGTATTGTGTTAATTCATTTGTGGATATTGAACCAATCTTACATCCCAGGAATATATCTCACTTGATCATAGTATATGATCTTTTTACTGTTTTGCTGAATTTGGTTTGCCAGTATTTTGTTGAGGATTTTTGCATCTGTGTTCATCAGGGATATTGGCCTATAACTTTTTTTGTAGTGTCTTTGTCTGGTTTTTATATCAGGGTAATGATAGCCTTGTAAAAATGAGTTTGGGAGCCTTCTTGCCTCTTTAGTTTTTTGGAATAATTTGATAAGGATAGATAATCTTCTCGAATTGTTAGGTGAAATTCATCTGTGAAACCATTTGGTCTAAGACTTTTGTTTGTTGGATTTTTTGATTATTGATTTGATTTTGTTAGTAGTTATTGGTCTGTTCAGATTTTTTATTTCTTCCTGATTCAGTCTTGGGAGATTGTATGTTTCTAGGAATTCATTCATTTCTTCCAAGTTGTCCAGTTTGTTGGCCTATAATTGTTTATAGTGTTTTCTTATAACCCTCTGTAATTTCTGTGGTGGCAGTTGTCCCTTTTTTTTCATTTCTGATTTTATTTATTTGGACCCCCTTTCTTTTTTTCTTGATGAGTGTGGCTAAAAGTTTGTCAGTTTTGTTTATCTTTTCAAAGAACCAGCTCTTAGTTTCATTGATCTTTTCTATTTTTTTTTTAGACTATTTCATTTATTTCTGCTCTGACCTTTATCATTTCCTTCCTTCTACTCACTTTGGGCTTTGTTCTTTTTCTAGTTCTTGTAGGTGTGAGGTGAGACAGTTTGAGATTTTTCTTGTTTGTTGAGGTAGGCCTGTATTGCTATGAGTTTTCTTCCTGGAACTGCTTTGGCTGTGTCCTGTAGAGCTTTGGGTTGTTGATTTTCATTTTCATTTGTATCAGGGTATGTTTTGATTTCTTCCTAGGTGTCGGCGCTGACCCACTCGTTGTTCAGTAGCAAGCAGGTTAGTCCCATGTACTTGTATGTTTTTTGGTTTTCTTCCTGTAATTGATTTCTAGTATCATACTGTTGTGATTGGAGGAGATGCTTGATAGGATTTTAATCTTAAATTTATTGATACTTGTTTTGTGGCCTATGTGGTCTACCCTGGAAAATGTTCCACGTGCAACTGAAAAGAATATATGTTCTGCTGCTTTTGGGTAAAATGCTCTAAAAATGTCAGTTAAATCCATCTGGTCTAATGTGTCATTTAAAACCACTTTCCTTATTGATTTCTTGTCTGGATGATCTAGTCATTGATGTCAATGGGGTGTTAAAGTCCCCTATTACTGTACTGCTGTCGATCTCTCTATTTATGTCCATCTATATTTTTGCCTTATATATTTAGGTGCTACTATGTTGGGTGTATACATGTTTACAAGAGTTATATCTTCTTGTTGGATTGATCCCTTATCAGGCTGGCTGACGGTGAGTGCTGACCATGACTACAGTTGATGAGCTTTTGTGTGGGGGCTGACTCCGTGGAGTGGGAGTCACTTTAGCCGAGCAGAGTCTGCCCTTCCGGTGTGTTGTATGTGGAGCTGGTTGGGTGGTGTTCTGGTGAGGTCTGAAGCCGGTCACCGGGTGTGTTGCTTCTGGAGCCTCGAGAGGGGCTGTGGTGCAGGCCAAGGTCAGCTGCCTCTTGTGCTGGGTTTGGAGCCCCTTGGTAGGAGCTACAAAGTGATATGCAGTTGGTTGCCACTTGGGCTGGGTTTAGAGGTGCTTGAGAGAGGCTATACTCTGAACTGAGCCTGGCTCCTGCTTATGCTGGGCTTGGGACCCTTTGGTGGGCATCGCAATGTGAGCTGAGGCCAGCCACCACTTGTGCCAGGCTTGTGGTTGCTTAGTTGAAGCTTCATTCTAGGCCAAGATTGACTGGCCCTTATGCTAGATTTGGGGCCACCTGATGGGAATTACAGGGCAAATTGAGACTGGTTGCCACTTGTATGGGTCATGGGGCTGCACAGCAAGATATACCAGGCACACCGAGATTGGCCATTGCTTGTTTGGGGTGTGTGGACCTTGAGGAGATTTGGGGAAAGTCTGCAGCGCGAGCCAGCAGGGAGAGTGGGGTGGGGGGGTGCCAGGGAATCACCCGGATGGAGTGAACGGTGTGCGCCAGGTTAATGGAGAGCTCGGATTGGGTGCTCACATACATCAGGCTGGCTGGGTGGGAGGAAACTCCCACAAGGGAATGGTGGCACTTGGCAGCACTTTGTCCCTCGAGAGAGTTGCCCCGACTGCTGCCCCTCCAGCCCTTGTCCTGAAGTTAGTCAATGTATTTCCTCCCAATACACCCCTGGCGCTTTTCAAGCTGCTGCCCCTGCCCTGGATCTTGGAGCCAGTAGGTCTGAGTGAGCGAGTGTGCGCGGTCCTTTTAGGAGAAGCGCATCCGTCTTTGGAAGCGCCTTGTCTTTCTTAGACACGATCCCTGCTGGTTTTCAGCCAGATGTCATGGGGACTCCTCTTCCTGGCCCTGATGCCCTGGGTTGGGGAGCCCGACATGGGGCTGGGATCCTCCTCTCTTCAGGAGGGCACTGCTGCAGCCAAGATTCCCCTCCTGATTCTTAATCACCGCATCGTGGGTGTGGGACCTGCCCGTTCCATGTCTCTGCCCCTCCTACCAGTCTTGATGGGCTGCTTTATATGCTTAGTTACAGGAATTCTGTTCAGCTAGTCTTCAGATGGTCCTCAAGAGTGGTGGTTCTGTAATTTAGTGGTACTTTTGGCATAGTTGTGGGAGGAGGCAAGCACAGGGTTTCTTCTGCCATCTATTCTGCCATCCTGAGCGAAGTCCCATTCCTTTTTAAATTAAATTTTATGACTTAGATTTTACCATCTCAAGTGAACTAGATGCATTCATCCAGGACTGCATCTAAATTTGATTAGATAGGCTAAATTTGATATTTCATTTTAATTAGCTGATTAATAATGATTTCAAGTCATATTTCCTGATAGCTTTTGCTTTCCTTAGAGAAGCTTTTCACTTTGTAACTGGCCCTCATATGTGGGATCCGAACCGGGGCCGCTGGCGTCCCAAGCCAGCTCTTAACCAACACACCACTCGGCCGGCTCAGAGAAGCTTTTCACTTTGAAGTATTCTTTTCTTGCAAGTATAAAAATATCTTGCAACTCTTTAGAAAAACTATTATTTTGTACTCTATAGGCAACAAAAGTGATAAGAGCTCTATCTGTATAAAATTTCCTGTTCAGACTTATTTGTACAGCAAGAATGCTCCAGCTCTGGAATCAGCGAATCCTCCAAGGAACTCTAGTTCCTTTTAGTGGAGCATAGCATTTAAAAAACCATATTTTTGCTTTCAGGCGCTCTCAATAAACAGAAGCAGGAAATTTTCGTGTCCTGAGCTTTATATTGACTTCTATATATAAATATTTAAAAACCATGTGCTTGGACCATACCAAGATAGCACAGTAGGTAAATGCTGTGCTTACCTTCTCTCACAACCACATCAAAATGACAACTAATCTACAAAACAATCATTATTGAGAATCGCCTAAAATCTTGCTGAACTGAAGCCCTTCAACTGAGGACGTGCAGAAGAAGCCACGTCCAGACTGGTAGGAGGGGCAGAGACATGGAACGGGCTGGTCCCACACCCACGTGTGACCATTAAAGATTGGGAGGGAGTTTTCAGCTGTGGGGGCACCCCCTTATCCCCGAGAGGAGTGAGAGGTCCCAGTCCCAGCCCAGCGCAGGGTTCCAGTACTGGAGAGAGAAGTCCCCATAATTTCTGGTTGTGGAAACCAGCAGACATTGTAACTAAGATGGAGGATGGCTGCACTCCCAGGCACTTCTCGTACAGGGACCGCACGTGGCCTTCCCACCAATGGAATCCCTGGCTCTGAGCTCCAGCACAGGGGCAGTGGCTGGAAAGGTGGCAGGGATACATGGTGGGGACTGAGTTGTCTGGCTTGGGATGGGGACTGGAAAGGCGGCTCTCTCCTGCACGGAGGAGCTGCTGGAGGCCATGGTTTCTTTGTTGAGCCCTCCCCCTTCCCAGTGTATGCAGGCAGGCAGCCGCCATATCTGAGTTCGTTCACCACACCCTGGCAATTGGAGACCTTGCCCCGCCCACCTTACAGACACACCCAAACTGCTTCCAGTGGCTTTCTCATATAAACCACCCGTCTTAGCTCATGCTGCAGACTTTCCTAGGGTCTCTCAAAGGTTCTTGGAACCTCGACAAGCAGCATGACTTGAACATGTCCTGTTTGTACCTCTGGCTGAGCGGCCCTAAATCCGGCACTAGCAGTAGCCCGCCTTGGTTTGCGGCCTGGCCTCTCAAGGCACTTCCAAGCACAGCACGGGCAGCAGCCACCTGCAGGTTTCTTGGTGGCTCCTGCCAGGTGGCCCCAGGTGGCTGAACTTTACCTACAGTGGATCCCCTCCAAGGTGGTCCTGGGGTTGGCGCCCCCAGTGGCCAGCTTCAAAATGAGCTGGAGCGTCACTCAGCTGTCTCCCAAGACACACCCGCGGGATGGATTCACAGACACCGGAGCCCTGCTGAGGCGGATCCTGCTGCGTAGGGTCAGCCCCTGCACACAGCTCCTCCAGTGTAGTCACGGCCAGGCCTCACAACCAGTGAGCCCAAGGATGAGTCCCTCCCACTGAGGTGCAGTTATCAACCAAGGCTCAACTACAAGAGGAGGGCACACACAACCCACACAAGGGACACACCTGGAGTGCATGGCTCAAGTGACCAGAAAGACTGGGCCACTGGGCCCCACAGCACACCTACTACATAAGGCCACTCTGTTAAGACTGGAAGGCACAGCAACCGTACCTGATACATAGAAACAAACACAGGGAGGCAGCCAAAATGGAGAGACAAAGAAACATGTCCCAAATAAAAAGAACAGAACAAAGCTCCAGGAAAAGAACTAAATGAAATGGAGATAAGCAATCTATCAGGCGCAGAGTTCCAAACACTGGTTATAAGGACGCTCAATGATCTCAGGGAGAACTTCAACATAGAGATAGGAAGCATAAAAATGGAGATGGAAGCTATAAAAAAGAACCAGTCAGAAATAAATGATACAATAATGGAAATGAAGAATATATTTCAGGGCTGGCCGAGTGGCGCATTGGTTAAGAGCTGGTTTGGGATGCTAGCAGTCCCGATTCAGATCCCACATATGAGGGCCAGTGACACTGCCCTCTACAACTAAGATGGTGAACAGCAGCTCCACCTGGAGCTGGGCTGCTGTGAGTCTCTGGTGATGGCATGGCTGCAGCCCCTGCTGCGGTGGGCTGCCATAGGCTACAATTGAGTGGCCGGCAGCCAGCCTGAGCTGCCAGTAGCCTTGGTGAGCGACCATCCAGAGGCTGGCGACCGATCTGCCTCATCTGGGAAGAGCGCAATGATGATACTAACATGGGCCAGTGAAGCAACATCCTCCGCAACTAGACTGAAGAACAAAAAGATAGCAACTTGTCTGTTCCCCTTCCCCAATTCCCCAACGCTGTTCCCCTCCCCAATTCCCCAATAAAAAATCTAAAAAAATTTAAAAAAATAAAAAAAATAAAAGCTGGCACGTTAAATAATTTTCAGAAAAGAAAAAAAATATATATATATATATATATATTTCAGGGAATCAACAGTAGATTAAATGAAGCAGAGGATTCAACTAGCGATGTAGAAGATAAGGTAGTAGAAAACATCCTACCAAAACAGCAAAAAGTAAAAGAATCCAAAAAGTTGAGGAGAGTTTAAGGGGCCTCTGGGACAATATGTGCGTACCAACATTCGCATTATAGAGGTACCAGAAGGAGAAGAAAGAGCAAGGCATTGAAAACCTATTTGAAGAAATAATGACAGAAAACTTCCCTAAATTGGTGAAGGAAATAGACATACAAGCCCAGGAAGCACATAGAGTCCCAACAAGATTAACTCGAGGAGGCCAATGCCAAGACACATCATAAAATGCCAAAGATTAAAGACAAAGAGAGAATCTTAAGAGCCGCAAGAGAAAAGCAGTTAGTTACCCACAAGGGAGCCCCCATAAGACTGTCAGCTGATTGCTCAACAGAAACTTTGCAGGCAAGAAGGGACTGGCAGGAAATATTCCAGGTGATGAAAAGCAGCGACATACAACCAAGACTGCTCTACCCAGCAAGGCTGTCATTTAGAATTGAAGGACAGATAAGGAGCTTCCCAGACAAGGAAAAGCTGAAGGAGTTCACCACCAAACCAGCATTCCAGGGAATCGTAGAGGGACTTCTTTTAAGATGGGAGGGGGGTTAAGGATGGGTCAGAGGGGAGGGGAGTAAGAAGAACAAATTGCTCGTTACACAGTAGTCATGGGGATGTATACTGCATAAGGAATACAGTCAGTAGTATTGTAATAACTAGATAGGATGCCAGATAGGTACTAGATCTACCAGGGTGATGGATGGGAACGGGGGTGGGGCAGGGTGGAAAAGGTGAAGGCATTAAGAAATACAAATTGGCTGTTAATACAGTATGGGGAATAACTTATCGGAAGCACAAGGCCAGGGTTATGTTCTAAACTGTTGCTTTTATATTTCAAGGTGAACAGGCTAGGTAGTGCCAAAAAAAGTCAGCAAATAATAACGTAACAGAACATAGGGTCGTTTCCAGAAAACTTTATAATGCAATCCACCACCTCCAGACGTGTAGAAAGCTGACAAACCTAATAGGTCTGACAACTGGCCAATTCCCTTTTTTTCCTACTTTGAAGAGGATGAGCTAGGCTAGAAATCACTGATGACTTCACATTTTTTAAAGAATGCAAACAGGAACTCATCGGTTTCTTCCTTGCCAGGTGATAGAATGAAACGATTAAGGCCATAGGTCTGACATCAGATGACTGGGATGCAAATCTGTTTCTCCCCTTTTAGCCATGTGTCTATAAAGCAAGTTACTTACTTTCTCTAAAATCCAGAGGGAAAAAGATAAGCCTTGTACTTGTCCCCCTTTATTTTATACCCTAGACTACTTTTGTTGTTGTTGTTGTTGTTAGTCTTAATTTGCATACTTGACTAATGTACGTAAGCTACTTTGTCAGCACCTTCTGCTCCCGAGAAACGCATGGCATACAGGCAGAATATAATACTCAGTAGCCATGGCGTAAGGGTAGTCAGCTCTGCTAGGATTTCTTTGGGCCTGAGGACCAAGCTGGCTATTGAAGGCTGTGGTGACTGGATTACAGGTGCCTGTTCACACGCTGCGCTCAAAGCCATTTTAGTTGCTCAGTTATTTGGATATCTCAGAACACTTATTTCTTCATTTATTCATCTCATCTGATGTACTTTGGATTTAATCCCCCTTTTATGGGCAGAAGGAGAACAAGAAATAAGAGTTTCCATAGTTTTCAGTTGACAGTGGTTACGTGCGGCTCATTTCGGGCACCTCTGTGAGGAGCTGCATTCCGGAGGCTGGCTGATGACAGAGCTTTGAATTTCTTTAGGTGGCGGACAGGCCACCACTCTTATTTGTTCTCTCTCTGTCCTCACTTATCTGCTTGGCCTCTGAAGACATTTGATTTTTTGACCCGTGTTGACATAATATGGGCTCTTTTGTTGGAACTGAGAAAAAGACAGCTGCAGTCAGGGCGTTTCCTGAGCATGCCTGGCAATCTGGACACATGGGGTCAGAAATTAATTATTGAAATATGACAGATCTTAATAAAGCAGGTGAAATATATACAAGAGTTAGAAAGGTCTTGAATGTAATGACGCCATGAAGTAGATGTGTGCGGTGCACTCTTAAGAGGCCATGGCCATTTGCTCCTTGTTGCCTTCCCCAGGGCTTAAGGCTCTCCTTGGTCATCTGGTCCGAAAGGGTTAAAGAAGAGTGGTCAGCCTCTGCGGGCCCATGTTACTGACCGAGCAGGGACGGGTCCCATGTTTGGCATGTCGCCTGTCCTTTTAGCTTCCTTTGCTTTAGTGTTTAATAAAATTTGCTTCTTTCTCCCATCAACATTACCATGTGGTTTTCCTCTGCATTTGAGATATAAAATAGGCACTACATGTGTTTATGCTCTTAGGTTTTTTTTTTTTAGAGGAAATTCATAAATATCAGGTATGTCAAAGGATTATTCCCAGGGAGCATATGATGTCTGGAATTTGCTCTGAACCTTTCCTAATTCAATAATCTCTTATTTGTAATTATGAAATACGTTGGTGGCAGTGTTTTCTTCTAGTCTTACAGGGTAGATAAGGAATGAAAAAGAATGGTGTGTACTTTTGTGTTGTCATCACCTGGTAATTTCACAGGGGTATTTAGGAAGGACACTTTTAAATCAGTATTTGTACTCACATGACTGTAGCTGAGTTGAAATCCGAATGTGTCTTATGGAAAAAAGCTAACAAATGTTTGCTGTTTGACAATTTGGAACAGAGGGTATACTGACGAGAAAATAGCCAGAAACTGCTGAAAGGTAAATACTTAACATTTAAAGATAGACATTTTAAACTTCATTAAATATTATGAAAAATATTTTGTACTAAAGTAAAATGAAAGCTGTCCTGTTCAGTTAAATAGAATTGTCTCATTAATCGAATAGTTGTTCAGTGTTCAAATATTATTCAAGTTTTGACAAATTAATGGAATTAAAATATTCTTTCCTTTTAGTGTGCAAAAATCTCCTTTGGTTCTGAGATTAAAAGAAAAGGCCGTCATATTTTATTCAAAGCCTGAACATACTTAACCCTTCAAATTTGTTCTTATGTTCTTAAGTTAGGAAGTTTTTTTCCTAAGAAATTTTTGTTTTTTTTGCGGGCAGTGTCACTGGCCCTCATATGTGGGACCGAAGCGGGGCCACTGGCTTCCCAAGCCAGCGCTTAACCACCACGCCACTCGGCTGGCCCTCTAAGAAATTTTTTACCTCGATTATTGAAGAATAAACATTTTTCGTAGAAAATATTCTAAAGAAAATTAAACAGAAAATTATCCATAATGTCTCTAAATCTACTAAATTTATTTTTTTGGTAATTGCCAATAGCAGTATACTGTTTTATAGCTAGTGCAGAGAGATTAAAGATTAGTAGAATTTATAGTAAAACATTAATAGTGGTGAGATTTTAGGTGGTTTTTAATTTTTAACTATTTGCTCATCTGTATTTTCTGATTTCTTTTTTTGTTAGCATGATAGCAGAGCTTAAAATTCGAATCCCTAGCACCTTGCATGGTGTCTGGCATCTAAAGCTCCTACTGTGTTTTAAGTATTAGCCTTTTCTTTAGGATTATTTAATGATTTTCAGAAGAAAAAAAAAATGTTGGATTGTTTAGTATGTTTAATAGGCTATGACTAGGAGATTAATGGAATGATTTAAAGTATCTGTAGTGACATATTGCATAACAAGCATGTTTTGGTGAACTCTGCATAATTTACTCTATGGAGCATAATTTATTGGGTTGTCGGAAAAGTCATGACGTATTTTTTCTATGTTTTTCGTTGCAAAAATGCGTCATGACTTTCTGACAGCCCAATAGTAGCTGGTGTGCTCTTCATTGTTAATAGACGGTGACTACGAAAAGCATCTCAAAATGGGTCTTCTTAGCTGAAACTATTGTGCTATTGAGAAATACCCCTCACTCTAATCTGATAATGATGTTGGAGTTTGAGTGAGATCTCATGAGATTTTAGATATTTGTGACCTAAATAGTGTGCCACAGAGCATTTTTGACGTAACAGTAGATGCTAACAGTTGCAATAATAAGTTTGGTTTTGAGGTATGCATGTACTATAGGCAAATTCTTTATTGGGATAGCTCCAATTCCTGGATCTGGACAGGATTCCTCTGCTGTCATTAACGGCACCTCTTCACAATCTGAGTGTTGGCATCTCATTTTCCAGCAGTCAGTCTTTCCAGGTCAGTCTCCCTGGTAACATAACTCTAACAATTGTTCGGCCACACCGGGGCCTCTGACCCCCTGGCCCGTCCATGGTTTCTCATCCTCACCCTCGCGTTTCTCCTTGCCTGGCTTAGAGCTCCCTGGTCTGTCATTCTGATCAGCACGTTGCATCTGCGTCTCCCACTCATCTTCGGAACCTCCTGTCAAAATCCCAAGTCGCCGCTTACAGGGTGCCTGTCCCGAGCAGCTACCAGACCAAGACTAAAAAGACATAAAACCAAACTGCCTTATGTCACTGAAAATTCATGTACATAGCTGGTTAGCCTTTTATTCATTTACCTTCTGAAAAATATATTACAGTGCTGTCTCACTGCTGAAGTTTTGGCTTAATTAACTATTCAAGTTTATGACTGAAGGAATTTGTTCACTAGTTGTTTTGTATTAACTAACCTTAAATGTTTGCTTTGACCCTCCTTTTTAAAGGCTTACAGCCTTGTGTATTGAAACCACAGGTAATTATAAAATTAAAAAGTAACTACTTTTCAAAATGTACAACATCAGATTTATAACCTAGAAAATACAAACCACAAATTATGAATTTAGAAAAAATAACTGAATAAACCCAACAGAAGAAGGAAACAATAACAACTTCTCTGAATTAATAGAAAATGAAGATGAAACAAGATAACAAAAGCATAAAGTTGGTTCTTTTAAAGATCAATAAAATTAACAAAGCACTGGCAAGACTAATCAAGAAAAAGAAATAATACTGAAAAAGAAAACGAGGGAATAAATATAGGTGTAGCTTAATAATAAAAATATTGCTCATAAACTTAGGTGCAATGGATAAAATCCTAGAAGAATATAAATGTGTAAACACTGACCGGAAAATCAGGAATCAGGGATTGCTTTATCCTTTCAAACCATTGCAAAAACATTTCTAGATGAACAGATGATTTCTTATCTTTTATGACTGCCTCCAAAGAACAGAAAAAGAGGAAACATTCTCTCTCACTTTCTGAGACTATTATCACCCTGATATCAAAACAAGGATAGTATACAGAAGAAATATTAAAGATAAGATCAAAGAGATTGCAGAAATCCTAAAGAAAACATGAAAACTGAAACCAACATTTTAAAAAAAACAAATCCATCATGAATAAGTTGTATGTGGTGTAGGAATACAAGACTGGGTCAGTATTTGAAAACCTACTGTAATCCACCACCTTAAAAATGAAAGGAAATAAGTATATACTTTGATTAGTAGAGATAAAGAATTTATTAAAATTCAACGTAATTCTTAGCAAACTAGGAATAGGGAAATCCTTAACCTGACAAAGAACATCTCCAAAAATCTTGGTAAAAATAATGGTAAAAATAATGGTAAAATAATAAAATCTTTTTTTTGGTAAATAGGAACAAGATAAGGATGCCATATGACTACTTATGAGTCACTAATGTGTCAGTCACACTCCTACTTAGGAATTATGCATCATTCCTCTGCCTAGAACCCTTTCCTACTAGCTAATTTCACCTCATTTGAATCTTTGCTCAAATATCACCTTCTCAGTGAGGCTCTATCTGGACTTCCTTATTTATTTATTTATTTATTTATTTTGAGGGCAGTGTCACTGGCCCTCACATGTGGGACCGAACCGGGTCCGCTGGCTTCCGAGGCCAGCGCTTAACCACCGCGCCACTCGGCTGGCCCTGGACTTCCTTATTTAAAACTGCAGCTCTGCCGCCAGACACAAGCACTTCTGATCTTCTCTACTCTCTGCAATTGAACCACTTTCTTACACGCTACATATTTCCTTAGCTGTTAATGTTTATTATTCATCGTCCATCTCCCCCCTGCTAGAATGGAAGCTTCATCAGGGCAAGAGCTTTCGCCTGTTCTATTTCCTGCAGCATCCCCTGAGCTTATAACAAAACCTGGCACATAGAAACACTTAGTAAATATTTGTTGAAATTATTGGAAAAAAAATCACCAATACGGCTCTCAGAATGTTTGCAACATGTCGGGAATTTCTAAACAAATGTGTTGCTGTCCTGTTTGAGCCAAGCGCTACCTTAATGCTATGCACAGTGATCGTGACTATATTAGTTCAACAACAGTAGGAAAACTAGGGAGAACAGCAGCCAGATTCTTACTAGAAAAGGTACAAGAAAACAACAGGCTCTCCCTGTCCTGTTTCACAGGAGATTGCTTTCTGTTTTGTCCACTGCATGGTCTTAGGTGCCTTCCTGGCTGCCAGTGCCTAAGGGCAAAATGAACGTTTTCTCCTCTTGACTTCACCTGTACCCTCTGGCCAGCTTTGCCCAGATTCTTCACCCCTGGCTCATCCTCTCCACAATAGCTCGATAGCAAGAGTCCTTGTTTCCTGGACTGTAAAATTAAAGATTAACTCTCAACAACCCTATGAGGTAAATATTATTTTCCTTAAGCCATATTTTGAAATTCTTTAGAGAACATTTTTTTATGTAGTGAATCATTATACTAAATTAAGGAATCTATAAAAACAAGAGTAACTTAAGGGCCGGCCGAGTGGTGTGGTGATTAAGCGCTGGTTTTGGGAAGCCAGCGGCCCCGGTTCAGGTCCCACATATGAGGGCCAGTGACACTGCCCTCACAAAAAAACAAAGAGTAACTTATAAAATCGGTTCATTACTTTTATATAATTAATATAAATAATATAAATTCTTTTATATGATAGTAGTCTTCAGAAGCAACAAAGGCACTCAGTTTCCAGACAGGTCAAGAAGTTAACACCTAAACATGAAGAAAGTGCAAAGCAATCAGATGCCTGTTATTTAATAAAATAACAGGTCTTAACTGCCTAAGAAATGAACACATCCAAACAAAACCAAATGCTGAAATTTTAATCTCATCTGTGCTAATCAAAGAATTCAGCATCTACGCAATAAAGTCTTTTTGCTTCATACTGTTTGCTATTTCTTAAGCAATTATTTTTTAAGTTGCTTATTTTCATAACATATTTTAAGATCCTTGGGTTAAAAGAGTCTTATAATTTTACAGCTGGAAGGGACCTTAGGTGTACCAGCATGACACATATAGTACTTGTATTTTCCTCATTAAAAGTTAGAACTTGAAAAAATGTACCAAACTGAAAGCAATCCAGAACAAAGGTGAAGTATCCATTAACATGGGCAAGTGAATAGGTCAGCTATTTTGCTGCCATTGGTTTTCTGAGCACTAACACGTTGGCCTGTGGTTTTAATTATTGAATCCTGTCATTTTTATTCAGTGCTATCCACTAACTTCTTTTTTAATCTGTTAACGGTATGCACAGGGGTCCTGGGTAAATAGATACAACTTGGTGGGTTGGGAAATAGTGAATATGAACTTGCTGGACGATTTATAAGTGTCCCAAAGTGTCTGACATACTTCTCCTTCTCTTCCAGGGAACTGAAAATGGCCCTGCAGCAATGCTAGGTCTATAATGGGAAGCATCACAGTGCGGTATTTTTGTTATGGATGCCTTTTTACATCTGCTACCTGGACGGTTTTGCTTTTTGTTTATTTCAACTTCAGTGAAGTGACTCAGCCACTTAAGAATGTGCCCATCAAGGGGTCTGGGCCTCATGGACCATTCCCCAAAAAATTTTATCCCCGTTTCACTCGAGGTCCAAGTCGAGCATTAGAATTACAGTTCAAAGCAAACAAAATTGATGATGTGATAGATAATCATATCGAAGATACAGAAAAAAGCAACCAGAAATTCTCCTCTGAATTGGGTAAGTGTATTTAATTTTTGCTAGCAGCATGTCAAAATATTGGGTTGTCGGAACAGTCATGACATATTTTTTCTGTGTTTTTCGTTGCAAAAATGCGTCATGACTTTTCCGACAACCCAATATTTTAATCATTGGAAATTTAAGTTTAATTATTCTTTAAATTGCGCGTTGCTCATGAGATTAGAAATGTGTCGTTTTTTCCTACTGTTTCATTTTGTTCATGACTTAGCTGAGGTCCTTATAATTTTTGCAGACTCAGTGGGGAGTTATGTTGTAATATGTCCAGTTCTGACTTCAGTATTTTATGAAGATTTGGGAGAAACTAATAAGGTCCAGGATAGAAAAACAATGAACAATTAAGTGGCTGGAAAGACAATGGAACCTATGGGGGAAATTTTAATTGCTATCATTATTTAATAAGGGAAAGAAATGGCTAAAAGATCACTTGACTCCAATATTTTGAAAGTCACAGAATTAATTAAAACAACGTGAACCAATGGGTGTAGAAATAAGCTGAGATTACTTATAGCTAGTATTTCTACTTGTAAGATTATTGAGCTGCTAGAATGTTTACTAAATGTAAGAGTTTATAAAATCTGAGTATAAAATGGGGACTTTTTTCTTCAAAAATTATATTCTGTTCAATTTGATAACAAGAGTCTCCTCTATGTGTCTTTGAATATTACAATTCTAGAATACTGGTTATAATAAGCAAGGAATAACTGAGCCATTCTGGTGTCCACTTAAAAAACATCCAAACTTATAGGAATTTTTATGAGTTTGTTTGAGCCAAACTGACTGCAATTGCTGGGAAACAAATCTCAGTAAATTGAGGAAGTGCTCCGGAGAATGGCAGTTTTACAGATTATTTTATACATTACAATAAAAGGAGGAGGAGATGTAAGAAGGGTACATGAAATCCATGGGTGGTAGATTAAGGGAAGGGGGCAGAAGAAAACAAAGCGGGGAAACTCTGGGATTGGATAAAAAGTGAAATGGAGGGACACATACTTCTCCATTGGTGGGTACAGGATAGTTTATAATTAACATTTACAACACATAGAGATGGTATTCAGGGAACAGTGGGTGTGCCCTCAGGGGTCTGGAAAAGGAGGTTACTCTGACATTCCCAGGGTTTGTTATCTCAGATGCAAAAAGATAACAGACAGGCTCAGGCTCCCTTCAGGTAAAGACTGACCTTTGTCTAGGGAGCTACAGGCTTAGAACCCGCCAGGACCTGCCTAGATAGGAACTGATGACCTGATCGCTGTGTGAGGTTCCTTTCCATAGAACCCCTTTTTGGTCCACAAATTGCAAGGGGCTCCGAATAGCCGAAAGAATCTTAGAAAAAGACAAATTTGGAGGATTCACTCTTCCTGATTTCAGGACTTCCTGCAACGCTGCAGTAATTAGCACAGGGTGGTACTGGCCTAAGGACAGGCATCGATCAGTGGATAGACTGGCAGTCCCGAAATAAGCCCTATGACCTCTGTGGTCAGTTGATTTTCAAAAAGGATGCCAAGACCATTTAATGGGAAAAGAATAGCCTTTTCAACTAATGGTGCTGGGACAACTAGATACCCATGTGCAAAGGAATGAAGTTAGACCCTTACCCCAAATCATACATAAAAATTAACTCAAAATGGACCAAAGACCTAAATGTAAGAACTAATATCATAACACCCTTAGAAGAAATCATAGGGATAAATCTTCATGATCTTGGATTTGGCAGTGGTTTCTTAGATATGACACCAAAAGAACAAGGCAACCAAAGAAAAAAAGAGATAAATTGGACAGCATTGAAATTAAAAACTTTTATACCAAGGAGGCGAGAAAAGACAACCCATAGAATTGGAGAAAACAGCCATATCTCTAACAGGGGTCTATTATCCAGAATATATAAACAACTCTTAAAACTCAACAATAAAAAGACAGATAGCCCAATTTAAAAAATGAGCAAAGGGGGCCGGCCGAGTGGCGCAGTGGTTAAGAGCTGGCTTGGGACGCCAGTGGCCCCATTTCGGATCCCACATATGAGGGCCAGTGACACTGCCCTCTGCAGCTAAGATGGTGAACGACAGCTCCACCTGGAGCTGGGCTGCTGTGAGTCCCCGGGGATGGCATAGCTGCAGCCCCTGCTGCAGTGGGCTGCCACAGGCTACAGTGAGTGGCCGGCAGCCAGCGCGAGCAGCCGGCAGCCAAGCGTGAGCGACCATCCAGAGGCAGGCGACCGATCTGCCTCACCCGAGAAGAGCGCAATGACAATACCAACATGGGCCAGTGAAGCAACATCCTCTGCAACTAGACTGAAGAACAGAAAGACAGCAAGTTGTCTGTTCCCCTTCCTCGATTCCCCAATGCTTTCCCTCTCCCCCAATCCCCCAATAAAATCTTTAAAAAGTAAAAATAAAAATGGGCAAAGGATTTGATCAACATTTCTCCAAAGAAGATAGCCAATAAGCTATCTTCTGATACATGAGAAGATGTTCAACATAATTAGTTGTTGAGAAATGCAAACCAAAACCACAGTGGGATGCCATTTTACACTCAATAGGATGGTAATAATTTTTTAAAAAAAGGAAAGGAACAGGTGGTGTTGGATGTGGAGAAGTTGGAACCCTCATACATTGCTGGTATGAATGTAAGCTGGTGCAGCCGCTGTGGGGAAGTTTGGTTCCTCAGTAAACAAACAGATTGTCATAGGACCTAGCAATTCCACTCCTGGGTATACACCCAAAGAACGGCAAGTAGGTGTTCAAACAAAAATCTGTACACAGATTGTTAGAGCAGCGTTATTCTCACTAGACAAAAGGTGGAGACAACCCAAATGTCCATTGACTGATATGAAAGGACAAATCAAATGTGGTCTGTCTGTGCAGTGGGACATTATTCAGGCATAAAAAGGAATGAAGTTGTGATCTCTGCTACAACACGGGTGAAGCTTGAAAACATTCTAAGTGAAGCAAGCAGGACACAAAAGGTCAAATATTGTGTGATTCATTTTATACAAAATGTCCAGAATAGGCAAATTCACAGAGAGGGGAAGGAGAGTAATGGTTATAGGGCTGGAGGAGGGAGGGCTGCGGAGGGAGTGCTTTTACGGGTACGATTTCCTTTTGGGGTGACAAGACTCTGCCGCTGGACAGGCAGGGTGCTTGTACGCCATGGTGAATGCACCGAGTGCTGAATGGTAAATTTTATGTCTGCACCTTTCACCATAGACAAAATATGAAAAAAAAAAACAACCAAACAAAACCAAACCCACTAGATTTCTTAGTAAGAAAAGTTTAGAAGGAATTAATATAAATTAGTACAATAATAGTTAAAAGTATATTTCTGAATAGGGTGTTATTAAACAATCAGAAAAGAACCCATAAAAAAGTACTTTTTAGAAAGATCAACCAATTTAAAATTAAAAATAGATTTTCTGATTTAATCTACAATTAATTATCAAATGAACTAAGCAGTTTCTCTGGCATGTTAATTAATTGAAATTTGACTGTAATTTTATTTGTGCAGGGGAGGGAGAAAACTAAGCTAAAGGGATCTTTTAACCCCCAATTTACTGAGATAGAATTGACATGTAACATTATTCTGCTTTAGGGTGTACTACATAATGATTGCATATGTGTGTATGAGAACTTCTAAGATCTACTCTCAGCAGTTTTCAAATATACCTGTTTGATAACGGTGTTTTTAACTATACTCGCCATGCTGTACATCATATCCCCTATACCTTTAGATAACTTTTACCCAGTTTGCCTCCATCCCCCCTACCCCCATCTGGCAACCACAAATCTGATTCCATAAACAGTAGAACAGTATTTGTCTTTCTCTGATTTCACTTAGCATAACGCTCTCAAGAGTTATTCAAGTTGCCAAAAGGTTAGGATTTCCTTCTTTATTATGGCTGAATGATACTCCATTGTGTATATAGATCACGTTTTCTTATCCAGTCATCTGTTGATGGACATAAATTAGGTTTTTTGTTTTTTTTTGAGAGCAGTGTCACTGGCCCTCATATGTGGGACCTGAACCGGGGCCACTGGCTTCCCAAGCCAGCGCTTAACCACCGCGCCACATAAAATGATATTTTAATATGGAAGAATTTTCACCAAGAGGTCTATATTAGGAATAATTTCTTCAGTATTCAGTCTGAGAGAGTCCTCTGTTGGTATCTGTTGAATCCAGGAGTACTGTTTGAGAATCTGATCTGTGCAAGGCGCTACTGCATGCTGCGTACCAAGCAGTTTTCTTTCTTTTGTTTTGAACATAAGCAAAGTCTCTGTTCTCATGGAGTTTCCATCCTTGTGCCCAGTGCTAATAAAGTTTTTCAAAGGATGAAGTCCAGCTTTAGAAGTTTCAGAGAGATGCAGATTGAAAGGTAGTGTTCCCCAAAGTGGGTCTGAGGGCTCGAGTCCTGCAGTCAGGGAAATGCGGGAACCACTGCCTGCCGTGCCCCATCCCCTCACTCCTGGGTGTCCAGGAAACAGCCACCATTTTAAAGGATCAGGGGGGTCCTGCCATTAAAAAACAAACAAAAAATGATTCTACTTTTAAAACCCAGTGTTTCCCTCAATTATTTGACTACGGAATTTTCTTTTGACTATTTATTAATGTCCAGTGGAATTAGTTTTCCATGACCAGACTTTGGGAGGTGCAGTGGCGAGGGGTCCTTCTTTGAGGAGAGTCCAAGGGCTTGGCATGGGAGAGCCAAGGAGGCTCGTCTAGGCAAAGGGAGGGTTTCGGCCAGACGGTCCCAGCAAGGACGCCAGATCGCAGGCCTGTGGAGGACTGGCTTGGCCATGATGCCGATTAAGTCTGGAACCGATGACTTGATAGAAAGGTTTAGCAAGTCTTTTTTGGGGAGTGGGTTTATATAAAATCTTGTCTGTACTTGGGAGCTATTGAGGTCTATATGGGTTCTATAACTATTGCTTTTATGAAAAAAATCAAAAGTGTTTTCTTGGTCAGAGGTAAGTTTTTCTCTTGAAAATATTCTTAAGATTATGACTGGTGAGAAGGTGTCATTTCTGGTTACGGTGCACTTGCTTTTTTGAGCTGGATGGGTAAGAATTTGGCTTTAACCTCATTTCATTTTTTTGAAAATGGAGACAATCCAGATTTGGCTATTACGTGGGTAAGAGGTTAAACTCTAGATTTTCTTAAGATCGCAGCATCTTAACAGTAACTGTAGTAACCCTGCACAGACTAATGCACTGACTGTGACTTCCTCTCTTGCAGGTATGATTTTTAATGAGCGTGATCAGGAGTTGAGAGACTTGGGGTATCAGAAGCACGCCTTCAATATGCTTATTAGCAACCGCTTGGGCTCCCATAGAGAAGTGCCCGATACAAGGAACGCAGCGTACGCTCCGTATTGCTTTCTGCTAATCGTTGTAGTAACACAGTGCTTTCATGCCCGTGTAGTACGGCATGAGGGTGGCACTGAGACGTTCAGCCAGGCCGCCTTATTCAGGGTGCTGGACAAGCCGGGGTGGATGTCCACTCGTCACACATGAAGCATGTGGTCCGAGGTGGCATGAACCAAGCTCGAGAGCTTGCGGTCTTTCAAAATTTATCATGTGGGGAAAAGGAGGGGGATGCTGACGGCAGAAGTATAGTGCCTTCTGAGCAGAAGTTTGTTTTAAATGTTTATTAGATTCATGGCAAACAAGGATTAAAATCAGTGAAGAATTTTACTCATCTTCTCACTTTTTTGTTTTCATTACTTTTTCTTCAAAAGGCTTTTCCTTCATATGGTTGGGCCATGAGTCATTCCACAGACAGACTTTTTTGAGCACCTTCCGTTTGCTAGATATTGGAATAGGCCCTGGAAGTACCCGGAATAAGACATTTCTGGGTTCACAGGGCTTAGAGTCTAGCAGGGGAGGTAAAGAAGGAAACAAGTAATTGGAATAGCATTAGAATGAGGGCGAAACGGGGGCCCCCAAACCAGAGAGGTCAGGGACGGCGTACAGAGGGCGAGGACTGAGCAGCGATGCAGGGGCCAGGGGACAGCTGGAGGCGAAGAGCTGGGTGGCTCGTCAAAGGCACGGGGACGGCTCAGCCGGCTGTCGGGAAGAAGGGCGCAAGGCTGGAGGGCAGGTGGGCCCGGGCGCGGGGGCCGGCGCGCCACGCAGAAGAACGGAAGGCAGGGTTTTATTCTCTGCGGCGGTGGTTTTGTGCCGTTGTATAAAGCCACCTAGTCGTTGCTCACATGGAAGCTCTTCCGTTATCTTCATCTGTATATCATAGTTTACTCCAATCGGTTTCTATTATTGGGCAAAAAATAAAATTTTCAAATATACATTTTCTATTTGTTACTTCCCCTGGAAACCTCACTGAGGAGAAGCTCAACACCAGCGTACAAAGGCTGCATTAAAAAGTGTGCAGCGATTTTATGTAACCTATGCACCAAAAAAGGAAAAACACATTCAAATTTTAAAAATGTGGACCTGATGATAAACAAGGTAGCAGGCATCAGAGGGAGAACTTACTAACAAATGTAAAACCCCTGAGTAAGAAACCACATTATTTTCTTCTATGCTTTAACAAAAATTATTATAATGTAAGGAAGAGGCTGAACAAGGCAGCCGTTAATGTTTAGTGAATAAAACGTTTGAGTCTTTGAAAACTTCGGAACGTTTCTCGTATTTCGTTTTTACAGATGTAAAGACAAGACATACCCCGCGGACCTGCCTGTGGCTAGCGTGGTGATTTGTTTCTACAACGAAGCCCTGTCTGCTCTGCTCCGCACTGTGCAGAGCGTCCTGGACCGCACGCCCGCCCGGCTTCTCCACGAAATCCTCCTCGTGGACGACGACAGTGACTTCGGTAAGGGCCGTGGAACTGCCCAGGTGGGATTAGGCGCGTGAATAGTGACTGCAGCAGCAGAGCCGCTGCTCGGCACGTCGTGCGTGCGGGACCCTGACGCATGCAGTGGCCGGGAGCCTCTCCACCGGCCATAGGTCATTAGGAAGAAACTGCATTGCCTCTGCAAGCTGCTCACAAACAGGCCTGCCCACGTTTGGCCCTGGAAATGTTTCCCTTGGCTTATTAGTAAGCTTTTAAAATAACAATCTTATTTCGAAATAATTGCGGCTTCACAGTAAGTTACAAAGAGCCCCCACGTACCCCTCACCTGGTTTTCTCCGCTGGCTGCACCCCCGTAAATTACAGTACAATATCAAAACCCGGGCTCGACTTGGTGCAGTGTGTGCACAGCTCTGCGCCATTTTGTCCTGGGAATAGATGCCTGCAAACCACACTGTGATCAGCTTACAGACCTTGCTCCATCACCCAATGTCTCCCTCATCCTACCCCTTGAGACTCACACCCGCCATCCATAATCTCTGAAACATAATCTCTGTGCTTGTGTCGTTGCAAGAATGTTACAGGCACAGAATCATACAGTATGTGACCTTTTGAGATCAGCTTTTTTCAGTTGGCGTAATTATTTGGCTTATGTTTATCTAATAAATCTGTTAACACCAGACTGTCCCCAGTTAAAAGTAGATTATATTCTGATAGCTTTTAGATGATCTTTGAATGCCATTTTTATGAGTTGGTATGTATTTTATACACCTTTCTTTAGTTTGACATAGATTTCCTAAAAATGGTTTCATGTACACCTGGCGGGACAGAGAGGTTTTTATTTATGCTACTCTTCCAGCTCTTCTCAGCCTCATGTGATAGGTTGTTCCCCATGTTAGAGAGGAAACAGTGAGTGATTTGCTCAAGATTCCATAGTTGCTCAGTACTAGAGTTAAAATTAGACACCCGGGCCACATAGCTCCAAGCTTTTCATTATAGTAAGCTGCAGAGATACATTAGACCCTCGCAGGAGAAAATTTAGAAAAGTTAACAGAAAACAAAATTTAATTTCAACAGTGGATGATTAAAAAATAACTAAGAATTTGAGTTTGGGCCAAATAAAAGGTTGGCTAAATACTAGATACTAGAATGTGTGTTTTTTTAAGTCAACCTGTTTGTTTTTCACTTTGTGTGTATTTTATCTAAATTCATGATAATTTACAATGGTTTGTGTACTAACTATGGAAAGAACTACTTTTTATATGATCTTTGAAGTTATTATGAAATTTAAAGGTAAATGAGATACAATTTATGAAAAATATTTAGTGCCCTGGGAAGGTGCTAAACTAATAGAAGGACATATTTACTGCTGCTATTATATAATTTTTGATAGAGGCAAAAATAGAACTTGTTTCTCACTAATTCTGAACTGGAGTAAGACTTGATAAATTACTGGGTTGTCAGAAAAGTCATGACATATTTTTTCGTTTTTTTGTTGCAAAAATGGGTCACGACTTTTCCGACAAACCAATATTTTGAAACAAAAGACATTTATATACCAATTTTTTTGTTTTAAGTCTGATTTATATGCAGTCAGCCGCTCATTCATTCACTCAAGATGTTCACTTCAAACATTGTTTATGCAAAGCATTGTACTTGTTGTCATCGGAATACAAATGAGTCTATAAGGTAACGATTCCTCTTGGCTAGATTCCAACTCTGCATTTCTTTCTCCTTTTTTCCTTATAGAATAACCTACGATCCTCTTTTAAAATAAAGCACAAGAAAACTCTGCAATATTTACCTGATAATTTGTTTGCAAATAGAAGATACAATTTTAGAGTAGCTGTAAAATGTCCTTTGTATATGCCTCACGTGGTTTGAATAATCATGGGACTCCTTTATTTTCAGATGATTTGAAAGGAGAATTAGATGAATTTGCCCAAAAACACCTCCCTGGAAAGATTAAAGTAATAAGAAATACAAAGCGGGAGGGACTGATTCGAGGAAGAATGATTGGAGCAGCCCACGCAACAGGTATCTCTTCCCGGTTTTCTGGGTGGGCTTTGAGTGATGAGGGCTCTGTCCTTGGAGCCCGGCCTGATTCTGCAGAGGTCGTGGGAGTGGTGTTTGAAGTGGGCACGCCAGCAGGAGAGACGAGCCTTGTTCAGGTGGGGAAAGGCCTTTTCACAACCGCAGCCCTGCTCCACAAAGCACCAAGTCCGCCGAGGTGAGCTCGCGTGTCCTCACGGGCCGGTTCTCATCAGGGCCCTCGCTGTCATTCACTCACATATCCGAAGGGTCCAATCCAAAATGCAGCTGAACTTCTGTAATTTTTTAAATTCGAAGTTCACACTATACCCAAACTGATTTGAATTATGCCCAAATACTTAAAGTACAAGTGTATACCACTGGTGATATGCGTCATGGTTTTAGTTGGGTAAATGGGCACAATATTAAAAATTCACTCACATAACTATAAAGGTATTATCTTTAAAATTCCCTCTTAATCCTTCTGGTTCTATCACTGAGAAATCCCCATTGGTACGACCAAGTCTTTAAAACCTTTCCAGCTTACACTGATCTGCTCTTTTAAAGAGAAAACACAGGTGGCAAGTTCAGAATGTTCTGTTGGGAATCTAGCTGGTTATTCAGTTACATCGCACTGATTCCACTGAGTTTTTATGGTTACCGCCATGTAGAGTTGGAGATCCTGATTTTCATTTATGATCTTGATAAAAAATTTTCCTTTTAAAATAAATTTAAACGAATTTGTTTTAAAATGTTAGCCATATAATGCGGCATGGAGTGCATGGATATGGCCAAAGAAGTCATGAAGGGAATTTATCTAGGCACAGCTGCCAATTCAGTGAGATAATGGCATGAAATAGAACTGCCACCCTCCTAGCCCAAATAGTTAAGTCTTCTAGCCAGGAATTCTGCCTAAAGTGTACCGTCAGGATTGAGAAACATATACAAAGAAGATGCCCAACTCTTGAAAAAATTTACATATAGTTGAGATTCTCCTCAGTAATTCTTTGGACAGCCAGGTATGGAACATGGTGCAGTGACCAGTTGTGTGTATATATTTTTATTACAATTACGATCATCGAAATAACCCTGAATTTAGTGTACATCCTTCGATCTTAGATGGAGAGCGTAACTGCCTTTTCATTGGCAACTCAGACACAGGACTGCAGTTGAGGCTTAGGGCTCCAGCACATGCGCTCTCTGGAGGGAGGAAGGCGTGCCCGTCGCCATGGCGATGGTGTGGTGCCTCTCCCTGGGAGTCCGCACTCCTCAACAGCCTGTGTTTCTTTTTCTTTCATTTTCTACCATTTTAATTCCCCCAGCCTTGTTAGCAAAATAAAAATCATAAAAATTTTATCTTGCATTTTTAGCTCCACTTGATCAACGTGAATGGCAGTGAGGGTTTCTTTGATAACTTCATGGTTAGTCTGAGCAGTTGAGAGACTAGTCTGATCAGATGGCATTAGTACTACGATATTATTCTAACGATTTACCCCTGAAGCGAGTGCTCACAGTCAAGTTCACGTGGCTCACTCGAAGCACTGGACGCATTCCCTTTCAGTTCACGGCAGCGGCGACACCGCAGGCAGGAAGGTCCTCACGGTGATGGTGGGGCACCTTCTGAGGCCGTGAAGGCACGCAGCTCCCGGGCTCATTTCACACCGCAAGGCAGAGGCTGCTCGACCTGTCCATTCTCAGTCGAAGTCGGTTCAGTCAAGGCCCCTTTGAGAAGATGTTTTCATAGCTTTCCCTAACTCTAAAAATGTTACTTTTCTCAATTAAAGCCAATTTAGATGGCGATGACGCATGGTCACACTGAGCCTGAGACTGACTTCCCCCACACTGGCTTATTTCTGACAGACCCTAAAGTATATTTGAACAAACATCAGCAGATCATAATGAAAAAAAAGCTAAATGATTGGTATCTGAAAACATGAGCTCAGTGATAATCTGTTGTAACAGTACAGGGTTTCCAGTGGCATGATTTGCTATGCCCCACCAGTACCCCAGTTTTCTCTATTTCATTGCCTTCAATAATTCGGCTGGCCCAGCCAGTACGTCGTCGTGTGAGCAGAATTCTAAAGACAGATCATAAGCCTTGAATTCAACTCTGCATTTGACTGCACACTAGACGGAGGGGAGTTACTGCTCCATGTTGGTTCATTGCTTCGGTTCACCGTGGGCTCATGAGAAAGGAGGCAGGAATAGCCTCCACAGGACGTCCCGGCGCAGCCTGCAGACGGGGCAGTGGGTGTGCGGGCGGCGGTGGGCAGGGCCGGCCCGAAGGCCCGTGGTTCTGACAGCCCCGCTCCTTGCTGCCCGCAGGGGACGTCCTGGTGTTCCTGGACAGCCACTGTGAGGTGAACGTCATGTGGCTGCAGCCCCTGCTGGCTGCCATCCGGGAGGACCGGCGGACGGTCGTGTGCCCCGTGATCGACATCATCAGTGCGGACACGCTGGCCTACAGCTCGTCCCCGGTGGTGCGGGGGGGATTCAACTGGGGGCTGCACTTCAAATGGGACCTGGTTCCGCTCCCTGAGCTTGGAGGGCCGGAAGGAGCTACCGCGCCAATCAAGTAAGATTTCTCCTGTGGACCTGGCACGCTCTTGCCAGGACTTCAAGAGGGAAAGACCTTCGCAAAGATAATTCCTCCTTTGCAAAAACCAAAAGTGCTGGCTTGTTTATCCGTGAAAAATCTTGAGTGCTTATGGATTTTGTGCCCTCTGCCGAGCCCTAAGGGAAGGTTTCTGAGTAAGAAACCCTCATGCCCTCAAGGGTTTATAGTGTGGTGAGGCGGCAGGCAGGGCCAGCAGGCTCGGGGCGCACCGTGGGCTGCGCTGGCTGTCACCGGCCGTGCGGCCATCGGTCATTTTTACTTTCAGTTCTTTGCTAGTTTGATGGAGAACAATTGCTATGTAACCTTTTTCTACAGTCAGGATTTTCAGGATGGATTCCTACTAGTCCAGTTACTAATAAGCACAGTGTATGAATTATTTTCAGTTCCCATCCATACTCTCTCTTATAAATCTGCCCTAATATGTTATGTCTTTTGTTTTCTTTTAAATTTTTCATGTCAATTTCAGAGAGGTTTGTCTGTATTTCTACTTTTTAAAGTTCTTGGAGCCTTTTAAACCTTTTAGTCATGCCTGCTCTTGGATCCTATACACATGAAGCCGTGGGACTCATTATTTTGTCTAGCTTCTTTGACTCAGCATTGCTTTAAATATTTCTCTGTGTTGCCATGGATAGCTGTAGTTGATTTATTTTCACTGCTGTAGAATCCTCTGTTCTATTCCTATAACTCGCGCACCCAGTTTTCCGTTGCTGGCCACTTGGGTGGTTTTCAGTTGGTTTTTTTGTTGTGAACTGCCTGTTCCCAGCGTCCTTGTTCCTGGCCCGGTGCAGCCTGCGGCTGGCCGGTGGGCTCGGCTTCTGCACCAGGTTTCCCGGGGAAGCTGCTGCGCTTCTGTGAAGCCCACGAGTGAGCAGATCCAGCTCCCGTCTCCCACGCGGGCAGCTTTCTCGCACGTTACCTCCAGGGGCCTCAGCGTGGGTCACCCACTCCCCACCGCGCCCTCCCCAGCGGTGCAGACGGTGCAGACGGGCAGTTAGGGCTGGAGCCCGCCTCTGGGGACAGGGTCGCCTCTGGGGACCGCCCCTCCGTGTCTGACCTGTGTGACTCACACCACGTGATGGGAGACCTATGGCAGCAGTGACCCCATTTCTGGTCTCCTTTTGGACTGCCTGTTTTCTTTTTCAGAAGGTGAACTAAGTTAGTCCAATAAAGTATGTTTTGTTTTCCTTTGCCGGTGCAAGAAAGTCCCCCCGACTGTTACGTGTATTCTCAGAATTAGTTTTAGTGCAGTTGCCAGTTTTTGCCCATTTCATCATCTTCATGGGTCGTTGTTTTTCATTGTTTAGTTTTTAACCAAACATGTATGTGTTCAGTAACAAATCAAATAGAAGAACCTGGAATGAAAGCTGGCCGGCTCTCCGCCTTCCTCCCCAGAGGCGAGCTCGCTTACCTGTGTGTATCCTGGGTCTTCCCGTCGCACTTCCTTGCACACACGGCACGCAGCCCTTTCACAGCACACCGGCGCCGGACGCTCCGCAGGAACCCGGGGGCTTGGCTTGTGCGTCACCCCGAGCACTCCGTCGCCTGGCGGTGTGCGTGGTTGTCTGTAGTGATTGTATTGGCTTCTTCTGATCCTTCAGAGCCTTTCTTGCTGTGCTGTCTTTTGACAGCATCATTTGACACTCGTGAGGATATTAGCCCGTCTCCCACTTTGTCTACTTTTCTAGAAGCTGCTTCACTTTTATGGTATCAAGGTTGCTAACTTCTTGAATTGGATGCTTAGATTTTAAAATTTTTCAGCCTTTCCTTTTCTAATACATGTATTTAAGATGATCAATTGTCTTCTAATGGTTTTAGCTGCACCCAACCAATAATGATATATCATTTTTTATCATTTATTTCAAAATGTTTTTACTGTGATATTTTCTCTGACTCACAGATTATGTAGCAATGCATTTATTTTCTTGACAAATGGGGTTTTATATTTATTTGGTTAGAAAACATGATTTTAATTCTATGGAAATTCATAAGATTTATGGTCTAGCATACAGTTAATTTTTGTAAATATTCCTTGAGCACCTGGAAAATTCGTACTTTCTCCATTTATTAAAGATGGGATTCTGTATCAGTTTGGTCAGGTTTATTGTATTAGTGAAATATTCTTTATTTATTTTTATTTTTATTTTTTTTAAAAATATGGAACGCTTCACAAATTTGCGTGTCATCCTTGCACAGGGGCCATGCTAATCTTCTCTGTACTGCTCCAATCCTAGTATATGTGCTGCCGAAGCGAGAACTAACGCCATCTTTTGAGCGAACGTTGCTATCGTAATCCAATTCAACTTTGACAAGTAATAGATAACATCTCTTAAAATGTTATACGTTTTTTTGGACACCCCCGGTATTTTGAGGCTTTGTAAATAGATGCATGAAAATTTAGAATTAAGTCTTCTGGTGAATGAAACCACTTACCATTATGAATTGTCTTTTATTCTATACTTCTAGAATAGTGAAACTTTTGCTTTCTAGTCTGATATTAATATGGCTGTTCAGCTTTATTTTGATCAGTATTCACATTGATAACTTCTCTTCCCTTTTGCTCTCCATCTTTCTATGGTCTTATATTTAGATGTGTCCCTTGTAAGTGGCATGTAGTTGCTGTTGTTTTGTTTTGACCCCAGTGTGAAAACCTTAGAATTTGCTTTCTATCTGTTCTGTAGCTTTTTCTCTTCTGTTGCCTTTTTCGGCCTGAGTGTCTCCTCATTATTATTGTGTTCCCAGCAGCCACATTGTTATGAGAAGTTATACATCCTTATGCTCGTTCTTTTAGGGGCTACCCTAGAGACTACAACAGAACTTCCCTTTCAAAGTGGAATATGAATTGGTACTTCCTGCAGACAACGCCAGGATCTCGGAGTGTCCACCCTCCAGTTACCACAAGTTACAGTGTTGCAATACATGTGTGTATGGATAGTGTTGTAATCACACAGCACGTAACCGTTACTCATTTAGGTTTACCCACACATTTCCCCTTTTATGTTACTCTCTATTCTGCATTTGCAAACTTCCATCTCAGGTTATGTTTATTCTGACTAAAGAACACATACATGTAAGTGTTTCTTTTGGTTGGACCTTTTGATGATGACTCCCATCTTTTTCTGCAAATGTCTTTGTTTCACCATTATTTTTTTTTTTTTTTTAAGATTTTATTGGGGAATTGGTGGAGGGGAACAGCGTTGGGGAATCGGGGAAGGGGAACAGACAAGTTGCTGTCTTTTTGTTCTTCAGTTTAGTTGCGGAGGACGTTGCTTCACTGTTGGTATCATCAATGCGCTCTTCCCGGATGAGGCAGATCGGTCGCTGGCCTCTGGATGTCGCCCACCGCGGCTTTTGGCAGCTCACGCTTGGCTGCCAGCCGCTCACGCTGGCTGCGGGCCACTCACTGTAGCCTATGGCAGCCCACTGCAGCAGGGGCTGCAGCCCACACCATCACCGGGGCTCGCACAGCCCAGCTCCAGGTGGAGCTGTTGTTAGCTGTAGAGGGCAGTGTCACTGGCCCTCATGCGGGATCCGAACCGGGGCCGCTGGCATCCCAAAACCAGTGCTTAACCAATGCGCCACTTGGCCCGCCCTGTTTCATCGTTATTTTGAATAACTTTACGTGATATACAGTTCTAGATTGGCAGCTAGTCTTTCAGGACCCTTCTGGCTTCTGTTTCTGGTGAGAAATTAGCCTCAGTCTTATTTTTGTTTCCTTTGAAGCTAATCTCTTTCATTGGCTGCTTAAATTTCCTTTCTTTGTCAGAAGTTTTTTCAGATACGCATAAATTTGGTTTCACTTTTTTTTTTTTAGCTGAGCCATCCTGCCCCCTGTCGGTAGCTCAGCGGCAGCTCAGCTCGGGCTGGGCATCGAACTGCTGTTGCTCAGAACTCAGCTCACACTCTTGAGCGAGCTCTTAACCAACTGAGCTACTCAGCATGTAATTATCTGCCAAATTCTCAATCTCGTCTTTTGTGTTTGATGGCACACACTGAAGTTATTTTAAAGCCTGCCTTCCCTGCACACCTGCTTCTGTGGTAAATTGTTTCTCTTTCGTGTGATTTATCTTCCTGGTTATTTGTTTGCTTATTTTCGTTTAGTTCCAGACTGTATGAAAAATTATATAAGTATATTCACACCTGGGATGATGTTTTCTTCTTGCAGAGCGTATTTTGCTTCACTTATGGCAGGCAGCTTGGGGCGCTAGCATCCATGATGACCTAATCCATTGTCGGGAAGTGAGAGGCCTGGAAGGGGGCTCGCCTCGCGGGGACCAGTGCACTTGAGATGCTCCCACTGACACACACAGGGCTTCTCCATCTGGGCAGTGCTGACGTTTGGGGCCTGATCAATTCTTCATTTCGCAGCACACCTGGCCTGAACCCATCAGGTGTCAGTAGCACCCCCCACACACCCACCCACCCACTTGTGATAGCTAAACAGGCCAACGAGACACTTGCTTGGAGACAGCATCACCCTGTTGGGAGAGCTGCTGGTCTCACTTGGCGGGCTCTGGGGCCCGGCTTTTACCCCAGTGGCTCTTTGAGACTGTCAGAAGATGAACTCATTTCAGGTGGATGTCTGTCAACCATGGTTATAATAACAAAAAGTACTTCTGGTACTTAAAAGAGTTGTCTTTGTTTGCCGGTATCTAGAATATCCAGAAAATTCAGTTTTGTGTCCCAGCTCATTCCCTGATAGTAGATGAAATATGTTTCATGGTAGCGGATCTAGTTTTTATGAGTAATGTTCCAAAGCTGGACAGAATTTTTAAAAACAAAACAGCAGCTGATTGTGCAGCACTGACGCTGTGACTGTTCTCCTTTGGCAGGTCGCCCACGATGGCAGGAGGCTTGTTCGCCATGGACAGGAACTATTTCAACGAGCTTGGGCAGTACGACAGAGGCATGGATATCTGGGGAGGGGAGAACTTAGAGATATCATTCCGGGTAATTTTATTTTTTTGCATGCTTAATTATTTGTGTAGTAGAATATGATTTTCATCCGTGATCCCATATTTTCTGTAAATTTTCTTTGATTATCTTTGTTAAGAAATTGCTCTTTATGATATGGATAAGAAGCCATATATATGTATACACATGGGTGTCCAAAAAGTATATACACATGACTTGTATTCATCTTTTGTTATCAGTGTGTATCAAATATTACAATTCTAATACATGTTTTTACTTTCTTAAAATGTGTATACATTTTTTGGCACCTTTTGTATTTTATGAGAATTCAGAAGGGATCGTTGTAATTAATGGTTGGGTATGACTTCAGAAGACATGATGTACATTTATTTAATCGCGAGTTTTGTTCTTCCTGTCTAGTTGGGGTGGTCAGATTTCCTGTTGCCTGAGACTATCCTTTTTCCCTGGAGAAATTACAAATAGTTAACCCATTTCACTTTCAGAAGAAGCCCAGTTTATCTGACAAATTATATCATCACCCCATGTGCAGCTTGTGCCCCCAACCTGAGGATGGATTTCCCCCTTTCCTAATCTCTCCTGCCTGCGGAGTCCGAGGCTGGAAGGAGTCTGGGTGGGGTCGGGGCTCAGGAGCCGGGGTGCTGATTCGACAGTCGTTGGGAAAGGCAGGAGGCAGACGGAGGCCCACTCTCCACCTCCAGCCTCCGAGTCCAGACAGACAGGCCCCGTTCAGACGCAACACTTCGTAGATGTCATTTTGTATTTTTAGAAGCGTACTGATGACAGTGTTTTTAAAAGGCAGTTTTTCCTATATAATCTTTAGACTTTTTAAATTGAAAGGAATCATAGATATCATTAGTTTAGTCTTATTTTGTAGATAAGATAATTGAGTCCCAACAAAAATTAAAATAACCGTATAAAGTAACTCAGATAGTCACAGGTAAAATTTAGACCAGAACTAGGATATTTTGAATCTTAAGCATTATTCTGTATATTTTATAAAAATTTTCTTAAAAAGTCTGTGTCTACATTTTATAAGAAAGTACCTGTAAATGTAAAATTACAGGGCCAGTTAGTAAGCATTCCTTGTCCCTGTTTCTTGATCTGTTAAAACAGTGACGTGTGACTAGACATATGTAGCAAAAGAATATTATGTTGTTTTAGAGTTTAGTTTCCTTTTAATCATAAAGACAGATAATTTTTTATTTTTTTTTATTTTTTTGAGGGCAGTGTCACCGGCCCTCACATGCGGGACCCGAACCGGGGCCGCTGGCTTTCCAAGCCAGCGCTCAACTACTGTGCCACTCGGCTGGCCCAAGACAGATAATTTTTTAAAATAAACCCTTCGACTGTCTTCAATTTGAGTATCAATATCTAATACGATATTGCAAAGTCACACACACAACTGTTTAATAAAGGTTAATTTCCTGAAACTTCATACTTCGGTTCCATAGCACTGAGAGGCAGCTATTAATCCATATTTTGCTTCTGACCAGATCTGGATGTGTGGAGGCAGACTGTTCATCATCCCTTGCTCTAGAGTGGGACACATTTTTCGCAAACGGCGACCCTATGGTTCCCCTGAGGGCCAGGACACCATGACGCACAACTCGCTGCGGCTGGCATATGTGTGGCTGGATGAGTATAAGGTGGGCTTCCACTCCTCAGGAGGAGGGCCGCGTGGCCATGGTTCCTGTGGGGGGCTTGTTGCCTGTCACTTGTGTATATTTCTCTTTGGGTAGCCATCTCCCTCCTCTTCACTCAGTGTTTCACTCATGTTTTATTCTGACTCTTCTTCTCATTTTCCACATGGCCACTGAGTACAAGGTGAGGTAGCCAGCATCTCCTGTGTTTCCTTGCTCCCCGGTCCCTGTCCTGGGACTACAGCAGCGGCTCCGTGTCACACTTTGTGCGGGGAGTATTCCTTCCCATCTCCCCTGTCAGGTGCAACCTGCAGTGATGTTTTCTCTGTGACAGCTTTATTGAAGGTATAATTACAAGTCATTTTTGAAGCATTTTATCACCCCCCAGCCTCCATCAGGCCTCGTCGAAACCTGGAATCTACCCCTCACTTTATAGATTTGCCTATTCTAGACATTTCATACCCATGGACTCTCACAGTGTGTGGCTTTTGTGGCCACATCATTTATAATGATGCTTTCAGGTTCATCTTTATTGTACACGTATCACTACTTTGTTTTTGCGGCCAAGTAATATTCCATTGTATGAAAACAGCTCGCTTTGTTTATCCACTGCTGATGTGATGGACATGTGGGGTTTCCACTTCTTGACTGTTACGAAAAATGCTGTATTGAGCACCTCCTGTATACCGGCCTGTGTTCGCTTTAGGAGGGTACAGAACTGGCCGAGGAAGTGCACAGTAATTTTTAGCGCAGGTAAATGCAAGAGGAATCCATACGTCGTGTTACGGGAGTCAAGAGGACGGAGCCCCTGCTGGCGTGCAAGTCGGGCCTCGACCCTGCTTCCTGCCCAGCTGGCTCTCTCCTCCCTGCCCGGGGCTGCTTGCTGCCTGATACAGCCGCTCTCAAAATGTGCTCCGTAGAGCGCGCTTTCAGGGCTGGCGGGGCTAAGCCGCCTGCAGTCCGGTTACTAGCGTGTGACACCCAGGGTGCCCGTGGCCGGGGCCTTGGCATCAGTCAGGGCGCCGGCACCGAATTCAGTTCCTCACTGCCAGTTCATTCAGAACTTAATTTTTTTTTTTTTTTTTGAGGGCAGTGTCACTGGCCCTCACATGTGGGACCCAAACCGGGGCCGCTGGCTTCCCAAGCCAGCGCTTAACCACTGCGCCACTCAACCAGCCCACATTCAGAACTTTAAAAAGGCCACTTTTGTCTAAGAATGTCATTGGTGAAGTCGTAAAAATAATGAACGATATCAGCTCTCACGGTGCCTTGGAGTGCTCTGTGTGGATTCACACCAAGCATGCAGGCAGCGGGCGAGCGCTGTCCCCAGGGAAGCCGAACTAGTCCCTTTGCCCCATAGAGGACATTGTGAATGATTCACAAACCGTGGTTATTCACGTTTGGGGATTTGGCAAACATTTTCTCAAAACTGAACTAACTGAGACTTTCACGTCAAGGAGGACAGCTTGTAGTAGTTACTGCAAATGATAAAATTCAAGCTTTCAGGTGAAAACGAGAATTTTGGAAAATCTGTGCCTTAACCATGAACTTGATAGCTTCCTGGTGCTTAAAAACTTTTCCAATGAGATTGTGCATGAAGTTATAAAAATCTTACCTGGGTAAAAAGATCCATTCAGGGGCCGGCCGAGTGGCGCATTGGTTAAGCGCTGGTTTTGGGATGCCAGCGGCCCCGGTTCGGATCCCACATGAGGGCCAGTGACACTGCCCTCTACAGCTAACAACAGCTCCACCTGGAGCTGGGCTGCGAGAGCCCCGGCGATGGTGTAGGCTGCAGCCCCTGCTGCAGTGGGCTGCCATAGGCTACACTGAGTGGCCCGCAGCCAGCGTGAGTGGCTGGCAGCCAAGCGTGAGCTGCCAATAGCCGCGGTGAGCGACATCCAGAGGCCAGCGACCGATCTGCCTCATCCGGGAAGAGCGCATTGATGATACCAACAGTGAAGCAACGTCCTCCGCAACTAAACTGAAGAACAAAAAGACGGCAACTTGTCTGTTCCCCTTCCCCGATTCCCCAACGCTGTTCCCCTCCACCAATTCCCCAATAAAATCTTAAAAAAAAAAAAAAAAAAAAAAAAAAAGATCCATTCAAAGAGCAAGACAGACCAGTAGATTTTAATGCAACGATGTGAAAGCGCAAGGGTATGCTTTCATAGTCTACATTGCAGCTAACCTTGAAAAGCTATTGAGTTGTAATGCAGTATCAAAAAAGACTGGCCATAATTATCTGAAAAGGTTATTAAAATATTCCTTTCATTTTAAACTACGTATTTCCACAAACTCATATTTTAAAAAATATATTTAACCTAAAAACATATAGTAACAGGTTAAATGCAGATATGAGAATTCAACCAACTCCTTTTTAGCCAGACATTGAAAAGGTTTGAATAGAGCAGTGTCACTGTTCTCAATGGATTTTTTTGTTTTTGTTCAAACCATGTTGCTTATGTTAATAGGTAATGAGTTTGTTATTTTTAATCAAAGGTTTTAAATTTCTGAATTTTAACTTCTACTATGGTAAACAGAACCTGTTGGAGCCTTCAATAATTTTTAGGAATACAGAATCCTGACATCAGTGTAAGAACTGCTCATCTCAAATGTGTCACTGATTCTGAGATGCACACCTGTGTGTGTGCTGCCGTTTCTGAGATTGAGGTGTATCTTACGTTTTAAGATAAGTTTTACGTTTACGTTTTATTTTAAGTTATGGAGCTAATTGTGTAAAAACTTTCCACTGACATTTTGAGGCAACATTAAGAAAACACTGGAATGAAAAATATTTTTCTCATAATCTATTTTTTTCTGTTGTCCTTTAGACCTCAGGTATAATTGACGATACTCATTTTAAACAAACAAAAATACATTCTCTTATTTTTCAATTTTCTTCTTTAAATTCAGGAACAGTATTTTTCATTACGACCTGACCTGAGGACCAGAAGCCATGGGAATATCAGTGAGCGTGTTGAACTGAGGAAGAAGTTAGGTTGTAAATCATTTAAATGGTATTTGGATAACATTTACCCAGAGATGCAGGTATCTGGGCCCAATGCCAAACCCCAGCAACCCGTTTTTATCAACAGAGGCCCCAAACGCCCCAAAGTCCTTCAACGTGGAAGGGTAAGAAAGTAATCTTATCAAAGTACTTCATTAAAAGTTGTATGATAATGTCATTGTAGACTTACCAGACTACTTAGTGATAAAATATTTCATGATAGCCTTTAGCTTGCCTTCTATTATATTCTTTTTATGGACATTTTAGTATCTTTGCTATTAATGTTAAGTTCCTTTACCTACCAGTATTAAAACAGGGCATGACTTCTGTAAGTTATATGCTAGCTTCCGAGAGGATATAGCTATGAATATACAACAAAGGCAGGATAAGTATAAAATTCATTTGGCAGAGACCTGTCCAATAAGGAAAACAAAAGGAGAAACGGGGGCAGCTGTACGTGGCCTCAGCTCTGGGGACCTGCTGCAGACAGGAAGCGGGCGGGGCATCATCAGGTGAGGTTTCACATCCCGAGTCCGGAGCCGTCATTCGCGCTGAGCAGAAAACGCACTGATCAGCCGCGTTTCTTTAGCTGTTCCCTTTTGTTTCTGATAGAATTTCTTCAGTTTCATAATCACACTTTAATTTTAGGGGCATAGCCAGAAAATCATACCGTCTCCCTGAATTTCTGGAAGTGGAGACATAGTTGTTGCTCAGTTTTCTTTTGTGTTACAAAGAAGTTGGTTGTCAAGGTTCTTTCACATTGCCCACTTAGTCAGTGGCCAGAATTAGGCCTAGAGCGTGCCACGCCTTCTTGTTCTGTCTTATGAGGTTAAACAAACCCTTAAGATGGTAGTAGGTGTTTTCTCTTCCAATCCCAGTGTGTCCCTCGCCATTAGTCTCCTTGCCTTGCACAGCTAAGCTAATACTTAAAACAATCCTTTTACTCAGCCTGGGTTCTCAAGCTTTGATAAGCATCTCACTTTTAGAATTCCTATGGCGTTTATAATCTGTATTTATCTCCAGTTTAGTATGTATATTACTTTTAATTATGTACCATTTGCTTTATACACCTTTTCTTCCTATTGCCTCAATTTCATATTAAGGTTCTTTAGTGCAGATATGATAGTTTGATTTAATTCCTTTCCTGCAGGACTTTAGTAAACTTGTATCTTTAGGCAGAATTTCTACTTGACACTGCCTGCGTCTGTTGTGAAAACTGCCTATATCCTTGAGTCTATTGTGATGCTCTTATGTATTTAGAATTTAGGGATAAAAAGTGCTTGTCTTTTATGACCTCTGGAATTCTACCTCCTAACACCTTTCCCAGCATACTTCAGGGTGTTTTCTGACACTTGTCTGTCCTGCATGAGAGGTTTCAGGAGTAGTCTCTTCTTTTACAGCTCTGTCACCTTCAGACCGGCAAGTGCCTGGTGGCCCAGGGCCGCCCAAGTCAGAAGGGAAGCCTCGTAGTGCTGAAGGCGTGCGACTACAGCGACCCTACCCAGGTGAGTGAGCTGCCGGCGGCCGGTGCACAGAGGGCTCCTTCCTGACCAGGGGCAGACAGACACCCGGAGTTTCGGGATGACTTTAGAGATCTCACACAACTATTTTTGTTTCCTCCATATAGTTTTCCTACCTCTGATCGTTGTTTAGAGCATTATTTGTATTTTCCAGTTACACAGAATCAATAGAAAACTGAATTTGTTAGAAATGGCAAAGGAAGTGCTGCTTTACCCCCCTCACTCCTCCCCTGGCACCCATCTGTGTCTCTGGGTCTGTTTGTTTCTTCATTTGTTATTTTAGATTCCACATATAAACCATTTCAGATGGTATTTGGCTATCTCTGACTTCACTGAGCAGAATTCCCTCTCGGCCCACCCATGTTGTCACAAATGGCAAAATTTCTTTCTTTTTCATGGCTGAGTAATATTCCACTGTCGGTCTACACATCATCTTGATCCAGTCGTCTGATGGTCATCTAGGTTGTTTCCATGTCTCGGCTATTACTCTTCCAGTAATGCTGCGGGGAACACAGGGGTGCAGATAGCTTTAAGAATTAGTGTTTTTGTTTTCTTTGGATAAATACCCAGAAGGGGAATTGCTGGGTCCTATGTTTGTTCTATTCTTAATTTTTTAAGGACCCTCCACATAGCCTTCCCTAGTGGCTGCACCAGTTTCATTCCCACCAGCCGTGTGTGAGGGCTCCTTTTTCTCCACAGCCTCTCCAACACTTATTTGTCTTGTTGATGACGGCCATTCTAACTGGTGCGAGGAGGTGTCTCATTGTGATTTTAATTTCCATCTCCCTGATCGTTAGTGACATTGAGCATCTTTTTGTATGTCTGTTGGCCATCTGTGTGTCCTCTTTGGAGAAATGTCTGTTCAGGTCCTCTGCCCATTTTCTAATGGTAGTTTTTTGGGGGATGTTAAGGTCTATGAGTTCTTTATATATTTTGGATATTGACCTTTTACTGGAGGTGTCATTTGAAAATACCTTCTCCCATTCACTAGGTTGTCTTCTCATTTTGTTGTGCAAAAACTTTTTAGTTTGATGTAATCTCATTTGTTTTTTCCTTCGTTTACCTTACTCAAGGAGACATATCCAAAAAGATAATGCTAAGAGTGATGTCAAAGAGTTTAGTGCCTATGTTTTTTTCTAGTTTTATGGTTTCAGGTGTAACATTTAAATCCAATTTTGCCAGCAGCACTTATTGAAGAGACTGCGCTTTTCCCATTGTATATCCTTTGTCGTAGATTGACACTGTAAGTGAGGATTTATTTCTGGGCTCTCTGTTCTATTCCATTGATTGATGTACCTGTTTTTATGCCAGTACCATATTGTTTTGATTATTGTAGCTTAAGCGCTGGTCTTGGGAAGCCAGCGGCCCCAGTTCAGGTCCCACATATGAGGGCCAGTGACACTGCCCTCAAAAAAAAAAAAAAAAAAGATTTGTGTGTGTATATGTTTTTTGTTTGTTTGTTTTGCTATTTGGGGTCTTTTGTGGTTCCATATGAATTTTAGGATTAGTTCTAATTTTGAGAAGGCCATTGGTATTTTAATAGGGATTGCACTGAATCGGTATATTACTTCAGGTAGTAAGGGTGTTTTAACACCCTTCCCACCCATGAGCAAGATATACAGCTTCCATTTAGTTGCATTCTTTTCAGTTTCTTTCTCCAGTGTCTTCAACAGTTTTCAGAGTCCAGTTCTTTTGCCTCTGGTTAAATTTATTCCTATGTATTTTATTCTTTTTGATGCAGTTGTAAAAGGGACTAAAATCGCGTTCTGCTCGTTTGTTGTTGGTGTGTTGAAACAGCAGATTTCTGTACATTCTTTATCTGGCAGCTTTACTAAAATAATTTAGTAGCTTTTTTTGGAGTCTAAGATTTTCTGTATCATGTGATCTACAAATAATGACAGTTTTACTTTGTCTTATCTGATTGCTGTGGCTAGGACTTGGGGTTTTGATCTTTTATTTTCTTCCTTAGGTCTGGATTTATAATGAAGAGCATGAGTTGGTTTTAAGTAATCTCCTTTGCCTGGATATGTCAGAAACTCGCTCATCAGACCCCCCACGACTCATGAAGTGCCATGGATCGGGCGGGTCCCAGCAGTGGACCTTTGGGGTGAGAAGCTTGCTTAGTGATGATGGATGAGGGAGGGGGCAGGGCAGAGGGACCCTCTCTCCCCGATAGAAGGCAGTTCTGAGTTTGTAGCAGCCCGTAAGGAGCCTTAAGTGTTCCGCATCTCTTTGGGATTACTGTATCTTCTTTACCGTATTCTGACAGGAAGCGTTTTCAGTGAAGCACAGAACTAGTGGCATTTTTTTCTTGCTACCTCTTTTTGTTTTATTTTTCCAGAAGAATAATCGGCTGTACCAGGTGTCAGTGGGACAGTGCCTGAGAGCTGTTGACCCATTGAGTCACAAAGGCTACGTTGCTATGGCGATCTGTGATGGCTCCTCCTCCCAGCAGTGGCATTTGGAAGGTTAAGGCGGACACCACGGCTGGGACGGTCATGCATCGTGCTTGTCCTCCTGTGGAGCTGCCTGAGAAGATGAGCAGGGGCTAGACGCAGATGCACTCCAGTTCGGAGCACGGACGGACCCTTAGGAGGTGGAGACACGTGCTTCACGGGCCGTTACGGTCATTTCTGAGCTGCTGTTAAGGAATTTCTTGCTTATGGTAAGAGACCAGAATACAGTTTTACTATAAAGTGTCAGGTTTATACAGAAGGATGAAACCCAGGAAACTTATTTATGCTTTTTAATCCCCTAATGGCTTCCATCTGACCAGGAACTTGTAATGATTGCCTTTCTTAGAAGATTTCATAGACGAATTGATTCAATCCAAATTACTTTTAATTTCAGAAGACATGTATAAGATCATATTTAAGAGGCAGTTAACTATTCTAAATTATTTGGATGAATTATGGTACTATCGACATTTAAAATAAAGGATCCTATTAATTATTTATTTATTTTTCTTTTGTATTGGGGCCTCAGGTCTGAGCTGTCCAATGTATGTGATACATGGTAAGCAATTCACTTGGATTCAGCTGATGAACCAATATGTTAGGTAGGAGCCCTAACCGTAGGGAAGTTGCAGTTTCTTAGCTTGAATTCTGAGTTTGATGCTGAAGGTATATGAATTTAGATACTTGATATTCAAGTTGCCCGTGAAACATCCAGGTAGGGTTGTTACATGGAGGTCGAGATCTCAGAGATATAAATTTAGAAATCATCTGTATATACTAAAAGCCTAAATATAGAGTAAGGGCTTTTTCTACCAGTATTACATATCAGAGACAGTCTCATATTATAGGATGCTTTTCAGTATTTTATCTTGAACTACAGAGCAGTTTAAGCACCAGAAAAGAAACATGTTGCAGTATATCTTATATCTATATCCTAAACTTTTAATCAGTCATTCAACTTCAAAGACCAGATGGCATATAATAGAAAACAAAAAGCAGCAAGATGATAGATTTAAATCCAATAAAATCAGTAATCACATTAAATTTAATTTGATTAAACCTAAATGCCCCAGTTAGAAAGTAGAGATTAGATTGTTAGACTGAATAAAGATGCTAAGACCCAACTAGATATGTTGCCTCCCTTTAAATATGAAGACATGAGTTAAAATTAGATGGGAATATACATGCATGATGACACTAACTGAAAGACATCTGGGGCCGGCCGAGTGGCACAGTGGTTAAGCGCTGGCTTGGGAAGCCAACAGCCCCGGTTCAGGTCCCACATGAAAGGGCCAGTGACACTGCCCTCAAAAGAAAAAAAAAAAAAGACATCTGGAGTAGTTATATTAACATCAGTCAAAGGTGATTTCAGAGGAAAAAATGTTATTAGGGGTAAAGAGGGCTGTTTTCGTAACGATAAAAGGGTCAATTCATTAAGAGGAAGTAATCCCTAACATGTATATACCTAATAACTTCAAAACACATGCCACCAAAACTGTTCCATCATCAGAACTGCCAGAGAGACATTACCTACAGTTACAATAGATTTCAGCACACCACTCACTAACTGATAAACAAGTAGAAAGAAAAATCAAAATCAGTACGATACAAAAAACTTGAACAATACTGTCAACCAACTTGCTATAGTTACCATTTATGGAACACTCCACCCAACAAGAACACAGTCATTCTTTCCAAGTACACATGAAACATTTACCAAGATAGGTTATGCTCCTGGGTATTAAGCAAGTCTCAATGATTTATACACATGCAACTCATGACAATTATACTAGAAGTCACTAACAGAAAGATAACAAACTTCCCAACACCCTGTGGGTCAAAGAAGAAATCCAAAGGCCATTTTGAAACATGGTTATCAAAGTGGTGGGATTCGGCTAACTTGGTCCTGAGGGAATTTATAGCACTAAGCACCTGGACTAGAGAAGGGGTAAAAATCTGAAATCACTGACCTAGCTTCCACCTTAATAGAAAAAGAAGAGCAAAGAAGCAGAAGAAATATTAAATATCAGAATAGAAACAAATGAAAAACAAAAATAGAGAAACTTAATGAAACCAAAAAAACTGGATTAAGAATGTCAATTAAAAAAACAACAACACAGGGCCGGCCAATTGCTGCGGTGGTTAAGCGCTGGCTTGGGACCCCAGCGGCCCCGGTTCGGATCCCACATAGGAGGGCCAGTGACACTGCCCTCAAACAAACAAACAAACAAACAAACAAATAAACAAAGGCAGTGGGGAGGCACCAAAAAAAAAATAAAGACACAAATTAGCAACATCATTAAGAGAGTGGCAACCTTACTAGAGGTTCTAGAATGTGAAAAAGGGTAAGAAGCCACAGGAGCTCTCTCATGGCTGTGGGAGTGCACAATGCTACAGCCACATTGGAAGCCAGTTTGGCTGTTTCTTACAAAACCAACATACTCTTATCAGATGATCCAACAACGAAGCTTCTTGGTATTTAACCAAAGGAGCTGAAAACTTATGCCTACACAAAAATCTCATTTGTAGCAGCTTTATTCATAATTGCCCAAACTTGGAAGCAACCAGATGTTCTTCAGTAGGTGAACGGATAAACTGAATATTATTTAGTGTTCAAAAGAAGTGAACTACTGAGCCACAGAAAGACATGGAGGACATGTAAATGTATATTAATCAGTGAGAGAAGCCAGTCTGAGTAGATTCAACTACATGACATTCTAGAAAAGGCAAAACCCTGGAGACAGTAACGGATCAGTGTGGTGCCAGAGGTAAGTGGAGGAAGAGATGAACAGCAGAGCACAGAGGATTATTAGGGCAGTGAAATGATGGTGTGTGACATTATAATGGTACATGGATATCATTACACGTTAGTCAGACCTGCAGAATGCACACCAACCAAAGTAACCGGCTTTGGATCACGGGCCATGGTACGTTCCCCAGTGGTACCGGAAGCGATGGCAGGGGCCTGTGTGTTCTGTACTTTATGTTCACATTTGCTGTGAACCTGAAACTGCTTTAAAAAATACATTCTGTTTTTAAAAAAAGGATGAGGGATTATGCCCAACTTTATGCCAGTAAATAAAATGGACCAATCCCTTGAAAGAAACAAAACCCAACTTCTCTGAAGAATTAGATAACCTAATAGCCTTCTACCTGTTAAACAAATTGAATTTGTTGCCCACAGAGAAAACTCCAGGCACACTAATGAATTCTATCAACATTGCCGGGAAAAACTATGCCAGTACACTACCTCTTCTGGAAAACTTCTGTGAAATTTTGTTATTATGAGCAATTTTAAAGGCAATACACCAGAAACTATACACCAATATTTTTCATGAATATAAAACCAAGACCCCTTCATAAAAACATTAGCAATTCAAATAAATACAGCAATATGTAAAAAGGGCGCTACCTGGTGAAAAGTGGGTGTGGTCCCAGGAATGCGAAGTTGCTTTAACATTACAGAATCAATCAATGTACAGTTTATGATGTTAACACAGGACAAAAGGCTTACGATCTTGCAGATAAAAAACTTGACAAAATTAAACACATATTTATGATAAAAACTCAGCAAACTAGGAATGGAAGGAAAATTCCTCAACCTGATAAAGGGCATCTATGAAAAACGAGAGTCTCCTTAAAAACAAAACAGATAAGGAACAAGGTAAGTAAGGATGCCTGTACTTAGCGTTCCGTTCAGCACTCGCAGGGCCGCCCTTGGCCAGTGCATTTGGTAAGAAAAGGAAAGGAAAGGCATGTACACTGGAGAGGAAGAACTAAATCTGTCTTTATTTGAAGACTGATCAAGTATGTAGAAAATCATAGTGCATTTCAATAAACCCCCTTACTATCAGGAGCACAAAATAAAAGGTCAATATAAAACAATGTATTTTAGTAACAACAAAGAATTCAGAATTGAAAATAATGGTATGGCAATTTGTAATAGCGTCAAACATATGAATAATGAAAAGTACAAAACATATACTGAGAGACAATAAAGACAGCCTGAATAAATGGAGAGCTGTATTATATGCATGGATTAGGAAACTCAGTATCGTTACGGTGTTCAATATCCACAATTTGATCTACAGATTTAATGCCGTCCTCCATCTAAAATCCCAGTAGCCTTTTTGTAGTTGACCATCTTATTTTCAAATTTACATGGAAATGCATACAACTGAGTAGCCAAAATAACCCTGAAAAGAATAAAGTTGGAGAAATTGCACAAATTCGAGACTGCCTGTGATAATGGCTTATGGACAATGAATAGACTGGTAGGACGAAAATACACCCTCTTTCCCCACATTTATATGTATATGCAACGGATTTTCAGCAAAGGAACCAATACAACGCAATCTTGATAACAAATGCTGCTTGAAGACCTTCATGTCCGTATGGACAAATATGAAACCTTATACCACACACAGAAATTATTTCAAGATGGGTCACAGATCTCAATAGGAGAATACCTTCATGACTTCAGGGCAGGAAAAGATTTCTTTACTCATTAAAAGGACTAGTCAAAAAAGATTAAGGAATTGGATTTCGACAAAATTAAAATCTTCTGTTCAAGACACCATTGAGAAAACAAAAACAAACGTAAGCCAAAGACTTGTATCCAGAGTGTATAAATAAACAATGCTTAAAATTCAATAAAAAGTCAACCCAGTTTTTAAAAGGAAACAGCAATTAAATAGACCCAAACGTGTGTAAATGGCTCAGCATTTGAAAAGGCGTTGGATGTCATCATCAGGGAAATGCAAGTTAAAACCACTCAGATGCCACCTCACATCCATTCAAATGGCAACAGTGAAAGACTGACCTGGTCCTGAGGAAATGGCCGAGCAGCTTGGCGGTGGCAGTCTCATCTTCTCCCTTCAGGACCCAGCACAACGGGGGCAGCCCGCCAGCCCGCCCCGAGGCTGAAGTGACAGAGCATCCAGGGGACAGTAACCCCGTCTCGGAGGCAGGCTGGGCTGGGGAAAGTAACCGCCTTGAGACCTGTGATCACACGGGCGGGCGTGGCAGACGGGGGGGGGGGGGGGAGAGCAGCGTGCCGCGTCCGGTGGCGGGGGGCCCGGCCGGCAGCAGGTGTTGGCAGGACGTGGGAACTCTCGAGGGCCACTCACCTCCAGGTAGGCCGCGGCCCCAGCCTGGGCGCCAGCCGCCGGGGATGGAATAAAAAGTGAGGACAGGAAGAACAGAGAAAGGCGACGCTTGGCCAAGAGGAGGAGGGACGAGAGGCGGCGTGTCGCAGCGAGCCACGTGCGCTGAGCGCCACGCCATGCATCCGCCGCTCAGGAACGGGGACCATGTGCGACAGACGGACCAAGGTCAACTCAGGAGAAACAGGCTGCGCTGGAAGAGCCCGCTGTCCCCGTGTCTCCCCTCCGACCAGGACACTCGACTCCTCGTCCCCCAACGTGTGGAGGATCGTCCCACACCGAGCGTGTCTCAGACCCAGCCGCGTGTCCCTCACGGCGGCACCGGCTCCCTGGAGACGGCACCAGGCTGGCGCCACGCTTCTGACCCCCGGCTCGAAATCAGAGCCGCGGCAGCCTCCCAGCGCCTCGGCGCCCGCCTCCCGGAGGCTTCTCCTCGGAGACATGTTCACTCGCGGCCACTGGCGGCTGATGGAACCTGCCCCCCTCCCCGAGGTGGGGGTGGGACTGCACCCCGCAGTGCCACGGCGGGCTCCCCGGGTGCCTGGCTCCGGTCACCTCACTGACACTCACCCAAGACGCCTTTGTGCTCCCTTGGCTTAGGCGATTCGAGGGTTTCAGGGGCTGTGCCACAAGTGGGGACGAGAGCACAGCCACGTTATCACAGCTCATCCCCTGGTTTGTGAACACAGACCCCTAAGGGCCAAAGCACCATAACTGTCAAAAGGTGTGACATGTGACGAGAGTCTCCACCATTGGTACGTCTCCGGTCCATCACCACATGTGGGAAAACGGCTCGCAGGGCGATGCCGCTCGGTTTGCGCGTCCGTCCGCCCTGCTCAGGTCCCGAAGCAGGCGCGGTCCAGGCCCCACCTCGCGGGCGGGTGGCAAGGCTGGGTCTCCTCGTTCCCTAAGCTCCCCTCGCTGCCCTTCTTCCCATTGGTGCCCAGTGTTGCCGCCGCAGCAGGTGCGGCGGGCTCAGTCCCTGCTGCCCCACACGGCAGGCGTCGAGGATGGCTCGGCGAGCCCATGCGGCGCTGAAGCAGAATTGAAAACGAAATTATCATCGTTTCATTTATAACATTTTTTGAAGGCTATTATTCACATACTGGTGATTTCCTTTGTTGTATGGCTCTGGAATAATTTTTAAATTGCTGTGAGGGACAGGACTGGTTTTTGTCTCAAGAGTTTGCCGACCCTGGTCTAGGAAGCGGCCCCCCCGGCCTGTCCGGTCTGAGATGCGGTCTGGCCCCCAGGTGCAGGGCTGTGGGCAGCAGGCCTCACGCCGGGCGGGACAGCTGCACTCCGGTAGCCCCCGATTTGCCGGGGGGCAGTGCAGGCACACGCCCCCCCAGGGCCTTAGGAGTTCTGACCTAAGGGTTCAAACAGCAGTTTCTTCCCGTAAGCCCTGCCCTGCGCTCGCAGCACCAAGTGGGGGTCAGGGAGACGGACACAGGCCAGAGACGGGCTCCGGGGCGGATCCCAGCCCCAGCTACTAGTTCAAATCGAGCCGAAAGACGCCAACTGAACCGACAACACCGAGCAGAACTGGAGAACTCAGAAATGTGCCAGAGCTCAAGCAAGAATTAGAAATTTCACAAACAATTTTAGAAACAAAGAATAAAAAGAAAGCTGGGGTAAAGAAACATGACAGTGCCTTAAAGGAAATAGAACTTGACAAGAAGGAAAGATTTTCAACTGAAAAGAGGTCTGCTTCTGGCCAAGAGGGAGGGACAAGATCTATACTCATCCTCGGGCAAATTAGGGAAGTAAGAAAACGGGAACCCCCCCCCACGCGGCCCGGCCTCCGCCCGGTTTCCGGGGTGCTGTGCAGGGCAAGGAAACCCTCTCCGAGGCCGGAGTCTGCACACCGGCCGGAACCCGTGGCACAGCACGGGGAGCGCTCCGGGCTTTTCCTGAGTCTCACTGCACAGTTCAGTGTGATCCACGCCACGGGCTGAGGACAAGGCCTGCAGGCGCGAGCCGGCCCACGCCCAGGCAGCACGCGAACGGCCGGGGCCCAGCGGGGCTCACCTCGGCGCGGGGGCTCCATGGCGCTCGCCCTAAAAACACCCGAAGAACAGGCTTCGCAAGGACGAGACGGATGCTCGCGTTAAAGGAAAATGGCGCAGGCCAGCACTCACCGTGAAGGCGCCAATTCTGAGATCCAATAAAAAGACAGGCGTGGAGGCGGCAGGGAAATGGGACCTGTTCCCAGGAGGGAAAGAGCCAGCAAGTAAACAGGCCCAGAAATGAGGGGCGGTCCTTAGCAAAATACCTAAAGATGGTCCACGTGCTAAAAATTTTAAAGGAAACCCTGAAAATAACGAAGAATGAAACTATCAAAACCACAGGTAACGTCATGAAAACGAGGCCAACCTGTGCCCGTCGCAGACCACAGGCGAGTAGGGGACACGGTGACCCAGTGCCCGGGCTACCTGGTCGGAGCCCGGAGCGGCAAAGGGGTGCCACCGAGGAACGTGTGCGGGTTCCTCCCGGGGTTGGGGCCTTAGGGAGACGGGGAGGGGAGGCCTGGGACTTGCTCGCTGCCGCTTTTCTGTAAACCTACAATTACCTCCCAATAAAAAATTATTTAAAACACCAGTGAATTGCAGTTTACTTAAGGGAGATATCTGAAAAACGCATTAACTATTAGGGTTTTTTTCCCTTTGTTTTCTCTCCCTCCAAACTTTTGTTTGTTTTTAAGGATAAATATGGATATTTTAGTCACAGAACATTATAAAATGTTTTTACAAGAGTATTGTACTAGTTTACACTGTCAAGCGTAACGTACTAATTTATATCAAAAATTGACTGTTTTCTATCGGGGTCCCACTGGGAAACAGATGGCACCCTTCTCTGGGGCTTGAAGGGGCTACCATAGGGTGAGCAGTGTGCGTATGGGGGGGTGGGGGGCACTTACCACCGGCTCAGCCCGAGGGGCCACAGGAGAAAGCCTGCCTGAGCCTGGGCGCTGCAGACCGAACAGGAGGCGCCGGTTCGGGCCCCGGGGAGCGGGGCCGACACCCTGGTTTCTCTGTCCTGCCCGCCAGCCTCCTGGCCTCCCCAGCGGAAGCCAGAACCTGTGGACTGCGCAGGGCAGAGGGGACGGCGGGAGGGCCCTGGGGATAGCAGCTCGCTGCGTCCTTCCCTTCGGGGCTGGCGCACAGCGGAGACAGCCCCTGCCCTCCGGGGGCACTTTTAGCTGGTGAGACTGCCAAGTGAAAGCAAGTTACATGTGCGTGTGACTGAGTGGGACAAGGAGGCGCAGGGCTCCTGGGGCCGCCAGGGAGAGGCGCCCAGGCCTGAGCACGCCCAGGTCAGGCGGCCGCCGCGTGGCGCGGGACTCGTGTTTGTGGGCACGGGGGGAGCAGCTTTGGGGGAGAAGGTAGAGTGGGCTTGGAAGGGCAGCGCTCATGGTGCCAGGCCGGGCTGGTCCAGTAACAAGGGCAGGTGCTGGCTGAGCTGGGCTCCGAGGGCAGAAGGGAGCCGTAGGACCCATCCGATGAAGTCCGCTTGCAGAGCCCAGGGACCGGCAGCTGAGGGTGGCCGCCTGGTGAGTGAGCGCCAGCGAGAAAAGGCGAAAGCCTAGAAGCTGGAGCAGCCGTGGGGTGCGGGACGGGGGCGGGGACATCATGTCAGGGGGACATCCTGTCAGGGGGACATTCTGTCAGGGGATCATCCTGTCGGGGGGGTCATCCTGTCGGGGACATCCTGTCAGGGGGACATCCTGTCAGGCGGACATCCTGTTAGGGGGTCATCCTGTCAGGACGACATCCTGTCGGGGACATCCTGTCAGGGGGACATCCTGTCGGGGACATCCTGTCAGGGGGACATCCTGTCAGGCGGACATCCTGTCAGGGGGACATCCTGTCAGGCGGACATCCTGTCAGGGGGACATCCTGTTGGGGACATCCTGTCAGGGGGACATCCTGTCAGGGGGACATCCTGTCAGGCGGACATCCTGTCAGGGGGACATCATGTCGGGGTCATCCTGTCAGGGGGACATCCTGTCAGGGGGACATCCTGTCAGGGGGTCATCCTGTCAGGGGGTCATCCTGTCAGGGGGATATCCTGTCAGGGGGGCATTCCTGTCAGGGGGACATCCTGTCAGGCGGACATCCTGTCAGGACGACATCCTGTCGGGGACATCATGTCAGGGGGACATCCTGTCAGGCGGACATCCTGTCAGGGGGACATCCTGTCGGGGACATCCTGTCAGGGGGACATCCTGTCAGGCGGACATCCTGTCAGGGGGACATCCTGTCAGGCGGACATCCTGTCAGGGGGACATCCTGTTGGGGACATCCTGTCAGGGGGACATCCTGTCAGGGGGACATCCTGTCAGGGGGACATCCTGTCAGGGGGTCATCCTGTCAGGGGGATATCCTGTCAGGGGGGCATTCCTGTCAGGGGGACATCCTGTCAGGGGGACATCCTGTCAGGGGGACATCCTGTCATGGGGACATCATGTCAGGCGGGCCTGGCGCTCCAGGGTGAGCAGCGCACGTGGACTGTTCCCTACAAAGCAAAGGAAGTCAGGGTCGCCGCCAGAGAAAAGGAAGTCCTTCCTGTATTTCAGCGGTTGGAGATAGAACTGGGTGAACACACTTCTGGAGTCCCAGAACGCAGGCTTCAAATGTGAAAGCCGAGTCTGCAGGAAGAGAGCGGCCTTCAGAGACCAAACGGGGAGCGACCTGCCCTGGAAAGGGGGGTCTGGCCGCAGCCCAGAACGGAGGCGGCATCTTCCGAACAACAGTGACAGCTGTGACCTGGAAACCTCTGCAGTGTCTGCGTGGAAGGTGCACCAGAACCCTGGAACCAGCCCGGCCCCCGAGGGCCCGCGTGGCACCCACCAGAGGGATGGAAGGGTCCTGAAGAGCTAAGGGTGGCTCTCGCTGACGGCAGGAAGGTTCTGCCTGCCTTCCAAGCAGAAGGTGGGTTCCGTTGCGGAAGGTCCCGGGAGTGCTCAGCAGCCTGAGAGCTGCGGGGGGCGCCCCGCAGCGGCCCGAGGCCCCCGCCGGTCCTGGGCTGTGCGGCGCGACTGCTGGCTGCTCAGCCTCGGCGGGAACCACGGGGCTTCGCTGCCTCAGGCACCAGGCACAGCCCCCCAGCTTTGCTCGACAAGGGGTGTCTCTTCCGAGGCCCGTGGGGCACCAGCGGGAAGGTGCCGACTCCCCAGCTCTAACCCTGGGAGCCCGTTTTAGAGCCGTCCTGGCCGCCTCGTCACCCAGGTTTCCTTTCTCATTAACCACAGTGAAAGGAGCACGTCTCACCGCGGCTCGTCCGTGTGGGCGACACTGGACGGCTGTCCGCTTTCTCAGCTGCTTCCATGCTGACGCCTCCGTCGACGACAGGCTTTTGGAACGGCGACAGGAGCCATGTCCTCCGTGCAGTCGGCTCAGCTCTGCAGTGGCTCTCCCGTCGCGGGGCCTGGGCTCAGGCTTTGGAAGTTGACGCTTTGGGGCATTTGAAGAGCTAAGCGCCGGGCTGGGTTCTAAGGTGTTGCTTTCTGAGGCCATGTTGTCACATCGGAGAAACTACAGCCACTGCACAGCTCCTAAAAGACGTGCCCTTCTGCATGTGGTTTCTCAGATCAACATTATGTACCCTTTTAAACTTAAAAAATGAGCAGTCCTTTTAGGGAAAAGATTAAGCCTGAGAAATGGGGAGAAAACCAGGGAAAGATGCAGGTCCACACACAAGGATTCGAGTTTCAGAGACAGTGGTGACGACAAAGGCCACTGCATTCGGTACCACGGGACCGGACTGAGGGCGTGCGGCCGTGACCGGGGGAGATGGATGCAGCAGCGCGGCGACCGCAGGCCAGCGAGGAGGGACAGGGACAGGCCGGCCACGCGGGACGGGTGACGCAGCATTTGGAAGAGCTGAGCAACTGTTGGCCCAACAGCCCAGCCGTCATCACGGCCACGTCCTGGCGCCACGGCGCTCGCTCGGGGCGGGGCAGAGACGGCCTGCCCTCAGCACTCCGTGCACGGCACCAGGTGTCGCCAGCTGGCCCGGGTCACAGCTCCTCCCCCTGTGGCTTCCCACTGGCTGAGTTGTCAGGATCTGTGGCTCGGCCCTGGCTTCTCGCCGATGTCACCTCCTGCCACTGCCTCTCCTTCCTCAGGGTTCAGCTCATACGTCCTGCCTCCCAGCTCACTTTAGATTTCTGTCTTTAAAATGGCCTGTTTCCGCCTGTCTCCCCCACTGCAACCAAGTTCAGTGACGCCAGGGAGCACAGCCGTCTCATTTCCCATGTCCCAGTGCCTTTTCGGCACTGAATAGACGTGCTGAGTACAAGCCCAGGGCTGTAACAAGCACTGCAGCTCCCGTCAGTGACGGCGGTGTGGCAGGGACAGGCCTTGCTGCTCCCGTTTCCAGGTTGGAGGCACCGGTGGCCGTGCAGAGAACCGTCCACCACTGATTTGGGCTTGAAGCGACACTCGGCGCTATGCTGTCTCGTCCTCCCCTTCGATAACCGACCGTTTTCTCTCCCCGAGACCGCTCAGGCCAGTAGCGCTGATGGCCCGAGTGACCTTTCTTGCTCTTCCTAATAGGCCACAAGCTGGCGTCACTCCAGCAGAAAGCAGGTCCCAGGCTCTGCCAGGCCGCCATCGTCCCCTTCCTTGGGTGCCTGGTTGTTAGAGTGGAGCCTGAGGTCGCAGGAGCAAAGGCTGCGTTGACAGTAGCTTTAAAACCCAGAGTGAAAAGAAAGAAAAAAGACCCCGCGCGGACCATGAAGCTGACAAGTGCACAGACGGCCAAAGTTTTAGAGTTCTATTATAGTATTCAAAAAATTTTTCTCCGGTGATAGGAGCTCTGAGAATTTCTGTAAAACCAAACAGTACAAATGCTTGATATTTTACGGTGTTCGTAAAGCAGCAGCTGAAATCCTGTTGTGAAAATCTTGAGGGGGGGACGTCCGCCTGGCAGAGTCCATGAGCTCTGCTTGTCTCCTCCCACAACTAAGCTAGCTGAACGGAATTCCTGTAACTAAGCATATAAAGCAGCCCACCAAGCCTGGTAGGAGGGCCGGAGACATGGAACGGGCAGGTCCCACACCCACGATGCGGCGATTAAGGATCAGGAGGGGAATCTTAGCTGCAGCAGTGCCCTCCTGAAGAGAGGAGGATCCCAGCCCCACGCTGGGCTCCCCAACCCAGGGCATCAGGGCCAGGAAGAGGAGTCCCCATGACATCTGGCTGAAAACCAGCAGGGATCGTGTCTAAGAAAGACAAGGCGCTTCCAAAGACGGATGCGCTTCTCCTAAAAGGACCGCGCGCACACTCGCTCACTCAGACCTACTGGCTCCAAGCTCCAGGGCAGGGGCAGCAGCTTGAAAAGCGCCAGGGGTATATTGGGAGGAAATACATTGACTAACTTCAGGACAAGGGCTGGAGGGGCAGCAATCGGGGCAACTCTCTCGAGGGACAAAGTGCTGCCAAGGGCCACCGTTCCCTTGTGGGAGTTTCCTCCCACCCAGCCAGCCTGATGTATGTGGGCACCCAATCCGAGCTCTCCATTAACCTGGTGCACACCGTTCACTCCATCCGGGTGATTCCCTGGCACCCCCCCACCCCACTCTCCCTGCTGGCTCGCGCTGCAGACTTTCCCCAAATCTCCTCAAGGTCCACACACCCCGATCAGGCGGCAGCTGGCCTCGGCACGCCCTGTACCTCTAGCTAAGCAGCCCTGGCCCAGGTGCCTCAAACCCGCACAGGCAGCAGCCAATCACACATCACTGTGGGGCCGACGCCTGGAGTGCACTGTTGGCTGAATATCCACAAATCAATTAGATACGCCACATGAACAGAATGAAGCAGCAAAGCCACATGATCACATCAATACAAGCAGAAAAAGCATTTGACGAAATCCAGCATCCATTGATGATAGAAACCCAGCAAGTGGAGATGGAAGGAACTTAACACATTAAAGGCTACGTAGGACAAACCCGCAGCGTACATCATACTTGACAGTGAAAAGCGGAAAGCTTTAAGATCAGGAACAAAACACAGTATCGGAAGTCCGGCCAGAGCAAGTAGGCCAGAAACGGAAATAAAGGGCATCAGCACTGGAAAGGGAGAAGTAAACGGGCATTTTTCTCGGATGACATGAAACTACATATAGATTCCACCTCAAGATTCCACCAAAAAACGATTGTAATTGGTTAAACTATTAGAACTCGTACAAATCAACACCAGAAAAATAATCTCATTCAAAACTGCAATGAGGACCTGAAAAGACATTTCTCCACGGAGGACACACAGATGGCCAACAGACATGAAAAGATGGGCAACATCACTTGTCATCAAAGAAATGCAAATAAAAACCTTAATGAGGTATCACCTCACTCCCGTCAGAATGGCCATCGTCAATGAATCAACGAACAAGTGCTGGCGGGGCTGTGGGGAAAAGGGGACCCCGGTGCACTGTTGGTGGGACTGCAGACTGGTGCAGCCACTACGGAAAGCGTGAAGGTGCCTCGAAAAATTAAAATTACAACATACGACCCAACAATTCCACTTCTAGGTATTCATCTGAAGAAATCTAAAACTAATTCAAAAACATATATGCATCATTATCTACAATAGTGAGGCTATGGAAGCAGCTAAGTGTGCGTCCACGGACACTGGGTAGAGGACGGGGTACACAGACAACGGAATATTACTCAGCCGTAGGAAAGAATGCAGTCTTACCACTTGTGACGACATGGATGGACCGAGAGGGTATTGTGCTGAGTAAAATAAGTCAGAAAAGACAAATACCAAGTGATCTCACTTATATGTGGAATCTAAAAAACAAAATAAATGAACAAAAACAAACTCAGAAAACAAATTGATGGCTGCCAAATGGGAGCGGGACTGGGTGAAAAAGGGGAAGGGATTAAGAAGTACAAATTGGCAGTTACAAAACAGTCACAGGGATATGAAGTAATGTTGTAATAACTGTACCTGGTATCAGGTGGTTACCAGACTATTTGGGGGGAGCACTTTGTAAGCTGTATGTCTAATCGCTAGGTTGTACGCCTGAAACTAACATAACACTGTATGTCAATTGTAACTGAAAAATAAAAATTATATTTCACATTACATATAGTTTTACTAGAAATAGAAAAAATAAACACATAAAAGGCCTCATGTTTCTTCACAATTGTAAAACCTCTCTACTAAGTAAAAAAAAAAAAAAAGCCTTAGAGGGATTCTGAACTATTTTAATTCTTAGCATCCTCCCTAAAAATGTGAAATACATTCAGTATTATAAAAATAAAGTCTCTATCTGGGGGAGCAATTTAACAATTAAACAAAAACAGACTTCAAACAAGGGAAGAAGGCATCACAAATATTTTTTAATTAGGCCTTAGTTAAAAAGACCCCAAAGTTCCCTTCTTTAGTCACCTGCAAGGAAGAGCCCCTACTTGGGAGTGAGGTACGAGCCCCAGCTAAACATCTGAAGAGGACTGCGCTGGTCGCGGACGCCGTGATTCCCGGAGGCGGACCCGACGCCGGCGACTTAGCCATCGTCATCTCAGACCTGCAGTCGGAACACCGGAGGGGCTGACAGAGACTCAGGCGGCTTTTATAGATGTAAAATATTTTATTTGTAAATGGTGATCTTCTAAATCTGTGTCCACAAATTCCAAAACCCATAACACTCTGTATACTTCAAAAAATTCAATTTCTGCCAACATTAGATACTATTATACAGAACAGAAAACAAAACAAAAACCCGGTAAGACAAATACTGGTAGGATGTCAGAATATTGTACAAGAGAAGAAAAATATTCAAGAAACAAATTTCATACAGCTATTTATCAAGAGAAAAATATATACAATTGATTTATTCTGGAAGATAAAAATACATCATGCCATATACATTACAAGTCCAGAACTGCATGACTGAACATACCGACAGCTTACAGCCCACTTGAACTGTGCACACAAAACTTCATTTTATACTTAGTCTGGGAAGTGTCAGTACCAGAATTTTAAGGACAGAATAAAAAGCTAACCTGGTTCAAAATGCTGATTAAGTTTCTACAAGCAAACACAAAACAGTGTTTTTTATTAAAGAAATGTAAACAAACAGTTCATACAAACACATTGTAAAATGACATCTTCCAAAACCCTATTGCCGGAGTCCTGCAAGCAGAGTCAAGTCTCTCCTTTTTTTTTTTCTTTTTCAAATTTTTATGTTAAATAGAAGGCTAGGGAGTTAGGTCTCGGTTCCTGCTACATGATCCTAGTATGTTTACATGATTCTTTGTGGCTTGAGACAAAGTTCTAATCAAAACTACTGCTGAAGAAAATCCAGCCTCCATTTGGGTGTATTTTTAAGCAGTTATTCACAGTTATCACAAATTGTAAGCACAAAAAAACCTGACTGAAGAAGTAGGGGGGGGCAACAGTATAATATGAAAAAATTAGTTTAAGTTACCAAAACAGCTAGAAAAGTTGTCGTCGTGGCGTCCACTCCACTCTGTCAGAAGTCAGGCGCATAAAACGACGCAGGTCGACGGGACTAGCCCCCAAACCGCACTGGGTGGCGTCCGGCTGTGGCCGGCCCTCTGCCCGCGTGCGTGTCACCAGCAGTTACACTGCGACATCCCTGCGACGTTTCACAAGCACCGAGCTGCTGCAGCGCCTGGGAGCATTTGGTCAATAACTATTTTTATACTGTATTTTTTTTCTCAAAATATTTACATATTTGTACAAAGTAACAGGGTTTGTTAGTTCTGCAGGTAACAGCAGCAGCTTGGCTTTCTTCTAACTTTTATTTAAAAATAGCTTCATTCACTTATTCAATAATAAATACAAAAAGTTTCTCTTATTTTACAGAAATCAAAAACTACAATAAACTGACTCATGGAATCAAGTATTTAAATGTATTTTAGTGCAAGTTATTATCCCTTAGCTCTATCCCTAAGGAAGTCATTTCAGTACATTCCTTGTTCAGTGGTGTCTACTTATTTAAAAAACGTTAAATTAGAGGGCCTGCCCCTTTCAGATAAGGCCGTGGCCAGCACTCGGACACTACCCTTCCGCTGGTGAGCTCAGTCTTACATTCATAGGAAGGCCCCTGCCCGGGGCGGGGCAGGCATCGGCTTTCTCCTTAGACGAAAACAACAGAACAAACCCACCCACAAAAAGAAACAAAGAAAAAGGAAACGAAAGTGCTGGACCATTCTGTAATTCTGCGTAACCTCGAGTCGGCCTCCGGTGCTGCTCGAACCTAAAGGACTGAGGGGATCAGAACTTCCAGAAGCTAGTTTTCAAAAAGTCATAAAACGAAAACAAACACATCTTTCTGTCTGCAAAACCCAAATGGCGTGCTGAATCGCTTCTTCCTGGGGACAAGCCGCCCGCGGAGACGGCAAGGAATGCATCTCAGTTCATCCACTTCCGGCAGTTGACGGCTCCACAGTGACAGGGGATCTTGTGCTGATCGTCTTCAAAGTCAAACTTATAGTCATAGCAGAGCTGCCCGCGGCAAAGACACAGAGTGAGGCGGGGGCGGGGAGGGGCGCCCTGCCCCACCTGCCTCTCACGGCGTTCTGGGGTTCCCAAGGACGGGGGGAGGGGACACGGGGCCCCCGGAGAAGCGGCACGGAAACCAGCCTGGCTGTGTCCCGCTGGGGCCTGGCAGGGCAGGGAGCCGGGAGGCAGGAGTTCCCGCCGAGACCCGAGGACGGGCCGGCGGCCCCCTCCCGCCGGGCCGCGCACAGAGGAACCGCCTTTCTCCTCCGTCTTTCCTCCCTCGTGGGTATTTGAACGTGTATTTGGCGGTCACTGAATTCCTGCCACTGCACGCCAAACCTGTTTGCGGGCAGGCGGGAGGCTGCGCGGGGCCCGTACTCTGCGGCCCCTGAGGAGACATCCTATGGCCCTGAAGGCCAGGACGCCTCCCAGTAGTGACACTAAGCCACCTGGGCGAGCCTGGTTGCCGAGTTCCTGGGGAGGAAATCCTTTTCCCCTTTGACCATAAAATGCAGCTGAGGCTCTGAGAAGTTAAGCGACCTCCTCGGGAGTCCTCGCGTCGGGAGGGACAGAGGGCCCCATCTGTCCCGAGGCTGCCATTCGTACCCCTGGGGGTCACTGGCCCTGAGCTGGGAGCCCGCATACTTTCTCTAATGTCAAGTTACTTCACGACGCGCGAAATGGGCCTTGGGTCAATTCCTGACGTGCAAAAAGGAATTCTCCAAAAGGAACACCCAAGAATACAAGCAGAAAGCCAAGCTCTGTTCTCAGAAGGCTGGAGTCTCCAACCCAGGCAACAGCTCAGGCCCTCGTCGCCCTAAACGGGGTTTCCTACAGAAACCCACCGCTTGGCAGCAGCTTGCCAGCAAACGCCGATTCCAGGTCTAGGAGCCGCCAGGCGTGAGCCAAAGCTGGGGATGGGAACGAGGCCACTGAGACCAGTAATAACCTAAACAGGTGAGATGTGGGGCCAAGGTCATCTGTGAGACCAAAGAAACAAATGGCAAGTCTAGCGTTCGGCATTTTGAAAAAACTAATAGCCAAACTGTTTGAAAACCTGTTGGTATGAAAAAGCTGTAAGCTTCTAGTGATCTTAAGTGACAAGCGAACTGGAACCACATATGGCGCCACCAGACTTGCTGCTACAGCGTCACGGTGACCCCACACAAGAGACCTCCACAGGCAACAACCCCGATATTCTTCAATCATCAGTTCGGAGACAGGCCAATCTTTAACGAGAGGGATCCTGCCACACTGTGACTCGCGGACGAGGCGGCGCTGAGACTGGAGTGATGCCACGTGAGTGAGGAGGGCTGGGGAATTCGCAGGACGCGGAGCGCCGCGGGATGGGCGAGTGTCAGACGGGGAAACAGGACCCACGCGGGGCTTTCTCGCGATAGGAAGGGGCCGGAGCCACCGGGCACGAGCCCCGCGGAGCGGAGCCGTGTGCGCCCTCACTCTTACCTCCTCTCCTTTCTGGATTCTCCGATTGGAGCTGATGATAATTTTGTGTCCTCTCTCAAAAGTCACCACTTCAGCCACACAGTTAGGGGCACAGGAATGGTTGATATATCTGGAAGAAACCGTTTCGGAAAACTGTTTATTGTAAAACTGAAAGAGGCAGCTTTAAAAACTCAATTTACAGGGAAAAGTTTCTCCTCATTGTTACATGTCTGTCTGCCCAGTCGGAGAACCAGAACACACACACCCTTCTGAACGAAACTCCTTTCAAACGCGTTTGTCCTGAGCGTCTCATCTCTGACCCCGGAGGACCCCGGAGGCCAGAGACCCTTCCTCACCTCGCAGGCCCTCCCGTGAGCGTCGCGTCGATCACGTGGTCATTGTCCATGCGGAACATGTAGACGCCACGGTTCTGAAAGAAAAGTCACGGTTCTGAAAGTCACCGTTCCTCCCGGGGTCACATCCACAGTAGGAAGACCAGGGCGGCGGTGAGCTGAGAGGCACCCCAGTCCCACTCGCTGTGGACACGGCCCCAGCAGCTGACATGTACACAGTGTGAACGGAACTCAGCCACCTGGGAGGCTGCCTGTTTCGCCGGCACGTTCAGCTACAATTCCACATCCACGCAAATACCACCAACCAAGATAAGGCTACGGAGGGGGCGGTAGATGAGGATAAAGGGGATCAAATCTATGGTGATGGAAGGAGAGCTGACTCTGGGTGGTGAGCACACAAGGTGATACATAGACGATGGATTACAGAATGGTACACCTGAAACCTATGCAACTTTACTAACCATTGTCACCCCAATAAACCTTAATTAAAAAAAAAAGATAAGACTGATGGAAAAAACAGGAGTGATGGAAAAATGCAAGAATATCCAGATGCGGCTTTTGTTCAAACCTGAACCCAGCACGACGGTCACTTTGGCCCTGCCTTTCGGGATGTTTGGACGACATGACACGGGCAGAGAGAGGGTGGCTGTGGGACTCACCTGAGACTCATAAAGTTTCTCTTTTCTGTTTGCTACTTCATTTCGAATGATGGTCCCAATATATTCAATGACCATGGTGTGCTTCTCAATGTCTCTAGCAGCATACAAGCCCAGTCCCTGCAAAAACAATCACAACACGAAGAGTGAGTGTGAGTGTGTGTGTGTGTGTGTGTGTGTGTGTGTGTGTGTGTGTCTCAAGAAACATGGCCATTCCTTGGGCAATAAACCTGCATTCTGTTCTGTTGCATACAAAGGTCATGCAAAAGCCACTCTGAAGATCTCCCCTGAGCTCAGTGACCTGTGTCACCGCCTGTGCTACCATCTGGAACTTGAAGATGAGACCATCTCCCCACTTAAAGCTCACCAGCACTGCCCTGCTTCTCTGCCGCACGGCCTGTGGACCAAGCAGTGCTGCTGACTGGCCGGCCACCCTGTCAGGCTCTCTGCCTTCCCACGTAAGAAATACACGCTGAGGGCCGGCCGAGGGGCGCGGTGGTTAAGCGCTGGCTTGGGAAGCCAGCGGCCCCGGTTCGGGTCCCACATGTGAGGGCCAGTGACACTGCCCTCAAAAAAAAAAAAAAAACAAAAAAAAAAACAAAAAACCCGCTGAGGTCCCACCACAAAGGCTAATGGTTCTGGTATTTACCTGGTCCCACCACTATTTCTAAGGAGACTTGACACGACTGTAAACTTAATAAAACAGAAATTGGGCTAACTGTAAGGGATTATGAATAATACTAGAAACAGGTTTCATATCTGGATACGAGTTCCTGGAAGTCAGGGCAAATGGAGAAACAGGGGCCACTTTGCCCTAATTATCAGGAAAGTTGGAAAGAAATAAAGCTCTTGGGAAAGGCAATTTTTTCCCCCTAATATAAACTTCGGTGAGGCCACGGAAGAAATGAACTGGAATCCGAAACTAGTGGAAACACTCAGGTGTCCTCTTCCGGCGGCTCCTGCTGTCTACGCTAGTAGCCTCATAAATCACATACTACATGCAGCATTTACAGTTTTAGTATTACACATTTGGAAAAACATATTGAAAAAATACAGATAATTTCCATGAATATTGGTCTCCTGTCCTGGTCTGAGCTTCTGCGTTCTCAACTAAAACTGACCCGGAAACAGTGGGGGGTGAGGGGGGGGGTGACGGGTGGGGGGGGGAAAGAAGAACGTGTGCCAACCGGGACCCTCCCCCAATCCCGAAACGGTCCTCACCAGCCTCCGCCTTGCAGCACCGAGGAGGGGGCCTAGGTTAGCGATTTTGGTATGTGAAGTAAACTATCTTCTGAAAGAAACGTGTGTGATTTATCTGTTAAATTCCAGCTACGACTTATGAGGTGAACAGACTAGGATACAAAGAAGGAATAAGTGTGGGACCACAGTTTGGTGTAACAGACAAGACCCATGGGGACAGAGGACCCATGTGCACATGAGGGCGCGCACGCAGTGTGCAGGGGCTGGTTACGGAATGCTGCTTCGGCAACTGGTTAGTCACTGGAAGAGAATAAAATTGTCTTAAAAAGTACAATTTCTGGAGGAAAACAAACCCCTAAGATGCTATGCATACAATCTACACTCTTAACCAAGACAGAAGCTACAGAAAATTATCTATGTTTGACTATATAAAAATTACAACTTTTGGGCCGGCCGAGTGGCACGGTGGTTAAGCGCCGGCTTGAGAAGCCAGCGGCCCCGGTTCGGGTCCCACATATGAGGGCCAGTGACACTGCCCTTAAAAAAAAAGGCAAAACATTACAACTTTTTTTGTAAGAAACAGGTACCATATCTCCTGGTAGGCAGATGATGTTTTTAGGAAAAATATCTAATAGTGTGAGTTGTTACAAAGTGAAAAGTGGATAAAGGATATGAATATGCGATTCGCAGAAGAGTGGACCCCAATGGTAAATGTGAAAAGTCACTCGTTCATTAGCAGTTTGAAACTTCAGTTGAAGTAACATCAGTCTACACTTAGCGGGCTGGCAAAACAAAACAAAACAAAACAAAAAAACTGAAGTGGCAGTTAGTCCACAAATGCGAGAACAGGAAAAAGCGCCCCTTGTGCAGGAAGAATCAGACAATCGCAACCTTGTAGGAACACGGGTCGAGCTGATGGCTAAGTGAGAAGCACCTACACTTCGACATGGAATCTTACTTTTGGGAAACAGCCCATAGGACTGAAGCTATGGCTCACGGGATATCTGTTCAAAGTATTGAGAGCAACCTTCTTTCAGGGAAGATGCCCATCAGCAGTAGAATGCTTTAATCACAGTTCGTCACCATCGTGGGCCATCACTGGCATTACAGAGAAAGAAATGTACAGAGCTGCCTCGGCTGATCGAGAGACAGCACTAATGAGACAAGGAAGATCCAGAAACATACAAAGAACACAAGTCCACTTTTACATATGCAGCTGCCGTGCACATATTGTTAGGACCTGGGAGGTGGGTGCGAGGGAGGGCGCGCGGACAAGACCCAAGGACAGAAGCTCTCAAAAAAAGAGGACAGATGAACACGGGTACTTAAGAAACCATTAAAATGACAGAAGGGAATAAAATCCAACACTAAAGGACAGGAAAGGTAAAGTGAGCTATTTGGGAGCATTTAAAATGGAAAAGTAACTGATTTAACTAGGAGACAGGCACCCCTGCCCATGGATGGCAGACAGGCTCCATTCTGGAGGCAACAGCAGAAAGAAAGAAAGGCACAAGTGTGGAACAAGACACCAGGGAAAAAGATCAAGAGGAGAAAGCGCTCTTAGCAATTATTTTTTTTTTAAAGACTAGCAAACAGAGTAGAAGTCTCAGAACAAGGACGAGGAAATCAAGGGAGAAGGACAGACGTGAGACAGACGGGGTTTCCCTGGCAGCATCTCAGGGGCTCGGCCCCCAAACCTGCAGGTCCTAACAAGGCCCCAGGCGATGCTGAGGCTTTATCTGGGGTCCACCCTGTGAGGGGACCCTGATCTCGAGTCCAGTATTTGTCCGTAAGCGCCGACAGAAAGAGACGGAGGAGCCGCAAAGAATTCACGTCACACGTCTCAGGAGGATGGCCACGTGACGCCAGGGAAAGGGCTCACGGGTGAGGAAAGCAGGAAGCCCAACAGGCCTTCCCGCAGGCCCACCTGTGCAAAGCGTTAAGGAGAGGACCAAAGAGTCGTTCAGAGAAGAGGGACATGGCTCCAGGAGGAACAGAATGGGATGAGGTCAGACTCAGGCTCCGAGGGCCTCACGATGGCTTCTGGGGGGTGGGCGGTGACAGGCCGGGCGCACGTGAGAGAGCTTCCGGGGGGGACGGGGACAACAGAACTCGGGGCTGCCTGCAGCTGGGCTCTGAGCCCCACACCGGCGGAGATGCTGCCGCCGCTCGGCACCAGGAGATGCCGGGAGGACATGAGGCGGCGCTGAGCCGCAGGCAGACGGGGCTTTCCGATTCCAAGCCGGCCGCCCGGGCACACGCTGGACAGCACAGGGGTCTGCAGCTCGGGGCGCGGAGGCTGTCCGGCAGCGTAGCCACCAGGACATGTGTCAGGCTCCCACCAGGCACCTCCCAGATGGCGGCCCCTCCTGAGAGGGTTCCCACCGAGGCCTCACTGCTCTCATGAACTCCCACACACCCAGGGGTGCAGAGCACTGCCGCCCGCTGCTGCCCACGAGCGATCACGGACACGCGCGGGGAGCCCACGGGGAAGGAAGCATCAAGCCTGCGCGGCTCCTTCCTTACCGACGAGGCCTCGCGGGCCCCAAACCCTGAGGCTCGGTCCCACTTGCTGGACGCCCGCCCTCAGCCGGAAGTCTCCCCACCTGAATCCGAGACCGGGCCAGGTACACGTTGGACTTCCACTCAGTCTTCATCTTCCGGTACTGCGAGGACTTGGAGTGGACGAACTGCTTGCTGTAGGGGGCGTTCAGCTCGCCGGTGACGGTGCTCTGGAAGGACTTGGAGGTGCTGGTGCTGTTCAAGGTGTGCGGCCTGCGGGCGGCGGCAACGGGGAGGAACAAAAGGCAAACTGAAGACATCTCTGAAGGGCCCAGGGCGCACTGACGAGAGGAACGTCCATGGGAAGCCGCCTAGCAGAGCCACACGCGGGTGTGATGTGGCCGGGCAGACACAGCCAGACAGCAGGGTTTGTAAGCAGCAGACAAATCAAGCACAAAAAAGCACTAAGACGCCTAGAAACCCTGGGCTGTACTATGTGAAGTTAAAACAAAATACCTTAACACAAACCTCTTGACATGCGCACTCATTTTGGGCTCAGCGCGGGCGCACCCTGTGGGGTTGATGGCCAGAGGGAGCTCCATGAGGGGGTTTCGGCCGTAGCGGAAGGTGTAGTTTTCACACGCCTCAACCCCCGGCAGCTGGAAAGAAGCAAATAGACCCAAAGTTCATTTATTTCATCAAGACTACAGGCAGCAGTCATCAGGCCGGACCTGTGTTTTAGGGAAATAACTTGCCAACATTTCCAAACTGCTGGTAACAGAATGGTCTTGAGCTCACGTGAACAGACCAGCCTGTACTCAGACGGTTCAGCGGTGAGCAGCAACCTCGGTTTCGAGGCCGAGCTCCGTAAATGCTCCCCGAAGACACAGACTGACCCCCCAGAACCACCGCACAGCCCTGTGCGCAGGCCCGTGGGACGAGGGGCTGAGGACGCCAGATTCCCAAATCTGGGGCTGAACTAATTAATTCACAATCATCTTGTTCACTGGAGTGAATGCCAATTTTAAAACTTTATTTGGAATCTGAAACTTTAGTTAAAAGTCATTTATATAGTTTACTTTCTTGGTCGTGTCTCACTTCTTTCACTGCGATATGAGGAGATTATCACTCCCAGTGTTCTAGGAGTTTACGTAACTTAAGGCTTACTTGTAAAATAGTTTCTATGTTAAAGGTCTTTTCGGGAATAAATTTCTCGTGAATGTATTTCTCTGTAGACGTAACAGATACATATCATTTAGGCAAGGCTCTCTACCAAAGGAAGCAACTGGGCATACTACTCAGTGGCTTTTGGGGTTCCGTCGTGTCTCCCAAGAAAACCCATTAATGATTTATGTTTATTCTTGAAAATAATGCCTTAGAATCATGCAACTTTCCAAAAGCACTGCTTGTAGTCTCACTGGCAAATTGTAACCTTGAAAGGTTACAAAGTGGTGTCAGAGAAGAAGACCCCAGCTCTCCTGTAATCCACATATTGCCTGGTGACCGCCCACGGCCAACGGGCAGAAAGCAGTCATAAACATCCGGAGGTGCAGGAGAACTGGGAGAAGCACCGGGGAGAGGAAAGCCCTCCCCCCACCATCTCAGGACACCCCGAGACCATGTGCAGGCCCCCTCACTTGGAGGACCCCGACTGAGTGAATGGAGCCAGAGAGCCACCGCCCCCCACTCCTAGAGACAGGAGGTGATCTCCAGGCAACGCCACCACGTCCAGGGTGATGCACGCTGCTGCACTGACGGTCCCGGCGGTCCCACTGAGGGACTGTGATCGGCGCGCTGGGGCACTCACTGATTCTGCAATCCGAGCCACCGCAGACACCGTTAAGCCGAACAGGTCTTCTCCTTTCAAATACGCCGGGAAAAGCTGCAGCATTTCAGATTTCTTTCTCACACTTGCCACAGGCTCCAAAATTTTATCCCAAACACCTACACATAGACAAGAAAAAAAAGTTTTCATGACAAACATGCATTTAACTCGAGAGGGAAACAGGACGCGGTATTAGAAAGAAGAGCAGAAGACGAAGCCCACACAGGGACACGCGCATCCCCAGGGCAAGCCTGAGTGGCGACCTAACAAGCCGCCTGTCCCCTGCTGACCAGCTGCCCGCAGTTGCTCCTAAGGACTATGAAATTTGGGGGAAAGAATATTACATTCAGGCAATTAAACAGTACAAGTGGAAAAGGAAATTTAAAGTACCTGAAATGTATGCAAGCACTTAATTCGTTTCCCACAGGCCACATAACAAATTAGATTTTCAAATGTCCGCTTAGTAATATCTCTAGCAATGTCTCTTTCCTCTCAGATTCAAACAAAACTGTGAAAACTCGTATTTGCATTGTAATCATCTTAAAAGCATTTTTATATGTTTTAAACAACTGGTAACCTTTAAAAAAAAAAAAAAAAAAAAGAATTCCCCAGTACTTTCTACATCAATAAAAATGACAATGGCAATCTGGACTTCACCCTAGGTCACAACCAAGGGTCTACTTCCCCGTCTACATCTGTTTAACCTCTGACGCCCCTGAGATACGACGGTTACAGAATACGCTTTAACACCGGAGCCTGCCTTCTAGCTGACACTAAGGAGGTCCCCCGAATGTGAACGACAGGCGACCTGTATCAACCAATTGTTCTATTTATTTTATCAATGTCTGAATATCTGTTCTGACCTAGAGGGGGTCTAGCAAGTGCTCAGAAAACCGTTTGGCACAGAGAGCGAGGCACGATCACACAAAGCCGTGAAGATCTGCATTTGTACATGAAAGCTCCGCACGTGCTCTTACGAACTCCGAGACAAACACGAGGAAGCAGTCGGAACTCGTGCCCGCCCCACGCGGCGTTACCTTTCGGGGACACGTCGCTGAGCACCAGGTCGTCGTGGCCCTGCTCCACCACCCGGATGACGAACAGCGGGCGCCCGGCCTTCTCCTCAATGGAGCACAGGTAGCGGCAGCGCCGGCTGGCGTGCCGCGTGCTCCAGTACAGCCGGCTGGCCTCGTAGCCCACTGGGAAGAGCGCTTTCGGGGAGTGGAAGGCCTGCATCTGCTGGGGCAGCAGCTGGCCAATGGCGTGGAAGATGAGGCTGCCCACGCGGAAGGTGTGCTCGCGCTCCCCGCGCTGCACGATGCTGGCGATCTGCCGCACCTCGTCGCGCTGCACGTACACCCGCCTGAAGACGGCGAAGTAGCCCAGCTCCTGCTCGTGGGCCCCCTTTGGTTTGTGCATGGGACAAAGCATGGTTTTGTCCTTAAAAAACATGCATTGTGCTTTAATGGCGCAGGTAAAGTGATAAATGTTGGTGCACCGAAATCTGTGACAGCCACTGGTGGCACCCATTTTGTGACAGAAGACACATTTCATCTGCAGGCCCCTCCTCAGCGCCAGCTCCACGTTTATCAAGGCTCCAGCCTGGGTCTCATAGACCTCCGTGGACCACAGGGCACAATTCAAGTGGACCCACAGGTCCAGGTCCAGGTTGAGCAGCCGGGCCGGGCCATCCGTCACGCCATCTCCCTCCTCGTGACAGAAACAACACTTCCTGTAGTCTCTGGGCACGGGGTCAGGTTTAAGGGAAGTGCCCAGTTTCTTCAGGAACTCATCTATTTCGTCCTCACAAGGCGGCTTGAATGTCCCCTTGGGGATGACAATGTGAATGCTCCATTTCTTCCATTTCATTCCTCTCCACTTTTTATTGATTGGCCTACAGTCTTCCAATGCACCATGGACAGTTCTCAGCCGCGGCTTTAATTTGACCGTGACCTTGAGCTCGTCTGGCTTTGCCTCCACTTTGGCTGCTTCGAAAGCAGGAGGGAAAGTGATGGGAGGGGAGGCCGGAGGGCAGGCTTTCTCCTGCAGCTGCGGGAGGCAGTGCACGTCTAACGTGGAGATGTTGGTGCTGTACTGGTGGGACGCCTTGGACGGCGTGTCTTTTACAGGCGACTGTGGCAACGAAGGAATGGGCTCCTGGGCAACAGAAAGAAACACAAAAAAGAAGAGTAACTCATAAGCTCTAAAAGCAATTCTTGTTAAAAGCAGCAGCCACGCAATAGGGTAACGGGGCAGGTGACAGGCGGGAGGCCTCAAGCCCAGCAGAAGGCAATGGCGGGAGGGGCGTGGGGGGAGGGGAGAAGCCCACGAGCTGCTGGCGTGACAGCTGTGGGTGGGCTTTGCCACAGCCCCAGACACGCTCTGCTCTCACACCTGCTGGACGCTCCGCTTTCTAACCACAATAAAGCCAGAAAAATCAACGCTGAAGGAGCTAATTTCATTCGCACAATGCAACAGTACTTTTGTTAAACCAGGTCAGAACTTCGAAACATCTTCTAGAAGCTTATCCTGTCTCTGAAATTCCTGTCGGCTCATCTTAGGCTTAATTAACGGGCATAAAAGTGAAAGAAGGGGAAGATATCCCCTGCCAACAAACAAAATGAGCTTCTCTCCGGGGCTGCCCAGTGCCAGCTCAGCCGCGGGAAGAGCTGCGGGGACAGAGAGGTTCCAGCACTTTCTCTTTTGGTGAAAAGCATCGTGAACTAATGAGCCCCTAACAGGCCCCCCTCTTCTCATGCACCCCCGTCCACAGGTGTCTGAAAAAGACACACCTTACGTAGAATCCAGAAAGAGGCAGGAATTACACACCAACTTAAGAAACTGGGGGGAAAAAACCATTCCTTCTCTCATATAGGCTGATACATTCTAAGCTAAAGTCTAAACTTATTTATAAGACATGTAGCTCGGATTTCATTAAACGGGCTTCTACCGCCTGTTAAAAACACGAGTGAGTCTCCAGAACATTCTTCCAGGAAAGGCACACAAGAGAAATAACCTGGAGGGATGACAGAGTTACTGCCTGAGGAAAAACCTTCCTTCAATGCAAATGACTAAACATATATCATCCGCCAACAGACACATGAAAAGACGAGGTCCCGCATCATCAGGGAGACGCAAATCAGACCCCAGCGGGCTGCCGCCTCACACCTGTCAGGACGGCCTCACCAGTAAACCAGCCGACGGCTGGATGAAGAACAGGTGGCACAGACAGAGGGTGGAGTATTGCTCAGCCATAAAAAAGAATGAAATCTTGCCATTTGCAACAACATGGATGGACCTAGAAAGTGTCATGCTCAGTGAAATAAGTCACACAGAGAAAGACAAATACCATATGATCTCACTTATATGTGGAATCTAAGAAACAAAATAACGAAACAAACCCACATATACAGAGCACAAGCTGATGGTCACCAGGGGAGGGGTTGGGGGGCTGGGTGAGAACGCTGAAGGGATGAAGCAGCACAAATTTCCAGACATAAAAACAATCCCGAGGATGCCAAGTACAGCACAGGGAACACCGTCAGTGTGCTGTGATAGCTCTGATGGCGCCAGGGGTCACTTTGTAAGTTATATAAATCTCTAATCACCATGCTGTTCACCTGGCAGTAATGTAATATTGTATGTAATTGAAAAGTAAATTTTACAGACGTTAAAAAGATACAGTTGTTCTGGAAAAACGAACAACTGCATCAATACACACTTAGACAGACCTAAATTACACAAAATCAAGTAAAGTAGATCATTTCCACCATGGTATGAGCCAAATAATTTCTCCCCAGAATACGTGAACAGACTTAAGCTGGGTTTGTGCACAGGTTTCCCATTGGGGTAAGATCAATAAAAGCAGTATTTCATAGTTGTAATTAATATATTTGTTAACTAAAATAAAATCAAAGTTTTCAGTATTCGTGTTTTATTCAATTCTGAACTTTTAGGACATAATTAAGGCACGTCTGTCCACTCATCGAATAAGCTCTGTAACTCGGAGCGGCCACATGTGTCGGGGCTGTCTCCCTGAGGCGCCAAGCGCAGCCCCGGGCAGCAGCCACTGTCCGCTGCTGGCGAACTGCGACTGACCTTGTTTTCTGAGTGTTTGGCTTGTGCGGTCGATGAATAAAGAATAAAGCAGTTATTACTACAAAAGACAATATCCTTCTCCATTCTATTGGCGCTTTCCCGGAAATCCTGAAAAGCAAAGAGAGAAATGTGTGGGGATCACAACAGGGCAAAAGTGAGTGAAAACAAGATCTCTACATGGCTGGTTTTTATCTTATGTTAACGTGTCACTATGTGCGACTCAGCCACAGAGAGAGGCATCCGCGGAGCAGGGCCCCCGCTCACATTCCACCCGACGGGAGACCCGTGGCCCTCGTCACGCCAGCCCACGCCCGCGGTGGCTGCGGGGTTTCCTGCCCCGGCACGAACCTTGCTCAGGCAGGCCAGCTCGCGGCCCGACTTCCGCACGCCGCTTCCGAGAATCACCACTTTGCAGTGGCAGCACCACCGTGTCCGCAGCGCCGCGCCCGCTCCGCCGGCGTGGCCCGCATCCGTGTAGCCAGAAAGACCTGAAGGCAAGCGGCCCGTCAGCGACCCGACTCACCTGCGACACCAGCTGCTGACGCTGTAAAACCGCCGCATCAGCTTCTTCTAACGCGGCCCATGTCACGGGCCTTATGTTAGTCTCCGTTAATCAGTACTCTATCTTCTAGGCTAACGTGTGTGGCACCAGGGTATAAATAACGGGACACGCCTCTCGGGAACAGATGGAAGCATGGAAGGAACCCAAGCCACCGTGTCCAGTCTAAGTGCAAAGAGGGTAGGGCAAGATACTACTTTTGCTTGCGAGTGAAGAAGATACAAAAATGTTTGTGAAAAATGAAGATGTGTGTGTACAAGAGGCTTAAATATATGTGATTTGGAAAGTTCCAGAAGCCAGATACAAACGGGAGCTCCCAGGACTACAAAAGCACGAGGCCTACACAGGATACCCCGCTGCAGCGGGGCGGGAGGCGGGGCCGGAGGGGTGACAGGCAGCTGGCGGCCGCAGGGACTGACCAGTGCGAGTCCAGAGGTGGGGGCGGGAAGCGCTGCTCTCGCAGCAGCGTAAGGAGAGGCTGGGGTGTGCAGAGGTGGGGCGGGGCCGGCATGAGGTAGGCGGGGGTCTGGGAAAGGCCCTCATTTCTTAGACACGGGGAAGGCGTAAGCACATCCAAAGGAGAAGGACCCTGAGGAAGGGGGGTGCGGAGGCAGAATGAGTGGAGAGTGACGGTGGAGGGCACAAAAGGAAGGAACACAAGCAAAGCCTTATCTGCAGCATGTGAAGCAAGCGGCAGTGGGATGGGAGGTTTGGGGGTGCAGGGTAAGCCTGCTCAGGGGGCAAACTCTTCCTGGCTGACATTATCACATCCACCCCAAATCACACGATCGAAGACGACACCCCAGAGGTGAATTTACCGAAGCCTACACACCCACGTGTTACCTGATAGTCGTTAATAGTTCAAGTGAGATTTTAGAGAATAAGCACGACTTGATCAAGAAGGGATTTGGGGTGACAACGTCAACGAGCTCACCATTACTGGTTGGAGGAAATGGGATGTTAGGCGGCTTCAGCCGGTAGGAGCTGGCCAGTCGGGGAGGGTTGGCAGACCCCGGTGGAGGCCCGCGGAGAAAGAAATGCTGCCGATACTCCAAAGCTGGGTTGATGCGGTGGCCACTGAGCAAACCCACGGATGGCACCTCCGGGGCACTGCTAACCTCATAGCTGTTAGGGATGCGGACATGCAGGAGGTCGGAGAATGCGGCCACGACACTGCTGATGTTCTGAAACACACGGGGGACACGGTCACCCACCCATGAGCAACGGGGAGCCCACGCGCTGCCACCAAGTCCAGCAACTTCTCAGACTCAAGTCAGGGAAACACGGCGTTTTAACGGACCAACGCCCAAATAAAGCTGCCATAAACAGCCTCGCCCAGGGGTTCCCACTCCTGTGAACTGTGTGAGCGATCACTGAACTGCTGCAGGTATCTGGGGTGGCTGCCAGCTGAAGGGCACAGCCGCAGGAGCCAGCTAAACCCCCTCCGCCTGGAGGGCTGGTCAGGAGCGAGGGCCACACGCGCTCCGTCCTGCTCCGGACAGAAGCCGGAACTGGTCTCCAAGGACGCAGCGTCACCCCACAGCTAAGCTGCTGACGACCAAAATGTCATACAGTTGGACTAGTTTGGTCGCCAATGAAATGTCTTCGGGGAATTTAAGAGTTTTTTAAAAAAGCCTCAGCAGTTACTGGTGTCTGATATAAGCAGCTACCACCTGAACGGTTGGTTATATTGCTTCTGTGAAGCTCGTATTGTTTGGATTTTTTCTTTTTTTTTTTGAGGGCAGTGTCACTGGCCCTCACATGTGGGACCGAACCGGGGCCGCTGGCGTCCCAAGCCAGCGCTTAACCACCGCGCCACTCGGCCGGCCCCAAAAGCTCGTATGCTTCATTTTCGGTGTCAAATTATCAAAAGGTTTCCCTCTAAAGAGTTCTCTAAAGCACGCGTCCTTTAATTAAAAAGCAAGCACTTGAACTGCATTTTGCCCTTTGCCTTGAGTTGATGCTTGCTTACAGTCCTCAAAAGCAGCCTGGGGGAGTGAGGTGACCCTTACTCCAACCCCTAGCTTTAACCTTTTGTCCTCAACGGCCCTGCTGTGCTTATTTCATTTTCATGTGAAGCCACCTGATACGTCTTGAAAAAAGGGGACATGTTCCATCATAACATGACAAACCCATTCCATCTTTACCTCAGCAGCTGTTGGATGCAGAGTAATTGCCACAGATATAAGACCCGATCTGGGGCCATTAGGGGAAGAACCAAAAGGCGGTGTGAAAAATAAAGTGCCTGGCTCAGTTTTGATGTCATTCCGTCTAGATTCTGAACCTAGAGGAGAAAAACAAAGGGAGGGATTCCAGTGTCAGCATTGGTGAGTCAGTGGGTTTGAGAAGGGACCGAGCCGGGGGCCGCGAGAAGGGACCGCCCTGGGGGCCGCGAGAAGGGACCGCGCTGGGGGCCGTGAGAAGGGACCGCCCTGGGGGCCGTGAGAAGGGACCGCGCTGGGGGCCGCGAGAAGGGACCGCGCTGGGGGCCGCGAGAAGGGACCGAGCCGGGGTCTGCGAGAAGGGGCCGAGCCGGGGGCTGCGAGAAGGGGCCGAGCCGGGGGCTAAGAGAGGGGCCAGCGCTGGCCCTCCCCACCTGTGCCCACAGTGCTGGGCAGGATTGGTATGATGGGCGACGGGACAGGCTCTGGTGGCTCCTCCTTGACCAGTGACAAATCTGGGTATCTGCTCACTTCCACGGCAACCACACTCTCAGGAGAGGATGAGGGAACAAAGCTGTCAGGAGTGTCCCGATCACCGCCGTGGTCCTGCATTCTGAGAAGGAGAACACGACATGTCACTACCTGTGAACCCACCACTGGGCTCTCCGGCACCATCTACCGGTGTGGCCATAAGGACCTCATGGCCAATGAGTCAGCTCAGGGGCAAACAGGAAATCTCCTGGGGAAGAACTGTAAGTGACTTAGGTGGTATGTTTTCTTGTGATCAAAGCTTCGGCGTCTGAGTTTAAAGAGCTGCCCGAGAAGGAAGCCACTCGGACTCCCATAGGGCACAGAGGTGGCGGCTTGCAGACCCCAGGCACACCGCGTGGTGCCAAGCGGCGCCCCAACAGCAGTCCGCCTTGCACAGCACCCTGTGGACGGCACGCCCAGTCTCAGGATAGCAGAAAACTCGACATTTTTCTTAACTGATGAAGGTGAACAAAAGAAGAAACTCGTCTACCCAAGAAGCCAAAGGGCACGCAGGCGATTGGGGCCGGAGGACCAATGCTCTGGGACACCCGTGGAGCTGGTGTGGCCACTCCTCCCCCGGGAGTGAGCCGCAGCGGGATGAGGAGACAGAGTCCCCGCCCGGGGGCCACCTCCCACCCCCGCAGCTCGGCACTCTGGAGTCAGACTCTGGCAACAGGGTTCGGGGGAAAGGGCCCGGATTCTAAACTGGGGCGACTTTTCCCAGCACGAAAGGGAGAGACGCAGGCCACATGGTGTCTCATCCCTCAGAGGCCAGCATCAGATTCCCCGCGGAGGGCAGGCTAGTCTGATGGTATCCCAGAGCACCGCTCTGCTGGGTCCGGCCCATCGGGTGGCGATTGCTCACTAAGGGCTCTGATTCTTCCCCCGTCACTTTCCGGGGGCTGAGGAACTGAGACGGAGCAGTGACAAGACACTGGGCAGCCCAGTCTTTAAATGCTCGTCCACAGAAGCGTTCTCTGACATGTGTGGCTCTGTCTGTTATTTCGACAAACCCACTTATCAGTAACCCAGTCACCCACATTACTAGCTTACAAAGGACAATAGTCTTGGACATACGTTGCACAGAGAGTCCCACTACCCTAACGTCTATTCGATTATTATTATTATTAAACTTATGTCATAATAAGATTTCAAAAATTCACAAACTAATTTAAGAGTAAGAATGTTTTATAGACTTTAAACAAAAATTATTCATGTTGCCCCTTAAATGTCCTCACATGCTATTATTACAGACATTATGCTGAATACATACACGTCGACTTTTTTTTTTTTTTTGAGGGCAGTGTCACTGGCCCTCATATGTGGGACCCGAACCGGGGCCGCTGGCTTCCCAAACCAGCGCTTTAACCACCGTGCCACTCGGCCGGCCCTAGACATTTTTAAAGATACACCGCAGTAACTGAAAACTGACTGAGAAACAGGCATCCTACCGTAACTCTTCCTGATTGTTGTGTGGTGGTGTGGGGAGGGAGGCCGGCACGTCGACCGTCTTTGGGCCTTGAGCAATCGCCCTGGCTAACAAGTCGTCTTGTGGTCTGAACGGCAGCGGGAATGGCTTAGGCCCTAGACTTTTGGTCACTGGAAAGCAACGACACAAAACGGTGAATACTTTAGTCGAAATCGCGGAGTGGGCAGAACTTGACAGTCTGACTGCCGCTCGGGCCCCAGCCGGCGAAGGCACGCCCGGCACAGTGTGAAAGTGGGAGGCCTGCCCGTCGTACCTTCATGGCTCACTAACACGCCAGCTTTCCCAGCAAGTTCTTCAGTTGTCGCAAAGCCGTTTGCCATCTTCTGACAAGCCAGCGGAGGTGGTGTAGGAGGAAGAGAGGCAGGGGGTGTTGGAGGATTACTTAAATTATTCTGCTGCAGAAGACCAAAAAATGTTCAATTATACGCTACTGAGCAAACACGCCAGGACCCTGCTAAAACTTACTGCTGTGACTGTTTAGCACAAGGAGCAAGGTTACTGAAATGCATTTGAGGTGCCTCTTCATTCCCCAACGCACCCCGAGAAGGAACCGAGTGCACAGGCCACAGAGAGGTGGGGACACACACTGAGGAGGGGATGGCATACGCTACCCACGTGCTTGCTTTGCCCAGCGTGAGGACTTGGCTTGGAAATTAAGAAGCAAATTTACTTTCTGCCTGATTGGATTCTATACAACTTTTTGAATTTCATTTTTGTAGCCGTGAAGAACAGCTTTAAATTTCAACCGATAAATTTCAAAAGGTTCTCAAAATGTCCTTTATTAAATTCTCATTAAGATATGCCCCAGTTCTATAAAAAACTTGAGAATTTGTGGCCCTAACCCTATCACTGCAACTCACATCCTAAATATCGGAATCTGGATTGTCCAAAATCTCCACAAGAAGCAAAAGCTGGAGCAGCAGTACTCATACGACGAGATCATTCACTAACGGAGCTCCCCTCCAATCATCTCCCCTGCTTCACCTTTGCCATTTACTGATTGGTTGTTAGAATCTACCAATGATAACATGCAAATCAAGTGCAAATGTGGCAAAGACCTAGGACTTTGTGAAGGTGAAGAAGTGCTGGATGGCTCTACAAGTGAGGACAGGCTCAGCGGAAGAGGAAAGCCGACACCGGGGCCCAATGGAGCACAAGAGCACGATTTTACCACTAAAGTAAGAGAAGCCCTCAGGAAAACTGACGATACTCTCAAATATTTTTGCAAAGAAACAAACAAACAGAAATCATTCTACGTAAGTCAGAGGTGAAGTAAAGACTGTCTAATGAGGCGGTCATAAAACTTTGTGAAACCCGATTTACTTTGACATTATTTTAGTAGTCTAAGAAGGCAGAGTTGCCATTTGCACCTAATTGAGGCAGAATAACATTAAAAGGTTTTTTTTATTCTTTTCTCAGGGTAAATTCCTAACTATGTTTTTTACCCTCACTATGTACTATAAATTTGGATTCGTTTCAAGAGTTAATAAAGGTCCTAGGGGAATATTTTCTCTACCATGGAAGTATGTAATAACGGATGTTTTTCCCAATTTTTATTTTTACCTATACAAAAATTTCAAATGTTCAAAACACTTTACCCAGTAAAATGTTAAGCTTTTAGCAGAACTACCGTTTAAACGAAACTTGGAAGATTAGATGTAAACTAGATGGGAAACCAAGCTCTACCCATGCTGACAACGGTATCTGGCGGGAAGCGAGGTGCCACCTTGGCGGAGAAACATACCTTGTGGATCAACTGAGAATAGTAATCCGAAACCCCGTCAAGGGCAGCACTGCCAAAAGCTCCTAGAAGTCGATTCCCACTATTAAATTGGCCACTGCCATAAGGAAGAAAGTGCGCAAAGTTCACTCCAATAATTGGTTCCATTAGAGGGAGCAGAGAGAGCTGCTATTAAAAAACACATTTGAGAGTAATGTACACGGTACACAAAACAGGGCGCTTCTCAACTTTTCTAAGACCTGAGGCAACTTAGTCAAACAAGGCTTGAGAAAAATAAGACAAAAATTTCAAGTATCGAAATGCTGGCATCAAGTGGGAGGGACGGCTGAGTCTTTGAGACATGCTAAAGCCGTGTTCCGAGCTGTGTCGCAGGGATGCGGCCAGGCATCTAACAGGGGAAACGCATTCCGCATCTTTGCTCAGCGAGAATCAGGGCGTGAATCGAGGCCAGTACCCGCCGTGGCATCTGCGTGGCTCTCACCCCGTCTGTCACAGCCACGAGGTGTGAGCAGAGCTCGCAGTGGGGACAGCCCAGTCCCTGCGTCTGGGGCCGGGGGACGCCGACGGGCCCTGGTGCTGAGCGGCGGCTTCTGACACTAAGTGAGCGCCGCCCGTCACCGCCATGCACCTATTTTACTTAATTTCCAGTGCCAATAGGACATGGGACAGCTCTGCAAATATAAACTCCATGAGTTTCCTTGCTGAGATGTCTATTCCGGTAACTCTCTACTGTAATGAGGGACTGATCGCAGTACAGAGAAAGTTTCAGTGTAACAGGGTTGAAAAGGTTCTCACATCCTTGCATTCTTAAAGGGGCCCCTAGGGAAGGCTCACCTGTTTCAGGTGGGTGAAGGTGTCGGAGGCGGAGTACATAGCTTGCTTCTCCTCCTCATCCTTTCTCCTTTTCTTTGAACGCGGTGCTGCCTTCTCCCCAGTCCTCTGAGTCCGTTTGCTTCTTGGTTTCTTGGTTTCCCCTCCATCTGCTTTGGGCAACTGGCTGTTGCCACATCCAAAAGCACCTTGCATTTGAGCCCCCAAAGTTTGCTAATGTGAACAGAGAGGTTAAGAAATCAGTGAGTGGGGTCACACGCGGACTTCTGGGTCAGGCTGAACCCAGCTCCGTCCCAACACACAGTCCGGGCCTGGGCGCCACAAGTCAAGGAGGGAAGACGGTGGCATCCGATGTGTGTTCTGAACTATCGTCCCTTTTCTCCAACATTATCATCATGGGTGGAAATGAGCAAGCCGCTAAGCCTCAGCAAGAGCAGCCGCCTCCCCCTCGGAGGACGCACTGCCCGCGGGCCGGCCCCCACAGCAGTGCCGGCCACAGGGCCTCCTTCCTGTGGGGGGGAAGGGTGGTCTCAGCCAGATGGCTGCCTGGCCCCAAAGGCGGTCTCACTGGGCTCCCGAGGAAGGGGTGAAATAACGAGGTCTGCAGAGACAACTGACAGTCTCCGGAAGGGCTTCGCAGCCTGTGCGTCTCAGCTGAGAGAACAGTGAGCCTCAGAGATCAACAAAAACAACCGACATCCGTCATTCAAAGCATCTCACACTCATACCTCGGACTGAATAATTGCTATCTACTTAAAGTCAGTGAAAGAGGACCTAGATATAAAGGGAAATACACCTTTGTTTACTTCGTAATTAGGAAGAAGTGAGAATAAACCTCAAAGAGGTTTTTCAGGGCAGTGCTGCCAATACCTGCAAACACAGGAGTGTTTTTAGGGCCATGATTTCTGAGCTGGACAGCTGACCTTCGCTCAAGGCAGCTACAGCTGCTGAGCTTATTGGCACATGTTCCGCATTTAATCTCTGAGGGTTCCGGAGATTATAGTTTCCAACTGTGCTCCAAATGGCTTAGAGCACAGACAGCAAACTTCTTCTATAAAGGGCCAAGAGCTCAGCATCTTGGCTCGTACCAGGAAGGCAGGGGGGAGGCAGGGCCCCGCTGCCCTTTCAGGGCTGGGTCCGCGGCTCCCCAGGGCAGGCAGGCGCAGGCAGCACAGTGAGCATCATGGGAGCCGGTTAGGAACGCCCTTCTCTGGTCCCCACCGACCCAGGGAATCCGGGGCCTGCGGGTGAGGCCTCTAGGCGACCGCGACACACTACAGTTTAGAGAATTACAAGCCTAGAGCTATCCTCTCCATCTTCAAATGTGCACGAGTCACCTGGGACCTTGTCAAAAACGCATTCTGAGTGGTAGGTGTGTGGAGGACATGAGACTCTGCATTTCTTAACAAGCTCCCAGGTAAGATCACGGTGCTTTACGTCAACACATGGGATCCATGGAGGCTCCAACAACAAAGTAAAAAATGGTTCGTTAGAGTAAAAAGGTTGTAAAACAGTGTTGGAATTGATCTGGTGGTTGAAACTAACCTTCTGTGACAATAATTTAAAACCAAAGGGGGGAAGTGACTTGGTTTCCCGTCACTCACCGGTCCTTCCGCCGGGGGCTGCCTCTCGGCGGCTCTGCCGTCCCTCGTCCAGTTGCCTTCTGGGCCCAACGCGCCTTCCGCTTTCTGGGCGAGAAGGGCGGCTGCCTTCTTGTTCTTCAGCAGGTGCTTTAGGAGCTCGTTGCCTGAGTCTCCTTTGGCAGCAGGGGCCCCGGAGGGACGGGGAGGGCTCTGCCCTGAGGGCACGGGGGCTGCCCGGCCGTCCTCCGCCGCCTTGCTGCCCGCGTGTCCCTCCGGCCGCGGCCCCGGGAGGCCGGGGCCCTGCTCGGGCCTGGCTGTCTCTGGGGGCTCCGGGGGCAGCCTGTCCACCTCGGCTCTGGCCGGGGCCTGCTGGGGCGCAGCTCCCTGCGAGAACTCGGGGTCCGGCACTTTCTTCTCTGGTTCTGTGCACAGCTGGGCTGCGGCCGAGCTGGGGGCTGCCGGCCCGGCCAGCTCCCCGGACTCGGACTCTGCTTGCTGGGGAAGCTCGCCAGGCGTGTGCCCTGGGGGGGTGGAGGTAGTTTCTGAGACACTCGGAGTTGGGGGGGCAGTTATGTCCGAGTGGGGGGTGGACGGTGCCTTGGTGGATTCCGCATCTTCATCTTTCTTCTTCTTTCGCGTCCTTTTCTTTTTGCCTTTCTCTTCTGGGATTATATCAGAATACAGCTGAATGAGAGACGGGGCTGAGCCAGGGTAACTTTGTCCGTGGGTGCCAGCAGGGTCTTGGGGACATGGGATGCCGCTGCCGGCTCCGGGAGCCGCCGCAGGTAAAACAGGTGCAAAAGGAGGCCTCGCAGGGGACTGGGGGAAGCCGGCGGCAGACAGGCCTCCGTGCACCTGCTTGGCAGGATGGAAACTGGGGCTGTCACCAGAGCCTGCTAGCGCCTCAGGGACAAAGGTGGCGGGGGCGACCTGCCTCGGCTCGCTGGTCGGCAGGAACGCTTGGGTAGGGGATGAGTTAACACACGGCAGCTTCGAGCTGTGCAGCTGTGCCAGTCGTCCTGGCTGCTGGTGCTGCGGCGACGGCGGCAGGGCCCTCGGCGGCTGCATGAAGTCACAGGGGGTGTCGGCGTAGAAGGGCACCCTGCCGCCGGGCTCCGAGCCCAGCAGGCCGTGCTGCTCACGCTCCGCCCTCTGCTGCAAAGCCCTCTGTCTGTCCAGCTCCTGCATCAGCTGGATGCGCTGCCTCTCCTGCTGCTCCCGTAAGCGCTCTTTCCGTTCCCGTTCCTGGAAACTTTCGCTGAAGGGGTTATTGTCATCGAATTCCACTCGTGGAGGTGGTCCACTCTGGGCACTTGCATTTGACACGGGCCCTGGGGCTGGCGCGCAAGGCTTCATCGGTAGTTGGGCAACTGGAGGCGGCATCCTCGGAGCATTGAGAGGGAGGTGAGCAGGGGCACTGGGAGGCTGCCACCCGGGCAAGCTGGGCATTCGGGCCGGGCTGGTGTGGCCGGCCAGGACGGGTGCGTGCTGCTGTAGCTGCTGGGGCACCATGGGGAAGCTGGGCTGGCCCGGGCCGGGGGGCGTGGCACCAGGAACCAGGGGTGGTTGGGGCTGGACACCCGGGAGCCCGGTGGGCGGGGCCATGGCACACTGTTGCTGCTGCTTGATCCGGTAATCTTCAATCAGCTCGGCGTGCTCTTTCTGCTGCTTCCGAATCTGCAACGACAAGGAAAGCGCACTCACTTATGCGTCCTGCAGGCATCAAACTGCATCGCTGGCTGAGGGTCATGGGGGGGGGGGGCAGCTAGAGCTTGGAGAGGCAGCAGTGTTTTGCTTGGGCAACAGCAGAAATCACAGAAACTTGGATTGGTAAGTATTATCTAAAGACCACCAATCTTTTTAACAACAGGATTTTTATAAACTCACCTGTAAAACTTCTTTACATATGCAATACCAAAAACAAATTCAAAATACATTTTTCTGGGCCAGCCGACTGGCGCAGTGGTTAAGCGCTGGCTTGGGAAGCCAGCGGCCCCGGTTCGGCTCCCACATACGAGTGCCAGTGACACTGCCCTCAAAAAAAAAAAAACTTTTTCTGAAATAAACAGTAAGAAAATCTTACTATGAAAGTCAGACTATTTAGACTACACATCAAAGGTAAAATAAAACAATAAACAAAGGCTACAGAGAATTAGCCAATTGTGACACCTTAGAAGTTCCATTAATGTGTAAGGTTAGAATAACTGTGCGATTTAACTCGAATTTAAACATGTGAAGATCTCATTCTTAAATATACCAGAAGACACAACATGTTAGATGAATTCCTAGCGTGTATGCCACACCCTCCCCCAATTAGAAAGACAAGATCAGTGAAACTCTTTGAGTTTAACAGCTAACATACTTAAATTATATTTTTGAAATACATACAGAGCTAATTTCTAGCAGGGTCCTGACTGACCTGTCTCAGTTATTTCATTCCCAAAGCCTTCGTGCCCCAAAGGGCAAGATGCTACAGACCAAGCGCAATCCAGACGAGACCCGTGTCCTGAGAGCGCCCACCTCAAGGGGCTTCAGGGGAGGGGTGCAGGATACGCGGCGCACCCTTCAAGACCACCCCCTTTGGGTGTAAATTATACTAGTATGTGGAACCCAGCAGCGCTAACAGTTTTCCAGTTTAAAAAAGCTTTCTTCGGTTTCCCCAGCAGGCCACATACTCTGCACATGATGGTTTTGGCCTGGTCTCCACTAGCCGTATAACGTTTATCTTCTTCTCTTGTCTTTTCTGACCAATTTACTGGCTCGAACTGAGGAATTACCATCGGATTGGTGAAGCAGCATAAACACACAAGAAGCAGCTAGAGACGGTGGCAAGTAGAAGGCGGTCATCCCAGCCGGTCCCACATTTAAAACACTGCTGTCAGCTGCTTATCTTTACGAGATTACACTGGACTGGCGATAACTACACAGTAATGAATAATAAAGGGTGTGTCCCTTTTTCCAAGTGTAGCATTGGCTTCTAAATAGGAGTCGATCCACTGACATGCAAAAACTCATAAAGAACTTACAGAAATACACCAAAGGCAATGAAAATTACAGTATAATAAGTACCCATCCTTAAAAGAATATTTATTTGCAAAAAACATGAACCCAGAAGGTAAATTTAAAGAGGAAAGAAACCTCTAATGCTGGAATAGTTGTGGTTTCAAATAATAGGAATTATAATCTGATCACCTTATTGTTGGTACATTACTGTGGTAGCTACAGCTTGGAGAGGAGTCACCAGGGTGGAAATCCCTACCCGGCAATCAGTGGGAGCGACCATCCACCTGTGACAATGCCCCAGGTTCTCCGTGTGTCAGGGGCAGCACAGGGGCACGCTTCCCGAGACGGTGTGTTCAGGCCACAGGAAGCACTCCAAGTTTTACTGAGTCAATCCGCTCTGAGCTCCTCCCTCCCTACTATTAACGTTTACATTACCATTGTATTTTAAAAGGTTAAAATTGACAATAAGAAGCAAAACTGACTTTTTGGGTGTCCAGTTCTATGGATTTTGACACAGAGAGGTGGCAGTGCAGACATCACCACCATCAGATATGGGGGAGTTGTCACCCCAGAAAATGCCCTCACACTGTAACCCCTTTGGAGTCACCCTTCCTCCCCCGCCCCTTAGACCTGGAAACCACTGAACCATCTTTATAACTTGGTCATTTTGAGAACGTTATAAAAATTGCATTGGCAGGTAACCTCTGGGGATGAGCTTGTTTGACTCAGCATACCCCTCCCCCAGATATACCCCCGCTGTGCACTGCCAGTTCAGCCTTTTTCAATGCCGCGTGACTCCGCCCTGCCCACCCATCACCACAGAGGGATCCATGGGGCGTTTCCACTTTTTGTTATTTGAGTGTGAGCATTTGGTGAAATAACTGGTTTCTAATGGAAGATAACAGCGAAATGGTTTCATTTTTCAGGAATGAGTACTTTACATAAGATACACCAGAACACAGAGAAAGCGTAGGTCACATCCTATCAAAAAGAACGGCCGGAATGGTTCAAATGCTGCATCTGACATCCCCCCCGGAAAGCAGGGAGCCCAGGGCGGCGGGCGGGCCAAGGTCACCTCCAAGTGAACAACTCCTCCTCTGGCCCGACCCTGGTCCCCGCCTCCACCCACATCTCAGGGCAGGGAAGGCCCCGCGTTTCCCCAGCTGTACAGGCTCCACGCGCGAGCATGCCCATGGCTAGGTCAGGGCCATGAGGACTCATGGCTTTCGTCCTCTTGGACTCGACTGGGGCGGCTTCGCCCGTCGGGGGCTCCGGGCGGCCTCTGGCGCGCTTCCGGGAGCCTCCCCCAGGGTCGCACACCTGCACGGCTGCGTACCTGCTCCAGCTGCCGCTGCACCATGCTTTGCTGCTCGGTGACGTGCTTGAGCTGCTCGGCGTCCTCCTCGGGGAACTCGCGGCCCGCCTTCTTGGCGGTGCGCTGCTTGGCCGACAGGGCCTTCTTGGACTTCCTGTGGGCCCCGATCTGCTCCTCCAGGAACTTCTGCTGCATCTGCAGCAGCTGCTGGGTGTCCTGCAGCCACTCCTCATACTGCTTCCGCTGGGCGTCGTCTGAGGGCAAAAGGACACGTCCGTCTGGGGGAGTTCTCTAGAGCCCACCAACAGACAAGCTACACAAACCCATTTGGTTCAGAAACGCAGTTTCAGATTTTGAAAACACAATACTCAATATTAGACCATAATGTAACTTATAAAACAGGATCTTTTAGAAAAATCTTTACTTGAGAAAACCAAAGAATGCATGATTTTAGGACACGGGTTAAGTTCATACTTATCAATACTACAAATCCAATCTTTGAAAAGCAGAAGACTTTTATCTAATGGAATGCTCTTATTCTACTGAGCTATCCAACTCTCTAACCCACAAGCCAAACTATATGTTGTTATACATGTATTTTATTAATTCATAGATTCTGAAGAAACAAAGACAAATCCTATTAAGGTGCTGGGCATGGATTAGGTACGTTACCCATGCAAATTTTCCTACGTTTATCAAGTTTTCCTTAATAGTGAAAAAAATGTCCTAAACTGAGAGGGAGGGAACTCAGAATGTTTTACAAAGGGTCAATATGAAGTCTACGCTTTATAAAGGCAATCCCGAAGTTAAAAACACTGGTAATTTTGATGAATTTTGTAACAAATATACTTCTGTAAATAAGCAAAGGTAGGGAATAATCATCCAAGTAAAATCTTTTCTACTTTTATGACTGCCATTAATATCTCCCCAAATAGTTATCTCTCTTCGTCTTGTACCAACATTCCTCTTTTATTCTTTAAAGGGCACTTTACTTCATTGATGCCAAGTTCAAAAAAAAAATAAGTCATCTTATGGTAGTGAAATTCAGAATACACCTTTATGACTCACTATACGACAAAGAAATGAATCCATACAATTCCCAGAAGGACATTAGCTGGAAAATTACATCAACGGTAACAGAATATTATCATACAGTAAGAATGCAACCAAGCCAATGGGCACAATAGAGCCAGAAAAAGCCAGTTGGTTACAGCAGTTTACTTGCTTTCAATGCAAATAAGGGTTCAAATTCGGATAATAATTAATGCAGGGGTAATTTCAAAAGGTTGGACTTTGGGTTTGTGCCTAAACCCAGAAGTTCCAGTACATGTAAGAATGTGAAATCTAGTCTAAATTTGCAGGGCATTTTTCAAGAACAGGCTTTTTCACAAGATTTCAGAAGTTCTAGCTTCTGGTGGAAGGAGACCTACCGCAAGGAAAGCCTTTCTGGTTTCTGGAACCAGGAGAGCAGAGGCGAGCAAAACGGAAAATAACGGTGAAAAATAGTTAGCTAAACAGTCTGAAGATGCGGAAAGGTTCAGTTTGGGGAGGACTTTGAACACTATCCTGAGCCGCCTTGGGACCCCTGGAGACGCGCAAGGACTCGGGGCGTCCTGCGTCCCTGGCCTGCACGCCATGCTGCCAGCCCAACTCCTTTCTAAGCGTGCTCCCTGCGGTGATCCCAATCAGGGTCCTTCCTGTTCCCTCAGGCAGACAGTCATTGCAGCAAGGAGCTGTTTAATTCTACAGGCTGTAAAGTGCCCACTTTAAAAAAAAAAAAAAAAAAAAGCAACAATACTGAAGAGAATGGGGGAGATGATTTTTCTGTATTAAAATATTTATCTTTAATTCTTCATGCACAGAAAACAAAAAGCAGTGAAAATACATCCCTTGAGGAAAAGGTGCCTAATAAGGTGTCAGAAAAGAAGAGGGCACTGAGCCTTAAAATGTAACACACCTACACTAACTCCACGTTTTTCGAAGAAAACAAATATAGTGCAAACAAGCAATCCCCAGAGAACATGTAACTTATTAGATTTATACTTACTGACAAAGCCTGGACCAAAATTTGGAGGATTAGGCCTAGAAATCTGATGTGTTATACTGCCATCCTAAAATAAGTAAAATTTACAAATAGGTTTATTCCACATTTCAGTTAAAGGGGGAAAAAAACTTTTAAAAAAGAAAGAAAAAGAAATGGAAGAAAAAAAGCCCTTTAATTTCCTAAGACATCTTTAAAGCTCTCCCTTTTATAAAAAGTAGAATGAATTGAGTGGTGACAATCTAACTGCTGAGAAGTTTAAATTACCTCTGAAATTGTTACATTTTCTAGATTTTAGCTGAAAAACAATTATGTCTGAGGTGAGCTATTATTCGTTAGAAATATAATAGAGGGCAAATCAAATATTGTTAGTACTTAGCTAGAGGTCTACATAAAATCCCACTTTTTGATGAAATCTAATGGTTTCTCCTGCAATTAAGACATAAAACATGGATTCTGGATTTACTAAATTCCACGCCATAACACCAAGTTATCTATAAACAAGAACAATGTCTCTAACATGTACAAACAATAAAACAAATATACACTAATTCAAAATACTAGTTAAATGTCTTATTCGTTCCAGGGTGACTGAATAGTTATTAATCCCACAGCTTCCTGGCAACAATCTGATACATTTTAACTTGGCAAAAATATTTACTCAGTTCTTACAAGTTCAACTAGATATGAGACGTATTCAACGTAACAATTAAAAATGAAACTAGTAGGCAGGCCTTACTACATGTTATCTTTATACACCAAAGCAAGTGGTGTATATCAGATCAGAAAACGGAGGTTAAAGAACTTGCCCAATCTTGCACAGTAAATTCAGTGGAGTTTTTTTTTTTTTTAAATTCAGCTACAAAGCCTATGCTATTTCTACTGTAGGATATGTTCTCTCTCTTCTTTTAATAATAAAAAGAATATAATGATCAGCATACTAAAAATCTAAAGGACAACTGGCAGGGCAAAAACAAAAATTCCAAAAAGACATTTCTATTTCCTAGGCTGATACTTCAAAAAAAAAAAAAAAAAAAAACAAACAAAAAACACAACAAAACAAAACAAAAAACAAAAAAAAAAACACTACATGAAATGAGCAATTCTCCTTTCCTAGGCATTGATGGACACTAAATATTTAAATATGTATATTTCAAGCTGATTACTATGAATGGTGAATACTCAAATAACTAAATTATTCCAAGGAATAAACAGCAGAACATGACAAGACTATCTATACTAAATAGAATGATTATAACCATTATTTTCTACTGTTTATAGTGGCTTTACCTTTTAAACATAATGGATTAATTCCAAAACGCAGGACACAAAACTGTCTTTGCGGAGTTAAAATAAATAAAAGCAAAACCAAACACCTAAGCGTTTGGTTTCCCTACAAGGGACTGTTTACCCTTAAGTACGTCTGCCCTTTTCAGAAACCGCTGTCCAGTTTGAACCCTAATTTGTCTTGCCCTCAGAGAGTAATAAAAACTCTGTATTTCTGCTGAGCCGCTACTATGTTCTGGCAGCGTTCTGAGGCTTCTGCTGCTTTCTCCGAGAGGAGGTTTGGTAGGAACCGAACCCTGGTTCTGGGGGGCCGGTCACGAGCGCGGTACCTGAGGGCCTGCCTGGGGCAGGCGGTTCTGGGCCTCGCCCGTCTGCGTCCCCGTCACCGGCGGGCCCATAAAGGGGAACCTGGGAAAGAAGAGCATGAGTCACACAGGCGGCAGGGGCGCCAACTATTTTAAGCGCTAAGCGTCCTCTCCTCCAGAGGAGAGCCGTGGCGGCAGCTCCGCGCCCCAGTCCCTCAGCGGAGCCCCTTTCTGGGGTCCCCCGTCTGCTCCTCACCACACACCTCCCCGAAGCGCGGACGCACCGCGCTGCTCACTCCACTCCCGAAAAAAGGAAGGCTCGGGGAGATGGAGTCACTGCCGGAGGCGCTGCGAGGAGCCAGCGAGGCTGCTCGCCCTCTGCCGCGCTCCTCAGTGGATCTTAAAATAAAATTAATGCGTCTTCTGGATTAAAAAGTATAGTGAACGCATGGCTCTAGTGCATAAAATCCAAATATTTTGGATTTTAAAACTAAAGATGTATTTCAATTCAGAAGTGTCATACATTTTGTACATTTCTGTTTCTCATGTTAAAGCACATCGAAAATTGGTTATTAACCAAGAAAATGTCCATATGCTGACAAATATTTGGTAAAATGTTATTCTAATGAGACCTATAAAAACTTCACAGAAACATCACTGCTTTTTTGAAAACACTTCCTCTGGAGTTACCGAATGCTTCAACAGAATTAGATATACGCAGCATAATTTCCAAATTACGTGGAAAATACTGCACATTAGTATTTGGGCACTATCAGGACTTAGCACATACGCTTTCTGATTTTTCCATCAGATGTTTGATTCCCCTGGTAGGCCCTGCCTGGTCTGGAGAGATCTCTGAATCCAATCATGGCTGACTGTCTGTCTCCCTCAGCAACACATGGCGCTGCAGAGAGGGATGCCCTTCTCCAAAGCTCTCGGCAGAGGGGCAGACAATGAGCTCAATCCAGATGGACAGGCCAGGTCTCTCTAACCCGTGCGGAGAGGATGCTGAAAGAGCAGGGGTTCTAACTCGAAGGCCCACCTTTTAAACTACGTGCTAAGCACAACGGAGCCTTTTCTTCTATTTTGCCAGTTCCCAGCAGGGCCCTGACTCTGTCGCCAGCACGGCTCCCCTCCCCGCAGAGCTGAGTCCCGCGCCTGACACGGGCCAGTTAGGTTCACCATTGCTGTGAAATTATGGTACTTATCAGACCTATTGCTAAATTCGTGAATACATTAAACAGCACACATCTCATAATTTTTAAATTTAAATAACTATGTTTCAAATGCAATCGATTTACTGTGTAATACTGTCTTTGGTTTTGCATATAAAATGGTTTGAGAAGGAATTCAAAAGCGTCAATGAGTGTCAAAAAGGTTCATGACATAAAAACGTTCAGAACCTGTGATAGAGAAACACTGTTAATGGCTAGTGTGAGCAGTGGAAGTCCTTAGAAACTGCTGTCTCTACTTTCATCTCAAGGAGACTCCTTCCCCATTTCAAAGATCTCAACAAATGACAAGAACTGTCTATGCCTTAAGGATTCCCAACTGATCTTTAGCATCGTGTTGATGTTAAATTCACACGGAGCTGATACTTGGTTCCATAACCATCCACATTCCTTTTCACCATGCTCTAGACCAGGAGAGAGGCTCAGGTGGGGCTCTCGCCACCTCCTTGCCAGAGGTTATCTGACGGCCACGTGCAGACCATCCATCCGCGGTGCTGAGAACAGGCAGACAAGTGCCACCCGCAGGCCCTCTGGTTCAGCAGGTCCACTGAGTGACTGAGCTGCACTTAAAACCAGCTACCTCAGTTCTGATGGTGGCTCATGAGAAAACGGCAGGCGCTGCCCTGAGGCTGTTCAATATCCCTGAGGAGACGTAGGTAAATACTCTAATTCCAGACATTCATATGGTCAAACGACTCTCAGAGCCTTCTTTAACCCAGAAGTTCCATTTTTCTGCTAATAGTGAAAAGACTTACAAATGCTCCACCCGCTAACTTTCCAACATCCTCTTACCTACTCCTCCTCCGGACTTTTTTTTCTGATTCAAACTCAGTTTAGAGGCATTAATTTGAGAGCTGTGTTCACAGTTGCCTTAATCACTCAGTCGCTTTACTGAAATGTCCCATTTTTGTCTTTGCATTGTTCCTTTGATAGAGTAAAAAAATACTCACAGGCTTAAATAAACTATCATCTTATCTCAATACAGAAGTATCTCTTTTCCTGTTTATCTTCTCATCTTTATGTATTTAGGATGAAATCTCTCTGTCCCAAGCAGCTTTTCGTTAGCATTAACTATTCTAAAGGTATTGAAAAGAACACGTTTAAAATACTTCAGATTTCCTGATTTACCAAGTCTATCTTCTAAATCTTTCTACGGTGTTTTATTATGTTTCCCCTGTAACTAATGGAAATCAAATCCTTTCCTTTGTGCAGCATCTTACAATTGGATCATAACACACTTATGTCCTGTTTAGTCCTAGAATACAGGTTTCTGAGTTCCTATACATTTGTTCTAGGAGCCAGTCATGACTTCATGCACTTGTATCGGACGCAAAGTGAGAATGAGGCCCAGCTTCACCTACCTGTTCATAACCATGGGGGGCATGCCCATGTTGTTCTGTGCCATCACTTTATTTATGCCTTTAAGGGCCACCATTTTGGCTTTCATGATCGGATCTGTAATTGCATCAAAATCTAAAGAAGGAATACATGTTCAAGTTACCGATTTCACAGTACTGGGTTCAGGTTACACTAAGAGGTAATGTAACTATCACAAACAATTTATATTCACTACTGGAGGTTCCTAGAGCTGGCAAGGAATTGAGATAAGAATGTTATCATGAATTTAATCCCATCTCAGTGACCCGTAATTCAAGCAAGCTTTATTACCTGAGTTCTGTAAGAATCAAAACAAGAAGCTTGTCAGATTTAAGGGGATTATAGCAATCATCCAAAGCAATGCAATTCCCCGTCATCCAGACTTTCAGAACGCTAATCAGAACTGCTTCTTTAGCAATGTCAGCATCACAAAGGAAAACTGGGACTGTGGAATTCCACTAGTTATCCCTCGTTAGGGGAAAATGTATCCATTTCTTGAGGACAAATCCTTGCAACAGGGAAAGGCTACTGAGAAAAGACCTCTTTGCATATAAGTGAAAAAGAAATGGACCAATATGATGAACTTGGAAATGTACAATATATACAAAAGAATGTCAATTTTATTGTTTGGAAAAAAGCATCCTTTAGATGCATCTCCTCTGATTGCTAATTCTTTTTTGAGGGCAGTGTCACTGGCCCTCATATGTGGGACCCGAACCGGGGCCGCTGGCTTCCCAAACCAGCTCTTAACCACCGCGCCACTCGGCCGGCCTGTCTGATTGCTAATTCTTACTCTCAGAGACACTCAGGTATTTTTACTGCATTGCTAGTTTGTGGGGGATTCCCCCCGCCCCAAATTAGTAAGCTACTGGAAGTAAGTTAAAGAGCTTTATATAGCAAACAATTGCCAAGCATTTATCATACACACAAATGGATAGTTAAGTTCATTTCTACCATAATTTCTTTAAATTCATCTTTCAATGCCTCTGAATATACATGGTGATAATAGTTAGGAGGGAACTCACGGAATTGAGTGAGTATGAAACTCAGTTTTGTATCTTGATCTACCTCGAAGAATCTAAAACTCTTATTTTTTAATGTTTTTAAAATTTTTTTTAGCTGAGCCATGCTGCCACCTGTTGGCAGCTCAGCGGCTGCTCAGCTTGGGCCGGGAATCCAACCAGCAACCCTGCTGCTTAGAGCTCGCACTAGAGCGAGCTGAGCCACTCGGCCGGCCCTAAAACTTATTAATCGCTTTTATTTTAAAGCCGAAGGAGGAGCCTCAGCGCTCTGGGCCTCGTGTCACGTGAGTCCTGGGGCCGCAGCAGCCCGCACAGCACCCTAACGCCCACGGTCACCACGGCCGAAACGGGAGGGGCGCCCTACCGATGTTCGGGAAGAAGGGCTCCGACCGCTGGCGGATCATGGCCTGCATCTGCCGCTGCTGCTGCTGCTCCTGGCGCTCCTGGTCCAGGAGGTCCTGCAGCAGCAGCGGCTGCTCTTCCAGAAGGAGCGGCCGCTCTCGGCTCTGCTGGGCTAACGCTGGCGGGACCATCAGCGGAGGCGGTGCGGACAGGCCGCCAGCACCAGGCTGGCTGGGCAGAGGCACGGCTGGATTTGCAGGTTTTCCGGTCCCGAAGCCATGACTCACTGCTGGTTGACCCGGAATGAATCCTGGATTTACCTGCACGCCCTGAGGAAAAGCATGGTTTACTCTAGAGACTACTGTCACATTCGAATTCATGGCATTATCCAAAACATGACCAGGCGGCGTCATCAGGGGAGGAGGCAAACTTGACACGTGACTGGACGGAGAGGCCGGCACAGGGGGTGGCGGAGAGCCCAATGGCCTCATGTCTGAACTGTCAGGTTTTTCATTAGCAAGTAAACTTGAAAGAACTGGCGCTGACCCCGTTATGCCACAGGCGTTCATTCCGTCTTCAGCAGGCAGCTGGCTGGGTCCATGACCACCGGTGCTGCAGCCCGCACTTTCTCCACTGGCTCTTTTGTCCAGCAGATCTGGACCACCGGACTGCGAGGAAGCCTTTTCTCCCTGACTTGCATCTGTGTGGGCAGAAGCCTGGGAGCAGGGAGAGTCCCCATGATCTTGACCCTCCTCACTTTTCTCACCTTCACATTTGACTTCCCCTTTAGAATTTGGAGACAGAATTTCTGTCTTTATCTCACTGGGATCAGCAGGTTTTTTCCATGGAGAACGTTTATCCGAAGGAGCCACCGTCTTCTCTTCCTGCTCCTTTGTCTGGGGTTCGGTAGACGCACACTGGTTGTCTAGCTTGTCATCGATGGGGACGCTGAGGTCCAGCTCCTCGTTGAACACGCTCCGTTTCCCCCCGAGGTCGAGCTCTGGGTCCGTGTACGCGATGATATCGAACTCCCCCGACCTCAGGAGATCATCCAGGTTGGGATCGTTCGCTTCCAAATTACCCAAAGTGTCCAGCTCGTCCCCCTTGCCGTCGTCTGCATCCAGATTTAAATGTTCGAGGTCTTCATCGTCCAAGTCCTTGACTTCAACGCCCTCGAGGTCTTTAACATCTAGTTCCTTTACAGATGCGTCATCAGAAATCAGTTTCTCCTCAAGGCTGTCAGAAGACTGGGGGGGCACCTGCAAACTGTCAGGTGATGTCTGAGCCGCTGCAGGTGTTGACAATGGGGTCTCTGAAAACTCACCACCTAAGGGGTGACTCAGGGGCCGCATGACCACAGACGAAGAATGGACAGGGTGGCCCTGCTCCTGCTGAGATGGCGGCAGCTGCTCCACATTTGGGTGCACGGGCAGCTGACTAGGTGGACCCTGGGAAGGCCGTCTCATGGGGTCCGTGTGTCTAGGGCCTGCAAAGTCTGGCCGGGGAAGGAAGCTGCCATGTCTGGGATGAGACGGTGCCTCGATAACATTCCCAGGGGGAGCACTGAAGGGCAGCCGTGGCCGGCCGTCGGGAGCCCTATGCCTCAGCTCAATAAATGCTTGGCCCAGGATGTTATGTTGCTGAACGGACAGGCTCTGAGGAGGAAAATGCTGAGCCAGCCCAACCGGACTGGTCATCTGGGAGTTGTTTAAGGGCCTGGGCATATCTACAGACATGGACCTTCTGAGCTGTGGCGGAACGCCTGACCCCTGCATCGGCGGAGAAGGCACGAGGTAGCGCTCCTGGCCCGGCAGGGCGCCGTGGCTGCCTCCTGCAAACGCAAATCTGAAAGGAACAAAAACCAGATAGTTAACATTAAATATGGTGCTGAACTTAGTCAGGCTGAGAAAGTACAAGTTTCGGTCTAAACTCAAATACAAAATTAACATTGCCAAGTATGATGACTTAGGCAACAATAAAATTATCACGACTAGAAAGCACTCACTAAGTACGTACACGCAAGGAAATTTTTGCTAAATACCCTGTAATGAACGCCCTATCTGAGCTCCAAAGACATATGCTCAACAGATAGCAAAAAATGAAGACAGAGAAACAGCCACCACCAAGCGGGTGTAATCCATTGTTTAGAAATCAGTATAACGATATTGGAGAGGATGTTTCCTTTTTCTATATTTAGGGAGGCTAGGTGGGGCAGGGGCTGCTTGAATGAAGGGAGGAGATCTAAGGAAAACCACCGGAGGGCTGAGAAGACAGAGGCCCGGGCGTGATGGCTGCACAGATTCACGCATTTGCTGGAGAGGAATGAAGACAGGGCACAGGGAGAGAGAGAATGACAGGCATCATCTGTAAAGACTTGGCAAATGAGTAAATTATAAAACTGCTTTTATTATTTACATTGTACCTTGTTCTAGAAAGGACTAAAGGCAATTTACAAATAGATATCAAATAGACGGGCATAAATTAAAACTAAGGAGGGGGAGAAAAAAAGGAAAATAAGGCTAAGACTCTATAACACGGAGGTAGGTATCAGAGTAAAAAGTATGTCTCACTAAACAAAAAGCGTGTCTTAACGAACGAGCTCCTCAGTACAACTGGGGTGTTAGAACTTAAAACTTTTGACTAGCCCCTTGCAGGAAAACACAAAACCCCCACTAACTGTACAAGTCCATCTCATCATGAAAAGCTCCCAAAGGAAAGCCACTTTCCAATTTGGAAAGTCTCACGAGTATTTACAATGTAAACTAAAATAAAAAATTGGGGAAAGGGGAACACCCACTTATTGTCTCACAGGAGGCTCTGACTGAATATGGTAGTTACATTTCAGAGGTGTGACTGGTATGATGAACTATGTCACCGTGGCCATAATGTAATACTAACAGTCAACACTTACTAACAAACGGAGTCATTCGAGTTATTAAAAGTTAAAAAAAAGAAGAAATCCAAGACCTGTCATTGGTGAAAATAACACTGCTGATATCTCAAAGAGTCAAGAAGTAAAGGGCTGTAACAGCTCCTTGGTTACGAGTGACGTCACTCGTCCCCCACCCTTCCTCACGCGGCAGCTGGGTCCGGCCCGGAACGGGGAGCATTACCTAAATCCATGCGGCCTCATCCCCAGCGCAGTGCCGTCCGGGGCACAGGGTCCACGCGGGTCTCTGGGGAACACCGAGTACCGTGGTCCTAAGGGAGGCACCACAGGCGACCTGAGGCCGCCGGGATAGGGGGGTGGAGGCCGGGCGAACGCCTGGCTGACGCTCTCAGGCTGCCAGTGCTGCGGCGGGGCGGGCTGGGGCCCCGCGGCCGGCTCCTGCGAGCCCCCTTTCTCCTGCCGACCCGCCATCTTCTTCTGCTGCTGCTGATGCAGAATGATTTCTCGTAACTTCTGCCGCTGATGGAAAGAAACAAACATCACTGGGCTTTCCGATAACCAATGGCTTTTTAAATCCTGGTGCTTCCAATATGTGCTTATGGTAATGTTTCAAATATCTTAATGTTCTAAAGTTGGATGAAACACAACTTACAGTTAAACTAGTCAATAGGTTTTAAGATATAAATGGATGATTTGGGTCCTTTTCCTTGCCAGACCACTATCACAAACAGAAAATGTTTCGTATTTAAGAATTCCCCTACAAATTCATAAATGTTGAAAGCAGATACAAAAAAAATCCAACTGGATTGGTGTTAATTTTATCAATTTCATTTTTCTTTTATGCAGTAAGACAAAAAATTAAACTTGAACACCTGTGTAGAAACTACTCTGTTTGAGGAAATGGATCGCTTTTTCAAACTACACCTTACAACCTGTGAGGACACACGTGTTTACCTGTCTCAGTTTCTCTGTCTCCGCAGGCGTCATATTTACAGTGTTCTGGGAATCAGTCACGCCTGACGTTGGTACAAGTCCAGTGGGCTGCGAGAGACTGGAAAACTGCTGGCCTTGAGAACTCATGGGCGAGTTGGAGGGGGCACTGAGGCTCCCCCCGGACCCAGGCCGGGGCTGGTCAGCAACATCACTTGTTCCAAAAGCGTCAGGCTGAGGTCTGGGGGTCATTGGAGGCTGGTCGTAGGGATCGTGAGCAGAAGGGGAAACGCGGCTGAAGGCATCTGGAAGGCCAGGCCCCGGGGGCCTCGGTGTTTGGGGGCACGCGTCAGGCGGCCTCACCAAAGGGCCAGCTAGGGCTGCCCCTCGATTTTGTGATGCCTGCAGGAAAGGATCCTGGTTTGGCAAGAGGATGGGCCTTGTCACTGAGGACCGAGTCAAACCCTCCGAAATCCTTGGCCTTGGGGTTGCTGGTGGCTGCGGGTAAGGAACAGAAATCCCAGGTCTTGGGGTTCCGGGAGGATGAGTGTACGGGCCAGCATGCCTCTGACTGGATGCCGATGTCACGAACAAGTCGGCTTGTGTAGGCGGCCTAGGGGTTGGTGGCTGCTGACCATATGGATCAATGGTGGGTGGCCGCGGAGTGCCAGGAGGCTGAGAATAAGGGTCTGCGTTGGAGCGAGACGTTCCTGAGGGTTGCGAGTAAGAATCCACAACAGGCCGTGGAGTTCCTGGGGGCTGTGAATACGGATCCTGAGACGCTGGCCTTGCGACGGCACCAGGCTGGGGGAACGCCCTGGACGGATGGGCAAAGGGTTCATTCACTGCGGGGTGTGGGGTGAGGGGAGGCTGGCTATATGGATCACTCGATTGGTTATGAGAAAAATTATCTACGGGTCTTGGTGTCAAAGCAGGCCTTTCATAAGGGTCAACGGACAGTCGCCTCGGTGCCTGTGACACTGATCCATAAGGATCCTGGGAAGGTGGAGGCGGCTGCATTGGAGTCTTAAAAGGTCCAGGACCCCTCTCGAGAGGTACAGGTGTCAGCAAAGGCCGTGTGTGCGGGTCAGGGACCCGCTGTCTGTGAAATGCCTCTGCCCTAGGACATGGTTTAGTAAAGTGATCATTGGTTCCAGCCGCTAGAGGACCTTTTGCAGTTTGTTCAGAAACTAGAGGAGGCCGGGGTAGGCCCGAGGGTTTGGGGAACTGCTCCGTCATCACAGGCCGGGGGGTGTCTGGGGGCTTTGCATAGGGGTCGCTGTGTGTCGCGGGGGAACATGAATCTCTGACGGGGGGCGGCCTGTTGGCGGGGGTGTCACTCAGCTGAGTGGGCCTGGGTACCGATGACAAAGGGGCACAGACTTCCACCAGGGCCGCAGGAGCTCTTCTGGCAAAACTATGGCCCCCGGGAGGCGGTCTCGGGGTGCCGACCATTTTCGCGTAAGGATCCATGGAGGGAGATGGAGGCCGGGAGTTAGAAGACCCAGGTGAGAACCCCTGTGCTGACGGCGGCTGAGGGGCCTGAGGTTGGGCCAGGCCCTCCTGCAGGGAGACGCGGGCCGAGGCTGGCGGAGGCGGGGCGTGAGGCTTCACAAACACATCATCCGCCGAGGGGGCGCTGGGCAGCGGCTTCGTGAACAGGTCTTTGTGGAAGGGCTGTGCAGGCGACATGCCGCCGGCGGCGGGCTGCGGGGTCAGGGGGCGGTGCACGCCGCTGCCGGGGGGCTCGGGGCCCGGCGGGGCCGGGGCAGGGGCCGACTGCACGCCCAGCTGCTGCTGCTGCTGCTGCTCGCTCTTGACCTGCTCCAGCTTCTGCGTGGCCTCGATCTTCGCCTGCTGCTTACTTTTCTGGCGCATTTGCTGTTGAAATCGCAAAGAAAAGGCAATGATATGGCTACGGGAGGCTACAACTGACCCGGGGCAGGGACGAGCAGCCCCGTGACCAAATTCACTGTGACCAGCTGCCGGTCATCACGGCCTGGCTGACCTGTGCTGAGGGCAGCACGTTGTTTAAACTGTCAACTAACTTCCCGAGTCGACTGACAAAGGTGTGGCTGAGAGAGGAAGGCCTGTTTTGAATCAGTTCTACTAGGAACATATTCTGAACTAATGGCATCAATCGCTCTCTTCCTGATGAGCAGAAACGAGGTTTAGAAAAGCCGGTGATCGAAAGAACACCACACCACACACCTGTCTGAACTTCCACTCCTGCTCGTGCTCCGATTCCCGCTGCTTCAACGGGTCTTTGAAGAGCTCCGAGTCGGCACGGGAGCCGGGGTCGCTGCTGTCCTGCTGCTGCCGCCTCCCGGCATCATGGGACATCTGCACTTTGTTGATGCGCAGGGCGGCCCTGTTGTCTCGGGCTTTTTGCTTTGAAGAAAGGACAGAATGGCCGCCCCGTGAATGTCCACATGGACTAACAATAAAGCTACGTGGAACGTTATCACACAAAAGTAAGGCAAAGTTGGGTGAAAGAGCTGAAATACAGCCCTTTTCAGGACTGACAGCCACCTGTGTGACAGCGTCTGGACAGCAGCCTGCCTCCCTTTCATGAGGCATGTCACCATCTACCTGACCAGACTAGAGAACCCAGGTGTCGGCTAGTAGTTTTCCATCCTAACTTTCTTAAGAGAGCTTTCAAAACCGGAAAAATTCACATCCCTCTTAATGTACAGCAAGGGAAGATATCAAATCAATCCTCCAAATCCGAAATCTGGAATTTGAAGCCTAACATTTAAGAAAATTGCCTCAATCCTGTCATTACATAATATATTGTCAAAGTAAAACAAAGCATTATCAACACATCAGAAACAATCTTTGCGCTATCTGAACAATTATTATCACTGACAATGAGCTGAAGATCAACAAGTGTTTTTTTTGTTTGTTTTTGTTTGGTTTTTCAGGGCAGTGTCACTGGCCCTCATATGTGGGACCGAACCGGGGCCGCTGGTTTCCCAGGCCAGCACTTAACCACCGCGCCACTCGGCCGGCCCTGCATTGAAGATCAAATTGGAAAATTAACTGCTTCTACTTTTAGAAACAATAATGTCAATTTAATATGCTCTAAAACGAAAGCAGGGATTTGGATCCAATTGACAATCTTATTTGGGCTCTTTGGGAAACAGCATCTCATCATCAGAGCTGTGAATCTTACAAAACACCCTGATTAATTAATTCCTGGGCAAGTGCATGTTGCAAAAGCTCCTTCAAGGCGTCTACGCAGGTCTCTCAGGACACATGAAGACTCTCTACTGAACCTAACACAGAAAGGGCTCACTGTGGAAGAAACAAAGGCACACGGATACAGCCTCAAAATGTAATCTAGTCCTCTTCTAAGAGGAGAGGAAATAAGTTTGAAATGAAATGAATTAAACATGCTCCTAAAATAACTGATTTCAATCTTCAAAGTCCTGGCTGTTAACTAGCTTATAAAAATGTCACACTTTATATTAAGATATAATGAGCTAGGAAATCACTGTAAAATCAAAGCTGTGTATTAGTTGTACAAGTATTAACATGTGTTTTCTGCAATGGAAAATCTTTCCATTAACCTAAGACGATAAAAAATAAAGCTCAGGTATTGTGTTGAAAGGTATTAACACACTGAATGTCAACTGCAATTGGGAAAAAAAGATAGTGAGCAGTCCGTCATGCTGAAAGGTACAGACAAGATGGATGCACCTGAAAAAGCTATGCTGGGTAAACACGAAAGGACACCAATTAAAAGCAAATAAGTAAAAGATAACGTGTAAGAGCTTGTTTTAAATACCACATATGGGGCTCTTTCCTGCGAGCTTGCTTTTCTCCACAGTTTAGCGATCTGCTTCACTCGCGTGCTCCAGTCTGCAACAAGAGAAGACAGAATACCCATGTACAGAGCTGTAGTGATGCCATGCCATAGTAAAAAGGCCGAACTGCTAACAGTTAAACGCATTCTGGCCAGCGTTTCATAAATGAGTAGCCCTATGACATTCCTTGTAAGGTACCAAGTTCTGGCACACAGGACGTTAAATACATGTTTTCTGAATAAAGTGTTGTCTTATTAATGATCTTGCTTGTAGAGTTGGGGAGCTTTTAAATAAAAGGAGCTAGTACCAAGATAAATTTAAGGCAAATATAATCAATTCACTCAGCCAGGTAAGGTGCTACCAGAACCAAAGCTAAAAATTTTGTAAAATATGTGTACTTCACAGAAAGCCATCAATTTGACAAAAGGAAGCAGGCACTGAGATAAAGAAGTATCTCACCAGCATTAGTGCACAACAAAAACAGGGAAAAGCAGTGATTTGAGCCATTTCTATGAAATCCAGTGTCAGGACAGCATACAAAAGGAAGTTTGCATGAGATCAGCAGTTAGTGATGAATGTAGAAATGATTTAGTCCATTAAAAAATAAATAACTTAGGAAAAGCCATGGAAAATGGAAATCAGTTGATAGACCGCAGTCCTAGCATAAATATTATTTCATAATATTTCAAAGCTTCATCCTCTGGTTAATCAGAATCTTCAAAGAGGCTGCCACTGTATCACAGGTTGTTTTTTTTGTCAAGTGGGGAAGGGAAGGTAATGCTGAGTGAGTGTTGTGGGAACACTGAGAACTGAGTCTGACTTATCTAACTTCATACTTTTGATGAAATGGCAAGACTCTGTTCTAGGAATTTTTCTGTACAGTTACACATAACACAACACTGACCCCCCTTATGTTTATCAAGACTGCTAGGAACTGGCAAACGGGTCATCTCATTCACTGAAATTAACGTCTGGGAAGTACACTAACGGGCACAGGGCGGAGGGGTAACAACCCGCGAGGTGTCTCTACACCTCTAGGGACGCCTCACATTGTGCACAGTCATGCAGGACGGAGATCAGTGATGACCCTCGGGCTCTCCATTGTGGTAAAAAGAACGGGCCCCACTGCCTCCCACACGGGGGGGGGGGGGGGCTGGGAGCGCGGTGACGCACCAGGGAACTCCTCCTTCAGGCTGGGGAAGTTCATGTTTGTGTAGAGGACCGGGGCCACCGTCGCCATCTCCCCCAGGGCCTCCTCCTTCTCCCACTTGAGCGCGCTCCTCTGGGCGTTCGACATCGTGTCACTTTCCCCTTCCACGGCGGGCGCTGATGATGTCCACGGGCCGTGAGGGTCACTGGCCATTGGATTGAATGCTGGATTTTTATCCCTGGCAAATAACAAATAACTTGACTTCATAAACATAAAATAACTTTCTCAACGGCATGATCAGGTCCAAGTTCATGAAAACCTATCATCACAAAATAGCTGAAATGCTTGATGATTTTTAGCAAAGATGGCAACAAAGTTCATGTCGGCTAGTATGGAGCACAATGAAGAGACTAACATGTACGTGACAAAACCCCTTCAGCTCCCGCAGGAGGCGCGCTCTAAGTACCTGGCCTCAGGGTACGGGGACTGAGCCATGGCGGACAGCGTGCCCAGGCCACTTCCGGGAGGCAGCGCGTTGTGTGGCAGGTGAGGACTGGGTCCGATAAGGCCATTGATGAGTGGCATCCGTGAAAAAACATCTTAAAAGAAGAAAATAACAATTCAGTTTGTACATTATTCATAAATAATAGAAAAGCTCTGGAAATATTTCTTTAAAAAATTTTGGATTGCTATTGAAAAGCTGGATTTGATCAAAATTATTCTGTAAAATACTGCTTAAAGAGGGACTGCTTATAACATTTTGAAGCATGGTCACCATGGTCCAGAGGCAATAGCACGGGGCTCATCAGAAGCAGAATCAGTGACTGTTCTGTAAGCGGCAGGCAGCATGTGTTAGCAATGCAGCTCAGCAAACACTACTGAGTTTTATCAAATACATTCTCTTCTTCATTCTAAAGTTACAAACAGGTGTTTTTATTTTACTCTTGTTCTGTTAATACAAAACACCATCTATGATTTGTAAATTGAAACAGTTTTGAACACACGATATTTCATCTACCATTATCAGATTGTTATTGTTAAAAAATATATACGTTCTAGTTTTGACCTAATTTTCATTATTTGGCAGTTTCAGTCAGCAAATGCATTTTAGCTTTCATTCCAGCTTATTCACAAGCTTCAAATACCTTATCTCCTTTCTAAGTAAACATTAGGCAAGCCATAAAACCACATTTCGCTTCCCTGCAACTCTCCCCTCAAGCATGTAACTAACTGCAGGCCTCACTGGGACCCTCTGCTGTCCTTATCTAAACTTTCCAGCAAAAACAAACAAAAAAACTCAAACACACCCATTTTGTACTTTCCAAAGCCCCTTCCAATTTAGAGACATCCTCTAAAGAAATAAACACCCGGTCTGGTAACTGTTGTAACACTCAGAACAGCTCTAGGAGATTCACACCCGCACCACTGATCAATTATACAAATGGAAACACAGCTGTGGAGTCTCTAACACCTGGTTCCCCTGGTGGACCAACAGAGCGCCCTACCCTGAGCACGGCCGTGCGCTTAGAAGAAAAAGCGCCGGACAGCTTCCTGGCCCCTCGGGCTTCCCGCGGCGCATCTCTCCCCTAAGCCAGCCCTGACTGTCGCAACTTGAAAGCGCAGAGCTCCAGCTCCGATGTGAGAAGTCTGAGCGGAACGCTGGCGGATTTTTGGAGTTTGTCTTAAGGACTTCTAGGTTAGGGCTTATCCTACTAAGTGGCAGAGCTGGGCTCACTGGCTCAGGACTCCACGGTGACAAGTGTCTCAGGACACTTAGGTTCACTCCAAGGGTAGATTAAGGACAGCGATTTCTGCTTTTATTCAAAGAAGTAGGTTTCATTAAGGACTATGAAATTTTATTGAACAATAGCAAATGTCTTTCATGTAATTAGGACAAACAAAAGCTTCTTTATTGGAAAAGCGAATGTGATCTATCTTACGGTTACCTGTCAACACTGCCACCATACTGAAACCTTTCATATAGCTATTGCTTAGTAAGCGCTTTATATATGCCACACACTGCGCATGTATTAACTCTTTGATCCTCACAACAACCCTAGGAAATGAGCTGTTGCATGCAGCTCCATTTAAGCAAAATGACTCCCCAACCCCAGAAGTTAAATAACTCTCTCTCTCTCTCTCTCTCTCTCTCTCAAGTCTACCATACCTACCCAACCTGGTCACATGAGTTAATAAAAGTAATCTTTTTCAAGATATGAGTCATGGTGAGAATTGAAGTTACTTAACTTTCACCAAAAGTGATTTCGAGTTACTCAATCTTCTTGAAACTTCCCTTCCCAGCTCTCTGACCTTCTATTGGGTTGTTGGAAAAGTCATGATGTATTTTTCATTGCAACATGCATCATGATTTTTCCAACAACCCAACAGATTATTGTCCACACGTTACTCTGCTGTCCTCCACTCCTGCTCCTACGGAAGTGAGTCCACTGAAGATTACCAACAACCTCCCTGTCCAGTGAGACACCTCCCAAGTTCATCCCATTTTACAACCTACCTCTAAAGAGCACTGTTTGTAAGACCTTGCACCTCTCCATGTCGCCATCTCTTGCTGCTTTTTTCACTTCCTCCTAACCCTTGAAAAGGAACATATAACTGCACACTTAATATAAACCAAAGGAGGTAAGCATGTACCTCATTACATTTAATTTTAGAAGTTCTTCAAGATTCTGTACTCTACTCGCAGTGCTGTAGTGCTCTTAGGAAATCTCACCCCACCCACAACTTCAATTAGTGTCACACACAGAGGATTCCTCAACTCAAGTCTGCAGCCTTGAGCAATGTACACGCCCCATTTCTAACAAACTATAAATTCCTTGTACCTCCACTACCCTCGACAGCACACACACACGGTCTTCTTCATTGCATGTTTCCAGTTTCCAGTGGGACTGGCTGTGCTCTCGCCAAGCCTGGCTTAACCAGAGTCTACTTTATTTCTCCTTTCTCTGCATACCTTACACATCCTTTCAGCAGCACAATCCTACTCATTCTAACATCACTGTCTCTCCTATCCATTTCTTCCTTTCAATCAGCATTGCAGACACTTCCATGGAACCCAAATTTTCATTTATTCCCAGCCATACTAAACTCATTAGCACACTCTTTTCATCTCAAATTCATTTCCAGTATTCACATCAGAGCTGCACTGCCAAAACATGCAGCTCGTCACGCCACTGTCGTGCGTGGTTCAACGGCTGGAGAAGCAAGGCCAATTGCCACTGCCCAGTGTCCTGCGGCTAAACGCCATCTCACCCAAAGCACAGCCTCGGTTCTGCTGCCTCACCACCGCCCCATCCTTCTCCTTCTGTACAGCTGTCGCCCTTAAATGTCCATGTGTCACCTTGTATGTGACCTGGTCACCCTTCACGCTTCACTTGGAAATATCCTTCTTTCAAATCTGAGTGCTGAAGCCTTAGTGGTTCTTACGGCTCTTCTCGGATCATGCTCCACTATAATACAAATTAGCGCTGGACCTGAATGCCTGCAATACTAGGATTATAACATCGGCCTGTGGGCAGGCAGCCGTCCTCAGATTACACACAAACACCCAGCAAAACAAAACAGAAAGCCATCTCCTCAAAACCTTTTAAATGAAACTGCACAGTGGAATGATATAAATAATGACTATAAAACCCTTGCTAAAGGAATACATCCTTAACTCATCTGATTTCTAAAATACATACTTTCAGTTTCAGAAAACATGGAGCTAGATCGTTTTTCTTACATTGAGAAGAGAAATACTGAAGAGTTCTGAATCATTGAGGTGGCATTTGGGAACAATTAAGGCAAGCCCATATGATAAGTGTCTTATCCAAACATGTAACTATCACATGTGCAGTCCAGCAAAAATGAAGGTACAGTTATTTATGGTTAGAGGTCAAAGTGGCAGAGAATAAAATATTTTATTTATGTGTTATAAAATTTTTCATGCATACACAAAATTAGTAGAGACAACACTGAATTATTTGCACATTTCAGCTCTTATAAAAAAGTGTAAGGTTTTATAAATACCATTAAATTATTCAGTTCCATATACAACCAGGAAGCAGTGGCAACGGATACAGAGAAATGACCCTATGCTCCAATTATCCAAAACACCCAGCACCAAACTCCTTCTTAAAGGAGATTTCCTCACCTGTAAACTCTCTATCGACTCCCAGCTCTCCAGAAAGAGGGAGAAATTAAATCCTTCAACTTATTTTATCTACAGCTAGTTATAAGGAGGTAGAAGGAAAGTGAGCCACCAAAGCAGGCCAAGTGCCACGAAGTCAGGGCTTCCTAGCTGATTCCCTGTGTGTGCAGGGAGCACGCATGCTGTGGTGGCAGGGCACCCAGTGATGGAGAGGGCATGACCAAGCCTCCAACGAGCTCTCCATCTTTAGGTTATTGGAGAGACATAACAATCCAAACAGGGATGTATATTTGCACCACATGCTACCAACAAAAGGCAGGGGGTGATGTGCTAACCACTGAGGAAATGACAGTGAAACGCAGACAAGGTGGGTGAGTGCAGGCAGCAGGTGTGGGGATGTCTCCAGCACGGGTGCAGGGAGGGCGGAGTGACGGTGAGCGGGCCGGGCCTGCGGACGGGAAGACGGCGGGCTCCCGAGCGCTCTCCCGACTCCAACCAGGTGAGCCAAGGCAGGCAGGTCCGCAAGCCGGGTTTCCAGAGACTTCCGGGGAGATGAGCATGTGACTGAGGCCAATTCAGAGGTCAGTGCTTTTCCATCCTCGCAAAGGGGGGTTCTGCCCTATCGGTCTGTACATGTTGTCGCTAAACGACGGGCTGAATCTGCCTTAGTGAATGAACATGCAAACACACCCCCGAGCCCCACTTACAAAACGCTTCGAGGGGCGACGTACCCTGATTGTGCATGGGCAGCAGTGGCGGGGCGGGGGGCGGCGGCGGCTGCAGCACTGGAGCGGGCTGCGCGGACGCAGGACTAAGCACAGCCGTAAATAAGTCTTCCACGTCCTTTCCCCCAAGCTCTACGAGATAAAATGATAACGGTGAGATTCAAGTCTGCAGGAGTCACGTGGGGACTTCTTCACAAACCAAAAAATCAGAACACAAGTACCTGGAATTTTATATAACTTCCCAAGAATTGCTCCTAGGATAGAATAAAAGAAATAGAAATATTAACTACAGTATCAATATACACCGATACAAAAAAGCATTTGTCATAGAAATTGTCAGAAAAGAAGTTAAATTCTACATAAGCATGCAGAAATCTTTGAAAATCATATTTACTCATGTCTTTTAGAAAGCCCAGATGTAGGGCAAATATTTTACCATCTGTGACCATTTTGTCTAGTTCGGGGCTGAGGATTCCATCGAGCTGCTCTTCACTTATTGGTCGTGAACTCTGACTGACATTTGACTGAGGCAGGGAGGGAGGGTCATCAGCGACGGGGCCAATGTCCAGTCCAGCTGGAGGGGCAAGGTCCATAAATTAAAAGGCGAACTCCAATTCGCACGCAAAATGCAGAACGCTATTTGCCTGCGTTAATACACAACAATGTGACTCAAATAGAGCAATGAAGTTTGCCTGTAATTCGGAATTCATCAGGACTCTTAGATCTATCTGAGTGGTCAATCAATAAAAACTAGGCAGAATGTATTTGGAAACTAGATGCCACTTAAAATTATGTTTTAATAAAAATAAATACATTTCCTGAGGAAAAGAACACTTCCGGTTCTAATGTGCTAATTACCAAAAGGAATTAGCACCATAATATTATGATAGGAATCTAAGAGACGATTTAATGTACAATATTCAATACATGAACTAATTGCTTTCACTTGGCAGACAGTGTTTTAGATGCACAGTTCAACTCTCAATGCAGGTCCAACGGGAAGAATAAGTTTCATAGAAATTAATGAAAAGCTCTACAAGTCTTAATGTTTAGTAAACATCCTTGTGAATAATTTCAACTATAGATCATATTTTGAAATATTCTGTAGTCACAAAACAAGATATAAACCATGTTTATGACACAGCATGCTTTATCTCATACGACTTGGTATTTAAAGCAAGAACCACATTTAAAAGTGGTCTATCATCCAATTCCTTTGGCATACTTTACTACTGAATAGTAAAATTTAGTCTGCTCTTATTTGATTTTGTATTAGAAACTATGACATCTGGGTAAAATTATAAATTACATATTAAGAATAAAACCATTCATTTAAAGAAAAAACAAAACAAAACACCAAACTACTGAGAAAGTCACCCAAAGCACAGTACAGCTGTACCATGCTTTAGCTACACGCACGCGCAAAGTGAATAGCACAGTATGGATTAGTGACAAATTAGCACTATAACAAATACGCATGCACCTACAGGCTGTTTCAGCTGAAATCACTATAAAAAAGACTACGCTAGTCAGCCGTCATCCACTGCTCAGTTTCTTACCAAACGGAAAAGGTGAGCTCTCAACCTGGAAAGTGCATAAATCAAGACCTACAAGACCCAAACCAAATAAAATGGATGATTACCACCGGTGCGGGAAGTGAGGCACAACGCAAACAACAGAGGAGCCAAGACACAGCAAGCCTTCAAATTGATGCCATTAGAAAGACAACAGAAATTAACTAACTTGCTGTTTCCCCTAAGCAGGAAAGCCAAGGCAGATCAAATTATATGAGGAGTTCTTCGGTAATGACAAAATGAATATTTTTTTTCCAGTTTCAGAGAAAAGACTAAACTTGTTTCCACACACACACACCTCTCACTCACATCATAAAACAGACAATGGGCAAACAGCATTCATATGTACCTGAGCGATCACCTGATTTTGCAAGGTCATCTGAAATGATCCCAAGAATGTCATCATCTGTGTTTAAGACTTCGGAAATATCAGCTAAGGGGTCATCAGCAGTACCTAAATATAGTAAGTATATATTTAAAGTCTCAGTATTTTTCTAGACATTAAATTCTAAAACACCTTTACTCATTCAACCATTTACTACATATCTCGAGTACAGCAGATACTGAGGTGTTAGAATCATAAAAAAGTAAGTTTATTACTTCTAAAGTAAGGGATTTTTTCATAGAGAAGGCACTCCAAGGTTTTGAATAACAAAGCATTAAAAATGAAGACTTTTTGTTTTGTGACTAGTTTATATTACTACATTTAAAATAAAGACCTAGAGGCAATAAAAGTGAAATAGAATGCTATAAGAAACAAAGGGAAAAAATTCATTAATAAAGTGCTCTCTCTAAAAATGACATCTGGAAAACAAAAACACAGAAGGTAAACTATGAAAGACAAAGCCATTGTTTAGAAATTCCTTGTTAAGTAAAAACCAGGTACCATCCAGTTCGGGCCTGTCTTCTGATGCCTCGTCCACGTATTTATTAAAGAATCTTTGAGGAGCCAGCCCATGGCTTTGGCTCTAGTACAGGCGTCACGGCAGCCACGGGACTAGGGCAGTGACCAACACCAACACCAAGCCCGTGCCCTCACCGCCCCTCTTCTCAGAGGGGGCCAGACGGTAAATCAATGACATCAGTCTAAGTGCTACAAAGATTTTTAGCAAAACGATTAAGAATCAAGTCTGGGGGTGCTGTCTTCGGTAAAGGGGTCATAAGACCTTTTTTAAAAAAAGTGATGACCATGCATGAATCTAAATGAAATAGGAGATGGGAGGGCTGGATGGAGCGGGAATTCCCACTCCAGGGACCAGGGGTTACTGCAGTGATAAAGGTTACATGGCAGTTCACAGGTCACGGCCAAGACTGAGCTTTCTTCTAACGTATACAGTACTTCAGGACGGCTGAGGGCCAGCAGAGGGTACGGCTGACGCAAGCAGGGAGCGCGCTGACAGCCCTGTGCAGAGCGGACTGGGGCTGGAGGTGGGCAGGGGCCCGGGGAAGACAGAAAGCCTGGAGACCCGTCGGCAGGCTAGTGCTGGAGTCCGAGTGAGAGGCGGTGACCGCTCGCACTCCAGTGGAAGGGACAGCTCAGAAGTGGGTGGCTTTTGGACATATTTTGAAGGCAGAGAAAAATGTGTGGATGCATTACATATGAGTGAGATAATAAAAAGTCAAGGAGGACCAAGGGTTTCTGGCCTAATGAAGTAGAAAGATATTTAGGCTGGTACTAGTAATTTATTAGTCATTTAGTTAAGAAACATACTGATTTTTAAATTCACTTCAACTGCTTTAAAAATAGAAAGGGGGGCACATAAAATTAATACTCCAGATCCTAGACCTAGAATCTCTATGAAACAAATAGTCTTGTCCCACTAAACATATACTTCTCAAATAGAATTCATATATACATAAAAATATTACAATGTTTCAAAGTGACAGCACATGTAAATTTTGTATGCCGAAATATTCATTAAGTTTTTAGAGAAATATAATGATTTCAGTAATGTATTCTCTAGACATTAGCACACTTTAAAGAAAATAATTCTGGATAATTCTTTCAGGGGTCATGTAGTGTGAGTATGCTTGTTTTAGAGCAGTGGAATTCTACTATACAAATTACAACCAACATTTTTTAAAAGACTGTGTTTAAAACGTTCTGCCCGGGCCGGCCGAGTGGCGCGGTGGTTAAGCGCTGGCTTGGGAAGCCAGCGGCCCCGGTTCGGATCCCACATATGAGGGCCAGTGACACTGCCCTTAAAAAAAACACACACAAAAAAAAGTTCTCCCCTACTTGAAGAAAAATTTCGTAACTTATCAACAAGTCATTAAAAATGATGTAATGGACTATATTGAATGAAATGCAAAAAATAAAAAAAAAGCCTGTACTTGTAAATTTCCCATTAAAAGGAAAAGAATGATTCAACTGCAAAAAAAAAAAAAAAAATTACATTTAATGTGGGTTTTAAAATGGGTATTATTCTAGTCTTCCACATTCTGGCTTTATGATTAAACCATTCTCTCCTTAGCAGTTTTGTGGGGAAAACCACTTCAAATAAAGGAAAAAGGAATAAAAATAACATAGATCAATAGATCAATATCTTTGCTTTCACAAAATGTCTTCTTGGCAATTTCAGTTGTCTTCCTTATACAAACTGAAGGGTAAAGAACTTCTGTTTTAAGTCTTTAAATGGCTAGTCATGGTTTTGGTAATAAGGTATCCTTAACAGGAAGGTATCCTTTGAAGGACCCACAGGTCTTTCAGGATACATTATATTGGCTGTGTAAGAGCAGTTAAGTGCTTAAAACAACAGGATTAAAGTAAAAAGATCTGCTACAATTAAACAACAAGCACGGCCTTTTAGTCCAGATCTTCCATTTCCTCACTGGCCACAGTAAAGCTGGAAGTGCTTACAAGAGGGGCCAAGATTGCTTGTAATTCTCTCAAGAAGTTCTAATAAAAACGAAATCCATCCAAGACCATGCTGCTTGGTTGTGGCTACTTGACACATCGAGCCATCTCTCAGTGAAGGTTGCGGTAAGGATAGTTTCCAAACGGAGTTTATAAAACGAACTGAGCACCAAATGGCAAAACAGCAGCTTGTCAGAACACTGATTTATATTGGTAGTGAGATAAAAATCTGTAAGTCAGGGAAGATCACAGCTCTGATACACCCAACTAATTGAACTGCTGGAGCCTTGCCCATGGTTAACATTCCTTTATGGAATATACTGAGTTCCCCTACCTGTCTCTCATTTTAAATAGCCCCCATATTCACTACATCGAGGGCGGCGGTTCTCAAACGCAGGACATTTCGCAGGGGACATCTGGCATAGCTGGCGGCTCTGCTGATCACTGTGCCATCCTGAGGACAGGGATGCCGCTCAGAGCCCTACCAGCACCAGGGACTGACGGGCCCGAGCTGTCAGCAGTGAGAAGCTGATCTAAGCCATTGCATCCTACTGTATTAACAGTCTCTCAGTCGGTTCCCACCACAGCGCTTTTTGTCCTCTTTTGAATTTCTCTGGTATGTAATTATCAAAAATCTAGCATACTTAAGGAGAAGATTTTTATAATTCAACCACTATGGCCAAATCACACTCCCTTACCTTACGCTCAACAAAGTATAAACCTCACATTTCCCCTGCAACTCTTGATTTTGGTAGTAGTTATGCTGACCTGCCAAATCTTACAGATCTGTCCACTGAAAACCAGTTGCATTTACTGAATACAAGTTACACTTTAATAGGGTCCATTTTAAAACTGCGAAGGGGGCCACACTTCCAAGGTTTAATCAGAAGTACGATGAATGTCACGTGATCAAGGTTCCACGTACCATGAGCTCCGGGTTTTGCTGGAGTAGAGGATGCACTAAGCAATGGGTCTAAGGAAGGATCCAAGAAGCTGGCGTTCATGTTTGTTTTATATGAAAGCTGGGCTGTGTCTTCTGACAGATTATCTAAGCTTAGCTTGTTTTGTCTACTGGTGTCTAGAAGATCTTTTCCAAAGAAAGCTTCCTAGATAAAGATAAGAACATACGAAAATGATTGAGTCATAAAATTCTAAAATGTCAGTTTTTGACAAGCAGGCAGAAATAACAGAAAAGTTTGGCATTTAACAATACAGAAACTGAATATAGAAATAATATCTTGTCAACTATTTCATATAGATACCCCTTATTTTAAAAGTATGACTTCTTTTGTAGTTTTACTAGAAATAAAATTATGCAAACAATACCATATAGCTCTGTCAAATGTATTTCTAGCAACAGCAGTATAATAATTCAATAATTTCAGGAGATTAGGCTACAATTGAATTTAAAGACTGATAAACTTACAATACTACAGGCACCTTAATTCGTGTAAGAAAACCTAATGCTTCATGAATATTATTATTATTGATTGATTTCTTGCAGAGGACAGCGCAGTGGTTTGATCTACAGCTTTAATACTTACATACTTCAGACAGATTTAGTAATCGCATGTGATTCATAAAACCACATTAAACACTTAACATGGTATAAATCGGAAAGAGTGTGTTCGCACTCATTTTAACCAGACTATCTGCACAAAATCTAATGCTATTACAGGATTTTGGCTTTTTATTCATTTGCTTATATTAACATTTCTCCATTTCAATAGACTTTCTCTGCTCCAGATACCAGCGTTCCAAGCTGGGTTCCTTACAACTGAAGGATCAGTGCAAAGCTGCTCGAAGTTCAATAAAAAGGACAAAAGGAGAAACCCCTTCCCTTGCTTTACTCAGCGACTCTGCTTTAGTCTCCTCTCTACAAGGTCGAGGGTCTGAAATGGGGTCCTTTTTAAAGCATTATTTTGCATGTTTAACAGCATTTCTTATACCAAAAAGTGAACACAGCCTCAATGTCTGTCAAAAGGCATGACTGAATATAGATATCCCTACTATAAAATACAGCAATTTTTAAAAAGTATAGAGTCTCTGCTGTCAAAGAAAAGCTCTAAAATATAGTATTAAAATGAGTTGAGTGGTTAAGTTTAGCTAAACATAAAATACAAATCAAGACTATTATGACTATGCAAAAATAAATTATAAAAACTTCTGAGAGGCTAACCAGCACACTGACCACAAAGCCAGCTCTGGATGGGGAGTAAGTATGTGAAGTCTGGTAGAGAGGTGATGGTATGCCTGATTTGAAATTTTCAGATTTTGTAAATGAACAAGTTGTTTCATTAAGAAAAAGAAATTTGAAAATCCACAAAGCTAGGTCGCTGGGTGGCAGGTAGTTTGCTTCGTACACCAGCAACGCTTTATCCTGAGGAAAAATGCCGACGAGCAGAAAGCATCTTCCAGTTTTAGGGATTATTTATTTAATGACTTCAGTATAAATTTGAGATAACTGAGACCACCATTAGCAAGAATTTCTTCTTTAAATGACTCACGATGACTGTATCGGTATTTATAAAAAAACGCAACATTCTTATTATTTTGGGGGCTATTCACTTCCTGTAGTTAACATAATGCAGTGACCCCATGTGGGTTCTCACTTGATGTCAGTGTCTCCCAGAGCCCGCTGGGTCTTGTGCAGGGCTCCTAAGGTCATGTGACAGCACGAACTTTTAGCAGACTGTGTAAGTATTTCTATTGGGAAGATTATACAGTCATTTATGGTTTATCTTAACATAGTTGTAACTAATAAGGAAAAATTGGGAAAAAAATTATTACTGAATTCCTAGTTGGTTTTCATCACTATGTATTCCCCCTAATCAGTGGGGAGAGAAAACTACAACTGCTGTCACCAGATGTCCAGGAAACAGTACCAGTCCAAACTTCCTTCACACCCCAACAGGTATCACTGCTCCACACCAGAAGGATTACACCGCCACACCACGGGCAACAGCTCAGCTTAGGAGATCACGTTTACAGCAGTAACCGGGAAAGCAGATCCACAATTTTTAAAGGCTGTTTTGCTAATATATGAATCAGTTTTTATACTTTCATAAATAGCTAAATAAAGCTTCCTAAATATAGATTACACTCTACCGAAGGAATGGGGTGGGGTGGGGGGGTGGGGTGGGTGCAATGTCATCTACTCAGAACTCCCAGGGAGGACCAGGAGACAATAATAGGATGCAATTAAAGACAATCCAAACAATAAATGGATCTATTTCCTGACCAATAAATTTACTAGTACATATTTTTAAAAGGTACAATGCTAAGATGAATGGGTATTTGATGGGAATAGGAAACAAAACAGTTATTAAAGGGCCAACCAAGTGGCTCAGTTGGTTAAGAGCTTGTTCAAGAGTGCGAGCTGAGCTCTGAGCAACAGCAGTTCGATGCCCAGCCCGAGCTGAGCTGCCGCTGAGCTGCCAACAGGTGGCAGGATGGCTCAGCTAAAAAAAAACAAAAACCAAAAAAAAAACACAAGTTATTAAAGACAGACAATATGGAAAGCGCAGAGTTCAGCACTGTATATACAGAATTCTTATTTAATCTCTCAACGTTTCTGTGCAGTAGGTATTCCCACAATTATAGCTGTGAAAATGGGACACAGATGTTAACTGGTAGTAGAGTGGTATTCAAGCCCAGGGCTCTGACATGAAAGGCTCAGCTCTAAACTGGGCACCACCCTCAAGGTGTTAGGTGTCTCATAAAAATTCACACTCAAATATTACTACAGGGCCGGCTGAGCGGCGCGGTGGTTAAGCGCTGGCTTGGGAAGCCAGCGGCCCCGATTCGGGTCCCACATATGAGGGCCAGTGACACTGCCCTCAAAAAAAAAAAAATAATAATATATACTGAAGTGACTACACTTCAAATCTTATTTATTAAACATAGAGGACTTTTCACTGAAATGACTATTTTTCTGTTTGTTTTGTTTGTTTGTTTTTATTTTTGAGGGCAGTGTCACTGGCCCTCATACGTGGGACCCGAACCGGGGCCGCTGGCGTCCCAGGCCAGCTCTTAACCAATGTGCCACTCGGCTGGCCCACTATTTTATTTTTATACTTCTAATTATTAAAAAAGAACACTGAGGAACTTGCATGTTTATTGAAAGGAAATGTATTTTAAAACTATTCAACTAGTAATGGGAAACTGGAAAATTAAGGTCAAATAAACGCGAGTCAAGCCAGGAGGAGGGATCTCTGTAGGTGGCAGTTCAGTGGGAGGGGCTGAGCAGGTGACAGGCACACACTGAGGCCTGCACGGACGCCCCGAGTCGGCTCACTGGGCTCACTGGAGGCCCAGGAGGAGCGGCCACCCGCGGGGCACGGCATCTGCTGGGGGTCGAGCCCAGGCCGGGTCTCAGGCCTGTTTCTAACTCAGGGCTTTTCCAGGCACAGCACATGGCCTTCAACTCTTCTGTAACTTGTTTGTAAGACGAACTACCAAGATGTCTCCTTTCATGTCATGTTCATCTATCAAACATAATTTCTGCAGACTAACGGATAGTTTTTTAATGTATATTTTAGAAAACAAAAACAATTCTGCCTAAATTTTTGGTTCACTGGGCCTCTAGGATGCAAGTGGTGACTGGTGACCGAAGCTGTCGCTCTGGCTGCCGACAGCCCATCCTCCTGCAGGGAACACGATCCCCAGGCCGCGAAGGGGGCTGTCCGCAGGACGGAGCACAGGGGAGACCGGTCGGCAAGAGTGAGCTGTTTCAGCCCACGGGGTCCTTGCGTCTCTTATGAAACATTCAGCAGTGAAAAACTGGGAGTGAAAAACCAGAGCTCTGTGCAATGCATCCAAGCACAGAAAAGCCAAACATCCATTTTTCTGCCCCCCCGGAAGGCAAAAGTGGCATTTATGATGACTAATTAAATACAAAACAAGTACAAAATTAACAAAGACAACAGCCCTATTTTTTACAACTCGATACATTTCATTTCTTTCATTAACAAACTACAGAATATCACGTAAAGCGAAATATTACTTGTAAATAGGCAGGGAAAGTTTCTTCGAGCTTATTTTTCCTTTTTCGGTATCTTTTCTTTATTTTTTCAGTGTTTTCAGTAACAGAAACAGATTCATCAACTCGAGTGTCTGGTAACTGCTCACTCCAGCCTGAAATAACAGCAATGCTTATGAATATGTGGCATTTAAAATTTTCAGACAAACCCACCCAAAGTAATATCATAGTTTACCAACATAAACAAACAGCCTTTTTCTTTTTTCTTCCAGTTTTATTGGGATATAATTGACATACAACACTGTATAAGTTTAAGGTGTACAACATAATGATTTGACAAACAACGTTTTCACAAAAAAGATCTCAAAGCAAGTTTACTAATAGCTTACATATCAGTAAAAAAAGTCATTTGGGGGCTGGCCGAGTGGCTCAGTTGGTTAAGAGCTCGCTCAAGAGTGTGAGCTGAGCTCTGAGCAACAGCAGTTCGATGCCCAGTCCAAGCTGAGCTGCCAACAGGTGGCAGGATGGCTCAGTGGAGAGAAAAAAAAAGTTATTTCGTATTTATTTAGTTTCAGCATATTTCCTATTGTCTCTTAATGAAAATGAAGATTCCTCAAAGACCAAAAATTCAGGTAAAATAAGAAGCTCAGATATAAGCAAAGAACTAAAACTCTCTGAAATTTGGCTAAAATCCCGTGACCTGGAACTCTGTTTTCAGAGCCTTACAAGGAATGGCAACAGAAGACAAACCCTACGGCCTCTCCAAGGTGGAGATCAACCCGAGGTGCCTTGTATGAAAGTGGGACCTTGCAGGGACGCCATGCTCAGGGCTCGTTTAACAAGCAATACCCCCTCGCATTCCTGTCTCCCCAACACATCGCTCAACCCCCCTCCCCTCTCCTCCACCAACAGCAAAGAAAACTGCTAGTTGTCTTGTCATAGAATTTGGTGCTGGGTAGAAAGGCAAAAAATGACAATCTTCCCTGAGAATTCATTAACTAACACAGCCCTAATGTGTAAGAAACGTGAATTTATATAAAAATAGGTGGACCCAGAAGTTTAGTCTAAGAATTTAGCTTTAAAGAAGTCCTCGGTAGTAGCATCTCATGTTCCTGGAAGTGACAAATGAAAACATTCTCTGAAAGAACCCATCTTCAGTTCAGTTCTCAGAAATTCAGAGAACGTTCTAAAACATACATGAACTCACAGTAAAGCAAAAGAAGAATGAACGTATGTGCCTGCGTCTGTCTGTCTGTATTTTCCATACATGAACACAAGGTGAGAGGCACTAGGAAACAGCCACGAGGTAGGCTGGAACCAGGAGTGTGACAGATAGCTTTACATTTGATATTCCAATTCAATTAGACACATGAACAAATGAAAGACTGAAACTAGGAGTAAGCTGTGAAGAGAAATGACTAAAATATCAAAAAGGCAATTCAGAAAAGGGAAAAATGCTATTTAAAAACTCAATGGATGACTTTGGATGACACAGATGAAGGAAAACACACTGACCTAAATGAGAACTAAAATTTAGAAGACAAAATAAAGAAACCGAGATGGAAACACAACAAAAACTTTCAGTGAACACACCACATTTTAAAATTAGGGCTTATTACAGCCATATTGAGTCATATTAGAAACTTCTTTAAAATCATTATGGTGCTTCCTTTTAAAAATGTGCGGCAGTTTCTAATTTTTATTAATTCACAGGTCAAAACCGCAGCCCATAGTAATGAAAGAGCTCTAGTCAATAGAGCACATGCTGAAAACACCTCATTTTTCTTCCCACATCCTTTTTCAAGCATTTAAAATACATAACTGTACAGGTCATGACCATGCTAATTACAAAGTGTTCATCAGAATCAATTCTTAAGCTATGGCTTAGGCAGCAATGATTCAGCTTTCTTTGAAGCTCTAAGTGAGGATGAGAGAATATTCATTGGAAGACGTATTTCTAAAACATTACATAATTGTGTTAAAAATTGCTGGGGTAAGCTGTCACTTTCAACTAAATAGTCTAAAAGTTTCTAATTTTATGTCAAGAATCTAAGGCAGTCAAATGCCTTTTGTGAGATGCCCAGAAAATACCGCATGTAACTAAGTGATTCATTCCCTAAACTACTTACATTGAACATAGGGAAGAAAAAAGGAACTAGTTAAAAAAATCTCTGAGGAATACAGTCTATTGCATTTCAATCATTTCCTACTGAAACCTAACTAAATTTCTATACTATAGTTTAATGAGCTGCTCAGGCACTGAAATCCTTGATCATAAGCAGCAATAAGGTTGTGACTGTGGCATTATCTAGGAGAGGTGTTTTAGTAGAGCTATCAAGACAAAGGGGTTAAATCAAACAAAATCAGTACCATACCATCATCTCTGCTTGGTAACTGCTCAGAAATAGAGCCCGAGGAATCTTTCCTGATCACAGATCTTTTGGCTTTTCCTTGCCCAGTTCGACTTCTTTGCCGTACCATAAATCCACCGATACCTACCCTCCCCAAAAAAAAAAAAATTGGGTAACCCCTTAAGTAACTAATTTCTTCTATATTTCCACAGTAGGGTGAAATTCCTTAATGTTAAATAGTGAGAGGCATTTTCCAAATTCTGTATGGGTGGCAAATTTAAATCAATAATCTCATTTTTATGCAAAAATACAAAAGTTTGGAAATAAGCAAATAAAAGAGATTAACGCTATTACTACCTTATCGCTAACTGGACAGGAATAAAAAATTCATTAGAGTACAGAAAGACTTGTGTGCATTTCTTCTTCTAAACAATGTCAGAATAAATATTCTTACCAAAATTAGAAATTCACATACTATCACTTAAATCATTTGTACATTTGCTGAGGGAGAACAGAGACCTGATACAAACCAAACCATATGATCCAAACAACACTCAGGACTCCGGGGGAACGTGTCAGTGGCTTCTGGGGAGACCCTCAGACAGGACGCACACAGCTCTGTAGTAAGAGCGCGATCTGGAGCCAACTGTAACTCTGGTTACTGCCCCCCTCCAGGCCACCTGCGTAACGTCTCCGTGCTTCAGCTCCTCACTGGTAAAATAGGAGTCCTGTACCACACCTCCTCACTCACACCATGAGGGTTAAATACATGTAAACTAACAGATGTAAAGTGCCTAGAACAGTGCCTGACCCAAGGTCACCACCCACAGCTTTTGTCATGATACAGCTGTCTAACAATATACTTTGTGACCTAATGGGCCGTTCAATTAGAGGGATGGATGACTTCTATCTAAGGCAGAGAGGAAAAAAAATAAATAATTAGAAGCTCCTAGAAGGACTGTGCAGTGTCTAAAAAAGTGTCCTCATAAGCCTCATAACTAGGGAGAAATGAAATCATTTCCATACAGTGACTAGGATGATGCTAGTCTAGGGCCTTATTACGATGGGGCCCATCTGTAGGAAGGTTAGCTGTCCAGGTCTGGCAAAATACAAACACAGGGAGAAAGTTCTTCCTTGTACACCAGTAGGTGCTTAGATCCCTCTTACCAATAACGTAAGCAATCAGAAGACTAAAGATTAAACTGATTCAATTTAATACCTCATCGACTGATAAACAGACATTAATAAACTACCTAAAGAAAGCCTGTATGTTCTATATTGTGACCATTTCAATAATTTTTTTCCAGTAAGGCAAATAAAATTTGACAACCCAAATGGCTTCCTCTCTACCCGAGGCAGAGAGGAAATCAGAGAGGAGTTTCTCATCATCATATTAACTGGACTGTAAATTTTAGGAGCGAGAATGCTGACATACCCCTTCATACTGTACTCTTACTGGCACCACGCTTCAACACTGCAGTAAGTTTTAAAACACACAAAACTATTACAAAGTGAATGTTAAAAATTAGGGCCGGCCGAGTGGCGCATTGGTTAAGCGCTGGTTTTGGGATGCCAGCGGCCCCGGTTCGGATCCCACATGAGGGCCAGTGACACTGCCCTCTACAGCTAACAACAGCTCCACCTGGAGCTGGGCTGTGTGAGCCCCGGTGATGGTGTGGGCTGCCATAGGCTACAGTGAGTGGCCCGCAGCCAGCGTGAGCGGCTAGCAGCCAAGAGTGAGCTGCCAATAGCCGCGGTGAGCGACATCCAGAGGCCAGCGACCGATCTGCCTCATCCGGGAAGAGCGCAATGACGATACCAACAGTGAAGCAACATCCTCCGCAACTAAACTGAAGAACAAAAAGACAGCAACTTGTCTGTTCCCCTTCCCCGATTTCCCAACGCTGTTCCCCTCCGCCAATTCCCCAATAAAATCTTTAAAAAAAAAAAAAAAAAAAAAAAAAAAAATTAAAATAACAGGAGTATACATCAGGAGAAAATACTGGGGGTGTCAAAAATCTTTCTTTCGCACTTTTTTTTTGGGGGGGGCACCCTCTGTATTATATAAATGGCTTTAAAATTCCAGGTATAAATGAAAGTCAATTATTAAAATGGACAATATCTGGGAAAAGGCATGAAATGATTTCCTGTGAAGTATCCCACACTCAGCTTAAGGAATCTGTCACCTAAAAAGCATATTCAATGAGTTCAGTTCTTTAATTTATAAACACAAGTTTTAGCTGAGATAGTTGTGAGAAGCTGTGTTTCCACCTGATCATTTAATTATTATTGAAGCCCTCAGTGTTATTTTTCTTAAACCCACCGGGTTTTAACCAGGTTAAAGCATCTGGCTCGGGCCCCACCTGGTCTGTATGGCTTCCTTTTCCTCTTTCTGACACTCTCTGTGCCTTCGGGTCCCTTAGTTTCATCATCCACAGCTTCCCGTTCAGGACTGGACTCTGATTTCCCATCACAATCCATAAGTTCGCCTTCTGGAAAAAATAAATGTACAGATAAAGTTGGGCAAGCCCATCCAACCCATAATTCCTATGTGACAGGAAACACAAAGCAAAGTGGCCGCTGAGCCAGGCTACCTGTGCATCCCAGGTGGCAGGAAAAGTACAGACAGAGGTGGAAGCATACCGAATGGTCCTAGAACTCATGCTACTGGAAGCAGGGATCTCAGGAAATGAAACAGTTATGGGAAGGGGAGACACAGAGAAAGTGCTCCAAAAGACGATCCTCCATCAATGTGCCATTGATGTGCCTTAAACCATTCCCTTGCTTTTAATTATGTCTTCCGGTGCAGGCCCCCAAGGCTCGCTCCCTAGCCTAGACCCCCTTTTTGAGTCCCTACTATAGCTGTAATAGGGTATTACCTACTTACTGAAAACTAGACCCAAAACTGAGCCTTCGCCCTTTCCAGGTGTTACCTCTCGTGGTTAAAAGGCCTGGAAACGTACTCTGGAGAAGCCAGAATCCTGGGAGACCACCTTGACAATTCCTAATCTCTTCGACAATCAAGATGCCTCAATCCCTCTCAAAACCATTTCATTTCTTACCATTTTAGTCCAATCTCTTATTGTAATACCCTCCTACCTAGCTTCCCTGCCTCGAAGCTTACCCTCCTCTCAAACCAGTTCTTCCAATTGCAGCCTAAATTATCTTTCTATAAATGTGTATCAATTTTCTGCTTAAAATCCTTGACTGTCTCTTGAGTGCCTCAAAATGAAGATCCAGGGCCGGCCGAGTGGCGCCGTGGTTAAGCGCTGGCCTGGGAAGCCAGCGGCCCCGGTTCGGGTCCCACATGAGGGCCAGTGACACTGCCCTCAAAAAAAAAAAAAAAGAAGTTCCAATTGTAAGGTCCACCACAACAGGCTCTCCAGCCTCCTCCTCCTCCAACCCCCTGAGCTACGCTCAGTTCCCCAAACGCACCACGCTCTCCCCCTCCACCCCTTCCTCAATCTCCACCTACTTATCTTTCAGGATTTATTCTATCACTTTCTTGGAGAATTCCTGATGTTTAGATAAGGTTACATGCCAGTTATAAGTTCCTGTGCATTAAACATTACGCTTCATTTAAACTGGTTCTTCTAATGTCTGTTTCCTGGGTAGAGTATATTCCCCATGAAAACAAGTATTATGACTCCTATTAACAGCTGCTCTTAACCATCACGCCATCGGCCGGCCCTGTTATAAGTTTTAATAGTCTTTTCTCCTACCATTAAAATAAGTTCCATGAGGGGAGAAATTTATCTGTTTTGTTCACTAGTATGATTTCCAACATCTAGCACATAGTAGGCATTCAATAAATACTATTCAGTGACAAGAGGTGATAGCACAAAATTAATTATTACTTTCAACAAGGCTGTAGTCATCTGCTTCAGATATAAAAAAATGTAACTCACAATGAAATTAATACTAAAATTGTGCTGTCAGTTCAAGACTTCACCTAGAAAAACCTTGATATTAGATCAAGAAAATTTATGTTTATAAACAGATAGCTTTGGATGATCATAAATTTATGATGAATAAAAATTTATACTTGGAGATTAAAACGGCTTTTCCAATTTGAGAATAGAATGCATGATCATGATGAGGGGCAGAAGACTGGGGGAGGGGTTACCACTTTGTGAGGTGTGAGAAGTATAACAATTACATTGTTTTGTACACCTGAAACTAAAAAAAAAAAAAAAAAAAATACAGGGGGGAAAAAAGAAATAAAATGAAATACTAAAAAGAATACATAATTTACCCACATAGAACAAAGAACATATGAGACAAAGAGTAAAGGAACAAAGAAATATATGGAACAAAAAGTAAGCGAATAGCAGGACAGTAATCTTACTTCACATTAGGTCATTAACATTTCATTATAACAAATCAATTACATGATTTAAAAAAATGCATGATCATGCTTCGCTTTAGCTTAATCCTCGTGTGCAACCGCACAGCACCTGAGAAGGTTTATGCTGCTGTCCAGCAAACAAGAGCCCAGCCCTCAGGATTTCCCCATCTGTGACCCTCCAAGATACGGTGCTCCTGGAGATTTCTCCAATGTAGTTTGTTCTACAGGATACGAGACAGGAAGAGACCCTGAAAAGGGAATGTCCAAGCAGACCGCTCACTTGGAGAGGACAAGTGTCACACCAAGGACTATCTAAGTCAGGAGAATTGACCGTGAGGACAAATCATATGTATTTAAAAGCTACTTTATATCCTTTACTTCTTGCAAACACTCCACAGAATATGAACTCGTATTACCGCGACCATCCTCCATGTCACCATCCCTTGAATGCTCTGACTGGATGTCTGGAGGCGTCTGAAGGACAGCCACACTATTCTGATTTATAATCTTCAATTTCAACTTTGGTTTTGACCGTTTTCTTCTTGGAACTGTGGCTGTGAGACTCTGTAACTGAGTCATCCCTGATTCGGTCAAACACACACCGTCCTGGGTGTAGGTCTTGGGTGGATCTGAAATTACACAATGTCCGAGAACACAAATTAAATCTCTTCTTCCGTTCTGATTGATAAGTTGATTAAAAATCCAAAATACCCATGTCAAGAGAATCTGACTTCTATAAAGAAATTATCTACGAAATGCAAGAATAATTAACACATTGAGGATGGGGCATTTAAATGTATGCAAATCTGCATCACTAGTCCACAATGTTTAAGAACAGTCTGTTAAAACTAAGAGTAATTGCCTAACTTCCTTGAGTTAGAGGCAGAAAGTTTGCAAGTTTTTTAAAAAACCGGTCTTCCTGGCATTTCATTGTTCGTGTGTCAATATTAGGATTTAGGAAGAAAGCACTAAAAGCAATGCTCAGTTACTCAACTATGAGCCTTTTCCTGGAGAATATGTTTTGTGTAAGAGAAACAAGAATACTCTAGAAGCTCACCCATAAAACAAAGTGTTCATGCAATCACTTACAAGGAGAGGCAGCGAATACGGAGAGATCCAGCCAATATTTAAATGTGCAAAATTGCTGTTCGTTAGAACAATTTCTGTGCTACCCCAATATTTTTCTATCAGATGATATCAAATGGAAGTAGACAAAAGAATAACAGTTTAATAAGAATATATTAATCACTCTTCCAGGCTGATCTAGTACAGGAAAAAATAGCATGAGACTGAATTAGTTCTAAAGGAATCTCTTTGCTAACTAGGCCTTATTTTCTGCTACCGGATTACTCCTCAGTGACGTGTTAACGAAGCTATAGCAAGGATGGCGTGAGCGGTGAAGAGCGGTTATGTTCATGGCCGACAGGCATCCTGTCCCACCAAAGCCGGATAAGATGAACACCTTATACATCAATTACAGAAATGATTGCCAACATTAGGGAATTTAGACCGAACACCCATATGCTTAAAGGAAATGTCCATGTATCTATCGTGTGGCAAGTTACATAAAAATTATGCATTTATATGCGTTTTGTGAAGACCAGCTAAATAAAGCATTTCAGGTTTTACCTAGCTCTTTCACTTTTGTGACAATCTGTGCTACAAGTGAAGAGTCACAGCAGTCTGAGGAAGGCACTGAAATGAAAAACAAACAAAATGTATATAATTTTTTCAGAAATGAGAAAGTGTTTAAAGACTTACAAATGACTAAAATTTTATTTCTGTATAACAGAATGGTACACTTGAAACCTATGTAACTTTGCTAACCATTGTCACCCCAATAAACTGTAATGAAAACAAAATACTTTCTATTTCTGTACCTATTTTACTGAAACAAATACTTGAACACTAAATAGAGTTAGAGGCTGTGTTTAAAATAACAAAAACATGGTGAAGGAAATATACACACGAGGAGGAAAACTGGTAAAGATAAAGAACTACTATGCTAGATCTCTACAAAATACTAATAGCTACAAGATTATGAGTCTTAGAAGCAAAAATTACATTTTATATCTAAAATATGTTTAATATACTTTATGTAAGCAAATTGTTTTAATATATTAAGTGGGGATAATAAGAGTTAATTTACAACAAACAACAACTCATCTGTTGTAGAACACTTATCCAAACAAGTCTCACACAAAGGAAGAGGGCAGAGCCACGCCCACTCACTGGCCGTGGGCAGAGGGGCAGTGGAGGAGCAACTGTTTCAACTGCTTTCTTACCATTTGACGCAGGCATATAGGGTCTGCACATGCTACAATCAAAACCAATGTCGGCTACATTCTCCACTTCCTCTTCAGTATTTAAGTTCTGACAAACTGCATGCATCCATCTACAAAGACCATATTTTCACATTGAAAAAAAAGAAGAAATATACTGAGAACGGTTTCCTTTCAAAAACAGGAGTTGACAGTCTCCAACTTCGAGCCCCTAAACCTCACACATGATCCCTATATCTGGGCCACGTTATCCTTTACTTCTAACCCTGCCTACTGACTCTTAAAATTTTCCAGAGCTGAGAAGAAGGAAAAGGACTGAAGTATTTCGAAGGAAGCAGAAACACATTACCCAAGGAGGATGGGGTAGCTGATATTTAACGATCATATCCTGCAGGTCTGAGAGACAGCTAGGAGGCTGCCCACGGGGCGGGCGGCGGGCATGCGTCCCACCCTGTGCAATGCACCAACGTGAGCGGGCACAGCTCACACAAGGATGGTGACTAGAGTTGGGCACTAAAAGGAGTTACCTTGCCTTAGAACAAAGAAGTTACTGGCCGAGTCCTGGGAGTGCTGTGCTACTGGTGAACTAGCACTGCGACCCATAGCACATGCCCAGGGCTTAACTGCTAACAGGGCACAGCAATATACCCCTGAAACCAAAGATGCCCAGGACTTAACTGCTCACAGAGCACAGCAATATACCCCTGAAACCAAAGATGCCCAGGGCTTAACTGCTAACAGGGCACAGCAATATACCCCTGAAACCAAAGATGACATTCTAGATTTTGAAACTGCACACAAACTACTTAGGGAAGGTGTCGAATATGTAGATATTTAGTGCTGTTATCTAGTATGTAGATATGTAGTATCGAGAGCTTTAAGAAAAAGTGGTTTACGGAAAACAGAATCCGTAAGGCTCTTTGTAAAATCTAATAAAAGGTTCACAAAGCCTCCTAGAAAAAATGCGTATATGCAGGCAATAATTCTGCACCTAATTTCAAGGAATTCCTAAACCCTTACAAAAGCCCCGGGTTAAAAAATCTTGAGTCTGGAGCTGAGACTACAAAACAGGAAACTTCTGTAAGTTTCTAGTTGACTATAAACCTGGAGGAAAAAGTGTTGCTTCTAAATTTAAGTAGAAATTTATTTTCCAATTCCCTTCTGCTCCATTTACGAGAGGAAAGTGCAGAAGATGCAAGAACAAAGCCCAGCACAATACCTGTCGCACTGTCTGCACTGAAGAATGAGGTCTTCCTCTCTGTAGTGGCGATGGCAGGCTGGGCAGGAAGACAAGCTTGCACAGGGGGCGCACTGCGTGTAATTGTTTTGCCATTCGCATCTCAGGCCTGCACACGTCGCTCCACAGTGTCTGCACCAAACACACCTGAAACCCAACACCCCCCACAAGTCGCAATTTTATTGACTGAATTACTTAGTGTAATTCAAGGAGTTACACAACAGGAGGGGGTAATTATTTAATGTATATTTGACAAGTTTTTGATTAGTGGTATCTACCATGGTAAACATGTGATACACAATTAAACGTATGTGGCTAGTTTTTTTTAAAAAAAAAATGAAACTAACGTGGGAAAATTGGAACTTGCAAGATTAACGAGGAAAACGTAAATCCTAGAGTACCATTTGCACTTCCAGCCTCCTTTGGGAACTGTCTGCAACGGAGGGTCCAGGCAGTAGGTGTGGTAGCTTATGTCACAATCATCACACAGAAGCAGCCTTCCGGGGTCAGTCGCCTTCCCACAGGCCTCACACACAGTACATTCAAGACACCTCCAGCCTTTGCTAAGAACTACTTTTGTGATCTGCAAAAGAAACAACCAATCCGCATGGTTTATCCATTAACCTGCGCCTTGCTTTGCATGATCAAATAGAGCCCATACATGAATATGGTGCTTATGTACCTAAAAGCAGGAAAGATGCCAGCAGCTAACATTCACTGAGCGGCCCAACACCGAGGTGGGCACGTTCATACACTCTTAGGAGTCTACCTAGCGGACAGAATAGAAAGTGGCATGTATTTTAATGACTTTTTTAGACCCTATGACTCCCTTGTGCTGTAGATTTTATGTCCAGTTTATAGATGTGGTGACTGGATTTTAAAGAAATCAAATAAACTGCCCCATTATTGCTAATAAAAGATTTAAAATGTATGAACACAGTTTTATCTGTGACATTTCATGATTTATGATTCTGCAACGTATATATATTGCATAGGGACTAGCATATTAAAATCAATATAAAAATCCAAAAAATATGAAAGTAAAACATGAGCTCCCAAGAACATTTCATGAGCTTGGAGGTTTTTAGGCTGTGAGACTAGGACTTCCGAAGTTCGCATTCACTCCTCATTTCCTCTGCTGCAAAGGTCTAAGTTAGTCTGAGAATCTCTAGAAAAGGTTGAGAATCTCTATGCTTCTAATAAGTTCCTCACAGCAACCATATCATATATTATTAGGAATTTGGAACCAACTTAAAAGATCTCAAAAGACTAGGGTCTATACACAGAAAGGATCACAAAGTGCCTGTGTTATAAAGAAACAGCAAGCAGTCAAGACACAGAGTAAAAATTCAGATCATGAGGAATAAGAAAGTCTAAAAGTTACCTTAGAGGAAAATGAAAGAGTTAAATAAAGGAACACCTATCAAAATGACATCAAACTTTCCAACTCTGGCAGCTAAAATAGAGTCATACTTTCCAATTCTACAGGAAAATACTTTTCGAGGTACAATTCTTAACCAAGTAAACAAGCAATTCAGTGCGCAGTGGAATGCCTGTCAGACACAGGAGACACTCAGAAGCCACACCCCTCCTGATGAAGTTCCTCAGAGCCCCGAGGAACAGAAGGAAGGGGTGCACCCAGACGAGAAGAGGTGGGATCCAGAAAAGCTAAGGACCTTGGTCCGAGAAGTTCAAGGATGAGCGAGGAGCAACAACCCTAGATTGGACCAGGGTAGAGAGGGGTGCAGGGAGGGGCACGGCTCGTCCCAGAAAACCAGGTGCTTGCCCAAATAACTGGACAGGATTCGCTCCTATTGTAGGTAGAAACACACAGCAAAAGCTAATGAGGAACCAGGAACCACCATTCTCTTCTTGCTATGAAAAACTCCACGAAAGAGTCACAGTGTGGGATCTTCAGCGAACCTTTACTGAGTCATAACTAACACTGTGCATTAGCAAACGTAGTGGACAACGACACTGGGGACACTGGGAGAAGGCAGGAGGTGGGTTTTAAGAGCCACGTGAGCCTTTACTGATTCACAGCGGAAAGCGCACAGAATCTCACACAGATACAGCAGTAGCACCAGCTATTGTTTAGAGCTACAGAGCTAACTAGCTGCAAGGAGGGCGTGAAAGGATGACAAGTGGCTGTCTGTGGGGAACAGGGCTCAGATGCCAAGGTAGAGATAAGCGTGGTCAGTCATGACAAGGCTTTTAAAGCCATTTGATTTTTTAAACATGCACATTTATTACTTTGATTAGCCTGTTAATTCTTTTAAATTAGTCTTGGATTATCAATTTTATTATTTACCCAAATGGAGGACAGGGCCTAGAGTAGGAATAGCAGGGTGGCTTAGAGCCAGCAAAGGTTTTCTGTAAAGGGTCAGATCGTAAGTATTTTAGACTTTGTGGGGCATATGGTCTGTTGAATCACACAATGGTGCCATGGCAGTGTGACACCAACTGTAGACGTATTGTCCACAAAAGTACATGTCTATGTTCCAACAACATTTCATTGACAAAAGCAGGCGGTGGGCGAGACTGGGCCTGTGGGCCACAGGTTACCGATCCCTGGCACAGAGGGTGAGGATAACGCGGGAGGCAGATCCTAGGTATTTCGTGGGAACCTGTTTTTGTCTTCATTCCCACTAAGTCTTCCTATTTCAGATACCTGCTGTGGTCCTTTACAGCGAAACTCTCTTAGTTAATCAGCTCATGTTCACCCTCTAACACCCTACAGTCTGGTCTATTGCCATCGCCCCTGAAACTGCTCACGTCTGTCAGTCAAGAACACCTACTCCTGTATCTAGTTGACATCAGCATCTGGGATCTGACCTCTCTGCAGTATTTCAACACTTGAACAATTCCCCACCCTTTGCAATTCCCTCTTCGTACAGATTTCAGGGCCCTACCATCAACTCTTTCTTCTCCTAATGACTGGTTCAGTCTTTATTTTTAAGAGCTTTTTCAAATAAGGTATTGTCCAGGGTTCCATCCGTGGCACCATTATAAAATCGTAACACATGTGTTTGATAGTCTCTAGTGGATACCTGCTTCAACTACGGTGCAGTAACTGGTGACAGACCGTTCTCCCATCATAAAATACTAGAAAACTGGGTAAATGTCTGAAGCACTTGTTTTCAGATATTGGACAAAAGGCAGGACAGGCCTGTGTTTTCTGAGAGAAGGGAAATGAGTGAGGGGTCCTATGATGATTTGCCTGGAGACATTTTCCAGGATGCTGCCTAGAGCGGAGAACCCCAGAGGGGTGCCACAGTCTCCGTGAGTTTAGGACACAGGCTGGAGCTCAGGGAGGATGAGGCTGCTGGAATTTGCAGGACAGAGGACTGGAAAAGAGGAACCAATAAAGAGTAAGAGCTCTAGACGCCTACCCAGGACCCCCCTGAAGTCCTTGGCAGGACACCACGCTACACAGCTAGGAGGCCAAACAAGGACCCACGGCCATGGCCAAGCCACCTGGTGGGAATGGGTAAGCTGAGCAGTTATCAGAGCTCACGCGAGACTGGAAAAGATCTGACTCTCCACCAGTCAGGATGAAAAGACAGTGGTGAGTGGGCGATGAAGGGGTGGGGGAGGGGGAGGGGGACGCCGGGAGAATTCAGTGGAGATCATACAAAGGCCATGCCTCCAGTACAGGCTTAAACTAGTGCTAGAAGAACAGTTACAAAAGTGTGATCCAGGGAACCCCAGTGGGTCTGAGAGGTCAAAACCATTTTCAGAGAAATACTAAGATGTTATTTGTCTTTTTCACTTTTGTCACCCCACAGATGTTTTGCAGAGGCTACAAGATGTCCAAAATATCATTACACTGACACCATACAAGCTGTGTCTGTATAGTTTTGTTTTATAACATTCCCAGTTAATTTCTAAAATGGTGAATATTCAGTAAGCATTACCCTTATTATAAACAAACACTCTACTGCGTCCTGAATAACTTTTAAGTGTTAAGGGTTCTAAGACCAAAACGTTTAAGAATAGACATCTTATTGGGAAGGCTATCTAGAATCACCCCTGAAAGCTTATAAAGAAACTTCAAAAAGTTGAAACTTAGCCACAAATAACCGCCTGCCACAACAAAAACTCAATACTTTTTAAAGGAACAAAATCCAGACTCCCAACAATGCACAATGTCTATATTCAATCAAAAATTACTAGTTGTAAAAAAAGGCAGGTAAACATACCCTGATGAGGAGAAAAGATTAGTTACCACAATGAGAAATGCCAGATAAATATATACAAAGACTCGAAAGAAAAAGTTAAAACTGTAAGACAACTATAAACTGTAAAATGGAACTGGGGTTAAAAGTACAATGATCTTAGTGGAAAATCCACTGGATGGGCTTAAAAATACATTACGTGCTGTATAATAACAGCGAGCATCGGGAATGTAATAGAAACTACACAAAGCAGAGAAAAACAACTGAACAAATCATCAAAGCTTCAGTAATTTGCAGGAAATGTCACGCAATTCCTCACCTACACCCAATATGTGTACACATGTGCATGTGTACACACACAACTACGATTCGAGAAATGGGGGGAGAGGATTGGGGAACAATCCTAACATGTTTAGGACTGAGGGCTGAGAAGAGTGACTGTGGGAAGAGGCCACGTGGGCTAACACGTTTTTCACTAAGTACTCTAGACGTTCTCAACTTTTATAACCAGCAGACAGGATGAATCAACTAAACCTCAAGGCTTAGAAAATAAAGTATAAAGTATCTTTTCAATTAAACATACACATTTTTTTTGTCGTACTTTTTCCAAGACAACAGCAGGATAATTGCTACAATATAAGACAACAGATTTATAGAGTTAATTTCTTGAAGTAACACTTTAAAGATAATATTGAAAGTACTTAAATATTGTCCCATATGCACAATAATCCTGACAAACAATGCTTGATTAATTGTAAGAGCTGAAGCAGCATCCAAAATCAAATCAAATGGAAAGGCATCTGGGATGAGTCGTTAACCGTAAGCCCAGTCTCACCTTAACGCTGACGCAGTACGGGTGGTAGCACTGCCCACACTGCGAGCAGGCGAGCAATCTTCCCTCTGCTCCTTGGCCGAAGCTGCCACAGACGACACACATATCCTGAAAGTCAGAACCCACAGACACATTTTAAAGCAGGCAGTAGGCTAAGAATGTACTAGCATACTGATTTTATAATTTTGTAAAAGTACCTTCTCAGCTAACATAGCAATAGGGCTAAACACTGGACGATTCAGTGCAAATGCGATCAAGAAGAAATGAGCAGGGAGGAATTCCAAAGCGGAAGACAATAAATAACTCAGTTCAAACCTGATGCAAAGTGAACTTGTCGCTGCTAGAAAACAACACGACTGTATTGTGCATGGAGTTTTCTTCTTCATCCTTATTTGATGAAATATCGGCAGCAGACACCTGTAAAAAGGAAAATACACAAAATATGAAGTAATATTTTTCAATTGAATTAGACTGAACTGGAAAGTTTGAGAAGGCTCATAGACAAAACACAGTGTTTGGGGAGGTCCAGATTAACAATCTCAAACTAGCTTATCACCCAGATACTACCATGAAAGTTTAAGACTGACACTGGTACTTACAAGTCCCATAGGGTCAGAAAGTAATGAGACAAATATAAACCTGTCTTTAGTAAAACTAATTCTACGCGAAACAAAAAATACCATGTGTGTGTACGTATGTTTATGTACATGTGTATGTGTATACACACATATATACATACAATGTATACCTAGATACACATGCATCACTGACTTTTAAAAGCCTGTAACATGTTTAGTCCAAATTGAGATGTGCTGTTAAGTATAAAATACCCACTAGACTTCAAAGACAGCACCAAACAAAAAAGAACGTAAATACAGCTCAAAATAATTTTGCATAATTTATATATTAAATGTTGAAATGGTTAATATTTTAGATGTACTGGGTCAAAAGACACACAATAAAATTAAATTTCAACCATTCCCTTTCCTTTGAAATGTCGCTACTAGGAAGTTTTAAATTGCATGTGTGGCTCAGATTATATTTCTTTTGGAGAACACTACTTCACAATACTGTTATTTTGTATAATATTAATAACTTACCAAAATTTCAGTATTAGCCACAGGATCATCAACTATAAATGTTCACTTCTGGGCTTAAGTTAAATCTGACCAAATCAACTAAGTACCCACGGGCTTGTGAATTATTTACAGATTGCTTATCATGAATAAAGTTCTGAATTAGATGCTAAAAAAGAGAACAGGAAGGCCAATGCCAGAATTATAAAATACAATTCTCATTTAAAGAGCTTACGATCTTGTCTGGAAAGAAAGAACAGGTCATGGTCAAAACAAGAAGTAACAGTATTGTTCTTGAAGAATGACTGCAAGAAGAGTAACTAATTTTAAAAGTAACTAAATGGAGTCCGGTCCAGGAATAGTATCCATTTCTACCTCTGCATCTCCAACACAGGAAGGAAAACAGGTTTCCAACTGGGTGATACAGAGTAGCTCAAAGAAATGGTAAAAATGTTATTCTTATTTTTGAAGGACAATTTACCTGGAAGGTGATTTTGTTCAAAATGAAAAACTAGGATGGAACATAATATTCCCAGTATAAACCAGAAACTTGAAAAACAGCCTTTTCTTAAAAATCTAAGCATACACATAACATACATGCAGGCATTCCACTCCTACATATTCACCCACGTGGAAAGAGAGCCTATGCCCATATATTAACTTAAACATGAAAAGTTCCCAGCGGCTTTGTTTCTAATAGCCAAAAAATGGAAGCACCGTAACATCCTGTAACAGGTAAAGAGACACACAAACAGTTACATGTCCATAATATGAAATACTCATCAGTGACAAAAAGGACTGAATTATTAACACATGCAGGAGCACAGATTAATCTCAGAATAATTATGCTGCGTGAAATAAATCAGACCAAAACGAGTCCACTGCACTTATATGAACTCTGGAAAATTCCAGCTACTTGTCAGGTGGAAATCAGACGGGGCGTGCCTGGGGGAGGACAGGCGGAGAGCGGGGCGAGGCCTTTCGGATTATGTCGATTTACCTCAATAAGCCTGTTACATTGGGAGGGACGTTGCTTTTTTTTTAAAAAAAGGACCAGAATCCAACTTTCCCTACTCCTTTAATAGTAAAACTAAACAATTCCACCTGTCTTCTGAACTTAAGATGACAATTAGAATTTGAAAAACAGGATTTTGGTAAAATAGCTCCTACAGGAAATATCTTCGTTTATGTGCCAAATACAGCTTTTTCAATACACATTTAAACAAAGCCTTCTAACACTGTCAGTGAGCCAGTATTTCTCCATCTTAAACGAGAACAAGTCAAAGGCAGTCACAAAACCCTCGACATTTTAGTCCTAACTAACCTGCAACATTTGTAGTTTCTTGTGTAAACCACATTATCACCCTGAGAGCAACTCCAACCCAAACTTAAAATGTCCACATAATTTTTTCAAAGACACACACAAGAATGTAACAAGAGTTGGCCTTTTTTTTTTTTTTTTTTTAATGGAAGAAAATACATTACATGTGGCCTTTTGGGAAGGGTTGGCACAGAAAGATCAGTCACAAAGGAAGGCAGGAAAGGACTGTCACCACCCGTTACAGCGAATGCTGCAGCGAATGCGAGGGAAGCAGCACTTACCCCAGGGAGCACCAGGGCCCCCATTCCGCTTTTCAACTTGGCCCTGCCTCGGCCGCCGCGCCCCGCCAGCCCTGCGCCTCGAGGCCTCCGCTTTCCCGGGAACCCCGACCCGCGGCCCTGTAAGGCAGAGAAGGGAAGTCAGCCATCTGTGCAAGCTCCAAAGAATGTAAAATCCAAATGTGAGCGGCACAGCTTATTAAACGTAAACAAATGGTTGCTTCTCGCTTTTATTCTGATCAGGTAATAAATATTAAGAGACCTGAGTTATTGCTTTTATCTTTCAAGATGTATTCTGCAACTTAAATATATATAGATATAAAAACATGAAGTGCCTGTCACTGTAAATACTTGGCAGCTGCAAAGCCTGGCTTCAGTCCCATTTTCTCATCCCACCCCCGGGTGGCGGTAACAGCCACGGCCCGTCCAGGTGCCTCCCTGCGCAGCCACCTGTGTTCAGTATGAAGTACAAGGAGGGCGTCGTGCGACCGAGTCTCAGCCACCACAGTGACCACGAACAGACTGCTCTCAGCACCGGTGACTCTCAATGGTCTTATAAGGTCAGTCCCCTTTTATTGTCCCCGTCTGAGGCACGCACACTGAAGGATGAAAAGGTTAAGGACTTGGTCCGAGGTCACAGCGCCAGCGCGTCTGGCTCCAGGGTCCCCGTCCCTAACCACTGCTCCGCACTGCCACCGGATGTGGACACTGAGCTTGGCCAGTGTGCAACTGTCTGCCTCCTGTCCCCAACCTGTCCATTTCCTTCACTGTTCAGCAGTTGTCTATGATCTGAACATGTGTGCCTCATTCTACTACAGTATTTAGAGGACAATTTATTTAAAGATAGGAAAGCTGATGAAAGGGCAAAAGGCTTGCTTTAAATCATCTAAATAATAATTACTTCAAATGGAAATAATTTATCTGAATTTTTTACCCGAGAAAAAAAATTTATGGAAAACAGGTTAAATTCCCTGTTATTTTCAAAATAAATAGTAGGATTATTTATTGGTGCTTTTCTTGTTTATACTCAGACTTATATTTACTACCTCAAAAAACCTGGCGTTGATACAGCCTTATGTATTGTAGATTGAAAGTATTAAAATACTCAGGAAAATCCTTTCATATTTTCCCCTAGCCAGTTAAATAGTATGCCCCATGTTCAACTGGTGTCACTGATCATAATTTGAAAGGCTGAACTCATTCCCCATTAGCAGAATGGTTTCCAAGTCAATAATTTATGATTATATTGTGAGCGTAGATACACATGAACAAAGGGGAGGGAGAACCTTTTTTTCCCTTCAGTTTTAATAAATAGAACCAGCTTCCAATTTTCAAACGGCCTCTCCTTGCCCTTTTAAACTGGTCCCCTCTAGATCTCTTGAGCTTCTTTGAACAAAGGATAGGATAGGGATGAAGTTGATAGCTTCTTGTTGTTTTGTTTATAGGTATAAAAGATTTTTTTAAAAATCAGAGATTACATCAAGACTATAGTAATCTTGCCATTTATTTTTCCTCAACATCCATAAGAATAAGCGAAAACTGGTGGCATTTGCTTAATAATTGTCAAACAAGCCATCTTTTACACTCCTAAAACAAATATTTATACTTTCGACACCTTGCATGATATCAAAGTAAACTGAAAAAATAATTCTTCCAATGGTGACAGAAAAATAAAGTGGAATGTAGAATGCTTTTGAAATCTCTAGTCTAAACAACCTTATTCCAGATTTACATTAAATGTAATAGATGAAGAAAAATTATGTTCTCTAGTCAGTAACATATTTTAACTTTTCAGGTAATAAACGCTTTTTCAAATTAATTTTTTACCCCTCAAACTGTATCAGACCACTTAACTTACTTCAAGGACTAGCGGAGGCCTATAATGACAGAGAAAAGAGGCCTTATAATTTTGATCTTAACACAGAATGAAAAATGCTGCAATTCTGATATTTCTTCTCCATCAATACATTAATAGGTTAATGCAGTTTTTCTTTTGTTCTTTTCTAAGCAACAAAATTTTATGGTATCATGAATAACCAAGTCCTTAATTACTTTATAGGCTATGTAACAAGGATTTCCCCTCATACTAGTAATTACTGTACAACATAACAGGAAAAAGCCATTAAAAGAGGTATTAAAAAACTACACTTAAAATCAGTCATGTAAAATTGCAATTTAATTTCCTCCTCATCCAGGTTTTTAAGAGCAAGCAGGTTGCTTCTTCATATTAAAATTTTTAGATAGAAACGTGGCTCTGGAAGATGAACTAAGAAAAGAAAGGTTCAATCTTAACTTCCACTCAGATAAAACCAACCAGAAAGAAATGATACAGGAATGTAAATGCAAGTTTATTTACCACTTTGATGCTCCAGAGGCCACTGCCAGGAAGCTGCCTGGGTTTAAAAATGTCCCGACCTTCTGAAATGTCTGGGGACCAGGAAGGTGGGCTCACTGTATTATGGGTGCTCCAAGCCCCCTAGGATATGGCAGGTGAGAAAACAGATGTATAAAACTCAGCAACGCAAAAGATCAAGCCAGCAACTAAGGAACTGTAGAATAGCAAAAACAAATGCAGACGTATGGAAATTTAGGAAAAACTGCTTCAGGGTAGGGAAAATAAGGTTATCACTCACAGTGACTTGAAGCTTAAATGTCTACAGCTACAATTTACATTAAATATTTTGTTCCGGTTGAAACATCAGTACAATGAAACATTAAAAATGAAGGCTTATAGGACATCAAGACTGACTTAGGAACTACAATTACAGCATCAAATGTAAACAGAAGTCAATCAAACACTGTAAGAAACTAGGTGGGGATTACTTTCTTCCAACGACTATCACTCCACTGCAAAAGAGAAAAAGATGACCTTAAGGAATGTTATGTATGCCAATTGCTTTTAACCACCAAACCAGGAGGCCCAAAAATGCCATTAGAAACATGAGCAATAAACAGACACGTTCCTTTAAATTGTGGAAAGTTAGTTGGTAACCTTAAGATGCAAATTACCATTATAATCCTAGCATTTAATTACTGTTCCTTCAGTGATCAGTAGTTGTGGGTTTTGGCGTTGTATTCTTATTTAGGGGACTATTATACATAGATGACATCCAAGGGATTAATTTTGAAAGTGAAAAATGTTAAAGCAAATTGTCCTAAATTTGCAAATTAAAATGCTTCAAGTCCTGATTATTTATTCAAGAAATAGTGTCTTATAAAAATAGTTAAAATAAGGGCCGGCTGAGTGGCGCAATGGTTAAGTGCTGGCTTGGGAAGCCAGCAGCCCCGGTTCGGGTCTCACGTATGAGGGCCAGTGATGCTGCCCTCAAACAAACAAACAGACAAACAAAAAAGTTAAAATAAAACTAAGACATTTTACTTCCAAATAACCAGGTTCAGTAACAACCTGAACTAAGCTGATGAAGACGCTAAGCAGCATAAAGAAAAATGTTTACTCCACTCAAAGATAACATTTTAAAGGAAAACACAAAATAAATGTCAAAACAATCAAGAACCTATTTTGAATTTAGTTCAACAAGACATGCTATAAATGTTACCAATTAAATGACCAAAACTTCAGAAACACTGTACTTACCAGGTTTCTAGAATACTGTCAAATTAACAAGTGGTAGCCTATTAATCACATAAAAAAATACCACCGGGAATTTAAATAACCACCGAAAGGTAGGGCCTGACCAGCTTCGGGGAGCAGGCCGCGGAGGGGACCCGGGAGCCTCGGCTCGGCCAGCGGCTGCGCACAGCGCGCCAACCTGCCTCCGCCTCCGTCTGCGCTCCCTCCGCACCCAGGCGCTTCAGTAACGCTCTGCTGCCAAAACTCATTTCTCTCTTCTCATTTTACTCAAACCCTCGCCATCTAATCCCTGAGCGAGGTCTGCGCCCTGCCCTGCTGCCCTCTCGCTGTCCCTCCCCCAAGTTCTCCCTCCGCCTGACCTCGGACTAACGCCCGCTCTCCGCTGTCAGGGGGGCTGCAAACACCGTCCAGTATTTGTCTCCCAAACGCACCCGCTCCGAGGGCTGCCAGGCGGCAGTGGCCTTCCCACTGCCTCCCCCAGCCCTGCCATCACCCTCCCGGCTCTAGAAGGGGCTGGGAGTCGGCTGATGGGTTCTTTTCACCCATCCGTCTCGCCTGCTTCTTCAGACCTCTTCCCATCCCTCTTCCCAAGTCCAGAGGCACTTTTCAAAAATGTCAATCTGATCAAGCAAGTCCTGACCCTGTTTTAAACGCTTCCCCAGTTCTCAGCGCACTTCAAACACACGCCCTGCCTGCTCCCTGCCGCTGCCGCTGCCCCAGCCCGCGGCCCTCCCCCTGCCTGGCGGCCTCCAGAGCCACCCTGCCTCCTGCAGGCACGCCCAGCTCCGCGCCATCGGAGCCCTGCTCCCCCAAACACTCCACCCGTTCAGTGGCTGCCGCGTCCAATGCTTCAGGTATGGCCTTAACTATTTCCTCACAAGCGGCGCCTTTTCTCAGCACTCGCTCCAAGGGAACCTCTCATATCTCCCTTATCACACCTTCCGCATCTTCTCATGGATCACCATTTGGGGTCATGCGTTATTGTTTATAATTATTTAGTGGTAGGGAGGGGGGTTTTCTCTGAGGATATCTGGCTAGTATACGCCTTAATTTCCTTTTGGTGGGTCGTTTAATGTTATGTCAGTTGACACTTATTAAAACATACCATAAAAAGTCATGCTCTAAGATGACGTTATGTTATTCATCATAATTTAAAAGTTAGCTTTGATGTCAGAATTGTATCTCATTTTAAAAAGCATTCATACTTCATAAAATATAGATGAACAAAATGAAGGTTCTACAGATCAAGAATGTTTGGATGTCATCTCAGGGATAATTAGAAAATCACTCAACTACTGTGAAGAACTTATATAAGAGCGTGGGTAATTACATTATGAATTTTAATAAGTGTATTATCATAAGACATTGGAAGATGGATTGTGTGCAATTTTATAAGAGAAAAATTATGATATACTTCGATATTTTGACAAAGAAATTACCTAACATATTCTTTAGATCTTAGAACTAAAACTTGAGTTATAAATTACCCTTCAGATCTCAGAGTTGATGAGCGTGACCTTACAGCCAGGAGGGCTTGGCTTACACCACTGCGGCGCCCAAATTGACACTTCCTGCACTTGTATGGGGTGCCATGGGCGTCCACGCTTGATGAGAAGACCATGCTTTTTCTGTTCACGGGTATGTTAAGAATTACTTAGCATTTAGTGAACATCCATTTTTTCTGACTGAGCATGTATTACAACTTTTGCATACATGTACACATAAATGCATCAATAAACACTAATGTGATATGAAACCTGCTCATTCACCCACCAGTTACAGCCTAAAATCTTGGATTTCTTCACCTATTAAAAAAATTATCAATCTGTCCGATGCACTGTTACTCTTAAGGTACTATCTGCAAACTGAATTAAAAGCAAAAGCGTTCAACATATAGACATCAGGAGACTAAGGTGCAAAGAAAGCTAAACAGAACCAACTTGTTATCAAATCCTCTACAAACTAAAAAAAATACTACTTGGCAGAGATCGAATTAGATTCCAACAGTAATTAGTGAACCCAAAGCCTGTTTAAAATTGGTATTAATCTTCTTTCTGCTTTGAGGCCCGTTTCATAGGTAAATTAATCAACACAGTATATTATGCAGCTATTACAAGGCCGGTGGGACAGGGTGATGGGGACAGCGATGGCGGGTGGAGGGTCAGCTTTTATGGGCAGCTTTCTATCGAAGCCTAATCCTGTTGCTGGCTCTTAAACACGATCAATGTCACCATGAGAGCCCAGAACAGAGAGGGCTTTGTGTCTCCCGAGCAGACTTCACACCTAGGTCATCCCGGAGGTGACCCCGAGCAGACTTCACACCTAGGTCATCCCGGAGGTGACCGCTCTCCCAACACACCATCTCCAACCCAGCATGCTCTAGGAGGAGGAGTCTGGTGTAGAGAAAGTTCAAACGATGAAGAGAGCAGAAAAGAGAACAACTAGCAAGAGAAACGAAAACATGCGTTTACGATGTGTCTTTTGGGTTCATAAATTCACTCAAGTACATTACAGCTACTGCAGCAAACTCCGTTCTTATGACTTAACGGAATTCTTTTCACAGAAGTCTCAGCATCAAATGGAAATAAGACATTTAGCCCTGATAGTGATTTGCTAAGATACTATAAAAGTATAGAAATAGAATAGGAATTTGGCTGGTGCTAAAAATGGTTTTGGTAATGGCTTCAGAATATCATGACAAGGCACAAGGAAACCAAGAGGGAAGTCTGATGCTTCTTAATCTGTGTTTGTTGCCTGACACCCCAGAGAGGAGGCATAGTTTAGGTTTAAAACTACATTTTTGTTTCTCAGTGGGTTATGGTAGTGGATCTGAGACTTGAGCCTGCATGGGGATCTTCTTAAAATACACATTTTCACTCGAGTTAAGGTGGGGCCTGAGTATCTGCCCAGCAAACTCCCAGGTACTGCTGAGATTACTGGTCTGTAGGTCACACTTTAAACAGTAGGGGCTGAGCTTTCGTGCCTCCTAGAAAACATGCCTAGGGCTGCAGGCCCAGGGCAGTGCTTCCTCTCTCCTCTTCTGCTCTGTCCCCGGCTGCTTGGCTCTAAAACCTGTGCAGCCATCGCGTGGCTTTGCACTTGATACACCTGCCACCTACTGTGTTCACGGCGGCCAGTGTTTGAGTCACGGCCTCCAGTTACCTTATTTATTTACACATTCAGTGCAGACAGCTGTCAGTCAGTCTAGCTGGTTTTAGGACCCCACCATCCAGACCTACATGATCACTGTCGTCCTCCACTTTCACAGAGTAACATCTGCCTTAACCTGCAATTCAGGAAAGCAAGCAGGGCAGCACTCCCACTTGCTCTGTGTCCGGTGCTTCGTCTGTGTGCTGGCGTTCAGGTACAGCCACCACCATGTATGTGGTGCAGTGTCACAGGTGAACCACCACCATGTATGTGATGCAGTGTCACAGGTGTAGCCACCACCATGTATGTGATGCAGTGTCACAGGTGTAGCCACACCATGTATGTGGTGCAGTGTCACAAGTGTAACCACACCATGTATGTGGTGCAGTGTCACAGGCGTAACCACCACCATGTATGTGGTGCAGTGTCACAGGTGAAACCACACCATGTATGTGGTGCAGTGTCACAGGCGTAACTACCACCATGTATGTGGTGCAGTGTCACAGGTGTAACCACACCATGTATGTGATGCAGTGTCACAGGTGTAACCACACCATATATGTGGTGCAGTGTCACAGGTGAAGAAACGAGGTCGTCCACAGCGACCTCGCTTACTTTCACATAGACAGTCACGGAAGAGGAACCAGGGTGTGAATCGCAGCGATCGCACTATGGAAAAGTCTGTGCTGACTATTAATCAAGCTTTCCTAGCATCAATTAATTATGGTAAAAACAGGAACAGCTGTAAACCATACAAAATACTTGTTAAAAATCACTTTCTGAAAAGGCAGCCTAGTATTTAAACTGGAATATCTGTGGAAAATAACCTTTGGCATCTACACTGTATCTTCTATACCCTAATAAAAATACAGAATATATGTCTATTTACTAATGAAGCCTTTCTTTAATAGATTCTAAGAATGTAGGTTTTACCTTATAGGTACCCTAGAATGGACAATTAAAAATACTTAGGGTAGGGCCGGCCGAGAGATGCGGTGGTTAAGAGCTGGATTGGGAAGCCAGTGGCCCCGGTTCAGATCCCACATAGGAGGGCCAGTGACACTGCCCTCAAAAAACAAACAAACAAAAAAAAAACCTAGGGTTAATTTCTTTCCCTTTAATGACTACTATTATGTATACATTTTATAAATCAATGTTTCTAAATTCAAATTTATTTTAATTAAAAGCATGGTACGAAACAGTTTAGTAAGAACTGAGTCTCTCCTTATTTGGACAATGATTTACAGGTCTGCCTTTTAACATTTTTAAAAATAAAAACCAAAAAACGTCAACAGTGCTTCTTACTAAAAAATTTGTGTTTGCAAACCAGAAATGGTGTCTACTATTTAAAAGAAAGAAAGAAAGAAAAGAAAAGAAAAGAAAAGAAAAGAAAAGAAAAGAGAAAAAAGAACTGCTTACTTTTGATGAACTGTTAACAAAACTCTAGCCCCTGCAGCTCGCCACTCTGGAGCCTGATTTCTCTCTCAGTAGGTTAGGAAACTGATTTGTTAATTTGAAACACTTCATTTAAAATGCTACTATAGTACACAAGTATGTTATAAAATTCTATGGTTCATGATTAAATTACTTCAAGTAATGAAAAACAAGAAATCCAGTTCACAACTGGAGGAAGAGTGTATTTTACTTCAATCCTGAAAAATAGTGAAACCATAAGCAATATTCTTAATTTACCCATCTTAAATTCATTTGGTATTTCTTTCATAAGTAATTCTGGAACTAAAGTTTTCATATTTTTGAAAAGGCTTTTGCCTTGCACTGTGCATTAGGGCAGCCAAGAGTCAAGATGCTAGTCTAAATCCAAATATCGCGCACACAGCATGAAAAGTGAATGGAAAATACCTCATTAATAATTTTATACAGATTAAATGCTAAGATATTTTAATACATTGGGTTAAATATGACATTAAAATTTACCTCACCAGCTTCTTTTAGTTTTCAGCGGGACTACCACAAAGTTTTTAGTTAGCTATATGAGGCTTGCATTGTATTTCTATTGGACAACACTGGCTTACCCTTCTACTGGCTAATTCACATCTCCAGAAAACATCTGATAATACAATCACGAGCTGTCACATCCAATTTTAAAGCTTTCAGATTTTCTTTGTTTCTAATTATGCATTTAACTTAATATGGAAATGTGATATTTACAATCACATAACAGATGGAAACCAAAAAATCTTGTTTATATCACAATCACTGCATTGAAACTCCATCTCATTTTATAGCCAGTCCCCACTGCCAAGAATATGCAAAATAAACACTCAATAAAACCAAAACTATAAAACAGGAATGCCTGATATCAAAGAAATACATGTAATAATAATGGACTTCAGGATTTCCAATAAAAGGACATACACACCCGTTTATGTCCACATCAATCCCTGGAAGTTATGATCCTAGTACCTCAGCAATGATTAAAAAATGAAAGAGTTACCTTGTTCTATCCAATGCATACTCTCCACAAAAATAGGAGTGTATTAGCAAGCTATGCATCATCAAGTGAGGGCTGTTGGCTGCACAACCAAATCCAAGCTAATGGGGGTAAAACACGGCCTACAAAAGGCTTATGAGATTAGCAGCAAATCAGGCTGTAGGAATGCGACAATGGCAGCTAACTAGAAAGTGCTGTAGAACCATACCAGAACTGGGAAATGCTATTAGGCTATTAGGACATGGCTCGAAGGATATGTCGATGAACCTGGAAAAGAAATCCAAGCACACACCCTCAGTCACTCAGACACACACACACACTTTTGGAATGTAAGTCTAACAGAAAAATAATCGTCATGGTTTCTCAGTTGGAGAAGTCTCTTAATAAGGAGAAAGACAATAAAACAGGATACTGTATGTATTTAAGATGCAGATCTTTAAAGAGTGTAAATATCTGAACCAAATTTAAATTTGAGACTCAAATTTCCATTGCAAAGTCTTTTCAGAGCCCAAACTACATAATTATTATATAACTATTCCAAAATGGAAAAGAATGAGGAGAACTGGTTTGAGAAGAAAAATCTCCCTTGGTATAACAGTGTAACTTGCTGACTTTAAAAATATATATGGATTTTATTTCAAGGAGACTAATTCTGTCATTAAAATAAAATTCAATTTTATTTTCTACTGATCTCACAATTCCAAAATTAGAAGATCAAGATATTCTTCCTATAAAAAGTCAAACTTTTAATCACTGCAAACAATTTAAGTCACGAGACTTGAAATTCCAAATTACTATTTGTGATTAAACACTTCTGCACTGTCAGTTATCTGGCCATTTTATAAAAGTTTCAGAAAGTAGGACTTCTGTAGAATAAATAAATCTTAGCTATATTGTCTTCACTTTGTCTTGTCGTTTCACATAAATCACACTTAAAAAGCACGGGAACTTAAAGGCTAAAAGGCACATTACTTAAAATAACCATGGGAGCGGCTTCCTTCGCTTCCAAAAGACCAACAATACAATTCTAAAGTTTCTCTATGAATTTACTGAAATAAGTCCTGACTTGAAAACTATCCCACAAAAAAGCAATTTTGATACTTAGGCAGTTCAAAATTTTTTGCAATGAACAACATCAACAAACAAATACATTAGAGGGGAAAAATAAATGTTAGCTACAGTATACCCCAAAATTTACTGTTTTTTTTTTTTAAGGCTCTATTGTTACTGTGATACAGAACTAAAAAAAAAAGGGGGAAAAAAGTGTCTTCTATTAGAAACTATAATCAAATAGGGTACATTTATATGATCCAACTAAGCTACAATTCCAAATAAGATCACTTGACATTTCATAAATTAGTCTTCACTAACAGCATTTCAAAAATGGCCAAACACATGTCAACATTGCATCTAAGTTCTAACTGAAGATAGAAAAAAACTGCTCTCCAAAGCTACACATACACCTTCTTATTTTATATAATTGCTTCAAAATCATTCAAATCACCCTACCTGTTTGGACCGAGGTCTCCCAGGAGAAAATTTCCTTTTGGTGATGGCTGGCTTGCCCATGCCAATTTTTGGAGTGACTGGGATGTACGTGGTGGGCATGGTGTTGCCAACAGCAGCACTGAGAGCCGAGGGGTAACCCAGAGGCAGGTCATGGGAAGGCAGGTGAGACACCAGCGGGGCAGGGGAACACACACTGGCCCTGCCTCTGTCCGCGGCTGCTGCTGGCGAGGACACCAGCTCCGAGGGGAGCTGCACAGGCCCGTCCTGGCATAGAGCCTCCTTCCCACAACTCTCAGCTGCGGGGGCCACGTCGAAGCCCGCACATGCAGAGGACAGCTCCGGGCTCTCTTTGTGCCTCCTTTCTTCTTGCCCCCTTTCTAGGGCCAGCTGTTCTTCAGGACACAGAGAAGTGCTTTCCTCACACAGGGACACTGAGGTGCCTGGTAAAGCAGGGGCAGACCCGGTCGCTTTGAGAGGCCTTGATTCTTCTGTGCAAGCTGCCATGTGAGGTTCCTGGAGCACCGGCAGCGCCCCCGGCCCAGGGATCTGCTGCGCAAGGGGTTCCACGGTTTCTGTCACTTCCATTTTGTTTCCATTTTGATTTTCATCACCAACATGTGTCACTTTAGATGACGTTTCCATTTTTTCATTATCAACTGCAGGAGCAATCTGATTTTCCAGTTCAGGATTCATTTTATCTTGGGATGATTCTACAAAATTTGGAATATTTGTTATGTTAATTTACATAGGAATTTTTAAATTTTTAACTATGAGCAGATATAAAACATTAATATCTTATGTCTGTAGCTTTGTGTTTAACAATAATAGACTTGGGCCAAAAGGGAAGCAGGGACGGGGGTGGTTCCCAAAACATAATTTTGCTTAAACCATGACTTAAAACCTACAAAAACATTGTTTAAATAGGATCCCTAGGGTTTAAGGTAATTTCTGGTAAGAATTGAAAATACTTATGTCTTAACAGTTTGAGCACTTACAAAAGGTATTTAAAATTTTGTAAGTGAAGTTATACTCATTTGATAGCTAGGAAAGTGAGGCCCAGTGATGTCCCATGATGTGTCCAAGTTAAAAAGTAAAGACTAATCTAGAATATAAAGATATGTTGCAAGAGCAGCCACCCCAGACGTACATAAACAAAACTCTGTGGACTCAAATGAGTAATGACCACAGACAGAAAAGACTTGTTTTATTCAGCTGTTCCGACTAACAAACTCAATACATTTTGGTGATATAATCCTTCTTCCTCATCATCTATCACCAAAGAGACTAATCTTAGCAAGTCAATAAATATAATTAGATACCAGAAATATCTAAAGTGACTAACTAGTAAATTTTAAATCAGGGTACTAGTGTGGTAGACCGTTACCCAACCTTATGAAGAGTAAAGTTAGAGGTCCAATTAACATGAACCCTAAGTGGCTCTATAAAGTAAGACCACTGAAGACAAAAAGCATGTATTTCAAATACCATCAAGGTAATTTCTAAGTTACATTAACAGAAACACTAAGTTCCCCATTTACTACTTACCATGGTGAGAAATTTATCTACATTCTGATATCAAAACCTTGCTTCTCATTCCTACTTTATTGAGAGAGTACAGTCGAGGATAAAGAAAAACCATCAAATAACTCATCTGATTGTACTATAAATATGTTTAAACACAAAAATACTTCAAAAAGTACTTAATATAAAAAAATAAAATCTAGATTTTTAAAACAGAAAATTAAACACACATGAAGCGTTAACTTAACACTTAAGGGTTTAAAACCCCAAAGTACATTCATTGGAGTGACTCAAATTCGACACCTTATCCTAATACTATATGAGGCCCAAATCGCGTGTAACAGAAGACCCACGACCTGAAGTCTCACCGGCTAAGTGGAGCCCGCGCACTACACACTCAGACCATGAGGTTTTCTCTCTCTACTACGCCAGGCAGGAAGTAGTAAGGGAAACACGAAGTCCAACTATGGCCAGCTGCTAGTCACACAGTGATTTCAGCTTGCCTACATAAGGGATGTTTGATTTAGCAACTCAGAGAACGCAACCTCCTTCAGAATTCCATTTGCCAATTCTTGACAAAAAAAGGATCACCTAAGTCCAAGATTTCATGACCGTCATGTGTAATGTGTATACGGCAACAGTAAACAATTGTTTGGGATAACGAAGGTGGAAAGTCAATAGACAGTGACTAAATCTGCGTAGAAACCATGGAGGCACGATCGTGCTGTGACTCGGTCGAGTTAGACACGTGAACATATCGCTTACCCGGACTGCGGGGGCCCCGTGTGCCAAGGCTTTCTGATGGGTCCCTCCTCGGCTGCTCTCCTGGGAGGGTCTGAACTGCTGCGAATAACACATTTATGGTCTCTAGCAAGGAGTCCAATTCCTCTAACTGCTCTCTCAATAGTAATCTAAAATTTTTATCCTATTACCAAATGCCAATTTCCAATAGAAACACAATACATAATGCTATTGATTAGTAAGTCGGGTATGAAGTCGGGTATGAAAATGAAATTACAAATCTGATTATACACTATAAGATTCATTATTATAGAGAGCTTTGTCTTATTTTTCTTCACTTTACAGCTTTATGAAGTATACCTTTTAATAAAGGTTGGTAAATATAAACATAATCTCAGACAATCTGAGGCTTTTCATGTACACTCAATCTATAAAACATACAATATCACATAAAATACCACAGACTGTTCGAGGAGCCCAAGATTACACTTATTAAGGAGTTTTTTCCCAACCTGGCCTCTCGTTAAGTTCAGATCTTCAGCTACTATCAATATTGCAAAAAGCTTAATTGAAACATCACTGAAATAACTGAAATAACCCTCAATGAGACTGCTGAGATGATCTAAAATAAATTTTTCATTATCTCAGCATGAAACATCTCAGCAGCAGCAACAGCTCGTTAGTAATTACAAGTGTAACTAAAGAAAGAGAAAATAACAAATTGCTTTTTAATGAAAACCACTTGATCTCTAAACACAGCATATATTTATGATTAAATCTAGATTACAGCTGAACTACAAATATACACATGCCCTTTCCCCTATTAATTTCTAAGGTTATTTTACTAAAAGCTCCTCCGTAAACAATTTCCTAACACTACATATATCTTGAGGGATTTTATTTAGGGTACTAACATTTTAGCAAACATTCACATACTCGCTGTCTGTACACATTTTCTTCAGAAAATAGACTATATCCATATATCCGTTATCCCAAACACTCTTACCATCTGGGACGAGTCCAGGGGCGGACTCCTGACAGCCGACATCTTTATTAGCTGCTGGCTCCAGAAACACTACGTGGCCTTCAGGTCCTTCAACTTCCATTTCATCGTGATAATCTTAATAGAAATGTATTTCTTCTTTAGCTCAGAATGAGTTTTTCTGGTTTTGCTAACTAGGTCAACAATTACTACTTTGTAAATTATAAAGAGTAAATTATCACACCCAAAAGGTCATAAATTCTATTTTGCATTTTTCTATTTTGAACCCAATATATATTTACATTTTTTTTTTTTTTTGAGGGCAGTGTCACTGGCCCTCATATGTGGGACCCGAACCGGGGCTGCTGGCTTCCCAAGCCACCACCCAACCACAGTGCCACTCGGCCGGCCCCATATTTACATTTTTAAAAACATGGAAAGTATAGTGAATTAAAAAGTGATGGGCATTGTCTTACTTTACCGTTTTTGAAATAAGTTTTACTACATTTGTTTTTTGTTTTTTTGGTTATTTTGAGGGCAGTTGTCACTGGCCCTCATATGTGGGACCGAACCAGGGCCGCTGGCTTCCCAAGCCAGCGCTTAACCACCGCGCCACTCGGCCGGCCCGGCATTGTCTTACTTTAGAAGGGTATTCTACACAACTGTATACTGAGGGCATCCGGAATCCAAGTATTAATAATTACGGTGCGTCTACTTTGAACTCCTTGCAAATGATAATATAGGGCCTTTTCTAAAAGTTGCCAATTCACAATGATGAAAATGAAAACCCATGTGGTAAGAAGGTAGGTTTGTTTTCTTTACCATTTAAGAATCTTATTAGCATGTTTGTAACCAAAAGTACACTATTAAAAAAATACCTGAGCAAAATTTTGGGCTCAAGAGGTGAGAATTAACACTTAAGAAAGCATTCTAAAACTAAAACTTGTTTGAAGTGAAATAACGCAGATTTTGAAATGCAAAACTAGGTGATATTGGCAAACACTGAGAACTTCCATGGCTGGCTCAAGGAACACAGCTGGAGCCAAGCACACCAGTTCCAGAACTCAAACAGTAGGAGAAGGGTTGTGAAGACACTCGAGTAGACAGGAGCCATCAGATTCAGAGATGAAGAATAAGATGGGATCTGATACACAGGAGTCCCTCATTATTACTAAGATAATATCCTGGTGAAATCCTCAAGTTTACCTGTAGTGACTTCAGACATGGCCATTTCTTCTTCATCGCCAGGATGTAACGGGTCCAGCATCTCAGCCGCTAAGTGTTTACAGTACATGCAGATGTACTCTTCTCTGAACTGGGAATCCAGTTCATGTTCCGTTGGTTTGTCACATTCTAAATGAACCCATCTGCAGTGATAAATATGTTTAAATGAAAGTTTCTAATTTAAAGTCAAGTTAATAATATGGGAAAAAGAGAAGCAGTTGCTGCAAAACTGATATAAGAAGGGTTGAGAATGACACAAGAGGTTATAGGGGTTAGCAATTGGAGAAGGTCCTAGGTAAGGACCTGGCATTTCTTTTTTAGAGGGCAATGTTATTGGCCCTCATATGTGGGACCTGAACCAGGGCCGCTGGCATCCCAAGCCAGCTCTTAACCAATGTGCCACTCGGCCGGCCCAAGGACCTGGCATTTCTGATGTCATTACAAGTGTTGATATATCTTTAAACTATTTCTTCTTTAATTTTCCCGCTTAATGCTCATTTCTGGTCTTATCTTTTATCCATTCATTTCCTGACTCCTTTCAGATTCATGAAAATGTAATTTAATTCCACCTGTAACATCACTCAGTACTAAAAGGATTACTGGAGCGATAAAAGCTTAGAGACGAAAGATATATGGTAGAGCAAATGATCACATACAGACGAACTGACAACACGCTTACATGGAGCAGCTCTATGCTCTTACCTTTTGCACATATGACAATGAAGCATGTCTTTCTGCAATTCTGGATGGTAGCACTTCCCACAGAAAGGACATAAGTTATCCTGCTGCTGGTAACAACTGTCACATACCAGGCAATTGTGGTGCCATTGAGAACTAGAGCGTGTGCCACACTCTACACATATTCTGCAATTCTAAACACCAAGAAAAATGAAAACAAAACCAGTTTGTTATGCATTTGTACTGCACTTCTGGAACATCTGTAGATTATACGTTAAGCTTTCATTCTCATGACAGTAATTTAGGGGCTATGTTTTTGAAAAAGCAGTTTGTTTGGAACATCTAATAAGACATCACTCAATTTGCAATAAAACCTCCAGGAAAATGTAAACGGGATAGAGACATCCAAGAAAACAGAAATAGGGCGGGAAGAAAGCCAAGAACATAGCAACTCAAGCTTCAAAAGAAAAACCTATTCCAGAATAGGGAAGCAGCTTGCGTGGAACACGGCTACTCACCCCCCTACTGTGGAAAGCAGAATGGAGCTGCTAGGGTTTCCCATTCGCTTACACATAGCTTAGAGACTGAAAACAAGGATTCATGACCCAGTCCAAATAGCTGTGAAATACTCCACATCAAAATCCAATCATGGCTTCTGGTATGTTCCTACTGGGGAAGGGCACTGTCCTTATCAAGCAGAGCTATTTATGAAGTTCAAGGCCTTCCAGAGGCCAGCCAAACCCTCTCTGCACCTGTGAGCTAGCCTGCCTTAAACTCCTGGATACCAGGTTGATAAATTGTGGGGCTCTCATTACCCACCCCAACTTTCCAAACTGAAATAGCAACAATGAGCTGACCTGAAAGATTTGCTGACTGGAAAAGAGAAACAGGCATCAACTGTAGACTCGCTAAGGTCTTACAGATTTAAAACGAAGGCACTCAAATCAGAATACAATATTAGCAAATAGAATGCGATAGCAAATTAGGAAAATAACGAACCACATCCATGTGGAGTTTATACAAGAAATGCAAGGATGGTTAACTATCAGAAAATCGATTGAAATGTAATATATTCTTAAGTCTGGGAAGAATAAATAATTATAACCGACGCAGAAAAGGCCTTTGGGGGGGGGGGGAAATCAAAGGCCCATTACTAATTTTAAAAAACTCGAAAAAATAAAAATGAATGGGTTATTTCCTTACTGTGATATGCATACATAAATAATTCTAAAGCCAGCATTTGATTTCAGTGGGGAAGCCTAGAGGTATTCCCACAGAAGTCAGGAACAAAGCAAAGATGTTTACTATCTCCACACCACTTCACAAGGCTCTGAAGCCAAGGTCAACATAGAAACTATGAAAACAGGGGCAAAAGAACAGAAAAAGAGCAAAACTGTGAATCTTTAGATGATAAGATAGCACGTTCGGAAAATCCTAAAGAATTGATCATAAATTCAATAATAGAATTTAACAAAGTAGCTAGACATAAAAGAATGAAAAGTGAATAGAATTCACATACACAAATAACAACCAGTTAAAAGATACAATGAACAAGAAAATCCTATTTATAACAGCAACAAAATGAAGTATTTAAGCATGAACTCAGGAAATGCCTGAAACCTACACAAAGGAAACTCTATACACTCCTAAAAGACACTGAAGTAGGCGTAAACAAGGGCAAAGGCACGCATTCTTCTTAGGACGTCTTCTCATGTCATTTTACCCTAAATCAATTAATAATTATAAAGTGATCCTGATAAAAATTCCAGTGAGGTTTTTCATGCAGTTAGGAAAGTTGACACTAGATTTTATATGGAAAATAAACACACAAGACCAGCTAGGGAAAATGTGCAATGAAAAAGCTCTGAGGGGGTCCGGATCCTGCAAAGCCTCTGCAAATGAAACAGTGAGCCTGCTGGTTCCTAAAGAGACAGATCAATGGAATAGACAAGTAATTCCAAAAACAAACCCCACCAAATCTGAAACTCCAGTGTGGAATTAGAATCTTTTTACTGAATGGTTTGTGGACAACTGGACAGTCAACTGGAAAAACAAACGGGAAACCATACCCAAGCATCAACTCCAAATGGACCGGAGAAAATAAAATGATACAAAGGCTAGAAGAAAACATGAACTCTTCTACAACCTCAATGTAGGGAAAGGATAATAACATCAACAAAGTGAAAAGGGAAACGACTAACTGGAAGAAAATATGTGAATCATATAACACAGATAAAGACTGTATAGTCCCCAATATATAAAGAACTCTTAAATTACGGGATAAAAAACTCAAAATCTTCAAGAAAAATAGGCAAAACACATGAGATCAAAATTACCCTTAAACATAATATGAAAAACTGATCTTCACTCAAAAGAGGAATGAAAATTAAATACATTGAGATACCATTGTCACCATAAAATTGGTAAAAATTCAAAAGCTGACATGATATGGGCTTGCTGAGTGGCGCGGTGGTTAAGCGCTGGCTTGGGAAGCCAGGGGCCCCGGTTCGGGTCCCACATATGAGGGCCAGTGACACTGCCCTCAAAAAAATAAATAAATTAATATATAGAATGTAATACGAAAATTCACCTCTACAAAATGAAGAAGCTTTAAAAAAAAAAAAAAAGCTGCCATGACCATGTGTTGGCAAGGATGTGGGAGAGATGTTCTCTCACACTCTGCTGGTGGTCACGTGACCCGCCACGGCCTCCAGGAGGGAATGTGGCCACAAACTACACATGCATTTGCACCCCACCCCCAAGCCAGTCACCCCCAAGCCAGTCACCCTCCTTGCAAGAACTTATCCTACAGGTTCTTTCAACAATTCAAGAATTCCTATGCACAAAGTTACTGACTACACAGTCATTTGTAACTTGAAATACTGGAAACTAAGCATAGGACATTGTTTGAATAAACTATGGTACAGATACACAATGCGGGGGGGGGGGGCGGACTGATACAGTGACGTCCAGATATTTTTACGTGAAAAAAAGGCAACATACAAAAGAGCATATATGCTACCTTCAGAGTAGGAAAGGGAAATAATATATCTGCTTATCATTACAAAAAAATACAAGGACAAACCAGAAAACCAGCCAGTTCCCTACAAGAGCAAATGGGGTGATAGTCATAAAGGGGAATTGACAATTCCAAGTAGAACTTTATATATAATTTTGACCTTTTTTTTTTTTTAGGGCAGTGTCACTGGCCCTCCTATGTGGGATCCGAACCGGGGCCCCTGGCGTCCCAAGCCAGCGCTTAACCACCGCGCCACTCAGCCGGCCCTAATTTTGACTTTTAAAAACACTTCATATCCTATATATTTTTAAAAATTGAATTAATAAGAAAAGAAAGGGAAATAAAAGCTATTACTGAGAGCAAACTGAAGTAGGTTTGTTTACTGGATTAAGCAACCGAGTACGCGGTGCTGTTGGGACCCAGGACCTGTCCTCCAGAATGGATGTGCGCGACCGCCAGAAGCCACAGGAGCTGGAATCAGGAAGCGCGGCTGTAAATCTGTCATTTGTAAATTATATATGTGGGAATGAGTGTGTGCGCACATGTGTATTTGTACACATGTATGTGTAAGTATATATATATTTGCATGTATTTCCTGCCCCATCTGCTGAAAGGGAAAAGAAGGTAACGTCCCCCCACACCCCACACCCAGTGCCCCCAAGCCCCCTAGCAGTGAGCACACCTAGTGCCCACTCTCTACTAAAGGCACCTGGCCTAAGTATGGAAAAGAGGACTGATTCCAGGGCTGGGCAAGGTGAGCTGGGAGCGTCCTGTTAGCGCCAACCACCAGTGAGGGCATGTCACCAGGACATGGGAGCCGGCTGGAGAGGCTACCAAAGGGGAAGGGACAAAACTGAGCCCAACGCAAATTAGGGACAGGAATGAGTTAAAGCCTCATCTCACAACCGGCAAGTCATCCTGCACTAGGCAACGGGGCCTAGCGCTGTGCAGGAAATTCTGAGGGGCAAGGCTGTGCCGTGCTCAGCAAGTGCCTGGTCCAGGCTGCTCCACGGGCTACACGGGAGGAAAAGGAAAGAGTGGAGAAATGGGACAGCAGCGCGGCCGATTATCAGAATTAACATCACGCATGAGGAGAGGGGCAGCCGGTGTGTCCAGCCGTGATACCTTGAAAAGGCACGTCACCACTCAGGCCGCCTTCTGGCCAAGAATGCAGAGCTCGGTATAATCATGAGGAAATATCAGACAAAGTGAGGCAAGGTCTCCTTGGGGAAAGGAAAAAAAAACCAAAACAGGTATGTGGGGGAGAAACTATATTCTCCCAAAATGCCGTTAGCAAAAAGACAAAGAAGAGCTTAGGCAAAATTTTCCATATTAAAGGAGTCATTAAGAGACATGACAACTAAACAGAACATCTAGCCCTCGACTAGATGTTGGATGCAAAGGAAGAAAATGCTATAAGGGACATGAGATCAAGTGACAAAAATTGAAATATGGATGGTATATTAGATGAAAATATTATATTAATGTAAACGTATAAAGTTGATAACAGTGTTGTGATTACGTAAGAATATCCCATTAGGAAATACACACTCAAGTATTTAGGGGGAAAAAGGGGTGCCGCGTATGTAATTTTCCCTCAAAGGGTTCAGAGCAAAAAAAAATCATGGAAGGTGTGGAGGAGGGAGCAGGGAGTGAGGTGACAAGGACCCTGAAATACTAATGAGTCAATCTAGGTACAGGGCGTATGGCGGGTATTATTTTTACTTTTCCAACTTTTAAAGTTTGAAATTATGGCCAAATAGAAGTTTTTAAAAACGCATACCATACTGACCCACAAGCGCTATGAGGAACAGGGTGAGGAAACCTATCAATACTGCGCAGTTTACAAGGATCCTGGGGAGACACCTGGCCAGGAGCAGCCCCCAGACTGACCCCCCGAGGGAGGCCCTTCAACTGCCCCTGCGTCTCCAGGGGCCATCACAGTGTGGGGCCCACACGGGGCCCGCAAATGGTTAATAAATGAGCCAGTTGTGACTAAAAGCTGTGGAGATCTAGGAAAGAACAGTAGAGAAAGATCATTTTACAAACTGCTGGGGGGAGCTTCCAGAGGCCCTAACTCGCTCCAGGCACTAAGCCGGGCCTCCTCTCACTACCCCCAACACCCCCGTGAGCCAGGACCAGCGACATTCTCTACAGCAGGCCAACTGGCGAAGGAAGTCCAAGTACTGCCCAGAAGCCTGTCCTTAGTCACTGGAAAACGTAATCTTTTATCCAAATGTAATACCTCCAAAGAACATTACTTACTTACACACACATACGCGGCTCAGTCGTATTCTCAGCAGTATTATAAAGAATCCCTCCCTGTGACAGACAATAGCAGACCACGATGGAGGGCACGTTACTAAGTCAGCAGGAGGACAAAGGGAAGTCGGAGAGCAACGTGGAGAAAGAGACCTGGAATTCTGAAGACATCGTCCAAGATAATGAAAACCAAGACACAGAGGATAATTAAGAGCAGGCAACTAGATAGTACTAAAGGTTATTAAAGAAAATGTAAAGAATTTTGTTTTTTTCTTTTTTAAGAAAGGCCAAGTTAACCAGCACTTTTCTAGACCCTTCCATGGGCCCGACTGGAGATAGTCGGTGGTCAGTGTCCAGACAAGCACAAACAGGCATCCGGGAACACATCCCAAGAACAGATCAAAATAAAGACCCCAGAGCTTTTAAGCAGAAAAAAGGATTCTAACTAGGTAAATTTAAAGAAAGGTTATTTCTTCCATGATAAGCTGGGAAAACTCTGGGGGGAAAAAACATTTCCAGAGTATAAAAAGGAAAAAGCTGTAACAGAAAATTACACCAAACAGGGCTCTTGCGATAGTCTGAAGTTAAGTCTTTCCGGTATGTAGGATATAAAAAAATTCACAATTCTTTTTTAGAGGAGTATAACCAAGGTGCCAAAAGACTGGAGATGAAATAAGATCAGAATTTATGGGGGAAACTTTTTCACCCCCCCCAAATAAAAAGTGACAAGGTTTATAGTCCGGGTTAATTTAAACAAGACAAAAAGTAGAAAGAAAGGAAAATTTCTCATTTCTTCATTTTCTGTGGGACGTGAGAAAGAAAAAAATTATAGTTTCATGATTTGTAACTTAACGTTCATAAAATAAGATTCTAAGTTGCAACTCATTGCAGGAAATAAGTGAACAGAAAAACAGGAAAACAAAGAAGTTTTAAAATAGCCAAGCATTCCAATTACAACCATTAACCTCAATAGTTAACTCGATTAGAACTTTCAAAAGATACATTTAAAATTACAAAGAGGAATCCAAAATAAAAAAAGATGTGAAAAGATCACATTTAAGTGGTAAATTAAAACCCCATGTGGCCATATTGTCAGGCAAAGCAAAATATCTGGTAGGGGAAAAAAGGCATTACACAGGATAAAGACAATATCGTTTCAACACTGGCCTGACCTACTTGCTAATAACAGCCACAAAAATAATAGCTTTGCTTTAAAAAAATTAAAAAGTAAAATACAATTACAAAATTGACATAAAAATTAGTCAATTTTATCTACATCTTTATATGCTGTTGAATTAAATAGTCAAAAATAAGGACTTTATCTAGCAAAATAAAATTAAAAACACAAATATGACACCTTTCAAAGTCACTACTTCCAAGCATCAAAATATTTCCCAAACAGACAACTGCGCTGCTTAATTTCTGTTGCAACATACTTAAGCACAACTTGAAGACAGACAACGTTATTAGGTTAAATGTACACAGACACGGGTAAACTAGCACAACAGAGGTTGGGACAGCCCAAGGCACGAGAAGGTGAACCTGCGGCCTGAAGAGCCCTTTTCCTGGTCAGAGCGCAGAGAAGGAACCGCAGAGCCCAGCTCCGAACTCGGGAACACGCGCGTCGGGCCGCAGCCGGGAGCCGCACCTGGGGGCGCTCGGCCGGCCAGGCCCCGCCCTCGGGCCGCCCCTCACCTGGGCGGGGCCCCGGCCTCCTGCCCGCAGGCCTCCAGGCCTCGCCAGCGCCCAGGAGCAGCCCGGCAGCCCGGCAAGTCTCCACCTGGGCGCGGCCGCCCGGGCCTGGGACGCACAGCCCACCTCGGCCAGCCCCCGGGCCCCCACCCGCCCTGAAGGCCGCCCCACTGGCGGGGAAGAAACCGAGACACCACAACCCGGGGGGGGCGAAGGGAAGGGTCCCGGGCGTGTGTTTCTGGGCCAAGGGGTAAGACTGAGGCTCGGGGAGGCCGGGGGCATTCATCCCGGGAGGGCTGTGTGTTCTGAGAACTTGACATTTTTCAGGGAAATGCTAACCTAAGATGATGAATATAAAATGTAACTGGGCTGCAAGGGTAACGCTCTGCGGATCTGAATACCTGCATTTCGCATTGGGGTTATGTTAGCCCCCAGTGCTGTCAAAGCCGCAGGAAAGAAAAACGTCCCTTAGTGAAAGCATGCTGATTAGGACACATGCGACACAGTCCCACAAGGAAGACGAGGTGGTCTCCACACACACGGCCCGACAACAGCTCCCCCACGGCTAACACGGCCCCCCATGATGAGGAACTGCTGCCCCGTGTTTTAGCAATCATTGCATCGGTACTCCATTTATTAGATTTCAGTTGGGCAGCAGCGGGGGCCTGTAAACCAAAAGCTTTACTGTTCAAGGCTTGCGGGCTGGCATCTGTGGTTTTACTGTGAACTAGTTAACAGGGTCATAGCATCATCAATACTACTTTTACACCAATACTTATGCAGAAGACATTCTCTGTAGTTAATGCACTGAATTGGACCTGAAAAAATACCTTTTTATTAAACCTGGTCTTGGCAATTTAGTTTTAAGACAAAACTACTTGTTTAAATTAATATTTACTTGACAAATACTATTGAGTTTCTTTATTACAGTTAGTGCAATTACTGTAGATAAAAGAAGTTTATGCCTAGCTTTATGCCATCTCTATAAAATTAAGATTATAATTTTAAAAAAACCTTCAATGTAGGGGATGAGCGTAAAGATGGCCTATGGACCTAGACAGGTCTTCGATTTATTTTGATCTACATCCTAATACAAAATAAAAATTAGATCAAGAAATATTTCTTAATTAACAAAGGGAGAAAAGCCCGGTTACTAAGTAGAGTATGACCACACAGGGAGATAGGATAATACAGAAGGTGCCAAAAAAAATGTATACACATTTGAAGAAAGGAAAAGTGTATTAAAATTGTAATACTCAATATGTATTGATAACAAAAGATGAATACAAGTCACGTTTGACTTCTGCAATGACAAGAGGTGCCCAAAGTGGCTCCCATCAGTATCCAGACACTTCTGATTACAGCAAACTACTGCTTGAGCAACGCTCACCAAAGTGTCCACTTGTGTACATTTTTTTTGGCAACCCCGGTATATTGGACAAAACATTGCATTATAAGACAGGAAGCCTGTTTTAGTTCCTATCCTGCTTCTACAAATCAGTAAACGTGGACAGTTCATCCAACCACGAGGCCAGTCTCAGCAGCTCTTAATCTAGAATGCGCCCATTTACTCATGTAGATTTCAAAGGAGGCGACACATGAGCTGCCCTATGACCGACTCAGCTTAGAGAACATCCAAAGAAAGGTCACAGTAAATATTTTTCGTAAATGTCTTCTAAACAAAAGAAATGTTTTATTCAGTCAGTTGAGAATTAGTGGTAAACAAATTATTCTTACCTTCTACTTTCACTTTAAAAATTTAAATATTTTGTGCTTTCATGGACAAATAATTCTAAAATTGGCTCTTTACCTGGTACTGTTACTAACTCTGCCTATAGGTAGAGTTGTCAGCCAACCTAAAAGGTCTAGAGACACAGAAGACAGAACTTCAGGAAGCATAAAGAGACCAGCGTGCACACCTCAGAGTCATAAAGATGCAAATACTATTATTACAAAACAGATGGAAGAAGCGCGAATCACTAACTCAAAGAATATCCAGAAAAAAATTAAAAACGTCAAGTCCACCTGAAAAGTGTCCCACCAAGCAGAAAGACTGATGGTGATGGCTGGAAATGATCTGACTTGGCGTGGTATGCACAGTCAATGATGTGTACTAGGTAATATCAAGCATATTGATTCCCTAAGCACTGAAAAGGAAATGGAAAAATGTCTATAAATCTTGTCTAACTCTCAAAACCCAAGAGAAACTTTAAACAGCATCTAAAACATAAATATCTTAAGTCAATCATAACTTACTAAAAGTACCAGGGGAGGTATTACAAATATATATATACACACACGTACTTATACACACGTATATATACACACATACTTAGACACATAACATACTATAAGATTCCCAATATTTAATACAAGTGTATGCATAAATATATGTACATATAAAACTCACTGTAAAAGCACCTAACGGCCAATCTATCAAAATGTAATGTATTTTATCTCCGGATTTTAAATTAATGGATTTAAAAAATCTATCTCTGTTTCAGTATCCTCACATAGAGTTATTACCTAGTTCAGAGATTCTGGGAAGATTAAAGATGAATCATTTAAAAACCATTTCTAAGTTATGAAGCACCATGCATGTTAGTGAACAGATTCATAGCAGCATTTTTGTAACAGCCTAAAGTTGTACACAACCCAAATAAATGGTTGCCAACAAAAGTGAGTCAGTAAAAAAACTGTGGTGTCTCCACTATTCGGCAACAACATGGGTAAATCTCAAATCTCAAATTATGCTGAGTTTAAAAGTCAGACCAAAAAAAAAGGATATACATGATGTCATTTATATAAAATTCTGGAAAATGCAAACTGATGATCTATGGTGTGAGAAAGCTGATTGCCAGGCAGACGGGGAGGGTGGTGGCGAGTGGACTCACAGGGGCACCATGGAACTTTTAGGGCTGATGACCATGTGCATTATCTTAAAGGTGATGAGGGCTTCGTGAGTGCATACATGTTATCAAATTATAGACTTTAAATATGTACAGTTTATTGTATCTTAATTATACGTCAATAAAGCTATTAAGTTGATAGCAATATATAGATTTAAATAGGTATCCAATTTGTCTGCTCTATATATTAAAAAGAAAAAAAACATAGATGCTGATATTTTTCTTAAAAAAATAAACAACTTACTTTGCATTTCCAGCCATTGGTTGGTACTGATTTCATAACTGGTTGAAGACAAAAAGTATGATACCCTTTGTCACACGTATCACACACTAGCATCTTGCTATCTTCTCCCGATTGTCTAAAAAATAAGATAGCATTAATGATGCCTGATCTTTACACTTATGTTTGTAACATAAGTAATCATCTCGAGTAAAGAATCAACCCTGGGAACTGTCCAGTCCATCAGCACTTCAGCGTCTGTTCTGTCTGCGCACAGAGAGTGGCAAAGGCAACCCACCCCCTGGAGGCCGGGACAGGCAGCTCCCCGCGGTCCCTACAGGACTGGCCTTCCTGCGCTCACCTAGGGGGAGCCCGCGCTACTCATCTGGGGATTCCTGCAAAGAAGGAGGGTTATGGCACGATGGCTGACCCTGGCGCTCCCTCTCTGGGCATCTCATAGCCATCCTTTCCTGGGCAGCTACAACTGACAGGTGATGCTGCGTGGAAAGGAGCAAACCACAGCACAGGGAACTGGCAAGACACTGTCAGATCATAAAAAGAGGATCCAATTGGACATCAGACCTATATTTGTATGCAGACTGCTGTTGTTTTAAGCTGTGTGACTCCAGAATAACTTGGACTTGAGTTCTCTTAGTTTCAGAAAAAACATGTGAATAATAACCAAAGATTACTGTGAGAATTAAGTTTAATTCTGGTTGAAGAGCTCAGAATATTCATTAAGCAGTAAGTGCTAAATCAATAGGGATAAGAATAATAATCTTCTCATTATTATTAAGAACTGTACTCAAAAACTCGGCCTTGATTCTTGGCTATTACTCTCAGACACTAAGAATTTAATTCAAGAGGGAAGAGAACTAACGGGGATGCAAGAAGAAAGGCTGAGAGGAGCCGCTGAATAAAACCTAGGGGTAAATGGAAGTAAAAAGGAAGATGGGTTAGTTGGCCTCCGCTTACTCCTCATTTGGCTACAAAGTCTACATATAAAATTGCACATTTTATCTCTTTACATGGAAAGATCTTGGAGGAAAAGCACTCTTGCTTCAAGTTCTCTTATTGTCTCCCAAGAAACTAGGCACAGATACAAGGTGCCAAATAAATGTTTACTGAAATTTTCTTTAATTTTGACCAAAATATAAAAGCACGTGGTCCTGCTCACTCCACATAACTCTTAAGATATTGATGCTTATTGTTATCAAATTAAATTATGAAAAGAACAGACTGATTCTGACAGTGGTGGGCATAATTTCTCCTGGTCACGAAAGTCCTCAGCTTGTGAATAATTTGAAGACTGCGCTAGATGTGGGTAACATCCCCAAATTATCATGCTAATTAGTAGCATGAGGAAAAAATAAAATCACACAAAAGATTGGAGAAATGATCTAAGGATGGAATACAACCAACTGGAAAAGATAACCTCATCGCAAGTGTTTAAATGCCACACGACACTTTATTTCAGTATTATGTGACTAGCGTACCTGGCGGTAACTGTATTTCAAATTGATACAGACTTTTTGTAAACGGTACTCTGAGTATAAATTGTTCCTGAGATGGCAGGTGGCTCGCTCTAATGACTACCCTCTGTAGTTAGAGGCTTGTTTTCCTATTCAATCTCCTCCCCAGTCTTCCTCCACAAAAGCTGCTCTATTTTCTTACTGCTGATTTATTTCAAGTTATTAATATCATTCATTTAGAAACTGTTGGCCAAGTTAAATTAGCGTTATAGGCAACCCGAGGAATTTAAATTATTCAAATTAGTTTTGGTTTAGGCTTGTTTCAAAGCCATCTTTAAAGGCTGAGCCACACCTAGCGTTTAGTTTTTCAGTAAGACATGGCGGCGCACGGGGATGAGCTGCGGGAGGAAGAGGCTTAGCAGACCACACAAACCTTTGGCGCCCAGCGCAGCCTCTCAAAGCCGATACACACCTTTGAGTCGACACGGAACTTACTTGCAGTTCTGGCACACCTTGCACTCGGGACATTGCCACCCTGCACGTTTTAATGGAGTGACCGCTATATCCAGGCACATTCCATGATAGTGCTGACCACAAGTAGTACAAAAGAACTGATCTAAGAGGTCGCCGGGGCTGTCGCACACTGCACAGTTTGCATCTTCCTTTGCTACAATTAACAGTAAAACAATGAAATTGTTGTATAAGAATTTAATATTTTCTGACTTTACAGTTTAAAAATCACTTGAAGGGAATTTGCACGGTAAATCTTTCAGACACTTGATGTAATCCACATTGAAGTGCTATCCAATCAGAGTACGGTCTCAATAAAAACACTGTAAGATACTTAATCTAAATTTAATCACATTAAATTTAAGCCTAGAGTTTTACGATTATTTGTGCCTACACCTATGAGACCACAGCAGTATTTATTTAATTTTATATCCCTAACACCAATGATGATGCTGGGTGCCTAGTTAGTGCTTGAGATATGCTTGCTGAAAAGAACCAAACAGGAAAATATCAACAGAGAGACGCTTTGCCGTGTAAAAAGAAACATTTTATTTGGATGTTAAATGTGTTTTGAAATTAACAAAATCAGGTAGGAGACAAAATTAAGAAATGTTAATATCCATTAGATTAAGATGCTTCCTAAGCATAAACAGACTAATTTTTATTCAAATCAAATACGGTTTTTAATGCTGGAAAAAGACTGTCTATGGGAGAACAGGAGAGATGGACGCTCCATATCCATGCACAAACACAATACTTCATACGCTAATTCTGTATTCATCTCCATTACAATGTATATAATTACGGATACTGTCTATGCCCTAAATGGATGTCAAAAGAAATGGCACTTTTTAACAGTTCTTTTACACTAAAACAAAAAACTGTACAAATAAACTTGCCAAGTAACAGTTAAACACATGCACATTACAAAATAAGGAAAAGAATGTGTTCTAAAATCATACCAATTTGATAGTACATATAAATGTGCCTATATCTGAAACACGGTCTCAATTAAATGGTTTGATAAGTTGATCATCCTAGGACCATTTTAAATTGTTCATATGAATTTTTTTTCTCCTTCCTTTTTTGAAGGTTTGGTCAGTCCTCTCTGGCTATAAGCCCTTTTTCTACCTTCTTCCTTTCCCAGTTAAGCACCTTGAAACACAGTAATAATGAATTCCTTCTATCAGTAGCCTCCAGCTGTCTTTGTGGGCCTAGAACTCGCTGGTGTACAGACTTTTTGCTTCTATTTTGGGGTCCTTTTAAAATGGTAAAGACCATTCATAGCTTGAGGGCAGTCCACACATACACACAGGCCCTGGGATGTACTGTGCCTGCAGGCTGGACCCCGGGTGGCTCCACACCCACCCTTCATCTGAAGCTACAATGACCTATGAACGCGCCAGTGCTTACTTTTGGGGTCTTACCTTCTTTGCACTTGGCAGCATTTATATTCTATGCACTCCCCCATTAAACCTCCCTTCCCTTGGCTCCCCCGAGGGCCTCTCTGTAGCATTTCTCCCTAAGTTTGCCTTTGCCTCCCTCTCCTCCTCCTGGTTGGCCTTTGTGCCTCTGCACTCCCTCTAAATGCTGGGATCCCTTACATCATCCTGTGCCCTCTTGTCTAATTCCCCATGGTTTCTCTTTGTGTTCACATCCACTCCTATGTCGTAAAATACCACTGACCACGATTCCCAAATCGGTATCACCAGCTCCAAACGTCTTTCTAAACCCCGAAGAGTTATTTTCAGGTATTACTGGACTTCAATAGCCAAATAGTCTACAAATACTCACCACCAAAACACAACAGGTTTAACCCTAAAGCTCTCCTTTTCTTCTCAACCAGCTGGGTAAAGGCAGAAACTTTAGATCCACTGTTCACTGTCACTCTTCTCTGACCCCACTTCCAACCGGCCACCAGCTCTTGTTGAGGAAACTTGCGATGCGCCCCTCTTCTTCTACCTGTGCAGCTCGGTCAGCCACACTGGCCTTGGTAATGGCAGTGGCTTCAGGAGGACATCGCTGCTGATGGTTCTGACCTCCTCCTCCCTAAGTCATCTTCTACACATCCAAAACAATCTTTTCAAAACCTGAATCTGTTACGCCCAGCTTAAAGGAAAACTTCATTATTACTTCCTTTTTCACCTAAAACACCAACAACAAAAATCAGAACTTTCTAGGACTAGGCAAAGACACAAACCCTTACCTCCTTTTTCAACTGATGCTCAGCTTGCTGCGCATATACATGACATATGGCTCAATGCTTGTGTGCCTGGATACACTCTGTTCCCTCTGCTCGAAATTCTCTTCCTTCGGTGTGCCCCTAGCCCAGTCCAAAGAAGCCTTCAAAACTCTGCTAAAAGTTTGCTAACAGTCCCTGGATACCCAATGTTACCATACCTGAATACCTGTCTGGTTGTTGACTATTCCTTTCCCTACATGCTGAGAATAAACTGTTATCCAATAAATTAGAACACAACACTGTGAGCCGCTGAAGGGTAGGGACCTGGTCTTTTCCAACTTTGTGCCAGACAAGTGAGAATACAAATCAAGTCTTACTAAATATATGTTTTAAATAAATGACTTGCATCTAAAAATCACTTTTAAATGACTTTTTAATTGACAGACATTTTAAAATAAATCATTATTTAAAAAAATGCAAAAGTCATCAATTAGTTCACTTTTGGTAGAAATGACAAAATAGGGTAAATTATTTTTCTTAATACTTGAGAGTGTCAATATTTACTCATTCAAGCTATGTACACATTTACAAACTAATCTTTGATATTTGCCTACCTTCAGAACGTATAGAAATCGGCACAAATACTGGCCTCTGGTTACCTGATAACAGTTCATCTCTTTACTGTAATTTGCTAGGAACACTGTCTAAAATGATTCTGTGAAACTTTCTGGAGTTTGCTACTCTGACACTTCAAGTTGTCATGGTAGCTACTAGCCACACATGGCTACTGAGCAAATGAAATGTGATTAGTGCAAACTGAGATATGCTGTACACAGAAAATGCACCCCAGATTCCAAAGATTTACTAGAAAAAAAAAGTCAAATATCACAAAGTTTTTTTGATTACATGCTGAAATATTAATATTTTGTATATACTGGGTTAAAATTAATCTCAAAAAATGTTGACCGTGACTAGAAATATTAAAATTACTTTTAGGAGCCACACCGTATTCCGACTACACAGCACTATTTGCCTCAGCAAAGCCCGTTCTGCAACAGGTAACTGCACGTCACCATAGCAGAGACTGCTTTTTCACTCCATGACTTTCCCGCAATTCCTTAATGGCAATACTGTCATGTTGTTTGATCATCATGGACCACTGATAATAAATTAGGCAAAGAAAAACATCCACAAGGTACATTTGGTCCAAAAACATATACTATGCATTATGTAAAAATAATAACAGAAAAAAGTACTACATAAAGAAATGAAGTTGGTTCCAACCACTTCCCCAATCAAGAAGATAACATGCAGAAATATTGAAACAGCCTTTTGGAGGTCATGCATAAGAAGATGATACTGCTGAGTAGTGTAAGTGTCATGTCAGACTACAAGTATATGTACATATACATACATATGTGTCCGCACACCACAGAGACATGAAGTTTGAAGCAATAACCAACTAAGTGAGATTTTTCTTTAAGCAGGTGGAAAAGCAAAAGAGACTGAGTGAAAGACTAAAGCTAAAGAAAATTTGAGAGACAGGAGTTCCAGGTCAATTTGGCTCCAAAAATCATGCTCTTTACTGATCATCAATATTGCCTCCCGGTGGAAGGGCCAAGAAGGTGAAGAATATCTGAGTCTGTACAAAAGTGGTGAGTGCCAGCACAGGCACAGAACTGAGACGCTCAACGATATCGGGGAGCAAGACAAGAGTGGGAGACACAGAAGGAGTGGACAAGAAGCTTTGGACAAGGTCACTTCCTAAGTGACAGCTGTGACAAAAGAAGAGATGGAGGAAAAGACAAAAACACTGAGCTTACATGAGAAGGGAGCTTATCATAGATCCTTCAACTTGGTCAAGTTGGAAGGTGAGGCTACTGCTTAAGCAAGCCTAGCAGCCGTAAGAATAAAAGCAACGAAAGTGAAACTGATGTCAGACAGCAGGTGTCAATTTAAGACGGACACAGCAGCAGCGCCTTGTCACTTCCATCAACACTGCAGCACTGTCGTCTATGCTGTCATGGCCAGGAGGACACTGTGCTGGGTGACTTGCCTATCGCATGGATGCTCTGGAAAAACAGAGTAAACCCTGGATGTTGTCCAGAGTCTGGCCTATCTAGTGGGCAGGTAGGTAAGGAAGAAAGGACAGGGTACTGACTGAATTCAGGTAACAGGAAAGCAGCAGGACTTGGCGTCAAGAGATACAAAGACAGCCAAGAACATGAGTTTAGAGTTAAAAGCCTACCTGAAGCAAAAGAAGTTAAAGGTGAGCGGTGAAAGTAAAAGTCCTGAGGGAGGAGAGGGGATGAGAGACATAGCATTCCCACGTTTAAACCCTGCAAGGCGTCTCCTTACCGACAGAACAGAACCCCGCCCTTCCCTGCGTGATCGAGTCTGCTCGTCTCGGGGTTGTCTCTCCTATCCCCCCAGCAGACACCATGTTCAGGCACAGCGACCACCGGTCTGCCCCGTCACGCCACGCTCGCCCTTACAGCCTGTGCGCACTTGTCCCCTCTCCCTGGGATGTCCCTCCCTCTGATCTGGTACGGCGGGCTGTCCCCTCTCCCTGGGGTGTCCTTCCCTCTGATCTGGTATGGCGGGCTCCTTGCCATTCAGCTTCCCTGCGAGGCAGGCGACCACTCGGGAGGTGGATCCGGCTAGTCTCCTGATGGCTAGTCTTTGTCAGCCCTTTCCATCATGAAAATCATGATGGAGTCATGGCCAGCACTTCTCTACGACAGACACCCGAAAGCTGTTTTCTACTGACCAGCTTGACCTGCTCACGGATGCCCTTTGTTGGGGTTTCTTTCTAAAGAGGTCTGTGTTTGTGTCCGACTTGCCAACGTCTATGAAAAGGTGTCATGTTGCTCCTGCCTCGGCTTACTCTTCTGGGATGCTGCTCCCACTGAGCGTTATGCTCTGTGTGCACACACAGCCAGGGCCTTCGAGAAGAGCTAAAATAGCTACCTTTTTGTAAAGCAATTAATATATACAAGGTACAACACTACACAATATTCATCACTTGGTGTCATTTAAGCCTCATAATAACACTTCATTTACGATATCCCATTTTTAAGACATAAAAAGTTACGTACTTTGTGCTACCAAACACAACCAGGACCGCTAGAAAGACTGAAAGATTTCATGAAGACGATTGCATAGGCTTGTATATTATCATAATACCTTAATATCTGCATATATTCTCTATATTCTTGGATTAAAACAAATGGTCAGAACGTTGTGTATTTAGACTGCATGGTTCAAGGTCCTCAGGAAACAGACTTCACTCAGCCGGCCTTCAGCCTGAAACCACTGGAGTATTTTGAGGCCTGTTATAAGAAAGTGCCCTGTGGGGTCTTGTTGCTTATACTCCAAGGCAGCTACTGTCAGACGCTTTCTCACTGCAATGGGTAGTGTATGTGTAGGCTCAGGATCAAGTGGATTCTTGTTACATTACTAGGAACCAGGTAACTTCCTCTTCCCTTCTTTGTGTTGAGTGCTGGAAAGCTCGGAGGCCAAGCTGGAGGCTTAGGTTTCGGCAGTGGGCGTCTGCGTATCCGCCTGACCACGGCCTTCGGATTTTTCCTACCCTCACTCTGCCACGGCCGAGTTTCCTTGCTTATTTTGAGTTTGATTTTATCTTGCCGGTCATGTATTTTTATGAGTCTCCACAAGTTCGTTTTGGAACAAGGCACAGGACGGGTAACTCCAGAGCTTGTGTTGCCAGCATGGACATTTCACTATGTGCATGATACATGGCAGCACTGTCTCCCCTCAGCTCTTACGGTTCATTACTTTACAAACCGATTTATGACCTCTCACATACAAACGAGGTCAGCCCTTAGAACACAGCCTGCAGGGGAAAGCAGCGCTGCTGCGATGGGATCAAGCATCTAACATTAGAAGCAGCCATCGAGAAGTCTGCCTTGTGTAATGAGGTCTAGAGCACGGCTGAGTACAAAAGGCTGAATAAAATTCAGGTTCTTAAACACACACACGATTGTTTTATTCGATTGGCAAAGGGTATCGTGCCGCCCAGGATACAAACAGCTCTGATGACTGACATGGTCACTTGTGCACGTAGTGAAGTGGCTCGCTGAAAATGAGCCCCCGTAATGTGGCTGTGATGGATTTAAGAGTGTGTCATCCAAAACACTCTCAAAACTTTAAATCCCTTATTAGCCTAAATACAATTTGACAGTTCAGTTTGCCTCACCTATGGTTTATGTCTGTGTAGTAAGGGCATTATGTTACACATGTAGACACAAAATAATTTTAACTGAAGATGAAATGATGCTACTGAAAAACGATAAAAAATAATGATTATGAAGCTGACCTGCCCTTGAGACTCCTTCAGTTTAAGCCTATTTATGTTTCACAGAGCTGGGAAAGATAGGGACAAGCCTTACTAACGTTACTAAGAAACAGTAAAAGCTAACAGCTCAGTAAAAAAGACTGAATAAAGCATCCCAGAGATTTCACAACAAGAATGGAAATTCCTTGTACTAGGGGAAAGGCCTCAAAGCACACGTGCTCAGTGGAAATCCACATAGTAAGAGAAAGGTAAGATCTCGGTTCAGAGATAAGGATAGGAAAGAGTTATAATTTTCTGTACAACCTAAAATTCAAACATTTGAACATGTTCACCTAATTATAAGACACTGTTTGGAAGAGGAAGGAAAAAAGCACAACGGAGGATCACACCTAACCGAGAGAGATGAATGAAGAGCCCTAACAGACTCCTCCTATGGCTATCAGGGCGACTCAGCTTCGGAGAAGGTGTGCTGTGACCTGTCCGTGTGGATCCTCAGCTAACGCCTGACGGAACCCTCGTCTCACTCTCCAAGCGGGTGGCTTTTTAGTGTGAAAGACACTGACTATGTTTAACTTTTTAAGTGACTTACTTTAGAGTACCTATTAAAATATTACACACTCTATTTCTATATTTCTACAGTGGTTTAAAATTTCATTAAATAAGAATAAAAAAACCTGCGAACTATATTTGCATTTTTGAAGAAATGTACCTTCAATGACATGGTTGGTAACAGACGCCCCCCCAAGGACCTCTGGCAAAGAGTCCTCAGAGTATCAAGGTTACGTAACATGACCTTTTAATACAAGTACAGTAACATTCAGGGAACTTACGACATTTGTTATTCTAAGTGATACACTGATAAATGCTTAAAGAGATGTCTGCAGTAAACTTACATCTTTCAGGAGCTTGATCGATGTGTTCTGGACACAGAAGGAAGAAGTGACTGAAATCCTGAAAGGTGCCGGCTCCAGCAGCACATGGGTAATGGTACATCTGGGTACACTTCTCTTCACAGCATTTGATAGTGGCTCCAAGGTGCTTACAAAATGCACATCGCTGAAAGGGCAAGGAGGAGAGAGATTCCTTTATGAAACCTGGACAGGGACGTTCAAATGAGTGGCTAGGAGGGTATACACAGTCTCTGACTATCACTGGTAAAACTATTGGAACCCTTAAAATACCTAAAAAAGGACCAGCAAAAAATAATACACTACTCTGTTCAGTGCTTAATATAATACAGATTCGTCCTTCTATTCAAGTTTATGAAGTTAGCATTTCACTTTTTTTTACTGGCTGTCAAAAATGTACAAGTAAATTTTTTTTAAAATCAGTAACATGGGCCAGCCGAGTTGCTCAGTTGGTTAAGAGCTCACTCAAGAGTGTGAGCTCTGAGCAACAGGGTTGCCGGTTTGATTCCCGGCCTTAGCTGAGCAGCCGCTGAGCTGTTGGCCAGCTTTCAAAAAAAAAAAAAAAATAGTAATATGGTTTAAAAGGCAGGTTTCTAGCTGAAGATTATTTTAATAGTGTTTATATTACATCAATAAACAAATAAAATGAATATTTACTATTCATAAAACCGCTCACTATTTTTCACCCTTGTTAAAAATAATTACAAAGTAAACTAGTCAATTGCAGAATAAGTTAATAAGGGACAACTGTATTGTTAAAAGGCAACAAATCCACACATTTCACTGTAGAGATTACTTTTAAGTTTCTTACTAAAGGCTGGGAAAGTGAAGAAAAATCAGGTCATTTATGCCTCCTCCCACCCCCCATTTCTCTCGCAAGTGGCAAAAGCAATGAAATAAGCCTCCGACCATCAGCAGGGGAGTTCGGCCACTGAACATGTAAGAAGTCAGGACGGGTCACCCACAGTGCTGCGCTGACCGACGTGGCTCTCCCTACGAAGAGTTAATATGATAAACTCTTGTTTATCCCCCCACACCCCTTTTGGGTATCCTTTTCCTTGTGGGGCCTTTGCATCATCCAGTATAAAATCTCTCTCTGTGTAGAAGATGCCTTGCTGTCTATCGCATATATCCATGTCTGGTTTAGCGTTTATGCCATTGCACGGCAATTATTTTTGTCTGTTTTTCATCCTAGTCCAACATCCTTGAATAGAGAAACTGGCTATACCATCGTAGCTCTGTAGTGCCATGAATGCTGCTCGCACAGGGAGGCCCATAAACAGGTGCTCGTGTTTATATACACTAAGTGGATGGCACCCTGGTCATCTCCTACGGAAGTGTGGCTGGGAGCAGCCGAGCTGAACCAGCTAAAGCCAACTGGAACAATCTATGTCAGAGCGAGCCTCAAGTAACAGAAGGAGGTGCTGATGTTACTATGAGTATCCATCCTCACATGCTAATATACTGCCTCTATATTCTGTTAAAGGTTTTAAATTATAATTTCAACGTTTCTGTGTAAATCTACATAAGACATCATATGCCATCCAGCTCTTCCTTGTAACCTTCGGTCCACTGAATTGAACCAAAAGAAGAAAGCTTAGTGTCTCTTGGTGTCTTCTACACAATCTGAGTATAGCCAAGAGATTAAGGAACTCGAAACACTAGTTATATCTGCAGCATTTTAACTTTAAATAATGTCCACAAATCCATAGACTAGTATACATTTCAGTTCTCTTTATGTACTCAAGGGTGTTACTGCATTAAAAACACAGATGGAAAGAAATAAAACCTAATTTCTATTCATTGATAAACTGTAATAACCACTTTTTCCATACTAGATAGTTTAAAACCTCCCAAGGTATCTGAGTATGTTTAGTGTATTAATAGAACACGTATAACATCTAAGTAGTCTGAGTATCCTTATGACGTAATGAAGAAGCAAAGAAAATGCTTAGGGAGGAAAGTACATTTATAAGTCCAACCAATGACTGAAAAGTGTTTATATTAACTCATTAACATATAATTTCTGCTAAACTGTTAAAATCCAGAATCTGTTACTTTTATAGCATATGTCAAGTTGTGCAGAAGCCTTTTGCACTAAAAATGATTCTGGCAATAAAACATAATGACTTTTATTTAAGTGCATAATAAGGAAACAAAATAATTTAAACCGATCCTTTTCCCATTGTCTATATCATTTTAGAAACATCAACATGTTCTCTTAATTACGTCTGCAATGGAAAGTGTTACATGACATTAGCTAAGCTATGATGAGAAGTCCTGGAATACTAATTTACAATACAATAATGCTCTCAGGGAATAAAGGAAGGGAAATACAACCCTAACTACATTTAAGAGAACGCTTCAAACCCATATGTTATAATTACATAGTTACTAAAAGACATTTGGCATTGAAAGGAAATATATACTTTAGATATAGGCTGGAATATATCGTTTTGAACCAAATAAAAAGTATTTGTAAATTTGTAGAAAATATGAAAGAATAAATATCCATAAGGAACTTCTCTAATATCAGCACTCTCATTAGAAGTTAAATTGTAAGGGCGGCTGGTTATCTCAAGTGGTTAGAGCGCAGGCTCATAACACCAAGGTTACCGGTTCGACTCCCACATAGGCCAAGGAGCTGCGCCCTCCACAACTAAACTGAAGACAACTACCTGACCTGGAGCTGATGGGTCTTGGAAAAACACACTGTTCCCCAATTTAAAAAATTTTAAAACAGTGAAATTATAAACTAACAATTACAAAGCTAATTAACATTTGGGAAAAGGAAGGTAAGGTAAATAGTTTTTAAAAGGTTTATCAACTAAACAATTTATTTGAATCAATATTTAAAACTCCTAAATAGCATTTTTTTTCTACTTTTTAAAAAATCATTAAAAGAGGAGAAAAATGAAAAGTTATATTTTAATTTAGTCCAAGAACACATCCAAGGAACACACTCAGTGAGTTCATATTGTGAGAAAGTCTGAGAAAATTCCAAAACTTTCATTTCGCTAGACTGAAATAGGGAAGCAGCTCTCAAAATAAATCTACAATACAACACAAAACAGAATCAAACAAATTTCCGGTTAAGGTGAGTTATAAAACAGTAACAAGAAGCTTGAGGCTATACTAAAGCGTGTTCATTAATTGTCGAGTATTTATTCTGTGTCGTCTACGGCAATGGGCTAGATGCTCTAAGAGATATCAAATGTGATTAATTCCCGGTGCCTCCCAAAAGAAACACACTGAAATGTGCATAACACACAATTCGTAATAGTCCCAAATTGAATAGCCCCCAAATGCCAACAGTAAAATGGATCAATTATGGCACTCTCACAACATAATACTATGTAACAATGAGATTAAATGAACACCAATTACAAGCAACAATTTGGATGAATCTCACACATACAATGGTGTATGAAAGACGTACGGAAAACAGTACTTATTGTTTAGTCCAACTATGCAAAGTACAAACCAGGCAAGACTAACCTACAGTGTTAGTACTGGTTAACAGTGCTTGCCTCTGGGGATCGGGGAATAGTGACCTGAGTGGAATTTCTGGGGTGCTATTATTACTCATTTCCTGATTTGGTTTCAGTTTATGGTCATTAGTCTTGGCTGTGCTCTTGGAAACGTACACCTATAATAACTACATTTTGTTGTATATGCATTATACGTCAGTTAAGAAGTTTTGTGCAGAAAATTCAAAGAATTTTAGATAAAGACTCAACTTTTTTTTTTTTTTTTTAAGATTTTATTGGGGAATTGGGGGAGGGGAACAGCATTGGGGAATCGAGGAAAGGGAACAGACAAGTTGCTGTCCTTTTGTTCTTCAGTCTAGTTGCGGAGGACGTTGCTTCAAGGGCCCATGTTGGCATCATCACTATGCTCTTCCCGGATGAGGCAGATCGGTCGCTGGCCTCTGGATGGTCGCTCACTGCGGCTATTGGCAGCTCATGCTGGCTGCTGGCCGCTCATGCTGGCTTCCGGCCACTCACTGTAGCCTATGGCAGCCCACTGCAGCAGGGGCTGCAGCCCACACCATCGCCGGGGCTCGCACAGCCCAGCTCCAGGTGGAGCTCTTGTTAGCTGTGGAGGGCAGTGTCACTGGCCCTCATGTGGGATCCGAACTGGGGCTGCTGGCATCCCAAACCAGCTCTTAACCAATGCGCCACTCGGCAGAACCAAGACTCAACTTTTAATGGAAAATATCTGCCCTATTACTTCTCATGTAAAATATCTACATAATGCATAATCAGCAAATAACTCAAAATATTTACGGCACTGTGGTCTCAAAAGGTGATGGTAAAAAAGCAATGACAATATTAAATCTCGTGATTGATCTGCTGGCTTTGAATGTTTATACTAGTATAATTATTCTGGATTTCTTTTAAACTGATGCACAAAATAAACAATATTTTTTCTTTTAATAACTTTCAGTTAGAGGAAAAAAATTATTAAAATTTAAAGAAAAGATACAATTATAAATTAGGTAGCACAATAAACATTTTATACTGATATGTTATAAAGTGCTATTGAAGGCTGGCCGAGTGGCACGATGGTTAAGCACTGGCTTGTGAAGCCAGCAGCCCCGGTTCGAATCCCACATATGAGGGCCAGTGACACTGCCCTCAAAAAAAAAAAAAAATAAAGTGCTATCGAAAACAAAGAACCTTAAACCTTATCTCATATTCTCATATCAAACATTAATTTAACTATAAAATGGATAACTGACCTAACAGTAATTCTGAAATATGCAGATATTTTTTATATAAGGCATAATGAGCATAACCATAAAAGAAAAAAATTACAAATAGACAAACGACAAACTTCATTGAAATTAAACCCTTTGCTTTTCAGGAAACAGTAAAAAACTGAAAACGACTTCTATGAAAGAAATATAAAGAATGCTTACAATTCAATAGTAAGAAGACAAATAAATTACTTGGGGAAAGGGGGCAAAAGATTTGAACAGACACTTCACTCAAGATCCATAATGGCGAGCTAAGTACCTGAAGTGCTCACTCTCACTACTCAGCAGGACACCCAAAAAGTAACCCGCAGTGAAGAATCACTCCACTAGAACCACTGAAAGGTAGCAACACGGACAACATCCAGCGCTGGCAACAACACACAGCTCATGGAACTTCACTTCCCGCTGGGGGAAGTGGGAAAGTCTGCAGACACTCGTAACGAAACGGGAAACTGCTTCCCAAAGTTCAACATGCAGTTTCAAACAAATAAGCAAGTCCAGTCCTTATTATTACACAAGAAATGGAAAGAGATACTACCTGTTGCATCAGTGTTCACAGCAGCTTTAGAATAATAGCCCAAAACGGGAAGAAATCTATCAGCTGGAGTATAGATGGATCTCAAAACCATTATGCTAAGTACAAAAGCCAGGCAGAAAATATTACACCCTGTATGATTCCATGTATATACCAGTCTAGAAAACGGACAGCTATAGATAGAGGAAACAATGAGGCAGTGCCAGTAGCTGGCGTGGCGGGGGGTGGGGGGGCTGACCCCCGAGGGTCAGGAGAGAGCCCGTTGGGGTGCAGGAATACCCTGTATCTTGACTGAGATGATAGTTACACAGCAGATTACACATCTCTCAAAACAAAGCATGAATTCCACTGTATGTAAACTATACCTTAATAAAAGAACGACTCTTGCACAGGAAAAAACATTCATTCATTCATTCATTTGATAAAGGCAGAGGTGCTAACATTAGAATAGCTCTCTTGAAAAGAAAATTTGTATACTCTGAATAAAATATAAAACCTAACTACTTGAAGTCACTTGTGAATAACCCAAATCAGGTTGGAACGGAAGGACATGTGACCCTTGAAAGGAAGGAACATGACTGGTTAAGACTAGATTTAACCAGATTCTCAGCTAAGGGCATTTCTAGGGGACAGTGGTACGAGACCTCACACAAAAAGCTTCCTTTTTAGGATGTGAGAAGGCAGGTAAAGTTCAAGAATGCTAGAGAGGATGGAACCTAAGGGGAAGCCTGGAAAGGAGGGGGCCCAAGAAGTGAGCCCCGAAATCTGAATAAACTCTCAAATCTGTTATACCCCTACAATGTACATTCACAGAGGGACGCTCAGCAGCTCAGAGGAAAAAGCAACAGCCAAATGGAGGGATGAACTGAGATTTCTGATTTTGCCAACAGCTGGAATGATGTAGTCTGGATTGCAAGTACAGTCATAAGGGCCTCCCAGAAAACAAAACAAACAAAAACTTGACATTGAACAAAACAAGATAATAGTATCCAGTATCTATAAAGTAGTATCTAAAATGTTCAGCATTAAAAAAAAAGAAAAAAAGGCGTGCGCCTTTGTGAGCCGCCATCCAATGGCTGGCGATCGGCTGCCTCACCCGGGAAGAGCGCAATGACGATGCCGACAGGGGCCAGTGAAGCCACGCCCTCCGCACCTACACTGAGGAACAGAAGGACAGCAGCTCACCAACGCACCTCCTCTCCCCCAATTCCCCAATTTAAAAACAAATAATAATAAAGTAAAATGTTCAGCATACAATAAAACATGCGGAGACATGCGGGGGGAGGGGGGGACGTGTTGGGGGGAGACAATAAAATGGGACCCATGATGAAGAAACAAATATTCAATAAACAAAAATGACAAAATAGGGCTGGCCGAGTGGCACGATGGTTAAGTGCTGGCTTGGAACACCAGCGGCCCCCAGTTCGGGTCCCACATATGAGGACCAGTGACACTGCCCTCAAAAAAATAAAAATAAAAAATAAAAAAAAGACAAAATGAACAAAGTCTTGGAAATGTGCACAGTATACAGGAAAAGCTGGTCATAACCAGGAGTAGAGTAATGAAAGCGACCTAAAAATTACAAAGTAAAACCCAACGGAAATTCTACCACCAGAAATTACTATAACTTAAGAGATTGGGTATTCCAAAAGAAATGGTCAATGACCTTGAAAACAAATGAATCATTTATCCATTCTGAGGAACTGAAAGTAAAATTACTGGAGAAGAAATGACCAGAGCTGCAGTAACTGTGGGACAGTATGAGCTGCACTAACATACATGTAACTGAAGCTGCTGAGGAAAAGAAAAGAGAAAAATGGGAAAGAGACAAGGAAGAAAGGACAAACTTTTCACAAATTTGGTGAAAAAATCAATTTACAGTTTCAAAAAGCTCAGCCGACCGCAAGCAGGGAGAATACAAGGAAAATCACAGCTAGGCCCATCTTAGTGAGACTGCTGAAAAGCAAAGCGAAAGAGGAAACCCTGAAAGCACCCAGAGAATAGCAAACCGTTACAGACACAGGAGCCAAGACCTCCTGACACCCGACTTCCCATCAGAAACTATGGAAGACAGAAAACCAGGCATGAACAGCTTTTAAAAGTGGAGGTCATCAAAACCTGCCAATGCAGAGCTATGCAGTAACGGGAAAAAATTCTTCATGACTGCAGACTCTCACTTTCAGGCAAAATGGAGGAAATTCACTTTTTCTTATATTTTACACTAAGTGCAGCTAAAACCTTTGGACATGACAAACAGGACGAAGACAAGAAAACACTAAAAGGTAGAGAGAAGGCAGCAGACCAACAGGTGCCTCAGGTGCTGGAGAATGAAAACGCACCAGCTCCCTAGGTGTGCTTTCTGATGCAAACAGAAGAGTCGCCCAAGAAGCCAACAACCCCGAAACACTAACGCACACACACCAAAATCGCCCGAGAAGCCTGGCCCAAAGAGCCATCAGAGGCAGGCCAGCAAGACAGAAAACTTAGATGACAGCCAACCTGTGAGCCAAACACCACAGAAAATGTCCAAACCGCACACTCACCAGCACAGGTGAAGGGAGAACCCAGTTACGCCTCCCCCAGGCGGAGAGGACGGCCCTGGAAGGCAGGGCGGGAGCCCGGACATTCACGCGCACTGAGGAGGGCCAGGGCCTGCTCCCTCCATAGTGCCAGTGGAGAACGGGTGGGGATTCAACACCCACCCAATGATAATGAGGCTCCCCTGCCCTCTCCCCCTGGGCTGGGGGCAGGGGATGCCTACTGGACAATCGGAACTGAAACCACTGCGCAGAGGCGACGTACCCACCCCCACCAGTGGCACTGAGGGCCAAGTGGAAAGCAGCAGCCTTGTGAGACAGGGTGATATCAGCAAGACATAGGACAGAGTCGACATTTGCACTCTGCCCGGCGTGCATGAGAGGCCCCTTTCCAACAGCATGTCAATGGAAGCATATGACAGAAACTGGGAATCTGCAACTTCCATCCACACAGGGCGTGACAGAATGGTGCCATCCCTTTTGTTTTGTATCCCACAAGCAGTTTCAGATAAGAGCCACTGAGGGGTGGATTTAAATAAACAATCGAAAAATAACTTTTCATACCATAACAAGAAGCAGGAAAATCTCAAAGGGAATGATAAAAGATAATCAATAGCTGCTACAATGATCTGACAAATTTTAAAGGATATAGTTATAAAACTGCTTCAACAAGAAATTATAAACATGCTTGAAGCACATGAAAAAACGTTTCAGCAAAGAAACAAAATCTTGGCAAAGAAATACAAGATACCATGAAGAAACAAAAGTTTAGAACTGAAAAATATAACAACAAAAATAAAGCACTAAGTGAAGGAGATCAACAATGAAATGGAGAAATTACCCTATCTGAACACGTGAGAAAATGGACTGGTATAAATAAACAGATTAAGGGGATATTGGGACTAATAACAAATGATACAGCATTCTTGTCATGGAAGTCTTAGAATATGAAAGAAAGGTGAGGCAGAAAAAATATTTGAAGTAATAATGGGTGAAAATTCCCCCAATTTGGAAAATTTACAGATTCAAAAAGTTGAGTAAATCCAAAGAGGATATGCCCCCCCCAAAACTCCATGCTAAGACACAAAATCAAATTTCTAAAAACTAAATACTAAAGGTAAAAATCTTGAGAGAAGAGAAACAAGACCTTATCCATAGAAAAGAAATAATTAAGATAACAGTAAATTTCTCATCTCAAATCATGGAGGTCAGAAGAAAGTGGCATAGAATTTTTCAAGAGCTAAAAGAATTGTCAACACAATTCTATATCCAACAAAAAACATCCTTTAGGAATAAGACGGAAATCAAAAATTCTCAGAGTAAGGAAAACGAAAATTAGCCATGAGCAAAACTACCCTAAAAGAATAGTTAGGAAAGTTTTTGAACCAGAAAGAAAAATGACAAAAAGAAGGAATCTTGATACATCATGAAGTAAGAACACAGCAAAGGTAAAAATACGAATAATTACAACAGACTTTCCTTTCCTCTTGAGTTTTCTAAATGATGTTTTAACAACTGAAGCAAGATTTTTTTACATTGTTTGATGTAGGTTTCAATGCACGTCTCGTATATACAGGAAATATATGAGAGACCTATAAATGGAGGATATAAGGAAAATGAAGGAGATAAGGATTCTAGACTTCACAAGACCTGGTAAAATGAAGACACCAGTTATACACACACAGACTATCCTGTAAGTCATAATGTAAGAATTACAGGAACTGCTTAAACAAACAAAAAAATGTCTACACAAAGGGTACACATAAAAACACTATATAAGGGGGCGACTTCCAAAAAGATAAAGGAGCCCAGAAAACTCTCTACCCAGGAAAAAAACAGTTTAACTGGTGAAAATTATTTCTATGTAAAGTAAGAAGGGGGGGGGGGGTGAGGAAGGATGTCATTCAAAACTGCAGGATATTATCCTAAGAACATGCAGCAAATGGAATATTCATTCAGGTAATGTACTTGAGTCGTTAGTAAAGGGAGAGAAAAAACAACATCATTTCAAACAACACAGAAAAAAACTTTAGACAAAATAGAACACCTTGTCATGATTTCAAATGCCCCAAAAATTGGGTTAGAAAGGAACCCTCCATACCCTGAAAAGAGGGGTTGATAAAAATTCTACAACCAACATCGTACTGCATGGTTAAAGATTGAATGTTTTGTCCCTTATATCAGGAACAAGGATATCTGCTTTGTTTTTCTTATTGATTTGCAGTTATTTTATATATTCTAGAAATGATTCTTTATTGGCCATATTTGTTGCTATTAATCTTCTTCTCTCCATGGCTTGGGTTTTCACTCTTATGGTACCTTTTATTAACAGTTATTTTTCTAATATAGTTGAATTCTTCAATATTTTCCTTTACAGTCAAGAATTCCTTTGCGAAAGTATTCTCCTATTACGTTATCTTTTCAAAATTTTATAATTTTATGTGGAAATGCACAGGACCAAAAGGAATTCAAAGGTATTTTCTTATTGGTTGATCTTTCTCTTGATTTTCACTGATTTGAACTAATCTTCTATCATGCCTGGTAATTTAAGACTTATTGCTAAACTCTGTTTTTGAAAAATTTGGTTATTTTGAGGCCCTGTTAATTTTTCCAGAGAGGATTAATTATCTTCATCAGACAGGTACTTAGGTTGGAGAAGATGACTTGAATTCAATGTGTACACGAGCTGACTTGAAGCTGGGTGGAAAAAGATTTTTTTTTTTTCCAGTTTTCCCTTATTCCAAGGGTATACCCCAGAGATCAACAAACTTTTTCTGGAAAGGGACAGATAAGAAATATTTTAGGACTTGTGAGATAAGAGGCAAAATCAAAGATATTATATAAGTACTTCACTATGATGAGAAAAAAATTCCACAAATTTTTAATAATTATTCAACCTATGGTAATAACTATGATTTTGTTTTTGTAGCACAGTCTACTAATGAAAAAATTAAAACTTGGATTGGGAGGGTGGATAACATTTCACTTAACTGAAGTTCAAACTAACTTTGCCCTATCATCAAAGCGGATAGTAAATGTTCACCTGTTCATTCTGATATATGAGCTTTTATCCATCTTTGATGAAAATATTTTTCACACAGATGCTGCCAAATAGTGGCATTAATCCATAGGCACATAATTTTATCTGAGTATATCAACCTTTAAAACGCATTTATAAAATTTTATTACTCTTTCCTTGATCTTTGCTTTTAGCATGTCATTACATTGCAGAATCATCATTTTTCAGTTGAAGGATGGGTTGAAGCTCCTCAATTACAGTTAAATGAATTTTGAATTATAGAAATCGCCTTTGTATTCGCCTTGAGGTCCAAAAACTGTTACTGGAACAGTAGTTTGATCTTGGAAAATATTTCTGCACCAAACTTATGTGGGAATGGAGATCTTGTTTATTTTAACTTTTCATGGCATGAAAAGTGTGGAAAGCACTGATATTACTTGTGATTCAAAAAAACAGTAGGTTGTAGAAATAACTTTAATATAATGTAAAGTACTGGTAAAGGAACTATTATTAAATCTGCAGCAAAGGTTAACTTCCAAATCCATTAAATATTTGATTTAGACGTTGAGGGCAATGTTCTTATTCAGATTAAAAAAAAAAATTTTAAACCTTTTTTTTTTTTTTTAAAGATTTTTATTGGGGAATTGGAGAAGGGGAACAGACAAGTCGCTGTCCTTTTGTTCTTCAGTCTAATTGTGGAGGACATCGCTTCACTGGCCCATGTTGGTATTATCATTGCGCTCTTCCTGGGTGAGGCAGATAGGTCGCCGGCCATGTTGGCCATTGGATGGCCACCATGGGGGCTCTTGGCAGCTCACGCTGGCCTGGCTGCCGGCCACTCACGCTGACTGCTGGCCACTCACGCTGGCTGCCGGCCACTCACAGCAGCTCATGACAGCCCACTGTAGCAGGGGCTGCAGCCTACGCCATCACCAGCAACTCACAAGAGCCCAGCTGCAGGTCGAGCTGCTGTTCACCATCTTAGCTGTAGAGGGCACAGCATCACTGGCCCTAATGTAGGATCCGAACCAAGTCCCTGCTGCTCAGAGCTGGCATCCCAAGCCAGCTCTTAACCAACGCACTACTCGGCCGGCCCTCGGATAAATTTTAATCTCAGGCCTAAGTTCAAAAAATTACAATACAACTTCACCACTTTTAAGTCATCAAACTGCTTCATGGTAGGGGAATTCAGTATATTCAGTGTCTATTTCTAACAAAAATGCCTGGAAGTGAGATGGTGACATCCATAAGAGCGAATAAAAATCACCATTTGACACTAGTTGTTTAATAACCCATGACAGATGTAAATATTTTCTGTAAAGTATCTGATGATGAATGAAAACAATGAATAAGCAAAACCTTTGAACACCATTATGTTTAAACAAGCTTTGTAAATGTGTCCATCTAAAGAAAGCCTTTTTCTGCTCCATACTTATTTTTACCATTGTTAATTGTAATACATCTTAGCAGATTCTGCTTCAGGTTGAACTGAATTAGTATTTTCTCAACTTATTTGAAAATATTTCCTCTGTAGTTGTGTTGTTTCATGCAGACTACTTATAAAGATGAATTCTTCAGTCATTTCAAACTCAGCATTGACTCCCAGATAAACAATAACTGAGCAGTACTGTAACATCAAGAGCCTAGAAAACCAAATAGAAATTATTTGCCTAATTTTTAAATGACTACTGATATTGCTCACAACATCCTCAACTTGTAAAGCTATTCTTACTGAAAGGCTAATAGTCTTTAAAAGGTTATTTTCTGTGCACACATTTCTTTGACTTCTGTTGTCAAACATGATTTATTTAACTCACATTCATTGATGGCTTTCTGTGCTTGGCTAACAACAAATGAGCCGCTCAGAAACTTACTTTAGTTGTAGCTCATGTTCATTTTTCACCTTTCTAATGAATTTCTGCTGTGATAAGATACTCCATTTTAATTTACTGTTTTTTCTGATCATTAATTTCCTGTGAGTTGAGAATAGCGTGATGAGGGCTCAATCTGGTGATGTTTTATTTTTTTTTTTAGCATAACTAAAGTGTCACAAGATAATAATACATTTAGTGCTTTGCCATCTGATTTGGTAACTCCCCAGAAGTGCTACATATGAAGCCCACTTTTCTTGTTTTAACCTGATAGGTGTGTAACAGGAACAATTGAACGAGAGACAGAGAGAGACAGAGAGAGACAGAGAGAGAGAGAGAGAGAGAGAGACAGAGAGACAGAGAGACAGAGAGACAGAGAGACAGAGAGAGAGAGAGAGACAGAGACAGAGACAGAGAGACAGAGAGAGAAGGAGACAAGCTGCAGGGACAATACATATGGCACTCAAACACTGATGAATTCCAATTGTGTCACTGGGATTTGCAGGATATCCACAGCAATGCAAAGCTAAGTGGTCTCTGCAGCAACTCAAGTCTATCGCTGAAGTGCAACAGAAGCCACGGATAATACGCAAATGAATGAGTGTGGCTTTGTTTCAATAAAACTTTATTTATGGACACTAATATTTGAATTTCCTATGACTTTCAAGTGTTATAAAATGTATTCTTTTTCTGCTAAAGAATGAAATCGTACCATTGAAAACAATATGGATGGACCTAGAGAACATTATGTTAAGTGAAATAAGTCAGTCAGAGAAAGACAAATACCATATGACCTTACTCATATGTGGAATCTGAAAAACTGAATGAATGAGCAAAGTACACAGAAACAGTCTCATAGATACAGAGGAAAAACTGATGGTTGCTAGTTCGGAGGGGGGTGGGGATGAGAGAGAAAGGGAAGGGATTAGTTAACATAAATAGGTAACTACAATATTGCCACTGGGATATGAAAGACAGTTCGGGGAATATAAGAATGTTGTAAATATTTTGTGGGGTGTCAGATGGTCACACGTCTTGTTAGGGAGACCACTTCATGGATGGAGTAGAGGCTTGATCACTGCACTGTACACCTGAAGCTGAGATTGTATAATATTATATGCCAACTGTAATTGAACATATAGATAGTCAAGGGATGGGGATTATACTGTGGAAGGGAGTCAAAGGAATTGTGATAGTATGATATGGGGGGAGTGGGGTGACGAACTGGGGGAGGGGGGGTAGTCACTTTGAGGGGTAAAAAAGTATAACTATTGCACTGTGTTGTACACCTGAAACTAATTTTTAAAAAAATGTTTATTTCACAATAAAAAAATTAAAAACAAAAACAAAAACGTATTCTTTTAATTTTTTAAACTACTCAAAATGTAAAAGCCGTGTTGGCCAATGTACCATATAAACCCAGCAGTGGACTGAATCTGACGCACAGACCACAAATCGGTAACCTGTGATGGAGTCTTTAGGAATCCCAAATGGAAGTCTGTAACATTTAATGGCCCATAAATCCTATTTTTGTCTTTTTAGCTTTACAGACCACCAGAAACTTTTCTCAGCTTTCCTCCCTCTCAGCTAGTCTTTTACAAACTGGACAAATGTCTCAAGGGGAAAAGGGAAGTTAATGCCAGGCTTCCCTCTCCCTGGGCCCTCACTCCTTTAAGTCCTCACCTCTCTGACAGTTCTCTAACACCTTTAAATATTTCATTGAAAAAATATTTTATCCAGCTTTTCTAGTTGTTCCTAGAGGGAGAGGCGTTCTAATACAAATTTCTCTGCTCTGGGTGCAAGTGATACTTTGCCTACCAAGTATCGAGACCCATAAAGCTACAGTAACCATGGCAGTGTGATATTGTCGCCGGAGCATATAAATAGACGAACTAAAATACAGAGCTTAGAAACAAATCCACACATTATTAAATATTTGCTAGATGATAGGGGTTATATTTCAAATTAGTGGATAAAATAAATTTCAATCAATGTTGTAGTAACAATTGGCTCTCCATATGTAAGAAAATGAAACTGGATTCTTACATCCCACAATATAAAACTAAAAAATACCTAGGGCCGGCCGAGTGGCGAAGTGGTTAAGCGCTGGCTTGGGAAACCAGTGGCCCTGGTTCAGGTCCCACATATGAGGGCCAGTGACACTGCCCTCAAAAAAAAAAACCTAAATGTTAGAATAAAACTATAGAAACAAGCTTTTGAAATATATTTTCAGGGACACGTTAGAAATTACTAAAAAAGTTTTAATTTTGAAATAAATACACTATCATGATTCAAAATTCAAACCTTTCTAAAGGGTATACAATGAAAAAGCACCTAAACAGAACCACACAGGATCAATTCCCTAGTGGCCAAGAACTTTATCAGTTTCCTCTGTAGCCTTCAAAAGATATTTCATGCATATATAAGTTCATGACAGTCTCTGTTCCATGTTTTACATCAAAGGTATTCTTTACAATATCAAAGAATACCACTCACCTCAGCACAAAGGTAAGATCATTTCTTTAAATCAAACTTAAAACTAAATTAAAAGATTAAAAAGAAAGTATGACTTTTACTGAGAAAAACACCAAGGTCAAGGCATCTTGACTGAACAGGCCTTACAAATTTAACTATATTTTATTAAATAGGTATACTTTATGAAACAAAAATTTCCCGTTTCTCTTCACTCTCACCCAACTTAACTCCTAAGTAAACATTTAAATAATCAAGTTGGAAGGATGAAATGAATCAAACATCGATTTTCAGATACAGGTATATCTAGAAGCATTACAAAGTCAAATCCTGGATTATCAAATCTTGCTGTTTTCAGACTTTATTAGTATTCTGACAAAACAATCCACAACTGATGTTTCATGTCTTCCTTATAGCCTTGCACTTTAGCGTAAAGAGAGAATATAATCTCCTACTGCGCAAAATGAAACTTAAGTCTAGACAGGTATAGTATGACTTGGTGAAGACGTCACCTGATAATAGCTAACAATGTCAGACACTAAATAAGAAGATTCCTGCTTCTCCTCATTAAATGCAGTAATCATGTTTTCTTTAGAAAAACGTACAAACCACATGTGAAATCATTGGCCATATCTCCTTAAACCTATTAATCCAGACTTGGCAGCTCCTAGTACACATCCTGTAACTTTTATTCTGTGTTGCGCCCATTGCTTCACTGGACTTGTCCTCTGAACATTAACTAAAGGTTCCATAGTCCATCATCTTTTCTCCTTGTTTAATGCTCTCGGTTGACAGTCTCATATGATGTCGTTGTGTTAGGAAAGTTGTCTATGATCCCAATCCAGATATTTAGTCCCACAGATGCTTCATGGAGTTTATGTCTAAGCACAGCCCAATTTTCCCACATACTCAGGCTTGAAACTACAGAGCATTTGCAAATCCGTCTCATTCATAAAGAATTCAATATTATTCATTCTGTTCCCACAACATTCTATCTTTATATTTCATACGTAATACCTCAATTCCAAAACTTACACTCACTGACCATTAATTACACACCAGTAATCCTAAACATTTTTGTCTTCAAGTAAACCTCTTACAATTTAAAAACAACAGGCTGGCGAGTTCAGATCTGTTAGGAAGCTTCATAATGAAATCCCTCAGCTTGGGAGGCAAAGCTAAGAATATTTCTCCATTCCTTTTTCCCAATATTCCCCACCCTTCTCCTTCTTCAGTCATTTTCGTATATCTGCCATTCCTCCAAAATCCACATACCCTCACATACTTTAAAACTTTGTTCAAAACGACTCTTTGTCTAGAATCCCCCCATGTTAACCTATTGAAACTGACCCATGCTCTGAGCACCATCTTACAACTTTCCAACTTCTAACATATTTTCAGCTTCCCTTAGTCAAAATATGCTTCCAATAACAGCCACTATTAGTTAACTACAAAACACCCACTCTATCTTCTTCCTTCGTAAAGTTCTCGGTTTTGTTCAGAAATGCACCTCCCATAAGCAGCAGTGTGTTTCAATGTGTTTCCCTGATCCCTGAGGAGAATCACAGTCCAATCAAATGGCAGTTGTCCAAACACTTTTATTGGTTATTTGTTTAAGACATGAACTTAGGAGGTAGTCCCAGGTAATGAGATGCTAGCAGAAACCTGCTACGGTAGAGGAAAGCATGTGGAAAGGGTTTTCATTAATTAAAATAATAATAAATAAAAGGTTTCTTTTTTCTGTCTCTGAATGTTATCATGGGGGTATGATGCTTAACGCTCCTGCCCACTATTTTGTGGCTCTAAGAGGAACTGGACCCAGAAAGAGACCAATAAACTGTGGATGCACAGCATAAAGACAGTAAAAACCTGGCAGACTGGCATCGAGAAGCCACTGAACTGCCCATCAGCCTAATTCCTGAGTTCCTACTGTGGAAAATATCCAGCACCCACGAAGGTGAAACTCACAATGCCTGGCATCCAAATAAAAGATGACCAGGCATACAAAAAAGCAGGAAATCACAATGCAAACTGAAAATGATAAATCAATCAAAACTGACCCAGACCAACATAGCAGATAAGGACCAACATAGCAGATAAGGACAAAATTAGCAGATAAGGGCATTAAAACATTTGTTGTAAGTGAACACAATATATTTAAAAAGCTAAGTAGAGACATGGAAGTTATAAAAGACCCAAATCAAATTTCGTAAGATAAAAACAACATCTGAGATACAAGTTACATTGGATGTAATTAATAGCAGATTAGAAATGGTAGAAGATTAGTGAATTTGAAAGCATAAAAACAGAAACTATCTAAAATTAAACACAAAGAGGAAAAACGAATCTTAAAAAAAATGAAAAAAAGCATTAGTGAGAAGTGAGATAAGTTCAAATGGCCTAATAGTTAGGAACTGGAGTCCCAAAAAGAAAAGAGGAACAGAAAAAAATATTTCAAGAAATAACTGCCCTGGGGCCGGCCAAGTGGCTCAGCTGGTTAAGAGCTCACTCAAGAGTACGAGCTGAGCTCTGAGCAACAGCAGTTCGAGGCCCAGCCCAAGCTGAGCTGCCAACAGGTGGCAGGATGGCTCAGCTAAAAAAGAAAGAAAGAAAAAAGAAAAAGAAAGAAATAACTGCCCAAAACTTTCTAACCATAATGAGAACTATCAGATCCAAGAAACTCAACAAAGCCCAAGCACAAGAAACACAAAGACAATTACACCAAGGCACAGCATAATCAAATTGTCCCAAATCAGTGACCCAATATTAAAAGTATCCAGATAAAAAGACATGTTATGCAGGAACAAACTCATAGATACAGAGAACAAATTGATGGTTGCCAGATAGGAAGGGGTTTGGAGGCAGGATGAAAAAGGGGAAAGGATTAAGAAATATAAATTGGCAGTTACAAAATAGTCATGGGATGCAAAGCAAACCATGGAGAACATAATCAATAATGTTGTAATAATGATGTATAGCATCAGATGGGTACCAGACTTATCGGCATGATCACTTTGTAAGTTATATAAACGTCTAGTCACTATGTTGTACACTTGAAACTAATGTAATATTGTATCTTAACTGTAATTAAAATTTTTTAAAAGTTAAAAAAAAAACACCACCAGGACAAGAAAAAAAAAAAAGACATGTTATATACAGAGGAACAAAGATAAGGGTGGCCTTTTCATCAGAAACAATGCAGGAAGACCGCAGCAGTACATCTTTAAAGTACTGGGGTGGAGAAATCAATGAGAATTCTGCATCTGGCAAATACAGGTTTCAAATCGAATGTGAAATAAAGGCACTTCAGAAATATAAATGATGAAACAATTCATTACCTGCAAACCTGCGCTGTAAGAAATGTTAAGGGGTGTCCTTCAGGCAGAACGAAAATGATACCAGATCAAAATCTGGATCGACACAAGAGAATGAAGGGCACCAAACAGGTAACTATGTGAGTAAATACATTTCATTTTTTCTTATTATTTAAATCTCTTTGAAAGATATTTGTTTAATTAAAAATAACAGCAATATCTTATGAACTTTATAACGTAAGTAAAAATCAAATGTATGACAGCAATGGCACAAAGTCCATGAGGGGAAAATGGAAGGAAACAGAAATATACTTTTATTATATATGAAACTGTATAATATCACTTAAAGGCAGACAGTGATAGGTAAAAGATGTACACTATAAACCCTAAAGGAACCAATAAAATAACAAAACAAACAGTTATAGATAATAATCCAACAAAAGAGAACAAATGGAAACATAAAAAAATAATACAGGGCCAGCTGAGTGGCGCGGTGGTTAAACGCTGGCTTGGGACGCCAGCGGCCCTGGCTTCCAGGTTCGGGTCCCACATGTGGGGGCCAGTGACACTGCCCCCCAAAAAATAAAATAAAATAAAATAATACAAAAGAATGGAGAAGAAAAGAAACAATAGCTAAATAGAAGAGAAAAAAAAAACAGGAAGACTTAATCACATTGTACATGGCCTAAACACTCCAATTAAAATGCAGAGATTGTCCAATTTTAAAAAGCAAAACCAGTTCCTGAGAGATAGCACATTTACAAACACATAAAATGGGTTAAAATAGAGGGATAGGATAATATATATCATGCTTACACTAGTCAAGAAAACCTGGAGTGGATGTATTAATATCAGCCTAAGTAGATCTCAGAGTAAAAAACAGGATTTTTCTGTCATAGTCAAAAACATCCTTATCAATAGCTTTCTTCTGATCAAAGTTCTTTTACACAATCACTAGAGCACTTAGCCCAGCCTCTCTAGGATGGGGAACAAGTCAGTGTTGTACCCTACAAAGTACCCACTAGACTCCTAGAGAGAAACACTGAAGCTGAGACATAACAGAACTTTTGTGCTGTGTAAAAATAGGTCGACACAGCAGGCCCGAAGCCACCATCTCAGAAAGGCCTGCTTGCCCAGCTGACACCTGGGACCTTGAATTTTGGGAGGGTTTCCACAGGTCCCTCAGTGACTAGGGCAGCTGACTGCCCCTAGACTGACTGTGCAAACAATGCGGCTCTCCTTCTGAGGCACGCAGCAGAGGGAACCTATGTGACCGGACCCCAGTAATGACTGAGCTCCTCGGGGCAGGAGCACTGCACACACGTTGCTGCACCTTCCCTGCTGGGGGAAGAGGGTGCCGTGTGGCCACGCATGGGACAGCAAGCCCCTGAGGAAGCCTGCACGCCGATTCCTCCAGGTCCTGTCCGCATCTCACCCCATGGAGCTCTCCCCACTGCTTATCCTCCCACAACTCAGCAATACGTCTTAGCGAAGTACAAGCCGACGCTGAGTCCCGAGGGCCTCCCACCTGGGAGAAGCCCGGTGGGCACCCCAGCACAAACAGAGAAATCAGATCTGTGCATGTTTACCCTTCCTCTTAAAACACTACAGGGGACATGAAGTATATATGCTTTGATAATGATTTTAGGTTTACATTGTAAAGCACTAGGATAAAAATGAAAAAGTATTAGACAACACTATTGATAAAACAGGTACAGTACTTGCAAATCGCAGTACATAAAAACGAAGACCAACATTTTAACTTTTATATAAACCTACTTTCAGCTGGCTGGAGGTGGGTGTCGAGAGATACTTTTATTGTACTGTAAACTGTTTTGAATATTTTTAAACCAAACTTACATTTACATTACATTACTTACCTACATTCTTAATGTGTTCTACTATCTTATTATAGAAAAGCTATTTTTGTTCTCATTTGTTAAAAACAAACAACTCTTCTCCCAGGCCTAAGCTGGTTTTACCCAAAGACACCTGGCACAAAATCAGTATAATATAGTAGAATTTCAATACAGGGCTATGCAGGCGGTTGAGTGTGGAGAAAAAAGAAATGATCAATTCTAAGTAGGGAGATGATGTAAGTTTTTAATGTTTTACTTACAGCGAAAGACACACTTGACTCCGAGCTGGTTAAAGGAGAGGTATATGTGCTGCAGGTTTATCAGTTAATTCTTGGGGGAGGCGATGCGGAGTGCAGGAAGAGGCTATAGGTAAATAAATGATCAAACATCTGCAGCATGCAGAATCAAAGTATTCCCTTGATAATATTCAAATTATCCAGATTTCCAAGAAACTGGTGAGCACACCCAGGGCTCCAAAGAGGAAATGAAAGGAGAAACCATATTACCTTTCCTGACGCCCAGGTTCACAGCACAGCATATCCTTCTAGCAAAAGACAAGTCCCCCCAAAAACTGAAAAGCAGTCTGAGGGAAATTCCAGGAAAACGAAACTGCTTGATAAAGAATGCCATTTAACACTGAGGGAATGATATGAACTATATTCACTTCAGAATAGGAATATTATGATTCCTTAAACCAGGATTCTGCACCTCGGCACGCCGGGCATTGTCGTGGTGGCAGCGGCCACCAGGGGTCAGCAGCACACTCTCTGGGTCCCAGCTGGTGCCCTGCGTGGGGCCCTTTCCCAGCCAATGCCATGCGTGCATCTACTTATACCATAAACGAATGCCGTGTTCCAGGCTCTCAGATAGGTGCGAGAGATAAAATGACAACCCTGAACAGGTATTATCCACGATGTCATGGTGCGTGATCAGGACTCACACAGTATAAAGCCACAAACGTTGGTGAGTGACACAGGAAGGACGCACATTCCAGTGAGAATGCGTACGGATCGTGAGCACACATTTCTCATTAAAAGAGGGGAGGACTGCGACCTCTGCCTGAGCTCCGGACCTTGTTCTCTTCCTTCTTCTTAGACTGAAAAAGGCCTGATTCTAACTTCAGTTTACTTCAGTATCTGTCACAGGTTTTAAAGAGGGGGGCGGTGGGGTTCTCACAAAAATAGAGCGATCTAAACAGAAGTCGTGAATCATTTCCACAACCATTTTTCAATCCCAACCAAAATTATCAAAATTAATCTAGTAAATTTCATCTTCTGTAATCAAAATGTATGTTTTTCTTTTTAACAAATGGGTTTAGAACATACTAAACTCTTTAGAATATTTTTAAAGAGATCAAGAAGTTCCAAGGGCCGGCCGAGTGGCGCGGTGGTTAAGCGCTGGCTTGGGAAGCCAGCGGTCCCGGTTCGGGTCCCACATGTGAGGGCCAGTGACACTGCCCTCAAAAAAAAAAAAAAGAAGTTCCATGTGCAATATTTTCTGGAGACACATGGGGGAGTATTTTTTTAGTTGTTGTTTGTTTTTTACAAGCTTTCATTGTTTCTGGCAATGAAATACAGATAGAAATAGTCCCAAATATCCATTTTCAACATTCTCAACCCCCAGCACACTTCTTTGAAAAAACATTACGTTCTCATTGTTAACTTTACCTTTATCTTAAAGCGGCAGATGAAGTGCTGATTTTCTTTGAAAACAGAGACAAGTACCACAATACATTCAGCCACATGTCATCGTAATGAAGTCAACAAATTTAGAACATCTGTCTTTCGGTAAAATAAAAAAAGGTATTCTAAGTTCAATAGCACTTTTACAGACTGTGCCCCTAGGGAATCCTTTGAGATATTACAGATTTCAGGGACACTGGCCCCCTCTCCCACTCCCTCACTTATGTAGAACTGTAAAGATTTGCTCTATGTTAGAATTATTTTTGGACAATTAGGAACTTATAAACTTGGTAGGAATTAACCACGTTAGTGGTGTCCTGTAATACTTTGGACTCTGAACTTATCCGTAACTAGGAATGACTCCACGAATGCTCTTCGGTCTCTTCATCTGGGCTACCAAGTATTTACTGGCGAACGACCGAAACCGTCGACTCTGTCAGAGTGGCACTGCCTTGCTAGTGAGGACAGGAGCCGGATTCGCCCACAAACACGCGCTGGACGGCAGTGGGCGCCGAGCAAAGCGCCACGCGCAGGGTACGGGGCACCTGGGCTCTGCAGGCCCCTGGCGGTTCCCGGGGGGCAGCACGGCGCTCCCGAGAAGGCTCCCTGAGTAAATCCCCGAAGGCGATGAGGGAGAGGGCACGCCTCCATCCAGAAGACTCCAGGGCCTGCCAGGCCCCAGGGGAGGCGCGTCTGACCCAGGAGGCCGGGGGCAAGTCCCAGTGAGCGACGCTGCGGCACCCGCGGGTCCAGGCCACAGGCCGCCCTGCTGGCGGCGGGCGAGGACGAGCTTCATTTCTCTGAAGGAAGTGGGCACTCACAGGCCTGTTCTGCAGCGAGTGATGTGACCGACGTGCGCATTTATTAATATCTATTGCTCTCAGTACGGACTCGTGCCCTCATGCTACTCTGTGGCTGAAACCCAGTGCGACGGCCACGCTTCACCGGGGCTCGAACGGGCCCCGCTCCCAGGGGCCCCGCCAGGTGGGCGCCTGTGCTCAGTGAGTCCCACAGTGCTGAGCACACCCTCACCTTCGGGCACCTCACCTTGTCTTTTCCCTGCACGGTTCTCAGGAAGCCCTGGTTCCTTTTTGGGAGAACAGTGATTGGAACCAACGTCTGGGCACTAGGTGCGCTCGCCGCTCCTGGGGGCGGCTGCTTCCAGCCTTCACTGGGGACAGAGCTGGGAAACTGCTGTGTGCAAACTAACTCACACGCACACACACGTCGACATTTCCCTGTCCGTACAAATCTTAAAAATCATGAGTTTATCCTGATCCTGCTCGGTCCATTCCAACACCACAAAATTCCCTTTAACCTTTCCTTACATGTGGCTCCTTTCGCCAACACTGAAAAACCTACGTCTCATTATTTACCAAATGCTTACTTACTCGTTCCCTTGTAGCGTACACACAAGGTACAACAGTTTCAGAACTGCTAAGCCATTTGTTCACTAAGTTATAGCACCTATGTGCAGTTCCTTTGGTCTTCAGCTTTACGGGTAATCCAGCCAAGATACCGTCTTCCAGTTCCTTAGTGTCCTTTTAAGTATGATTTTGCTATTCCTTTTGGTTTCCCTGTATCCTAGATGGTTGTGAATGCTTATGTACGGGGTATGTTAAACATTCCTATGGTTCTAAGTAACAGCCGTACAGAAAGATATATCTGAGAAGTGCCATACCCGCCCCAGCTACGTGGACCCGTTCCTGTCTTCTTTCCACCTCTTTCCTAACCACATCCAGGGGTAACCAACTTCTTTACTTTCTGGTTTACCCTTCCAGTATCTCTTTTCCACAAATGATCCTGTGCTTGTGTACTTCCTCACATCTCATTCTTTCTTACCTAAAGGGCTGCATACCGTAAATGGTCTCCTGCACTTTTTTCCCCACTTACAAGTATATATTAGAAAGCATTCCACATCTGCTTATATAGGTGTTCCTCACTGTATTTTTACAGGTGCGCTGTATTCCACTGTATGAACCATACCATGGTTTATTCAACCACTCTATTACATGTAGCCATTTAGGTTGTTTCCAGTATTTTCCAAATTAAACAATGCTACAACTATTAACTTTTAATAGCACAAGTAGTTTATATTACTGGAGGCAGATTTCCAGGATAGGTTCCGAGAAAGGTCAAAAGATAAGTGCATACGTAGTTTGTTACTGCCAAATTTCCCTGCAGAAGGTTTGTACCAAAGTGCACTCCCACCAGCAAAGTATAAGATTGACTATTTCCCCACAGTCTTATCAACAAATGTGTTGTTAGATGTTTCCAGTTTTGTTAGTGAGACAAACTCTTTGTAATAGAAAACAAATGTTTGAAGTTCTAGCTAACTGATCAATCCTGTGCCTATTTGATAATGCTGAAAAACAAAACAACCAAAAACAGTAGAAACGGCAATAGTAGACTGACACTGCCACAAGTTTTGACTGGCTGGCTCTAGGGGAGAAATAAAGGTTTGACAATGCTGCCGCTGACGCCTTTCTAATCTCATCTTTCCTTCTGCACCCCGCTTGCTTGGACCCACTCAGCACTAAAGCCTAGCTAAAGTGAGAAGGCAGGCGGGTCTCCATGGCCCGTGAGTTCCATGTCAGAGGTAGGGCTCACTCTGATAGTCAATTAAGTCTTGAAAGAACAAGGATGGTGCCTTCTGTCCAAAAGGGTCAGGGTGAGGCAAACTTTCCTTCCCCTCTGAGGGAACAGAGCTAGGACGTGTATGGACACCTCCATACTCACTGTAGACGAGTGTCACTATTCCTGCATTTATATAAATAGGAAAGAGTTCCTATCGATTCCTCCAGTTCCAATTCAACACCACAAAGTCCAGCCTCCCAGCCTGTTCACTGCCTTTCCTGTAGCACAAACACACTTCGTGTCATGCTTCGCTTGACTGCACTTCACAGATGCTGTGCTTTTGACACAATGAATTCAAGACCCTCCAGCGAGGCCACGATCCCCTTTACTGTCCTACTTGCTTTATGGCAGTGGTCTGGGCCCAATCCCACAATCATCTCCGAGATATGCCTGTACTTTTCACTGTCACAAAGCAATCCCAAACTACTTCTGAATCCATTCAGGAAAGAAAGAGCTCCCACTGATCTATCACTGTCTCGATCTGGCCAGCTAAGTGTGTTCAGACTGTGCAATTCCTATTCTGCATCATATTGTTCACACTTTACTACCATAAGCAGTTATACGAAATATCACCTTCCCAAAACAAGCACTCTAACTTGCTTTATCTTGAGGTGAGTTACTTATCCACATAAATTAGATCATTTTGATAATCTGAATAAAGCTCGAGTTATAATAATGGAATCATTACTTGAATGTAAGTCCTTGTCTCAAAGACATTTTTGAAAGTTTTAACTATATCCAACCTATTAAAGCCCATATAATTTCTGTGGTCCAAATTTCCCACTTCTAATATTCCTTTGGAAGGGTTAGTTCACTTCTCCCAAATACACTTGTCAAAAACCAGAGGGAAACTGAAGCCAGCAAAACAATTTCACTACACAGGGTTTGTTGCCTTTACAGAGGGAAGACAAATGTTGCATTTACTTCGGTGCTCATTTCAAAATTACATGGAAATCATAGTGAAAGCTCTGAAAGATGGCAGGCCATGTACATATTACTTTGGGGTAGTGCCAAGAAGACAAACTGAACTGCCAACTTAACTGAAAAGAAATCATTTCAATCCATTTTTAAAATAGCAAACAAGGCTAGTCTGCATGTGAACTGAAGACCTGTCAACTTTTGTCCCTTTTATTTTAAATCTTCATCAAATAATTCTGTCTTAAAAAGACAAAACCACATGAATGTATACGCATAGCTAGTAAACGTTTGACTTAAATGTAAAATACTTATCTTAAAGGTTTACATTTATTGCAAACTTAACATATTATATTCTACTGGTCTGCACAAACTCCCTTGGATATAAATGCCTACTTTCCCATTTTCAGGGTTTTACATTATAGCGACCTTTGAGTAAAGGACTCTCACACGTGACCCACTGTGCTGACCGGAGCGCGGCTACAAACTGTGCTCAAGCCTTTGTTTCTCCTCCTTACCTCTGTGCTCCCTGAGACAACAGCTTTGTCCACGGTCCCCAGTAACGGCTCTTCCAGCTGGCACACTCCCAGTGACCACTCCACACAACGGTGATGAGCCCAGCAAGTGCCTGAGAGGGTTTCAGTGACAAGGAGCAAACGGAGAACGTTAAACACACTAAAGCTAATGAGTGCACACGTAAACCCCCCAAGTCACCTCTAACGTGTGAAATGCACAATGGCGACCTGCAGCTCTGATACCACTAATGCAGCCCTTCTCAAAATGTGGTCCAGCCTCCGGGCCACAGCATCAGTATCATCTGGGAACGTGTTAGAAATGCACAACCACACGTCACAACCAGACCTGCTGAATTAAGGACTCTCGCAGTGCCGCCAGAGGCGTTTCACAAGCCCTCCAGGTGAGTCTGATGCACACAAAAAGTTGAGAACCACTGAATTAGTGATTACTTCTTTAACAAAAGTATTCATTTCCAATCACTTTTCTTTAAAAATGATAAGATATTGGGCCGGCCGAGTGGCTCCGTGGGTTAAGAGCTCGCTCAAGAGTGCGAGCTGAGCTCTGAGCAACAAACAGCAGTTCGATGCCCAGCCGAGCTGAGCTGCCAACAGGTGGCAGGATGGCTCAGCTTAAAAAAAAAAAAAATAAATAAATAAATAAAAAAAAGGATATTTTATTTGGAATCTTATACATAACACGTAAAGGACATTATTTAATACTTTGTTTATGCAAAGAGAATGTATGGCAAAGAAGCTACATTATACATTTCTCTTCCGCCCCAACCCACACCCATCACTGGTAGCAGCTCAGTCTTAAATTCTCAACACACAGACTGGAACCACTACCAATGAATACACAGCTCAACAGCAGCGCACTGCGAGTGTATGTGCTACACCGTTACACTGGGGCAGCCATGGCCGAGAACTACTGGCCTTCACCCCTACATTCAACAGGCCCGGGCCGCCACGCTCCCCAAGTTCTCAGATCCCTTTAGAATTTCCTAGCTCAACTGTCAGTTTTCCACGGCAGTGCTATCTACACAAAAGCAAATGCCAATATTTACAGAAGTACCCAGCGACGTTAGCCCTATGCAGATGCTAAATAAATTAGGTACACATAATCAGACAATTTCTTTTCACCTAAACAGGCATGCTTACCAATGACATTTTTTCCACAGTGCGATCCTGATTCTTTCTAGGTGAAAGGCAGTTACTATTAAGTTGATAATACCCTAAAATTAAAATGCTTTCAGAATCAAGAGGTAATTATTACTGAAGCTCACACACCTGTAGGGTCAAATAAGGCCTGGACGTCTATGGCATCCGGAAGGCCAACCAGGCTGAGCTCGTCCCACAATTTGCCAGCCTGCTCGTCTGCGACGGTCTGCGTGCTCACACTTACACAGGGCGCTGCATTCTGCTGAGATCGTTCTCTGGGAAAAACAAAATAAAATCGATGTGAAAGTCACAGCAGTAGAAAAGGTTTTGTTTTAGGACAACTTAAATATAATGTATTGCCAGATCAATTTTAATTTATTAGGCATAAACTGTCATAAAACTTCTAAAACACATCTGTTATTATTCACAGTCTAAAATGTAAAACTGGGTTGCTACATTGCATCATCTAAGTAACAACTAAAACCAGCCTCCAAATCTGTAAGAAGTGTAAAAATTACAGTTGCAAATGTCTTTTGCCATTCTATAATGAAAAAAAAAAAATCGATGTTCTAATAATCTAATCAGGAACCACATTTTATCACATAAATTGAACATTTCTTTGGCCTTACTTTAAATGCTTATAAAATATAACTCAACCAAATCAGAAGTTTTAATTTGCTTTATTGTGAGTGAGAACTACCATAACAGAGCCGACAGTTACGTTTATGTAAAGAGAGGTTATTTCCCCAGGGAAATGGACACCATTACAGGTGTGCAAAGGGCGCAGTGGGAGCAAGGCGCGTCAGCTGCAGCTTCCGTGCGGCCCCCACAAACCCCCACAGCTGCTCCATGGCGTGACGCTGCAAGCGCTCTTCTAGGAAGAGTTCACCTGACACATCAGAAGTAAAAGAGAAAAAGCCAAAAATCTACTAGTGACTTGGGGAAGAAGGAAGGGAGAGTAACCGCAAAACATACAGCATAAAATGAACGTTGAATAAGGTATACAAGTGGGAGGTTTCAGATTTTTCAGGCCCCGGAAGTTCAGACATTAACTGAGATCCTGAAGTAAACAATGACTGCTATTGTGTGTCCACATTAAATATGGGAACTCAGGTGGCTGGCGCTAGGCTTCAATCTGCTCCTGATATCACGGCGTTGGACCTGATACAATTCTGCATGATATCACTACTGAACATAGATCACAACTCACTGCACTTCTGTCTGCTGGACATTTATCATGATTCCTATTAAGAGAAAATCAGCACAATGGCAGGGGACTAAAGGTTTTTATACCTGGAATCATTTTATACCTGGAAAGAAAAAAAGGATTAACATACAGCAGTAAGCACATTAGAATATCAAACCATATAAAAATCAGCAGTATTTTTTATGTTCAGCATTAGAAACGCACAGACTCACTTTTTAAAAGTTTAGCATGCTATGTTAACTTTAAAGTCTCGTTTTCATAAACGCCCACAGTAAAATGAGAACAAACACTTTCCTATAAATATAATCTTAATGTTCACGAATATTCTTTATTACTAATCATTGTTATTTTACTGGGAGGGAAAGAAGACTAACAGCTCATCTATAACGAGTACTGTATTGTTTTAACATATTCCTTTGCAGCAGTGTTGAACGGGGGGCCGGGTATAAGAACCCATGGAATGACTAACCCATCTATTACTACCCAGGTCCTAACCAGTGGCTTCATCAAATTTCACCAACGGGCTTTGCGTCCAGTTTGTATGTACACGCTGTATCAGTAAGATGCTGATGTCAACCCGAAAAATGACAGCAGCCCAACTCAGGAAAGACCCTCAAGAGATGTCAGATGAAACACACACCCCAAAATTTTAAGTCTAAAACAAAAGGAAAGAGGAAAGACTCCCTGATCATCCAGTCTTATAGTTAGGGCACCAAGAGTAAAAACTACTTAGAAACCTTATTTTCAAAATAAAAAAGAATTAACTAGCTGTTTACCTGGTTTATAGTTCATTAGTAACATAGTCTGTAAATATTTAAAACCACTATCAAGCTAAATTAATCGTCTACCCCTAAACGATTTCCAAGCTTTATCAATGTGCTTTATTCTTAAGGTCCATTAACTGGCTTGTTATCATTACTTAGTAACTTAGTGAACATTAAGTATATATGAAGACTTTCATTAAAACAAGGCTATTTTTACATAACTATCATATTAGCTCATAAATGTTTTCACTAAAAGTTAACTTTGTTTATAAAATAAGTAAATGAAGCCCAACTGTATTTCCCAGAACAGGTGTTGATATAACTGCCATGATTCAAGGTACAACATGAAAATATAAGATATAACCTGGTCCAGTCCATAAATTTGCTAATTACTGATGGACATTATAATGAGTTTGTAGGACTTTTACTAGTGCATCTTATTAGGCTGTGAGCACTCAATTTACCACAAAAGGCAAAGCTCTGATATATGATCTAGCTATGGCCTTTAAATTATCAAGACTCTCCAAATATAGTACTTGTAAACTTCCTTAAACTGTTCCACCTTAAATTCTTTTAAAAGATTCTCTTGTTATTGTTTCATTTCCTCCTTCAGGTCTTCAAGGCACTGGCAGCAGTTCAAAAGAAGGAGCCAATCAAATAAGTACAACACAACAGTGCCTCAGTGCTTAAATGTGGATACAAGCCAGAGAAGCACTTGGATGATTACATCATCACCCTCAAGGGGCAGCGCTGGGGAGCTTTCCAAGCGAAATTAATTTTACACTTTCTCATCGACCTCAGAAAATTCTATTCCCTCGACTATCAGAGCCAAGCCCACAGATTAAGATGGGCTTTAACCAAAACTCTAAAACACATAAAAAGAGTTTTAACTCCGAAAAACAGTGTAGGTGCACCCCTACACTGTCCATGAATATGGACGCACATCTACAGTTATGCAAATATCTTAGCACGTTCTTGTTTCATTTAAGGAAAGGATCTTTACCTTTGGAAAGGGCATTCTCAGCATACCTCTCAGACAGCAAGTAGGCCTGCGAAAGAGTTCACAAGACAGCCCTACACTCTGAACCACAGAGAGAAATCAATAAGTGACACATGAAGGACATGAGCAGTGAAAAGCACTTTGGTTTCGCTGGGCTCTTATGTCATGGTCTTACAAACAATTAAAAATTTATTTAGAGGAAGGCAAAGAAGGGCTTCATTAACCTTTTTTATCTTCTTTCCATTTATGTTCTGTTCTTAAAAGTTTTCTTCTAAAAGTTAACTTTTGTGATAATTCTGATTTTGTTATACATACAACTAAGATAAACTTCTTTTGATATGAGATTTTGAGAAAGGGGGCATTTGTTGGGTTAATGTTGAGTCATAAAGCAGCCTATGAAAGTTGAAAACATGAGACTGTTTGGTAACAACACCATTTATACATTCACAAACAATACGATGAAAGTCTTCTCGCATCCCAAGCAGTTAAACTCAAACTCGCTTACTTTCTCTGTCCTCGCTGTTTGCGTGATGCTGAGTTTTGTATTTTCTCACAGGTTCCACTGCTGCTGTCCTCAATGTCCTTCTTGTTAGAAGGTTGGTTTTTCCACGGCAGGATGAATCCAGGCGTCACTCTGAATTGTTTTAAGTCTCCTTGTCCTAAGGAGCTTTTTTCACCACAGTAACAAAAAGCGCAGAGCTGTTCGCTGGTAGAAGTGAAAGCAAGGAAGACAGAGAAAGAGACAGTAACTTTACTTGACTATTTTAAGTAACAGATACTTGTGCTTTACAATGAAATACTATGTTTTTAGAGTAAGCTAAGCTTAAGAACAATTAAGAATGATAATACCATAAGAACAATTAAATGTGATAACAATTATACAATTGCAATTCTACTTTTCCACAGCATAATTTTTTAAGTAGTAACATACCAAATGAAAAAATTCTAGTTTGTACTTAGAGAAACAATTGTCTTTTAAATCTGATTCAAGAAATTGAAGTTTTAAAAAAAGAAAGGAAGGAAAGCTAAGATTGGGGCAGAGGGTAGGGTTCAACAGTCACGTGATTATATACCGGCTCTGTAAAACAATTTGTGACAAACTCTGATTTAACCACTTGATGGCACGTTTTTTGCACGTGATGGATTACCAAGCCCACGCATACACACATGGAGAGATGTAAATGCACATGGTTACTGGGTCAGGCAGTCAGTGTTGGGGTTAACAGGGATGGGGAAGGGATGCCAAGGCTGAGCACAGGGTTTATAGTGGGACACTTTATTGTGTCGTACATAGACAGAAGACATTATGCTCGTATCAGAGCTAAAGAACACAGAGAATGAACCCTAATGTAAACTATGGGCTTTAGGGAATGGTGCATCCAAACAGGTGTATCGGTCGTAGCCAACGTACCACTGTAACGCACACTGCTGGCAAAAGAGGCAGCTAAGGCAGTTGAAGGCTGGGATGGGCAACCCCATTCCTGAAGGGGTACACACTGCCTCAGAGAGCACAGCCTTCAAAGGGCAGCTCCCCTGGGGTCTACTTCTCTTCACAGCAGCACATCTACGGCTGCTGTACCCCGATCTTTCTTTTCGTCCATTACACTCCCCACCATTACCTCTGTCATACCTACCCCATGGGCTTGCATAATGCCTTATGTGAACAGGTGATAGAAACAATCTGTAATCTTTTCAGGTGATTGTTTTTAGCTTAAATTCATCATGGGCCTTTCTCAACGAATTACCTTTTGTTTATGAAAGTTATCTATTTAAGTTTTTCCAATATTACCTATCTCAATTTAATAACATGATGTTGCTCACTGATACACACACAATTAAATGTGATCTACTTTCAGAAAAATAAAGTCCAATAGGAAAAAATTATTTTTCATCTTGCTTAAAAGACACTACCACCAGTATCTTTTGCCAATATCTTATTCATTTCCTATTTTCCCTGTTGATCATTTTCTCTAAGCCACTAACTTCGCTTACGTTTCCCTCAGTGTACCCTGTTTCTGGTTTGTTCCTTCCCCAGGAACACTACCTCGGCGGGGCACGACTCAGATGTCGGCATGAGCCTTATCAACAACGCTGATTACAGCAACACCGCTTGGGAAACGGAGTAATGCTTTAAAGTAGTGACAAACAACACCTTCACATTCAGTTTTATATCCAAGGCCATCACTCAAATATGAAAGTGTAAAGAAATTATTCCCAGCTTAGAAGACCTCAGAAATTTTGCTGCACAAGAGAGCCACGACGTACTCAAATTTTTAGAGTTAGGAAAGGTTGCAAGAGGTGTAGGAAGTAAGGGTAGTCAAACAGCTGGAGTAACTGATTAACTTGGGGTGGGACAGGGACATTTCTGGTTTCCGCTCTGGATGTAGAAAGCTGCAACCAATTCCCCTGCAACTGAATGAAAGGCACCTGCAAAAAGCAGTCAGCTCCAAGCACTTGCTAGACCTGGGGAAGGCTGTCACACAAGCAGGATGAGAAGGGTTCAGTGACCAGTCTTCATCGGGTGCTACAGGCCAAGGCTGAAGCAGTGTGAGACCCACAGACACAGGGGACCCTACCCACTCCCAGGCGTCAGGCCAGTACCTCCCCAGGTGCCCACGGCCACAGCACACGCGAAGGTGAAGGGTCCTGGGAGAGGGCCAGTCATGGTACAAGCCTGGGAGGGGACAGCTGTCACATGGGGAAGACACAGGGACCCACCCAGATCTCTGTCCCTCAGTTTTCCTGGTGGGAGAAGGGCAGCAAAAATGCCCACGCTGCAACGTGAAGCCCAGCTGCCGACCGAGGGACAGAATGGGGAGGCTGCGTCCTGGACCCCGACCACCGTGAGTCTCCCATCGGGGCAAAGGCAGGACCACTGAGACCGCCAGTCCTCAGGCCTGGGGACACAGTGCTGCCCGTGTGGCCAAGCCGGATCAGAACACGAAGCGTGCCGCCCAGCCGGTCTCCAGGGGAACTCGTACACATCACGAGTGGGGCCGCAAGGCAGTGCAGCCGCACTGGACAATGCTGTGGCGCTTCCGTTACAGTCTCTCTCCTGGGTGTTCGCACAAGTGAACTAAAACCCTAAGTTCACACCAAAACCTATGAGTGAATATTTATACCAATTTTATTCATAACTGCCAAAAACTCTTATAAACTACCCAAATATCCCTTCACCGGGCAATGGTAAACAAATTGTGGTAGGTACCTCCATAAAATAAATCCTAGTCAGCAAGAGAAAGGAGACAACCACTGATCTATGCAATAACACAGACTATTAACTCAAATGCAATACGCTAAGTAAAAAAGCCAGAATCAAAATACTTTATGGTTCCATTCATAGGATGTTACTGCAAAGGCAAAAACTACAGGACAGAAAGTAGGTAAGTGGCTGCGAAGGGCAGAAGCTGGGGTCAGGGCTGACAACAAATGGGCATTGGAAAATTTCTTAATACGATGGCACTGTTCTTTACCTTGTTGTGGCTATATGACTGTACACAATTCTCAAACTCATTCAAGGAATGGATTTTACATAAATTAAACCTTCATTTTTAAAAATGGAAAACATAAGTTAAGGGGGGCCAAGACAAAGGAAGTATACATCTAAAATAACTAGAAAATAGTAAATGCCCAACCACTGTGCTATACACCCGAAGCTGAATAATACTGAATGTCAACTATTATTAAAAAAGAAAAGAAAGAAAACCATATATAGTCACGTGATGCAGAGTACAGCACAGGAATCGAGTCCATGAACTTGCAACAGCGACATACGATGGCAGATGGTAGCAGATTGGGGTGGGGGGTTAGCACTTTGTGAGGGTGTGTGTAAATGTCTAACAGTTACATTGTTTTCTACACCTGAAACTAATCTAAAAAGATAGAAACAGAAAGTAAAATAACTAGAAAACGTAACGCCAAATGACAGATGCAAAGATACGAAAATATGGTAAAGTGCTAAGACTAAAATATCTATCAAAACTGTAAAGGTTTCAAATTCTTTCAAAATTAAATTCAATTGGGTAAAGAAACATGAGGCTTAAGTCTTAAGGGGAATCATCTTAAAAATAAAATATAATGTATAATTAATAGAAAAAAATTACCAATAATAGAAGAGGAAAAATGTACCGCCTTCATAGAAGTCACGTGATAGTAAGGGAGACAAATAATTAACTGAAATGTTGGGGAATCATGTGTTACAGAGAACAGTAAAGCAGGATTAGTGGGTGAAATGTGGTGGGGGCGGCTGTTTTATTTATTTATCTATTTATTTTTGCTGATGAATCTGTGTTTTTGTGGGTTTTTTTAAAGATTTTATTGGGGAATTGGGGGAGGGGAACAGTGTTGGGGAATCGGGGAAGGGGAACAGACAAGTTGCTGTCCTTCTGTTCTTCAGTCTAGTTGCGGAGGACGTTGCTTCACTGGCCCATGTTGGTATCGTCATTGTGCTCTTCCCGGATGAGGCAGATCGGTCGCCGGCCCCTGGATGGTCGCTCACCGAGGCTATTGGCGGCTCACGCTGACTGTCGGCTGCTCACACTGGCTGCGGGCCACTCACTGCAGCCTATGGCAGCCCACTGCAGCAGGGGCTGCAGCCTACACCGTCTCCGGGGCTCGCACAGCCCAGCTCCAGGTGGAGCTGTTGTTAGCTGTAGAGGGCAGTGTCACTGGCCCTCATGTGGGATCCGAACCGGGGCCGCTAGCATCCCAAAACCAGCTCTTACCAATGCGCCACTCGGCCTGCCCTGTTTTACTTATTTTTCATCCTATTCTTTTATGTTGAAAATTTTTATAAATTCCCCCAACATGTGGGCGGAGGGTTGAGCGGGGCATAGAGAACAGTATGCGAACACCTATATACCCTTCACTCAAGTTCCCCTCATGTGCTTCCCTTTCTTGAACTGACTGACACTAAGTTGAGATAACATGACACTTCAGAGGAGACCTGCAGGGGAGGGCCTCTCGGGGGAGGGAAGGCACATGACAGGCCCACGTGTGTCAGGAGCAGGGAGAGGCCAAGGTGACAGCAGCACAGGAAGTAACAAATGAAGTCAGAGGCAGGCAGGCTCAGATCACAACCTGCACAATATGGTATGGATCTGAAATTTTAAACATAATTTAAATATTTAATATAAATGTAACAGCCATTAAAGAGAGCTGGGAGCAGACCCAACTTGTGTTTCATTATTATTATTATTTTTTTTTTTTTTTTGAGGGCAGTGTCACTGGCCCTCATATGTGGGACCTGAACCGGGGTTACTGGATTCCCAAGCCAGCGCTTAACCACCGCGCCACTCGGCTGGCCCCCGACTGGTGTTTTAGAACGCACTTCTGTAGCAGTACTAAGAACAGCCTGGAGGTGGAAAGTAAAGAGAAGAAACAGCGAGACTCGTTATTGGGTCTTCGGAAACGTCATGGCATATTTTTTCTATGTTTTTCAAAGGTCATTAATTTATATAAAGAACAAAGGTCAATCAATGATATATTGCCCATTTGTTCGATAACCTTTTACCATCTTTCAGTGAGCTACATAATTCCTTGTTCATAAAAGGACCTGTCATTATTTGGAAAAAACTGAACATGGGGTTGATTTACAGCCTCATTTGAATTGAACGTTATACCACGCAAGGAGTTTTGAAGACAGCGAAACACGTGGAAGTCTGATGGCACAAGGTCAGGCAAGTATAATCTTTGGCAACACATCCCATCCAAGCTCCAATAATCTTTGACGGGTGATCAAACTTGTGTCCGGTCTCAAGTTGTCGCAATGGAACACAACTCCTTTACGATTAACACGCTCTGGATGTTTCTGGATGATGGATTCATTCAAACTATCCAACTGCCGACAGTACACATTCGAACTAATTGTTTGGTTCCTTGGTACGAGCTTGAAAAACACAACACCTTTAAAATCCCACCACACCAAGAGCATAACCTTCCTCTGATGAATGTCTGCTTTCGATGTCGTTTGAGGCGAATCATCACGTCGGGACCAAGACCGTTTGTGCACCACATTGTCGTAAACAATCCACTTCTCACCACCAGGTATCAGTCACTTCAATAAAGGATCATTTTCCTCACGTTTAATGAGCAAATTGCAGGTGTTTTTACACACCATCAAATGAACTCTTTTGAGTTCCTGCGGAACCCAAATTTCGAGCTTGCTTACCTACCCCAGCAGCTTCAGGTGGTCATGAATGCTTGAATGATGGATGTTCAATGTTCCTGTAATCTCTCGTGTCGTGTATCGTGGGTTTGACCTGATCAGTGCCTTTATTTTGTCGTCATCAGCCTTGGTGGGCCTCCCTGACCGAGGAGCATCGCTGAGATCAAAATCACCAGCACGGAATTTCGTGAGCCAACATTGGCACTGACATTCTTACAGAGCATTGTCACCGTAAACTTTATGCAACTTTTCACAAGCTTTATGCACGTCCTTCCCTTTATGGAAGTAAAACAGTAAAATATAGCGAAAATGCAGTTTGGTCTTCCATCTTCGACTTGTTGTAAAATCTCCAAAACTCAACCAAACAGCTCAATTTTTTTAAAGAATGAAGCTAGAACTATCAGCTGTCAGATGACATAGCAATAACACAGATGCGAATGACTCTAGTACTTCCAAAGATAAACTAGCGTGATGTTGCAAACATGCGTTATGACTAAGACCCAATAAAACAAAACACTATTCTTGCCCCCAAAAAGATAATGGGCCTGAACCAAGTAGTAGGCGAGGGAAGAGGATAAGGACTGGTTTGGGGTATCTTCTCAAGTCGAGCTACAGGATTCAGAAATGAGGCATGAGAGAAGTTAGAAATCAAGGATTAAATCAAAAGTTTCCGGCCTAAGCAACTGGGTGAATGCTGGTTTTCTTTATTAAAGTGGAGGAATCTGGGGAGATGTGGGGTCAGGGTCAAGAGCGACTTGGGCGGGTGTCTAGTACACTTCCAAGAGAAGGTCTCAGGCAGACAGAAGGATAGGCAAGTCTGGGGTTCTGAAAAGTCAGCCCTGGAAATGGAAATGTGGGGTTCGTAAGCACACAGATGGGGGCTAGCCATCAGACTGAATGCACATTCCTGGTGGAACGCTTCAACCATCAAGGTGGGGCGTCCCCACAGATGCAGGCAGAAGCCTCGAGGAGGGGGTGTGCCAAAAGCAAAAAAACCAATTTGAGAAGGTGGGAGCACTCGCTGATGCATGACTTCACAGCTTTATCCGTGTATTTCAACTAAGGTCAAAAAAAATACTGACTTCAAAGCTGAATTGTACACAGACAGGTTAAGAATAAGGTCAGGGTAAGTTGTAAGAGTCTAACTGAAGTAACTATGAAAATGCAGTCTTACGCTGAAAGCTCCGTTATCTCTTCCGGCAGGAGGAGCGTCCTGTGATATTCGGTTCCAGTCTGAGCAGAGCAAAGTAACAGGCCAGACTGCCGCTCCGTTCCGGTCACCCGTCCACGGGCCTCTCTCCCCCGACTATACAGAGGCGCCAGCCTCCAGTGTGAAGCGTCTAAGCGATAGGAGTTAATCCTGATTCACACCCAGAGCGTGAGCTCCCTGAATGTTCCACAGGCGGCTCCGGCCACCTGTCCCCATTGGCCCTGCCGCTTCTCTTACCTGATTCTGGCTTCTACACCAACGGAGACCAGTGGGCTGGCGGACTCCTCAGACGCGGACCGCTGGAGGACGGGGCCCGGCCGTCGGCTGCTGTCCGCTTCGGCGTCCACGTCCTCCTCTGCGGACTGCTCTCTGATTTCTGCTTAATAGTGAACAAGAGAACGTAAGAGTCGTGCCTGCATGATACGAGTCCTTGGTGAAGTCATCTAGAAAGCACGTGTCTTAAAGGAATGAGAATGAAACAAATGACAGTAGAAAAGGAAGTTTGTGTATACCATCAATAGCATTGTCTTTATTCTCTATTGTAAAATGATAATCAAATAATGTAACACATGGCACACTTCTCCTTGTCCCCAAATTAAAGCTGACTCAGAGAAGTTTCCTCTTAGTAATAAATGCTAAGAATCTTATGTTCAGGGGCCGGCCGAGTGGCTCGGTGGTTAAGCGCTGGCTTCAGAAGCCAGCGGCCCCGGTTCGGATCCCACATATGAGGGCCAATGACACCGCCCTCAAAAAAAAAAAAAAAGAATCTTACGTTCAAGATTATAGCAGTTCATGTACATAACAAATGTATTTCAATGCGACTTGTTAAAAGTTTCTTCACAATTTATAAAGTGAAACTATCATTAATTTAAAAGCCATTACGCCCTTTAATTATTAGCCATTCTACGAGCTAAATAACTGAAAACACACACAGACTCCCCTGCTTTTTTCGACTACCCTCCAGACTTCAACACCGAACACCTCACACGCACTTTCTTAGGAGGCAACCTAACGGCTGAAAGGATTTTCAAACACGATCAGCCCTCTATCACTTTAAATTGAAGCCTTTTATACTATCTGGCCACACCTTACTGAGCAGCATCGCTGCCCCTGAGCTGCGGACGCCATTCCGTGCTCCTGGCTCCATCCTTCTAACTTTACTTACTAGACCTTTTCATACCACCCCCCGCACACACGCCGCCCTGTTCCATTTACCACCAAGCTTCATAAACTGGGACTCTGGAGTGGCCACACTCCGTACGCCTCCCCCTCCACTCCACTAACGCTCCTGACAGCACCCACGCTCCCCCACAGCACCTGTCCTGCCCACCCCCATCAAAGGCAATGGAGCCAACACCCAGGACACACTCTCCAGCCCTTGGACGTTCTGACGTTCGTCGGGCATCAAGGACTCACCTCCTCCTTGGTGAAACGTGCGTCCACCTTAGTAACAAGCCGGGAGACGCAATGGATGCTGTAGGCTTTGGCATCGTAAAGACCTGGTCTCAAGGACCAGCTCTGCCAACTACTAGCTATAGAACTTTGTGTCAAAGCTTCCCTCTCAGACTCGATTCACTTGCCTGTGAAACTACCATCTACGTCGTGAGGTTGCTAGCGGAGATTAAAGGGTCTAGCGTCTGTCTCTTCAGCTAGCTTCTTTTACTCGCAGACCGCCCCATTGGGGACAGCCTTGGTGCGCCCTGTGTGTGCGTCTCTGTGAAGACCTTCATTATGACCCCGGTCCCAATGGTCTCCTCTGGGTGGAGAGATTTTAAGTCACCGACCCTAACTCCTCTCCTGAGCCCCAGACCCTATTTTAGCTGCATACTAGACACATCTAGCAGCTTGAACACTAACTTTCACACCAAATTTGATCTCTTTTCGCTGAGATCAGCACTTTGATCTGATTTCCCTATTTTGGCGACTATCAAAGTCTCATAGATTCAAAATGAATTTTAGGGAGGTATTTTGACAAATGAATAATTAAAAAAAACTAGTAACTGTTTGGTTAGAAAAACTACAAACAATTGTAAATCCTGTCAAATCATAAAACTAATGGTGAAATGAGGCATCAAACAGATGGTTTTGGTTTTCCTATTTAAAATAACATGTTTCTTTTTTAAATTCAAATAGAAAAGTTAACCATAAATTAAGTGCTGTGGGGCCTACCGACCTTGGTGTCTGTCCCATCTAACCCAGCCACAAAACTGATACAGAGGACCTAATTTCAAATCTACAAATATAAAATACATTTGCATCAAAGAATTCTAAATATATTTGCAAATTTTACTATATTAGAATTTCTAATCACTATCTAAAAAAAGACACCATGAACAAAACGAAAAAAATATGTCACAGACTGAAAGAAAACACACATAATCTGTATCCCCAAAAATGTCTTCAAGGGCCAGCCGAGTGGTACACTGGTTAAAAGCTGGCTTGGGATGCCAGTGGCCCTGGTTCGGATCCCACATATGAGGGCCAGTGACGCTGCCCTCTACAGCTAACAACAGCTCCACCTGGAGCTGGGCTGTGCGAGCCCCGGGACGGTGTAGGCTGCAGCCCCTGCTGCAGTGGGCTGCCATAGGCTACAGTGAGTGGCCGGCAGCCAGCGTGAGTGGCCAATAGCCGCGGTGAGCGACCATCCAGAGACCGGCGACCGATCTGCCTCACCCGGGAAGAGCGCAATGACAATACCAACATGGGCCAGTGAAGCAACATCCTCCGCAACTAGACTGAAGAACAAAAGGACAGCAACTTGTCTGTTCCCCTTCCCCGATTCCCCAACGCTGTTCCTCTCCCCTAATTCCCCAATAAAATCTTTAAAAAAAAAAAAAAAAGTCTTCAAATCCCGAGTAAAGAGCTCCACAGAGGAACACAGCTCTTAGCCCTAGAGAAAAATGGACAAAGGACAAATTCCACACCATCTCTCGTTTACTGTGCACCGTCTAAGGTAGGCACCGAGCTGCTCGGCTCCACACTGTATTTCCCAGCCTCCTTTGCAGCCGGCCTGGCAAATTCTCACCAACAGAATATGAGCGGACGTGACGGTCAGACTTCCACAGCCCCTAAAAGGAGGTGATCTGCTCTGTGTCCCCTCTTTCCGGTGGACCGGAATGTGGACGCGGCGTCAGCCACCGGGCTGTGGCGGGGCAGGTGAGACCAACACTCTTGGAAGGGCAGGGAAACGAGGTGCAAGGCATCTGGGTCCAGAAACAACCACGGGGAGCACAGACACCCCGCCGTCAGGACCTCTCGCTCTCAGAAATATCACACGTGAGAAAAATCACATGTGTTTTTCTTAAAGCCACTGCTGTATCTGGGGTCTGTCATAGCACCTTCACCCATGCCCTAACATACCCAGAAACCGGAACCAGGAGTCGGGAACTGCTGTAACTGAAAAGTAAGGTAATGGGCTGTGGTCTGGCGACAAGAACAGTGGAAGTCAAATGGCTCTTCTATGCTGCGTCAAATATCTGGTAGGTCTGCGACCTGCAATGCCTTGGGGGGCAGAATGGGCGTCCACAGAGCCTGCTGTTCCAGGAAAAGCGTCTGGAAAGACCCAGAGTTGCTGTGTGCGGCCTGTGCCCTCTAGTGCTGTTACAGCCAGAGGCAGGATGCGATGCCTCTCTCTGCGAGAGAGCTTCTCGCTGCCCAGTGCAGTCAAACTATTAAAATGAGCAGATATAAAAATACCTTTAGGAAGCATTTCATTCCTACCCAGAGATGCCCAGAGCATTGTGAGACGTGCTGTGTTTGGTACCACTCCTATTACTAGGCAATGAGAAAGAGTAAGAATCAAGAGAAATGTAAAGAAGGAATAAGAAGGCTGTCTCAGAAGCTTACAGACACTGAGCCAAAGGGACCAGGGTCATATGCCATTACCTTCCCCTGGGAGGACAGCTCTTCTAAGAGCCAACTCCGTTCAGCCTCCATCCCAAATCGTGTTCCCTCCAATAAGGGATGGCCTCTCTGCTCTCATTGTGCTGCTATCTACCACTTATGGCCACTCGTCCAAATTTTGCTGCTCCTGACAATTGTAGCACAATCCCAGCTGTTCCCTTATTTTGGTCTTCCGCAAAAAGAATATACATAACATGTTCAACGTTTTTAGTTTATCTGCTTGCAACCAAGGGGAAACAAGTAGGAGGGCAGTGTATCTATCTGTCTGTCTCTCTCAAATTGGAGCTAGAAGGAAACAGCAGGGTTAGACATGAACGTTGGTGGCAGGTTGGTAGGGTTTCGGGTGCACACCTTTTTTGTTTTGTTTTTTTTTGAGGGCAGTGTCACTGGCCCTCATATGTGGGACCCGAGCCGGGCCGCTGGCTTCCCAAGCCAGCGCTTAACCATCGCGCCACTCGGCCGGCCGGCCCTCGGCCCTTGGGTGCACACCTTTTGAAATTAGATTCCCTGCATATCAAAGGGGAGAAAAACAGGCTCAAACTATGGGCACTTTCTTTTTATTTTAATGGGAACAGATATAGGCCCGATCCACAAGACAGCATTCTCAGGCCGGCTCTCAGAGTCCATCCAGTTCTCTTTTCTCCTCCAGTTATTGCTGTCCTGACTGGCCCATGATCCTGACCTGGGCCTGCCAAAGAAACAAGTAGGGTTGGTGGCGCTGGCTTTATCTGTGGTTTGGATTTTGTTGTTTTGGTCATTTGTTCTTTAAGGAACAAGGGGGAGTCTTATGACTGCTTCCTAGGGAACAGTTCCAGCCACAAAGCAGAAAAAGAGGAAGCTATCCATAGATACATGAAACTACATAGTAAGAGAATCTATCTTTTTAAACAATCACTCTTCATTTAGGAGAACACATTGGCTCTTACTGTCCATCCAAGTCCAGCACTTCTGTCTCTCTCTCCTCCTCGCCCTGGGCTGCAGAAGCTTGTCCGAGTTGGGCAGCAGAACATGGAACAGGCTGCTGTAAAAATGATGTCACCCAAATTTCCACCCAGAGAGGCTCTGGGTAACATCACTGTAGACACAGAGACAGCTGGGGAAATCGCTCTGATTCCAGTCTGGAAACCGCTCTGATCCCAGTCTGGAAACCGCTCTGATTCCAGTCTGGAAACCGCTCTGATCCCAGTCTGGAAACCGCTCTGATCCCAGTCTGGAAACCGCTCTGATCCCAGTCTGGAAACCGCTCTGATCCCAGTCTGGAAACCGCTCTGATCCCAGTCTGGAAACCGCTCTGATCCCAGTCTGGAAACCGCTCTGATCCCAGTCTGGAAACCGCTCTGATCCCAGTCTGGAAACCGCTCTGATCCCAGTCTGGAAACCGCTCTGATCCCAGTCTGGAAACCGCTCTGATCCCAGTCTGGAAACCGCTCTGATCCCAGTCTGGAAACCGCTCTGATCCCAGTCTGGAGTGCCAGTTAATTGGTGGAAATGCATCCTTGAGCCCCCGCCGCGGGCTTGTGCCTGAAGCAGACGTTAACCACTCAGGAAACGAAAGCGCCCCAGCTCGGGGCCTCTGCCACTTTGCAGAGTTGCTGCTTTCATAGGGCTCTATTCATGCAAAACTGTGAAAACTGGGGTCCACACTTTTTACATTTAAAATATGTCAGTGTTATATTTTTCTTCAATGTATCTTTCTCCTTGCTCTGAAACTGACCTAAAATACAGGAATGTCACTTGGTGAGAAAACGCTCTCAAGCCGAAAGGTGTGGTCACTACCTCGGGGGATGATGAGGGGGCTGACTGCATCCGGAGCCCCTGCCTGTGTTCAATCTCCAGCCACCAGGTGGCACCAGCGCGGTGGTGACCGTATTGACGAACCAGATGGCCCAGCTGAGGGGGTTCCTTCCAGAACTTGGACAGCCTGGCATGTCACTCAATGGCATCACCTCTGTGCTTTTGCAGAAGCAAAAATAAAGGGGATGCTATGGTAAGTTACGTCTAACTCTGGCCCTCACTCAACGCAGTTCCACCTCCCACAACTCTGTTTTAGGATTTTCATCCTAAACAGCTGATTCTGTGACACTAAAATTTTAAATTAATAGCAAAGGGTATTTCCTGTGCTAGTTATATTGAACTCTTGATGTCAGATAACACAGTACTAAATTTCATTGCAGGAAGTAACAGAAATAAAAAGAACATTTATTTAGAACCACCATTACTTTAGAACGATTTTGTTTACCAAACAGAATCTTAAGTAACTACTTGTGTACCACGCATTCTATTCAGATGGTAGCCAGGACAAAAACAGAGGCAGGATCCCTACACTTGATGGATCCAGTCGGGACACAGCAAATGATAACAATAGGATACAATAATTATCGTGATGGAGGTACTGCTTAGAAAGGCCTCAGAAAGGAATTAGAAACCCAGCTAAAGTTAAAGGAAGGACAAGTAGAAGTTGCCCAATAGTTCCCTCACTTCATTCTTCCCTGCTAAATAATATCTGACATACTATCCTCATTTCAAAGATACGGAAACTGAAGCCTGAAAGTGAAACAAGCTCAGGGTCACAGCGAACAGGAAGCAAAGCTGGGATGGATTCGCCAGGTTCTCAGAGCTCAACACCCGAGGGTCCCCTTCCCACACTACACACTGTAGGCGCCGTGTCTGGCTGGAGCACATAAGTCTTAGGAGGAATTAATGTTAACATTCTACTAACCATGGTACTGAGGAACCATTTGTAGAATGAGATGAAATCTGAAAATACAAACTTCTTCTCTTTCTTTTTTAAGCACCACTGACTCAGAATAGAGAGAAAACATTTACATCATGGCCAAATTCACAGAAATAAAATATTTTGATTTTGGACAATTATGAAATTATTTACCTCAAAGATTAAATTATTGTTTGAGAGGGCTGTGTCTTACAAATACAGAGAATGCCAAAAAAGAATGTATACACATTTTAAGAAAGGAACAAGTGTATTAAAATTGTAATACTCAATATATACCAATAACAAAAAATGAATACAAGTCATGTTTGACTTCTACAATTATAAGAGGTGCTCAAAGTGGTTACCATCAGCGTAATTTTAATACTTTTTCCCTTTCTTAAAATGTGTATACATTTTTTGGGCCACCTCTGTATATTCAGCAATCTCAGCAACATGACATCACAATAGAGAAGAAGATGTCAAAAATATTCCAGTGTCCAATTATGGCTGCCCTTATCAATCACTACACAGTCCATTCTTTCAAAGCATGTCTTTTAATGAATTTTTAGAAATGTACATAGTCAAGAGTTCTAGGATCTTGGAGGGAGAAATTACATCTTTACTTTAAACAAAGACCCATTTCATTATGCATATAGGCACAAGCAGAGTGGTGTAACAATACCTGTGTCTCTGACACCAAATTACAAGCAAGCAGGTAATTTCTTACCACGTTCAGCATTTGTAGCTATCATTTACCCTCATCGCTACTTCAAAATTACAGTAATTATTTAATTAGGTGTTATAATTTAAGTGTAAATAAAAAATGCTATGCAATTATAAATTTGGCTTTTTACTATTTTGATAATATTTCAATATAACTGTTTATTTTTGCAATCTGACATATTTTATCGATTTAAAAACACTGTTTGAAAAAGAGTGTGCCAAAGGGGCCGATGCCACAGACAAGTACCATTCATAGGAGACAGCACCCCTTAGCTAATGAACTCGAGAAAGCAAGCACTACATCTAGTTTGCAAGGCAGAGCCTATCACAAATCCTGGGTGGTGTTCAATACTCGCTTAGTTAATTACAAACTATGTAAGAAGAGCAAGCAGATAACGCTTTTTGCATAAAGGATTACAAAAACCGTAGAGAAAAATGCACAAAATATTTTAAATGGGTCATATTTACTAATTATGTTACTCAGCACCAGCATTTATTTTTACTATTTATCCAAACAATATGCATGGTTCTATGCTTTAGTCAACTATTAAGTAGAATAAAAATTATTTTTCTCTCCTAACTCCATTTACCTCGAAAGAACTGCAATACTTTTCATGTTTCTTTTATATTAAGACTACAGAACAAACAAACAAACAAACAAAAAGTTATTTAAGAAATGGTGTAATCATGTCCTTTTCGATAGCAGTGGTCAAAAGAAGTCGGGGTTCTAACAGTTACATTTTCTGGATGTGTTTGTATCTTAAAATTTAGTGTATCCGCTACATCCAAAACGGAATGTAAAGCTAAAGAATTAGCACATTAGAAACAGCAAACATTTTATTTATCCTGTCTTTATTCACAAAAACTGGTACTGATGATAAGAAGAAGCGGTCACTACTTTCACAGAGCACATAGACTTTAAAATGTAAGCAACTAAAATAAATAAAAATGTGAAACACTCGTTTTCTCTAGGAGTTAACACTTTTACAGATAACTTATTCTCTATACGGATCCACAGTTCCATAAATTTCCACAAATACACATTACTATTATATAAATTTTTAACATGATTTTTTTAAATGCACACACAAAGGACTAACAAGAGTCCAATACTTAGAAGAGCCAAAAAACACACTGACATTAATTAAAATACTAATGGACACAGGTCAACTGCTCTCTGGAGGTTTTAGTTATTAAAAGTATTTCCTCGGGCCGGCCGAGTGGCGCGGTGGTTAAGCACTGGCTTGGGACGCCAGCGGCCCCGGTTCGGTCCCACATATGAGGGCCAGTGACACTGCCCTCAAAAAAGTATTTCCTTTAGTTTTTCTATATAACTTTTAAAAAATGTATTTTAATGGATATTCATTATTTGCAATTCATTTAAAAAACTAAATAAAACCAACATATTACATACAATATGTCTTCACCATATAACAGCTATTTATAGCAATCTTAATCTCCTTCTGAGAAATGGCATCACCTAGGCCTCAAAATTCAGTGCAAAGAACATTTAAAGAAATAGTATCATGGCTAACTCTCAGTAAGTGCTTACTACGTCCGAGGCAATGTTGTACGTGACTAACGCAAATTAGCTTGTGTCAACGTCCCAACCTTATGAGCTAGCTGCCAGGTCTGGGGTTTTGCACCGCTAACAAGTTAGCCTGTTACTCTCTTCCCTAGATGCTGGTAGAAGGCACGAGACCCCTGGATCAAAGACGAAGAATGTCATCACTCCCTGCACAGCAGGCAGTGCCAGCCTGAGGATGTCCCTGTCAGCTCCCTTCTGGCCAAGTCTCACTGGAGAGACACCAGGGGCTCAACTAAAAGCTTACACTCGCAGTGAGCTGCATTACAAGGAAGGCGCAGAGAGCATGGGGAACGCGCTGCTTTTATAAGAAGCAGTAAACAAGCCTGCCTCATTTTCAAGGCCGCTCACTGCACACACAACCCTGAGAAACGGCCCAGATAAGATGGGTAGGTCGGGGTGACTCCTCCCCCCCAACAGTACCTGCTATCATCAGCTCCATGTTACAGATGAGGAAGCAAGTCAAAGGTGAAGGCACTTGGTTCAAGGACAGCTGGACGAGCCCGGACTCAAACACAGGCAGTCTGGCTCCAGACACTACACTAACCGCTACTGAGTGGAAGAGTGGGAAGAGTATGAGTTGAAGTCACAAAATTAAAGAAAACAAAATAATTACAGAACTGAAAACAAGAGGAACCACATGAAGCGGCAACAATAATTCTGAAAACCATGTGGTAATGTGGAGGACGGACTAGAGAAAACACAGAATCTAAGTAAGGCAGTGGAAGTGAAGAAAGAAAATTAATCAAGGAAGACAAATAACACACACAACAAATGTGCATAATGATTACTACTTCACAAAGAAGAAAAACTAAATGGAAAAAATAGTCAAAGGTTCTAGGGAAGAAAACATTCTTGAAACAAAGGAAAAATCAAACTGTGTGGATCAAAGCAGCTCAAGCAAAGCAGCAGACAAAATCCTCTGGATACCTGTCCTAGCCCTTCACGGAGGACGCCGAGAAAAGGTAAGGACCAACGGGGAAGAACTCCGACCCGATCTAAGATCTAACGCACGGCCTACGTCAGGAGGACACAGCTGCCTCCGCCACTGAAGCCCCATGCAGCTTCCAGTGCTGTCGCCAGGAGTGAGCTCTGCCGATTATACTGGGATTCCACAGAGTAGGTCAGATAGACATGTGCTCTCAACTGGTCCCAGATGCTGTTTGACTGACACAGAGACAGGTCCTTCTTCTTGGATTTAGATACGAAATCATGTGGCACCCAAGGCTGCAGGCAACCGTCTTCCATCAAAGGGAGCAGGCTACAGGGTGAAGGTGACTCAAGAAAAAAAGGCTGAGAGACGCAATGAACCCGGCACTTGGTGCCAACAGCGAGCCTGAGTGGAGCCCAATCAGAACCCATCCATCTGACCTCTGAACGTGACAGTATATGACCCACTGGTTTCCTTCTTTCTCGGAATCCGACTTATTTTATTTTCAGTAACAATATTCTAGCAGACTGAATCTAATCATCATCAAGTTTCATACACTATCCAAGGGGGACAGTGAGCTATACATTCTATTCAAGTGCCCAGAAAACATTCACATAAACTAACCACATACTCGGAGTCTGAGTAATTTGGATCTGCCCAGGAAAAGGCAAGAGTCACAGGTGGCTCCAGAAGTCGACAGCCACAGCGTGGTGGCAGGAACCCCAAAGGGCTGGACATTAAGAGTAAGATGCCCCAGAAATAAAACAATCCACACGGGGCAGCTGCACAGCTTTGCGTCACATGCTCAGAACACACAGCACAGCCATGACACTCAACTGAGGTGGTCTTGGGTAACCAGTGCCCCTAGGCACCTGCCAAAAAAAAAAAAAGAAAATGACAAACTACCTCTGGAGGGAAGCAATCATCAACATATTCCCACAAATAAACTGTGCCACATATTGTCGGGCACACAGGCACAAACCATCAGTTACACAAGGAAACAAAACAACATGAGCAAATGGGCAGAACCGACTGCAAGAGGGCTGCGGGACACTGGGTACTGGAATAATCAACAAACCTTAACCGACAGTTTCAGGTAATAAAACCCAAGCACCGAAACTCTCAGCACAGAACCGGAAACTATAAAAGGTGACGCTGCAAATTTGAAAAAGAATACATTTTAAAATACAGGAAATGGGCGCAATTGATACATTTAACAGCAGATCGGACAAAGCTAGATGGGCATCAGTAAGGTGGGAGGCCTATCTAGATCAGTCTAGAAAAAGGGACAGAGACGAAAGAGTAAAACAATACAAAAGAGAAGATAAATGGCAACAAACACAGTGACACAGTCAAGTGAGCATATAAAGAGAACGAAGAATGGTGCAAACGCAATACAGGGGTGCCAAAAAAATGTACACAAGTGAATACTTGGGTCAGCGCTGCCCAAGCAGCAGTTCACTGTAATCGGAAGTGTCTGAACGCTGATGGGCACCATTCTGAGCACCTCTTGTCATTGCAGAAGTCAAATGTGACTTGTAGTCATCTTTTGTTATCAGTATATATTGAGTATTCCAATTTTAATACAGTTTTCCTTTCTTAAAATATGTATACATTTTTTTTTTAGCTTTTTGGCACCCTCTGTCTTTGAATACATAACAGCTGAGAATTTTCCAAAACCAATGAAGACTTCAAGGAACCTCAAATTCCAAAATGTAAAACGTGTACAAAACCAACACTATAATAAAATTAGAAGTTAATAACATAAACCAAGAGAAAATATCAACATACATACTTAGAAATTTTAAAAACTCTCTCAATTACCTCACAAGACAAAGAGATCAAACTACAATTGAAAACCCCTTAGAAAATAAGGATAATAAAAATAATATCCAAACGCAGGGAAAACACTAGAAATCATGTTAAGAGAAAATACACACCAGCCTTAAACTTTTTATCTTTGGTTTAGTAATTAATGAAAGTTAATGAATTAAACATTTATTCCTTAAGGTGGAAAGAACACCACAATAATTTATACAGCTAACATGATACAAAAAGATTGTAGAGTACAAGACAAACATACAAAAATAAATGATATTTTTATTTATTAGTAATGTGCAATTAGAAACCAGTTTTTAAAATTCATCATTTTAGCCGGCCGAGCGGCACAGTGGTTAAGCGCTGGCTTAAGAAGCCAGCGGCCCCGGTTCGGTCCCACATATGAGGGCCAGTAACACTGCCCTCAAAAAAAAAAAAATGTGCATAAAATTCATCATTTTATAATAGCTCCCCAAGAAATAAAATAATTAGTATAACTCTGACAAAACATGATCAGTATCTGTATAACGAAAATTACCAAATACCAATGAAGATATCAAAGAAGCCCCAAATGGAGAAGCATACCAGGTTGATGAGATAGAAAACTCAACAGAGTGGGGCCAGCCCAGTGGCTTAGTTGATTAAGAGCTCGCTCAAGAGTGCGAGCTGAGCTCTGGGCAATAGCCGTTCAATGCCCAGCCCGAGCTGAGCTGCTGCTAAGCTACCAACAGGTGGCAGGATGGCTCAGCGAAAGGAAAAAAAGAAAAAAAAAGAAAACTCAACATAGTGCAGATGTCAATTCTCCCCCAGTTGATGTACAGGTTTAACACAATTTCAATTAAAATCCCAGCAGGATTATTTGGCTGATTCTCAAATGTATATGAAAGGGCAAAGGAAAAACAATAGCTACAACAGTTCTGAAAAAGAATAAGATTGGTAGACTCATACTTACATAAAAACTTGTTTCATAACTGTTTTGAATAGCCCAAAACTGGAAAGCAACAAAACGTCTTTCAACAAGTGAATGGTTAAACAAACTGTGGTACATCTATCTATACAAATACCACTTGGCAATCAAAAAGAACAATCTGTACTGATACATACAACCTGGATGAATCTCATCGGTATGAAGCTAAATGAAAGTTAAAGCCAGTCTCAGAAGGTTACATATTGTATTTTATTTATTTGGAATTCTCAGAGACAAATTATAAAGAGGGAGAACAAATCAGCGGTTGCCAAGGACTAGGGAGGGAAAGATGTGGCTTTAAAGGGAGAGCACAAAGGACTTTCGGGGGTGATGGGAAAAGCAAAACAAGGCCCAACAAAAACTGCTTAGTCTGAAGGTGTCACTTACCCTTGTGTTAATTACATCATGGAAGTAAGGGTTCTAACAAACGCTCGCTGCCTCTTTAGATTCTTGAGAATAGAACTGATGCACCAGGGATAATCTGGGAAAAGTTACCTCCAGGTGGGACTTTGAAAAGTCCGTAGCTTTGGAGAAACTAACAAACCAAGTCAAAGTTCTAGTAAAAACTGTCAAGTTGAACAGAGAGTACAGTGCTAGTTACCAACGCCTGAGGAGTTGGGGAAATGGGCGAGGCTGGTCAAAGGGTACAGAGCTGCAGTTACTCAGGGTGAATAACTCTACACAGTGTAATGTACTGCCATGGTGGCTACAGTACTGCATACTGGAAGCTTGCTGAGTAGATTTCAGAATAAAAGAAAGCAGGAGAAAGGGCCGGCCAAGTGGCTCAGTTGGTTAAGAGCTCGCTCAAAAGTGTGAGCTGAGCTGCCGCTAAGCTGCCAACAGGTGGCAGGATGGCTCAGCTGAAAAAAAAAAAAAAAAAGCAAGCAAGCAAGCAGGAAAAGCTCTATTAATTGCAGACTTCACAGCAAGTAAACTTATTAGGGATAAAGAGGGGCATTACATAATAATAAAGCGGTCAAGTCTCCAAAAGCCAATCCTTAATACAGATGCGTCTAACAGTGTCTAAATACATGAGGCAAAAACCAATAGAACTCCAAGGACAGATATGAGTCTGCTATTATCTAGTGTCGTTAACACCGTCTGTCAGAAATAGATCCCACAGGCAGAAAATCAGCAAGCACACAGCTGAACTCAACGCCACCATCAACCAACTGCATATAATGGACAACTTCAGGCAACTTCAATGAACAACACGCGTTCTTCCCCAGCTCACATGGAACTGTCACCAACAGACCACAGCCTGAGCCAAATTTAAAATAATAGAGATCATATAATGTCTGCTCTTAGACCACAATGGAATTAAACCAGAAGTCAGTAACAGAAAGATTAACTGGAAAACCCCAAAATATTTGGAGGTTAAACAACACACTTCTAAATAACACAGGGATCAAAGAAGAAACTTCAAGATAAATTTTTAAATATTTTGAACTGAATAATAATGAAAATACAACTTACTAAAATTTGTGGAATATGGTGAAACCAGAGCTTTGAGGGAAATTTACAGCATTGAATGTGTATGTTAGAAGAGAAAAAAGATCTAAATCAGCCAAGTTTCCACCCTAGGAAACTAGAAAAAGAAAAGCAAATTAAATCCAAAGTAAGCAAACAAAAAGAAATAAAAATTAGAGATGAAATCACTGGAAAACAGAAAAATCAATCAGACCAAAGACTGGTTGTTGGGGAGCGAGGGGGGGGGGATATCAATAAAATCAATAAACCTCTAGCCAAGTTAACTGAGAGAAAGAGACAGACACACACATTACTAATATCAGAAATTAAGGCGGGGCTATCACCACAGATCCCATAGACATTAAAGGAATACTATAAACAATTCTATGCTCACAAATTTGATAACCTAGATGAAATGGATCAATTCCTTGAAGGACACAATTTATAACACTCACAAGAAGAAACAATCTGAATAGGATTATATCTGTTAAAGAAATTGAATCAATAATTAATAACCTTCCAAAACAGAAAGCACCAGACCCAGATGGGTTCACTGGTGAATTCCACCAAACAGAAAACAGAAGATCTTCTGGAAGACAGGAGCAGAGAGATGCACTTCCTGACTCATTCTATGAGACCAGCAATACGAACAACGAAGACTTTACAAGGAAACAAAACAAAAAAACTACACACCAATATTCTGATGAACACAGATGCAAAAATCCTCAACAAAATGTTAGCAAATCAAGGGCCGGCCGAGTGGCTCAGTGGGTTAAGAGCTCGCTCAGGAGTGCGAGCTGAGCTCTGAGCAACAGCGGTTCGAGGCCAGCCCGAGCTGCCAGCAGGATGGCTCAGCAAAAAAAAAAAAAAAAAAAAAAAATTAGCAAATCAAATCCAACAATGAATACATGGAATTATACACCACAACCAAATGGGATTTATCCCAGGTATACAAGGCTGGTTCAACATCTGAAAATCAATTAATGTAATCCGCTGTATCAACTGGCTAAAAAAAGAAAAATCACAAGATCATATCCATAGTTGCAGAAAAACATTTGATAAACTCCAACACCCGTTCATAATGTTAAATAAACCTCTCAGTAAACTAGAAATAAAGCAGAACTCCCTCAACTTGATAAAGAATTGGCACAAAAAGAAACCCACAGCCCACATCATATTTAATGGGGAGGAAGAAGGAAGGCTGTCCCCCTCTCGCCTCTCTTTTTAGCTTTAATAATTGTTCTTTATCCTTTTCTTCCCTGTTCTCCTTGCTCTGTGTTCAGTAAAAGAACCGGACAAAGGCCTTTTCAAGGACAAAGCACAGACTAACACACTCAGCTTTACTTGAGTAGAACAGGCGAGGAGAGAAATATACTTCTATGACACCTGCTCCTGTAATATGACCTTTCAGTAACCCATTTGCCTTGACGCCTCATAGGAGGCAGTGTGAGAAGACAATCTTATTTGTGGGGCTACTCCTCTCAGGTAAGAAAAAGTTCAACTTCAGGATTTTAGTTGTGTGGTGATGATGTTCCAAGAGCAGTAGTAGGTTACAAAGCAGAAATAAAAATACGCTTCAATCAGTGAGCTGATGCCTACTGTGGGCCTGGAAGTATTCTGGGCCCTGGGAATACATGAATCACGAACCAGACAAACCCCCGACTTCGAGAAGGTTCCGTCCTGGCGTGGAAGGCACACAGGAAACAAGTGTGTGTACAGGCACACCTCGTTTTGTGGCACTTCACTGGATTATGCTTCACGGATGGTGCATTTATTTACAAACTGAAAGCAAACCTAGATGGTGTCGCCTACTGCGGTAAGCATATGTGCCACGCTTTTATACGACCAGCAGCACACGAGTTTTGTTCACATCAACATCGCCACAAACCCATACGTGATACGTCGCCCCACAACGTCGTGAGGGCTATGACATCACCAAGCGACAGGAACCGTTCAGCTCCGTTATAATTTTATGGGACCACCATCACATATGCCGTCTGCCAGTGAACAAACGTCATTATGTGGCACAAGACTGTATGTTTAGTCTGAACAATACATGATGTCGCGTCCTGAGGCGGGAACACTAGGAGAAGAGGCGTTTTCAGGATAATAACAAATAGTTCCACAGAGGACACATTAAGTTTGAGATCCGCTTTTAGACACCTAAGAGGTGTTAAGAAGGAAGTTGAAGATAGAGGTTGTATTCAAAGCAAGAAAAGAGCTGGTAATGTAATTCCTACAGTCATCAGCACACAGGTAATATTTAAAACAACTAAACTTGGGCCGGCCGAGTGGCGCGGTAGTTAAGTGCTGGCTTGGGACGTCAGCGGCCCTGGTTGAGATCCCACATATAAGGGCCAGTAACACTGCCCTCTAAAAAAAAAATAAAAAAATAAAAAATAAATAAAATAGGGCAAGCTGAGTGGCGTGTTGGTTAACAGCTGGCTTCGGAAGCCAGCGGCCCCGGTTTGGGTCCCACATATGAGGGCCAGTGACACTGCCCTCAAAAATAAATAAACAAAACAACTAAACTGAGTGAAACCCACTAACGTATGAGAGGATGAGCACAAGAAAATAAAGAGAAACCAGGGAGGTAGCAAAAACCCAAGAGAATGTGGTGTCCTAAAAAATCAAGTTTAAAAAAATAAAAAAGTGTCACTCCGGAAAGTGGTCAGCTGCCTGAGATGACACTTAGTGGTCAGCTGCCTGAGGTGACGCTTACTGGTTCAGGAGGACAGAGACCACAAGCTGGGTTTGGCCATCTGAGTTCCTGGGTGACGTCGACAAGAACATCTTCAGCAGAGCAGGAGGAAGAAAGCGTGGTTGAAGTAGTTTCATGAGAAAATGGTCAAAAATAAGGAACAACCATAAGTATAGGCAACTCTTTCAAGGATTTTTGCTAAAAAGATGAGCAAAGAAGCCACTGGGTCGCTGAAAGGGGATCTGATCAAAAGAAGCTGTTTGTGTTTAAGGGTGGTTCTGCGCCTGGTGAAGTGCGCGGAGGAAGCTCAGGGAAAACTGAAGGCCGGGCATCCACGAAGCCTCCAGGGTCCAGGGCGCAGCCCAGGGCAGAGCCTCCCGCAGGCGCATCTCGTCTCCTTTGACAGCAGGGGAGGTGGGATATATGGGCAGAGATGAAGGCAGGAAGATGTGATGGGGGAACGAGGGATTTCTCTCCTGAATGCTTCCAGTTTTCCTTTTTTCATTGAAGTAAATAAGCAAGACCACTGACTGAAGAATGAAAAATGGGAGGACGTGTTAGAAATTTGAAGACAAAAAATGGCGGTGAAAGAACCGTCACTGATAAAGGGAGAGAGAATTTCTAAGTAAAAGTAGAATGAGTGGAGGGCAGCAATCATGACCTGCTGGAGACCTGAGGTCATAAATTCAAAATGAAACCAGTGGGCAAGTTCGTTTGTCCCCAGCCATTTTCACCTGCTAAGATACGGAATTCGGGTGTCATTCTGAAAGCAAAGCAGCGGGACGATGGCAAAGGCGCTGAGGATGCAGGAGACCCAACCTCAGAGGAAGAGCCTGGCCCCGTGTTTAAATCCCAGCAGCTGCTAAAGCACTTTCAGTGAGAAACGGTCTCACACAAACATGACCTTTATCTCTTCAACAACTTACTACTGTAAATCACTAGCTTTGTGTAAATTTTTGAAACTACTTTGTGCAACCTACTCTATCTACCTTTTGCAGATAGCACAACACACATTAGTTTTTGTTTTTTGTTTTTTTGTGTGTTTTTTTCTTGAGGGCAGTGTCACAGGCCCTCATATGTGGGACCCGAACCGGGACCGCTGGCTTCCCAAGCCAGCGCTTAACCACCGCGCCACTCGGCCGGCCCCACATTAGTTTTTTTAAGACACCTACCAGTCCAGCAGACCAGAAAGGATTTGGTATGATTTAACCCAGCATTTTACAATATTATTGGCTAACGAAGCTTATTTTTTTTCTTGCATACACTTAATAACACAATAAGCCTTAAACAAACACTAGATGGTTCATAAGCCAGAGATATACAATGAGTTGTCATATTAATGGCCTGCGATTACCGTTGATTTGAGTTTTAATTCGCTTTAATAAAACACGTCTCTACAGATACTAAATAATTTCTTCTAAATCAGGCCTGTAGGGGAATAAAAGAGAGAACTCAGTTTTTCACTTTGTCATGACTTATCAAACCATTTCAGCAGATGGAAATTTCCTAACTCAGTATATAGACAAATACTAATTGTGCAAATTACTGTGTACAATTTTTTTTTTTTTTTGAGGGCGGTGTCACTGGCCCTCATATATGGGACCGAACCGGGGCCACTGGTGTCCCAAGTCAGCGCTTAACCCCCGCGCCACTTGGCCGGCCCCATTTTTTATTTTTTTATTAAGTTTTGATACCTGTTTCCACAATATTTTCTGTTTCTGTCGTCTCCAGCCCATCCATGCTGTCCTCATCTTCCACTGTAGTTTTCCCTCTACTTCGAGGCCTACAAAGAAATAGAACATACAGTTAAATGTTAAATTTTACAGCTAGAATTAAAGTCAATATAAAGCACAAGTCAAAGACACACAAAATAAAATAATGTGGGCATCTTTCCTAACATTTTAGGTTAAATGATAATAACACACTTTACAGCCATTTTCCCCTTAAACCCAGGCGTGTCTCATCCCTGTCGGTGAGGACAAACCTAGGCTAACATGTTTGTGGCGTGTAACTCTGCATTTCAGGCTTTGCCCCTCTGTGGGCTGACTTTCACATGAGTCCTTCTGTCTACAGTAGTAGTTTTGAGCACCTAATGGGGTCTTTTCAAAGTTCACATGCCAGGTTAAACCTCAATATCTAATGAAATTGAGGAGTGATGTCTATACATGTGTATTTTTAAGAAAATGATGCACACCCCTACAAACCACAAAATATTAAGCACAATCCAACTATATCTACCTTACAAGTATAATAAAATTTCACTTATAAATACTTCAGTAAAGTAAAATAAACGTAAGAGTCATGGTAAATCATGAGATTCTTTGACCCAATGCAATTCTTTAAAGAAAAAAAAACTAATGCTTTTACATTTTTTGAAGTCTCATAAATAACAGAATTGAGTCAAAACATTAAAAATACATAAAGAAAAAAACAAGACATTACATAAAAAAAAACTTAGAAATTGACAAAGCAGTATTCAGATAATTTCAGTGTTTTAAATTAGTCATTACTTAAAAAGAAAAGATAACAAGCTCAGTACTTAGTTGAAAAACACTGAAAGAACAGGAAATAAAGATTATGAAAAAATAAGACAAAAGCTGTTTTAAACAGTAGGAAATCCATTTAAATCTTACTTTAAAAAGGATATTAATCAGTAAAAAAACAATAAACGTGGTAGAAGAATTTTTTAAAGTGATCCAAGTCCAAATGGTTTTATAACTAAATTACCACAAACTGTCAAAAAGTCATCTCTACCCACTCCCCCCAAAAAGTAAAAAGAAACACCTAAACCAAAACCTTAACAAATACAGCCAAAAATACATGGATGAAAAAAATCTAAATAAAATACTAGCAGATATAATCAGAATGCAGGTATGATTCAGTATCAGTAATTTGTCAGTATAAACACCGAAGAGCCCAAACAGTGTCATTTCTAATTCCATGAGGGAGAGTGGGGGAAGGAGGCAGACCGAAACAGGAGACGACAAGGAGACGATGAGAGAGAGCGACTGGAGTAGGGCATGCTACGGGTGATTTTATTGTTCATGGGAAAAGGGACAGAATAATAATTATCGTCAAAACTAGTAAGTCAAATAGTTATGTTTAAATTTAAAAGTAAACTTGAAAACAAAGAGGAAAGAAGGGATGAGAGAAATCTGATCAATCCAACAGCAGGTAGAAAAGGAGAGAAAAAAATACATGCTAAATAAAAAATAAAAGATAAAAAAACAAATATGAATTTTCATATTACATATAAAAATGGCTTAAACTTTGCTGTCCCTATTCAATGATAAAAAATTAATTCACCAGGATCACACAATCAACAGAGTGTCACGGTACATAAGGCAAACGTTTCCAGAGCAAAAGGAGGCTGATAGAGTCAGAACCATCCTGGGAGCCGGGAACAGCCCGCCCTTACAATCTCATAGGTGCACCACTACAGGGAGCTGACAGCATTTTCAGCAAGCATTTGAACAACATATTTAACAAGTTCATTAGATGACTCCATCAATCCCTGCCTTCACTAAACTATATTCTACTGAGAAAAATGCAGCTGTCACTCTTATGAACAAAAAAAACACACACACCATCAAGAAGATTCTAAGGAAAAAATAATGAAGGACTAGCTACCATTTTAAATAAGAGATTTATAAAGTAAACTTTATAAAACAAAATTGCATATGCGTAAGCAGACGCTTCAGTGGAGATCTGAAGTCGAGGAACAAAACCCCGCAGCCATCTGGGGGAAGACAGGGCTCTCAGGAGAAGGCACAGCGGGGGCGCGGTGAGTGCGGGCAGGAGGGGTACGTGGTCTACCGCTGAAAGAACAGGTCTACCGCTGAAAGAACAGGGACCAGACGGTGTAAAACCTTGCAGAGCACGGAAGGACTAGGCACAGGGAGCCTGGGAACTCTTGAAATAATCCCAACACACCTGCTACAATGGGACAGAGAATGAGAAATTAATTCAAGAGCTCTTATGGAGGCAGAACTTACTTTTAATCTTTGCTTTGTGGTTCTTCATAATTATGAACACTCACTGTTAACGAAACTGAAACACACATGGCTTAGCTGGCTCGGTCACCTAATCCTCCAAACCAAGGTTCTGCTCTTTTGAAGTTTCTCTCTCCACTATCCTGACTATTGCTAAGTTATTATTTTTGGCACAACTGGCTTTATTTCAAACTTGTCTCATCTGGTGCATATATATCTCAAAATATCAGTTGTCTGCACTGTGGTCCTTATTCCTCAAAAAAGAAATTTGTAATTTTTGCCTTGCCTTTATTATTATTTCTTTTTTTTTTTTTAATAAAGATTTTATTGGGGAATTGGGGGAGGGGAACAGCGTTGCGGAATCGGGGAAGGGGAACAGACAAGTTGCTGTCCTTTTGTCCTTCAGTCTAGTTGCGGAGGACGTTGCTTCACTGGCCCATGTTGGTATCGTCATTGCGCTCTTCCTGGATGAGGCAGATCGGTCGCCGGCCTCTGGATGGTCACTCACCGCGGCTATTGGCAGCTCACGCTGGCTGCCGGCCACTCACTGTAGCCTATGGCAGCCCACTGCAGCAGGGGCTGCAGCCTACACTGTCGCCGGGGCTCGCACAGCCCAGCTCCAGGTGGAGCTGTTGTTAGCTGTGGAGGACAGTGTCACTGGCCCTCATGTGGGATCCGAACCGGGACCACTGGCGTCCCAAACCAGCTCTTAACCAATGTGCCACTCGGCCGGCCCTTATTATTATTATTTCTAGTCTTGGCTTTGGCACCAATAAGACATGCTTTTTTACTTTCACCAATCATCAGAATTCTTTTCCTTTTGGGCAATGGACCAATTACCAACATCATGTCATTTTCAAATTTCCCATACTTTAGTCATGTCTGTACCGCTGTGCACTGGCTTCTGGTATGTGACTGTTCTGACTAATCAAACGCAGAGTTTTGGGTTTTTTTCTGAATACAAAAGATAATGGTTGTAGGGCCAGCCGAGTGGTGTGGTTGTTAAGCGCTGGCTTGGGAAGCCAGCGGCCCCGGTTCGGGCCCCACATATGAGGACCAGTGACACTGCCCTCAAAAAAAAAAAAAAAAAAAAAAAGATAATGGTTGTACCTATCAAACCTATATCAGCTTCCAATTTCCACATTCAAATAGCAAAATAGATACATACAGTTTGTATTTCCATATTGCATTCACATGTTTCCAGTTTGGATTTTTAATAGAACTTTGAAGTCTAATTACAAATGACAACATAAAGATTATTTAGTTTAATCTTCCTTTGGTTTTTCTACCTTCTTTTTTCCTTTGTATTCCTTAACTTTCGTTTTGGTTTTGATTTACCTTGTTGCAAAGAAATTTGAAGTAAAATAATACCACTAACTTTGAGATAATTTTCCATCAAAAATCCAATGTTCCATATTAATCTTATAAATTAAAACAAATTTGAGTAAATAACATAGAAGACATCTACTTAAAGCCACATCAGAGTAAGAAGGTTCAAAATTACCCTTTGGCTATACACAACTAGAAAACCACACAAAACAGAAGAAACCACCCTTAGCAGACACTGGTCCACAGGCAGGGCGGGATGGGACTGTAATCTCTGAAAAAAAAGGAGCAAACAAAGTGAACCCTAGCATTACAAAGGCTTTCTGCATGGAGTTAATATACAAACTGTAGCAGACGAACTCATAAACTGGCATTTGTGCAGAGAAGGGGACACAGAAATCCTCAGTCCAGGAGGCTGGAAATTACCGGACAGAGTACGTGAGAGGAGGCAGCTGTGCAGGAAAAGGGCTCCAGAAACCTGCACAGATACCCCATCTGGGTAACTGTGGTGTAACACCCTGTAAGGCTGGACAAGAACAAGTTCCAAAGAAAAAAACAATTACAGAAGACCTGCAACACAAACAACTCGCAGAGCTTAGAGAGCAGGGAGCAAACCGCGTTCCCTCTCGCCAGAGCCTCAAGACCTCACTGCGACATCACACATTCAGTAGAGAGCAGAGCAGAGCAAACCTCTAGGAGCAGGCCTAAACGAAGCCCAGAACAAATGCTATTCCAGACCATCCCCAAAAGAGCTGACAAGTAAGGCTCACTCAAAACCATCCACAGCTAACTTAATTACCAGGCCAAAAAAAAAAAAGCTCAACACTTGTTAGAGCACTATGAAAAAAATCTAGGGCTGGCCGAGTGGCTTGTTGGTTAAGAGTTCGCTTGGGACGCCAGCTCTGAGCAGCAGGGACCAGTTCGGATCACACACGAGGACCAGTGATGTGGCGCCCTCTACAGCTAAGATGGTGAACAACAGCTCCACCTGGAGCTGGGCTGCTGTGTCGCAGGAGATGGTGTAGGCTGCAGCCCCTGCTGCACTGGGCTGCCGTAAGTAACAGTGAGCAGCCGGCAGCCAGTGTGAGCTGCTATAAGCCACCATGAGCTGCAGTGGAAAAGCGCAATGATCACAATACCAACTAGGGCCAGTGAAATCCTCCGCAACTAGACTGAAGAACAAAAGGACAGCAACTTGTCTGTTCCCCTTCCCCGATTCCCCAATGCTGTTCCCCTCCCCCAATTCCCCAGTAAAATCTTTAAAACAAAATCTATCTCTCAACAACAAAATCACAATGTGGGAACCCAATAAAAATGTACGAGGTATACAAAGAAACAGGGAAATGTGAGTCATAAACAGGAGAAAAATCAAGCAGCAGACACAGAAAACAGCAGAGATGATAAAGGGACAAGACTAGACATTAAACCAGCTATTATCAATAGGCCTCATATGCTCCAGAATGGAAAACAAGTGTGAGGAGAGAAAGGGAAGATACTAAAAACTAAGCAAAAGGGAACTCACAGAGGCAGCATTACAAAATAACAGCAAATGGAAATTTCATTTTGAAAGATTAACATCTGATTAGAAATGGCAAAAGGCAGCTGACCTTTATGATGTAGCAAAAAAATTCTACCAAACTTAAATGACAAGTGAAAAAAGACAAACAAAGCTATAGATGAGTTTATTGATAAATTCTATCAAACTTTTAAGAAATAATGCTAATCCTACACTCTTCAGGACATGCTGGAGGAAGGATCACTTCCCAACTCATTCTCCGAGGCTGGCATGACACTGACAGCAAAATCAAAGACACAATACAACCAATGTCCACCAGAAACACAGACCTGTCCCACAGAATGAAAAGGGAACACTCCACCACCCACGAGTCCTGGATATTACAATTGTCATGAGGAAGCAAAACAAGGATTGTGTAAGAAAATAAGTTTATAGCCCGTTTTTCATTTTTTAAAAACCATACATAAAAATCTCTAGCAAAAAATTATCAAGGGGCTCCAGTTCTAGATAAGATGGGGAAATTTATGCCACACTTTTTCTCCCACTGAACGCAAGTAGAAAAACCTGGAAACGAAAGGGAGCATGAAACAACCATTTGCCCCTCCCTAACAACAGCAAAATGCAAAGCACTGGCAAAATGTCACACTGGCTTCACTATTCAGCACCCCGGTCTGAATGAACTCAGGTCTGAATGAACTCAGGAGTGGGCTCTGCAGTAGGTACAGAGAGGGAGGGGGCCGACCTGAGCTGACCTGCATCCGGCAGGAGTGGGGGCAAAGAAGGGGTGTCTGTCCCTAACTAGATAAGAAAGACTGTGATTAAAGCCTATGGCCTAATTTTTAACTTCTAACCATTACTGAGTCATAGAATGCCAAAACTACCTGGAAACTGAAAATCTGTGCCAATAAGTTGCATTATAAGATACCAAACAATCCTTGTGACCTTTTTGTTCCATAATTTGATATATATCTATATGCACGGATATACGTATATACATACATACACACATCCAATAAAAATCAAGTCACAAAATTACTGTTCTATGGTCATTTGACCCTTGAGTCACCTAAAATATGTCACTTACTGGGTAATATTAAATAATTTTTCTTGGGCCGGCCGAGTGGCGCGATGGTTAAGTGCTGGCTTGGGAAGCCAGCGGCCCCGGTTCGGGTCCCACATATGAGGGCCAGTGACACTGCCCTCAAAAAAAAAAAAAAAAAAAAATCATTTTTCTTAGAAACATTAATATGGTAATATTTTTAAAAGAGAAAAAGAAACAAATTCTCAATAGAAAACCAAAGAATATGACCAGCAATTAAAAAGAGAATGAAAGGGCCTTTAAACACACGAGACATTCAACCTCACTAACAATTTTAGAAATGGAAATTAAAGCAAGGAGATAGCATTCTACATACCAAATTAGCAAAGGGCGATAAAACCCTCAAGTAGGCAGGCTGCAGGAAAACAGAGTAAACTGGACAACCCTACCAGCAATCTCCTAAGTAGAGGGCATACAGAGTACAGACCGTCTGAGTCTCTCAGGTCCAAGCGTCTCGGAGAAAAATCACTTGGTAATTATAAAGACTAAGGCACTCTGTAAGTCACTGTCAAGGCGAGTTAACAAAGCAATAAGTACATTACAACCAAAAGGAGGGAAACACTCAGGACTAACCATCTTCCCAATCAACAGCCAGTCATCATCCCTGCAGCTCAAAATGGACACAGTGGACTAACCGGCATCCCCCTGCCCACGTTACAAACGTGAGATCTTTCTAGTCAGGTGTGCTTACAGCTGAAAAGGCCAGAGCGTCCACAGGTGTAACTGTTTAGCCAAATTTAGGTTTCACAAAGTACTTGAACATGTGGAGTAAGGAGGAAGTATATGTCATAATTACCTTAAATAAAAATAAAACTTTCTAGTAAATACCTAGATATCATTTTTTATTGTTGTTTCATTTTACCATCTTGCAATCAAAGAATTTACAGCGGTACATGACAGAATTTTCCAACAATGAATAGTTGTAAAATTTGAGCATTTATTAAAAATGACAGTTCAAAAAATAGAAATGAAAAATACAAGGAAGAGGTCCTTACGAAGATCAATTTTTCAGAAGGTCTTTGATTTAAAAATGACAAATTTTAACCTCACATCCATTAGTTTACCTGTAATTTTCTTTCAAATATGTCTTCTTGGGAACGGGGGTATGTGGGAACTATACTTTCTGTGCAACTCTATAAACCTAATATTAGCCCCCAAAATTAAGTTTATTTTTTTATTTTTATTTTTATTGAAGGCAGAGTCACTGGCCCTCCTATGTGGGACCTGAACCGGGGCCGCTGGCCTCCCAAGCCAGTGCTTAACCACCACGCCACTAGTCCGGCCCCAAATTAAGTTTATTAAAGAAATGTATTAACCCATTTTTTTTTTTTTTAGCTGAGCCATTCTGCCCCCTTTTGGCAGCTCAACAGCAACTCAGCTCAGGCTAGCCTCGAACTGCTGTTGCTCAGAGCTCAGCTTGCACTCTTGATCGAGCTCTTAACCAACTGAGCCATTCGGCTGGCCCTAAAGAAATGTATTAACCCATTTAAAAAACTGTGTTCTTATTAAACTATTTTCAAAACAATGTTTTGTGGTGAAATATAGAGGAACAGGATAAAGGAAAGCACTAAAATTGTTGTGGGAAAGGGAAATTTATTTACCAAAAAAATCAAGAATAAAAACTGCATCAAGAATGGTGCAGTGGTTAAGCGCTGGCCTTGGAAGCCAGCGGCCCCGGTGCGGTCCCACATATGAGGGCCAGTGACACTGCCCTCAAAAAAAAAAAAAAAAAAAAAAAATGCATCACATTTCTCAACAGAAGTATTTTAAGTAGAAAACAACTCAATATAAAAACAAACATAGAAGGGGCAGGAAGGACTTGATAATAAGTATAAAATGAGATGGCAGAAATAACTCCAAACATATATAAATAATTAAAAAGCATGTAGATAAACTAACATCTCCAGCAGAAAGACAAAAATAACCAAACTAGATTTGTTTTAAGTTATAAACTATGAAGAGACATCTAAACATAAAATGGCAAAAAAACAGTTGAAAATAAAGTTAGAGAAAAAGATTGAAAAGGTGTTCGATCTCACATATAATCAGAAAAATGAAATCTGAGGGCCAGCAGAGTGGCATGTTGGTTAGGTGTTGGCTTGGGACACCAGCTGTGAGCAGCAGGGCCCCCGGTTCGGATCCCACATGAAGGCCACTGACACTGCCCTCTACAGCTAAGATGGTGAACAGCAGCTCCACCTGGAGCTGGGCTGTGTGAGTCCCCGGCGACGCTGTAGGCTGCAATGAGGCTGCAGTGGGGCTGGCTGGCAGCTGGCGTGAGCTTTCGTGAGCTGCCATGAGCTGCCATGAGTGGACAGAGGCTGGCGAGCGACTGCCTCACCCGGGAAGAGCGCAATGACGATACCAACATGGGCCAGTGAAGCAACGTCCTCCACACCTAGACTGAAGAACAAAAGGACAGCAACTTGTCTGTTCCCCTCCCCCAATTCCCCAATAAAATCTTTTTTAAAAGTTTAGAAAGAAAAGAAAAGAAAAGAAAAGAAAGAAAAGAAAGAAAGAAAGAAAGAAAGAAAGAAAGAAAGAAAGAAAGAAAGAAAGAAAGAGAAAGAAAGATGAAATCCGAAACAATGTATTTCTAAGCTAGTATATTGGAAATGTTTTAAATCTGATAATACCAAGAGCTGGTTTAAAAAACTAAAGCAATTTTGAGGCTCTTACTGATGAGAGTGTGAGAACACTCAACATTACCCAGGCAGGTTGGGTGGTGCACACACCTTAGAGACTGGCACGGTTTAAACGGGACCGAGAGTAAGAGATGCCAACTTCAATTATGACCAAGTACATATATAAAATACTACACAAAAATAAATATCTTTCAAAGAGGAGAATGGAATTTTAGAAAAACAAAACAGATTTTTGTACCACCAAAAGATACCAAACAACTGTCTTCTAAAATTTCAGGAAGGGAAGTTCCCGAAGGAAAATCAGACATAAGAGGGAAAAGAGCGAACTTGTCACTGTCCCTAACCAAACACTAACTGCATAAAAGACTAATAATGTCTGATTTGGGGGTTCCAGAAAGGACTGAGGCGATGGACAACAACAGCATGTGAGTCGGGAGGCAGGAGATTGGATGTGAAGCGTTTTAAGGTTGTTACCGTTGGGAGTACAGTGGATTACTGACTCATGTTCCCTTTTAGATAAATATTGATGCTGACACTTCCAGGGCGGACACAAAACAATACACACAGAATATGTAACTATCAAAGGGGAAGAGTGAAACGAGATGGAACACGGGAAAATATCTCAGTGCAGAGGTGAACGTAAACAAACTGCAGTTATGTATATGAACAGATGGAGACACCAAAAGGAATAAAGCCAGTGGCAGAAGCCTGTCTACTGCGTATCCAGCATATGATTCCATTAAGATAATGTTAAATGGCAGGCAAACCTAAGCATGTATCACACAGAGACACCTACAGATGTGGTTTCCAAAAACGATAAAAAGAACCATGAAAATGTTCAACACAAACGTCAGCGTGATGACTCTGGTGGGGCAGGAGGGGTGGGGCCAAGGGGAGGCACTCAGGGGACCTCGAAAAATGGGGGTAATGTTCTGTTCTAAACTATAAAGGAAGTACACAAATGCTTGTTAGTCTGTAAACTAAATATAATTATATATAAAAGTATATGTACAAGAAAGGAATATGAAACTCCACAATTTGAAGTTAACTTAAAAAGAAATCTCCGCCTACTCCAAACATCCCAGGTTCCTTCCATCCTAAATCACAAGCCCTCGTCTTCTCCCAAGCCCTGTCTGACTTAGTACTATTATTTAAACTGGGGTTTGTTAATTAACTACTTAAGCAATGGGGTCTGTTTTTCCTTCCTTCTTGCTTTTTGTTTCCTATCTAGGCTGTAAGCTCCCCAAGGCAGACGCATTTCTGTTGGGCTTCCCGCCCTGCCACAACCTTTCTTTGTACAAAGTGGATATTTAGGTGTTTATTAATTTTTGTACTCAATTCTAGATTTCCATCTACATATGCCTGTGTATTTCCTTCCCGCCCTCATGTTCCTGAACCAGTTAATATGAAATAAGATGAACCATGCAACACAATTAACAAACTCAAAGTTCTAATGTTTCCTTCTCTTTGAAACAAACATTTTCTTTACTATATTAAATCCGAAGTTCTGGATTTGGGTGGTGGGGAGGGTGGGGGTGCTGCATTTTAATTTTCTGTGTTGTTTCCAACTTCAATGAAATAAAGAGTACAAACTCACTTATCTTCTTTACAAACTTACAAGGAACCTAATAAGATGAGATACTTGGGAGTTGTTCCGTTCTCCCTCTTAAAACTGCCTCCCCTGCACCCCTCCTTCCAAGGCTGGCTTCTAGAAAGCAGCCACACACTGGGCCCCCTGCAGGGCCCTCATCTCCCATCGCCCCCAACCCAAGGCCCTCACACCAACGCCTTTCAAGGCCAGTCCTGGAGCAGTTGCTACATCCCATCTTCCGAGGTCCTTTCAGCTGAACCCGTTTTCCAAAAACGTATTGCAGAAGTCACGCTAAAAAATTATCCAGTTACATGGCGACATATGCACTGATAATTTGAATCTACAGCTTGTTTCAAAATAGCTGAGGAGGGAGAGCGGAGGAGGGGAACAGTTCAGACGAAACAAGACTGACCACAAGGGGACAGCTCTTAAAGCTAGGTAATGGGAACATAGGGGTTCAATATAAAAATATCTCCATTTTAGGGCCGGCCGAGGGGCGCGGAGGTTAAGCGCTGGCCTGGGACGCCAGCGGCCCGGTTCGGTCCCACATAGGAGGGCCAGTGACACTGCCCTCAAAACAAACAAACAAACAAACAAAATTGTCTACCTCTCATGATATCCTCTGTTCACAGAAAAATCAGGCAAAAATCTTTCAGTAACGGCTGAGTATCCCTTTTCCTTGCGTCCCCACAGCAGTTACCACCGCATTCTGCACTCTGTCCGTGTAAGGCCTCGCTTCTCTCCCAGGGCCATCGCCTGACACACTTCACTCCCTGCTTGCTTGGGCGCTCTCGCCATCTCCTGGGCCTCCCAGTCTCTCCAACAAGCTATCCTGCTCATTTTTCACCTGTTCGAAATCCCACAAAATTGCCTGCAACGCACCAAGTTAAGAGCCCAATTCCTGGAGCGGGACACTCAAGGCCTTTCCTCAACAACTGGCCACCTTTTGGATTCTTCTCCCACTGCTCCCCTCAGGGACACCCTTTGTCAGCAAAATGAGTTATTCTGGAGCACAGAGCAACCAAAAGCCACGCAGGCTCATTCAGGGGAAAGTTAGGTCTGTGACGCAGCAGCAGAAAGGGGCTGACTCCCAGGACGCCCTGCCCCCGCTCAGGACACCCCCCCCTCACAGTGCCGCCTCTAGGACTCCTGCTACCCTTCAAATGTGCCATCTCTTCAAACAGTCCTCACAACATCCTAACAGGTCATCGCTACTGCCTGGCCCATCCCGCCCTGTACCTGGGGCTTTCAGGCCATTTTACTGGGCAATGAACATGCCATCTCGTTTTTACTGGTTCTCTTTCAAAGTCAAACAGCTAAAAGTATAATTGACTCATTTATAAGCTGAATGGGGGCAAAGGGGTATTTACAATCCCAAACCAATCTTCAATGGTCTTTAAAGATTTTTTAACTCCCAATTCCCAGCATTAGCAAAGAAATAGATAAACAGGTCTATTCATGTATGATTGGGAGGAGTATAAACTGGTACAATTATGCCATAGTGGTATTTGTCGATATTAAAAGCCTTTAGGGCCGGCCAAGTGGCGCGGTGGTTAAGAGCTGGCTTGGGAAGCCAGCGGCCCCGGTTCGGGTCCCACATATGAGGGCCAGTGACACTGCCCTCAAAAAAAAAAGCCTTTAAAATCTGTAGAGCCTTTGGCCCAGGAACCCCACCTAGGTTTTATCGTGAGTGAATAATAAGGCGCACAGACGTTTAGCTATAAGGCTATTAATCTGCACATTGTTTCTGACTCAAAAATTGAAGGAAAAAAAAATCCTCCCATCCAACAGGAAAAGACCCTTCAGATGAATCACTTATTTAAGCGATGCGATGCTCCGGTCACTGCCATGGCATTCTCACAAGGCTGTCCTCCGTAATGAATGAATTTAAACAGTGTGATTCATGTCTTACTTTATGTGTATTTTAAATTATGATTTCCTATTTGTCCCAAATGTTTTCTACACACATATATACATACGTACTGTGTGTATGTAAAAAAATATACCACTAAGTGTTTGTGAACCTTATGATGTTGAGACAAAATATTTTTATTCTTTTGTTGATGAGTATTTATAATTTAGCTATATTTATTTTTTCTGATATAATACACTTTTAAAGCCGATTTATAATTGAACGGCAATCTTACAAAACCCAAGGAGCCTTGGTTTAATACATCTGTGGGAAAAACCTTTTCAGGAGGAATGCCGAAACACGCCCCACCCACCCACCCACCCAAGTTCAGGGACCCTGGGGGTTCTCACTTTTGCGCGGGCGCAGCGGCGGCGGCTGGACAGACTGCAAAGGCCCTGCTGGTTAAGGCTGAGGGTCAGGACAGGAGGCCTGGAAATATGGGGCGGGGGGTGGGGACGGGTATTAGGACACACGCCATGGCTCTGGTCATGTGTTGGGCACACAGCATCAACTCAGACGACAAGGGTGTCATCAGATCTGAAAGGCACCCAAGGGACGCAGTGGGATGAGCCCGAGACGCCTAAAGCCTGGGTCCTGCCTCGCCTCTGCCTCTGACCAGAAGTATGGCCTTGAGCGAATGGCTCATCTTTCCCTGCGGACTTGCTCATCTGTGTAATGAGATAAGCGGGCACTCGACGGGTGCTCGTTGGTCATCTAGTGGGTTGTCGGAAAAGTCATGATGCATTTTTGCAACGAAAAACAGAAAAAATACGTCATGACTTTTCCACCAACCCGACAGTTACCGTCATCACTCCTACGACTGAGAGGAAGCCCTAAGCTGCTCGTACAACAGCCATGGCCTCTCAACCATCCATCACTTTTTTTTTTAAAGACAGCCTTCTTTCTAACCTTCCCAGGTGCCCGAGCTCTGAAAAGCACCAGAGCCAGGACTCTAGAAGGAAGCCTGAGGCTGTGAGTGTGTCTGGGGGCAAGGGCAGGGTAGGAGCAGATCAGAGAAGGGACTCGTGAGTCACTGCACAGCGCTGTCCGAGTCACCTCCACAGAATGTGTTTCTGTCATTCCGGGGTAAACAGTTCGTGTCTCTCCACGGCCTTCCGAGTTCACCAGAACTACTCCTTAAGCCGATTTAAACCATATTCCGTCTTACACCGAGCACCCGGCTCCCAGCCATAGCCAAGTCCTGCCTCACAAACTCACTCACTCACTCCTCTGAGTCTCTGCGTGTGCTGCTCCCTCTGGCCGGGAAGTAACCTCTGCCTCCTCCAACAGAGGCCAGCTGCTACTCAGCCTTCAGAACTCAGCGCAGGGTCAACTCCAGGGCCCCTCCCTGACCGACGAGGTGAGACAGCACGGCCTCTGCCACCGGCACTGCTCCTCGCCAGCCAGTGACTCCGTGGAGGGGTCTGGCCTTCATCTGCGAACTTCTAGGGACTGTTCTGCACAGTGACTGATATTTAAGAAAATAAGAACATGGGAAACACATTCGTCACGATGAGAAATGCTCGTGAACCGAATGATCACACTGCAAACTGGTAAAGAAGAATCAAACATTTATCCTGCCTTTCCTGTAAAAATTGTTACATTACTAGGCAACCCAATAATAGGTGAGGGGGGTTCTTCCTCTTTATAAAAAGGATTCCAGCTAATAAAATGAAGGGCTAACAGAATTAATGCATCATCCTTTTACAGGCCCTAATGAATCAACGGATGTAGGCACTGGTCATTGACAGCTGCTAGGGTCACAAAGGGGCCCCCGGACTCTGTGCCTCCTGATGAAAAGACACACCACAACATGAGAGGCAGTCAGGAAAACACAGCTGAACCTCAACTCGATGGAGCCTCCAGTTCCAGCTACTTATTTGGAATCAGGGATAGATCCGCAAAATCCAGATGGTGGGGAACTTGTTTCTTCAACAAACACATTGTAGGGTAGTAATCCATAGATTATTAAAGACTGAATCACAGTGAGTGGGCTTATTCAGATTCTGATGCAAACAAACTGGTTTTTCAGAAATTAAGATACTTAATCTGCACACTGAGTCTCTCATGACATTATGGCTTTAACTGTTAAATATTTTTAGGCAATGATGACGGTAGTAGGGATTTTTTTAAGTCTTTACTTTTTAGAGATATATTCTCAAATACATATAAATGAAATTATATTGTGCGTGAAATTTGTTTCAAAAGAACACAACGGAGAAGTGGGTAACAGTATAAATGGAACAAGCCGGGCCGCGTGCTGCTAACTGCGTGAGTGAGGCCAGGGGGACTCGGGCTCCTTAAGCCATTCTCCGCACGCTGGTATACAGGCGGGTTTTCTACAACAAACAGCTAAAAAACAGGTGGGAAGGGAAAAGGAGTGACTGTAAGTCTAGGGAATATCAAGCAAGTGGAGGGGGGAGGGAAAGAGATCACAGATGGAGGTGGCAGCAACTGGAAAAAACCCTTCTTTTAGCAAAAAGAAGGCCTCCGCTGCGGAAGAGACGCCAAGGGCGGAAGGGTCCAGGAGCCGGCCGGGGGCAGCGTGTCAGGGAGGCCGGCCGCACAGAGCCTTCAGCGGCGTTAAAAGCACAGGCCTTGCTGGGAACGACTCTGCCTGGGTTCAAATCCTCTGCACTCACTCTGCCTTAGTCTCCTCGGATGTTAAAAAAGAAGCAAAGGAAAATAAGTCTTCACTTCAGAGGACCTTTCTAAGAATCCAATGAGTTAATGTGGTTATAACAAACAGTCCCGCTCACCAACCACTTCAGAACCAACCGCCTTCCAGGCGAGTGCTCCTGGCGAAGCTTGGCTGGCTTGTCAGCCAACGCACCTCCTGGGCGCTGGAGGCTCCGTCTCCCACCTTCCCTTCCATGTGCCTGACGTCCAGATAATGGAGTGAAGGCAACAGGGGTGGGACCCTGCCCCCAGGCCTCCCAGGTAACCCTGCGCCCTTGGCGCCCTTCGGCCAGGTGGGCAGCCATGCCCAGGGCCATCTTGGAAGTCCTGTGTTGAAGGTGGCAGAGAAGAGATCAGCTCGAGTCCTGGCAGAATAAACGGTTACTGTCCTAAGGCTTATCTGTTACAGCAGCTGACGTAAGTTCAACTAACACAGTGCTTTATACAGACCCATCGCTGCGACCATGACTCTTCCTTCTACAGGAGGGAAATACCGGCAGCATGGAGACAGGCGGCACCACGGAGTCTGAACCAGCACTGGCTTCACGCAGTGCGTAGGCTCTTAGATGTCTTCCAAGGTCACAGACCAGCGGGTGGAATCAGGGTTTCTAATAAGTATTTTGTTATGTATTCTGAAAAGACCACTTGAATCTCTCAGAAGACTAACTACAGAGCATTGTTACCTGAAAGCAAAAAGATAGAAGTAGGCCCCCAAAAGTTTAAGTGGGGCTTTACAAAGGCAAGAGACACATCAGGATATTTCTTAAATACCATGTACACTAAAAAGACCACACTTCCTTACTTGCAAATAGCCATATAGGACAAGTTTTCATTTTTAATCCAACTTTAATCCTATCTCACTTTACCTGAGCCATCCCTGTTATATAACATGATTTTATAATATTAGTAATTTTTAAAAACGGGATTCAATAAGTGGAAAATCACCTTATTTCAATCATTGCTGAACTGCACCTACATTTGTACCTGTGTAAAGTACAAAATACACTGTTACGCAAGTGCACGTTACAGAACAGCGTTTACAGCACAATTCCATTTGTTTTCAGAAACCATATATATTTATGCCTGTATTTTTTATATGCATATACATCTCTCATCTACAGATGAAAACCATCTGGAAGAAAAGAAAGCAAGTTTCCAGTGATTACCTTGGGGGAGGAGAGCCCAGCTCGTGGTTACACTCTGTTAGTTTGTTTAATGACGAGTACGTACACTTTCAGAATAAGAAATACTCTAACAGAAAGATGTATCTGTGATTTGCAGTAATGTAAAGTGATCAAACTCCCATGACATGTAGTAAAGCACCTGGGTTGGAAAAACAATTGTAGCCTCTACAATGAATATATCGCCTAATCAATTTCACTCATATATGTGGGTATATATGTGTTTATACATCTACAGACAAATCTATTTTAAAACATTTAAATACGAAGACACACAAAACAAGTATATTCTCATCAGAAGATTCTGATAACACTGAATCAAGCAGATTCCTTTTTGTGAAACTGAGTTCTAACCTGAAGAATCCCTGGCGTTCTACCAGGAAAAACACTATGTTAGAATTTAAAACCGTTCTCATTTGGGGTTCCAACGGTACAATGCTGTAGGGACTATTTTAGCCTTCAGGCCTTTCTTCAAGTGTATCAGGCCCTTCAAGAGAAAAGAGCAAATCAAAATCATCTGTCAAGGGCCTTGCTGTGTCCTAAGCACGACACTAGATTCATTCATGTAAAATTATCTCACATTCATCAAAACAGCATTTGTCAAGAGCCAGAGGTGGTTATTATTGTCATTAGACTCATGGAAATGTTCCTTAGCCTGGACCTGTATACAACTGTATAGCACTGAAACAGGAAGCACATCTTTATTACCCATGTGCACAGAATTGGGGGAGTTTTTTTTTTCTTTGAGGCCAGTGTCACTGGCCCTCACATGCAGGACCCAAACCGGGCCACTGGCCTCTCAAGCCAGCTCCCAACCACCGCACCACTCGGCCGGCCTGAGATATATTTTTTTAACCTGATAGTTTTAGCATAAGAAACTTTCTGATAGTTTGAAATGTCAAAATCAAATATGTGCAACAATAAAGCCGGGCTATGGAAACAAGATGATTCTGCAAATGGGTGTAAATTACACCATGGTCCTTCCTAACCCTGTCACCTGCTCCAGCGACGGAACCTGGAACGGAGGCACAACCTTCAACTGAGCTTCCCTACGTGAAATCAGCTTGCCTGGACAACCCGCCTTGAGATAGAAGGTAGGGCTTCCTGTGTGAATTGAAAAAAGTAAAGAAATGAGTTTGAATCTCATGAAATTGCCAATATTGACCATTTTAGCCTTTTAAAAAAGGCAATTTCATATGGTTCAATGTAACCCAGCCTCTTTAATTCTAACAGTTATTTGAAAAAAATAAATAAAATTTTACATGCTCCTTTTCTACCTCTATTCTGCTACTCTCTCCCCAAAATGCATAGTTAATGGGGACTGGCAGCTTTAAAACTTGAAGGTTTTATTATAAGGCCATAGGAGAGAGAGCCCATCGGCCTGCTTATCAGAGTCGGGTGCCATCACTCAAAGTGCTTCACTGAAAGGAAGTATACTGAGATCTGATGAGAGTTTTAATCTGAAAAGAGGTAAAACTCATAAAAATAACAAAGAGGTAGAAAGCAAGACTAAGCCCAAATATTAGAAATAGGGAAGGCAATGTCTGATTTGTTTAAATAAATCTAATAAAGAGGTTTATACCTTAAAATGAGTGATTTCTACTTTCATTAATAGATTTAAATTGGAATTAATGATCACCAAGTGAATACACATCACACACTCAAAGTGATGAATAAAACGTTAACAGCAAAGAAAACCATGCAGGCGGACTGCTGAGCAGCCTTGAGAAGGCCACGCTGGGCCCACGGACATCTGGGCAGATGCTCAGCACACACCCGCGTGGGAAACACGGCTGCAGGTTCGTGGCCAGAGTGTGGGCACATTTGCTGTTTCACGAACAGTATATATTCAAACATGTGCATGTATTTCTTACATATAGACCAAAAAAATCAGTAGGATAGACCCCAAACTGCTACCACTGATTCCCTGAGAGAAGAGGAGCTCCCCTCTGGAGAGGGAAAGCGGGAGAAACGCAGCTACAGGTGGCTATTTAAACTTAATTAAAATTAAACACTATTAAAAATGTAGCTCCTCGGTTCCAAGCGCTCCATTCCCAGTGGCTCCCGACGGAGCAGCACAGATAAAGACTATTTCCATCATGATAGAAGGTTCGATGGACAGCACCGGACTAAAATACAGCCGAGAAGCCGGGATGAAGCCTGAGAAATGTCAAAAGACGGCGAGGCAATGAAGAAAACCCACTCCTGGGCCGGCCGAGGGGCGCGGTGGTGAAGCGCTGGCTTGGGACGCCAGCGGCCCCGGTTCGGGCCCACATGTGAGGGCCAGTGACACTGCCCTCAAAAAAAAAACAAAAAACAAAAATAACCCAGTCCTGAAAACCGAAAATCCACCAAAAAGCAGAAATGGTATAAAAAGAAGCTCAAGAAGAGTGGCATCTTCCAGTGATATCTATCTGGACCAGGTTAAATTTCTCTTTACTCCTGTTGATGCATTTAGAATAAAAGGTGTATTATTTCACGCACCAATAAGGCATTTGGGGGCCGTGGGGACTCCAAGGAAGGGTCTAACCACCTGCTTTCAAACATGCGATCACGTTTTCCATCGTTTTCTCATCAGAAAAGATTACCCTCAATGATCTATCCTTAATAACAATGGTATTCTTGTGCTTAGAAAATAATAAAATTGGGGAAGTTTTCATTTATAATTCAGACTTATGACTCTAAGACAGGATTTCATCTGAATTGGCTTACAATTTAAAAAATCACTCAAAACACGTGTCCACAGAGACTCGAGCCCTGAATAGGTTAAAACAATTGTAAGGCTTGTTTTAACAATTCCATTAGTGAAACTTGCTACACTTTTGTGCATTTCATAGCAGATGCTGGGTCCCTTCCCCCATCACCAGACGTGTCTCAGTGCTGTGGGTAAAATTCACTAATTCTCTTTCCTAGCCAAGTGAGAGTGGAGATGGAAAAAAACCAAACCTAGTTCCTGACCCCAGGGTATGTCCTTCTCCCTGGGACAAGCTGCGGATATTTCAACTCACACTCAAGGGATTACCCAGGAAAACCACTTAGTGGGGGGAAAACGTCAAGAATAGAAATTCACCGAAATAGTCACGGGAGCCCCATTTGAAAAATCGAAGGACCGCAGTATGAGGCACCCTCCCGCTGCGCTCACATACTTAGCCAACAGCATGTGCTCCGGCCCACACGCCCCCGTTGGGTTATCTTCACCCCTGTTCCTGCCACTGACACCTCCCCGCCCGTAAATCTGTAAGCAAGCCCCAGCCTTACCTCCCTCTAACGGTCCAGGGCCCCTGGACCGTGCCTCCGACCTCTGACACCATGCGCTTCAATGATTCCCCCTCAGAGCCAAGCCTCCGCACCAGGTCTCATCAGTCATTTACGACTATCCGCTCTCTTCCCTTGGTCACCACAACCTTCTACAGTCTGGCTAACAAGCACATCTCACTACCTCTGAGGGCTGGCCCATCGCTCACACGCCCTTTACCTTCCCCCAGAGCTGCCGGGTCTCGAGAAAAACCACACTGTACTTCCTGCACCATCCCATTCCAAACCTGTCTCCTGGCTTCTCGGGCGGTGCCTTCTCAGCCTTGAGTTTTTCCCGCTGACTTCCATCACACACACCATCACCACCATCACCATCACCATCACCACCACCATCACCATCATCACCACCATTGCCACCATCACCACCACCACCATCATCACCACCATCACCACCACTGCCATCACCACCATCATCATCACCATCATCACCACCATCACCACCATCATCACCACCACCATCATCATCACCATCACCACCATCACCACCACCATCACCACCATCACCACCATCATCACCATCACCACCACCCCGATTCCATACAAGTTCATTTCCCCAACCTAGCACAACCCTATCGAAATCCCTTGCTATGGATACAGTTCACATTGAGCTCAAAGAAGCTAATTTAATTACCCCAACATATAAATTAATATGCCCACAGTAATAAGGACAGGAAATTTTTCTGGAAATATAGAAATATAATGGCTACTAGTGGTTGCAGGGTAGGGCAGTGGTATGGGCTGAATTGTGTGTCCCCCCTCCCACCACAAATCCGTTCCTGTTGAAGCCTTCATCCCACGGCCTCAGAATGTGACTGTGCTTGGACAAGGGACCTTTAAGGTGACTGAATGCAAGTCGGGTCATTAGGGAGGGCCCTGACCCAGTAGGACTCGGGTCCTTATAAGAAGAGATGAGCACACAGACACACACGGAGGGAGTACCAGATGTGGACACAGTGGGAAAGCAGCCATCTGCAGGCCAGAGAGCAAGGCCAAAGGAGAAACTCAACCTGCTGACACCCTGATCTTGGACTTCCAGCCTCTGGAACGGTGAGAAAATAAGTTTCTGTTGTTTAAGTCACACCGTCTGTGGTGTTTTGTTATAACTCCCAAACTGACTAACACAGGGGCTCCTGGTTTATAGTATGGAAACTTCCTGATCACGTCCGTGGAATTTTCTGTAAGCCAGCAGTGGGGTTTTGGGACATTTTCATTTTCTTCTTTATGTTGGTCTGTATTTTTGAACCCTAAAAAAAACTGTCTATTAAACTAAATGACATAATTGAGTATGTTAGACATCACAGTGTAGCATACTCTGACCACAAAAACCATATTTTATCTTTCTAGTTCTAATTTGAAACAAAATAGCATGCTATGTTAAAATAATATTTTTTAGCACTGGCAGAGGCAGAAACCGGACAGAGGCAGAAGCAGTTGTTACACTTCCCTGGAGATTAGAAAGCTAAGTTACAAAATGCAAAACCTTCTCCTGTTGGGGTGAAGCGCTGGCACGGCAGCCAGGGAGCACATGGCAGACACCGGGCTGGGCTTCTTCCACCGTGATCACTGCATTCCCGAAACAAGCCCGTGAGGCCGGGGTGGGCGCCTGCGCCTCACAGATCAGGAAACTCAGGCTCGTGAGATTAAGTAACTGGCCACGGTCAATACCGTTAGGGAGCGGAAGTACTGAAACTCAAACCCAAGTCTTAAAACGTCTTCAGGTCCCACGTCTTAAAACGCCTGACCCTGGGAGCCCTCGCTGTGAGCGGACACTGACACCCGCAGCCTGGGATCTGCTCCGTGTATGGGCACGGCCATGACCCACGACGCACAGTCACTATCCCCAAGGATGCAGACGCTCCTCTGTGACTCGGTGGCGCCTGTGTTTCTCCTGCCTTGGTAACTAATCTCAAAGCCCCTCAAAAGAGCTGTAGTAGGATGGGGAAAACACAGAGCTCTGAGGCAAAGACCTGGAAAAGTTCGAGCTTTTCCACTCCAACGACCAAGTTTGATTCCACAGCAGTAAAGGGCGGTGGACTAGGTAATAGACGTGAAACTGCTTGGCAGAGTGTCTCACACACAATGGGTGCTAAATAAATGTTAACGAGGCACCCTCGCAGAAGTAGGCAGACCAGGCGGGAACCTTCTCATCCCAGTGCTCCGCCTTCTCTAACGGCCCGCAGGCTCAGCGGGCCGCTCACCTGTGCTGGGCTGCACACCAACCAACCCCAGCGTGGGCAAAGGGGCCCTCTCAGGCTCCTGTATGGCACGGTCCTTTGGAGCAGTGGCCTCCAAAGGGGAGTGCACACAAAACACCTAACTCCCCTAACTCCAGGCCTGAAAATACTAGGCCCTAAGGTGAAGAAAGAGATGACATCTAGCTCTCCTGAAATCTAGCAATCCATTACTTAATGTAAGGATTGATAATGACAGGAGATGTGTACAATTCATTTCATAAAGCAACATAAAGAGGATACAAATGCTGAGGCTCCTTACTAAGCCCTTACTTTGGGGCGTAACTCAAACCTATGTTTGGAGACAACCACGTTAGACACAATTCCACCATTAATTATGGTTCCATCCCATGTGGGAATCATGACACACAGTATATGGCATTATTAACACTGGACATCTTACAGACAGGCCTAGCAAGGTCCCCCCTCTGTGCCACCTGTCCTGGGCCGCTCCTTCTGCCTCGCACCACACGTAATCCTACCCTCCTCAGCACGTGCCCATCCAGCTTACCAGGTGGTCTGTACTGAGCTGCTGCGACAGGCGCGTTAGGAGGTCATATTCTAACACAGGGCTAACATAAGGAACATTCAGATACCTTTCTCTTGCTCTAAGACAACTTCATTAAGAATAAAACAAACATCATTATACTTGCCTGCACGCCCCAGAAAAACATTCCTCTAGGCGAATTTTGATCAGAAGGACTACACTGTATATTCACAGACTAAACTGACTTTCCTCATACACCTGCACTTTAACCTTCCACCCAAAAAGGACATGAGTGAATCTGTATTTATTTTGAGCCCTATAACTGCAGATACCAACAACTCCTGTACCGGTGCTGCAGCTGTTCGCATTATGGTACCAAAATGAAACCAGTGACATCCGTGGAGAATCTGCTATTCTTAAATAGTGAACTCGGAACTCAGAAATCATTCTAGGGCCGGCCGAGTGGCGCGGTGGTTAAGCGCTGGCTTGGGACGCCAGCGGCCCCGGTTCGGGTCCCACATGTGGGGGTCAGTGACACTGCCCTCAAAAAAAAAAATAAGAAAGGAATTGGAAAAGAAAGGCAGACATTTTCATACTCAAAAAAATGAAAATCATTCTCTGCTTTGAGTGATTATTTTTTAAATAAAAAAATAAAAAATAAAAATTTAAAAATAAATAATTTAAAAAAAAAAAAGAAATCATTTTAACATCCTACCAAAAGAATATTAAACATTTTGGAGAAAGAAAACTAAATGTGTATTTACTTGCCCCCACCGACTTCTCTTGGCTATGCCTCGATAAATCACATCACAACGAGTGTCACTGTATCTCACCTACAGGAGCCCATCTCCCCCGGGACTGGAACGCGGAAAGGCCTCAGAGCACCTGCGTGACTGTGGAAATGAGCCAAACTCACAATTTCTTCTTTAACAACGAAGAGTTGGGGGGAGGGTGGGGAATACAGCTTTTTAAACTTCTAGAATCTCTCCCAGCTACTCCACCATGACCCTCCGTCCTCACCTGTAACTCACCTAGTTAGTTATTCGTTACCATCCCTAAGTCGAAGGAGAACACGAAGATTACGGAACTGTCGTCACTTCCCCATACGCGTCTTGGGAGCACTGGGCTTACCGTTCAACAGGATTTGTCTCCTTGAAAGCTCAGGCTTTAATGAACTTGCTGACAGTCATATCAGGACCACAGCATCGTACAACACCCACCTTGTACTTAGGGGAATGCCGTCCCCAGCGCAATATGCGTGGAGCTGTGCGATGAGGTGGTCGCACAGCGGGTACGTCTTGGATTCAAGCTCAAAAACTTTGCTATGTCTGATGAGAACACACAATCTTAAAGCTACACTGCCTCCCATCTTGAAATTGAAGCACGAACAATTAGTCATACGATCACACAAAAATGTCTTGTTATATAATAACCCAGTTATCAGCCTTATTGGTGAAGGAAGAAAGGGAGGGAAGGAAAGTCAACAGATAATGACTATGGAAGACGGGAGGAAGGAGAAGCTGGGAAAGAAAACCTCAGAGGAGCATGTGCCCCGGGGCAGCTGCCCATCTTCAGCACTAGGAGGCGGTATGTGAGGGGTGCGCGGGACTGGGGCGTCTGGGCTTTCCCCAGCGGCGCTCCCAGCCCCGCTGCTCTGACAAACCACAGGGATAGCTGTATAAAGAATGACTCGCCAGCATTTGGGTTAAAGTGACACTTGCACCCAGAGTAGGAAAAACTATAAATTATGCATGGGACTCTGCATTCACCTGCCCCTACCTGTAACTTCGAAAGGATTCATTTATTTCAAAATTTAAAAACTGATCTCAGAGCTAAAAACCTCATTAAAATATATGGCTTGGAAATATTTAGAATCTATTAAAATAAGAGCTTTTTTCTCGACATGCAAAAAGTATCTACAAATCACTTAAAAAAAAAAAATGACCAACCCAACAGAAAACCCATAGGTCACCCAACCTACAGCCACTTGCCGTCACAACTTGTGCTTGCTGCCCAAGCCCATCTCCCACAAGAAGGCCTGGAGGGACAGATGTTTGGCTGCCTGGCCTCACTTGTGTACCTACGACATGACCTGACCAATGGTGGCCAACAGGATCTGGGGGAAATCTGCTGAGGGCTTCCAGGAAAGGTCTTTGCTCCACACTAAGGCAATGAATGTGAACAAACATACGTCATCTCCGCTGGCTGCGTTCCTGTGGACCACCTGTAATGTGAACCACAGCTCCTCTCATTTCTGACATCCCACACGCAACTCCTCCACAAAGACTTGCAGCTCTCCCTTCAATTCGCGTCTCTAACTTCTGCCCAGTCGTTTCTCACCTGGCTGCCTGCAACCTTCTCCGGACTACCATGCCTGTGTCAGCCTCACCCTCTTCATTCCAGGCTCAACCAACAGCAACCAGCAGGAACGTTCTAGAGTCTTCATCAGATAAAGGCAGTCTCTACTCAAAGGCCCCAAAGGCATCTCATCCCCCAGAATAAAAGCCCAAAGCGGGCAGTCCCGCCTGCTGCGCTCCGGGGCTGCTGGGAGCTGCTGGAACCTGCGACCACTCACGCCCCGAGGCCTGTGCACTCACCATTCCCTGGGTCTGCAATGCCCTTCCCCTACACATCCGCCCCTGCACACGTGCCACCTTTCAGGCTCTATTCCAGTGTCACCCACTGAGGCTCTCCCAGATCGCCCCATGACCTGCCCCTTCATGGTTTCCCGTGCTCCATAATTCTTAACATCTTCTGACACAGCACCCATTTCACCTACTTGTCGGCCCACTCCCGCCCTCATCCCCAGCAGAAGCAAGCCCCCAGGACACTAAATGCAGTCTGTGTTGATCAGTGCTGTTAGTTCCCATACTTAGAGACTCCCACCTCATATACTGTAGCTGCTAAACAATTATTTCAGTGAATCAATTGTCAACCATCACCGAGAAGTGGCAGATAAAAGAGCAGGAAAAAGCAAAGCATCTGGGTCCTTATAAGTTCACGGAGCCGCTGAATGCCATCAGGACTTCCGGTTGTGTGGGGTAAGATGTGACCCATCGCTTCCCACACTGTAAATTAAGGTTTGTGTTATTTGAAGCCGAAAGGTAACCTGATACAGGCAGGGCATAGGTAGGTGGTATGCAAAAAAAGAAATGCTAGTGACAAATATACTCAATTTAAAACCACCATGAAATAATGTCACATGGAAGAAAACAAAAGCTTAACACAAGAATGTCCCATTCGGCATGAGTGGCATTTGGTATTTCTTAAATGTTATACATGAACACATACAGTTCATCAGAGCGTTATTCCATTGCCTGGGCTTCCCCCCATGCTCTGCTGGCAGCACTGCTCCTTCTTGGCCAACACTGTGACAAGCACGGGGAGCTCTGAGGAAGCAGCAGCTGTGTGCGTGGCCACACGCTCCGCACCTGTGCGAGCATTATTTACTGGCCGCAGGCACCCTCCGCAATGGGTACAACGGTCATCCCACTGCAGAGATGATGAAGCTGAGCTAAGAAAAAACGATGAACGGCCCCCAATCACGGAGCTGCTGAGGGAGATGACGGAGAGGGGGGCCCAGGCAGCCTACCTGCCAGGCCCAACCTGCCACCGGCGGCTCAGCCAACGAGCAAAGCGTCTGCACACGCGGGCGGACCCCTCCGGTGCCTTTTCACTCTGCCATTTATTGTGTTTGGATTTTGAACCATAACAACTGACAAAAGGTATTTAAATGACAGCGACCAACTTACCAGAAAAAACACTTTGACAGAAAAAGAAGATAGAAATGAAAAGACAATCAAAGATTGGTAGAAGTCCTTTGTCTCAGTTTTCTCAACTGAAAAAAACGGAGATAATAGTTATTTACTAGAATGAAGAGGATAAAGGCTGAAGCAGGCACAGCATTTTTAGACCGTCATGAGAATTAAGTAAATTAATCAGCACGTGAGGCACTCAGGCTGGTGCCAGGCACGTATTAAACAATCAATGGTTTTTATTTCCATCGTCATCACGCTTACGGCGCTGGGCTTCCTAAGTGTCACCAAAGGTAGAAAGACGCGGCAGCTGCGTGACCGGTAGCTGAAGGGAACTACAGACAGGTTAAGACTTTAGGGACGCTGAGAAGGACAAGGGCTGATTTTCATTCCGGAAAAGTGCTGAAGTGACTCAGTAAAGAGAACTCCTGTTGGAGCCCCAGCAACCCAGGCCCCGTGGCAGGGCTCCCCCCAGCCTGTGCTGCTGACGAGGATGCCAGGGACATGGACACACTCTGCCAGGGAGGCTGGGTCAAGGTCAAGGCCTCATTTCTGGACGGCAGCTGGTCACTCAGTATCTATCAACACCTGAAACGTACTTTTTGATATGAGAATGCTACATTTAGGAATTTACCTTCTAGAGTATGCCCACAATTATAAACATACAAGTCCAGGGTGCTCACTACAAAGATAATAAAATTGGAAACAATTAAATGACCAGTTACAAGAAAATGGCTACATAAGTTAGGGTGTCTCCAATCTAGTTTAAAACCCGTTTCTGGGCCGGCCGAGGGGCGCGGTGGTTAAGCGCTGGCTTGGGAAGCCAGCGGCCCCGGTTCGGTCCGACATGTGAGGGCCAGTGACACTGCCCTCAAAAAAAAATAAAAAATAAAAAATAAATAAATAAAACCCGTTTCTCCACTCGGCTCTCTTAGTAAATGACAGTACTATCCACCCAAGCAGCTGAAACCAAAAACTAGAGGGCAACCTCAATTCTGCTGGTCAGGAGGGTCCTGTCAAGTCCTTTGGCAGATCTGATCCGAGCAGCTTTCCAAACACAGCTGAAGGCTATCACTGGTCCCCCATCACAAGCCTAACCTAAGCCCTATCTGCCAAGAGGATTGCAACAGCCCTGCTGGCCCCTGCGGTGAAAACCCTGCACTGGCTCCCACCATACTGAGAGTGAAACCCCTGGGCTCCACAGGACCACGCGCCCCTCACCTCTCCAAGGTCCTCTCCTCACCTCTCCTCAGGGCCCAGGAACACCAGCCTTGTATCTGGGGAGGTAGCAGGGCCCTTGAGTATGACACGCTCACAATGAACCGTGTTCCTCCGACTGTCTATAACCGCCTCCTCGTCATTCACGTCTGGTTCAGTGTCGTCACTTCAGAGGGACCCCCCATCCCATGCACTCTCTCAGAACCATTCCATGGTTGGTTTTCTTTACAGCATATGTCACTGCCTGAGATTAATTATAAGCAACGCATTCCTTTTCTCTCTCTCACCACTGACAGCCTGGTGCAGTAAAGGCAAGTGTCTGGTCTCACTTGTTGACCACTGAACCCCCAGAACCTAGAATATTCCTTGGCATAAGGGAGCACTTGATTCATATCGCCTGGAGGACTATTATGCAGCCTTTGAAAAGAACGATGACGTGTATGTGCTAAAAGAAAAATGTCCGAGACAGCCTGTTAAGTGACAAAGCCAATCACAAAGCAATCCAGTTGACTTTTGAACAACCCGAGTTGGAACTGCGCAGGTCCACCATACATGGAATTTTTTTTCAATTGGCCCATGTTGTTCAAGGGTCAACAGTATTTCCAATCCGAGGCTGGGAGTCTGTAGATGAGGAGAAACAACTGCAGTTACACACGGACTCTTAACTGTGTGGAGGTCGCGTTCCTAACCTCCATGCCGCTCCGGGTCAGCCGTGTAGACCAAACGATCCCAACTTTGCAAAAACGTAAGTACGGCCTGCACAAATAGAACAAGGATATACGTAGCCAGAGTCAAAGGAGAAAAACAGTTAGTAATAGTTATCCCTGAAATGTGGGGCTGAAGACGAGGTGGAGAGGCTCTTTCACTTTTTAAGGTGTGCTCTCCGGAGCTATTTGGGTATTTTACCGGCACATGTTACACAACTTTTGGTGAGACACTTTTTCCTCACCCTCCACCTGCTGTGAAAGGCCCGCCATACCCAGGGCCTCTCTTTTCTAAGCCCCAGAACACAGAGCTCCTATGGTATTTCTACAGCCTAACACACTCTGAAACGCTAATCAAATACCTGAACATTTATCGGTTTTTGGTCTAGTCCAGTTTAAGAGCTGACGGAGGATCTTTGGTTTAAACAGCAGATCAAACATACATGCGATCTCCCTTCAATAAAAGGTTTAAATGGTGGTAAAACAATAAACAAACAAACAAATAAATAAGAAAAAGAAAAATTATTATTTTAAAAATAAAATAAAATAAAATGGCGAGCGCTTTCTTTCTAAACAACAGAAATCATGGGCTGGGGAGAAGGAACTGGTGAACCTAGGGTGGGGGTTGGCACTTTGGGGAAACACAATGGACTCCTAAAGGTCAGGATTCTAAAGGATAATTACCAGCCTCACCCTCAAGCCAGCCAGTCATTAACTGCCACCACCAGTTCCCCGTGAGCTCTCTACTAACTCTGAAATCTGAGTGATAACCCATCAGCAGATGTTTGATAAAAAGCCTACAATGTAAATAAGACCAAGATATATAACAAAAATTACCCTAGAGCAAACAGATAAGGGGAAGGGTGATGACTTTAAAAAAATTCAATTAAAAGAGATTCAAGGAGATTATGAATTCATAATGTTGAATTTTAAAAAAAAGATGCTGAGGGCCAGCTGAGTGGTGCAGTGGTTAAGCGCTGGCTTCGGAAGCCAGTGGCCCCGGTTCGGATCCCACATGTGAGGGCCAGTGACACTGCCCTCTAAAATAAATAAATAAATAATTTTTTTTTCTTTTAAATGCTGGGTTGAGGGACACAATTCTTGAAAATGTAAAATATAAGAGTCTGAGGCTTACAGTAGAGAACAAAAAGACCAAGGGGGGGAAGGAATTCAGGAAGTCCAATAACCAACTAAAAGGAATTATAGAAAAAGAACAGAGAGACAATTAAAGCACTCATAAGAGAATACCCAAGAACTAACACCAGGAGCCTTTAGTTTAATAATGAGAGGGAAAAGACACGTCTGCGCCTATCCTGGAGACATTTCCATTTTTAAAAGGGCAGAAACAAGGTTCTAAAGAACTTCCATGGAGGAAGAGGACACAATACATCGCCCACAAAAGAACAAGAATCACACTGTTTCAGACTTCTGTCAACAGTGGACACAGGAAGACAGGGGGCTGTGCCTTCAAAGCTCCGGGAATCGCCTGCAACTGAGTGTGTCCTGCACAAAGTAATGCCAGGCAACTGTAAGGGCTGCTGGAGCCTTCTTCAGATACGGCAGGTTTCAAAAATTTATCTCCCACATATTCTTCCCTAAGAGTATCTGTGAAGGATGTACGGAATTGAAACAAGTCACTGAAGAAAGAAGAAAGATCCAGTGACAACAGGACCAAAGTGCAAAAGGGGCCAAGTCCAGCTCTAAGACATGGAGCAGGTTCAGGTAACATCAGGGCCAAACTGAAGAAAGAAGGCTGGAGGGCAGGGGGAAACTACTCAGATACATAAAGTAATAGTGTAAAAACAAACTGGGCCGGCCGAGTGGCGCAGGATTGGGAACTAGCTGGCTTGGGAAGCCAGCGGCCCCGGTTCGGATCCCACATGTGAGGGCCAGTGACACTGCCCTCTAAAAATAAAAAATAAAAAACCTGCATGGAAAGCAGATAACATGGAAAAAAGACTAGTGAAAAATAAGGCAAGCAAAAAAAAGCAATTACCAACACAAAAACCAAGAAATACAGGAAAGGTGATCACATTCTCCTGCCTCTGCTGAACGATATTTATATCATCATAATAATGTGGAAACTACTCACTGATTTCCAACTATTACAACCAATCATAAGCAAAGTGCAAAGGAGTACGGTGAAGCGTACAAACACTCTCACCCGTGACCATGTCACAGGAGCCACGGCACACGGAAGGGCACACACGGGGAAGGACACGTGAAAAGCAAAGAAGTCCTAATATCCTCAATTTCACTACTTGGGAAAGCAAGACAATCTACAGGGCCGTGAAGGAAGGACCTACTGCATGACATTAAGTTGCAAAGATAACCAAGAAACTAAAAGTGATGCATCTATTAGGGAAGTAGACAGAGGGGAGCCAGATCTTCATTTATCACAACAGAAATCAATCTGAAAGTGAAAAACCCCAAAGTGATCTTATTGCGCCATCACAACACTGCCACATGAAAAAACCGTGTCAACGTTTCCTTTGCAGAGTGGCTGGCGCCAAGAGCTCTGGTCCTTTGTCATAAGCATCCTGGGCTATGTGACCTCTTTCTACTACGCACATATTTTACTTTGTAATATGTTTAAACGGACTTAAGGAAAAAACCTCCAGGAATACTGATCTCATGACAAATACAATGCAGAACACACCTGCCTAGATTTTCCCCATAACAGAAAACACTTCCTCTTCTTCTTCATGTTCCTAAGTGCCAACCAAACTCATTTCTGAGAGGTAATCAACCAATAAAACTCAACCATCTTGAGAGGTATTTATGAATACATCAAGTTCCAGGGTGTATATATCACTATCATCAAAGTTACTGGGCCATCACTCATTATCAAAGTAAAGTGGAACTACAAATTTAACACGCAGTACTTCAGCCAAGCCAAAACACCCCAACTGATTCATGGTTTCTCAACTTTAATACGTACTTTAGCACATCTATGGAAGTGTATCTTCAACACCTTTTTTCCTAGATTGCTTTAGGTTTTCGTGGTGTTAGTGGTATATACAATAGCATTTCTAATTCAACAAACTCAAATTTACCTCACTTTTCATTCCATCTTTCCTTTGTACTTTGTACAGGAAACTTCTTATATATATTTAGGTAATATAAAGTTTGTTTTTTAATCTATCAGAATCTGAAAGGGGAAAGACATTTCTTAAAGTTTATATATAATACAAGATGCAAAAAGGAACAAGTTATAATTTATTATTATTCAAAACAGACAATTTCATTAAAACAAAGAATGCTGATGCAAAACTACAGAGTAATATTCTCCTGGCAAGACTACATATAAAGAAAAGACCGAAATCTAGGAGGAACATGTCTGATTGTAACCTATAATGGAAGATTCTAGTGAGAGACAAAAAAATTATAGGAAAATCTTATATAAGCCATTAGTTTTCCCAGAAAAAAACCTTTTTTTTGTTTTGTTTTTTGTTTCTGCTGTTGGAGGTGGTGGCTTCTTTTCTGCAGGGAGAGAGCAGCTGAAGGAATGAAGGCTGCAGCATTTGTGGTTCGTGGTGTTTATTCTGTTTAGCAATTTTCTACTCAAGAAACAGAAGCCTTTTTTTAAAAAAAATAAAACATCTAAAAACAAACTGGGATTTCTTTCTTCCAAATGCAAATTACATTGTGAGGAAGCTTCCCTACGATGACAACATTTTTCTTTACCATCCTGAATCTTACCAATACAACATGAGTTACTGGGATTGCTCACTGGAAGAACCGTGGAAGCGCCACCTCCCACCCCCCCCAAGAGCCCACTGACTGACAGCCACAAGATGAATGCATCACACGTCATGTTTCAGTCAAGTCACAGACCTACTTTTCCATGATCCATGAAATGTAACAAAAAGTTAACAAACATCAAAAAATAATTTACCAAACTCCTCTCAAATTAAAATATAGGAAGCTATTACATAATCTGAGACTTCGGAGAAATTATATTTTTGTTGTCATTAAAATGAAGCAAAGAAAAAATGGTTCACTGTTCTTGCATAAGGATTTAGGGAGTGTAGAAAAGACACAACTATGTCACGTCCGTCTTTTACATTTTATATGGGTCATGACATTAAAAATGAGCACAAAGAAACTAAACAAGTAGAACAATAACGATTTTGTAACAACCACATCATGTTACATTAAAAGCAACAACTGTTTATTCTGAAATATACACTATGGAATACCTACAATTCTAACTTGTCTTGTTAGAATACATTGTTGCTGGGCCGGCCGAGTGGCGCAGTGGTTAAGCGCTGGCTTGGGAAGCCAGCGGCCCTGGTTCGGGTCCCACATATGAGGGCCAGTGACACTGTCCTCAAAAAAAAAAAAAAGAAAGAAAGAAAGAAAGAAAGAATACATTGTTGCCAAATCAGTGGTCCTTACAGAAAAGAAAACCTGTCCTTCAGTATTATATAACTTTACTTTTAGAAAAGTGGCCAAGAAGGATTTTATGCCCTGGGTTAAAAAAATTTCTACATATCCATGAGACATGGTCGCTTCAATATATAATAAAAGTTATTCTAGAAGAGACAGTTTATCGTAACACATACGACAAGGTTTTGAAAGAAAAAAGTGCAACATGCCACTTGAGGTTACATATATTAAATGTTATACAGAATATATAAATATTGTATCTAAATATTAAATAAGATGGAAAAAAGTCTAAATGAGTTCAGTTGTGAACATAATGAAGTTAATTTAACCCTACACTATCACAGTCTGACTTAAAAACAAGAGAACATGTATTTATTTACTCCATCGCACTGTTGCTCTCTTAGCTTGAAACAAGTTCTCTAAAACACATTAGCTACATAATAGTTCTGGGTTTTGTTTTGCTGCTTTTTTTTTTTAATTTCTTCGGATCTAATTAAATTCTAGTAGATTATCAGAAGTCAAATGCTGGTTAAGGGACCAAAGATTTTACTTCTCTTTTTTTCCTTCTTTTCTAATTATAACTGGGAATTCGATGCCACATCAAGAATACAAAACTTTTATGATTATGTGTGCTTTCCTTATTTCCAAATCTAGATTTGATTCCACAATAAAAATACACATCTCAGTATCTAGTACCATCATATTTAACGCTTTCATACAGTTAAATACGTAATAGAGGAATACACTACTTCTGTTTGGTTTTGTCTTTATTTTTAACAGTAACCTTCCAAGCCAAGTCATCCGCCGGAACCAGATGCAAAAATACGATCCTCGGAAAAGAAACAACTTTCTCCCTTAGGGTATTTGGGGTTCCGGCTCTTTTTATTGCCATTTTGCATTTTGGGACCTAAACAATCTCTCAGAAACGGCTGCCAGGGCCGGCATCAGCCGTGCGCTCGCCCGGCGCTGCCCCTCGAGGTCGCGTGGAGCTGCGTCCCCGGCCCGCGGCGGCACAGGGCAGGCTGCGGGCTGCCACCGCGTCCTGCCGGCCTGACCCCACGGCAGCGCCCGCCACGCCGGGCGAAACACACGAGCATGGCCACGGCTCTTTCTTGCACGCTCTCCTGTGGCTCCGAGAATCTCCCGCCACGGCCCCCCCACTCCCCCAAACACACAGAGATAGACACACACTCCACGGAGCCTACAAGGGGGGGGGGGAGGCACAGGCAAGGCTGGAGAAGCAGATCCCTGTGTTAGCAGATCCAAAAGCCGGGATGGATTTCCCCAAAGCCCAGACCGGAACGTGCTCCACACGCAGCCAACAGAGAAAGCCCGCAAGCTTAACTCTTTGCTAACCGTTTACAGGAACTTTTCCCCTTCACTGCTTCATTTCAAATAATCCAACAAGCCCACATCCTTATGTTATAATATTTCATGAAATGTTGCTGGAAGCTGAAAATAGGAAACAGAAGGAAACAAGGCATTTGGCATCTGGGTGTTAAAGCCTTAGTTAACCCTTGCTGGTAGTTCTCCAAATCCTTGCTCATCTCCCAGTTGTGAGGAAGTCAAACTGAAATAGTCATCACCTAAAATGGTCCTCAAAGTCCACCAAAAATGTCCTACTCAGGTCTCACTCTCCAAAACCAGAGCCTTTTATTATCCATTTAACAAAGGAATTTTTTCATGAAAATTGCTGCAACCATTTTTGCAACATTTTTCTTCCTCCTTTTATTTCTAGGTATTTGTCATGCTCTTTTTTACCCGTAAATATAAGTTTTTCAACCACCTTTTCCAAAACTGAAAACAAGCATCTGTAGTTGTGGAGAATTATCCTCCTGCTCAATAAACAAACAATTCTACTTTTCTTCCTCAAACTTTCTAATCCTCTATGAGGGCAGCCAAGCGTTTTCTACTCCTGGCACTGAACAAATGAAAAAAGAACATTACGTAACTGTAGTCTACTTCTGTTGTTCTAACAAACTAGCCTAAATGATAACTTAACAGTGGCCTTGGTTTCCAAAGAATCCCTATTTTTAAGTAAACAAATATTTTAAAGACTGTCGATGGGGGAGGGGTAGGATTAGGGCAGCATAAATGGGAGTCAAGTTCATGATTTCGTTTCCACAGAGGCCAGGTCAAGAAATTTCCTTTTTCAGATCTGGTATGCTGCAAAATCTTACCAACTCAGAACCCTGATTATAGATCACCTTCCATGCAACATTCTCCAAACCTAAAATGTTATATATATATATATATATATATATATATATATATATATATATATATATATATAGTGTTACCACTAAAATTCAGAGTAATAAAATTAAAGGAGTTAAGATTTAAGATACAACCAAGCAAGCAGCCCTTCTCCGAAGATGCAGACTGCAGGACTGATGCATGTGTGCACATGGTCAGGCTAGGGACCAACCCAGGCTTTTGGGCCACAAGAAAACAACTAAAACATAGAAGTCCATTCTTTTATTAACAAAGTTAAACAATGTCATTCCATTATGAACTATGAAACTATTTTATGTGGTTTGAGAAGACACAATGCAAAGTAGTTTCTAGTTTTTGTTTCCATTGCCATGTGATTAGTTTCAAATATGAGTAAGATTCTACACAAGTTTCAAGCCTAAGATTTTTATTCTAATTAAATTAAATTTACAAAAGTTTTTAAGGAAGTGTATATATCATAGACACAGACAACAGTTTAGTGGTTGGGGGCGTAGATGAGGTAAAGGGATCAAATACATGGTGATGGAAGGAGAACTGACTCTGGGTGGTGAACACACAATGCAATATATAGATGATGTATTGTGGAACTGTGCACTTGAAACCTATATAGCTTACTAACCAATGCCTCCCCAATTAATTTAATAAAATTTAAAAAAAAAAGTATTTGTGAAGCACAAAGGCTTGCCAATGGTGAAAACTACTCAACAAGATTAATAAAAATATTGTAGTTGGAGAAATCGTTTCTATTATCATCAATTAATAGACTTCCGTCACTTAATCATGTTTGGTTTTGTGCCCTTCCACCAAAGGACAAACTAAGACGTTGCACAATGGCTTATTCTGTATGACAGAAGCTTGTCAGCAGCAGGAAGATTAATTAAGCACTACTGGCTTTAATTAACTTATCACTTCCCCTCACCCAGGCTTTGGTTCTCCTCCCTTCCCCCACGGCTTCCCCTAATCCTAAATATCACCTACCCCGCCAGCTACAGACACTGTAGTCAGTACTTGGTGGGGGCACGGGGCTGCTCTTGAGCACGTGCCAACATACAATAAACACGAAGGAAAAAAAGCAGTGAGCTACAGAGTAAGAGATGGGTGGCAGTAAGGAAGGCTCTACAACCATTCTGCATTTATGTAACAGGTTTATCTGTGACTCTCAACATGTTTATGAAACAAGGCAACTTCCCAATATTTTCTGTGATAAAAGAGAAGATTCATTACTAGTTCTTAGTTATTTAAAACAAACAAACAAACAAACAAAACAGGAGCAATACCATGATCAAGACTTAAAGAACTTTCTCCTCCCAGTATGTGTTCTACTAATAGAAAGTCAAAAATTCTAATGTGTTATCCTAATCTATAAATATTTTTCTTAATTCTCTCCTTCTACTAAGAATTCAATAAAACCTTAAAGGAAATAAGGGGGCCTAGCTACACGAAAGATCATTTTCTGGGCCGGCCGAGTGGCGCAGTGGTTAAGAGCTGGTTTAGGGATGCCAGTGGCCCCGGTTCGGATCCCACATATGAGGGCCAGTGACACTGCCCTCTACAGCTGACAACAGCTCCACCTGGAGCTGGGCTGTGCGAGCCCCAGCGACAGTGTGGGCTGCAGCCCCTGTTGCAGTGGGCTGCCATAGGCTACAGTGAGTGGCCGGCAGCCAGCGTGAGCTGCCAATAGCCGCGGTGAGCGACCGTCCAGAGGCCGGTGACCATCCAGAGGCCGGTGACCGATCTGCCTAATCCGGGAAGAGTGCAATGACGATACCAACACAGGCCAGTGAAGCAATGTCCTCCGCAACTAGACTGAAGAACAAAAAGAGAGCATCTTGTCTGTTCCCCTTCCCCGATTCCCCAACGCTGTTCCCCTCCCCCAATTCCCCAATAAAATCATTAAAAAAAAAAAAGATCACTTTCTATAGAGCCAAAGGAGATAAGATACTTAGAGCAAATGTCTTACTATGCTATATAAAGAGCTTAAATCCATACTATAAAAAAACATTAAGGAAGGGGCCGGCAGAGCGGAGCGGTGGTTAAGTGCTGGCTTGGGAAGCCAGCGGCCCGGGTTCGGGTCCCACATAGGAGGGCCAGTGACACTGCCCTCAAAAAAAAAAGAATGTCCTACGCCAATAAACTATGGACAAAAAACATGACTGAGCAATTCACAAAAATACACGTAGTAAAATAAAACTCAAGAATTTGATAGTCCTACTAATCAGGTTAAGTATTATAAAAATTTAAAGCTGAAATACTATTTTTCAATGATTAATAAGATAAAGGTTTTAATATACCACGCATGACAAGCATTCAGTGAAACTGGTCCTACCTAACACACACTGCTGTTGACATTATAATCTGATACAGCCCTTCAGGGAAGCATTTAAAGAAAATTAATTAAAATAAGTTCACATTTAATAGGAAGTTACTGAGTAATGGGCACTGTTCTAAAGGGTTTCTGAACATGCACCCTCTTTAATTCTCTCAGGAACCCTACGGTAGGAAGTTTATCATCAACCTCATTTTATAGTCCAGCCACCAGCAAGTGATACAGCCAGAGAATTTGAGACCCAGCGATTAGACATTAGAGCCCACTCACCTCTAAATATGTTCAAGAATCATAAAATTCTTCTTTTAATCAAGTGGACCTGCCTATGGAAACCTGTCGTATGAGAATAATCCAAAATATGAATATAACTATTTATAAAAATGTCTGCAGAGCATTTTAAGATGGTATAATCATAAGCATATATACAGAGGGTGCCAAAAAAATGTATACATATCTTAAAAAAGGAAAGCTGTATTAAAATTGTAATACTCAGTATATACCAATAGCAAAAGATTGAATGCAAGTCACGTTTGACTTCTGCAATGACAAGAGGTGGTTCCCATCAGCGTCCAGACACTTCTGATTACAGCGAACTACTGCTTGAGCTACGTTGACCAAAGTATCCGCTTGTATACATTTTTTTGGCACCCCCGGTATATATTTAAGAGACATGAAGGAACAGGGTGAATAGGGTATATCTACATCAGTTTATTCAATGGAGAATTAAGCTTTCAAAAATGTTACAAAGAAAAAAATAAATACAAAAATGTTACAAAGATTAACAACATGGAAATTTTCTTTTACATGTTAAGGGGGAAAGTAGGCTAACAAAATCTATAATATATACCATCATTAATACAATGAAAACAAAATATGCATATGGGAAAAGTTGGAAAGAAAACATCAAAATAACACTTATGAGTGGTGTAAAAAGGGGTAAATTTTTATTTTTTTCTCCATGTTCCACATTTTCTCTAGAAAAGTGATTGAAATAACAGAAATTTACAGGTTATATGACAATAGTAGAAGATATACAGGCTCTTCCTGAAAAAGACAATGTTTTGATGTATTTTAATAAGTAGAAGGATAATCTAGTTATATTTCAAAATTTTAAGAAGAGACCTGTATCATAGTATAATCCCAGTCATGCTAATTTTAAAGTTTTTGTTTTGTTTTGTTTTGTTTTAGCTGAGCCATCCTGCCACCTGTTGGCAGCTCAGCTCGGGTTGGGCATCAAACTGCTGCTGCTCAGAGCTCACCTCGCACTCTTGCGCGAGCTCTTAACCAACTGAGCCACTTGGCTGGGCCCTAATTTTAAACTAAACAAATTCTATTTTAACCAGAGCTCAAATTAATGCCAATCTAGCACTATTATCCCAAAGAATTCGAAAGAAAGGGCCTATATTTGGCAGTCGCATCTTAATAACATAGGTAGGTAAAATTAAAGAATACTAGACTTGGAAATATAATATCATAAACAAACATTTGATATGGAATTTTGGCAATAAGGAGAGCTTAAAACTAATTTTTTTCAATGTGGGAAGATTATGAAGTTACTTACCTGGCGTTATTTCCATCGGCAGCACTACCAAGTCAAGAATGTAGGGCATTTGTCATACCAACACCACGGTATTGCCCGCACAACCCAGCCACTGCGGATAGAACAGAGCCTCCCTGCCCCAGGAAGAATGAACCAAAAGACAAAGCGATTCAGGGAGAAGGGTTCACTGGAGGACTAAGGGGCCAATGAAGAGGCTAATAAGTGGCCTGTATGGTAAAGACAGAGGAAAAATAAAAGCAGAGAAATGAGGCCAGCAACAGAAAGGAAGAGTAAATCCTGATATAAATTACTTTGAGGGGGGAAAAAATCTACACTATGGTTTATTCCCAACCTTAATAACCCTTAAGAAAGAAAGACAGGGCCGGCCGAGTGGCACAGTGGTTAAGAGCTGACTTGGGACGCCAGCAGCCCTGGTTCGGATCCCACATGAGGGCCAGTGACACTGCCCTCTTAAAAATAAATAAATAAATAAATAACATTAAGGTTTTCACTATATTTAAAAAAAAGAAAGAAAGAAAGACAAAAAGAAAGAAAAAGAAACCTAAACGTAAGGATATCAAAAACCTGCACTCAGGTTACCAGGGATACAATGTAAAAAAACCATGGCCCCACCTTGAAGACGCTTACAAGTTGGAGCCATCCTCTCCCTGGGAGGAGTGCTGGCTAACCTGCAAAAATCTGGACCCTCCCTCACCCTGGCAGTTCTCAGACTCAACGCTGCAACCTAAGGTCTGTCGAAGTACTTTCTATTAATTACACTTGAAGTACTGAAGTTGGTGAAAATTTACTGAAAACTAAATTAGGGCAGTTTGAGGTTATCACTATAACAACCTCACTCCCACTCACTTGCCTTCCAACATGCTTGCTTGGGCACAGTCATCATACACACTGACGTGCACATTGCCCAGAGTGACGTCCCTGAAGGAGTACCTCCCCCTGGCCCTCATCTGTCAAGTGATTTCCTACTAGGAGAACAGCGCTGATGCTGTGCTCACTTCCTAACCTGTCCCCTTCAGGACTCGGCTTTGAGGGGAAGAAACTTCCACCCCTTTCTTCAGCCAAGGCAGTTTCCTTCAGAGAGCACTTCATTTTTTTAAAGGAAAGGTTCTGGGCCGGCCGAGTGGCGCGGTGGTTAAGCGCTGGCTTGGGAAGTCAGCGGCCCCGGTTCGGGTCCCACATATGAGGGCCAGTGACACTGCTCTCAAAAAAAACAAAAACAAAAGGAAAGTTTCTTATTCTGGGGTCCATGAGCCCCTACAAAGTTTTTGGATATACTTCAGGAGGTCACTGAACCCTCTCCTTTAAATTATATAAAATCTGTATAATCATATTCCTATATGATTCTTCTATGGAAGTGGGGCTATATCCGAAGGGATATATAACTCCCTCAAGAAGATTAAGAACCCCCAAGGTTTAATGGAACCCACATTATGATTATCTGGCTCCAACCAGTTAAGAGTTTTTCTCTCTTCATCCTCCCGCTGAATTCATGCTCATTAATGCTGTTAAAATTAGTAAACTGCATACTGTATGTCAGACACCATTCTAAGCACTTCATACACATGAATTTATTCTCACAACCCTATGAAGTAGATACTATTATTATCGCACTTAGCAGATGAAGCATCTAAAGCACCAAGAAGTCATTTGCTAAAAATCAGTTATTCTGTTTGAAAATCCTAAAACCTCTCAAAACGAAATATAGCTATTTGCTTGTATACAGTTTTCCTACTTCTCTTAGCTATGTATCATTCTGTTTACTCCTCACCTGAGTCAGAGAGAAAATTAAGTGATTTTGTTGTCGATGACTCATCTCTGCTAGGCTGCCAATTCACAGATATTACAGGTCCCTCAATTCAAGAAAGCCCTTAAGTACTACAGGTGTGGAAAGAGGAACCTTAAAGACATCTGTTCCAGGATAAAGCTTGAGATTTTTAAGGTAAGCATCTGATCAGTTTAAAAGTTGTCTGTTGGAGGGCCGGCCAAGTGGCTCACTTGGTTAAGAGCTCGCTCAACAGTATGAGCTGAGCAACAGCAGTTCGATGCCCAGCCCGAGCTGAGCTGAGCTGCTGCTGAGCTGCCAACAGGTGGCAGGATGGCTCAGCTAAAAAAACAAACAAAAAGTTATGTTTATATGTAGAAAATCCTGAAAACCTACAAAATATACTAAAACTAATAAGTGAATTTAGCAAGATAACAGAATACAAAACCAATATATAAAAATCAGTAATACCAGGAGCTAAGCCCAATCTGTCCCCTACCGCAAAATCCTACTTTAGTAGTGCCCCCTGAATAAAGTTAGCCTGACCATTAAAAAAGCCAACTGTATTTCTTTTTTTTTTTTTTTAAAGATTTTATTGGGGAATTGGTGGAGGGGAACAGCGTTGGGGAATCGGGGAAGGGGAACAGACAAGTTGCCGTCTTCTTGTTCTTCAGTTTTAGTTGCGGAGGATGTTGCTTCACTGTTGGTATCGTCATTGCGCTCTTCCCGGATGAGGCAGATCGGTCGCTGGCCTCTGGATGTCGCTCATCGCGGCTATTGGCAGCTCACGCTTGGCTGCCAGCCGCTCACGCTGGCTGCGGTCCACTCACTGCAGCCTATGGCAGCCCACTGCAGCAGGGGCTGCAGCCCACACCATCACCGGGGCTCACACAACCCAGCTCCAGGTGGAGCTGTTGTTAGCTGTAGAGGGCAGTGTCACTGGCCCTCATGTGGGATCCGAACCAGGGCCGCTGGCATCCCAAAACCAGCGCTTAACCAATGCGCCACTCGGCCGGCCCCCCAACTGTATTTCTATATACTAGCAACAATTTATAAATGAAATTAAGAAAACAATTCCATTTACAACAGCATCAAAAAGAATTAAACATGGGCCGGCCAAGTGGCACATTGGTTAAGAGCTGGTTTGGGACGCCAGCAGCCCTGGTTCGGATCCCACATATGAGGGCCAGTGACACTGCCCTCTACAGCTAAGATGGTGAACAACAGCTCCACCTGGAGCTGGGCTGTGCGAGCCCCGGCGACGGTGTAGGCTGCAGCCCCTGCTGCAGTGGGCTGCCATAGGCTACAGTGAGCAGCTGACAGCCAGCGTGAGTGGCCAATAGCCACAGTGAGCGATCATCCAGAGGCCGGCGACCGATCTGCTTCATCCGGGAAAAGCGCAATGACGATACCAACGTGGGCCAGTGAAGCAACGTCCTCCACAACTAGACTGAAGAACAAAAGGACAGCAACTTGTCTGTTCCCCTTCCCCGAATCCCCAATGCTGTCCCTGTCCCCCAATTCCCCAATAAAATCTTTAAAAAAAAAAAAAAAGAATTAAATATTTTGGAATAAATTTAACAACAAAAAAACCCAAAAGTGCTGTATACTGATAATTATAAAATAGTGCTGCAAGAAATTTGAGAAGACCAAATGAATAGATACATGATTTTATGTACTGGAAGAATAAAGTATTCCCTCAAAACTGATCTACAGATTCAATTGTAATCCCTATCAAAATCCCAATAGAATTTTTTTTTTTTTTTGTAGAAACTGGCAAGCTAACCCTAAAATTTATATGGAAATACAAAAGACCACGAATAAGCAAAACTGTTCTGGAAAACAACAAAGTTGTGGGAATTACACTGATTACAAAAAAAACCTCTAGTAATCAAGATAGTGCATATACAGGCATAAGGACAGACATACAGATCAGTGGCACAGAAGAGAGCTCAGAAACAAACCCGCAAAGTGATGATCAAGTGATTTTTCAACAAAGCTGCCACGACAATTCAGGAAGGAAAGGATAGTCACTTCAAGAAATGGTGCTAGAACATTTGTAATATATCCACAGGCAAAATGATAAACCTAGGCCTCACTCACACCGCACACAGAGATTAACTGAAAACATGTATCACTAACCTTAATGGAAAGCCTAACACCATAAAGCCTTCTAGAAGTAAACACAGATCTTTTCAATCTTGGGTTAGGCAAAGTGGTCTTAGATATCTGACACCCAAAGCACAATTCATTAGGCAAAAAAATGATAAAGAGGGCCAGCCGAGTGGCGCGGTGGTTAAGAGCTGGCTTGGGACACCAGCGGCCCGGGTTCGGATCCCATATGTAAGGGCCAGTGACACTGCCCTCTTAAAAAATAATAATAATAAAAAAAGATAAAGAGGACTTCATCAAAATGAAAAACCTCAGCATTTCAAAAGACACTTAAAATGAAAAGAATAAGCCGCAGACTGGGAGGAAATACCTGCAAAACATGTAATTTATAAAGGACTTGTATTAAAAACATATACAGAAGGCAAATTGGAGATAGAAAAACCCCCGCAGCGGTTGCCAGAGGTGGGGAAAGGAGGGCTGCATAGTCAGGGCACAGCGGCTTCTCAGGGCCGTGAAGCTGCTCTGTATGTTACAGTGATGGATACATGTCATTATGCAGAGGGTGCCAAAAAAATTGTATACACATTTTAAGAAAGGAAATAACTATATTAAAATTACACTGATGGGGACCACTTTGAGCACCTCTTGTAATTGCAGAAGTCAAATGTGACTTGTATTCATCTTTTGTTATTGGTATATACTGAGCATTACAATTTTAATAGTTTTTTTTCTTTCTTGAAATGTGCCTACATTTTTCTGTCACCCTCTGTATATCCATTTGTCCAAACCCACAGAATGTGCAGCACCGCATGTGAAGCCTAATGTCAGCTATGGATGCTGGGCGGGGTTGAGGTGGCTCATCCATTGTACCAACGTGCCACCGCTTTGGTAGACGATGTGGAGAACGGGAAGGCTGTGCTTGTGTGGGGCACATGGGAAATCTCCCTACCTTCCTTGCAGTCCTGCTGTGAGCCTAGAACTGCTCTAAAAACAAGTCTAAATATGTATATATATAAAGAATTGTTGTGATTCACAAATTAGAGATAACTTCCCCCCAAAATGGAAGAGATTTAAATTGGCATATCATCAATTAAGATACAGAAATGGTAACTAAGCATTTGAAAAAATGCTGGACACCAGAAATCATTACGGAAATGCAAATTAAAACTACAATGAGGGCCAGCCGAGTAGCGCATTGAGAGGCGCGGTGGTTAAACGCTGGCTTGGGAAGCCAGAGGCCCCCGTTCGGGTCCCACATATGAGGGCCAGTGACACTGCCCTCAAAAAAAAAAAAAAAAAAAAAAAAACTACAATGAGCAGGGCCGCCAGTTAGCTCAGTGGGTTAGAGCGCAGGGCTCATAACACCAAGGTTGCTGGTTCGATCCCCGCATGGGCCACTAAACTGCCCCCTCAACTAGACTGAAACAACTACTGGACTTGGAGCTGATGGGTCCTGGAAAAACACAGTGTTCCCCAATAAAATAAAACAAATTAAAATAAAAATTTTTAAATCTACAATGAGAAATCACTACCCACCCACTAGAATGGCTAAAATGAAAAAGACTCATCATTTCGCTCATCAGCAGGGGTGTGAGCCTTCACACAATGCTAATGAGAAGATAAAATGGTAGGAAAACATCTACCCAGAGAAATAAAAACATCTTTCCAAAGACACGTAAGCAAATATTCATTCGTGTTTCCCCAAAAATAAGACCAGGCCTTACATTAATTTTTGCTCCAACAATCTACATTTATTCATTTATTCATGAACAAAAATCTACATTTATTAAACAGTCATGTCTGGCTGACGATCTTAACTGGGGCTTACATTACGAGCTTCCTGAAAAATCATGCAAGGGCTTATTTTCCAGTTAGGTCTTATTTTCGGGGAAGCACGGTAGCAGCTTTATTCATAGACGACAAAAAACTAGAAACAATCCAAGAGTCCATCAACTGGTAAACAAAATGTGGTACCACCCATACGACGGAATGCTACCCACTGACTTGGATGGACCACAAAGCCATTCCTCCAAGCACAGGTTTAACATTTGGTTGCTAGCTAACAGAGCCTAGGATAGGCACCAGTTGTGGGCAAAAAGAGGCCATTATCTCCTTATCGTAAAGTGTAATCTCCGATGTCTAACCTGCCCGTTGGCACTTCATTTCCTAATCCATACATTGAAGACAGTGGAATAGATGACTTGGTTCCTTCTAGTTCTGGGGTTGCATAACTTGAAAATGAAAGCTAGGCAAGTGTTATTTCTTGATGAAAAAAACCACGGTGCATCAGTGGGGGTTCTCACTGTGGTCTTTGTACCATGACAAATGAGGTCTACACTCCCTCCACACCCAGTTGTTGCCAAGGTTATTTTTCTAACCAAGATACAATGTTACTCCTCAGTTTTATATCTTCAATGGCTCCCTACTGCCTACAGTAAAAATTCAGAATTCCCCATTTAATTTCCCTTCCTGATTTTCTCACATGCTGAAGCGCAACTTCTCGAGCGCGCTGTGTGTGTGTGAGCATGAGCGAGCGAGGGAGAGCGTTTGTCAGCTCCACTGGGGCACGCTGACCAACATGGCTGTGAGATGTTTACAGTGCCCGTCATGATGACGTCATGTTCACACAGGCTGTGAAAGACTTCCCCTATCTGGTTAATTAACACGTCCATCACATCACATATTTATCTTTTTTGTTTTTTGGGGGGAAAATTTCAGTTCTGCTCTCGCTTATAAAATTTCAGTTTATAATTGCATTAGACGGTGTACAGTCACCACGTTTTACATTAGATCCTCAGGCCTTTTTCATCTTATAGCTGCCAACTTTGACTGGAGTTTCTTAAAAAGCAAAGACAAGCGTCACACACACCTGGATTCAAATCCTGACTCAATCACTTGCCAACTAAGTGATCTTCCTGACACTCAGCCCCTTCGCCTGTGAAACTGGAACTAATGACTCTACTGCAAGGGACTGGTAAGTATCAAACGAGGCCACTCTGGTCAGCGCTCAACCTGCCGGCCCCACGAAGGCCCTGTCTACCTCCTCACTTCCCCAACGCCTTCAGTCAAGTTTATTCTTCAACACTCAACAAAGATGTTTTCTTTTTTCAATTCCCTTGCCTTCACTTCTTCCTTCTCTAAGCTTCGTCAGTACTTTGCAAAATCCCCCATTGTGAGGTTTGTCGTTTTGCATCGTACTGTGCACTGCACTGGTAGAAGCCGAGGGTAAGCGCGGTGTCTCCTTGTGGTTTGTCCAGGGTGCAGTGCATAGCAGGTGCTCAGTACCGTCTTCCTTGGGAGATCAGGAAACAAACCGGCAAAGTAACCCAGACTGAAAACATATGCTTTAAGAACTTACTTTGGGGGGGAAAAAAAAAGATTTTAAGTCACCTACAATCTAACATCTCATAGCCATTTTAATATTTGATTCCTTCCCTCCTCACACATGCGTGGGAGAAAGGAAGCACGCATGACCTACAGGAGAGAAAGGATCAAGGGCCCAAGCCCTGTGCCTCCTGCACTGCTTCTATTTTTATGTTTAGTAGTATGATTAAACACATCCCCTCACTAACATGATGTGTGTAGAACAACAGTCCGCCAGATGGTCACATGCCATTATAGGTAACAAAACAGACTCCAAGTCAAATAGGAGTATTTGGACTGCACCAAAGCTCACCCTGTATGTTTGCTAGTGTTCTTCACCAAATATTTCCAGTTTCACTCCACACATGGGACAGGATTTCACTTCCCTGCCCCCTTGAGGTTTCGGTGTTGTGCCCTTCTCCGGCCAATGACGGGTACACAGGACTGGCGGCTGCCACAACTGGAGCGCTTTGGCGCCAGAGTGCAGTGTCCTGTGCCCGTCTTCCTGCCTGTTACTCTGCAAGGGCCGAGGTGTCTTCCCAAGCCTGGGTGTGGAGACGCAAAACTCACGGGCCAGCCCAGGACGGAAGGGGTCACACGAGCAAGAAATAAACTTTTGTTGATGGAAGCCACAAAGACTTGAGGTTCTCTGTTAGCCTCGCACATTCTATACATTTCTGACACACACTCAAAAAACTCATGGCCAGTTTTGAGACTGTTCTACACCAAGCTGGGACCCAGGCCTATTAGCAATTTTTAAACACGGAATTAATTTCAGGATATTTTTAAAAAGAAAAAAATCCAGGGCCGGCCGAGTGGCACATTGGTTAAGCGCTGGTTTTGGGATGCCAGCGGCCCCGGTTCGGATCCCACATGAGGGCCAGTGACACTGCCCTCTACAGCTAACAGCTCCACCTGGAGCTGGACTGTGCGAGCCCCGGTGATGGTGTGGGCTGCCATAGGCTATAGTGAGTGGCCCGCAGCCAGCGTGAGCGGCTGGCAGCCAAGAGTGAGCTGCCAATAGCCGCAGTGAGCGACATCCAGAGGCCAGCGACCGATCTGCCTCATCCGGGAAGAGCGCAATGACGATACCAACAGTGAAGCAACATCCTCCGCAACTAAACTGAAGAACAAAAAGACAGCAACTTGTCTGTTCCCCTTCCCCGATTTCCCAACGCTGTTCCCCTCCGCCAATTCCCCAATAAAATCTTTAAAAAAAAAAAAAAAAAGAAAAAAATCCAGAGGTTAGCAAAATCATCAAATATTTCGAAAAGATTTTAAACACTGAAGTAACTTGCACATTAGAAAAGGATGGGGGAGGGCCGGCCGAGTGGCGCGGTGGTTAAGCGCTGGCTTGGGAAGCCAGTGGCCCCAGTTCGGGTCCCACATATGAGGGCCAGTGACATCGCCCTCAAAAAAAAAAAAAAAAAAAAAAGATGGGGGCCAGTCGAGTGGCGCAGTTGGTTAAGAGCTCGCTCAAGAGTGCGAGCTGAGCTCTGAGCAACAGCAGTTCGATGTCCAGCCCGAGCCAAGCTGCCGCTGAGTTCAGCTAAAAAAACAAAAAAAAAAGGCTAAGGTATACAGGGATAGTATATAAATGGCCACAAGCTATTACTCCATTTACCCCAAAATAAACACCTCTACTACCTGCTCACCTGAGGAGGCCAAAAACTAGGGACTCTGGGTTGATCAGGGCACTGCCAACAGTCAGGACCAATCCCTGAAATCCACCTGCCATCCCAGGGGCTCCACATCATCTCTCTCGCCAGGCCGGTGGAGACAAACCGGTTGCCACAGTGGTGAAGACTGTTGCCTGCTTGCGCAATGCCCATCCCCTCCCTCGGTAACAACACTCCAGGTCTGCTCTGGGCAGCAATGTGCTCAGCTGAAGGACTACATTCCCAGCCTCCTTTGCAGCTACCTAGAGCCATGTAACCAAGTCCCAGCCAATCACACACAAGCTGAAGCACATGGTGCTTCTTAGGGAGAGGTTGTACCCCTAGTCTACTTCTCTTTATGGGATGTGGTGGGACCTGGGCTCTAGAAGCCATCATGGAATCTGATGGCAGAGGCCACATCCTAGAGACATCTGAGCAGTGAGAGAAACGGAGTCGAGTCCCTGGTAACTTCGCAGTGCAGGCCCTGCTTCCACTGTTTATTCCAGACTTTGATAGAGATAAACACTCCTATTCAAGTCACTATTATGGTGGAGGCTTTCACGCAAAGACAAGCCCAAGCCAGCCCGGGAATAGAACCCAGGTTTTGACACAAAGCCCGTGATACTCAACATAGATGCGATCTCTGCATGAGTCAAAACAGTAAACTCACACCTTGGTGAAGGCTGATATTCATAATTATTTTACCTTTCTATTACATCTTATCTACGTATAGTCCAATCCACACTGTGACAGCTACATTTTAAAACACCATTTCAATTCCAGAATCATAAAAATCCATGTTTATTTCAAAATACCTCAGTGAAATGAGGGGCTGAGGGGAGGGAGCAGAAACACTGAACTAACTCAGTAAAAGTTGGAAAACAATGATATTTATCATTTGCATTGCAAATATTTTTTATTCTTCAAGTCCCTTAATTCACAAAACCATCTGCTTCCATTCCATATTGTTATATAACAAACCACCACAAAAATCTAACAGGTTAAAACACCATTTTATATTTATTCATCATTTTGCAATCTGATGAATAAATCAGATTTATTCGGGGGTCAGCTGGCTGGTTCCTGTAGCTGCCTTCAGCAGGCAGCTCTGGGCTGAAATCAGCAGGGACTTGGGGTGGCCAGGTCTCCCTCTCCCCGGCAGTCTCTCCAGCAGGGGATGACTCAGGGCTCCCAGGTGTGAGAAAGTGAAATTCCAGGCCTTCTTAAAACTTAGAGCCCAAACTAACACAGTGTCAATCCTGCTGCATTCTACTGGTTAGAGTGAGTCACAGGGTTACATGGGGAGGTGGCTGCACAAGAGCACACGTCCAGCAAGCATGATTCACTGGGAGTCACGGATGCCTTCTCCCCCTTCTTTATGGACATGTGAACACCCTGATGTATGACTTCTAGCATGCTATTATCTCTCAAGGACTCAGCTGTCTTCAAAAAAGGGGTGAGACTAAAGATTCTTGGAATTTTCACCTAGTTATAAAGTTCTTGGGCCAGCTGAGTGGTGGGTGGATAATCGCTGGCTTGGGACGAGTGGCCCGGATTCGGATCCTACATATGAGGGCCAGTGACACGGCCCTCAAAAAAAAAAAAAAAAAAAATTCTGAAACTCTGTAAGTACGTAAGTCTGATATGAGAAAAATTTGGCCATTCTAACCAAATGCTTCAACCTTGGTAGAACAATTGAATGATGGAGTTTCAAAGTAAAGAATACGGTTACTCTTTCATATTGTTATTTTATATGCAACTGGATGCTTACTCCTAACGCATGGTACATGTCATTAGTATTCCAAAGATCAGGAAATTAGGAAGTTTTGTGGGTTTTCTTTATTTTTGGCTAGGCTCCACTAAAAGATGGAATTAAGAACAAAACACATGGACCTCACTATGACCACCAGCTGTGTTGCTTCTAATGTAAATGAACTGCAAGGAGGTGTAAAGATTAAAAGTGACCCACCATAAAAGACACAAGAAATCATTTTAAAACTGCCTAATATAAAAGTCTCATTTAGGGAGACCCACTCAAAGATCGCTAGGACAAAATTCACAAGTTTAGATCATGAAAAATTTTCAAATGATTTTGTAATAACATTACTACACATACAGCTTCTAGAGAATTGCTTTGTTTTCATGTGTTACTCATAATAAGAAACATTCTACAGAGATTTCTGCTGACCTCGCTTTTTTATCTTTCTTCTTTTTCTCTTTATTAAGGACAGCTGTACAGAAAGGAAATCTTTATTGTCTCCGGCCTCCGCCCCCCCATTAACTACTACATTATTTTATGCCACGGCATTTTTCGGGTGAGTTTAGTATCTCATCACATGACTGTACTAACAAGTTCTATGAAATCAGGCAAACACTTGATTGGTGATAATATGATAGTTGCAATAACAATAATAGCAGTTTCGTATTAATAGCCCCTCTACTGAACTGTACTTAGTGGGTGCCAGACACTTCTAAATTCTACACATATATAAATTCACAACAATCCTAAACCAAGTGTGCCAGTGTGCTCACTTTGCAGATAAGGCAACAAAGCCTCAAAAAAGTTAAGTAACTTCCCAAGGTTATACAGCAAGTAGTGGAACCAGGATTTCAATTCAGGTAATCTTGGCCCCAGAATCTGTGATGTTCTCAGAACCTGGTTTTCTCATTTGTAAAACAAGAATCTGGCTTAAATTACAGTGGACCCTTGAACAACTCGGTTTGAGCTGTGCAGGTTCACTTATATAAGGTTTTTCCCCATAAATACTGTAAATGCATTTTCTCTTCCTTATGATTTTCTTAGTAACACTTTCTTTGCTCTAGTTTACTTCACTGTAACAGTACAGTATATAATATTGGGTTGTCGGAAAACTCATGACGCATTTTTGCAAAGAAAAACAGAAAAAATACATCACGACTTTTCCGACAACCCAATATATGTAACATGATTTGTGTGGTACAGGTAAGGCTCCCAGTGAACAGTAGGCTATCAGTAGTTAAGTTTTGGGGGAGTCAAAAGTTATATACACATTTTCGACCGTGCAGAGGGTTGGTGCCCCTAACCCCCATACTGTTCAAGGGTCAACTGTATGACTGGCTTTTTTTTTTTTTTTTTTGAGGGCAGTGTCCCTGGCCCTCATATGTGGGACCCGAACCAGGGCCGCTGTCGTCCCAAGCCAGCGCTTAACCACCGCGCCACTCGGCCAGCCCAACTATGACTGGCTTTTAAAATTGCATAGATGTATCTGTGAAAGAATATACTCTCCAGAAGTATTAATGTTTATTATGTATCCTTCCAAATCATTTTTTATGCACAAAATACATACATAATTTCAATTTGTGTGCTTTTTACCAAATAGAATTAGTACTCTACTTATTACTCTGCAACTCTCGGAAAAATTTCCCTTCAGTCAACAAACGTCTCACAGACGTTCTCCCACTTGGGAACCCACGGGCCTATCTATCCCGGTGAAAACTACCCGGAGCCCACTGGCGGCGGCTGCGCTGTGGCCAGCTCTTCCCCACTGTCTGTTCTCCTCCACTGCCACGAGCGTTTCGGCACACATATGCAGTCTTGCCCTTTTGCACTAGGACTATATTCTGATTTCCTGTCTCATTTTTATAGACTTTCTCAGTTCCTTCCCACCCCCCCATCTCCTAAGGGTAAGTAAGCATCCTAATCCTTTTACTATTTTCCACACACTCTCCATATTCTCAGTGATTTCTGGTAAATCACATCTTTAATTGCCTATTCTAATCTAACTCTTAAATTGTAACCCTACATACCCAGCACTCCCAGATAGGTGTATCCTCTAGACATCTATGCCCAAAACTTCAAAATTCCTCCGCCGCTGCCTGACTGAAGCCTCTCTTCCTCTGCCTTGGCCGCCTCACAGGACCACCACTGCAGAGGCCCCTCACTCCCTCTGCCCCCAGATCGCTCCTCTCTTCATAGTGCTGCCAGGGAGGATTTCCTAAAATAGCTTTCATCAAATCACCAAGGACCTACATTCAATTGTACAAAATGCTACACAGAATACAAAGTAATTTAATAACACTCCTGTCCTCAGGAAGACTGCAAATATCTGCTTTTAAAACTCTAATTTATAAAATAAAGGAGCGTAACCTGGGCATTAGGCAGAAGTTGAAGATCTGCAACGCACTCATAAGCCACAGATTAAACTTAGCCCACAAGGTGTAGTCCCAAATAGTGCTGTGGCTCTTATTAATTGAAAATAGGAAGAGATTTCACATAAAAATCTGACCTTTCCAGGCTTTGTTTAAAAACCAAGGTGGAAACAAAGTCTCACCGGGCACCACCACCAGCCAGAAGGACCCATCGGCTGCACCGATACACGGCATCAAAACTCCCAGGACTACTCGGCAGGCAGCTCTGACCGCTTTCCCCACAGGCTTAAGTGTCAGCTGTCACTCAGGATCTTACAAGCTGCCCACAATTTATTTAAATTACCTACCTGGTCCCTGTAAACAATTTATAACCCCAAGACTATAAAGCCCCAAACTCATTAGCCTGACAGTCAAGACCATCACAGCTTGGCCCCAACCCCCCATTAAGCCTCTTGTTCTAGTCACACGCCAAGAGCCAAGAAAACACCTTTAACACTTCCTTCCCTCCTCAATAACTTTATTCACATTGCGAGCCCCTCCCCTGCACTCTCTCACTTTCTTCTCATTCCATCTACTTGGCTAAAGTCTACGGAAGCTTTAAGGTCTTATTCAAGTACTGCTTCCTCCAAATCTGTGTGGACCCTCGGCCACCAGTGAACCTCCCTCTGGAGCTGACTGCCCAAACCAGCACAGTACACGTGCTCTTTGAATAACGTACGCCAAGTGAAAGAAAAAGTTACCGAAAAGAGCCTTTCTCAGGCTTCTCAAACAACTCCAGCATTTGTGCATCCTACGCACTTACTGCTATCACAAAATTAACAGCAGAAGCAAAGCCAAACAATTGTCCTATCTTCGACAGGAGGCTTTTTTAGAGAAAGTACAAAAAGAGCTGTGTCATTCCTGCTTCCCTTGTGTTCCTTAGTCCTTCGAATCCTACAAACAGAGGGACTGATGCTTCAATTATCAAATCAAGATTGGTCTACACTAACCACAAGCATACATGTATGTGCAGACCATCACAAGAAAAAAAAGGGGGAAAGGAAAGACAGCAACTCTATCTCACTCAATAACTTCTGCAATTTATACTACCGAGAAGATCTGAAAATAGCCATTTTAGCACAAACATGATAAAGAAAATTTTTAAAGAAAGAAAGGATTAATGCACTTGTTGAAATTAAACCATGAGAGCCAAAACAATAATGAAAAAAGGGAAACACACACACACACACACACACAGTGACTGGAAAGTTGATTCTCTATCAGCTAAAAATTATGTTCAGCCCAAATACCTCAGAGATTAAAAACTCGATCAAATCGGACCGAGGGTATCTGACATCTTCCCAAAAGGCAAGTGCAGAGGGAGTGGCTAACATTCTAACTAAAAACTGACCACTTTCATTTTGGAAGGTCCAGGAGGTTCCATGAAAGCCCCTTAGCCATATCTGTAACTGGCCCAAGGATACAGGCCAGACCAGCACCACCCACCCAGAGGAATCCTGGGGAACAACGTGCGGTTTGCAAAAAGGTAGGGGAAAGGTAAAAGGTAGAGCAGGGTGTCCTGTCCCTCTGCAAGCTGACTACAAGTCTGGCATGACAGAATTAACAGAGATAATGGCAAAATGTATGAAATCACTTTCAGAATGTGAAAATAACCATTGTGATACTTTTAAATTTACATGAAAATCCAAGTTTATCGAGTTTACATATTAATAACATATTAATACATAGTAATACAATATACTGAATATAAACTAGTACAGACGATGCCAAAAAAAAATGTAAGAAAGGAAAAAAACTGTATTAAAATTATAATACTCAATATAATATACCAATAGCAAAAAATGAATACAAGTCACATGTATACCTTTCTTTGGCACCCCGGTATATTTGACTAAAAACATCATGTTCTCAAAGCCTCGAAATACCGGGAGTAAGACAAACAGGACAAGAGCAAATTACCATGAGGTTAGGTTAGAAAACCACCACCGAACAGGTGAGGGAGGCTGCCCTTCCTGGACCAGCTTTTCGAGTAAATAGAACAGTTCAGTGCCATTAAGTGCCAGAGAGCAGTAAGTACTGAAAATTTCCATTTACCCAATTTCTTGAAAAAAAAAAAAAATACTATTATAAAAATGATAGATTTACATTCTCTCAGAGCATGAATAATTGTGATATCTCTCAACTATAAACTGTTGTTCTGCTGTTTTATGAAACTGCATATGTTATAGTGCAATAGCTTCTTTAAATCACTTATTTCAAGTTTAACCCTATGGAAATGAGAAATTCTGTAGGGGAGGTGTCTTACAAAGCTAGAAGGGCAGCAGTCACCTGCAGCACAGCCATTTTTTGCTGATCCCTTTCCTATGTGACATCACTGGTTGCGCTTAATTTTTCGACAGCAATAATGCTCAATAATGCCTTATAATAACAGTAATTGCCCTGGGGAAAAAAAGTGGTGCGGGGTGTAAAGCTTATTCAAAAATGGGGAAAGGATAGTGCCTCAGAAATCCTACCTCCACCACCTGCTGCCTCTGTGCCTCCCCCACCCCCACCCCACCCCTAACACCAACTTTGTTGACTTAAGAAATATAGTAGAATGTTTCCTTGGCTTCCCAATTTAGTAATGTGTTCACTATATATTCTAAGGGGGTGGGGGGAATCAAAGCTTCAGGAAGAGTTTCCTTAACATTAACAGAAAAGTAGTTAGACCTCTTAAAGGTGCCTACTGGTGGCAAGAATTTCTTCACCAATGGTTAAGACCTGTATCCCTGATAAAGATTATGAGCTATTCCAAATTACCAGATAATTAGGTAGTCCTTACTGCTAAGGAGAAGTTTTAGACAAATGTAAATGTCACAGTTCCACTTGACGTTCCTACTACAGGAAATTCCTATTTATATACCTACTTTTCAAACTCTGCCTCTAAGATCAATAGCTTCAGCCCAAAATTCTTGATTTTACGTAGTAAACATAATTTCAAAGTAATAATAGTTAATGTAAAACCAGGAACTATATAGCCTATCCTTCTTTAATGTAACAAAACATAAAAATTGTCAAACAGTATAAGAAAATGTTTCATTTACTTACCTAATTATTAAAAATTCAAACTCAAAAAAGTGTAATTAGCAATTCATAGTTATCTTTTTTTAAATCCAAAGACAAATACACAAATCCACTTCTTTAGTGTCATAATGCATCCATCTTCTCTAGCATAAAACAATCCACTTCGTGACCATTTAAATAACACTGACAATTTAGAAAGCTGTACCTCCACTGCATTTCACAAAGATTAATTTTTATTTCTTACATAATTAATTTGCAAATAATTTTAGAATTTACAAACTGAACTTACATATTTGCTACCTATCAGTTTCACTTTGAGGGTCTTCAGTACACAACTACATAAAGGGTCTTTTCTGAATGTACCTTAGTACCATGTAGAGTTACCCTATTGAAAACCCGTTTGCTTTCATTTCATTTATTAGTTTCCATTTACAAGTTTCTAAAACCACTGGCGATTCCATTCCAATCCCTCCAAAAAACACACCTAATTTTAAAGAATTCACTAAAAAGTTTGGAACCATCAGAGTTACCATTAGACTCGATTTCCTATAAGGGATGCTGTACCAGTTTTCAAATCTAAGGGAAAACTCTTTTAAGACTCAGAGCTGTTCTAAACATTTTCCAAAGTGCTGATGCTTTTACAACGTTAAAGACAGATGTATTGTGTAGAAATTTTTTAACTTCTCAAAGGGCTACCTTCCCTTGTATTCGTAATACGAGAAATAAAAATAATAAAGTGCTAGTACCCCCAAATCAACGTTTCTTCTGGTGCACCTAGAAGTTGCACTAATACAAATGATGAGCTCATTGCAATCTCAGGGTGGGTGGGTGGGTGGGGGATGTGTATGGGTGAGGGGCTTGACACCATAGATAGATACTTTATAGAGTAAGAATTTAAAAACACATGTAAACCATATAATATTCCCAAATTAATGTTCAGAGAGAAGCCCAGAAGTGCTTCCTAAAGAGTTAAAACGGAAAGCAATCAAATAAAAACCCTAATATGGCTGGATATATGTTGCTTTAAAGAATACAAAAAGTGGCAAAGAAGTTTCAAGTCACTTAAAACCCCAGCTTGGTTCTCCAAGTTTCAGTTACTACAGGAATAAGAACGGCCTTTTACACCGGACACTACGTTACAATGCCAGTGGAGTAATAAACCGTAACTTTGTATCACAAAGAAGCTCATGTAATAATACATACATCCTGTACCGGTTTCCCTGACGACTTGTCACAGCTAGGTAAGCGCTGGCATAAAATCTGGAGGCACGCTGAAGGCCCTGAATCATTTTCGTAGTAAAAGGACAGCAAAGCAAAACAGGGCACGTCCAGTCAAGGGCTTCACGGGGCTCCCGCAGCCGAGCCTGCTCCGCTCCGACTCAGTGAACACTATTTTTACAATCTGTCAGCCAACGCAACAATGTTACCAAATGAATTCGCCCGAACGACAGCAAAACCGAACAGTGTCCGCACGCAGTATCCGTGCGCCCTTCCACTACCAGGGGTGCAGCCGACGGTCGTAGAGCGAGACGAGCGAGCAGCGCAGGCCATTCGGCGACTCGGAGGCTGTGCCAGCGCCTCCCGGGCCGCCTCCCGGGCCGCAGGGGCCGGCGGGCACCGCGACGGGCGCCCTCATTTCCAGGCAAAGTTGCCCAGGCGCCACCCCTCCGAAAGAAGCCGCTCGCAGCAGCCCAGAGGCCCGAGGCCGGGCCGCACTGCCCTGGAAGTGGGGCGCCGCCTGCGCCCGCGGCCCCGGGAGGAGGCGCGCTCGGCCCGGCTGCGGGGGCCAAACTTCCCGCCCGCTTCGCCGCCGGCGGCGCCTCGGGGTGCGGGGCAGGGTGGCGTCGGGTGGGGGAGGGGAGGCGCAGGCGAGCCACTTCCTAAGAAGCCGTTCGAGGGGGAAGCGCAGGTCCGGGAGCCAGGAAACTTAGCGGGGGGCCGGCCGCCGAGCGAGGCGCGCGGCCCCGCGCCCCCCGCCCGCCCCCCGCCGGCGGGGACCCCCGGGCCGCCGCGTTTGACAGCTCGGCCCGGCGCGGCCAGGGCCGCCGCGCTGCCTGTGTTCGCAGGGGCCCGGCCGGGCCCACAGGCGGCCGGCCCCGGGGACGTCTCGGCGGAAAGAGCGGCCAGAAAGTAAAGTGCGGCGGCGGCGGCGGGGCCCGGCGGGCGGGCGGGGCCCCTCCCCCACCCCGGGGGCGGCGGGCCGGGGGCGGCGGGCCGGGCGCGCGGTGACAGCTCCGGCGCGGCGCCGCGCTGGCTGCCGGCCTGGCCGCCTCGCACTCAACTTACTTCTTTCTGGCTCTCGGGAAAGGGGAAGCGCCATCTTTGCGAGGCCGGCCCCGAGGTCTTTTGTCTGCGGCTGCGGGGCTCGGGGCCGGGGCGCCGGGCTCCTCGGGGGGCGCTGGCGGCGGCTGCGGCTGCTCCGCGCTCCTGTCCTCCTCCGACGACATCCTAGTCACCAGGACAGACACATGGGCCCCGGCCCTCCGCCGGGGGGGCTCCTCCCGCCGCCGCCGCCGCCGCGCCCGCCGCCGCCGCCGCCGCCGCCGCTGCTGCTCGGGTTCCTGCGCCCCGGCTCAGCCTCTCGCATTTCCCGCAGCCCCGCGCGCAGCAGCAGGTACCGGGAGAGGCGGCAACATGGAGCGAGCAGGACACGCACTCACACACATAGGCGCGGGCGCGCGCACCTCGGCGCGCAGGGGCCGGGCGGGGGGCGGCGGGCGGGGCGCGGGCGGTGGGAGGGCGGGGCCGGGGGGGGCGGGGCGGGCGGGGGCGGGGCGGGGCCGGTCCGGGGCGGGGGCGGGGCGGGCGGGGCCGGCGGCGGCGGGCGGGAGGGCGGGGTCGGGCCGGACGGGGGCGGGCGGGTGCTGCCGGCCACGGCGGGAGGCGGGCGGGGCCGGGCGGGGGCGGGGCCGGGAGGTGCCGGCGGGGGGCGGGGCCGGGGGCGGGGCGGGTGCCGGCGGGCGGGAGGGCGGGGCCGGGGGCCGGGGGCGGGGCGACGGGGGGGCGCGAGGGCGCCGGCCGGGGTCTCCGCCCGCGCCCCTCCCCCAGGCCGCCCGCGGCGGGAGGAGAAAGGGCCGCGGGGCGGGGCTGGGCGGAGGCGGCGGCGGCGGCGGCGAAGTTTTGACAGCTGCTCCAGTTGTTGTTGTGGGTTCCGGGCTGCGCGAGGCCGGCCTCGCGGGCGGGGAGGGGGAGGAAGTTTTGGGGGGTGCGTGTGCCCCACACACGCAACCGTGGGCGCCGCGCGAGGCCCGCGCCGGGTGTCCCCAGGGCGCCCGCACCACAGACTCTGAAACTCGCCGCCGCCTCCCCCCACCGCACGGCCGCCCCGCCCCTCCCCCACCCGCCGGCCCCGCCCCCCGCGCGCCGCCGCTGCCACTCACGGGGCTGGCCCCGCGCATGCGCCGCCCGCGAACGCGCCGCCGCTGACCTCACCGCCCCTCCCCCGCCCCCGCGCCCCCTCTGACGCGGCGGCCCCGCCGCGACTCCGGCTCCGGCTCCGGCGGGCGCCAAGCTGCGGAGCGGGAATCCGGGATCGGGCTCCGCGGACGGCGCGGAGCGGCGGGGGGCCGAGGCGGGCCGCGTCCCCGCTCCCTCGGGAGGCGCTGCCGGCGCGGCGTGTCCCCCGCGCGTGGGCCCGGCCCGCCGACCTCCCGCCCCGCGCGTCAGCGGAGCAGCCGTGGGGCGCAGCCCGGCCAGCACCCCGCCCCAGCGGCAGCCTCGCTGCTGTAGCGTCGTTGTTAGAAAAAACTACGATCCAGCGACGGCGTAGGAAGCCGTGGGGCGGAGAGCGCGGCGGCGTTTGCGGGCAGACGCGTCCTAAACCGGTGGGAGCCCTTGCAGCGTGGTCGTAGTGTCCAGCGCGTTGTGAGCCAGGGGAAAATTCCAAGGACTTCTAAGCCACCTTTTTCTTTTTTTCTTATACTGCGTGAAAATGGTGCAAGGAAAATGGGGCTAAAATTGGAAATCTGAAATAGGCGTTTTCCGTGGCGCGGAGGTTGAAAGCTGGCTTGGGACGCCAGCGGCCCCGGTTCGGGTCCCGCATGGGAGGGCCAGTGACACCGCCCTCAAAAAAAAAAAAAAAAAAAAAGAAAAAAAAATGAAATGGGCCTTTTCTGGGGAAGGGCAGCTACAGATGCGGGGTTTGGGTTTCCTCTAAGGGGGGACGGGGAGGTAACACGCATGTGCGCCGCCCTGGGCTCCCCTTCCCTCTCACTATTGATGAGGACACGGCAGAGAAAACATTATAGGCTTCAATCATTAAGACTTATCAACCGTGTGCACAAGAATCGGGAGAAACAGTCATGGAAGCAGCATGTATTCTAGGCAGGACACACGAGGGGCTTTCTGATGGTTGTTTCGTTCCGTCTTCACCACACTGTTTCAGTATAAGGGTAACATACTCTCCCAATAGCCAAAGTATAAACTTTGAACTGTGTTTCCTATTGCGGCGAAATATACAGTTTGACTTACAGAGTGTGAGTCTGATTAAAAGCATAGTTGTTTTGAAATGGCTGACATGACAACTATAGTAAAAGAGTCATTGGAATTCCTTCAGGGTTTAATCCCTGCTGGGTTTTTCAAGTTTACAAAATGTACAGCCACTGGAATTTTGAACTCTGGGGAGAAGCTGGCATGGTAAATGCAAACTATAAGTGAAAAGTGCCTGACTATTAAAAATAGAAATACAACATAAACGTGACTGATACATGTATGAAGTATAAAGTTTATTGTTACTCATCCTTTTTCATTTTTCTACACATTACACGTTCAGTGAGTACGCTTTCAACAATTGGATTATTGATCTAAACGTGTATCCGTGTTCAATGCTGAAATTAGAACAGCCATTTCTAACTGTGATTTTCATATGCACAAAATTATATGTCAAGATAATTTAGTCTACTTCTTCAGCGCTTGGGAGAATTTGAGTGTCGGGTATGTGCAAACTGCAAGTCACTCCTGCTGGAGAGAAGTTTTAAAAAGAAACGGAGGACAGAAAAGTGGGTGGAATGAATGGAAGGGTATAGGGGTTTGCAGAGTGATGCCTCTGGAAAGATAAAAGATGATGAAGGTAAGCCCAGCCTTAAATCACCATCCTTTGGCTACTGTGGGCAGACAGGGAGTTAGGATCTGTTTGAAAAGAATAGCAGGCTCATCAACAGGAAGTTATCATGGCAGAGCAAATAAAATATAACCCAGGATGCGGAGGAAGTAGTCAAGAAATACTTATGTAACATAAAGGTTCCCAAAGATTTTTCCTTCTCTATTATCCAAATTACACAGCCCTGAGACCACAATGGCAGCAAAAATCCAGAAGGTGGTAGCTGAGGTGTCTCCAAATTATAAAATCAGATAGACATAAGCACCTGGAAAGACAAAAAAAAAAAGGAAAAGAAAGTCGACTCTAATAGGTCCACATGTTAAACAGGCATTTTTTCAATATGCTAGGCATGCACCAAACGTAACAGCAATCATCTCTAAAGGGTTAGACTATAAGGGACTTTCACTTTCTATATTACATTTCTCTATAATATTATAATCTTTGAGAGCACATGTAGTATAATGAGGTATATACTAAATATTTAAAATGTGGGTGTGGGTGAGGGTTGTAACCTACAACAAAGAAAAAGCAACCTCTCATGAAACTGTAAGCAAATGAGATGCCCTGAGTCTAGCAAACAAGTGACAGTGGATAAAAATGTATAGTAAAGTACCCATTCTTACTAATCAAAGGCCTATAAATGTCATTGATATGGTCTTCATTTAGTGTCTTTATTGTTTTGTTTTAAGGAATATAAAAATATAAGGCTGTCCTATAGATTCACTGCTAATTGTTGTCCCTCTCTTTTTGTTTTCCCATTAAGTCTTAAATTCCTCAGGGCTTTTTAGGAACCAAACTTTCACAGTTGTGGAAGGACCACTGAAAACTTAAATTCTAGATCTTATAAATTTTGAGTTTATATCAAAGTTACACTATAAAAAGTTACAGTAAATGACTATTATTTTTTTCTCCTTTATTTTTCAGTAGAAAAAAAATGTTTTAAAAGAATTTCACTCTTGCCGGCCGAATGATGCAGTGGTTAAGTGCTGGCTTGAGAAGCCAGCAACCCTGGTTTGGATCCCACATATGAGGGCCAGTGACACTGCCCTCAAATAAATAAATAAATAAATAAATAAATAAATAAATAAATAAATAAATAAATAAAAGAATTTCACTTAAAATTAGTTCATACTTAGTCCGTAGTGCACTTTTAGCTTTTAAAATTCATATTGCTGGGCCGGCCAAGTGGCGCATTGGTTAAGAGCTGGTTTTGGGATGCCAGTGGCCCCGGTTCGGATCCCACATAGGAGGGCCAGTGACACTGCCCTCTACAGCTAACAACAGCTCCACCTGGAGCTGGGCTGCGAGCCCCAGCGTCGGTGTAGGCTGCAGCCCCTGCTGCAGTGGGCTGCCATAGGCTACAGTGAGTGGCCGGCAGCCAGCGTGAGCTGCCAATAGCCGCGGTGAGCGACCGTCCAGAGGCCGGCGATCGATCTGCCTCATCCGGGAAGAGTGCAATGACGATACCAATATGGGCCAGTGAAGCAACATCCTCCACAACTAGACTGAAGAACAAAAAGACAGCAACTTGTCTGTTCCCCTTCCCCAATTCCCCAACACTGTTCCCCTCCCACAATTCCCCAATAAAATCTTAAAAAAAAAAAAATTCATATTGCTTTATTTCAGTTATTTCGGTAATGCCTACCGTGTATCTGTGTGACAGACAAAATAAAGGAAGAAACTGAGAAGAAAATAAACAGAACAATCACCTGCACAAATAATTTGTGTAGAAGAGTCTGAGGCATAAGCAGGTCTTGTGCCGCACATTCCCTATAGATAAGAATCTCGCCCTCCAGGGGTCTGTACTCTATGCCTGGCACTACCTAACAAGATAAACACAAAAGGGACAAGCAGGCAACTGAAAAATAAACATGGAAAAATGTACAAATAGAAAAGATTAAATATTTACGTCCATTGTGTACAAGACCATAGTTTTAAAAGAAATGCATCTGGGAGTTTGCGGGGAAGAGGGAAGGGCGCGGGTGGGAAAGGTTAGCTGACCTGTGTCTATTCAGAAGCGGGTGGCACAGAAAGCACTCTGCCAGCAAGTGTTATAAACTAGAAATGGGCTGGCTTGCTCTCTCTCTTCCCCACTCTCTCATAAAAGGGAATTACATAACTTTCCAGTGGCAGTGGAACTCACAGTCCCATCGATCGCACTTCAGGCTGAAATCTGGGTCTCTTGGCATGGCCTGCCACCCTCCAGTCCTGTCCCCGCTCCCCCTCCCCGCTCCCCACCATGACATCCAGGCTTCAGGACAGCTTTCGGTGGACAACACACTTCACCAGGCTGTCCCAATCCCCCTTCCATTTTCTCCTGGCCAATTCCTACCTGCTTCTTTTCTTCAGCTCTCACTCTACATTTAACTTCCATCCCAGACCACCACTCCTTCTTGATGATGGTTATATGTCCCCTGGATGCTTCTAGAACACCTGGCCTGTAATGAGCTGCCGGATTAGCTGTCTGTATCCCACCCTAAGCCCCGCAGAGACAGCCACAGTTGTCTGCCTTGCTCACCTTTTGTCCCTATTATGCAGCAGCAGCTCAATAAATAGTTGTGAACTAAGTGACATAAATGGGGAAAATGTATGTTAAGTGCAAGAAAAAGAGCTAGGGATGACCCTTTACAGGAGTGTTTGTTTTTTTAAGAAGAAACTGTATCTTTATAAACAATGTATACATGCATACTTTGCTATTTTGCCACATTTTATGTTGGTCGTTACAGTTTCCATTTCTATAAATAAACAGGCAAGTCATCTTTGCGTCTATAACCAGCATTTGGTGTGACATTCTTCTCAGTGTTGCTGACTTTCGGAAGCCTGGGCGTGGAGAATCACGCCCAGAGAATCACAGAGTCTCCAAAATCAACAGAGATCAAAAGAGTTGTCCAGTCTTCAGATAACCTAGTATCTGCTTAGAACAATTTCTCTCAGCCAAGATGATGTTGAGGGGAAAAGGACCTCCGAGTAACACATACAGTATGTATCGTACAGCCCACTCCTATAAAGCTGTGTCAACCCACAAATTGCCTGCATATGCACATGTATGTAAAGTAATAATGTTCAGTAAATGTAAGCAAGGATTGGCTCTGAGCTGGGAGTCCACGTGACATCTACTTTCTTTGTACTTTTCAACTTCCACTGTGATTTTTTTTTTTTCCTTTTCTTTCTACCATCTTATTTGTGGAAATATTAAAACAATGCCCACTACACCATCATGACTCCTGACTTGTAGCATAGGCTTCAGCGTTGTTCTTTTCTTAGGGACATCTGCCATTCAACAAGGTACAAAGGGTTTTTTTCCAAATGAAAATGAATGTATTGCTCTCTCTCCTAATCTTAATAGGTAAGACTCAGCACCTCCAGTTGGTGCTCTGCCGAGCCTAGGGGAAGTTGTGTTCACTTAATACAAATCCCTCCCTTGCTAGTCTCTATGTTCCTGTCATCTCTGTATCCCCCATTACATTGTACATAGTGGGTGCTCAATAAATATTTGTTGAACTTAAAAAGAAGCAATCATTATTCCAATAGACTCCACATGAGGAAAGCAGGGAGCAAGGGGGTGAGGAAGGATAGAAGGAAGGAACTTAACTTCTAAGGGCTGAAGGTGGGGACGGGGATGGGGTGGGGGATGGGAGGGCCAGGGCTCCACTCACTTGGGTTCTCTACCTTCCTGACCACTGGGAGGCTGGTCCCGTGGGCTCCCGTGTCCATTTCCATTTGTCCGCAGGCTGTCAGCATCTTCCCTTCCCTTGTCTTGGCCTGGCTTTGCCAGCTCAGGGACATCACTGTCATCGGCGGGAGTTGTCGCACTCTGTGCAGCCTCACACACCTGCAACCTGAAAGACACACAGACCAGCAGACACTTTAAGGAACCTGATGAACAGCACAAACAGATAAGGCAGCCAAAGAGGCAAAGCCGGCAGATAAGAAAACATGGCTAGTGTTACACAGTACTGCACAGGAGAGTAAAACGAACAACACACTGCTTCCCTCTCACACAAACAACGGAGCAGCCACTGTTCCATCAGGAACCTGAAGTGGGTGGACACTGTCATCGGTGTCATTGTCTCATCATGGGCTCCTAAGTTTAAATGAAGCTCTGAGGCCTGGCATACACACGAGCCCTCAGCTGCTGACAGCCAGGCCTGACCTCTGCCCTCCTGCAGGCCCTCCCCAACCCTAACCATTCTTCTGTGACCTCATTCCCTGCCCCTGGTTCCATGTGCCACTCTGTGACTTCATCAAGATCAGACCTGCTCCAGCAGCAGGCTTCTGAGGCCCCAAGAGCTGGGCTGCTTCACAGATCAGTTTAGTGCGGGGGTGGTTTTAGGCCTGAGCTCTCAGCAAGTCATCCCTGCAGCGAGACTTGCAGCACCTGCTTCTCCAGTTGGTGGGCAGTTGGCTCCTTTGTCTGCTGACCCCTGGAGTAGCTGGGTGCTGTTTCTGGAGGTCTCTGCAGCCCTGTGGGCTCCCCCTACCCGCAGGCCATGGACAGCGGAACCCCTTCTGAGCAGGGTCTGCCTGATCGGCTGAGGATCTGCCCCAGGGATCCGGGAGCCCAAAAGCAGCACCTGCTCAGCCGCGGCGCACACCTTGGCCAGGGTCATCCGGCCATGCTACGGCCCCCCACGGGCGCCAGAAGCTCCTGGTGACTGCCAGGGGAGAAAGCGTCCTCACGGGGTGTGCCTCGGCCATCCTCGGGGCGCTGGGGCTGGAACACCCCGCCGCCCGGCTCCTGCGGGACGCGGCCCTCGGCCAGGCCGAGCACAGCGGATACGGCGCAGCCTTCGTGGTGCTGCTGGCCGAGGCCCTGCTGGCCCAGGCCGAGCGCTTGCTGCTGGCCGGCCTGCCTCGCACCCAGCTCCGGGAGGCCTGTGCCAGGGCGACCGCAGAGCCCCTGGCCCTGCTGCCTTCGCTGGCCATCCGGTCCCTGGGGCCTTTGGAACACCCGTTCTGGGTCCCCCAGTCCGTGATGAATACCCACACTCTGCCCCAGGCGCAATACCTAACCCACCTGGTGGCCCACGCGTGCGGGGCAGCCACGGAGCTGGACGGCAGCTTCCACCCCGTGCGCGTGGGGGTGTGCGCGCTGCGGGGAGGATGCCTGGAGGACTCGTGCCTGCTCCCGGGGCTGGCCGTGGCGGGGTGCCCGCGGGGAGGTGGCCCTCTTTGCTTGCACCTTCGGCCCTGCCCAGCTCTGCCCACGTGCGACCGCCCGTCTGTCCGGCTGACCTCGCTGCATTTAGGAAAGGAAGCGAGCAACTCCTAGACAAGCAAGTGGCCCGGCCGGCAGCCGCGGGCGTGAACGTGGCCGTGGGGTGGGGGGAAGTGGAGGCGCAGCCCCTGGCACAGGCTGGCAAGCACGGCATCATGGTGATTCGAGTGGAGTCCCGGCGGGAGCTGGTTCACCTGAGTGAGGCTCTGGGCACACCTTTGGTGCCGCAGCGGACTCCTCCACTGGAGCCGGGGAAGTGCGAGCAGGTGTCCCAGCAGGAGCTGGGCCAAGGTCTGGCTGGGGTATTTGGATGGGGATGTGGAGACACCCCTGCCCTCAGCTTGGTCCTTCGGGGGGCCACGACTGCCGGGCTGTGGGAGGCGGAGCGGGCTGCCTATCATGGCATCGATGCCTACGGTCAGTTGTGTCAGGATCCCAGGCTGCTTCCAGGAGCGGGGGCCACAGAGATGGCGCTGGCGACAATGCTCTCGGACAAAGGGACCCGGTTGGAAGGACCTGATGGCCCTGCGGTCTCTTCCCGCAATCTTGGCAGACAACGCAGGCTTAGCTGTCTCCGACGTGATGGCAGAAATGAATGCTGCTCACCAAGCTGGGAACGTCCTCATAGGAGTGGGAGACGAAGGGATAATAAACGTGGCCCAGGAAGAGGTGTGGGACACCCTAACAGCCAAAGCCCACGGGCTCCAGGCCGTAGCCGATATGGCAATACTGCTCGCAACCATCGATGAGATCATAGTGGCCAAGGAAAGTCCCACCCGTTGGCCAGACTCAAATCCTAACCCTACGAAGGCAAAGGGATGACCATCTCCTGTGGGGAAAAAAAGCCCCTGAACAAATAAGTAGCAACATCTTCAATAAAACGGGGGTTGCCAAGGAGGGCACAATCACCCCAAAATGGATACTTGCTTTGTTTATTCCCTCCATGTTTGGTACAATTAGAATCCACTTCTTTACTTAAAAATAACATAAAAGACCATAAGATAAAGGTTCTTTTTGGTGCTTTACTTCCTTTCAGGCTCTTGGCTTTTTCATTTCCTGTTTCTCTCCAATAGATTCTGTTCCTTTCCTCCAATGAGAACAGGATTCAATTCTATTAAATATTTTTAATTGAGTACCTGAGCTTTGCAGATGCCAAAAAAAAAAGAAGTGCAGGAATCTCTTCCCAACTACTTGAGTCTTCCCTGCATGATATTCTAGTATGTGTGCATTTCTGTCAAGATGTCACTTCAGCAATCTGAGAACATCAGTTCCAGCTTACAGAAGCAGCCAATCATTCTTGTTGTGATTATTTGGGAAAAGACAGGAATATTATTTTAAGGGAAGAAGGGGGCGGGGGCGGAGGAGAAGGAGGAGGAGGAGGAGGAGGAGGAGGAGGAAGGAGGAAGAATGAGGAAGAGGAAGCAGAAGAACAGGCAAATCAGCTGTCAGGCAGAAATATATTTAAAAAGCAAAAAAGCATCCTTGGCATAGATAACAAAAGATAAGAACACACCGCTTAGAAGTGCACTAAGGCTGCGCGGAGGGGAGTGGGGAGCACCTCGGACCAGGCTGTCTGGGCAGCGCTACAGTCATGACTGGATTCCCCCACCCCCACCCCACCAATCTTGGCATTGAAGTGGGAGTTTGAGCAGAGCTGGGAGCAGAGCCTTTTCCACTTGAACCTTCCAAGTCACTCTGCCTCTGGGAAAAGGGCAGAACCTCGGGGCAGCATCTAGGAGATGGGAAACTGCAACCTCTTAGAATCATAAAAACAAAAAAGCTGTAAATATTTGGAGAGAGAACCAGATTCAAGAAACAAAGGTCTCATGGTGACATATTAGCTGCAACAAAGCAAAACAAATTTGCAAAGAGTCCTGAATAGCTGTTAGTGCACAAAAGATGGCACATGGAAATGTCTAAACTATACTCATTATTACTCATTTAAGATGCATAAAATATTTTTTTTTTTGAGGGCAGTGTCACTGGCCCTCATATGTGGGACCCGAACCGGGGCCGCTGGCTTCCCAAGCCAGCGCTTAACCACCGCACCACTCGGCCTGCCATGAAAATAGTTAACTTTTTAAAGCAGTTCAAAAGAACTTTAAATTTTATTTAATAATCAACAAAAACTTATGAGAAAGAAGCTTCATTATCTCTCGGTTTCAGGAGACACACCGAGCGTCAGAAAAATTAATTGGCCAAAGTTACATAGTAAATAGAAAAAGGGAACCCACCGTCTGATTTGGGGTGTTACTGCCCTAATCATAAACTCCTCTATTGTGATGTTTTCACAGATATAATCCCTATGATTACAAAGAAAGTATGTCTCAAAATGGCCCTTTGAAAATTTATAGTGTTCTTAAATTAGACAAAATGCCATGTTTATTTTGTAAAGATAACAAAGATAGCGCCTGCTCAAAGAGAACATTTTAGTTATAGATCCAAGACATACGTAGACCAAACAATGTGACACAGGATATTTTAAAGGTCCTAAGTTTGATACACAAGGGATTTTTTGATAATTTAGGGTGGAAATCACAATGTAACATTTCATTACCTACAAGGGACAAAGAAAGGAATGGCAGACATCAATTTAACTGCCTTATGCTGAGATCTTTGAAGGTGGAAACACCTGACCCACGCTTGAAACATGCAGACACGGAGAGTTCAGGCATCTCATGGGACGAGCTGGGGCGGTCCTGCAGCTAGTGCTACTGAGCTCCCTTGAAACACTGGTTTCCATCTGGCCCAAGACAGGCTGGTCAGCTCTTCCATTCTGTGAACTTCCAAGTGTTCTTGACATAAATCTCCTAGAGTCAGCCAGAGCGGGTTCCCCATTGGCTGCTCCAGGAGGGAGAGAGGTGTCATCCACATGAAGGCAGCTACCACAGGCAGCTAGGCCTTCGGGAAAGGACCAGAAAGAAGGCAGCATTCATATGAACTGAACCTGTTTGGATACTGAGGTTCTTTTTAGCATCAGTTGAGGGTCATCTCCTCCCTACAGCCTAGCTTCTGGTCTCTTACTACTTAGAGGGATCCATGAACCAGCAGCATCAGCATGCTAGAAATGCAGCTGAGGGCCCCCCTGCCCTGCCCATCGCAGGGCCCCTCCCCTGCCCCGCCCATATCTGCTAGGTCAGAATTGGCACTTTCACTTTTCCCAGGTGACTGACTGGGGTGCATATTAAAGTTTGAGAAGCCCTGATCTAAGCAATAACCCCGATTAACTCTTATCTTGCTTATGCTTAAAAATCAAGTACCCTCTTTAATATCATCTTGAGGCATTCTGTTTAAGTGTCAGACTGTATGACTCACGCATCAAGTTGTTTCTTTTCTCCTACTGACTTTGGACAAGCTGACCGGAGTCTGGCCTCGGTTTTACTGGCTCCAGATCCCGCTTCCCAGGTTATAGGATCAAGCTCTCCTAGGACACAGGCTCTCCAGTTCCCCCGAGGCCCGCGGCGCAGGCTACCTGTTCCCCTTCCTAGATGTGCTGCTCTTCAGCTCCAGAAGTGGCTGAATTTCCAAAACGACAATTCCTACAGCACATTCGGTGTGAACCTGGCAGCCGGGGGACGCGTCTGTTCTTCCACCCGAAATCCCTTCCGGGTTAGCAACATCGTTTTATGGGTCTCTGGATTAATCTGGCAAGCAGAGGGCAAAGCCACAAGATCCAGAGGGAACAGGGAAGGGCTATGAAACGGCTGAGTCCTGGGGAATGAAAGAGATGGGTGCCTGGCTTGGGTGGCGCCGGCTGGCACTGCCATGAGAGCAGTTCCATCCACTTGGGCACTAACTAGAAAGGAAGGAGCCAATACTGGAGTCCTCCAGGGAAAAACCAGTCACTGATTCCAAATGAAAGATGATGGAAGAGTTGTCAGTAGTTAGTTCCAGTCCTTTGCCTCCTGGACCTTTCTCCCAAGAGTCCTTCTGAGGGGAGCCTTGAGTCTAAGCCTACAAGTCTGAGGTCCCTTCAGCGCAGAGACCAAAGGATGGAGAAAGCTGAGGTTCAGGAAAGAGAAAGCAAATCTCCAAAACGGGAATATCCGAATGGGAGGAAAAGTAGCTATCGGGGCTCACGGACCAGCAATTTCATTGGCGAATAAGCAAAACTAGTTTGAAGACAATTTGCTGGTACATTGTCAGCTGGCCTGATTGCAGAGGTTCACACCCCACACTCCCACTTCTGCAGGGGCCTTTCTGGAATAGTGACCAACTGTTGACGATATTTCACTGTGAATGTGAGGGCCGTGACTTGGTTACATATTAACTGACGGGCCATTTCCTCCTGGGACTGATGGGAAAATCAGTCCTTGTTACTGTAACAAACCTGGGGCCAAAACATGCAGTAGACAAGAGATCTTGGAATCGCTGTGATTCCAAAGGTAGCTGAGCCAACTGCGCTCCCCAAACACCCCCCACTCAACGCAACACCCGTAAAAGATCCTCCTTCCTCAGGGGAGGGAGAGGAAGAAGGTAAGGGTGGAGATGAGAGATGCTGACAGCATCTCCGATGGGGGTTCTGCTCACTGCCCAGGGGGTTCTAAGGATTGAGATGGAGAAAGGGCAGTAAATCTCCAGGAACGTTTGGTAAGGGCGGTGTCTACGAACAGAGGGGGTCCTCTGCTAGCAATCTGGCACCCTGGTGCCCGGAGGAGTTCCCTGAACCAATGGGATGGAACAGAACTGGCTGTGGAAAGAGGCGGGGAGGCCGGGGCCAGCAGAATCCTCTGTGGCGCTTGAGCCCCCGGCCTGGGAGAACAGTCACGTTTCCCACGAGAAGAGGGGGTCAAGGACTGACTTGGCTGGGGCCTGAACTCATTAAAAAAGAAGAAAGGAAACCACGAAGGGGCTAATTCAGAATTAACTAGATGGAGTAGTCTACCATCAGGCAGAAAGGAAGCCGGAAAAAGAAATATTGAGGTCGGGGGCTGGCCAAGTGGCTCAGATGGATAAGAGTTGGCTTAGAGTGCGTGCTCTGAGTAACAGAGCTGCCGGTTCAATTCCCACATGGGCCAGTGAACGCTGTGCCCTAGCTGAGCTGTCTGTGAGCTGCCAACAGGTAGCATGATGGTTCAGCTGGTGTAACAACAAGATTGCCTGTCGCAACTGAAGATTGAACTCGGCACCTTGAGCTGAACTGCCGCCCGGATGGCTCAGAGGATAGAGCGTGCACTCTTAACGACAAAGCTGCTGATTTGACTCCCACATGGGATGGTGGCTATGCCCACCCGCAACTAAGATTGAATACAGCACCTTGAGCTTAGAGGCAACTGACATCCTCCACAATGAAGACTGAAGAACAACAACTTGGCTGGTCCCCTCCCCCAATTCCCCAATAAAATCTAAAAAAAAAAAAAAAAAAGAAAGAAATATTGAGGTCATTTGGTTATAGAAACACATCCCAACATACTTCCTGCATGCGGAGTTCAGGGCTTGAAAATTAAAAATCCACCAACGTGATGGTACTAAGGAACTCGGACACTGTCCTGCATGTATCACCCACAGAGCTCCAAACTGGGTACCGCACAGCTGAGGAAGACAGACTAGATGCCTGTTAGCAAAACTACGCAGCAGATACTGGAGATGCAGTTTCACTGGTTACACGGGTTAACAAGTAATGGCTTCTAAGTCACTGAACGCATCAGAGGAGAAAGGTGGAGGGCTGGCCGAGGGGCGCGGTGGTTCAGCACTGGCTTGGGACGCCAGCGGCCCCGGTTCAGGTCCCACATATGAGGGCCAGTGACACTGCCCTCTAAAAAAAATTTTAAAAAATAAAAAAAGAAGAGAAAGGTGGAGCCCAGGGAGCTTAAGGAAGTGAGACTTCTCTAAACTTCGCTGACCTCACAATGAATAATGCTTTCACATCCAGGTCATCATGAATCTTTTTAAGCTTCTTACCCTTGTATTCTGCCTCCTGCTCCCACTGGCTCCAGAACCCGGCAAGAGGCCCCATGCGGCTGCTGACTTGGGCTTCCCCCGGTGGGGGGCACCCAAATTCTGGGCCTCAATTTCCCTCCAGAAGAGACGTGATCTGTCAGCAAATCTCAACTTTCCCTGTGCAGATGCAAAACACGACATATTTCACATTTCATTCCTGCCTTCATTAGAAGGATCGAAGGATCGAAATAGAAGGATCGAAAACCTTCTATTTCAATTTTATTCATGTAATTTGTTTACAAAAGGCATAGCCCATTGCCATAGTGTTTCATGTGAAAAATAGTTTCCAGACTACTTGCAGTGTCTTTTTTTCACATTAGATTTTAATTTGAGAAGAATCTACACATGCCTTAATTCCTGAAACTAAATAGAAAACATTTCAAAATGTACCCAGATGTTACTGAAATGTAAAGGCTTTTTAAAATTGAGGTATAATTGAAACGGCATTGTATTTGTTTTACGTGTGCAACATACTGATTTGATATATTGTATATACTGTGAAATGATCACAATAAGTTTAGTTATCCATCACCACACAGTTACAATTATTTTTCTTGTGATGAGAACTTTTAAGATCTTCTCTCTTAGCAAACTTCAAATACAATATACTATTGTTAACTACAGTTACCATGGTATACACGACATCCCTGGGATTGAGAGCTGGAAGTCCGGCCTTTTGACTACTTCCACCCATTTCACCCACTCTCCCCACCCCACCCCACCGCTGCCTCCTCCTCTGGCAATCACTAATCTGTTCTCTGTGAGTTTGGGGGTGTTTTTTGGTTGTTGTTTTTTTTATTCAACATATAATTGGATAATACCGTATTTGTATTTCTCTGACTTATTTCACTCAATATAATGTCCTCTACCTTTTTTTTTTTTGGTCCATGGACACTTAAGTTGTTTCCATGTCTTGCCTATTGTAAATCATGCAGCACTGAATATGGGGGTGCAGATATCTTTTTGAGGTAGCGATTTAGTTTTCTTCAGATATATACCAGAAATGGAACTATTGGCTCATATGGTAGCTCTATTTTTAATTTTTTGAGGAACCTCCTTACTGTTTTCCTTAGCGACTGCACCAATTTTGGTTCCCACCAAAAAAGGGTTCCCTTTTTCCACATCCTCGCCAGCACTTTTTATTTCTTGTCTTTTTGGTAATCACCATTCTAACAGGTGTGAGGTGGTATATTATTGTGATTTTGATTTGCATTTCCCTAATAGCTAGTGACATTGAGCATCTTTTCATATTATCTGTTGGCCATCTGTATGTCTTCTTTGGAAAAATGTCTATGCAGGTCCTCTGCCCATTTTTTTTTCTTTTTTTTTTTTTTTGAGGGCAGTGTCACTAGCCCTCGTATGTGGGACCCAAACCCGGGCCACTGGCTTCTCAAGCCAGCGCTTAACCACCACACCACTCGGCCGGCCCCCCACATTTTATTTTCTGTGTGTTGTTTTGTCCACTGGTTTATTGTAGACCCCTAATCATGTATTTCTCACCCATTTCTTTATTTCTTTGCCCATGGTTCCTACTTTCCCATCAGTTTCTATGGGTTCTCATTACAGTGAATAATTAATCTTCATTGCCTTTTATTTTGTCTGTGGCTTCTTGAAATGCCCGCTCAACCTTATTCTTTTCCATCTTGGATAAGTTTATTGTTCCTAGTAGTTTTGGGAAGATCATTCCCTATTTTCTCCCCAAGATCTGGATTTCCTTTTGTTAAATTAAATTTCTCTTCTTTCATTTATTTTTCACTTTCTACTGATCTCTTCAGCTTTTCACTTTCATAAAGTTTTTTCTCTTCTTTTATCTAGTGAACTCACACATACTCTTATTTTGGACTTAATCAAATAACAGGCTTCTAGAAGTGCTGAAAAATTTTTCCTCTCATTCTGCCGTAACAGTGGAGAGTTCTGGATGTTAAGTGTAACTGTATTTCAAATCCTAGTGGGGTGCAGTGGATTTATTATTGCAATTTGAACATTTATTAAGGGCCAAGCCAGTGTTGAGAACCACCTAGGTACCAAAATACAACTTGGTCAACAGGCAAGGAACCTCAATCAGGCCAACTAGCCACTTGGAAATATTAGAAGTTAGGTGGAAGATAGCTGGCTAGGACACAGGTCACGTGCTTCCATTTGCTACAGCAACTAACACAGGACACATGGTAGCTGATCAGCCTGGTGAACAGATGGATGGACGAAAGAATGAATGAAGGAAGCCAGTTTGAAGTCTCATGGAATGGTGTGGGGCTATGAAGACACCCCACTCAGACCTCCTGCTGTCCCGAGGGTACTTCTCTAAGCACCTGGCTTTGAAACCCACCGCCACATTCCTTGGAAGGGAACCTGGGCTCCAGCACTGGGGTCAGCCCGGCCCAAACCATCAGAGCTGCAGACCTTCCTCTCCACTCAGCCCCCTTCACCTGCCCTTCCCAGCTTCCTTTAACTCCCTCCTCGCCCTTCCCTCATAGATATTTCCTCCTATAAATCTCTCACAGGACAATCCAGCTTGGTACCTATTTTGCAGAGGACTTGAACTTAACACTGAAGGAGTGAGCCGTGAATAAGAGTCCTCTGAACAGGCTGCCTCTTCCTCACACTAGACTGTCCTCCCACAGGACTGACTTTCCTCCCCAGGAAAGATAACTTCAATTTATAACCAACTGCCACACCCTGCCTCCCAGCCTAAGAGCCACACCCACTGCAATCCCTAAAGGTGGGGTGAGGGCCACAACTGAACTGCAGCCTTACACCTTCCGCAGCTCACCTAACCAGGGTGCGTGCAAACACACATGCGCACACACACATGCACACGCACGCACACGCACACTTTGCCCTTTCTCAAGTGTTACTCATTTCTAGGAGCCAAGTAAACTTATTCCTTGAATCTATTCTCCTTTTCTTCTCTTAAGGAGGCATTATCACTACATTAATAAAATAAAAATAAATGCCTTGCACAAGAAGGGCATTTTAGTTACTTCCACAAGTCCTTTGCAGAACCATTACGTCATGTGATCCACATAATAACCGTGAGTGCAGACGCGACCAGTAGTATCAGCCCCACTTCACAGAGGAAGAAACTGAGGCTCAGCCTAATCTCTGCAGGCCACGTTCAATGAGGTCTTGAACCCTTTAACCTCTGAGTCCTCTTCCACTTCTAAAATGGTATGATTTCCATAATTTGTCTGAAATCCTAAAGCTAGTGGTTAGTGGTAGATGAGGGACCTGCAATGGATGCCCCTTGGTGTCACAGCATGCTCTCTGTGGCCAACAGTGTGGCTAAGACCAGCTGTCCCTGCTTGCCACGCCCCGTGCTGGTTACTTATGGGGCACCGATGAATACCTACTCAGTATCCATCGCATATCCTGTCTAAAAGTATTTAGATTTTAGTTCCACACACACTTTTTTTTTTTTTAAAGGGCAGTGTCACTGGCCCTCATATGTGGGATCCGAACTGGGGCTGCTGGCTTCCCAAGCCAGCGCTTAACCACCGCGCCACTCGGCCGGCCCAATTCCACACACACTTATAGGAGCCAACCCCACACATGCTCCCAGGATCTGTCCTGGTCGGTTTAACCTGATCAGCACTCCCCCTTCTCTGGCCGCAGTCACTGGCCTGGGCCCAGGTGGTCTAACCACTCTGGCCTGGAACACAGGACCAGAGGTGTATCTCTCCCACTGGACATAAATTAGCAAGCATTAGGAAATACTGCTCCCAGAAGCCTTTCTGTGGCCAAAGGAGAAGCCACGGGGCTCCTGTTTGGGCTGATAATTGTCAAGATCCCTAAAACTGCGAACAAATAACAGGCAAAGGCAGATAAGGTGACGGAGACCTAGAGAGTCACCAGGCTCAGCAAGGATCACACTGACTGGGGCAGTTAGGACTAGATTTCAGCTCTCCAGCAACTGACCTGTGTTCTCTTGGGCTCAGCAGGTAGAGAACACATTCCTGTGCAAAGATTCCTGAAAGGTGAGAAAGCTCTAGCTGCTGAACAGAGAAGCCCAGAAGAGTCTGCGGGCGAGCAAGGGGAGCCTAGAAGGGGCTTCGTTCTGCTCTGCGATGCTGCCTAAGTAGAGCCTAACGACAGCGGTCCAGCTGGTCGTGGCGCTAAAACTGAACCGGAACTCCTTGCCTTCCCCCACCCTAACCTTCAGAAAGCAGTGCCTCTCAGGCTGCCCTGGAGGAAGGAGCACTCCCTGCCAAGGGTTCTGCCCACCTGGGGTCAGGGTGCGGCAAGGCACTGACAACACACTGGGACAGCTGGAAAAGAGGCCAGGAAAGGTGGCCTTGGGGCAACCAGCCTTCTGTCCTCACTTTCCTTGTCAAAGAAGAGCCAGACAGAAAGCACACAAATCAGGGAACACAAAACACGCACAAAGAGAATCGCTCTTTTCCCAGCTCTCTTACTTATAGGTGTGTTTATACACTGCTGACGGAATCAGACTTACAGGACAGTTTGGTTAGTCCATCTGATCACAGCTGACATACCTACCATTCATGGATTCATCGAGGATTTACCCAATACCTAGGCTGTGCCCTGGAGATACAGCTCTGGAAGCGGGGCCTCCGTGCCCAGGAGATCCCATGGTAAAGGTGCAGGGCAGGGGACGGGAAACAGATCTTAACAAGTAAATAAACAAGAGGACTGCAGACTGTGCCCATGCTCTGAAGGCAACAACAGGGTGATGTGATAGAAAGTCATCCGTCGGATGGGCAGGTCCTGCGTTAGAGGCAGCATCCGAAGTGCTATGAGCTAAGCCGTGGGAAGAGGCCTGAAGAAACGCTGGGCCTCTGCAGGTCAGGCAGCAGCAGCAAAGGCAGGAGCCTGGCGGAAAGGTGGGCGGCTCAGCTGCAGCGCAGTGAGAAGCTGGCGGGGCCTGAGGGGCCCTGGGAGGCCGGGCCTGGGAGGCTGACCGCCTGGGGGCCCCCGCGGGGTCTCGGGGAGTGTGTCCCGGGCTTCCGTTTGAGGTCCGCCACGGTAATGACCTTCCAAAACCGACTTGCGTTTCCTCATTTGCATAATCCAGGGTTTAACTTTCTTTTTTTTTTTTTTTTTTGAAGCCAAAACACTGGTATGGGGATTAATTAACTCGACACCTCGGCCTTATTCATCCACGGATCCTTACAGCCAGAAGCAGCCACTGGCAAAACAAGCACAAATTTAAGAAAAAACACCCAGCGCTTCCACTGTTGGAAGACCCAGGAAAAGGCTGGTGACGGCGCGGGGAGCCGCGGGGAGCCGCCGCTTCGTCGTGCGGCCCTTTGAGAGCTCAGCCTTGAGCCCACGTCGGGGCGCGTGGGCATCGCGGCGCTTGGTCCGCTCCGGGACCCGGCGCCGTGCCCGCCTGGGTGTTGACATGGGTCACGTGTCCCCCCGCCGTCGCCCCGGCGGCGCTGGGAGTTCGGTCCCCGGGGCGGGGGGCGGGGAGGCCGGGCGGGCGGCCGGACACGGCGGGGGGCTGGGCGGGGAGAGGGACACAGGGGGCGACAGGGAATGCTGGGAACGAGGAAGCGGCGGGGACAGGAGCGAGGCCAGGGAAGCCGGCGGCGGAAGACGCCCGTGGGGCCCGCGAGCGCTCGGAGCGCCCAGCGGAGCTCCATTCCCCAGAGGGGCCACGGAGGGGCGGGGCGCTGGGCGCCAGGCCAATGGGAGGGCGAGGCAAGCGCGCGGGGGGGGGGCACTGGGCGGCAGGCCAATGGGAAGGGGAGCCCGGCGTGGGGGCGGGGCGCAGGTAGAGGGCCAATAGGGGGTGCGGAGGGCGGGGCGCCAGGCGCCTGGAGACCAATAGAAGAATCGGCACGAAGGCGAGCGAGCCAATGGGAGGCCGAGCCTGGGGGAGGAGCCGAACGGCAGGCATCGAGTGCGCCAATGGGAGGCCGAGCCCGGGAGGGCGGCGGCGGCCGTCGGGTCGGGCGTCCAGCGAGGGACCCGGAAGGCAGTGGGGGTGGGGAGGCGGGCTGACAACCTGTCAGAGCCACTTTGGGACGAACTAGGTCACGCGGCTCCGCGAACCCGAACGCCCCCGCCCGCGCGGCTTCCTCTTCCTGCGGGCGGGGCTCGGCGGGGCGGGGCTCCGACACCTGCCCCGCGGCCTCCGGACGGGCTCCGCACAGCTTCGGGCGGCGCCGTGGCCTCGTCCCCGCGGGCCGCGTGGGCGGAAGCGGGCCGAGGGGCCGGCGCACTACTTGGCGCGGAGGGATCCGCTGCCCCCGCGGGCCTCCCCGGCCTCCAGCGCCGTCCCCGCGGAAGCGCGCGCTCGGGGCTCCCGGGCGCTCGCCGGCTCCGACTGCACCGTGTGCCCGGCTCTGCGCTCGGGCCCGGGCCCCGGTCGCGCTCAGCGCCCCGCCACACGCTCAGCGCCCGGCGCCCTACGGCCCTGTCCCCCGGACCCAGCGCGGCCTTAGGGCCACTTTAATGTAAATTTATTTTGAGGGCAGTGTCACCGGCCCTCCCATGCGGGACCCGAACCGGGGCCGCTGGCGTCCCAGGCCAGCGCTCAACCCCCGCGCCCCTCGGCCGGCCGCAGATAACATTTCAGTATTTCGTGAATCTAGGCCAGCATTGTGCGCACACACTTGCATTGCTGTACGACATGCACATTTCATCAGTAAAGGGATTTCATTTTGTTTTGAAATCCAGCCTTTCAATGGCACTGTAGCCACCAGATTGCGAAGAAAACAATATACTTTATCATCTATAGACAGAAAGAATTCTTGATAAGAAATTTATAAGCAACGTGGTCATCAAGAAAGAAAACCGGGGAGGGCCGAGTGGCGCCGTGGTTAAGCGCTGGCTTGGGAAGCCGGCGGCCCCGGTTCGGGTCCCACATATGAGGGCCAGTGACACTGCCCTCAAAAAAAGAAAAAATTAAAATGTCCTTTACATTCAACACACATGAACTATTCATTAGCAGTAGCATTAGTTCTTGAAGAACTACCATACTTAGGACTCTAGAATATAGTGTTATCAATAAAAGCTTGGGATACACATCCAACCTTTTTCATAAGGATTAAAATGAACAAAACAACCAAAGACCTTTTATAAGTTTTATTAGAGCCAATTCCTTACTGCCAGCTTATTTTCCAAAGGCAGTAGTTGTCATGTTTTGACCAATTGGCAACCCAACAGTGTTTCATGCTCTGCCTTCACTGGGGATATAAAAGAAAGTAATATCTTGCTTATTCCAAAGGTTTTGTTATCACTTTCAACTGAAAGGGTTTTTTTTTTTTTTTAATTTGTTTTGGTTATCCTTTTTTTTTTTTTTTTATTGAGGGCAGTGTCACTGGCCCTCACATGTAGGACCCGAACCTGGGCCGCTGGCTTCCCAAGACCAGCACTTAACCACTGCGCCACTCAGCCGGCCCCTGGTTGTCCTTTTAACATTAATACTAAGAAGACAATAAAACCACAAATGTTTCTTCAGCAAATAAACCACAAGATTGTGAATAACAAAGTCAACGTTAGAATAAATTGTACATCCTTTACAAAAATGGCATGCTGGAATTTAACCCCAGATATATTACGTTAATAAGTAAATCTAGATATTGTAAAATTTAAAGAAAATTCAATATTAAAACAATCAGTTTGCTACTTTGAAATATAGTTTCACTCCTTTAACAAACAGTAGAAAACAGCATTTCTTCAAGTTAGTGTTTTGACATGTCACATCCTTTTTTAACTTCTAATGTCATAAGATAACTCCTTCCATTTCCCCCCTCAACTACAAAAATTAGACACATTCTGCCTTAATTATTTCTTCCGTTATATCCCTGCTAGCAAATCTTTTGGAATACATTTGGGAAATGAATGACTTATAAATGGAGTTACTGTTTTGCCTAACCACTTCATGTGTAATTCCCTCTGGTAAGGAGGATTGTTAGAATTCCCTACCACACTGTCCTGGCACAGTTTCATTTCTCAATCGGTATTGTGCTTCCTGGACTAGAAGGAAAGGGTAGGCAACCTCTTTACAGCTCAGCCTGGGCCATGTGACTAGAAATTCAGCTTGGACCAACAGGGGTAAAAGATTCTGGGGATGGGAAATAAATATGCGTGCAGAGGTGGCAAACCAGGGGTTCACAGATGTGTTTTGTTTACCTCTCGCAATGTTTAGAAGTTTTTTGTTTCTGAGATTTAAAAAAATGGGAGACTTCAGGGGAAAAAAAATACAGAATTGCTTCTGTTGAAAATGAGAGCGTTATGGCTGATGTCTTGGTTACGTGCTGCTCTGGCTGACTAGCTGCTGCCCCCTTTAGACAGGGCGCACGCTCTATGTCTGACTCCATGCAATCATTTATTTCAGCCACCTGGCCACCGGATGAGTCTGTTGGGAATACCTGCTCTGGGAATATCAGTGGAAGTCTGGAATAACAGAACCTAGGAATAGTAGCAACTGTGAAAGATTGCCCATGAAGGAGGGATTCCCCAAAGGGCTACAGAATAACAACAATGTTGATGATGATGATGATGATATCTTGACATTATTGAGCAATACCTATGTGCTAAACATTGTTCTAAGTGCTTTACCTGAACTATGTCACATTATTATATTTTAGTTTCCTATCTGCTACCTCATCTTCCTTTTCTTCTTGTAGCTGCCTTGACTCCTCTAAAACCCAGGCATGAGGTCAGGGCTATAATTTGCTGTATCTTTGGATGACACTAATCTTTGGCCATTATTGGTCCTAAAAGTGCCCAGATGTTCTTTCTTCCCTGCCTTTCCCTGACTATATCCCAAGCTTATCCTCTCTTGGGCCTCTTCCTGTCATGGTCTGTGAGTCTTTTCCTATTGGCATTACACTTCTCATCTCAGCGAAGAAAGGGAGAAATAGTCCCTTTCTAGGACAGTGAAGAGAAAGAATCGGCCAAGACTGAGGCAACAAATGTGGTAGGAAAAAAAAGATGGAAGAGAGAAATAAGATTGCACTAAAGGACAGATAAATGAAGAGAGACACAGAAACAGTCACCACCCACCCCGGTCAATGTCATCATCAAAATCAACAACAGGGCCGGCCTAGTGGCGCGGTGGTTAAGAGCTGGCCTGGGATGTCAGCGGCCCCAGTTCGGGTCCCACATATGAGGGCCAGTGGCACTGCCCTCAAAAAAAAAAAAAAAAGAAAAAAATATCAACAAACTCATGAGAACAGCACACACTAGAATAAAGTTTCCAAGTTTGTATCCAGACGGATTATGTGATTGTTGGAAGTGTGAAGTAGACCAACTCTACAACATTACATTCAGGTAGAGTGCAGATACATTTTATTTTTATTACTTTTATTTTTTTTTGAGGGCAGTGTCACTGGCCCTCATATGTGGGACCAAAACCGGGGCCACTGGCTTCCCAAGCCAGCGCTTAACCACCGCACCACTTGGCCGGCCCCAGATATATTTTAAATAAATGTATGTTTTATACATTTATTTAATATTGAAACAAGGTTTACTTTAAACTAGGAAAGTTTAAATAAAATGTGTACTTTCATATAATAGTGTCAACGAAAAAACATCCAGCCTAAGAGACAGCTTGTGAGAGTTTACTTGAGCCAAATTGATGACAATTGCCAGGAAGCAAAATCTCGAAGGATTGAGAAAATGCTCCAGAAAATGGCTGTTTTGCAACTTTTTTATACATTAGAATCAAAGGAGGAGGGTTACATGAAATCCATTGGTTGTACATTAAGGAGGTGGGAGAAAGCAAAGGGGGGCGGAATCTCTGAGATTGGATAAAAGTAAAATGGAGAGACACACACTTCTTTTACATTGGTGGGGACTGCATAGACAATAGTATTTTACAGCACATAGAGATGGTATTTGGGGAACAAGATAACAATGAGGGATTTTGTAGATTCCTGCTCTGATGTGGTGGGTGTGCCCCCTGGGGTTCTGGAAAAAGAGATTACTCTGATACTGCAAGGGTATGTTATCTTAGATGCAAAAAGAGATCAGACAGGCTCACTTCAGGGAAAGGCTGACCTTTGTCAAGGAAGCTACAGGCCAAGGATGGGACTTCCTGTCATGGCCCACCTTACTTGGGAATTTTTATGTTCAGACCATCGTGTATTTTTCAGTCTCCTGAGCTTGTCAGGTTTAATATGTGGCCTCTTTTCTGTCTTCATTAGATGTTTACAAATTTTAATAAGATGGCCCAACACGATATTTGATAAACAAAAAGCAAAAAAATAAATATAAAAACATAGTGAGGAGTTAAAATACTGTTTCAGATTTTTAATTGATTAAAGTGTTATAAAAACATACTATTTAAAAGGCTAGGAGAAAATACGGCAAAAGAGTAGTGATCCAGGATTTCTAAAATTTTCCTAGTGATCACAAAGTATTTATATAGTCAAAAGAAGATAAGATCGAGGGGAGTGGGGGAACCAAAAATCAAGCTGAGAAGGTACTTACTGAGTATCAGTTCCACAAAAGAAACTAACACCTACAGATGTTACCATCTCCAGATTTCAAAAATGTTTTCCAACAATCTCCTGGGGCCTCGGCAAGAGAGGACAGATGGCTGAGCAGAACCGACTCCCAGGGCTGGAAAAGTAACTCTCAGTACATGTCATACTGATGCCCCATCTGTGAGATCAGCTTTGAGCAGAGAAGGATGGCATATAATATGCTGTACCTCTTACTGGTCACCCACTTCCTTTGAGGATAAACAGAGCACCTAAGAAGCTGTATGAGTTTGCTAGGGCTGCAGTGACAAAGCACCACAGACTAGGCGGTGTGAACAACAGAAATCTATCTTCTCACAAACCTGGGGCCAGAAATCTGAGGTCAAGATGTCTGTTGGGTATGTTTCTTGGGAAATGTTTCCCCTTGACTTACGGATGGCTGCTTTCTGGCTGTGTCCTCACCTGGTCTTGGTTCTAATCTCTCCGTAAGGACACCAGTCTTACTGGAACAGGACCCACCCATGTGACCTCATTTTCACTGAATTCCTATTTAAAGAGCCTACTTCCAAATACAGTTAGTTACATTCTGAAGTACTGGAGGTTAGGACTTCAACACGAATATTGGGGTGACACAATGTAGTCCCTAACAGAAGGTGAGGGGCTGGTTGGAGAAGGTGACTCTACCAGTGTGGCAATATTTATTAAGGTTCCCCTTGAGTCAGAAGGATGGCTATTAGCTTACTGGGGTACCAGTAAGGAAAATGGTATGAGTAGAGTGGTGAACGGTTTTCAAGAGGAAAGAAGGAAAGGTTTGGTTAGCTACTAAAACTGTAGTTAGCTGTGTTTTTAGAAACTTCTGGCCAGTTTTCTCTATTTAAATTTAACAGGATTGAATGGAACTGTTTCAAGGCCTACCTCTAGATAGGACTTTCCAACAGGGTCATGAAAACTCACTTAAATGATTATTAGAACGGAGGAAGGTAAGATAACAGCCGATCTGGTAAATAAAACCTATATGAGCTGCTCAATACGTTCTTTTATTTAAGGTATATAAATTGCATCGCGCTTACCTGGGAGATCTACTAAAAGGATGCCACCAGCCAACAATTGCTTTTAAAAAGCTAATGTTTATGTGCCTAAATGGAAACAAACACTATTGATCCTCAGATATTTCTTGCATTAACTCTACGAAAAGATGAGGTGGAATCTTAGGAAAGTAAAATTTTAAAAATGAGGACAAACATAGCAATAATAAACAACCACAAGAAAGCAACTTCCAACCTGCCCTGGCTTTTTCTGCAGTAAGAGAATTCTGAATTTCAGCCAAAAAATTTTCCGGCTCAATTTGGAGTAGGCTTCAATCCCTTTTGGAAAAGGTTGAGGGGACATCTAATGAATAAATAATATCACCATATTTTGCCTCAGTAGAAAAAAAAACCTGCGTGTGCAAGCAACAATCCCTTCCTTGTTCCAATGTTAAATTGCTTAGTTGGACTAAAGCAAACTTCTAAAAAAACCAAAAACTGCTTGGCATCCATATCAGTATAAACTCAAAGGAAATCAATCAATCAATCAGCAAACGCTGCAGGACACTGAGTCGACTTTGACTTTCTCTTCTAACGGATTTCGTTTTCTGTAGGCTTCATGGGAAATTGTACTACTGGGCTGTCGGAAAAGTCATGACGCATTTTTGCAACGAAAAACAGAAAAAATATGACTTTTCCAACAAGCCTGTATTTTGGGAAGGTCGTGAGGCACAGAAAGCTTAGGGATACCGTGGATAAACTCCGTCCCTCCCACAGCCTCGTGTGGAAGCCCTCACCTCCCACGTGACTGTACCCGAGAAGGGCCTTTGGGAGGTAGCTACGGTCACTGGGGTCGCAGGGTGGAGCCCTGATCCAATGGGATCAGTGTCCTTACAAGAAGCGACACCGAAGAGCTTACTCTGTCCCCACCACGTGAGGACTCCCAGTCAGCCTTCTGGAAGCCGGGAAGCCAGTGGGCTGGCACCTTCTCCTGGGCAGCCAGACCCGCACCTGGAGAGTAAATGGCCGTCCGCTCTGTGGGTGGCAGCCCAGGCTGACTGACAAGGGGCCGGCTCCTCTTTCTCCTCCAGGTCTTTGCCGGGATTACCTGCCCATTGCCTTCTTGTCTGAGGAAATGACACCCGATCCGCCCTGGCTAAAATACGCCCGGCCTTCTCTGTCAGGCCATCACCTCAGTCCCTGTGTACTCATGCAGTGATGCTTTGCCCTCGCGCTGGGAAGGAGGGTTCGTGATCTGCGGGGCAGGAGGCGGCGGTACAGGTGAGTGGCCTGCGCTGCGACAGTTGCGCTGCTGTGGGCCTGACTGAAGGCTTCGTTAGTTTCCCAGTCATAGAGAAGGGTATCTATTAAGTGAGGACTACGGCTATAATAATACTTCCAACGTACGTCAGGCAGTTAGCCTGTTAATTCAGGAAGTCGAGGCCATCCTAGTTGGTTTTCTATTTCACTCCAAACAGGCTCAGACTGGATAGACAAGGGAAACTGCTCAGAGACTGGTCATAGGTTCCACTTGTTCATAGATGCTGATGGTGAGAAACTGTGAGACAATTGCCCACTCCTTGGGAAAGGGTTCAGAGCTTGGGTTCAGGACATTTGTCCTCCGGGCTGGATTTTGCTGCAGCCAGTTGTGGCCTTGTGCTAAGTACGCACCACTTTTCACACTCCGATTGCCTCTCCGGCAAGGCGAGGTTCCCCAGGACCTCCTCAGCACACTTCTCAGGGCTGGCTGGGCGCGGGCGTGCTGAAAATAAGGGGATAGGCTCTAAACTCTTGTAACAAACTTAATCCAGATGGATTAAAAGTCTAGCTCAACATGAGCCGCTACTGAAATCTGAAGATTGTTATCGGGCACCGGAGGAAGGGCACAAATGTCCCCTTGGATGACGGAAATGGATGGGATACTACCAGCATTCAGGGCGCTTTTTGTGGCTGCGCCTGGATCAGCCTTTGGCAAAAGTGACTTATTTGTCTTTTTTTCAGCTGTGACCGGCTTCGTTCACAATCATTACACAGGCAGACTTGGCTCTTACGACCCCAGGGTGCCCAAAGGTGATTCTTCACCCCTCTGGAGGGTGAAGAGGTGGCAAGGAGGCCTGGTTCTTCAGGGTCAGGGGTCACACACCCTTCAGAAACCCCCCGTGCAGAAAATGAATAAAGGTGTTTGCCCATGAAGAAATCATTTTGTCAAAGTAATGACAGCAGAATCTGGTGCCAGCGTGGCCACACCCTCCACCACAGTGAGTGACAGGAGAGTTCACAGTGGGGGGTGGGGGAGGCACTGACCAGGGAGAGGTCAGTGCACCTACTGTATAGCTAACAGGTCCTTACAGGCCAGTGTTTTCTCAACTAGAAGTGAGTTCTGATCTCCATGACCAGGCCCAGGAACTGGCTGGGATTTCCTTTTTCACTGCTTCTGAGAGGTTAATTCGTTCCACTTGAGCCCTAGCCTTTTCTGGCCGATGAACCTGGCAACCTCCACTCAATTCCACACCTACAGCAAACAGTATTTTTTTCCTAAAGGATGGCGTAATGTTTTGGGAAAGACAACCCAGGATAGAGGCCAAAGTGGTCCAGGTTGGGAAATTAACTATGTTAAGTGTATAACTCACCGCCTTCTACCTTCTACTTTCTGCTTTCCCTAACATACAAATAAAAATCCTCAAAATGAGAGCAGTAAATTAAGGGAGGACAGAGGGAAAGAAGAATGGGAGGAGGGAAGAAGGAAGGAAGGAAGGAAGGAAGGAAGGAAGGAAGGAAGGAAGGAAGGAAGGAAGGAAGGGAGGGAGGGAGGGAGGGAGGGAGGGAGGGAGGGAGGGAGGGACACTTTTCCATCCCTGTCATTACCTCTGGGTAATTATTTCCATTTCAGAATGTGGACAAGTAACGCCTGATCTTTCCATTTTTCCCATAAAGCTAGAAATCCAGACTTTGTGCGATATTTCCAGATTATGTTTTCAAAACACTGTGGGCTTTGATATAGGCCATAGAGCCTTTGCAACTCAGACTTAAACCGACAATTTAATAATGGAAGTGTAACTAGAGGTAAATATTCGTTCTTTTTTGTTGTTGGGGCAGAAATGACACACAGCAGTATCTCATCTATACACTGACAAATGCAATTCACAAAAACGAGGAGGCGGGCTCACTTTGGATTTTATGAAATCCACATGGCTCTCTCCCTGTTAGGCTGTGTGACCGTGAGGGGATGGCTTTAACGTCTTTAAATTCACTCTTATAATCTGTAAAATGGAATAAATATATCTATGTATGGCTATGGAGTGAATGTTTGTGGCCCCCCCCCACCAAATTCATATGTTGAAGTCCTAACCCCCCATTTGACGGAATATTAACTCCTTTGGGAGTTAATTAGGTCGTGAGGATGGCAACCCTCATGAATAGGATTTGTGCCTTTAAAAAGGAGACCCGAGAGCCGCCTCGCTCTTCCCACCAGGTGAGGATACGACTGGAAGACTGCCATCAGCAACACGGAGCGGGCCCTCATGACACCCCAACCGTGACGGCACCCTGGCCTCGGAATGCCAGCTTCCAGAACTGTCAAAGCCACCCCGTCTGTGGTACTTTGTTATAACAGCCCAAACTGACCAACACCTATATTAATCAGGTTCTTGTCAAAACAGAAGATTCCTGGTACCAGTATTAGCTATTATTGCCGAGTTCAAAATTACCTCGTAAAACTCTCTCACTTAAGATTCCCTCATTGGCTCTATCTACCTCAGCCCTTATGCAATGAAATGATTTTCATTAAGCTAACCGTTTTTAAATAAACTGAATTTCAACTAATTTGTAGATTAAATTGGTCATGTATTTGAACCTTGCTGAGGTGATTTCCTTATCTGCTAAAGAAGTCACCCTATTTGAACTTTATGGTCCCGTTTAGTTCTAGAATTGAATTATGTTTGTGATTCAATTCATATTTTAAAAATAAATGTTTAAGATGTGAACGACAGTTTTTGTGTGTCTGAATGTCTTACCTGCCAATTTACAGATTGAAAATATATGTTTATTCATATTTTTAATATTCAGTGAGATGATTACAGTTTCTCTCTCCATTAAATATCACCAGCTGTATTTTATTTTATTTATTTATTTTTTTGAGGGCAGTGTCACTGACCCTCAAATGTGGGACCCGAACCAGGCCCGCTGGCTTCCCAAGCCAGTGCTTAACCACCGCACCACTTGGCCAGCCCAGCAACTGTTATTTTAAATGATAAATTGAGCCTTTTACTTCATTTCATTATTCAAGATATTTAAGGTATACTTTTCTGCTGGGCCGGAAACGGGAAGAATGGACTCGTACAGAGTTTTCTCACTTCTAATTGTAGCATCATGAAAATGACTGCCTTGTGAGTAGTTATTTCATATTAATGCCCAGTTCTCAGAGTAAACCTTTTCCTTCCCGCCATGGTCCCATCTTTCCTAAGAGTTCCCTGCTGCAGCAGAGTGCGTCTCAGTGTGTGGTCAGAGGGCCCCTGGCTTCCTGGAGACCCTTTCCCAACTCTGTATCTCTGCGAGGCCCCATTTTCTTCCTATAATTCAACCCAAAACATCACATGCACTAGATTGAATGCAGATATGAGAATCCAGCTGTCTTCTATTAAATCAGATAGTAAAGAGATGTATAAAACTGAAGAACAATGCCCCTCTTCTCAATGTTTTTTGTTTTGTTTTGGAAACTATAATTACTTTTCATACAAATATGTTATTTAAATTAACATACAATGAGCTTATTATTGTTCTTTTAAAGTGAATTAAAAAATGTTTCCAAATTTTCTCAATTTTAATTTCTAATACAGTAAATATCAATCAACACAACCTATTGTAATTTTTAAGTGTAAAAGTGTCCTGAAACAAACAAAAAATCCTTGAAAACTTGGTGTTGAGAGCTTTCTGCTCTGGTAGAAACATGCGCCAAAATGCAAATACTTTCCTGTCAGATGGAAAGAAGTCCGAGAGGGCTCTGTTGCCTTTCCCACCACCCTGTTGCTCAGCACAGCTGACGCAGGCCAGGGGTTCTCTAACTGGAAGATGCGTTATTGTCACACAGAGGGCTCCTTCCACATGGGCCTTCCCATTCAACAGGTTCGGGTGGGTCGGAGAATTGGCATCTATAACAGCTTCCCAGGTGGCACTCACACTTCTGTTCAGAGCCCATACTCTAAGAACCATTGTTCCAGATGACTGCTTCTAGAATTTTTTTCCCCAAACTATTCTGATAACTCCATTAAGTAAACTAATTTTTGCCGAAATATTAGTCAGAAATAAAAATTTGGTGGACGTTTCATTGGGTTGTCGGAAAAGGTATGACATATTTTTTTCTGTTTTTCGTTGCAAAAATGCATCGTGACTTTTCTGACAACCCAATAGTAGGAGGCTAAATCCTTCATAGATCCTTAGCAATAAGGGTCCTAAATGGAAAGGTAACAGAAGGGGAGAATTTCTGTCCTGTTAAAAGGGGAGAAATTGGACAGAGAGATACGCGTAGAGGGAAAAGGATGTGAAGAGTGGAGAAGGTGGCCGTCTACAAACCCAGGAGAGGCGCCTGGGATAGGGCCCCTCTCATAGCCCTCAGAAGGAACCAGCCCTGCCAGTCTCTTGGTTTCAGACTCCTAGTCCCCAGAACTATAAGACACTAAATTTCTGTGGTTTAGGGGCCTGCCAAATGGTGTGTTGGTTAAGAGTTGGCTTGGGAAGCCAGCTCTGAGAAGGAGGGCCCCGGTTCGGATCCCACATGGGCCGTGAGCTGCGCCCGAGCTGCGCCCGAGCTGAGCTGCCGATGAGCTGCCAAAGGTGGCAGGATGGCTCAGCTGGTGGGAGCACGTGCTCCGAACAACAAGGCTGCCTGTTCGATGATGGCTATGCCCGCCTGCAACTACGACTGAACTCGGCACCTTGAGCTTAGAGGCCACGAGCTGCCAAAGGGAAGCCAGATGGCGACTGGCGCCCTCCACAACGAAGACTGAAGAACAACAACTTGGCTGGCCCCCTTCCCCAATTCCCCAACACTGTTCCCCTCCCCCAATTCCCCAATAAAATTTTTTTTTTTAATTACTTTCTTTCAGGTGTCCCTGGAGCTGAAATAGGTAATTAGAAATTTTTTCAAGAAGAGGAAATCTCAAATTTCTCTCCTCTCTTCCTCTGTGCTACCTACTGTCTTCATGTAAAAATAAGAATTCAACAGAGATGATAATACCTGAAAAATTTTTTAAAGGATTACTATGTGGAGCTTTTCTTACTTCAAATATAGATTCTTTGCTATAATATCTACTTGGTTTTCAGAAAATTGACAGGTAATATTGTCAAACTGGGATAGTAAAAAAGGTTTTTCCGAGTTGTACATTATAAGTCTCCCCTCAGTAACATAACAGGGGAGAAGGAGGTGGTCTGAGGCTTTGCATTTCTACTTTTTTTTTTTAAAAGATTTTATTGGGGAATTGGGGGAGGGGAACAGTGTTGGGGAATCAGGGAAGGGGAACAGACAAGTTGCTGTCCTTTTATTCTTCAGTCTAGTTGCGGAGGACATTGCTTCACTGGCCCATGTTGGTATCGTCATTGCGCTCTTCCCGGGTGAGGCAGATCGGTCGCCGGCCTCTGGATGCTCTCTCACCGCGGCTATTGGCAGCTCACGCTGGCTGCGGGCCACTCACTGTAGCCTATGGCAGCCCACTGCAGCAGGGGCTGCAGCCCACACCGTCCCGGGGCTCGCACAGCCCAGCTCCAGGTGGAGCTGTTGTCAGCTGTAGAGGGCAGTGTCACTGGCCCTCATATGTGGGATCCGAACCAGAGCTGCTGGACGGCCCTGCATTTCTACTTTGTATCTTGCAAACTGCCTTAATTTTTATGCAATAAGTGCATCTTGCATTTGTAATTAAGACTTTCTAATGAAAAAATAAAAAATTCTCCCCTTTGTCCAATGTTTGAGAAAAATAATTTTAAGTGTTAGCTATTATACTACATTGTTATGGTAGAGACTGTTTTGAAATAAAAACTGTTCCCAGCTGATATTTTACATTCAAGAATCGGACCTTAACAGCAGGTGCGGGTCTTAAATAAAGCTGAGCTTCCTTCTTCTCGGACAGGCTAACGCTTTCTAGACTCTATGGCTGTGAATTACAGGACAATATTTAAAAATATGAACTGGAATTTCCTTCACAGCTTATTGTACTCCTCGTCCATCCCTCAATCAGGGCGCTATCTATCAATAAATCTGCAGTCGTCTGAAGAAGAAAAACCTCAGCATGAGCTCAAAAGCTTTAGAAAAAGCATGTGAAAGAATTACATACCCATTTATGATTTTTAAAAATTAGAACATTACTTAAATTCTTTACACTGGTACCCAGAATCTACAACAGATATCATTGGTGGTGGAGAACTCTTAGATGCTTTCTTCCGAGAAGGGGACATGACAGAGATCCCAGCTACCCATCGCTCCCAGCACTGGGGCTTCTCATCGGAGGTCTGGCCGACTCAACGAGACAGGCACCAGCCATAAGCACCCTCAGAACAGGAAGGAGAATATCAAAACTGTCCCTGTTTGAGATGACAGAATCATCGCTGTTGAAAAGCCAACAAAACCGACAGGCTGTTGGAACTAGTGAGAGATGCAGCAATGATGGGCGAGGTTCAAGATCGACTTCCGAACATAATCAGCATCTGCATCAATCTAGGTCCGACCAGGAGACACACAGCACAGTGACTCAAGCGGGGCAAGCGCATTGCAAAGGATTGCTAAGCAGCGACAGGAAGCTGTAAAGATGGAAAGGGCTCTAAAGGGAGCCCCAAGTCCCGACTTGGAAGGGGGCTCCGGACGTCCTGGAGGAGGGTGTGGTTGTAGCCCACTGCATGACGGGGAGTTCCTGGGTGCCCGGGCCAGAGCTGGCCACAGTGTCCAGGCAAGCAGAAGCAGCTATGGGGGGACACAGGTAAGCCAATGCTAGTGGGTGAGTGCCCAGGTGGGACCAGAGGGGGTGCACACATGGGGAATCAGGGTGCTGCTGCCAGCACGGAGCCTGAGGTGCCTGCGGCTGTGCCAGGAGGGCTCTGGGAGGCATCCCCGGGAGGCAGGGAGGCTGAGGCTGTGAGGCAGCTGTCCGGAGAGCTTGCTCTGAGCACTGCTGGAACGTGGGGCTGCAGACCTCGGAGTCTCCCGAAACGGAGAAGATGGAGTTGGAAGTCTAGAGAAGCCAAGACAGTGTTTCAACCCAGAGTGATGGAGAGGAAACGGCCGCCCAGAGAGAGCCCTCCAGGGCTCCGCTGAGCCCGCTCAGCTGGCCAGGGTGTGCAGGTGAGACGGCTCCCCAAGGCCAGGCGAAGAGCTCCCTGAAAGTAACAGGTCATGGAACTTCCCAGGCGAAGGTTCCCCCCTTACTCCAGGAGGACAAGTCTCATCACCAGCGACTGGAACGCAGGGCCCAGACACACGAACCTGCTGGAATAACCCTGCTCTCTCCCTGGTTTCCTCGTGTGCTTCCCACTCACTTCCCACAATGACTGCCCCCCGAGCCCAAGCCCTTCACCTTGTCACAGCCTCGCAATGTGTCATTCTTTATGTAAAAAGGTACCTAAGCTTTTGAGTCTCAAGGTTTGTTCAGGTCTTCATTTTCCTTCTGGAGACTCCTGGGTACATGTGAAAATATTAAACTTGTACGTTTTTCTCCTGCTAATCTGTCTTATGTCAGTTTAACTCTTAGGCCAGGCATTGAACCAAGAGAGTGAAGTTTTTCCTCCCCGACACTTTAACAACATTAGATATTAGTGCAACATTTATGTTGTCTGTATAGAGGTGCTGTTCCTTTAGAGCTCCGTTTCCCATATAACCATAATAACACGCTGGGACACCCCTGTGGGTCGGGCTCTGGGAGCAGTAAGAAAGCATGGGGCATCGGGGTAGGGGACGCAGCAGCACGGCCATGCCCGCGGAGTCAGCCGAAACTGGTCAGGCTGGTTTCGTGCTGTCCTCTCCCAGCTGCCTCCAGAAGCACACCTGGTTCCTGCTGCGGGTTTTATGGGCTGGCACAAAATGAAAGCCCTGTCCCTGTATTAAGGAAGGACTTCATGAGCAGCCGCCAGTGGCAGCCGGCCTCAGGAATCTTCCAGAGCTTTACAGTCGCCCTTTTCCGTGCCCACACTTCCTGGTTTGCTTCTAGTTCATGTCACCGAAAGAGGGTAGGCCCTCTGTGAAAACACTGTCTCCAAAGAATGACTGCCTCTCCTGAGCCACCTGCATTCCTGTCACCACAGGTGCAGGTATGGTGGAGACCTGATTAGAAAGCTGCCAGTGGGGTGCTGGAAGCTGGTAGGCAAGGGCTCTCGGGGATACCCTGATTCAGCGCGTTTGGTGAATTCCGTGGTGGAAACGCTACACCATAACTGATACGAGGCCACCAGTGAGAGCCACCTGCGTGCAGAAACCTGACGTCTCCACAGCTGGGGCCAGGGCGCCTCCAGCCCCACCCGAGCCGCGCATCCCCCCCACCACAGCCTTTCTTTCAGGTCCCCTCAAGTACTTTATATGAGCGTCCTCACTGTCACCATGAGTGGGGGACAAAGAAGAGAAGCCACAGTGTAGTGATACCTACTTTACAGTTGAACAAACTAAGATTCCCACACAGAATATTTTGTCCCCAGCAAAGACCCAGACTTGAGATGAAAGCGGCGGTGGCAACTGTCTGGCTGGGACCCTGCTGGATGGGTGTCACCCCGAGGGCCACAGCCTTTAGGGTGGAAAGGCTCTAACAAGAGGCAGTAGTGACTGGGTGCTAAGTGGTGTAACTGGAAAGGTGCTGAGAGAGGCCCAGGGCCGGAGCGTCCCTGCGGACCTCTAGCAGCTCGGGGCAAATAACTGGGGGACGGCAAAAAGATCCAAGGGGCTTAATGAGTCAACTCGGCTGCAGAAAAAGTGTAACAAGAACTTACTTGTCCGTAACTGAATTTCTCTAGACTGTGCCTCCCTCCGCCCAGCACCCTCTGTGCTAGTACTCCTTGTGTCAATCCTCAGAGTCGGGAGTCTAGTGAATGAGACAGTGGCCTCACTAACTCTTGGAAGGCGTTCCCACTGGGGTGACAGCCCGCCCAGAGTGCTCTGCAGAGCAAGGAGTGGGCGGAAGGAATGCATTTGACTGCATCTGTCTAGCCTTACACCTTCGGAGAGATTCTCTCACGGGGGCTGACCTCCTAGGGTAGACCCCGTTCCTTTTTCTAAACTGGCCAGGGCGGGGGGCTGGGCGAGTTTTCACAAAACCTGTCCTCTGAGTATGAACATTAGTAATGACAAGATAGGAAAAGATGAAAATAAGTGAGAAAAAAGGAAAACGTGATAAATAAGAACTTCATTAGGTACATTCACGGAGCTCAAATGTGTACAACATTCTCGTCGCTACTTAAAAATAGAATGATGAAGGATGATTTGGTGGGAGTGATTGTTTGGGGGGGAAAATCAATTTAACATCGCTTTGCTTTCGATTTGTGCTGCCAAGAACGCCCGTGCTGCGTCTTCTACTTCAAACACAAGTGTCTCCAGAAATTTTGGAACCCACATCGTGGAGCTCCATCTGTCCCACCCTCTCCAAATTAGCATTTTAGCTTAATTCCCTTCTGAATTTTCTGACATTCGCTTGATTTCCCCCACTCTGGTATCTAAAAATCACAACTGGCATCTTTTAGATTTGGATTCAATTTAGAAAATAATTTTTAGCTTTTTAAAACCCTTTTTAGTAATAAGCAGGGTATAAATAACTTTAAAACATAATGATGGAGATACACATGCAAAAGGATGTATATTGCAGCATTGTCTACAATAGCAAACAATTGGAAATAAAATGTCTGCAATAACTGCTAAAAGAGTGAAATATCTATCGATTAACCAGTCAATCCATCCATCCTGATATGGAAGGCTATATGTGATACATTACAACTTTAGGTAGAATACAGAACAGAGGCAAACAGGGCCGGCCGAGTGGCGTGGAGGTTAAGCGCTGGCTTGGCAAGCCAGCCGCCCCGGCTCGGTCCCACATGTGAGAGCCAGTGACACTGCCCTCAAAAAAAAAGCAGGCTTGGGCCGGCCGAGTGGCGCGGTGGTTGAGGGCTGGCTTGGGCCGCCGGCAGCCCCGGTTCGGATCCCGCATGTGAGGCCCAGTGACACTGCCCTAAAAAAAAAAAAAAAAAAAAAAAAAAGCAGTCTTTACCAGAACAGAGGCAAACATATATTTGTGTGTGTAACATTTTGTTCTGTTTTGGGGGAGAACGTTTTCCTGATGATGATGATAAACTTGCCATTACTATATGAGAGGCAATGTCTTAAATAATTTTACTTGTATGAACTCATATAATCTGAACAACAACCCAGTTAGGACAATTCTATGGTCACTCCCATTTTACAGATGAGAAACAGAAGCAGAGAGAAGTGAAGGGGCTCGGCCAAGGTCACACAGGTCATAAGGGACGGAGCTGGGATTCGAACCCAGGCAGAGCAAACCCAGAGTCTACACCTAACTACTCCCCTGAAATGGCAAAGCCAAATAAAAGCGCGCACCCGTTTGGGGAGACCTCAGGGGGTGGGGGGGCGAGCCCTGTGCCGGGGAGCTGGACCAGCTGGCCACCTCGCCTGGGAGCTCCCTGTACACACCCAGGCTGCCCTTGACAGCCGCTACCCCTGCACGGGACCACTTTCTCTCTGGATGCTGCTTTTCTGGTATTCTTCTGTGAGGAGCTGAGTGTGCCTTGGGGTGCTAGTACGGAAGGTGCTGGTCCTCTGAGCTGTGGCAGTCACTGGGGGCAGGTAATGGGAAACAGGGGTCACAGCAAGAGACGGTGCAGTGGGGTGGAGGGAACGAACGCGATGGCTTCCAGGACGCGTGCGCTCCTCAGGCCTTGTCCCACAGCCTCCTGGAACTGGCTACCTGGGGGGACCAGTAAAACAGGAAGAAGTCAGAGCCCCAATGTATTGAACTTGTAAACCACGGTCATACGAGAAGGACCTCCAAGATGAACACAAAGGGCAGAAACAAAGGTTTGGCTGAGGATTTGGGCTTTAGATCACATGCCAGGCCAGGGTTGTAGGACAACCTTGAGAGGCTGTTCTCAGCTTTAATATGTTCGGATTGCACCTGGGGGTTGCAGGGAGGATCAGGGGAGAGGATGTGAGCAGAGGGGCTGGCTCCGGGCTCACCTCCTACCTGATGTCGCCCTCCTCACCTGTCTGCAGGTGTCAGGCCTCCCAGTCCCCCCGCCCTCATCTTTCACAGACTGCCCCCCAGTAAGTCTCTCAGATTTTGAATTCCATCTTGGCGTTTGCCTCCGAAGTCTGCAGCTGGTCCAGGGGCTGCGGAAGCAGCCCCATGCTCACCTCGAGAAACGGGACGATGGAACAAGGGGCCGAGGCAGACTGCGGGTGCAGACTCACTTTAGCGCAGGGCTGGCGTGTGAGACAGTGGGGGGGATGAGAAGGGGGCCGTGAGGTTAGGTGAGGGGTAGGCAGGGAGCAGATCTAGGGGGCTCCGGGGCCACATGAAGGGCTCTGCTCGTGGATGGAAGCATGACAGGAAGCCAGCGACAGGGGTCCGTGTGCCCTGAGCGGAAGGAGGGCTCTCTGGGAGCCGCCTCGCCGAGCTGCTGCGCCAGGCCTCAGCCTCAAGCGCCTCCCAACTGGCCCCACTTTCCCCACTGGATGTGGGCGGCCACAGTTCTGACCCGGAAAGCCATCTCCTGAGGCCAGCCCAGCCACACTCTCTCCGGTGATGCCCCTCGTCCTCTGTCCTTCCTGGTGATATTATTATACAGTTTGCAATACTTTTGCTTATTTGGCTTGTTCTCAGTTTTTCCAATCTTCCTCATCTAGGCTCCATGAGGGAAAGACCACACTGCCTTGAGTCTCCTTAGCCCAGTGTCTGGGACAGAGTGGCTGCGCGTAGGTCTCTGTAAGGAGAACGGGTGGTGGGGTCAGAGTGAGCCCAGTGGGCCGGGCAGGGGCAGGCGGCTGTGATGACAGCCGCAGTGGGTGGCGGGACTAAAGAGAAGTTAAACTTTTTGGTCTCAGGAACCCTTTCACTCTTAACAATTATGGAGAAATTTAATGCTTTTTGTTTTTGTGGGTTACAACTATCAAGAGTTACCATATTAGAAATTAAAACTGAGAAGATTTTAAAATCTTTATCCGTTGATTTAAAATGAACAATAACAAGCCCATTATGTAATAGGTTAGTTTTTATGAAAAATAACTGTTTTCCCAAACAATACAAAATTTAGTGAGATACGTGAGGCTGTCTTACATTATTACAAGTCTCTTTAATGTCTGCCTTATTAGCAGACAGTTGCATTCGTGTGTGTGTCTGCTTCTGCGTGGAACCTGCTGCGATGTCTCACGCCCGGAGCTTCTGGGAAGCTCTGTTGTGCACCTGTGAGACGATGGGAATGAAAAAGGCAAACGACGCCTCAGCATGAGAATGGTTTTGGCTGGGGATCGCTTCCTAAATTATATAAATGTCTAGCCACTATGCTGCATACCCAAAACTAATATAAAGTAATATTGAATGTCAACTGTAGCTTAAAAGAAGCAGTCACGGCAATGTGAAGTACAGCATAGGGAATACAGCTGATAATATTGCAGTAACTATGCCCAGTATTAGATGGGTAATAGGCTTATTGGGGGGATCACTTTGTGAGGTATACAAATGTCTAATCACTAGGTTGTCTTGTACACCTGAAACTAACATAATACTGAATATCAATGATAACTGAAAAATAAAAGTTTAAAAAAATAACATAGCATGGGCTCGTGGACATCCTGAAAGTATCTCAGGGCCCCAGGCCACAGTTGGAGGGTCACTGGATTAAGGAGATTATCTAGGAGGCAAGGTTGGCAGGCCAGAGCAATCCTATGGTCATCGCTCATCGTCACTGTGTGTGTGTTACGTGGCAGGCGTGTTTTTAATCTTCACGACACGACGAAGTAGGCACCGTCAGTCTCCCCTCTCACACATGAAAAACTGATCTTTGGTGATGTTCATCTACACAAATTTTGCGTTTGCATTTACATACATATATGTCTGTGTACACCTTTTCACAAGGAAATTGGCCATTTTTAATTTTAAGAAAGTGACCAAAACAGCTAATGACAGATTTTTATCATTTTTGCACGGTGAGCTAGGCCCAACTCCGTGAGCCTCAAACACAAAAGCGCCCTGTGTCACCTTCTGTATGGTTCCATGGCTTCTGAAATCTAACTTGGATGGACATGTATTTTTGAGCCATTTCAGTTTTAAGAGCCCATTTGGGGATCCTAAAAATTAATCAAACCTTTCATCTTCGAAGTTCAACGCATCCACTTCTGGCATATTATTTATGGCTGTGAGAAACGGCACAGGAAAATTGAAACGAGAAGCAGCTAAACCAGTGGTTCCCGGGCTTCTCCTGCTGAATTCACAGGGGCTTCCTCTTTCCACAGCTTCCTTTTTCAGGCGCTGGGGCAACAACACTTGCTGATTATTCTCAGCACGTAACATTCCAGGTTCCTCCCGTGGCCACCTCCCCTCTGCTGTCCGCTGCCTGGCCGCCTGGCCTGTGGGCCTGCCTTCTCAGGAGACCGACCTCCCTCTCATCAACCCCGGGCCCCACCTCCTGATTTGCACCCACCACATTTCCCAGACAATGTCCACACGCCAGGCTGCGCCTGAAATTGATCAGGCACAGAGCCGTGTCAGGTACATGCATTCTCTCACTCCATGCTCCCAAAAACCCCTCGAGGTGGGTGTTACCCACTCCACAAACGGGAAAGTGAATTTGAGAAGGCTAAGGAACTTGCCTGAAGACCCGCAGCCGGCACGACGGGAGAGCATGGAGGCATTATCGGAACCCAGGTCTGACTCAAAAGCTTTGTTCTAAACCATGAAAACTCTCCATTTACCTCTGGGCCTTTCTAAATGCTATTGCCTCTGCATCTCATTTTATGTAAGCTTCAAATCGAGTGTCTTCTCCAAATAACACCCTTCCCCCACTCTTACTTAGCCTCAGGTGCCCCTCTCTCTGCTGGGGCACCTGGGGATACCCCACATGTTGCAGCTGATACCTGTGTGTTTTCTCCCCATAGACTGGGGTCTCCCCTCAGGGAAAAGACTGCTTTTCATCTCTGAGTCTCCACCATCTAGCATGGGTCCCTGGCAAACACAACAGGTGCTTCCTATTAATAATTGATACAATCTTCTTTTTTTTTTTTTTTTTTTTTTTTGCTGAATTAACAAATGAATGAAGTCCATTTGTTGAGTCTGTTGTTTGGAACCTGGACTAACAGCGGTGATCATGTGTTGCTGAAGCAGTGTGCTTTCATCACGGAGTAACCGGATTCCTGGGTTAGCATGTGCTTTCCACGGCTTTACGGCACTGTTTCTTTGGGAAAATACAGTCCTAATTTAAGGAACGGTCATACACCTGCATTTTAGAGCATCACTCAGACAAGTGGGGACTGCCCTTAAAGCTAACTATATTATCTATTTAGAATTTACTTTGAGGATAACTGGCTGTGTACCTGTGCATCTTTGTCATCCATCCACCCATCCATCCATTATCCTACACTCCTGCTTGCCAGCCACTACTCCACTTCAGGGACACGAAATCAGAGCTTTAGCCTAATGGACACGAGTTGCTACAGCCATGTGGTATGAGGAGGAAGGACACGGTATTGACCTTGGGAGAGGCGGGCCGTGAATTCTGCTCAGAGGCTAGACGCGGCTTCCAAGAGGAAGTGGCACCTGTCCTGGTCCTTGCCAGAGGCCCTGCTTTCCCAAGCTGTGTGGTAGCCACCGTTACTCAGCCTTGAACATGGATGTTTAAGGATGGTGGCAGGTTTTGAAACATTTATAGTAACAAGTATCTATAGAAGGGCCTACAGTTGCATTTTAAGAAAAGTGCCCGCCCTGGGGTAGACTACGGTCCCGGGGGTATTGATCAGTTGTCCGCTGGTCCCAAAGGGCCAGCACACACCTGCCCGCAACATCTTCGGAGAGGGATGAAGTCCATTGGGGGGCTGCGTTGTGAACATGTCATCGGCTCCCAGTGTATTCCTGAGGGCTCCTCACCTCAGCTGGGACAAAAGGTTTCGACAAAGTGGGCAAAGGAAGTCATGCTGCCTTGGACAGACCCTAACTCTGACTCTACAACCTACTTTATGAGGAAGTTTTCACTGGGTTGCAGAGTTCTGCTCTGGACAGCAGAGATGAGCACGCAGACACACGGGCAGTGAGATTTGATGCCTGACCTGAACTCAGAGGATTACATGCCTAGTTGGAGGGTGTCATCTGGGGAGGTATTTATAATGAGGAAGGACCCATGCCTGTCAAGTCTAGATGGTCACCTGGGCCCCGAGCCATCATGGGAACGAGTAGACGGCCAGGGGATTCCAGACGGATCCGACCGTCTTGCCCACTTTGGCTGATGCTCTGTAATTCCTGTACCATATGTAAGCTCTCATCTGGTATCTACCCCAGGGTAGCCCATGCTTGGCTTGTTTTCTGAAGGAGGGCCAAGCAGTGGGGCAGAAAATGCACGGGGCCTGGAAATCTGGGTTTACATCCTTACTGCGTGGCAGTTACCTACAGCTGCCAAATAAACTGTCCCCAAACTCCGAGCAGCTTAGAACCAGGGCTGTCGGAAAAGTCACGACGTATTTTTCCTGTTTTTCGTTGCAAAAATGCGTCATGACTTTTTCAACAACCCGGTATTTTCAGAGGCGTCTTTGACCACATTGCGGTCACTCTCCTCGGTCGTGGCCTGTGAGAGCCGCAGAATCTCGGCACAATTTTGTCCACTCCTCACACTCAGAGACTCGAACCTGGTCTCTGACCAGGTCACACCTGGTCTCTGACAGCACAGCCCCTTGAGTTCCTGCCTGGGAAAGCTCAGGCTGCCAAAAGGATTTTCTGTGTGAGATTCACCCCGATCCAACACCTGCCTCGCCTGACATTTCTCAGAAAAGAGACCCCTAGCCACTTTTTGTGATTTTTCCACTTCTCCTACTCGGCTCAGCCCTCAGTGGTGCCTCCTCCCTCCTCTCTGATTCCTCCCTTAAGACATCCAGTCTCTGCACGGATTGGAGCTGAGCTCAGCTCATGCTGAAGGCTCTCCACACGATTGCAGTCGTCTGCATAAAATCTGCCACCTTTAACAAATGCCTGGTTCTGTCGCCCTTTGGCACTACAATCAACACTTATTAACTCGCACAGTTTCGTGGGCCAGGGATCCGGGCGAGCCTCGGCCTCAGCTGAGTAGTTCCAGCTCGAAGCCTCTCGAGATGAAGACCAGGGCTGCTCTCATCTGAAGGCTTGACAGGGCCGGAGGGGCGTGCAAGGCGGGTCCCTCACACGGCTGATGAGATGGCGCTGGCTGCTGGCGGGAGGCCTCAGCTTTCACCAGGTGACCCTCACTGCAGGACTGCTGAAGTGTCCTTGTGACATGGCAGCTGGGTCCCCACACAGTGAAGAGAGAGAAGGCAGGAGCTGCAATGTCTTTCATGACCTATTCCTGGAAGTCACACATGTGGTCACGCCTGCAATATCCTATTGATTTCCTAGGCCAACCTTATTCACGGCGAGAGGGGATTCCACGGCTGTGGACACAGAGGCAGGAATCACTGGAGGCCATCTTGGAGGCCGGCTGTCATGACTCTGCCAGTAACCCGTGTCCTGACCTTGGGCCGGTCACCGAAACTCTGGGCTGGAACAAGGGGGGAGGGCCCCTCCTAGCCCTGACTTGTTCTTCTATTAAATGAGAGACTTAATCAGAGAAGGAAAGAGTTAACGTGCTTACGGAAGCAGTTTCACAGACAGTAACTCAGGCCAGGATCTGGCCCCATTCCTAGAACCGGGTGGCTTATTTGGAGGGGGAAGGGAGGGGGTCGAAGCAGCTGTCTGGGTTTCCCAACGTTTCTCCTCTCACTTCCGAGGTCAGGGAGGTGGGGGGCGACATGAACAGGGGGCCCTGACTAGGCTGACTTGGGCCAGCCCCGATACAAAGACGCTAAGGATGGAAATGAAATGCAAGTGGGGTGCTGGCAGCCTGCCCTTGGAAGGGGCTGGTCCTAGCTCTGCCCCTTTTAGGAGTGTTGCACCTGATTAATGAATCTGTTCGAGATGGATTAAGCTGCTGGAACCTTCTTCCATTGAACCGTGCCAACCCTTCTCTCCTCTTCACACATTTTTCTGGCTAGTCCCAACTTGTCCTTGGGGCAAACTACAGGTCCAAGATGAACTGGTTCCCTGGCTGGCAGCCCCAGGGGCTCCGGAGGGGCAGCTCAAGCCAAAGCCTCCCTGGACCCTTGACTCTGAGAGTCTCCTGACTCCCCAGTAAATTTCACTCTGCACAAATATTGTCACTGTCCGAGGACAGTTCCTGGGTCTACTCCACCTGCCCCGGGAGTGAGTGGGAGGGAGACACGGCTCGGGCAGCAGAACCAGGAGGCTGAGGAGGAGCGGCTGTCATTCAAGATGAAAAAGGAAAAAACCTCCATCCTCATCCCTGGGCAGTGAAATGTCCCTTTTTCTTCTGTCCTCTTCCCGCTGCGTGACACGCCTCGTACAGAGGGCAAAGCCTAGAACTCGCAGCCCTCCTGCTGCGGTGGGGTCCGCCTCTCTCCCGGCCCCTTCCTTGGGGAACAGGCTTCCCCACTCGGGGACATGTCGTTTGTTAGGCTGGGCTTCCTGCAGAGCTGCCACGATGAGCCAGCCTGGTCAGTGCCGGGCAAGGGAGCAATGACGGGGGGGCTGTGCTCGCACCCCTGGCTCCAGTCCCGCCCAGCCTCGTTGCCCTGCTGCAGCCTGACGCGCCCTGGCCTCCTCCCGCGTGCCTCTTTATTCAGCAGGGATCCCAGGATCCTTCTCCAGAGGAAGCGGATCGTCGTGGGCTGGGGGTGCCAAGGCCTCCGCAGCCGGGGAGCCCCCTTGTGCCTCGCTGTGCGCCCTCCTCCCCGGCCGGCCTGCCCCATGCTTTTCCAGTTGACTTAGTCGTTACAGTACATGGAGGGGGAGGGAAGGCTCTGGTGGCCGAGCCTGGCAGGGCCTGAGCGGGAGGCGGGCTCCCTGGCCCTGCCACGGTCCCCAAGCCCGCGGCCTGGGCTTGCCGCCCCGGCAGGGGGCAGCTGGCTTCCCGTCCAGAGCTCTGCCCTTCCCCGAGGCCAGGACGCTTCTAAAACTAGTGCCGGGTGTGCAGGAGCGGGGGCCGTGAGACCCCCTCAGCTCCAGCCTAGGCGCCAAGCACAGCACACAAGACCAACACACAATGGAAAACGGTTCCAATGGAAGGCTTGGGGCTGATGCCGGGGTAGATGAGAGCAGGGCTGCCAAGCTCAGGGCCTTGGGGGGCAGAATGGCAGTGCCCCCAGCTGTCACCCAGGCCGAGCGGCCCCCTCGGCACAGCCTCAGGTCAGGCCGGACGCCGCCTCCCTGCTCAGGGACCCCAGCTCTTCCTTCACTCACGTTTTCAAGGGGTTCCTGGAATTTCCAAGAGCTACAAGCACGGCAGGAACATTAAACATCTGCTTTACATTTAAAAAAAAACTTTTTAAAATTAAATCCTTTAAACGCGTAATCAGATGAGTGGAGTCTCACTTTCGAGGTCCTGTACTTCTTGGGGAAAATACAAAATCCCGCCAGCGTGGGGAAGACAGCTCTCTGGCCAGAGTGGTCTCCCCGTCGTGTGCCTGACCCTCTGACGGAGGCCCGCCGCTGGGCACACCGCACAGGGAGTAGGACCAGGCGGCCGGCCACACAGAAAGGGGCAGGGCATCACCGGGGCAAACTCGCACCCAGAGGGGTGGGCATCACCCAGCAGCATGACAGGAGGTGACTAGGGTCCAGGGTCAGGGGCCGGCCCTGTGAAGGCGCCTGGGGGCTGCGGGCAGAGCGGACAGTGGCCACAGCACCTGCGCCACACCACGTATGAAAACATTTAAGCACACCTCTCCCAGCCATGAAATGGGGCTGCCCCTGCTCCCCCCATGGCCGTCCCCCAAGTCTGTCTGCGCCAGCCCGCCCCGGGCACCTCCTGGAGCTTCTCAAAATCCAGCGGCTGCAGGGTTAAGTCCAGCGTGGCGGGCGCCCAGGACCTAGTGGCCCAGCTCGGACCGGCCGTCGGGCATTGCGCATCTGCCCCTGGCTATGCTGGTGACTGTAATACGCCTTGGCAGAGCTCTATGTGCAAGGCGCTCTGCGGTGGCGATGCCTGAAGGTCTGATTCACTGAATCTGAAATTGAGCGCTGGTACACGGTGGGGGTGGGGGCGGCATGGCATTAAACCCATATTCCTAGACATCGAAATTTGATTTATTAACATTGGCAACAGTTACAGGCCATCTTGCCAACAAAGTTTCTGAAATTGAAATCACATGAAACTTTCCTAGTTCCTGCTAGTGCCACATACGCCCTCTCCTTTCTAAAGCAGCAAATTCACTTAAAAATAATTAAGAAAAGATTGATGGGATTTTGGAATTGTAATGAAAAATATGATCTCATTAGTAAGTCATGAGTCAGGGCCAGGCACTCTGTCAGATGTACGCACTTCTGCGTAATTAGAAGCTGATGCGAGGGGAGCTAATAATGGCATCAATTAAAAAATTAAAATGGTTTCCCTTTATACTTTTTGGCTGTGCTGAAATTCTTCCTTTTGCAAAGACTCAGAAAGACATCTCTTTCCAAAGAACCCCATCAAATGTAACTGAGCTGGTGGGACAGAAAATGACGGGAAAAGAACCGAGGAGGCGGAGTGGAGGACGTTTTCCCACCGGATCCCCTGTCCAGCCTCATTTAGGTGCCAGCACAATGTGAGAAGTGCCCCCTCACTGGTCTCCAGGAAGACAGACACACACCTGAGGTGGCCCATTTTGAAAAGGGGATTCCGCTAGATTAATATTGTCAATTCCACAGGATCTCGGATTTGAACCACAGAATAAACAAAATAATTACCCTTCAGAAGGGACGCAGAAGCTTTGAAAAGGCTACGACGACGAGCTTGGAGTGAGACAAACAGGATGGCAATCTCGTTTCTGCCCCTTTCAGCTGGGGGCCCTGGACCGATGGAATTGGTCAAAGCCCTTATTTACCCATCTGCAAAACGGGAATGAGAAAACCAACCTCCCAGGTTCACTGTGAGAATGAAATGAGATCACATTTACAGAACGGGCCTTCATTAAAAATGATTTCTCTTCCCCCTTTTTTCTTTTTTTTTAAATACTGGAGTTATTTATTTATTTATTTATTTATTTATTATTTTTTTGAGGGCAGTGTCACTGGCCCTCCTCAGATGTGGGACCCAAACTGGAGCCGCTGGCCTCCCAAGCCAGCGCTTAACCACCGTATCACTCGGCCATGCCCCCCCCCACTTTTTTCTTAAGAACCTTGCTGTGTTGACAGTGGAAAGTTAATTTCCCCTTCATCGAGTCAAAGAAACGTTTGTTGAGTGGCTGTGAAGGCCAAGATGTGGAAGAGCACAGTGAGGGGTCGGGCAGGCTTTGAAGGGACGTGGAGCCTGAGTGCGAGCATCACCGACCCACAGAGCAGGATGGCTTGGATGCTGCAGGCGAAGTCCAAGAACGCGGCTTGGAAGCGGCCAAACGAGGGAGACCGAAGAAGGGGGTACGAGGACCTGACGTGCAGCTGATGTGTACTACCTACTATGCCCCTTGTTAAAACACTGAAATCCTGAGCCCCTCGTGGTCTTCCTCTCCCCACCCCCATCTTGGTTCCCTCCCTGGAACCCAAAGACCTCCCCCAATCCAGCAAGGAAGCATGAACGCCCCTCACGTCAGGGACCGAGGGTCCCTCCTCTACCGACAGCCGGAGTTTGTTCTGATAGGATGGTGTCTGGTGGAGCAGTGGTTAGATATTTTCAGTGTCACCTCCGGGTGCGTGCAAGGGATAAGGGGCTTCACAAGCTACTGGTGCAGGAAGAGAGCCAGAGAAGAATGGGCGTTTGACAAGTGAAAACCAGAAAGGGCACTCTAGGCAGGAGGAACAAAAGAAGACACTGATTTGGGGAGCAGCGGGTGGGAACTGGTCATGGTAGGAGGCAGGACAAAAATAGTGTCAGCATATTGGAGAAGGTCTCGATCTTTCAGTGAGAGACTTTATTTAGTTGGGAGAGTCCGTAGTGGAGGGGAGAAATCATGGGGTCTGAATCAGGGTGCTCTTCACGGAAATAAAAGGAATACAGGAATATAGGAGGCAGGCTGGAAGGAGACACCGCAGACCCTCGATCGCCAACTATACAGGCCCCCACCGGCTCCGCCGAGACAGAGCCTGAGCCGTGTCCCTCTTGTGATGCCATCCCCAGGGCAGGACGTGCCGGGAAGCGGGTGGCGCTGGGAGAGCTGCTGACCCTCACATCCGGTCACCACCACCCGCCTGCATCTCCCTTCTCTCCGTCTGCATCACGGCCCCTCCTTCCTTGCACTTCTGCTAACGTCTTTCACTGAACATGCATCTCCTATATGCCTGGCATGCGGCAGATGGGCGCTGTGGAGATATTATCTGCTGCAAAACCCTTCATTTCCTTGTGCAAGGAGAGGCTCCCTCCAGGCCCGAGCTCAGCGGGGCGGTGGTCTCCTTAGGCAAAGCCCCCCAGGCCCGAGCTCAGCGGGGCGGTGGTCTCCTTAGGCAAAGCCCCCCAGGCCCGAGCTCAGCGGGGCGGTGGTCTCCTTAGGCAAAGCCCCCCAGGCCCGAGCTCAGCGGGGCGGTGGTCTCCTTAGGCAAAGCCCCCCAGGCCCGAGCTCAGCGGGGCGGTGGTCTCCTTAGGCAAAGCCCCAGGAAGCGAGACCTGAGCTGGCCGCTCTCCGGCTTGGTTACCCAGCGCTTCGCGTCACGGCCCGGCTACCCTGGCGTGGAAGCCCTCACGCTCTCCGGGGGCTTGCCACCTGACTGTATTCCAGGCACACCCCATTTTCCTTATGAGCTTTGTGATACTGTGCTTCACCGATGCTGCGTTTCTTACAAACTCAAGGCCAGAAAAAAGATGGCTGCTCGCTGTCTTGCGACACTGGCTTTCTTGTGGTGGTGTGGCCCCGAAGCCACGGTCTCCAGGGCGTTCCTGTGCCTTTTATCCCTCCTCCTCTAGGCCATCTCCTCAAACCCTGCTCCCTTTTCCGTATTCATAGAGGACGTGGCCCAGGTTTCATCTTCCATCCTGCTGTCCTGAGTAATTTCAGCGCCCATGTGAATAACCCATGGAAAACTCCAGGCTCTTCCCTCTCCAGTGCTCCTAGTCTCCGCCTCCTGTCTCTTCCAGCCACCTAAACCCTGCCATCCCGGGAACTATGGGTCCTTATCAGGAATCCCACTCTCAAACCCTAGTTCTTCCCTCTCCAGCTCCCCCCGATTACCCCTCCACCTCCAGTACAATGTTGAATGTAAGTGTTGATAGTGGGCATCTTTCCTCATTCTGAATTTCAAAGGGAAAAATTTCAACCCTTTTCTACTAAGTTTCTTTGTATAGGTTAGTTTTATCAAACACATTGATTAAAATGATTTTTATCCTGTAGTTTGTTCGTGTGCTAAATTATGCTGTATTTTAAAAAAACAGTTTTACTTTCATGGTATACACTCAAGTTGGTCAAGGTGCTGAATTAGTTTTTTGTTTTTTTTGAGGGCAGTGTTACTGGCCCTCATATGTGGGGAACTGGGCCGCTGGCTTCCCAAGCCAGCGCTTAACCACTGCACCACTCGGCCGGCCCTAAATTAGCTTTTCATACATTTTCAGAATCACTTTGGCAATATTTTGTCTGGCATTTTTGCATCTATGTTTACAAATTATATTGGCCCATAATTATTTTATTTTTTTCATGTATTATCATTGATAGTATTTGGTACAAAGTTATGATAGCTTCATATAATGAGTTAAGGAATGTTCTCTCTGTTTGACTGATTTAGGAGAGTTTGTGTGAGATTGATTTTATTTCTTTCTCACATGCTGATAGAGCTCACAGGAAAAGCCAGCTGGGCTTGGGGTTTTCTTGGGGGGAAATGTTTTAAATTATAAATTCAACTTCATTTATAGTTATAGGACTATTTAGGTTTTCATTTTCTTTTTGTGTCAGTTTTTTTTCCATACAAATTTTACATAAAGTTATAGTATACTCTTATTATCTTTTGAATGTCTGCAATATCTGTCATGTGTCTTATTTTTCATTTCAAATACAGTTAACCCTTGAACAACAAAGGTTTGAACTGCATAGGTCCAGTTATACGCAAATTTTTTTCCAAAAATGCCTGTACTGTTTTCGATCTGCAGTGGGTGTCCGTGGATGTGGAGGGCCAACTGTATGCATTGATCTATGTGATTTTATATGGGGTAGTTGAGCACCCACAGATTTTGGTATCCTTGGGGTCTCCTGGAACCAATCCCCTCTGGATACCAACAGATAACCTAAGCTTTGGGGAGTCAAAAGATAAACACAAAAAGTTTTTGGCTGCATGGGAGGTTGGCGCCCCTAACCCCTATACTGTTCAAGGGTTAACTGTATACTTTTTGGTTCCTCTTCTCTTTTTCTCTTGAGCAATCTCATCAGGGATTTATCAATTTAACAAATCTTTTTAAAGAACGAAGTTTTGGCTTTATTGTGTTTCTCTATTTTATGTTTGTTTTCATAGACATTTCATTAATGTCTATTCTTATCTATTTTGTCTTCTTCCTTCTAATTTCATTGGTGTTTTCTGCTATTCCTGTTCTAACTTTTGAGATAGATGCTTAACTCATTAATTTTCAGTCAGGTTTTTCCCAAATGATGCTTTAGCATTATTTATAGGCAGTGTTTCATTATCATTCAGTTTGAAATATTTTATAATTTCCTGTTTGCTAATCCATGAGTTATTCAGAAATGTTTCTGGCTCTCCACCAACACAGAGATTTAAAACGTCTACTAATAATTTCTAGCATATTATGACCAGGGAAAGCATTCTGTGTATTTCAATAATGTGACAATTGTTGAGAACTCCTTCACGAGGCAGGATACGATCAATGTAAATGTTCTCTGTGCACTTGAAAATAACAGCCAGTCATATTAGAAGCATAGAAAGTCAGAGTTGAAAAAGCATTCAAGATGAAATAGTACAACTTTCTTGTTGTATAGATGAAGAAACTGAGACCTAGACGGTCAGACTTGCTTATGGCCATGAACTTCTCTTCTCTTTCTGGAAGAATGACTGGGCATATGGGCAACAAGAGTACAAACAAGATACGAGATTGTGCCTGAGTCTAACATGATTTGAATATTACTGGGTGCTGGCCAGATGAGCAAGACACATACAGACCACTTACATATGTCAGTGAGGTTTGTTTTCCTATTATATTTAACTCGTTACTTGGTTAGTCAAACTAACCTGCACTGGATTCAGATGACATTGTATGCTTCTTTGCTAATAACAATGGCTTCCGATGAGGCTGTAATGACTCTATGTAGTTTATATCTCACAATAGTCCTAGGAAAGACATATCATTGTTCCCAGGTGGCAGATGAAGAAACTGTGGCATGATGACATTAAACAGCTAGTTAGAGCCACCAGTGGGCAACCTGGCTCCTGGGCCTGGGTCTTCACCATGGCGGCCTGGCCTGGTCTGACAGCTTTCTTCTCTCTCCTCCAGTAATGACCTTCCGCTGTCTTAACTGGGGAAAGCTTCGGATTCCCCCAAACTCGGGAGCCATCCGTCCATCTCCTAGAAGGGCTCAGGAGACGTTAGGGCTCCTGTCTTTCATTGTCTCAGCACATCCTCTGTTCCTCACTCCCTTCCTCCCCTGCCCTGTTCGCTGGTCTGTTTGTGGGTGTGGCATCAGTGAGGGCAGGTTTCATGCCCTTTTGATCGTGGTACCCCCACAGGCTAGCACACGCCTGGCACACAGAGGACTTAAGAAATGAGCTCGACTCCTGCTTAGGCAATAGTAACGGCAAGAACCTGAAAGGTGAGCAGCCCCTACCGTCATAAACGCAATGCCACTTATCTACTCTTTTCTTGCTTTAATAATGGGTATGCATTAGTTTAGTGGTCTCGAGTTGACTCAAACAATTAGAAAATAGTCATGTATTATAGGTCCTCTGAGCCCAGGAAAATGGCAAAGTTGGCGACATCTAGCTTCCACTGTGGAAGTGTGTCTTGAAAGCTCCCTACCTCTGCCTTCTGTGGCCCTCTCACTAATCCAGGTACCTGCAACCCCCTTTTACATTTTAGTCACTTCTCTAAAGCTCTTATTCTCAGCTTGTCCTCAAGGTTGGAAAACATACGATAAATGGGTTCAACTTTAAGGCTGAAAGAGCACACAAGCCTCTGGTGTGTAATGTGTCCAGATGGAGGTGAGAGTTTTTAGTGCTGCTTCTCTCCATTTGGCAAAATGAGGGGACGGAAAGAGATAACCGCCAGGATTACAATAGCCACTACTTATTGAGCCAGATACTGCATTCATCATTTTACACACGCTGTTGTATTTGTACTCTTCACAATATTACTTCTTTTTTTTTTTTTTTTTTTTGAGGGCAGTGTCACAGGCCCTCATATGTGGGGCCCGAACTGGGGCCGCTGGCTTCCCAAGCCAGCGCTTAACCACCACACCACTCGGCCAGCCCCTCTTCACAATATTTATATGGGACAGATATTATATCGTTCCGTTTGCAGGTTAGGAAATAAAGGCTGACACCGTACGCCTGTAATTCCACATCCAATAAAAGGCAAAGCTGAAATACAAATTCTTAACTGTCTGGCTTAAAGCTGGTTCTCCTAACCACTAAACTTCCAACTTTCCCACACCATGATATTTTGTGAACTGGCAGGCATGGCCAAAGCGTTCATCCAAATTATTAAAATTTTATTGTAGAATTTAGTAACTGAAGAAAATAAGTGAGGCAGTATATTGGGCATAAGGGCCAATTTGTTTCTCCTAAAATTACATCACCTGGTCTCTTACTTAGTTGGATCTGGCAGTTGTGAAGGTAAGAAAATTGGAACGGATGGGTTAGAGCGAGTCCCGCAGGCCTTCTGCAGACCAAGTCAATATTCCAGTGACCAAACCAATTATCCCTCCGTTATCACCAAGAAAAGACCAGAAGTTTGTCAAGGATCATTTATCCCTCTCTAGCAAAACAAACCTCCCACCATTCCCTGGAGGGTAAGTCAATTTCAGAAGGGAATAGATGTGAGTTCTGCTGAGCTTTCAAAGAACTCAAGGGGGGCCAAAAAAAAATGACTTCCATAAAAGGGGAAAATCCCTAGATAACCTGACTATTAGAATGAGTGTAACAAATCCCTCGGACATTTGCACATATCTGTTCTTGGAACTAATAATATTAAATATGCACTTGCAGTATAGCTGCTGGTGCTCTAATCATAGGTTAACCGTGGTGCCTACCTGCTGTGCTGGCTGAACCAACGGACTTACCAGGAGTAGTGGAACTCAGCATAAGGGCTTAAAACAGCCCTGGCCGCTGGGGTTAGTGACACAGCATTAGGTATTGCTGTAGGAAGAGCAGTGTAAGGGACCCTCAGTGTGAAGGCTAATTCAGGGCATGACCTTGGGCAAAGCACTCAGTTCTCTATGGTCACAGTTCCTTCAGCTGCAGACCAGGGGTTGGAACAGACGGCCGCTAAGAATGTCTTAGGAGAAGTTCCCTCTAACATGAAGGGTGATCCTTCTTTGTTAATGTAGTCACCATGTAAGTGTTAATTAATTGAATTATTAATTCCTTCAAGCACTGACTTATTCAGAATGCCTACTAGTCACCAGGCACTCTGCTCCAGGATAGGAATAGGTAAGGATGAACAATGTCTGCCCTCAAGGAGTTTGCCTAGGCCAAAGCAGGGCTGATCTCCAGGGCACATGACCTTTGAGAGTAATTTGAAGGGGTCCTAAGGGGCTGCCTGTCCACAAAAACAGCTCCTGCAATTTTAATGCAATGTTCTCATAGTCCGTAGCCCTTTGGTAGATGTTTATTCACTTGGCAGATGTTTATTGAGTGCCTGGGTACCTGGCTAAGTGTTGCCCTCACAAAAGTCTCCACCATCAGGTGAGTTTGGGAAATACTGGATTAAACCAAGGTGAGGCTTCTCACGCTGAGTAATATGTAAGAGAACTCCTTCTGGCGGTGGGGTCCTTATTTGGGGGGAGAGCCCAGAGGAAGGTGTTATGCAGTTCCCACTCTGGGTCAGACTACACAGCGAGGGGGGCTGGCTGGGAAGAAATGGAAAGCGGCTCATGCATCGTTCAGCATGGTCACCAGAATTAGAACATTACAGTTCCATCAAAATACTCAGAAGCTTGATTTAAGGCTCTCTTTCTTGAGATGGCATCCATTTCAGGGTAGAATCAGGATATCAGATTAGCTCAAGTTCATTTTAAGGCCTTGGGAAGATGAGGCTGGAGCTTGTGTCTCTGGGGGGCGTCTCTGCGCCCGGCCTGCTGGACGAGAGCCGGCCCTGCGCCCGGCCTGCTGGACGAGAGCCGGCCAGAATAGACTGACCGGAGGAGGGAGAAATTACAGGCATTTGGAAACGGAGCTGGTGATAAATGCAACCAGTGCTAATCAAAGGCTAATTATTCTCAGCTGGCAAGATGGCCACCTGGGGGTGTGAGTGACAAAAAGACAGGCCAGGGGAGGAGAAGCCGGAGGACCGAGGCCAGGCAGGACACCCGGGCTCAGGGGGGCTTTTCCAAGAGGCTGTTTTCTGGGAGGGTTTCCGATAAGTCAAGACGTGTTTGGGGGTTTGAATCTCCTTGTTTACCAGGTGAAGCGCTGCCCTGGGGGCCCAGCGCTCCGGGGCCACAGCTTGACTGCAGTAAGAGGATGACAATTTACATTTGTATGCTGCTCCCTGCGGGCTCAGGGCTCACAAAGCTTGTTTGCTTCCTCTTTTCCTAACTACGTGCTAATGTTAGATGATCAGATTTCAAGGAGGGAAAAGAAACTCCGAGAAGGGCCTTGAGTCACCACGTAAATGTGAAAGGGAGGAGGGAGGGACAGCCCGGTCCGGGGCTGAGGGGTGGGCGGCCCTGGGCGGGGAGGGCTTCACCCTCGCCTTCCCCACGGGCTGCTGTCCAGCTGGAAACCACCGGCCCCTCGGCGGCCTCGCTTGTGGGTTCCAGTCCTATCACCCCATTTCTTCTGAAGTAAGGACAGCTGTCAAAAGCTCTACCCAAGACTTGATTTAAGGTCATCCATTCCTGGGATGGCAACCCATTTCCAGGAGTTTGACATAATATAAGAAGGAGCAAGCTGCAGCCCTCCCGTGTAGGCCCTGGAGCCCGACGCACAAGGACTCCACACCCTCCGTCCACGTGGCCTAATTCCAGTAGGCACAGGACACTTTCTGGGGCTGGGGGCTGCCCCCACATCCATACCTACGGGAATGTAACCCCGCCAGCTAATCTGAGTGTTCCTGTAAATGACCTACTTGGCTTGGTATTTGTGGGCTGTTTTTTTTTGTTTGTTTTTTTTGAGGCAAATACTGAAATCCCTGAGTTTCGACAATGGTAGAAAGGGAGCTCTTTGGAATACCTTTCACTTATGGAGACAAGCGTTTGGCAGCTGTGGCCTCGTATCAATGGCTGAAAGCAAAACCAGTGCCCCCCTCTTCTGTCTGGGAACCCCACTGCCTGGGGAGTCTGGGAGTCAGGTGGGAGGAAGAGGGGGACATGAGACAAAGCATATCCACCTGTGATCTGGCAACGGAAGAGGCAGGGATAGCAGAGCCTACACAGAATTTAAGGGGAACTAAATCTTAAATTACGAGGTGACACCAAGTTCACATGATCCGGGTTTCGCCCAGGCAGTAACCTCCGCTCCAGTTCAACCCCTGCGTCCACTCTGGAGGAACCACTGCCTCCCAAGCCTAGAAAGTTCCTTCGTAGACGAGGCTACACTAACTTCTGGGTAACTTTTACCCTTTGGAGGAATAAAAGCAACTACGGCCCTTTTCCCCAACGGTTGCCTTCCTAGTGGGTGAAGACAGTCCCAGTGCCTGTAAATCTCCTCTCAGATGAGGGGAAGCCACAGGAAGAAGTCAGTGCTATGCTGAGTCCTGTGAGGGTCGGGCAACCCCCCCCACCTCCGTCCAGGAAAAAAATTCCAGCCTGCAAGTCCTGAGGTAACTTTCCTCTAGGGGACACAAATATTACACTAACAGTGACGCCATTTGGAGAAAACAGCGTCATTTTAAAGACCTTCCCTATTCTTGTCAAATCTCTCGAGACTTTATTATGAACAATTCTAAAAAGACAAGGTGAAAATATTTGCGAAGTATACGGTATAGGAATATTCTTCATAACGTGCTCTTATATGTCAATTATTTATTTATTTATTTATTTATTTATTTTAGCTGAGCAACAGCTCACCAGCAGCTCAGCTTGGGCTGGGCGTCGAACTGCTGTTGCTCAGAGCTCAGCTCATACTCTTGAGCGAGCTCTTAACCAGCTGAGCCAGTCGGCCAGCCTATATGTCAATTTTTTAATGGGCAAAGAACAGCTCAGGCATCTGAGGTGTTTATCAGGAGCTGGGGCGCTCTGCATGCACGTGTGCCCTCCCTGAAGTCTTACAATGACTCTGGGAGCTGCATGCCCCCATTTTACAGACGCCGAAACTGAGGTGCTGTTACGTGTTCAAGACCAAACAGCTAATAACGAGGCAGGAGCAGAACCCGGGTGGGCCCTGGCCATGTTACTGTGCTGTGTCCTGTAAACGGTGACATAACAGAAGAAGCGACACCGGGGCGGGGACACGTCACCAGCAGGTAGGGGCGTGCAGAGTGAGGCCATGCGATGCTATTTTGAGCCTTAAGTCTAAAAAAAGTAGTATTTTTTTTGTTTTGTTTTTGTTTTAGCTGAGCCATCCTGCCACCTGTTGGCAGCTCAGCTCGGGCTGGGCATCAAACTGCTGTTGTTCAGAGCTCAGCTCGCACTCTTGAGCGAGCTCTTAACCAACTGAGCCACTCGGCCGGCCCTAGAAAATGTAGTATTTGTGATGTCGCAGAGCGACCAGCACTTTTCTGTGCTGCTGGTGGCTTGCGGCCTTCCTGAGGTCAGGGTGGCATCAGGCACCAAGAAATGTGCACGTCTTGACTCAGCAGTGCTATTTATAGGAATCTATCTCGAGGAAATAGGTAAGAATGCATACAAATTAGTTACAAAGATGGCCAGAGCTGTTATGGTAGAGTTGCTGTGATATAAAACAGTGAGAAAAAAATACGAATAGTCAACACCAGGAGACCGGCTAAGGGAACCACCCGTTCATAGGGCGGGATTCCATGCAGTCAGCAGAAAAACATGCAAAACGGTTTGGAATACATGGCGTGCCCATGGCTTTCAATGGAAGAACCAACGACTATTTTCTCCTTTTTGGTAAACAAAATAATTGCACTGAGAAATGAGCGCAAAGACACATGCCAAGCTGTGCTGTGACTATAGCTTATCTCTTTGAAAGTAACAGTGATTTTAACTCTCTTCTTTGAGTCTCTTGTATTTACATTTCTTTCTAAATTCAGCACATGAAAATCATTTTTTTTTTTTTTTTTTAAAGATTTTATTGGGGAATTGGCGGAGGGGAACAGCGTTGGGAAATCGGGGAAGGGGAACAGACAAGTTGCTGTCTTTTTGTTCTTCAGTTTAGTTGCGGAGGATGTTGCTTCACTGTTGGTATCGTCATTGCGCTCTTCCCGGATGAGGCAGATCGGTCGCTGGCCTCTGGATGTCGCTCACCGCGGCTATTGGCAGCTCACTCTTGGCTGCCAGCCGCTCACGCTGGCTGCGGGCCACTCACTATAGCCTATGGCAGCCCACACCATCACCGGGGCTCGCACAGCCCAGCTCCAGGTGGAGCTGTTGTTAGCTGTAGAGGGCAGTGTCACTGGCCCTCATGTGGGATCCGAACCGGGGCCGCTGGCATCCCAAAACCAGCGCTTAACCAATGCGCCACTCAGCCGGCCCTGAAAATCATTTTTTAATTAAAAATAGGAAAGCAAGAATAAGCAGAAAATTCGAAATTGAAGGACCTGAGGCGCTGTGCTGCCCCCGGCGGCGCCCTGTTGCCAGGTCCACGGGGTTCTCAGAAAAATGACAATTAGAGCTTTTCCCCATTAAAACAGAATCCCAGCAGGAGGCAGTAATGGTCTTGTGCAGGGGAGAGCTGGGGAGGGAATCACAAGTAGAAGTAGCTTTTCTAGTCCCTTTAAATGTGTCCATGAGATTCAAACCCAAGTGTGGAACCCTTGAGAAGAATCAGAGCTCAGTTTCTGTCTCAACCAAGATCCTAAAGACATGAGGACACTGAGAGTGGAGTCCCCATCTCTGTGGCCCCGGGACACCTGCCCTGAGGGTCTCGGGCCAATTCTGCTTTGCAAGGAGGTGTTCTCTTTCTGTGTTTTGTCCACCGATGAAATATAAGTTTAAAGGCCACTTAGAAAACACAGAAAATGCTTCCAGTTCATCTTTCCAACAAGTGCGTCTGTCCCGAATCACAGCAATGCGTCCTGTGGCCGAGACTTTCCTATGGTTATAGAGTGGGAGGTGGGAAAGCTGTCTTGCAAACAGAGGAGTAATTGAAGAAGATAAAAGTCTTAACTAGGGAACGGCAGTAAGAGATAAATCAATGTCTGACAGCATCATTTCAAACAGACAACATAGAGGCGTAACTTACATATACTGTACTTGTCTCATTATGGCGGGAAGCTGGGCTAGCAAATGGAGCCCCACGACAAGAACAAGGCTGGCTGGTGTCGAGGTGGGCAAGCAAGTGAAGCTGCTGACAGAGTTCAAGGTAGAGCAATAGTAGGGGCCTTGGTGGCAAGGATAGGGGGGAAACCGATGAAATCAGTCTCAAACTACAAGACCAGATTTAACTGAAGAAGTCCAACTGCAGAGATGGCAGAAAGCACATGGGGGAGGCTGGGGGAGAAGAGGGGCAGAAAGACAGACGTCGGGTGGCAGAAATAGCCTTGCCCTGTCTATTCCCTCTGCCTGAAATGCTCCTCCTGCGGAATTCGGCATGGCTGCCACCTCCTCCGTGGAGCCCTCTGGGACCACTCCATCTGAAATGGCCCAATCACTCTGTGCATCACCCTGTTTGATTTCCCTCCAAGCACTTATCACTCTTTGTTATTTTCTTGCTTTTGTTAGTTTATTCTCTGTCTCCCCCAACAAGGATGTAAGCTCATCTTGGGCAGCGGAGTCTGGACGTGCCTGGCACGTGGTAGATGCTCAATACATATTGCCGAGTACCTAAATGAACCTCTGCTTGCATCCACCCCCCCGACTCAGCCTTTCATTACCAACTGGTGCCGGTGGTTATGAGACAGGAGACTGCTGACTTACACGGAGTTCGTTCTATGGACATTGATACTAAATATAGGAACATGGAAATATATTGGGTTGTCGGAAAAGTCATGACGTATTTTTTTTCTGTTTTTCATTGCAAAAACGCGTCATGACTTTTCTGACAACCCAATAAATCTCAAGTCCTTCCACTACCAGCTCGTGAAGCATGAATCTCTCACTATTCCTGAACACACTGTCCTGACCGTGCCAGCCTCATCAGCCTGTCATTTGCAGCACAGGCCACGCAGCCTAACTTCCCCACCTTCACATGCAGTGTCCTCGGCACTATTCCAACCCATGCTTCAAATTCCCCTTGAATTCTTCCCGAATATTCCAGCTCACAAGGATTTCCCCTTTCTTTGATCTGCAAACCTCACTGTACATTCCAAACAAGAGAAGCCCTCCTATTTCATGAGATGACCACTGTTTCATGGCGGTCTCGATTCCTCAAGTGAAGATGGGTACCAGAGGCACCTAACCTCGTTTCCCAAAGCCCCAGCGCCAAGCAGAACGCTCCGACCTGCAGCCCAGAGATGACGGTGGGAGGAAAGCCTCCGACAGCTCCTGTAGCTGCCCCCCTTTACCGTTCTGCCCACAGCCCCCCCTGCTCCCACCCCCCAAAGCCCCCCTACACCCCACACCCCCACGGCTTAGCTCAGGCCTGTCAACCTGATGCAGAATTTACCCAGTATAGTAGACGTCTGTTGTTTCTGACAGCCTCAGGTCTGTTTATCTTCCTGCCAGAGGCTTGGGTTTTGTTTGGAAGATAATGGGACGTAGTGGATATTTTACATGATGAAGAACACAATGGACATCGCCCCGGATTCCCACTAAGCTTGCTTTCTAGGAGACTCTGAGGATCTTACAAGTTAGAAGGGATCAGACTGGGACGAATAGGCTTTTTGAGCTCCTGGAGGAACACAGACATGTTCCGGGGAGTCTGAAGTTCTATGAGAATTTCACATTTTTGTTTTGAAAAACAACCTGACGTTTTCCAAATGATTTGACTACCACGTGACAAATGAGTGTTACCGCGCAGCAGTACGGCGCGTGTGCTGGGGCTGGTCAGCCGCCCCTCTCCCCAGATCCTTTCCCCGTCTCTGGTCCTCCCCCTGGGGGAGCTGACCTACATACACGGCAGCCACCCGCCCACCTGCCGGTGAACATCTGGTCTGGTTAAGCCGATGGGGGCCTCAATACACATTTGGCAAAAGGGATTGACATTAAGCTGAAATTTAAAAGCTTTAATCATCAGTCTCGATTTAACGTTCTGCACTGACAGTTGGGAAAAGTGTGAGCCCTCTTCCACACGACAGTTTTCCATCCCCTGATACCCCATAAAAGCGCTCCCACCTCCCCATCGGTGCCTTTAAAATGCTTACCCCCCTTCGAGGCCCAACACGAATGCCCCCTCCATGAAGCAGTCCTAAGCAAAGGTGACTCTCCAAGCACGTCACTTCCTGCTGGGCGTTCTGCTCCCTGCTGTACATCCCTCTCCCTCCTATTAGTTTTCACTTTTTGGAAGCAGGATGTGTATTTCATGCATTCGTAATTCTCCCTAGCCCTTACTACTCCTTAGCCCTTACTACAGTGTTTTACGTATTACAGATAGTTAATAAATATATTTAGTGAAGGAATCAACGAAAGATACAAGAATGTATCACACACACACGCACACACGCAGTAACACTGGAACTCAGCAAACCCCTGCTTATCGTATGACACACGCGGGCCCCGCGGTTCGAAATCTGAATGGGGGGGGGTAGTGCAGGCTGCCCTCCAGCAGGCCGTTAGCCCCGCCTCTTAATCTGCAAACTTAAGCTTGGTTTGTGCCAAGGCTAACCACCTTCTAGGGAACACTTAATCTTGTTCCCTGTCCTGTAATTCCCATCTCCACCTTGCTTTCTCCCAGGCCAGGTAACCTTCCTCAATTCCAAGTGCATAACAGAAGCTGCGAACTTTTCGGGAAGCATTGGGGATCTTGCTTCCTGCCGAATGTCATCATTTTGGGCTCAGATAAACTTACAAAAATTCTCTACAGGTTTAGACATTCCTTTTTTTTTTTTTTAAAGGCTTTATTTATTTATTAATTATTTTTTTTGAGGGCAGTGTCACTGGCCCTCATATGTGGGACCCAAACGGGGGCCACTGCCTTCCCAAGCCAGCGCCCAACCACCGCGCCGCTCGGCGGCCCCTGGACCCAGCGTTCTAACCTTGTCTCTTCTCTTCATTGCCAAGGCTCTGGAAAGAGTGTCCCCCCGTCGCTTCCCCCATTTTCACCCAACTTCCTACTTCGCCCACTTCATTTTGTTATTGTTCCCCTCAAAGCACTGCTCTTGTTCAGGGCGTCAGGACCCGTAGCTGCCACATGTAACGACGCATGGACTCAGCCCTTATGTGACATGTTTCCTCTGTGTCTCAGATGCTGTTGGTCACTCCCTCCCGCCTTGAATTCTTCAATATCACTCCCCTGGGCCTCAAGCCCTGCCTGCCTGCCTTCTCGGCCCTGAATCGCCCACTGAGTGTCGATGCTACCCAAGCTTTCCTCCGGGGTCCCCGTCTCTTGTCATTATCCATTCTCCCTGGTGGACTGACTCCATATGAGGACTTGGATTATTATCTGTGAACTAATGAAGTTATACATATTTTTAAAATCTATTATTAAAAGATAACCAATTAGAAAACTTTGAAGTAAAAAAATGAATTTAAAATTAAAAGCTGAGTGAGACAGGCTAAATAACAGATTAGACAGGGCTAAGAGTGAATCTTACTGAGAAGATTTCACCGAGGCATATTCTCTCAGACTACAGGATACAATAAAAACAGATCGACGCTATATTACATGGAAGGTAAGACTCATGACAGAAAAGTACAGAGGTTCTAACGGTCCTTTCATAGTAATTCCAGAAGCAGAGAGTGGAGAGCTGGGAATTAAAGAAATGGAGACCACCGAAAGTCCCGGAACATACATTTTATATCAAAGAGCCCATGGAGTCCTGAGAAGAATAAAAAGAAAAAACTCCACACCTAGATGCATAGTAGTTAAGAATAAAGAGAAAACTAAAGTTATCAGAGGAAAGGAGTGAGGACGGGTCTGACATCTTATCAGCCACCTGGCCTGGAAGAAGGAGTTAGAGTGATACCCTCCAGGTGCCGAGGAGGCCATCTTTGATCTTAGAATTTTATTCTCGGTCACCCATCGATAGTAGGAGTAAAATAAAGACTTTTTGGACCTGCCAAAGCTAAGACGCTTTATGACATAAAAAACCTTCTCTGAAAGAATGAATGAATACAGGATGTCCTCCAAGGAGAAATAAATCTTGGAAGAGATCATGGGATTCAGAAACCAATGCGTGCAAAGAAATTAGCAGAAGAGACTTCGTGTAATAAGCACTGACTGTGAATTGGTATTTTAGAACTACTGTCTGAAGCTAGAAGGAGATAGGCTTAGAGAGCAGCAGGTTGCTCAGAGTCACAGCTTCTAACCACTCATTTGTGACCCTGTCCCCAGGTCTAGCGTTGGGCCTGACACGAAACAAGTCCTTCATAACTGCTTGTTGCAAGAATGAAGGAATGGATGGGTGAAGTGTTGCCTCAGTGGGCCTTTCCTGATACCAGCATTTTCATACAGTGAGATCTACCACCTCCACAAGCCCACTGAGCTCCCTGGAGCCGTGAGTGGGAAGTGGGCAGCCAGAGAGGGTTTCGCTGCCTATTTTGGAGACAAGTTTAGATTGTGCTCCTTCCAAGGGCTTCTGGGAAAAAACGCCTCTGGCTGGCAGCTCTGCCCTTGGGCGCAAGGCCAAGAACGTCTGAACAAACAACCTGCTGCTTAGAGCGCGGAGAGGCAGCCCCATGTCCGGAGCACACACTTCCTGTCTGCGGAGGGCTGGCTGGGACACCCTTCCTCCGTATTCCAGATCAGGTCTAGAGTCTTTCCGAAATGAACAGGCCGCTCCTTTGAGCAAGCCTCGCTTCTTGCCTCTTGAAAAGAAAATGGACGAAACCAAAAGTCTGCTGCAGTATCTCCTTCTCCTCATTTAGTTCTGACACTCGAAGCCTGAGCTTCCCAAAGAAATAATCACCTGCGGCCCAGAGAGGCTGCACTTCCACCCCGGTAGCTCAGGTGGCAAGATGCTGGTGCACACCACAGACTGAAAACTCCTGCACTCACATCCTCCTAACGCTGGGGTGAGAGACCGCCATGGGCAAACTCCACCCTGGTTCCCAGGAAGGGGTCACTGCTGTCTTTCAGGAAGTGCGCAGACAAATCTTGAATATCTCAACTAATTTCTACAATGATGACCGAATTTTTAAAAAAAAAGCTCAAAACCAAGGCAAGACGAACGGAACCTGCGACCTGGCTTGGTCCCTAACTGCAGAAGACTCCGTTTTCTAGCCCATCCATTGAGACCACTGTCACAATTGTCTTTCCAATTCTAAAACTACGACTCACCGTGCTTTGGCTGCAGCACGTTCCGGGCTCCGCACTGCTGCCCCTGCTCATTCACTCGGTGGTGAGTACACAAGCGACGCCTGAGTGTTCCTCTGTAAGAATTTTACAGTCCACTGCTGCTTTCAAACCCCACTCCTGCTCTAACTGAGCCGTCTGCCCTCTCAATTCCACACAGGAATTGAGCCACCTGTTAGGAAATATTACCCGATGCCTACTATGTGCCAAACAGGGCTAGTCCATGAACAAAGCAAATAGAGTCCCTTATATTCCACTGGGGGAAGACAAACAATAACAAGCACACACACACAGAATAATTTTAGGTTTTAGTAACTACTTGTGGGGGGGCCTTGACTGGAGAGAAGGCGCAGCCACGCTGGAGGCCCAGGGGAGGATCTTCTGAGCAGAGGAACAGCCATCTCCACCCCCTAAGCTGGGAAAGCACTTGTCTGAAGGACAGAGAGAAGGCCAATGTGCCTGGGGAGAGGGGTGGCCCTGGGAGGGGGGCAGCGCTCAGACCCCACAGGCCGTGGGACTGCATTCTGAGGACAGGCTTTGGGTTTCATTCTAAGTACAGTGGGAGCCACTGGATGGTTTCAGGGACGGGAGTGATGTGACCTGACATGTCTCAGAACTCCCTGTAACTTCCAGCTCCTTCTGTGGTCACACCGAGGGTGCCCCAAGGGTGGCCTGAGCGCCCCGCACTGAGAGGCCACGCCCGTCTCTGATGAGCTTGGAGTCCCTGCTCACAGTCAGCTTTCACCCAAATTGTACTAAGCAAACTGCGGTTAGCAGGCCCGGAGGCTGGCTTTCCTGTCCTAAGGACGGAACCTTCCAGCCCTCCAGGGGCCTGGCAGCTGTGCCACGTATTCTTCGGGCATTTCTGCGGAGATGCTGCTGGCAGTCTTCTAACAGGTTTTCAAAAACAAAAACTAATGCAAATATCAATCACTTTGGGCAAATATTTACCCAATAAACATCACAGTCTTGCTTAAGTTACTAAATGTCCCGATGGGTAGGTAGACTTGATGATATCTGGATTCCTAGCTGATTTTTCCCATTTTTACCTGCATGCCTGGTGCGATGCGAACCAGCCTAACGTCTGGAACTGGAAAGAGTGCTGTGTTTTCAGCTTTGAGCCGCTGACTGAATATGTGCTGTGCCGAGGCTCACAGCACGACGCAAAACCGCACAAACCTGTGCATGCTTCTGTCTGAGACGGAGCTGATAGGGAAACACCAGACCGCGGGTGGGTCACGGGGGGGGGGGGGGGCTTTCTGTTACCGTGGTGAGCGGCAGTAAGAGACCATTCTCAGGCTTCACTTGCACAGTGGCAACCACAGAAAGCTCCAGTTCATTTGAAAGGAGACCTGTTCCAGGTACATACGGTCTGATCCTCACAATAAGCCGTGAGTGAGGCTTAGGAAGAGAGGGGAGAACTCTTGGATAACAGGATAAGCTTGTCATCCTTATTTAGGAATGAGGAAACTGAGGCACTCGGCCACGTGATTAGCAAGGGGACCGGCCTGGGGCAAACGAGGCGCCCTGTGGTGAGGTTTCGGGCTGTACTCATCACCACGCCCACACACTGTCCCTGAAGAGCAGAGAAGGGCCCCTCGCTGGGTCACCAGCTCAGCAGGAGCCCCCCACCAGCGGCTCCTGTGTGCGCAGTCCCACCCCCGCCCCCCACGCAAGCCATTCCACAGGCCAAGCAGCTTTCACGGTCCTAAAACACTGCTTGAGTCCCTTTACGGCCAACTCGAAACACTGCCAGGCGCCTCCCACGGGCGGGGTGATGTCCAAACTCCCTGCATTACCTGTGTTTTCTGTCAGCTGTCCTCATTTCATGCAGAATATCCCCTCCACAGTTTCTGTAGGAGCAGCTGACCTTGCGAGCAAACCTTAGGGCAGGAGGGATGTCAGCTCTGAGTGAACAGAGAATTAAAACGTGTGTTTCCTACCTTCATTCAGATGAAGCACTAGAGGAAGCATTTGAAATAAAGAGAGTACCCGTGACATTTTCCCACATCTGAAATCACCAGTGGTGGCTAATGCACGATTAAATTCTCTGGGCCATCTGTTGCTTGCTAAAAATTTTAGCATCTCTTTCCAAGGAAATTTTAATGAAGGGCTTGTAAAAACAACAACTTCCCCTCGCCCCAGATATGTACCCTAAGTTTTTCCTGCCTGGTTCTCCAGCCAATTGGTCAGCGCTGTTTTGAACATAAGATGAACGTGAGAGGCTCAGAATTTGAGGCAACCCTGGTAAGAGGTATGGGGACTAAGTCAGGCTCTTGTATTTGCAGCTATGGCTCAATCAGATGTCCCGTTGCTACACAGCCTTCCCCACAATGCACCGCGTGTACTAAACCCCACTTGTATGAAGCTACAGAAAAGTTACGTTGAGGAAAAGTGCTAGGGCATATTTCAGGGTGTTTTCTTGGTGGTGTATGTGCATGTCTGTGTCACCTTCTACATTTTCAAATTTCTCTCCGAGTTTAAAGTGAAGGGAAGAGGGCGCGACCGGTTTCCCCTGACGGGACTGTGCCCAGCCCGTCACTCCTCCATCCCTACGAGGCGCCCTGCCCGCACTGACAGGGCAAGTGGCCAGCTTGGCCCTCGCCACAGAGGGGCCTTCCTACTCCAGGGAGGAGCACAAATCTTAGGTTTTCTTCTGACCCCAAGGTTCTATGATGCTGGTCCTTGCCGGCCACTCTTGGCCAAAGGGACCATGGCCACTTGTCACTTAGGTCTCAGCTTCTTCCTTTACAAAATGAGGGTCAGCCCAGGCTCTCTCAGAGGCCTAAAAGCACCAGCCATAGAGAAACGCTGCCTGTAGGAGCCTCTGGACGGGGATCGTTTATTCTCCCATCAGCTATTCCTCCTTTAGGCAGCTCCAGATTGCCTGTAATTGATGCTGCGGAAAAACAGCCACAGCACACAGCTCGAACAGGGGGATGCCCACATCTTACTGAAGCACTCCACGTCGGACACGCGGCGCTCACAGCCACTCGGACTCGGCCTCGTCCCCTCCCTGCAAACAGGGAGTGTTGGGGGTTTTGCATGATTCCCAGAATAAAGCGGCTTGGGGCTCTGTTTGTTTTTGTTTTTATTATTACTCAGAGCAGCTTTCACTGGACTAGAAAACTTGCCCCGTGGTCTAAGAGTCTTTGGAATGCTGACCCTGGAGTCCGGGCATCTCCCCTGACTAGCTAGCTTTGTGACCTGAGGCTTCGGCCTCGATTCCCTCATCTGTAAAAAGACAAAAACACAGGGTCAGGCCATCAGAGGATCTAAAATTCAGTGGTTCCATGAGTCACTTGAGGCCAAAGAGAAAAACAGCCCGAGACACCTAAACACCACCTTCACCCCCAGGACCGTCCTTGGACTCTGGCCCACATCTGCCCTGGAGGGGGCCAATCGGCTCCCTGGCTTCAGGGAGCTTGACCACGGAGCACCAGGCAGCCCTGGGCAAATCCACTTTGTCCCAGACTATGGGGAGCGGCCATTCTGCCCGCCTTTTCTGCAACAGCCACCACAAAACCCACCCGTCAATGTTTCATTTCAGTCCCATAACCCAAAACACACTTGCAGCTTCTCCTGCACCAATTCCACTCTGGCAAAAAGCAAAACAACAAACCAAACGAAACCAAAAACCCAGACTTATGTTCAGCTGCGGTTTACTCAGCAGAGTGATTAATCAATTAATTATTCCATTCACTGGGCTCTCCAGGAGCATTTGTGAGTGGTTACCATGTGCTTCCCGGTTTTGTCGGAGAAGCCGAGCCGGAAGGCCAGCAATGAAATGAGCCTGGGGGGGTCATCTGGGGGGGTCCTGCCTCTCTCACCCCAACACCGGCAACTCTAGACAGTTCTCAAGCTTCTGCCCCACTCTTCAACAAGGAATCGCCGTGGCCCCTTCACACCCACCTTCTCTCCCCGCGTCATCAGGCACACAGGCCAGCTCATCTGTCCCAAGTTTTCTGCAGCCAACGGTGATCATTTTAAAGTGAAAATCAACCTGAGGCCCCTCCTGGCTCAGCATTCCTCCGGTTCCCCTGCCCTTAAGCAAAAGGAGCTTAAGAGCCACAGAAAGTCCACGGGAAGTGACACTCGCCAGCCTCCTCCCTGCCGCCCCCACGGCACACTTCTCCCGGAAACGCCCAGCCGCCAGCCACTCTCCAGCACAGCCGCGCTTGCTGCTCTTTAAACCTCTGCTTACAGCCTTGTCCCAACAGCCCCTCCCGAACGCGGACTGAACAAAGTTGCCACCCCAAATGGCAAGAAGGTCTGGCTAAGCCATCTTCATCCTCCAAGACCCAGGGACCTTCAGAAAGCTGTCTGAGCCCACTCACTCATCCCATCGCATCACAGTTCTTGGCTCATTTTGGTGTCTTCTCCTGATTTGTATTTGTAACTCCAGCGCAGTATAGTGTTGAGTTCAAGCAAGCCCTCCGTACGCGTCAGTCAGCTGAATTTGCAGCGTGCAACCACACACATCCGTGGTTATAATGGCTTTGGGTTTGGAGGGCAGAAGGCAGCCCACCCCTCGGTAATGACAAGACGAGCAGAGGGGCTGAGGCTTTGGAGCAGCGAGTGGTCAAAAAGCCCAGCACATCCTTTGCATCTCACTGTGCTCCGCTGTGTCAGAGATGGCAACTCGCTAAGAAAATATGTGGTGGGCCGGCCGAGTGGCGCATTGGTTAAGCGCTGCTTTTGGGACGCCAGCGGCCCCGGTTCGGATCCCACGTGAGGGCCAGTGACACTGCCCTCTACAGCTAACAACAGCTCCACCTGGAGCTGGGCTGTGCGAGCCCCGGTGATGGTGTGGGCTGCAGCCCCTGCTGCAGTGGGCTGCCGTAGGCTACAGTGAGTGGCCCACAGCCAGCGTGAGCGGCTGGCAGCCAAGCGTGAGCTGCCAATAGCCGCGGTGAGCGACATCCAGAGGCCGGCGACCGATCTGCCTCATCCGGGAAGAGCGCAATGACGATACCAACAGTGAAGCAACATCCTCCGCAACTAAACTGAAGAACAAGAAGACGGCAACTTGTCTGTTCCCCTTCCCCGATTCCCCAACGCTGTTCCCCTCCGCCAATTCCCCAATAAAAATCTTTAAAAAAAAAAAAAAATGTGGTATTATCGTAGGCCCGGGCCAGGTGGGCCTCCTTAGCGTCTCTCCATTCGGGGTTAGAACAGCCTCCTTGTGTTTCTGGTTCTCCATTTTGGAAGACAGCTGGGGCCGGCTTTTCCATCGGTGCCCACCCCATAGGTGCGGGGATTAAACAAAGCAAGTATTTGTCTGGCCTGCAGAAGTGCTCAGGAAGCGTTAGCTTTCCCTGGGGGTTGTGTGTTAATCAGCTGTGCTCCCAATTCTGTGGGTCTTTCTCCAAGCAGGGCAGTGCCCTGAGCTCGGGGGACACGCTGGTCATCTCTGGGGTACAACGCCTGTTTGCCATGGGAGCCAGTTTTCCCAGCCCCCGAAGTTCTCTGCTCCAGGGCGGAGCTACCTGAGAGATGGCTGAGTGACTGCACTGGACCTGCTGGGAAGAAGCCTGTGGAGCAGAAAGCACTCGGCTCACTGCTAATAAGAGGGAAGTGTTTCCCGGACAGTCTCATCGCACTCAGGCCTCCTCCTCACTCTCAGGCAACCCCAGCTTCTCCCTTCATTTTCTACTGTTGCATTGGAAGCTGGCTTCACCGACTGCTCTAAAACCTCAGCTCAGACTCCTGCACAATTTCTGTGTTTCCTCCGTTTACGAATGTTCCAGATAAATGGGAGGGTGATGAGGCAGCTCTGCGCCTGACTCCCCCAAATCGGCAGGAATGGGAGACATGTTACTTGGAGAGTAGACTGTGTGGCTCTCCTATGGCCTGCCGACCTCTTCATCAGGAGAAAACATGGTTTAAATGTACGTGAAAAGACAAAACATAAACAGAGCAATTCAGTCTGACAGGTAGATGTGGAGAGGAAGTAGGGCCTATGACACCCTTTTATCTTGGTGGCACTGCAAATATTCTGGGCTGATTTTATATCACAGAGGGTCAGGTTGAAAAAATAAAAAAATCCAGCTGCGCCCTCTGCTGCCCAGCCAGCTGGGGCCATAGGCACTTCCCACATCCAAAGGCGCGGGAAGAACGGACGGCTTCCAAGCTGGGGCCTGGGCCTCAACCTGATTGCCCACCAGGTACTTTTCATCGGTCTCCACCTGGACAACGGTGGTGGCTGCCTTGGAGAGCTCCCTGAAATTGAGGTGAGCTATATTCTCGGCTGAAATCCAGTCCTCTTCCACCACGGAAGGCTGTTCTTTTCAGGTGAGTCTTTGTGACAGCGACTATCCAGCAACCAGAGCAGCTAAATACATCAAGGGACAAAGTGCCGTCCCTCCACGGAAGCTCAAGCGTGCACTGCTGGACGATGGCCCCAAACAGTCTCCGTACAATGGGGGGACAGCAACAAGAACCAGTCTCCGAGATAAGGAAATGGACATGGCACCAGGGGCTGGGACAAGGCTGTCAACTTACTTGCAGGTTACAATTCCAAAGCAAGCTCCCAAACGGCGCCACAGGTTCAAATGGCAACCTAGCGTGCGTGGAAAAGCAACAAAGCATCCCAATGGTGGGTTTTGTTTTCAAACAGCTTTACTGAGGTATAAGCTCTCCATGCTTAAAGGATACAATCTGATAAATTCTGACATATACTCGTAATTCACACAGTGCGTGCAGGAGCGCGAGGTGGGCAGACCATCAGCTTCGTCTCGCGTGAGAAGGCTGAAGGTGGGGTCCACTCAACATCCTCCCCCTTAAAATGAAATTAGATTGGGTGATAGTAAGTTCTCTTTCAAGCTAACATTTAAAAGAAAACTCTGACATGGGAGCGAACTAGGAAGCATCTGACATATTTTCCTGTGTCTGTCTGTCCATCCGTGCATCCGTCCATTTACTCTGCAAACGTTTTCTGGGTGCAGGGCACCACGCAAAATGTCTAAGATGTTGCCCTGCTTTCAAGGAGGCTGTGGAAATTCTTCTCCCACCAGCGTGGGGGCAGGGGGCAGAGGGGAGAGTGCCCTGAAAAGGTCTTTGCTCACCTGTGCAGGAGGAGCTCCTAATCTATTAATTAATTAACTAACAAGGAGCAAACGGCGTCCAGCCGGGCAGGGGGGCTTCGCTTCCAAGTGCCAATTACCAGGCCTGCCTGGCTCGCTCAGGGCCCCAGATGAGCTGGCTCGCAGACCTGCAGGGAGGCCGGGGCTCTCATTGGTATCACGTGCTTGCCAGTTTTCATCTAGCGAGATTAATTAGAACTTTTAGAAGTGCAAGCTCGAGCCATGAAATATTAACATTCATGTCACTGGTTAACGTACTTGTACTGAAATAGCCCAGGGCAGTTTTCGGGTACGTGGCTTTGACTGGTGTTTGGAGGTGGCGTTTTTTCCCCCACTGCCTTTCAGATAAAGGTTCCTCAGTGGCTCTCAGTGGCCCTGCACAGTCACCAGGCTGACCTTTGCCCTTTAATGTCCCTTGCCTCTGCTTATAATGCAGTCATCTCCCTCATGCCTTTTATGCTTCCCCCCAGCATGCAATATTATCTCGATGCATTTGTGACACACCTGCAGCTCGATTTCTCCAGGAAAACCACTGGTTCAATGGTCTAGGTTGTTCCTCCATCATTAACTAGACCTGTGACGCTCCATTAACTGGGGGCTGGGGGAAGTATTTATTTCTCCTCAACATGCACTACACTAGAACTTAACAGTGACTAGTTGATGACACAGGCTCTGTGTGGGGATTCTGCTGCACTGATGCTGGTGGCAGAGGTGACATCTGGCTTCTGGGGGCAGCGGTGGTGGTGAGAATGAGTCCCAGATGAGGAACTGGCGTGGTGCTGGGGGCGGTCGGGCCTGGGCGGAGTCGGCTTTCCAGCACCCAACTCTCAGTGGAGGCTGGGCCTGTGGGGGGCCTCTGAGGTCCGTTCCTCTGGCCTCACAGTGAGCCTGTGTGTTACCTACCGTCTGCACCAAGCCCTTTTCTGCTTAAACCAGCCACGGTGGATCTGTTTTTGCTTCGGATTTTGAGTTATGAAACCTCTAACCCTTACAGTATTGGCACCAGGAGTGTTGGAAGGCAACAGATCTTCAAGAAAATGAGGACCCAAGGTTTGGTATCCGATCGCAGTGGGTCTGAAGACAGTGAAAATGCATTTAGTGGGCCAGCCAAGTGGCTCTGTTGGTTAAGAGAGCGAGCTCTGAGCAACAGGGTTGCCGGTTCGATTCCCACGTGGTTCAGTGAGCTGTACCTGAGCTGAGCTGCCAACAGATGACTGGATGGCTCAGCTGATGAGAGCACGTGTGCCTAACAACAAGTTAGGGTTTGACTCCCACATGGGATGGTGGGCTGTGCCCCCTACTATTAAGATTGAACACGGCACCTTGAGCTGAGCGGCCGCGAGCTGCCGAAGGATGTCAGCTGGACTTGGAGCTGAGCTAGCTCCACAACTAAGATTGAAGGACAACAACGAGGCTGTTCCCCTTCCCCAATTTCCCAATAAAATCTTTTTAAAAAAAAGCCCTTACAGCTTTCACCCACCTCTTTTCCCTGACTTTACTATTTCAGATTAGGAGCTGGTAGCTTGCACAAGAAACGAACCCACCCAAACCCACGTACGTGGGTTCAGGGGATTGTCACATGGTGTCCTGCCCAGGGCCACCTCCCGTGACCACGTTGGCCTATTTGCCTTTGCATCTTCCACCTGACTTGGACATCCTTTAATTTCTAGATAAATCCTGTTAGCTCCTGTCTCCGGTGGCACGGCTGCCCACAAACACCTCAGAGGGATTGAGCTCTCTTCCCATGAGCAAGTCAGTGCGTCCCTGGCCAATTCTGGACTCGTTTGTGGGAACTTTGGGGAAGACAAACACAAACATTTCAACGCAAACATGAAGTCCTGAGGGTGACTGCGGCCCTGAGGGTGACCGGACACATTCCTCCCAGGCCTGGAAGCAGCTGTGGGGGCGGGGGCGGCCCCCCGCTGCTCCGCCTGGGGCCCCAAGGCCAGCAACCGCCCTGCAGCTGTCTTTCGAGAGGTTTCTTGGCCTTCAGTGTCTGTCTGAATGTTCACATACATGGAGTACTACCTAAAATGGGGGAAAAACCCCACAACTTGGAAATAATCTAAATGTCCCAGATAGGAGACAGGCTAAAGAAACGTATTACGGTACATTTAGAGAAGGGAAACCTACACGTTAGGCCGATGGCAGAAACTTGGGGAACTAGCAAAAGCAAAGTAGCTAAAAGATATAATTTTAAATGGCTATATTATATTATAACGTATTTATCCAAGTCCTTATTTTTTTTATTATTATTTATTTATTTATTTTTTGAGGGCAGTGTCACTGGCCCTCATAAGTGGGACCCGAACTGGGGCCGCTGGCTTCCCAAGCCAGCGCTTAACGGCCGCGCCACTCGGCCAGCCCTCCAAGTCCTTATTTTTAAATAAGAGGGTTGTTTTCAATTATATCTATTATAAATAATGATTTAATGATCATTTTTTATATAATTTTCTAAAATTCCAAAAACTTTCCTTGAGCTAGAGTCCTAGAAGGGGAATTCCCAGAACAAAGGGTACGGATTTTAAAGATCTAGACATGGATTTCCACAGTGCTTTTTACAACGTTTGCACTGACTTTCCGAAACTTCTACTGCAGTGCTTGAAATTTTAATCCCACTTTCCCCAACATTAATTATTCCCTTTAACTGGCCAGAAATGATGTTCTATATTGTTTTGATTTGCATTTACAGATTACCAGTTAGGCCGACCATTTTTAACGACGTTTTAAGTTATTTGTGTACTTTCTGAGCATTATCTGTTTACGTATTGAACTCATTTGGTGACTTTTAGAATTGGAAACATAATGTGGCGCTGCTTAGGCCATGGTTTGAAAGACCTAAAACTGATCTTTGAAAGAGGCCATGGGGTAGACCACAAGTTAGACCCCAGCGATGGTCCATCCTATCACTGGTCAGCTCTCAGGCAGCGCTGAGCGGTGGGGCAGGTCATTGGTCAGCTCTCAGGCAGCGCTGAGCGGTGGGGCAGGTCACTGGTCAGCTCTCAGGCAGCGCTGAGCGGTGGGGCAGGTCACTGGTCAGCTCTCAGGCAGCGCTGAGCGATGGTCCATCCTATCACTGGTCAGCTCTCAGGCAGCGCTGAGCGGTGGGGCAGGTCATTGGTCAGCTCTCAGGCAGCGCTGAGCGGTGGGGCAGGCCACTGGTCAGCTCTCAGGCAGCGCTGAGCGGTGGGGCAGGCCACTGGTCAGCTCTCAGGCAGCGCTGAGCGGTGGGGCAGGTCACTGGTCAGCTCTCAGGCAGCGCTGAGCGGTGGGGCAGGCCACTGGTCAGCTCTCAGGCAGCGCTGAGCGGTGGGGCAGGCTTCCCCGGCTTCCTTCTCCATGTTCACCCGCGTGAGCTTGCTTTTGCCAGTCAGGTACCTAGCGGGAGATGCCCAACGCTTACCGCTTCCTTTTCTGATTTTTCTGTTCATCATCCTCTTCGGGCAGATATCTACGGTCATCATGATAACGTGGCTTTGGTGCAGCGCTTTCTTACCACGTTTCTTGTCCTGAGTCAATGCCCTCATCGATCATTCAGGTCAAAAACTCGGGAGCCATCTCTAACTGAGGTTTCCTTCTCTCAGTCTACATCAAAACCACATCTCCGCTGCTCCCGTACTCCCACCGTCTAAGCCCTCAGCAGCCCCCATCTTTCCGGGAGAACTTGCTCCTTCGCTGTGCCTACTCGTGCCCTGGCAACCCACTCTCTACGCAGAAGCCACTTACTTCCCAACACAGCCGTCAGATCATGTCCCTGCCCAGGACAAAACTCTCCAACGACTTCTAATCACAGTTAAAATAAAATCCAGGGCCAGCCAAGTGGTGCGTTGGTTAAGAGCTGGCTTGGGATATCAGCGGCCCCGGTTCGGATCCCACATGTGAGGGCCAGTGACACTGCCCTCTACAGCTAACAACAGCTCCATCTGGAGCTGGGCTGTGCGAGCCCCGGCGACAGTGTAGGCTGCAGCCCCTGCTGCAGTGGGCTGCCATAGGCTACAGTGAGTGGCCGGCAGCCAGCGTGAGCTGCCAATAGCCATGGTGGAGCCACCATCCAGAGGCTGGCGACCGATCTGCCTCACCCGGGAAGAGCGCAGTGACGATAACAACATGGGCCAGTGAAGCAACGTCCTCCACAACTAGACTGAAGAACAAAAGGACAGCAACTTGTCTGTTCTCCTTCCCCGGTTCGCCAATGCTGTTCCCCTCCCCCAATTCCCCAATAAAATCTTTAAAAAAAAAAAAGATTTAGGTCATTTGGGGGATGTTGTTGTTGCTATTGTAGTCATGACTTTGCTCAAGACAATCTGTTAAGGACTTAGTTGTATACAGTGTTTTGTTCGTTTGTTTCACTACTAACCACAAGCTAAACCAATATAGTCACTAGAACAAAATGAGGTAGAATTACTGAATTGAGGGAGCAGGGGAATAAAGAAAATTAGGCCAATGCAGCAAAAAGGCAGAAGGGGGGAAAAAAAGCAAAACTATAAAAAGATAAACAGAAAACATGAAGATATTAAAAATTAGACCAGCTATATCAAGGATCATTCAAAATTCCAATAGATTGAATTCTATTAAAATACAAAGAACCTCAGATTCCATTTAAAAAGTTATAAGCTTTTTTACAACATGTATATCTAAATAGAAAACATAAAGATATTAAAAATCAGACCAGCCATACCAAGGATCATTAAAAATTTAAATAGACTATGTAAAAAATTAAATACACTAAATTCTATTAAGATACAAAGAATCTTAGATTGCATTTTAAAAAGTTATATGCTTTTTACAAGAAGTACATCCCAAACAAAATTACACAGGAGGGCTGAAAATACAGGTATGAATAAAGACAAGGAAAAATAAAGAAAGTAGGACTTGTAATAGTCAAAGTAAAAAGCATTAATGGGAATAAAATAGATAATTATATTAATAAAAGGTATTTATGGGCTGGCCGAGTGGCGCATTGGTTAGGAGCTGGCTTGGGATGCCAGCTCTGAGCAGCAGTGCCCCGGTTCAGATCCCACATGAGGGCCAGTGACACTGCCCTCTACAGCTAAGATGGTGAACAACAGCTCCACCTGGAGCTGGGCTGCTGTGAGTCCCCCAGACGGCATAGCTGCAGCCCCTGCTGCAGTGGGCTGCCATGGGCTACAGTGAGCGGCTGGCAGCCAGCGTGAGCTGCCAAGAGCCACTGTGAGCGATCATCCAGAGGCTGGCGATCCATCTGCCTCATCCGGGAAGAGCGCAATGACGATACCAACATGGGCTAGTGAAGCAACGTCCTCCACAACTAGACTGGGGAACAAAAGGACAACAACTTGTCTGTTCCCCTCCCTCAATTCCCCAATAGAATCTTTAAAAAAAAATAAATCTTGAACTATATTAGAATTATACACTAAAGCACTTGTAAGTGACCTGATATATCTGAGAGTTGCTTTAAAATGCTCCAGTAAGAGGGAAAAAACTGGCAGTGGGGATGGATGTAGGGGGCTTATTATACTATCCTACTTTTGTGAATTTTCAGAATTTCCATATAGAACTTGAAAAAAGAAAGTCCTGCTTCCCTCTCTCCTGTAAGAACTATCTCCTGCTCCAGGGAGAGCTGGGACAAGCCATTCACACTCCATCTCAAAGCATCTTTGGAGGTAAAGGAAGCCAGGCCTCTCAGCCGGTTTCCAACATAAGGACATGCGGACTACCCCAACATATGCCACATGGGAGGGGGACTTCTGCTTGGTCAGGCACGCCTGTGGGGCCTGCGACACTGTGGGTTAACAGCCTGCCCCTGGCACCTGAGCGGCCCCACAGCTGCCAGCAATTAGGGAGCTCAGGGTCCCTTAGGAAAGTCCTGCGGCCTGATTAGGACTAATTGCTAGCCGGCATCTAAGTCCCGATCGATAGAAATGGAAATCCATTAGGGAAAGGCTGGCAGGGGCAGGCTGCCTCTGGTGAGTACGGGTGTCCCCAGATGTGCAGGCCTATCTACCTGTACTTACTGAGGGCCCCCAGGGCGCCCAGCCTGCCACTGTCACTGGATAATTACACGGTGGAACGCTCATGCTTTCCTTTGGACCCCAAGAGAGACTTCTTTCCCCTCTGATTCTGGCCTACAACTGAAAGAAGCCTGTTTCTGCCAAGAGCAGAATTTCGATGCCTGTTTCTTAGAGATACAGAGAGTGTGTTAGGGGGTGTGGCAGAGGGCACGGCTGCCTGGGATGCCCCTTCCCTCGGAAGGTCTGGGCAGGTGCAGCGATCCAGCTCCCTCTGGAGTTTGGGCAGCTGGTTTGGAGTGGGCAGCCTTGGTCCAGGGACTCATCAGCAGCCACGGAACACACTTACTTCACATCCTTGCCAGTTTGAAATTTGTGACCGGACACGAGAGAGAGTAACAGTTTTCACGCAAATGACGGCATGTGAGGATCTGGAAATACAAAGAGGCCTGATATCTGTTCCTGAGCCTCAAGGAACCCTAGAGTCCATGCAAGTTCAAAACCAAAAGAGCAATTACAAGAGGACTCTTTTTTAAAAAAAAAAGATTTTATTGGGGAATTGGGACAGGGGAACAGCATTGGGGAATCGGGGAAGGGGAACAGACAAGTTGCTTTCCTTTTGTTCTTCAGTCTAGTTGCGGAGGACGTTGCTTCACTGGCCCACGTTGGTATCATCATTGCGCTCTTCCCGGGTGAGGCAGATCGGTTGCCGGCCTCTGGATGGTCGCTCACAGCGGCTCTTGGCAGCTCACGCTGGCTGCCGGCCACTCACTGTAGCCTATGGCAGCCCACTGCAGCAGGGGCCGCAGCTATGTCGTCCCGGGGACTCACAGCAGCCCAGCTCCAGGTGGAGCTGTTGTTCACCATCTTAGCTGTAGAGGGCAGTGTCACTGGCCCTCATATGTGGGATCTGAACCAGGGCCACTGGCATCCCAAGCCAGCTCTTAACCAACGCTCCACTTGGCCAGCCCCAGGAGGACTCTTTAAACTACTTATGGGAACAAAATACAGGACTTTTAACCCTGCCACAACCATCAAATTACATTTTCTCATGCAGCTGAATTTTTCATTAGAACAAAACACACACACACACACACACACACACACACACACACACACACACAGAGTTTTGTGTTTTAATCTGTAAGTATGGGTTGTATTATTTGAGAAAATACAGGTGTGAGCTCACTTTCGATATGTTTTACAAGCAGGACACAGAGAGAAAGTCCTCGCTTATCAGGTGTTCAGGGACTAAAAGCTCCTCCACAGAGATTATATATCAAGGCTAGATTGAGTCAAACTGTGAATTTGTTTCTCCAGAAATCACATGCATCTTTTTAAGAGTTTATGAGAATCAGACAAGGGAAAACCATAATCTTATTTTGAAATTGTGTTTTTTTAAGGCAAGTTCTGGTCCCTCATCTGAAAGATAAAGTAAAACTACTGTAAAGTAAAAAACAGGATAACGATGCATTCTGAGCTTTTTACCCCAGATGTAATCCAGAGCAACTTTTTAAAGCACTGAAGAGTTTTCATTTGCTTTACAATCAGGTTCATTATTTCTACAATCTGTTTATTAAAGAAAGTCAGGCATCTCATGTGTACATGTGAGAGTAATGACAACTGCATTTCTGTTCAAATATTGTAAGATTATGATTTTCCAGAGTAGTACTACCCTGCTGTTCAGCTTAGACTTAAGATGATTTCCAAAGGCCATAAGCACATTATGAAGAAATCCCTGAATATCCCAGAGGCCTTGGCTCTCAGGAGGGTGCTGCAGAGGGGAGAGAAAAGACCCAGCTGGAATGCGCTGGATTACGCTGCTGTTATGTCTCCAAGGCAGCTGGTTATCGAGGGGCTTTGCCTTCAGAAGACCGTTGGGTAGGACTGAACTCTTACGTTGTGTTGCTGCTGAACTGGGATGAGGTCACGCAGGGCTCTGAAAGTGACAGATGAATGTGAGTGACTTGGCTCAGGAAAGCCATCAATAGAACAGAACTCATGGGCCGGCCAAGTGGCATGGTTGTTAAGCGCTGGCTTGAGAAGCCAGTGGCCCCAGTTCGGATCCCATATATGAGGGCCAGTGACACTGCCCTCAAAAAAAAAAAAAAAAAAAGAGAACAGAACTTGCTCATGACGGGCAAATTTCCTTTTATCTGAAGTACTATTTTTTTTTTTCCAGGATGTTCATAAAATAGCCCTCTTCTAGAGTAAGGGGGCTGGTTTTATAAGCTTCAAAGGAAAACAAACCTCACTGTTTTCTGCTCAGAATCCATTCTTAGTCATTTGATGCCAATGAAGACAAGGGTTGCTTACTGCATTGGCCGGTAAAGCGGGAAGAAGAGAAGAAGGTGATCTGCTCAGATCACACAGTTTATTAATAGCAGAGCTGGTCCCGGAACTGGCGTCTCTCCGTTTCGGATCCAATGCTCATCCTTTGCTATTCTTTTCCCCTTACTTCTCCACCCACGCCACCAAAGCAGTCTCTCTCTCCTTTATTTCCTTTCCTTCCACTCCCCATGTATTCTTTTTCTCAGTTGGATGATTTTAATTTCTTCCTCTCTGTTCTCTCTTTTTTTTTTTTTTTTTTTGAGGGCAGTGTCACAGGCCCTCATATGTGGGACCCGAACTGGGGCCGCTGGCTTCACCAAGCCAGCGCTTAACCACTGCGCCACTCGGCCAGCCCTCTTTTCTTTTAATTACAGAAATTTCCTGTAATCCAGGAGTAGCTGAACTCCCAGGAAATCAGGGCGTGAGGAGGCCGGGACAAAGGCTTCGACAAAGGGCTCAGGTGTTCGGGACTTTGCTGTCTCGAAACTGAAGGACAGACTTACTGCTCAGTAACGAGAGTCCCACTCTAGTGACTAGAGCACCAAACTCGAGGTATCTCATCATATGCTTACATTGAATGCAACTAGTCAGCAAGACCCCTAAGACAAAAATCCAGGTCCTACAAAGTCTCCATCATACATGTTCACAGTCTATTTTTTTTTTTTTTTTAAAGATTTTATTGGGGAATTGGCGGAGGGGAACAGCGTTGGGGAATCGGGGAAGGGGAACAGACAAGTTGCTGTCTTTTTGTTCTTCAGTTTAGTTGCGGAGGATGTTGCTTCACTGTTGGTATCGTCATTGCGCGCTTCCGGGATGAGGCAGATCGGTCGCTGGCCTCTGGATGTCGCTCACCGCGGCTATTGGCCGCTCACGCTTGGCTGCCAGCCGCTCACGCTGGCTGCGGGCCACTCACTGTAGCCTGTGGCAGCCCACACCATCACCGGGGCTCGCACAGCCCAGCTCCAGGTGGAGCTGTTGTTAGCTGTAGAGGGCAGTGTCACTGGCCCTCATGTGGGATCCGAACCGGGGCCGCTGGCATCCCAAAACCAGCGCTTAACCAATGCGCCACTCGGCCGGCCTCACAGTCTATTTTTATACAACTTTTAAAGAGCTCCTTGTCCTTCAGGAGCGCTGGCAGTCCAAGTGAGGCTGCAGTGGAGAACCCCGAAACACAGGTGACCTTAGCAGCACCTCCCCTTTCTCAGAGCAGGGCCTGTGGGTCGCTTAGTGTTCTGCTTTCCTGCCATGGTCCTTGTTTGAACTCTTGTCATTGTAGCTAAGAATCTTGCAATTTTCCTTAGTAAAGCCATGGTTTTGTTTCACAGTGAATAGGACTCCAGACAGAAAACCATTCGACCAGCTACAGGAGGTTAAATGATAGCAATAAGCTCAGGAGTTAATGGGAAACAAAAGATTACAAGGAGGGGACTTAGGTAACAGGGCAGGGAACTTGGAAAAAGCCCGAGTGAATACAAAGAGGATCGGCTGTTCCAGGGAAGGAAAGCTCAAGACGAAAAGCCTGAAATCCTGGAAAACGCTCATTTTCTTCACATTTGAGTAAAGCAGAGCACTGCTATAAAAATTAGGTCATACCTTTCTAATCTGTTTAAACATTCTCACATGGTCTATTTTATTATTATTTTTAATTTTATTCATTTGAACAGCTTTATGGAGTGGTCTGGTTCCTGATCTTCTGGGCAAAGCTTTCAGCTTTTCACCACTGAGTCTGAGGTTAGTTGTGGGCTTGTCAGATATGCCTTTATGACACTGAGGTACACTGCCTCTTTACCCACTTTGTTGAGAATTTTTATCATAAACAGATGCTGAATTTTGTCAAATGCTTTTTTGGCACCTATAGCAATAATGATGTGATTTTTATCCTTCAGTGTTAATGTGATCACACTGACCAATTGGCAGATTTGAACCATCCTTGCATGCCTGGAATAAATCCCATCGGATTATAGTGCATGATCCCTTTAATATACTGTACTGTGAACTGGGTTTGCCAATACTGTGCTAAAAATTTTTGTATCTATTTTCATCAGGGAGATTGGCCTATCATATTCTTTCCTTGTAGTGTCCTTGTCTGGTTTTGGTATCCAAGTAATGCTGGACTCATAAAATTAGTTTGTGTTTCCTCCTCTTCTATTTTGTGGAAGAAGGACTGGTATTAATTCTTCTTTAAATTAACTCTTCTTTAGAATCATTTAGTTACTTTTAACAATTTTTATTTCCTTATTGATAGTTTCCACTTGATTAGACAGTGTCCTTATAACCGTCCTTAATTCTTTAAGCATTTTTTCTTTTTTTTGAGGGCAGTGTCACTGGCTCTCATATGTGGGACTGAACCGGGGCCGCTGGCTTCCCAAGCCAGCGCTTAACCACCGCGCCACTCGGCCAGCCCAAGCATTCTTTACTTTTAGTTCTTTGACTATAATAGTTGATTCGATTTTTGTCTGCTAAGTCCAACATCTGGTGCCTCTCATAGGCAGTTTCTGTTGCCTGTTCTTTTTCATGTATAGGGGCCACACTTTCCTGTTTCTTTACATACCGGTAATATTTTGTTTAAAAACTTGACATTTTAGATAACATAATAGCTCCAGGGCTGATGCTTCTTCCCCCACTCCTCCAGGCCTGGCGTTTCTGCTTATTTTCTTGGTGATTTGGCTGGACTATTTTACTAAAATCTATTATCCTCTACGGTGGGCAGAGGCACAGCCTTAGGAGCAGTCGGCTCTCCTTTGCTGGTCTCTGTTCAGCTGTCTGCCCTGGGGCATCACACCCGGCTCTTGGTACTGGCAACCGCAGCAAATTGCTCTACTGTTTCCGGTAACGCCCTTGGACACACGTGTTGCGGCGATCTGACCCAGGCACGCTCAGGCTCCTTTGCCGCAGTCATCTCTGAGTGTTGTTTTGACCCCAGGAGGGCTCTTCTTAGCCGACTTGTCCCTGGTTTACTTCTAGCTTGTTGCTCTGCTGAATCTACCAGCCTCCGCTTAGCTGCTTAACACCGAGACTGCCATTATTTCTGGGGGGGCACCTGTGGGCGTGAACTTCCTGACATTCTGTCCCAAATGAGGTCGCACGCCCTTGGATCCTCTAGTCGATACTTGTGGACGACAAAGGGAGGATGCCCAGGTTCAGTGATAGAAAGTAGTAACCTCACAGGTGACCTGATTATGAACCCCAAATGGGGAGGTCATGGTGGTGGGTCAGGCCCAGGCAGCTAACTTCTTTCAGGAGTAAAAGGCTTACCTTCGCCTTAAGGAGGCCCTGAACATCGTTCTTGTGTCTCTAGGTGAACACACCTTTAAAATGCCTGAAGGGATCCTCTTTTCCAGGCCCCTCAGAGGCGTAAGCACCCTCATGGGAGCACCGGATCTTAACTACCCTGTCCCTTGCTTTTCCTGCCTTCATGTCACAGTTCCCTCAATGCCAAATGTATAGAAGAAATCATTGGGTTGTTGGAAAAGTCATGCCGTATTTCTTCTATGTTTTTTGTTGTAAAAAATGCATGATGACTTTTCCGACACCCCAATCAATACAAAACTGTCATTCTCCAGGGCTTTGGAGACCCTGCTTCCTGGCAACGGCATCAGTCTGGCTCCAATAAACGCATACAAATTCTCTACAGGTTTGGATGTCTTCATGTGGACACACTTCCCTGGGGCTTTTCTCAGGGTGCCAGTGGCAGCTTCTGTTGTGACATCCCTGCTTCATAACCACCGTACTGGCTGGGGGCGGTAGGCTCTGGTTTCTTGGCTTTCCTTTCCTGGCATACATCCTCTGACTGCCTAGGAGCTGGGGTGAGGGCTGCGGGGGCCTGCTGTGCCGGGGGCGGAGCTTCCCTGAGGGCTGCTGGGCGGAGAGAGAAAGACCCAGAGCTCTCGGCTGCTTTTGGCACCGATCAAGACTCTTAAACACACATTTGGGAGGAAACGGGAAGTGCTGCTGGCTTCATCTTCCCCGGCAAATGCTGCAGCCCACACCTGGGCGCTGGGCACAGAAGGCCCTAGGTTCCTCCCTGGACACTCTGCCGGGCCAGGAGGGAAGGAAGAAGGCTGCGCTTCGCAAGCCACAGGCTCCTGCTCTCTCACGGAGACTGACGAGCCGCTCATGAATCAATGTTCCTTCATTTGCTGTATGCCCTGAACACATTTCTGGAGACTTGACATAGTTGGCTTTTTTAGAGTAATTTTTACCAGTTAGAGTGGTTTCACCAGGGGACGGTCAGCAGAACTCCTAATCCCACCGTTCCAGAAACTGTCTGAATGGATTCAATGGATTTTTAAATCTCATGCGCTATGTAAGACAAATTGTATTTTAACACTTGGAAGGGACCACTAACGTCAGTAAGGCCAGCCTCTCTTAATGAAGACATACTTACACATCCTTCCTTCATAGTCCCTCAATCTCTGCTTGGTGACAAATAATTCATGACTTCCTACACAGACAGTGGCTCTGATGCTGCACAGCTTCAATTAACAGAAGTTCATTTTGACTTGAAATGGGCCTGCGATTGATAACAGTTTTGAAAGCATACAAATTATCCTCCCTGTATTAAAGTCCTTCAAATATTTGAAGGCAAGTATCAAATCTCTTTATCCTTTTCATTTTAAAGTTAATTAATCTTCAATCTTTCTTTAAATGAGGAAGTTTCTGAATCTCTCAACATACTAGTCACATTTTTAATGTCTCTCTTAAAATTGGCCTAAATTAAATGGAAAAAAAATCTCAATGTGATCTGAATAATGCAATGTATGAGACTCTTATTTCCAGTACAGATGGGTAGGAAGTAAATAGATGGATGGATAGATGATTAGATTAATACCTTCCAAAAATATATTTGCTCAAACTGCAGAAGACAAAATAGGAGAGACAGTGAACGTAATATTCAGAGCTGGAATTTGGGGAACTCTGCTCCCCAATAAGTCTTACTTTATGAAACCCTTCAAAAACCGCTGGGTAAAAGGGAGGCTAGAAGGGCAAAAACATAAAATCGGGCTTCAGGGTCTAGCCCTGAGCGGATACCAGCAGAGATGTGCCAGTAACCTCTCTGGCTGTGTGCTTCTAGAAACTCTCTCAACATCAGAACTCAGAACAGTATTTTGGGGAGCGCTAGCACAGGCAGCATGCTGGGGAGGTGGGGGAATGCTTATGTCTAGTCTCGGGGCTTGTATCTGCGGGGAAGCAGAGTTTGCCTCCTCAAAATATGCTTCTGGAGTATTGATTATTTTAAGCTGGTTTTTATTTATTTATTTATTTATTTTTAATTTTTTTAAAGATTTTATTGGGGAATTGGGGGAAGGGAACAGCATTGGGGAATCGGGGAAGGGAAACAGACAAGTTGCTGTCTTTTTGTTCTTCAGTCTAGTTGCGAAGGACATTGCTTCACTAGCCCATGTTGGTATCATCATTGCGCTCTTCCCGGATGAGGCAGATCGGTCGCCGGCCTCTGGATGGCCGCTCACCGCGGCTATTGGCAGCTCATGCTGGCTGCTGGCCACTCACTGTAGCCTATGGCAGCCCACTGCAGCAGGGGCTGCAGCCCACACCATCACCGGGGCTCGCACAGCCCAGCTCCAGGTGGAGCTGTTGTTAGCTGTAGAGGGCAGTGTCACTGGCCCTCATGTGGGATCCGAACCGGGGCCGCTGGCATCCCAAAACCAGCGCTTAACCAACGTGCCACTCAGCTGGCCATAAGCTGGTTGTTTTTAATTAAGAAAAGATTCAGGAAAAACCTTTGGCCTTCCCCCTAACTGCCTAAAATAATTTAGATGGAGGACCGGCTCCAGGAAGGTAGCTGTCACCACAAGGAACTCTCGTCTAATGTGAACTAACCGCAACAGGCAGGGCGGAGCGCAGCAGACCCGTGACCGACGCCCCCTCCAGGTCCCATTGTTAGCGACAGACACTTCCTTACCAGACACCTGCTTTTCCATCTCCATGTGAATTGCCTTCCCCCCCTCTGAAGGCGCAACAACTGCCCCCCTTCTTAGCTCAAGGTGGCATAGAAGCCTCAACTGTCCCATCTGTCCTTGGGTCTCACATTCTCGGGGAACCCCTGTATGTACACATGTAATACATGTGGTCATTTTCTCCTGTTCATCTGTGTCCTGCTAATTTGATTCCAGCTGCAAGCATTTAGATGGGCAGAAAGAAACCTATGAGAAGCAGTCGGCCGGGCTCCGTCGGTGGGGCTGACTTCACCGGGTCTGTCTGTGATTACCAACTGCTTGCTGTTCTTGGGTAAATCACTTAATCTCTGAATTTTGGATTGCCGAGTATTAAAAGAGGGGACTAGGGCCAGCCAAGTGGCTCAGCTGGTTAAGAGCTCGCTCAAGAGTGCGAGCTGAGCTCTGAGCAACAGCAGTTCGAGGCCAGCCTAAGCTGAGCTGCCGCTGACCTGCCAACAGGGGGCAGGATGGCTCAGCTAAAATATAAATAAATAAATAAATAAATAAATAAATAAATAAATAAATAAGGGACTGTTCTCAGAAGGCTGCTGAGGAGGTTATAAAAAATGTACGTAGGGGCCGGCCGAGTGGCACGGTGGTTGAGCGCTGGTTTAGGACGCCAGCCGCCCTGGTTCACATATGAGTGCCAGTGACACTGCCCTCAAAAAACAAAACAAACAAACAAAAATGCATGTAAAGCATCTTGCCAGTGTTTTGAGTCACACGTCTTCCTTCGCCACACACAGTGGTCACTGGAGAGAACGGACAGGGCGTGGGGAGACAGATGAAACTAGGAGAAGTGTTTGCTTGGACAAGGGATGCCTGAAAGGGAGAGAAGAATGTGAGCGGCTGGGTGAGATCAGGAAACCGGATGGGGGGGCAGAGGGTTTGCCACTGCGACACCCACTGCCATGCTCAATCCCAGCCGTGCCAGGGCCTGGAAGGAGAGGGACCCTGACGTTGTCTGATGTGTCTGTGACCTGCGGCAGGGTTGTTATCAAGCCTATTCTAGTCTAAGTCTGAGTTCCGTGTCCTGGGCGGCCAATGTGTTTCGAAGTGGCAAAGGAGAAAGACTTCATTTTACCAACTAATGCCTCCTGGGTACTCTGCTCAGTGTGGCAGTGTCACCGCAGGTGGCTCCACAGGAGGCATGGAAACCACAGCAGTGTGAGGCCGGTGAGGAGAGTCTTCTAGGGGAGATTCCCATTCTGAATCATATGTATTATCTCCCAGGACAGCGCTGAGCTTTTCACGTCTTCCCTTGATGTAAACAGTGTAAAGCACTCGCCAAGCTTTCTAGGTCTTAGGTAACCAGAGGAGCACATAGGGAGACACAAAACTAAACCTGTATCTGGGCTAGAGAGTTCTGATTTAACTGAAGACTCCTTCGTGTTTTTCTTTCTTTTTCTTTTTCTTTACTATGTCACATGACAACATATTTGAAGTTTGCATTTGGAGCCAAAATTTTAAAGGGCATCAAGGCGGTTTTTCCATTTGTATGTTTTTGTAGTATGGTTGGGAGTTATTTTCCAAATGAAAAGCAGCAGATAAATAGTCCTCCCTTTACTATCCTCCAAGGATTCCAGTTTTCCATATGAACAAAGTCATAGCGTGGGACAGAATTTCACCTCGGTGTTTCGTGATTATAACTGCTATTAAATTCCACTATGGGTTATAGATAAATCCTCACCTGGAATGTAAAAGATCCAGCTTTTTGGTCTGAATTATCTCAAACACAGCAAATTCAGGTCCGGGGAGCACTGACCCTTCGCTTCCTAACCTTGCTCCGTTTTCCCACCACAAATAGCTTACTATGAGAGAGGAAGAGGCCCGAGCCCTATTTTGTGTTGGTGAAGGCGCAGGCAGACCCGGGAGGCAGGAGGCATGGTGGCCATGTGGTCTGGGGCAGAAAGAAGGAAAGAAAATGGGTTTCAAGAATTGGGTAGATTCTAGGGCAACGCGGAGAGCTCAGGAATTCCCAGGTTCTCTAAGGCAATGATTACAGGGTGCACCCAGACCAACGCCAGCGGCACCACCTGGGAGCTTGTTAGAAACACAGAATCTCAGGCCTGGCCCCAGACACGCAAATCAAAACCTGCATTTTAACAAAACCCCCTGGTAGTTTGACGAGCATTTTCCCCTTTTATGCCATAATGGCCCTGCCTTATTTAGGACTCTTGTAATACACCCTGAAATGTACTTGGACTTAGGAAGTACTGGGGACAGGGCTGATGCCATAGGAGAAAGTGGTCCCTTATGCTGTGCCTGTGTTAGCTGACAGCTTACCCTGATGACTCAGTCAAGGAATACTTAATAAACTCCTATGAGGGAGATACTAAGACTTGTGCCATGGAGGACACATATGATTTTTTTTTTTTTAAGCAATACAATAAGGTTTAATGAATTGTATGATAACAAAATTCTCAAATCCACGGACTGGTAAGACCAAGCATATAACTTCAAAGAAAATTTTCAATCTCTTAGTCACCTCTTCCAGAGAGCCAACAGCTAGGAAGGAAGACCGCTTGGCCTCAAAGAGATCCAAACCAGAGACACTGAGTAATTGCAGAACCGGGGGCCACTGAGGCCACAATCCCTAAGCTTTGACACCTTGTCTGTCTGCTTCTCTTTCCCCTTTGGATTTTCCATTTAAAAAAATGCTTATCATGGGCCAGCTGAGTGGCGCGGTGGTTAAGCGCTGGCTTAGGAAGCCAGCGGCCCCTGTTCAGTCCCACATGTGAGAGCCAGTGACACTGCCCTCAAAAAAAAAAAAAAAATGCTTATCACATTACATCCATAAAGTTCCACATGACTAGTTATTAATTAAAATTTTATCACTGCTTATTAATATGACATATTTGTTTAGAAGGGTTATTTGATTGTCGGCAGGGAAAAAGATTTGGATCTATTCTTTTTTTTTTTTTTTTTTTGAGGGCAGTGTCACTGGCCCTCATATGTGGGACTGAACTGGGGCCGTTGGCTTCCCAAGCCAGCGCTTAACCACCACGCCACTCGGCAGACCCTGATTTGGATCTATTCTTTACCAAGACTTTCACAACTGTTGTAAGACACAGCTCAAATGCCACTTTTCCCCTTCAAACTTTCTTGCCCTCTCTAATTAGAATACTTCTCCTCTCTCAGAACCATTTTGGCACTTTCTTTACCGCACCTCCTACCCCTCAAGTCCCCGAAAATATATTCTTTACAAAACCTTCACTTTTGTGACTGAGAGACAGGCTATCATTAACATAGGCCATAATCCCGATATCATCCTGTGAGAGTCTTAATACTCGAATGTATGGGACCACTTTAGGCTACGACTAACGGCCGTGAGAAACAGGCATGTTGCTTTCATAAATGTTACTACATTCAACCAAATGTAAAATGCACGTTATTATATGGAATCAGATTTGCTCTTTGCCTGCGCACATATTGCTCTTCATTAGATGAATCAAATTTAAACACGACATGGACATTTCAAGAGCAGTCTCAGAAGCTCTCTGCTACAAAACACAACTTCAATTTTAAGCATACTGCAGTCTAAAGAAACCCATCGTGGGCGTGGATAGCTGAAACACGCTCAGATTACACTTGCTACTCAAGATTACCCAGGGAAATAACTGTATCACTTGCCAATGAATTTGATTGTCTTTTGGAAAAGTCAGGCTAGGGTACCTTTTCTACCTATCCTGGCTAAGAGTGATCTGCTCCTCTACGAACCAGCCAACAGCTATTGATGACTGAACAGCTGCCATGTAACAAACACTATGAAGGATATGAAAGTATGGGATGCAGAAGCGGCTCTCCGGGATCCACAGTGTAGACTGGGAGAAAGAGGTGCACATAAAGATAACACTCAAGAGAACGGACGAAGCAAATGAGAGATACAGACAAGAGCGCAGAGGTGAACTCGACTCTTCAGAGCACGCAGATTCGAGCTGGGCGCTGCAGCTCAATCTCAACCTAAGCTTAGCAAAGTGAAGGGGTCAACAGCTCTCCTGAGTGAAATATTCTCCCTCAGCCATATTCTCACAGTGCTTTTCCCAAAAGAAACCCAGAGATCGGATTCGAAATGTGTTCATCTTACGAGGTGATTAACCATCCAGTAAGAAAACAGCCCTTGCTGGGCAACATAGCTAACGCTGCAGGAAGGGTTGCCTATTTCTCTGGCAAAACGCTAATAATGTATTAGCTTCATTTGGTTGTCCTCATGCATTTTTTTCCCTTCTGCTCTGGCCAAGCAGAATCCCAGCTGAAAACAGTAACAGAGAAGCAGGCAGCAACACCCCGCTTTCATTGTGTGGCCCCGGTACCCTCCGGGGTCACGCTCTCCACACGCGGCGCTTAGGAAGTGCCGTTGGCAGATGGGTAACTAAGAGAACAATTCCGGCAGAGCTCTCTGGCCCATCTTTTCTAGGTCACAAGCAGAGTAAGGACTCAAAATGGAAGAAGGAGGAAAAAAAAAAGGCTGGGATTTGATTACAAGTTTGCTTACTTTTATTAGTAGCAGCATGTGTGTTTTTGTTTACCAATCAATAACCTGCTTGGAGGCTCGGGTAAAAATAAGGGTGTCCAACCCAACACCAAAGAACAATTTTTAAAGGTTCGAAACATGATTTCATACAAATATAAAATGAACATGCGGCCACAGGTTTTATTCCACTCATTCGTGAATGAGGAAAATGGGAAAAGACTGGGCTCTAAGGAGAATTTGAAGAGCTGGGTATTTACAACAGTTGCACAGAGGAATGCTAGAATAGGATTACTCAGCTAGGTATAAAAGTAGTCCGAGTCCCACAGGGCCATAAGCCACAGCCTCCGGGGTTGGCCTGCTCACTGGACAGAAAGCATTTGCCTCTCTAACTGGACAAAAACCTGAAAACTAAGCTCTGCTTCTGCTGAACCTTCAAACAACCCCATCAGTGGATCGTCCAGGAAAAGCGCACGCCAGCAGGTGCCCTGGAAGGACACCCAGTGACCTCTTGTATCTATCCGAAGTTTTGAAATAAGTTTTCTGACACTCAGGCAAGACTCTCACAAGCTGATGGCAGGGGTTTGACATCACACTGGAGTAGTCTGCGGATCTTTATAATGCAGAGGACATGGCACCAAGCATAAAAGAGCATTGTCAGAGCAGGTATTCATTCTGTAGTCTAAGGAAATGCGACTGGATTGACCTAATGACAAGACTCAGAGTCCTAGGGCACAACCACAGTTCCATGAATAGTAAGGAGCGCAGCGGCCATGGCAACCTCTGCAATCTGGAACCCAGCTGAGAACCAACCGAGAGATCCATCTAAAGGGTGTTGAATTCCAGCTTTGGACGTAATTCTAATACGCGTGCTCACAGTATTAATGTTGGGCACACAGTCACACACACATCAGCAGAGAGATGCCCTCAGAGGAGCACGCTACCCAGAAGCATGTAGGCCCTTCGGTAGAGAGCACTATAAACCTCTGAAGGCTATCAATTATTTTCACATAAGTGTCAGCTTTCAAAAATCCTAAAGTGTTTTTCAATAATCTCTGCTCCAGAAAATATGCAAATATATAATTCACAAGCACCTATGAAAAATATTTTCAAATCGAAAAGCATTGTTATAGAGTTAACCAATGAGCTCAACCCCTTGTGTTGAATATAGCCGTGTACTATTTGCTGGATGCCTTATTTGGCTCTGAGTTGTACTGACAGGAATAAGATCCTGTTCCTGCTTTCCAAAAGCTTGTAATGTAATCGGGGAGGTAGCTCTGAAAACAGAGTACAAGAAAGCCGGAATGAAGTGGCAGTACCCCCGTGGGGACACACCAAGAAGGAAGAGTGATTCAGACATGACAGGGCAGGTCGGAGAGGACTTCATGGAGAACGGGCCTGCAGGCGTTCAGTGTTCACCTGATTGGAAAATTCTCCAAGAGTAAGACTGTGAATAAATGCAGCCTGCTATATATTTCTCCTCAAAATGGCTCGTTATGAGAAAAACATATCTGATACCATAAACAAACACAAGTGACAAATTAAGATAAAAATATTCTGAAAAGCAGACCCATGTTGTGGACAAGTCACAAAATACAAATGGCCAATGAACATCCAAAATTGTATTTGGTCCTACTAAAAACCAAAGGAATGGAAAGTGAAACGAGACAACATTTTGCATGGAAAAGCACAATGATTAAAGAGGGGGATGGAACTCACAATTGGCAGGTGCGTAAACGAGAGCTCTCTGTGCAGAGACTGGGAACTCACACTGGTGCCACCTTTCTTTAGAAATGCATTTCCACGGTGAAGAAGTTATCCTGTGAACATAATTAGACAGTGGTGTAAAGATTATATCTATACGAATGTCATCAAAACACTCAAAACAAGTTTTAAAAGGAAAAAGCACAGAAAGAAATATTCAAGAGTTGAAGATTGCTTGGATAAATTATGGATCCAGGAAATACCATGTGGCATTAAAAATTGTAATCACATAAAATTTAATGGTGTGAAAAAAATTACAAACTATTAAGTGAGAAAAAACATGTCATAAAAGTCTGTCAGTCAGTATGGTCCTGGTTTTGATTTAAAAAAACAAAAAAAACAAAAAGAACATTGGGCCGGCCAAGTGGTGCAGTGGTTAGGAGCTGGCTTGGGACACCAGTGGCCCCGGTTCGGATCCCACATATGAGGGCCAGGGACACTGCTCTCAAAAACAAAAACAACAAACAAACAAAAAGAGAAAAAGGATCTTTGTTTTCCTGTTTCTTTCCAGGTAACTTTCGGTCTCATGTCCCACATTTAACATTGACCTAATTCTAAGTCAATACATTTTTTTTTTTCCCCTTAGGTGGAACTCTGGAATCAACTGGTGAAATATATATTTTTAAAGTATTATAACACATAAGAAAATCTGAAAGGATATATACCGATAGAGTTAATATAACTTAATTTCCTTCATTTTGTAAAATGTCTGCAATAAACATATATTACCTTAAAATCAGAGTATCAAACATATAATTATTTACAAATTGAAAACATGGGCTTATTTTATTTTTTTATGTTATTTATTTTTTTTTTTTTTTTTGAGGGCAGTGTCACTGGCCCTCATATGTGGGACCCGAACTGGGGCCACTGGCTTCCCAAGCCAGCGCTTAACCACTGCGCCACTCGGCCGGCCCAACATGGGCTTATTGTAAATAGCAATAACAATGCTAGGAAATTCGCCTAAAGAATGAATGATAGACATATAGAAAGATGTTTACATGAGCACTGCCTTAGGCCTTGCTCCCCAGAAAAAGAAAGAGGCGAAGGTTACACGCTATTAGCTTATTAGTGAGGGGGGAGGGGAAGCATACACCAGGGGGGCACGGCAAGCCGGCCACAGCATCCTTAACAGGTGAGCCGGCTTCACAGGTGTCTTCAGTGCGTTCCTATCGAGTGGGGCTTCTAGGAGCAGTCCAGGCAGCGGCAGGAGGGAGAAGGGAAGATAACTTCCATGCTACTGTAAGGCTGTTGTCCTTTTCCCACCCTCATTAGTCAAGCTCAGCCCCCCTACACTGCCAGGTGGTTCCCTGGCCTCTCGAGGCAGTCACTGCAGAAGCCAGCGGGCAGGCACAGCACACGGCCCCTCGCTGTCCGCCGGTGCATGGGGCTCCATGTTTGTAGGGCTAAGGCTTCAACAACTGTGGCCGGACTGCAACCACGCGAGGGACAGGGGCCACTGCTAGTGCTGCTCTAGTCCAAAGGCAAGTGGCCAAGGGGAGTGAGAGTGAAGTGAGAGAATGTGTGTGTGTGTGTGTATGAGTGTGTGTGAGTGTGTGAATGAGTGTCAGTGTGTTAGAATGTGTGTATGTGTGAGTGTAAGAGTGTGCATGTGAGTGTGTTGAGTGTGTGTGTGAGAGTATGTGAGTGTGCGTGCGTGAGTGTGTTAGCGTATGTGAATGTGAGTGTGAGTGTGTGAGAATATGTGAGTGTGTGTGAATGTGTGTATGTGTGTGTATGTGTGAGTATGCGTGTGAGAGTATGTGAGTGTGTGCATGAGTGTATGTGAATGAGTGTGCGTGTATGAGTGTGAAAGTGTGTGTGACTGTGTGCGTGTGAGTGTGCATGTATGTGTGTGTGAGTGTGAGAGTGTGTGAAATAGGCATGGACATGTGGGCTTCTGTGGGCACAGAACAGAGCGTGGTCCAGTCAACCCCTTGCGTCACTCCGATCTGCTCACACCCCTCACGATGCCAAGGCCTCCTATGAGACAGGTGCCGCACCTCCTGTCTTCCCCACAGGCAGAAATGGAAGAGTCAGCTTGCGGTACCAGCCCGCCATCTCGTGAGGCATGCCCACAGTCTCTGCGGCAGAAGCTGCCTCCGAGTGTAACTCTTATCGGTGTTTTTTCCTCCCCCACCAGGATCCCACGCTGCGCTCGCTGTCAGCCCAGCCAGCGCTTGGGCTGGTCTGGGTTGCACTCCTTGCCCAGGTGGCCCTGGCCGCTTCAAAGGCTCATCAACAGTTATCTGTGACAAGGGAGCATCACAAGATACCCCCACTGTATAAAGGCAAGTCTCTGCCTTCCTTTTACACCAGAAAGGCGCACCCATGGCAGAGCTTAGTAGGACACGCTGCTCCTGGACACGGACTCTTTGGAGGAACGCCCCTCCCCACACACACGAAGCAGGGTGGGGGCAAGGGTGGGGATCAATGTGAAATACTGGTGTCCATGAGGGTTCCTTTAATCAAAACCATAAGCCCGAGGCAGGGTTTCACGCTTTCCCCTCTCCTGCCCGTTAAGGGTGAGATACCTTATAGACTGGTCAGTGGAGAGAAGACAGTTCTTTTAATGGCCTAACATCTTTGATGATTCTGAAAAATGCCTAACTTCTGAAGAATACCATGTGAGTAAAGAGGCACCAGTTCAAAATACTGAAGGCCGTGGAGGCTGACTTCCCCCAGGCCCTAAAATGGCCCGGGTTGGGGATGTTATGCATCTACCCACCCATCCGCCCAGGAACGAAAACCACTCAAGGTTTGTAAACAGCATTTGGGGAAATGCCAGGCTGTCACAAAGCACATTTTCAGGGCTCCTGATGACGGGAAAGAACTCACTCGGCATGGCCGGGACTTGTATGGGTTGTCAGCTTTGCCTGCTCCCAGGATGAGGCATGAAAACATCCATGGTTACTCCTCACAGATGAGCCTCCCCACTGCAAAGGGAAGAAACACATATTCCAGGTGAGTTCGTGTTTCACGTTAAACGTACAGTGTCACTAACTGCTAGGTTGCTGGACTTTATCCATGCTTATTTGTTTTCTGTTTTGTTTTATTATTATTAGTTTCAGATGTACAAAACAATGCAATAGTTCTCCTTTTCACCCCTTACAAAATGACTCCCCACTCCCCTGCCCCCCACCCCCGATATCATACATATCTATTACAATTCCATTGACTCCATCCCCACACTATACTCCACATTCCATGACCACATATATATTAAATTATAGTTAACATCTAATATGATTCATCGGCAGCTTCAGGTGTACAGTGCAGTGGTCAGGCTTCTACACCATCCATGAAGTGGTCTCCCTAGCAAGACACAACTAATTCTGTTCATTTATTCAGTCCTACTGTGGACGTATTGTATTTAAACTGAACTTACGGAGCTCACTAAAAAGCTCATTTCCAGCACATTTTACTGGGTGTTACCCATTATTTACCAATATTTGAAATATCTAGGCCTTGACCAATTGTGTTCTACTTAATAACTATAATAATCACTCAATTACTCAATACTTAAAACTTTGAGGTCACAGGAGAAAACAGTTGCTAATTTAAATTTATATGCATATTTTGCTAGACATGTGATTGGGCCAACAAAGTCAGTAAAGAACTTTCAAATATAAAAAATATATTAGGGCCGGCCGAGTGGCTCAGTGGGTTAAGAGCTCGCTCAAGAGTGCAAGCTGAGCTCTGAGCAACAGCAGTTCGAGGCCAGCCTGAGCTGAGTTGCCGTTGAGCTGCCAACAGGTGGCAGGATGGCTCAGTTAAAAAAAAGAAAAAAATATATATATATTAGATTAAAATTCTATAGGGAAGGGGAATTGCAATACAAACTCAGGAAACCAGTAATAATGTAAAAATTTGACTAATTAAATCCAAGCTTTATTTTTAAAATCTATTTCCAATTCTAAAATTGTGGTAAAATACACATAAATAAAATGGACCATCTTAACCACTTCTTTTTCATTTTTAAAATTTTTTTTAGCTGAGCCATCCTGCCACCTGTTGCCAGCTCAGCAGCAGCTCAGCTCGGGCTGGGCATCGAACTGCTGTTGCTCAGAGCTCAGCTTGCACTCTTGAGTGAGCTCTTAACCAACGGAGCCATTTGGCCGGTCCTTTAACCACTTTTAAGTGTGCAGGTTGGTAGTGTAATGTATGTCCACACTGCTGTGCAGCCAAGCTACAGAACTCTTCAACTTGCAAAAGAGCCTCCTCCCCCTTTAAACAATTCCCGGTCTCTCCCTCCGGCCAGCTCCTGGCCACCACCCTTCTGCTATCTCTTTCCTTTCCCCATAAGTGGGATTATACAGTGTTACTATAAGCTTCACTTTTATATTTAAAAAGATGGGTTGTAGGTATCAAATTGCTATGGTATGTAGATTTCATTGGATATATTTAATAAATGTTTTATTTTAAAATGTCATCATGTCAGAAATCAAACCTCTTGCCAATATCTACACTCATGAAGTAAAGTTCTGAATGTCAACTTAAAAGATGTACGGTGATACACAATGTTCCAAAGTTCGTTTGGGGAGTACGTATGTAAGTAGAAAAGCAGCCCAGTAATCCTACGTCAGTCTTTTTTTTATATACGTAAGAGATGAAATGATTTGCATGGTCACAGACCTAGTTGGCTGGAATGCATCAGAAAGCATCTAAGATGCCTGACATCTAAGATCTGACTCCAATGACAGATTCTGTTGTCTACACATTTTAGACATTTCAATTTTAAACACACTATTCACGTATAATCTTACATGTAAATATCCTTGTATAGTCAAGAATCCTTTGTAATAAAAAACAATACCCTATATCTCTGGCATGTTAGATTTTTCTTGATGAACTTAAATAGATGAACATGTACTTGGTAATACAGTCAGTATTTTAAGTGAGATGGAGCGTATCACCCTGTCAGTGATCAGTACACTAATATGGACATAAAGAGGCAGGAGGGGCTTCAGGGGTCATCAAGTCAGAAAAATACAGAAGAATAAACTAGGGCACAAAAAAGGAAATTGCCCCCAAATAGCCTTCAGAAATTTCTGAACCATGTTTGAAATGTAAAGACATGAATTATGTAACTAGCGATAAATATTTCCTAATCTTTTAAAAGGGATCCTTTATGAAACTTCAAAATAAATTAATGGAATCTAATAATTTAAAACTCAAGTGCTGTTATTTCTACAAGATCTTGGATTATATGTTCATTTGTTCACTGGAAGAAAAATCACATTTTCATTTCTTATATTTTATTTATATTAGAGAGGGCACTTCAATATTAATTCAAATGTCTACCCATTAAATGCAAAAATGTTAATGTAATATTAAAAGTGAAATTTAAATGAAAGCAAGGGAATATCGCATTAAGGTTCCCATGGCAACACTCACTACACTTTTCAGCTTCTGAACTGCAACATGGTCATTTATGACGGGCTCGTACAAAATACAATTTTACACATATTTAAAGACGTATAGGTTAACTGATATCAATTCAAGACTTCAGCTGCAGTGTAATAGATCAGGCTAAGACTGCTCTAAATATTAACCCATGTTCTTAGACATAACTACATAAAACAAATGCAAGCTTCTTAACTCTGAGCGATTTGTTAGCACACACATGGGCCATACCGTCTGCAGTTCCCATCTTGGTTGAAATCTGAACCTCATGTTACTATCATGCTAATACAGTTACTGAGGTTGGGAGCCTCTCTAGTTTAGCAAGAGTTTGAAACTGCAGATTACAAACCCTGCCAGATGTAAATTCAAAATTCAGATTGTTGAAACAAGTGAAAGGTCCAAGAACTGAGTTACGCAGGAGGTGACCTTGTCACTGGCTCTGATTTTTTCTACAACCATCAGCAGTGTTTCTTAATGCACTGAAAACTCAAAAGGGTAAACATCCTTTAACCAAGCAGTACCTTGTTATTTGTGTAAAGGAAAGAACTGGATTACTACAAAGCTGTATGTATGAGAGTTTTATATTTGTATATCTATATCTATAAAATCTAAATGTCCAACAGGGGTGGTTTAAGTAAACTACACTGTACAGAGCGTTAACAATGATTAGATCAGTATATACTGATGTGGAAGGGTGTCCACAGCACATTGTTAAAGAAACAAAGTATAAAACAGTATATACAGAGGGCCGGCCGAGTGGCTCAGTGGGTTAAGAACTCACTCCAGAGTGCGAGCTGAGCTCTGAGCAACAGCAGTTTGATGCCAGCCCGAGCTGAGCAGCCGCTGAGCGGCCAACAGGTGGCAGGAGGGCTCAGCTTAAAAAAATGAAAAATACGGGAGTGGGGAGGGGGTAGTCACTTTGTAAGGGGTGAAAAAGATAACTACTGCATAGTTTCATACATCTGTAACTATTAATAATAATAATAATAATAATAATTAAAATAAAATAAAAATAAAATAAAACAGTATGTACAATAAGAGGGGGGAATAGAACAAAATAAAACATAAAGGTAAAACACTATCTAAAAAAATGTATACATATATATATATGGAGAGAGAGAGAGAGAGGACAGTCTAGAATGATAGAGATCTCTGGATGGCAGGATGATGGCTGACTTATTTATTTTTCTCAACAAGTAAATATAATTAGAAAATCAAGTATAAGATGTAAATCAAGTTCTGCCTGTTATAGGTGTGAAGATATTTATACTCTCGGCCACTGAAAGTAAGAGTATAAATTGGTATAAACTTCCTTTTGATAACATGAGAAAGTCACAGCAAATCTAGTTCTGTAAGACTATTTAAAAAAAATAAACATGGAAATTGGAAGCCATTTGAATATCAAGAATGGTTAAATAACCGCACATCTCTAAAAATATACTATCTAGCCAGTCATCAATACCATTGTAGAATATTTCCGCAGGAAAATACTGTTGGTACTATGTCAGATCAGGACGTTTGCAGCGGCCTCCGAAAAGCCTAAGTCAGCTTAAACTATAAAATGTCTGGAAAACCACGGCAACTGAACGTACCCACTACCTCTAATTCCTCCCGAAACCTGACTAAAACGACAGAAGAAGTGGAAAATGTACAAACCCATAAAGACAAAGAAAGGAGGAGAGGAGACGAAAGCAACACAATTTTTGAAGCTAGCAAACTGGGGATGGGGTAGGTTGATGAGATGACGTACGTACCCAGGCAGGCGGCCCAGAAACAGGCTGACGGACCCACCAGAACTCAGAAGACGCTCAAGGACTGAGCACATCGGGAAAAGTGGGAGAATTTATATGATACACGAGAGGAACCCAGGTCCCCTTAAGAAACTAAAACCGACTTGCAGTTTGGAGGCTTGCCACGCAGACATCAAACATTTACAAACGCTGAAGCCAGAGCGCCCCTACTTACGTTTGTGTGTATGTTATGGTTATTGTAATGAGTTACAAGGCACATTAAAAATGAACCTTAATGAGTTGATTGGAACATCCCCACATCTCATTCTGCTGCCCCCTTGCTTTCTTAATTTTCATGTTTAGTTTTGCTTGTTTTTGAACTTTTAAAAAAAAATCTCCACATAAGAAATTATAAATGAATGTTCATAGCAGCGTTATCCAGGATAGCCCCAAACTGGAAACGACCCAAACGTCCACAGCCGATGAACAGAGTTTTAAAAAGTGGTAGATTCCCACAGTGGAATATTATATGACAATAAAAAAGGAACGATGTATTGACAACAGGCTGCAACATGAAGGAACCTTGAAAACACTATACTGAGCAAAAAAAGCCAGTCACAAAGGACCAATACATTGTATGATTCCATTTATATCAAATGTCCCAAACAGGCAAATGCAGAGAGACGGGAGTCGATTCGTTTGTGAGGGGCTGGGGGGGGTGTGTGTATGGGGAGTGACTGCTAATGGCGCATGCAGGGTGTCTTTGGGGCATGATGAAAATTTTCTGAAATTAAATAGTTGCACAACTCTGAATATACTAAAACCACACAGTATATTTTCAATGGGCAAATTTCATGGTACATGAATTATATCTCAATAAAGCTATCAAAAAAAGCCTTATGCTGACTATATTCTTTGACACGGTCTTTTTAAAAAAATGCAGCACTGTGTCTGAGATTTACCTGATGTCCATGCGCCTCGCGGAGTGCCTGCGTTTTTAACGCCATGGAGAGCTTCACTGTATGAACGGACACCACTTGTTTCTATGGTGAATGCAAGTTTTAGTTGATTCTGGCTTTTGCTGTTACAAACGATGCCAATATAAATGCATTTATACATGGCCCCTGATGCATCGAAGCAAGAATTTCGCAGATTAATATGCCAGGTTAAAGGTGTTCGCGTTTAATTTTACAAAGCAGTCTCATTAGTTGGGCACCACGGGTTTATGCTGCCCCAGCACTGAGTGGCTATTCTCTTTGTTGTGTATCTTCTTCGGGACCCTTCGTATGGTCCTCCTCTGAGGTTCTGTCATCCGAGTCGAAACGACATCTTCTGGAGACCTTGGTCTGTACTGCCTCCTGTGATGAGACTGAGCCTCACTGCGTGTCTTCCGGCCATCCTGTTTCTTCTGCGATGTGCCTCTGAATGTTTTGCCCATTTTTCTATTCATTTTTCCTTATTGATTTGTGCGTAGAGCACATACACACATATCAATCTATATACACACACTTTATACAATTTCATATAGTTGTTTTGAATACTAAACTTTTTTTTCCATGAACTGCAAATATACTTTGTAGCTTATCTTTTCACTTTGTTTGCTGTATCTTTCGGTGAGTAAAAATTCAAAGTTTGGTGTAGTCAAATGCATCTTTTTTCCCACGATTATTGCCTTTTGTATGTTTGAAGTATTTCCCTACCCCCAAATCAAATTCTCAGAGAATCTTCTGTAGTTTTTTTGTTTTGTTTTGTTTTTTTGAGGGCAGTGTCACTGGCCCTCACATATGGGACCCGAACCGGGGCCGCCGGCCTTCCAAGCCAGCCACTCAGCCGGTCCTCTGATACAGTTTCTTTAATAGCTGCATACTATTCAAGGTTTAAAAATGTCTTCTTGTGCTGGTTTTAATAAGCTCTATTCTATTAATTTGCTCATTTTACCATTTTTCAAAAATTTGGGGCATAAAGTTATTCCTAATAACATATTTTGAAGGTCAGCATTATCTACAGCGGTGTCCCCTTTTCCTGTCTTCACTGATCTCGCCAGGGGGTTATCAATTTTATTAGCCATTTCAAAGAACCAAAATTGATCCAATTTTACATGTTCTCTATTTTATTAATTTACGCTTTTATCATTAAATTCTTCCATTTGGGGAAGGGGATTTAATTTGCTCCTCATTTTCTTCAAGTAAATGCTTATTGAGCTCATGTTTTCAGACTTTCATCTTATCTATTATACTATAAAGGGTTTAAGGCTATAAATTTCCCCTGAGCATTGGTTTAACCATACTTCTCGAACTTGGTCTGAATTTCATTAGTGAGTTCAAACTATTTTGTATTTTCCATTGTGATATCTTTAACCCATGTTTTATTTTGAAGTTTATTCCTTCCTTACTTTTGAGTAATATACAGATTTTCTTTCTTTTTTCTTATTACTGATTTCAGATTTAATTGTATTATCACTGGAGAACTGCCTCTGGGAGCTCCATCCTTTGAATTTTGTTGACACAGCTTTATGGCCCAGTAAATGGTCACTAAAAAATGTTACAAGTATGCTAGGAAATCATCATTCTGCACCTGATGGGCGGGGTGGTGTTGGTTGATCATGCTGCTCTATCTTCAGTATCCTTACTAATTCTACTGTTTCTACCAATGACTCAGGTGTTAAATTTCTAACCACGATTTTGGATTTATCTATTTCTCTTATACTTCTATAAACTTTGTATTATCCTGCTGTAATGGGTTTTTCTCTCTCCCTTTAGAAAGATAACTTCCAGCTTAGTATCTTTTGTCTGATACTACTATACCTATACCAGCCTGCTCTTGTTTACTGGAGGATCTTTTCATTTCTTTAATATTGTTTCCTGTATTTTGTCTAGATGTCTATTTTTTTTTTTTTGAGGGCAGTGTCACTGACCCTCATGTGGGACTGAACTGGGGCCGCTGGCTTCCCAAGCCAGCTCTTAACCACCGCGCCACTCGGCCGGCCCTTAAAATTCACTTTTAGAAATAATTTGAGGCCCAGCATGATATTACAGTCCTCCTGAGAGAATTTTTGTTTTGGCTGGCACATGGGGGCACTAAAAATCCAGGACTGTTGTATTTAATATACCCATCACTCAGGTTAAAGTTACCTATATTTTTGCCCTTGTTTCAGCTATCCTCCCCATTTTAAAGAATTTGTAAATATACCTTAAAAATGTTTTTGTAAGGTTTGATTGTTTTGAGTCACCCACATACTGAAAGGCCAAGCTTCAGTCTGTGCAAGGGCTGGTTTATTTCCATTTCACCCTTAATCCCAGGGGACCCCGGGGACCACCATTCAGGGCGCTTTGAGTGCAGGGTGTGGCTACTAAGGTTCCCCAACAGTGACACCCACAAAAGCATAGCTCGCTCTCAGCTGCTGTGAGTGACTTCTGGGCTTCCTCTCTCTTCTGGGTCTTTACCGAATAATTCTTCATTGACTGGTTAGCTCTTTGACATTTTAAATGTTTGTATCTTAATCAGTTTTTGGTTTTTTGTTTTTACTTTGAGCAAGTGAGTTTAAATTACATATCCTCTTATTACTGGAAGTCCCCCTAAATGACTGTGGGGAGAGCTCAAATTACTGATTCAAGTCTTGTAATGATTATAGTATTTTTCATTTTTCTATTTTTTTTTTTTTTAGAGATCATTTTGGTAAGATGTGTTCATTGTCTGTTTTCAAATTTATTGATCTGAAGTTAATATTCTAAAAAAAAAAATGTCTGCTCTATTATGTCCTCTTGGTCATTCCTAAAACTGTTTATTTGGGCTTTCCCTCATCACTTGGTTTTGTTGTTCCTATTTTGTTTTCTATGTCACTAATTTGGTTTTTTTTTACGTTCTTTCAGTTTATTGGGTTTATTTTTTTTTTGAGGGCAGTATCACTGACCCTCATATGTCGGACCTGAACCGGGGCCGCTGGCTTCTTATTGATTTTTTAAACTTAAGTCATATATTAGTATTTTCTAATTTCAAATGATTTCTTATTTGACATATTGATGATTTAGAAATTTAAACTTTTTCTCAACTTGGACCTTTTAGCCATATTTTCAGTTGCTGCCTTTTGACAACTGTGTTGGCAGTGAAATGATCTGCATGGGGCTGATCTTTTGAAATTTGATGATGTCTTTTCTTTCTTTTTTTTTTTTTTTTTTAAAGATTTTTTATTAGGGAATTGGGGAAGGGGAACACACAAGTTGCTGTTTTTTTGTTCTTCAGTCTAGTTGTGGAGGACGTTGCTTCACTGGCCCATGTTGGTATCGTCATTGCGCTCTTCCCGGATGAGGCAGATCGGTCGCCGGCCTCTGGATGGTCACTCACCAAGGCTATTGGCAGCTCACACCGGCTGCCGGCCACTCACTGTAGCCCATGGCAGCCCACTGCAGCAGGGGCTGCAGCCTACACCATCACCGGGGCTCACAGCCCAGCTCCAGGTGGAGCTGTTGTTAGCTGTAGAGGGCAGTGTCACTGGCCCTCATATGTGGGATCTGAACCGGGGCCGCTGGCATCCCAAAACCAGCTCTTAACCAATGCGCCACTCGGCCGGCCCTGATGATGTCTTTTCATAGCATGTAATGTTTTCATAAATTTTCCTTTTGTGTTTAAAAGTGTATGCAAGGGCTGGCCGAGTAGCGCGGTGGTTAAGCGCTGGCTTGGGAAGCCAGCGGCCCCGGTTCGGTCCCACATATGAGGGCAAGTGACACTGCCCTCAAAATAAATAAATAAATAAATAAATAAATAAATAAATAAATAAATGTGTATGCAATCTTATTTTGTACTCTACATATGTTTATTTGATTAAGTTTGATTTTGTGTTCTGACTGTAGGTCTTTAACTGATTTTATTTTTTAAATTGGGGAATGGTGTTTTCGTTTTTTGTTTTGTTTTTTTTAATGGGGGAACAGTGTGTTTTTCCAGGATCTATCAGCTCCAAATCAAGTAGCTGTTTCAATCTAGTCATGGAGAGCGTGGGGATCGAACTGGTAACCTTGTAATTATGAGCACTGTGCTCTAGCCAACTGAACTAACTGACTGCCCTAATGTTTTTAATTACTTGATCTCCTGGGTATATTAAAATATCTACCAGGATGGTGATGTCTTCAATTTCTCCGTGTAGTCCTTGACATTTCTGCTTTATATTTTTTGAAATTGTCTTACCGAGCACGTATAAGCTTAAAAAATGAATCAAACCTTCAATCATCGTGTAGCATCTTTGTTAAAACAGAATGTTACTACAAAGTCTACTTACATAGCTACGGGAACTTCCTTTCATTATTTCTCTATCACTTGGCTCTCAAAATATCTGTATCTTTGTTTTAGATGCAGTTTTTTAAAAAGCATACATAGTATATTGTTAAAGATTTAGTCTAATGCCACAAGATTTTTCGCAGAAGAGTTCAATCCATTTACAGGTGGAATTGTCGCTAACATATTATTAAGTGCTTATTTGTCCTATCCACTCTTTCTCCTGTGTCTTTATTTGTTCTTTTTTTCTTTCTCATTTTTCTTTTGCTTCCTCCAAGTACATTATTGGAACACACACTGTTTCTTTTTAAAGGCAGCTCTTCAAATTGTCAAATTCATACTTAAGTCTAAAGTGGGTCCATGCATTTACTCTCCTTCAGAATACAAGATCATTAGACTGACATCATTTCAATTTCCAACCTTACATGCATCAGGCGTCCAGGCAATTGGTTACCTAGAATTTTTACTTTATATTGTGCTTTCCTCTAGCAAATTAGACATCACTGTTTTATACTATCACTATTTCTTTAGATTTACTCACATGCTTATTATTATCCTTACTGTTACTTCTTATATCTCAAGACTTCTGGGATAATTTTCCTCTTCCTTGAAGTATATCTTTTAAAAGTTCCCTCATTCAGGGGCCGGCCGAGTGGCGCAGTGGTTCAGCGCTGGCTTGGGAGGCCAGCAGTCCCAGTTCAGGTCCCGCATATGAGGGCCAGTGACACTGCCCTCAAAAAAAAAAAAAAGTTCCCTCATTCGCTCAAGAGTGTGAGCTGAGCTCTGAGCAACAGCAGTTCGATACCCAGCCCAAGCTGAGCTGCTACTGAGGTGCCAACAGGTGGCAGGATGGCTCAGCTTAAAAAAAATAAAAATTAAAAAAAATGAAAGTTCCTTCATGAGGCAAATTTCGGTGATAAATTCTCCATTCTTTTTTTCATCTGAAAATGTCTTTATCACCCTCATTCTTAGATAATCCATATAGGAGAGTGATCTGAATCAAAAATTTTTGAAATTTATAGTTTGAAAATTAATAATACAGCATTGATAGTTGAAAACTGAAAGCTTTATACATACAAAGGAAGTAAGAAGGTAAGCGCTATCTTAATTTTGTATAGCTTTTACCAGATTAATGTCTGAACTATCTTCCATATGCATGCATTTTTTTACTAGATTCTCACAGTTGTCCAGAGTTTACCTGTAAGAAAAGTATCTTAAGATACCCATTTAAAAAAAAAAAAAAAAAAAAAGGACCGGCCGAGTGGCGCGGTGGTTAAGCGCTGTCCTGGGAAGCCAGCGGCCCCGGTTTGGTCCCACATATGAGGGCCAGTGACACTGACCTCAAAAAAAAAAAGATACCCATTTTTCTTCCTTTTTAATAAGCAAATGGGTTACATTTTCTAAGGTCTGTAATGACTCTCATTATTCTTTTTTTTTTTTTTTTTTTTTTAAGATTTTATTGGGGAATTGGTGGAGGGGAACAGCGTTGGGGAATCGGGGAAGGGGAACAGACAAGTTGCCGTCTTCTTGTTCTTCAGTTTAGTTGCGGAGGATGTTGCTTCACTGTTGGTATCGTCATTGCGCTCTTCCCGGATGAGGCAGATCTGTCGCTGGCCTCTGGATGTCGCTCACCGCGGTTATTGGCAGCTCACATTTGGCTGCCAGCCACTCACGCTGGCTGCGGGCCACTCACTGTAGCCTATGGCAGCCCACTGCAGCAGGGGCTGCAGCCCACACCATCACCGGGGCTCGCACAGCCCAGCTCCAGGTGGAGCTGTTGTTAGCTGTAGAGGGCAGTGTCACTGGCCCTCATGTGGGATCCGAACCGGGGCCGCTGGCATCCCAAAACCAGCGCTTAACCAATGCGCCACTCGGCCGGCCCTCTCATTATTCTTTTGATTCCATCCAACACTCCTGGTATCTGCAACCTAGGATGTGCCACTTTAATCTTTTTCTTCTTAAGCCTGATTCTTTTCACAAGTACGTATTAAAATTTCCAGTGTTCAAGAAATCCCATTGGTATAACTTTCAGTTTAAAAGAATTTTTTATTAAACAGGATTCTTAATTCCTTCCACAACTCTTTTTAAAATAACTAAGTCTTTGGTCTGACACATTAATATAAAATTGATCATTTAAGTTAATATAAAAGTTCATTATTTTTTAATCATGTTCCAGAAGAAAAAGTTATAAATCTGTGAATAACAGTCCATTAAATTAACATTTCACTTATACAGAGGAGAAATGGAAAATCCTATCATATTCAAGGCTAGAATCCTGCTAACAGTTGCTAAGCTTTTCATCTCTATCTGTAAAACCCACCCACCCACACACGTGACCGGAGTGCAGAGCTTAATAGCGATGATAACTGAATTGTTCTATCTTTACTTAACAGCTAAAAGAAGAAGAACTCTAGAGTACGGCCAAAGACTGTGAATCTTAATGACCACCCACTCTTATCAGGGGGAAAAAAATAAGCATATTCTCCCAAAATACAAATACATACTTACAAATTACTTATGTGTGACATGTGTTGCACATAACAAAATACACAAAAATATAAATTTAAAAAGGATACATTATAGATAAAATACGTAATACTTGAAATATTTAAATGACATTAATGGCAAAATAACATTTATAGAGGGCGTACAGGCGCATGGCTGCGAATGACAGTCATGTGACCCGACGTAATTTAACTTGACTCCCGTCAGACTGCCGTCATTTTTAACCTCACCACGTGGCTGAGGAGCAGATGGGCCTACAAGAGCGGCCAGTCGATGACTTTTTATTGTCCTCTGACAGTTTGGTTCCTCCCCTGCCACCAAAATAGTTCCCAGACAAGGCCTTGCCATTCATTAGGGAGACCATCCCGGGAGGCCCCAGAAGACTGGGGTGGGTGGGGCGAGAAGGACGGACGGAAGCGAAGGAGTCAGGCTCAACCTGCATAGCAAATATTGGAGGAAGTTCATCTTTTCTTGGATTAACAAGTATAAATAGCTCTCCAACTGCCTTTCTCCACCACAATCCATTATCTTCTGTGCCCCCTGAGGTGCCTCTCCCCCCATCCCCCATCTGGCCATCACTGGCCCAAAGGACATACAGCCTCGCCCAGCTCTTGGCTGTAAACGATCCAATTCCTTTCAGGTAAGTCAGGACTCTTCTAAATGGGTAAGAAAATACTAGTAATATACCATTCTAATATAGTTTTAGCATTTGTCTACCACTACCACTTAACATGGAGGTGGTGGAAATTTCCAAACTATCCTCACAGGATTCCTTGAATGGGTATCTCATTTCCCCGTGTTTTAAAAACTATACAGAAACCCCACTAATGCAACTCCACCTTGGAATCCAACACAACTAACTCAGATTACAATGGTGTGAAAGGCAGAGGGGAGGGCAGGTTCCTCGCTTTTGCGCCTTCCGCAGCGTAACCACTCCACAGGGACATTTTTCCCAAAGTCACAGCTTCCTAAAGGAGTGACATATGAGAAGTCAACAATGCATTTCAACTTTCCTAAACAAATAAGCACTTAACAGAATTCCAGAAAAGGGACACAAAGTTATAAAAGTCTATTTTATTTAGGCTGAAACGTGTATATCATTTATTTAGTTTTAAAACAAGCTTAATATACAGTTTAATGGTTAATATTAATATCTGAACTTTGTTTAATCTTCAGTGACCTAGGAACATTCTGAGGTTGTATTGTTTTAGTTTAAGAAATCCATTCTGTGTAGAAATACTGTTAGGTTAATTGCCTTAGAGTTTATAACTTAAGAATTGAATCACTTTCGCATATTAAAAACGTCTTAAAACTTATATACTATCCTACAAGACTATTTTGATACGTATCAACAAAACTCAACCCCACTTTCTCCAATAATAAAAAAATGGGTTTTTAAATTGTTACCTTTTAAATGACGTGAAATTAAGGAAAACTGGGTGCTGGTTTTAGACCCGTCTTTGGAGAAAAACATTCTGTGCCTTACCACTTGCTGCCATGCCTTGCAGAGATAGGGTCTGTAGTCGACATGGGCGTCCCTTGGGTGCCTAACGGCAGAGCACGGCCCTTCTGCCGAGTCTGAGGTTTTCTGCATTATACTTTGCGTGGTTGCAAAAAGAACCAGGCGGTACGCGTGGACAAGTTTCTCTAAGAGCTGAGAACATTTCTTCAGGGTGGACTCCTGCAAGGTTACGCTTTCTCCTCCATTGGCGCGGTCTACCCAGTAAAACGCCGACAGGCTGTCCACAATCAGAAGGCAGAGCGAGGGGTGACTGCAAAACATGGTTTCTAGCGAGTAGAGTGTGAGCAGTAGCTGCGTGCTGCTCCTGCAGTGTACCAAAAAGAACCTTCCAAGGCAGCCTTTTATGATTTCTTCACAACTCTGGGATAGCCTATGCTCGAGAATCGTAACAAGCCGAAGCATATCAAAGTGGTAATCTGTGTCAATAAATAAGACTTCTACTTCCAGTCCACCCTCTGATTTTGGAAGTATACAGCGTGCTGTTAAATGATATAGCATTTCAGTTTTTCCAGTTCCTTCTGGACCATGAAATTCAAGAATATCACCTGTATAAAATTTAAAAATGGCCGTCAAAATGCAGCAGCACAATAACAGTACACTACAAAACGAAAAGTCAGCAAAAATGTTTAAGAAGACATTTACTGGAACGTAAAAGAAAATCTGTTTGTCATAAGCAAATACAAGTAAACAAGGAAATGAAATCATTAAATTTCACCTCTTAGAAAGGAGTCGGCTATTAATTAGCATCAAGAAAATTTGAAAAACAGGATGACATGGTCGAGAGGGACCTCAGGGAATCTCCGGGGGATGGGTCGCACGCACACACGCTTGTATTGGTGATATTAGAGAGCTAAGAATAAAATGCCGCAGATCTAGGGCCTTTCAAAACTCTATTGATAACTATGGTCACACATCTGGTAACTGATTATTCAATATCCATTCTCTCCTTTTTTCCTTAAGTATAAAACCCCAATTGGGGAAGGCAACATGACCAACTTAAAAACCATTTTTCTCAGCCTCGCTTGCAAAGAGGGTTCACGAGGTAACTCAGCCTTGGGCAAAGAGACCCACGGAGATGTCTGCCGGGATTTCTAGTTTTGCTTTCCCGATGCAGGTGCACCTCTGCTCGGCCACTCCCTTCTCTGGGGGTGAGGCAGCAATCTTGAAACAGTGAGGGGGGGGGGCTTTAAGGAGGGGGGCTCTAAGGAGAGGGGCTCTAAGACAGGAGGTGCCCAGGACTTTCACCACAAGATGGGGTCCCGGACCAGGTGCACACGGTGCACCTCAGCACCGCTTTCAACACAAGGAAACCAAGCCTGGATCTGGTATACCACCAGGCGCAGCAACCCCTGATGAGGCTTTCTCAATGTTACTGGCTTTAAGGGGAGAGCTGGATAGATGGTGCAGTTCACACACATAGGGTGCTAAAAGGCATCGGCTCTGAGGGCCTGAGTGCCAACGGCATCCCTGGGCTGAGAACACCGCACACATTTAAGCGCTGCCTTCAGCTATTCTCCGCTGTATGGCTCTCTCTTCAATCTATGTCCAGTTAGAATGACATCAGCATTGTGGATTATTCTCCCAGCATTACAAATCAAAGTCAGCTGCTGTGAACTTCGAAGACGCTAAATCTCTTTCTGTGTTGGTTCCAATACCTCTTTCAGGGAGGATAGCACATATTATGATATATAAAGCACGGGGGAAACTGTCCTGCCTCCAGGGCCTTTCAAACTCTGCTAGAAGAGCTGGTGAGGGGCTCAGGTGGTTAGGAGCTCGCTCAAGAGTACGAGCTGAGCTCTGAGCAACAGGGTTGATGGTTGGATTCCCAGCCCAAGCTGAGCAGCTGCTGAGCTGCCAACAGGTGGCAGGATGGCTCAGCTAAAAAAAAACCCAAAAAACAAAAAACAAAACTCTGCAAGAAACCATGGCCTTCCAATGCTTGTAAAATTAAAACTTGCTAAAACTATCGCCATTTAATTTATGGCTAAACCACATAATGGAACACTGTGAAAATGCAGATTCTTAGGCCCCAAACAAATTACGTAGTCTGAGAATCCAGTTACTGAATTTCCTGTTACTACTCATAAACCATTATATGTCAGAACACTCACAAATAACTTGTAAGAAATCTAGCAAGCTGCCACCATACTATATTTAAGGTAGCATAAATCTTCAGCCAATTTCTTCTACAATCTTACCTACAATTTGCAATTCAAAATTGACATGAAAAAGGTTCCCCTTTGCACCGAGCCCCAAAGATTCCAGCCTCAAAGAGTGCAACTATTTTCGCATCAGCAATTGTTCGCGGAGGCTCTTATTAAAACTTAACAGTGACTGGGCCGGCCGAGTGGCGCGGTGGTTAAGCCTGGCTTGGGAAGCCAGCGGCCCCAGTTTGGATCCCACATATGAGGGATCCCACACTGCCCTCTAAAAAGAAAAAGAAAAATTTAAAAAAAAAAGTTAACAGTGACTAAAACTAGGTTCCACCCGGTGTTCCGTTTACTCTCTCCTACCTTATCACTGAGGCGCTACCGCTGCCCCCAAATAAAGTCTTTTACTGCCTTATATTACAGCAGGAGAATAAACGACATGCACTAGAGGAAGAAACATTAACATAGAGCCAATAGTAATGGGAGTGAAGGCAAGTTGAAAACACAGATGTAGCAAAGATTAGTGTGAAAGCGGTTTGTCGGACACAACGAATGGACCGCGCAGAAACCCAGCAGGGAAACCGGAAGCACACGGCACCGAATCTCCCTAGAAAAGCAGGCGGAAGAGGCTGGTCAGCAGCAACTGGCTTTCTATAGTGTTCATACTTTACAAATGGAGAGGGCCTTCTTCCCGGCAACACGCTGGGTCTGAATGACAACACCCAGGTGGGAAAAGCAAACTTGGTCATCTCCCGTGATCACATCCACCATGCCACATAATTCTGCCTATTTACTTGATGACATTTCCCGTTGGCAACTTCAAGGCTGACATTGGAATATGTTATCCCCAGCACAAACATGTATCTTTTGAATGCATTTCATAGGATTACTTTCTTCTTCTTTTTTTTTTTTTGAGGGCAGAGTCACTGGCCCTCATATGTGGGACCCAAACCGGGGCCACTGGCTTCCCTAAGCCAGCGCTTAACCACCGTGCCACTCGGCCGGCCCAGGATTACTTTGTTTTAAAGAATGCCTTGAGCAACCTCTGAAGAATGAAAATGTTAAGTCCTGGGGCCGGCCAAGTGGCGCATTGGTTAAGAGCTGGTTTTGGGATGCCAGCGGCCCCAGTTCGGATCCACATATGAGGGCCAGTGACACTGCCCTCTACAACTAACAACAGCTCCACCTGGAGCTGGGCTGCTGTGAATCCCCAGGACGGCATAGCTGCAGCCCCTGCTGCAATGGGCTGCCATAGGCTACAGTGAGTGGCCGGCAGCCAGCATGAGCAGCTGGAAGCCAGTGTGAGCGGCCGATAGCCGTGGTGAGCGGCCATCCAGAGGCCAGCGACCGATCTGCCTCATCCGGGAAGAGCGCAATGACGATACCAACATGGGCCAGTGAAGCAACATCCTCCGCAACTAGACTGAAGAACAGAAAGACAGCAAGTTGTCTGTTCCCCTTCCCCAGTTCCCCAACGCCGTTCCCCTCCCCCAATTCCCCAATAAAAAAACCTTTAAAAAACAAAGGAAAAGAAAATGTAAGTCCTGGTTAGGGGAGGGTTAGAAACCCAAAAGTCAAGTTTGGAAAATGGCGTTTAAAAGGAAGTAGGTCTCGGGCCGGCCGAGTGGCGCGGTGGTTAAGAGCCGGCTTGGGAAGCCAGCGGCCCCGGTTTGGGTCCCACATATGAGGGCCTGTGACACTGTCCTAAAAAAACAAACGAAAAAGAAAACGCAGCAGGTCTGGGAGGGAGTCACAGGTGAGGGGGTGGGTGGGGCTGTGGTTAGCAGAGTCCAGAGGGTGTGACCGCCTGGGCCCAGGCCTGGGACAAGGGACTGACACAGGAGCCGGAGCCGGAACAGAGCACACGGCCAGGCCAGCCCAGCCCCGCCCCTGCCCCACCCAAGTCCCGCGATGCTTAGTTTCTGTCAGGGCTTCAGCCCCCTTCACTGATTCAGAAGTGCGGGTGGCAAAAAGTTCTATGAAGAGACAGGCTTGGAAGCGCCCATAGAAATCAAGTACAGAAGCAAAGTAGGTATTTTCAACTCACATAATTCGTGTAAATATCCTAACATGAATTCAGTTGTCAAAATGGTTTGTTGAGACCTATCTCTGGGGATCACAAAGTAAGAATGTCCTACAGCCACTAGGATTTAAGATTTAAGACAGGAATAAGAGGCTGGATACAGAGATGGGAGAAAGCCACATGGAAACAGAAGAGAAACTCTTATAAGTTGATGGGAATGAACTTAAAATTAAGAGTGGAAGGCCAAAAGCCAATGCTTGGGATACAACTACAGTAAGGGAGGTCAGATAAAACAGAAATGGAATAGAAAAGCCAGGAGGAAACATGACACAGAGCACAAAATTAGGTTTCAAGGAAATGAAATAGTACTAAATAATACTAAATGCAACGGAAAAGTTCTAAACATGAAAAAATGGCAGGGAAACAGATCACGGAATTGGTCCTGGACAGTGACCTTAGAGTAAATGAAAGCACATTTCACATCAATACCATTTTATGACCCAAACTTCAGAAACGGAGATACTGGAAGACAGACCGGAAAGGACTCGCTGATTTTAGAGAGCTCCGAAGATGGAGACCAGGTGATAGGCAGCCAGCGGCTACCGGAGGGCTTAGAAAAGGGTGCGATGGTCTGCGCTCGTACGAAAAGTAAGGAAACTCAACAGCCATTTCATGAAGCTGGAGATTCAAATGAAGATAATTTCAGGGGAGAGAAATGTACCGCATTCTGAGGTAAAAGGGAAGGGACTCCATAGGGGAACGAGAACACACGACACTAATCAGAGGGTAACTGAGAGATATTATCTGGACTTCTCAGGATAGGGAAAACAACGAAAATTTTGCCAAGTATTTTCTTGGAGACAAGGGTGGTGTCCACAAACATCTTTCAGCTTAACTCACAAGAACAGGTCCTGAGAGCACTTGCCTACCCGGTTCAACAAGGCTTTCCAAGTCCATACATCAACCAGGAAATAGCTGACGTGTTAATCGAGTCTTTACATTCTGGTTTCGGTACAAATGCAATGGAGGCAAGGTTTAAGGTCAAGGCCTTGGTTACGAGGGTACTTTCCTTTTGCACATTAATAGCAAAGCAGGTAAAAAGGTCATTTATAACAAACTGGGGATGTAAAATCTGCAAATTACACATGAATATTATCAGTAAGGGCCTTGAACTAGATTCCCTGCAAATATGCTTAATGGTGAATTGAAATCAGTTTCACTGATTTTATAAACACTTACTGTCTAATTGGAAGATCAAAAATCGTATTCAGGGCCGGCCGAGTGGCGCATTGGTTAAGTGCTGGTTTTGGGATGCCAGCGGCCCCGATTCGGATCCCACATGAGGGCCAGTGACACTGCCCTCTACAGCTAACAACAGCTCCACCTGGAGCTGGGCTGTGCGAGCCCCGGTGATGGTGTGGGCTGCAGCCCCTGCTGCAGTGGGCTGCCATAGGCTACAGTGAGTGGCCCGCAGCCAGCGTGAGTGGCTGGCAGCCAAGCGTGAGCTGCCAATAGCCGCGGTGAGCGACATCCAGAGGCCAGCGACCGATCTGCCTCATCCCGGAAGAGCGCAATGACGATACCAACAGTGAAGCAACATCCTCCGCAACTAAACTGAAGAACAAAAAGACAGCAACTTGTCTGTTCCCCTTCCCCGATTCCCCAATGCTGTTCCCCTCCGCCAATTCCCCAATAAAATCTTTAAAAAAAAAAAAAATCGTATTCAATATTATGTTCCATAGAGGGGGCACGGTCCTTTTAAGTGTATATGAAGTCACTAGCTCATGTTTCTGTGAGCTGTTACAAAAAACGGCACCCTTGTCCAGTCCAAGTACAACTTGTAATGGGAACTTGTAATGGAAGTATGACAACTTGTAATGGGAAAAACCAAAAGCCTCTACAGTTTGGCATTTGACAAATTAAAGTAAATCAGGAAATCTGGATGGTTTGGCCTTGATAGTTATTCTCACAAATAGAACACTGTAAGGAGTTTGGGCAACAGATTGCCACAGCGAGTTTATGAATCTAAAGATCCTTCAAAATAAGGAAAAGAAAAAACAGCCAAAAAATATATCCTCTTGATACCAATCTACTAATTGTATAACAAATATGTTCAATTTGCAGATTGTACTAAATCTTAGTGCTAAAGAGTTAATAAATTGTTAAATGGTACCAAGTAACCACTACCCAAAAAAGCATTAAAACCATGTTTGCAGCAGCCTTGGAGACTCCTATAACCCCTAAATCTCTTACTGTTTCTATCTGAGCTCCTCTGTAACTATTTCTGATAAATTATTGTTGTTAAAGTAATCTTTATAATCCCAGTCTTATGCACGCTATTGCTCTAATGAGCATTCATCTAACTAGCTTTACAGGTATAAGATCTATAATAGTTTTAAGTAAATTTGGTTCACGACTGAACAAGATGGTATTTTTAAAATTTCTATAAATGTAGGGGCCAGCCGAGTGGCTCAGTTGGTTAAGAGCTCGCTCCAGAGTGCGAGCTGAGCTCTAAGCAACAGCAGTTCGATGCCCAGCCTGAGCTGAGCTGCCGCTGAGTGGCCAACAGGTGGCAGGATGGCTCAGCTAAAAAAAAAATTTCTATAAATGTAATATTCAAATGTATAAGCTGTGCTACAAACCCATGTTTCAATGTCAGTTTCATAAGATTCACCTTAATAATATCCTTTCTGACAGAAAGAACAGAAAGTTCAATCTTTGGTCTAACATGTTTGATCAAAATTTGTCTTTCATTATTGATAGCTCATAATTTTATTTGCTAACAGATCTGTTCCACAAGAAATATTAAAGGGAAGCCTCCAGGCTGAATAAAAGGACAGTCTCAGTAACTTGAATCCAACTGAGTTCATAAAGAACACAAGTAAATGTAACTACATAAGTAAATGGAAGACAGTCTAAATGCGTTTTATATTTGTAACTTTTTTCATCTAAGAAACAACTGCATTAAGTAATAATTTCAATTATATTAATAATTTTATATGTTTGTGGGCAAACAACATATAAATATGTAATTGGTAACAGCACAAACGGAAGGGGAGAGAATGGAAATATATAGTAGCAAAGTTTTTATAAAATATTAAAATTAAGATGGTATTAATCCAAGGGGTGGTAAATGAGGGTAAACAGGATCAAATATAGGGTGATGGAAGGAGAACTGACTCTGGGTGGTGAACACACAATGTGATATATAGATGACGTATTACAGAATTGTACACCTGAAACCTATGTAACTTTGCTAACCATTGTCACCCCAATAAACTTTAATTAAAAAAAAAAAAGATGGCATTAATCCAGACTAAACTGTTACAAATTAAGATGTTAATTGTAATCCTCAGGACAATTATTAATAATAGTAAAATAATTATATAAAACGGACAGCAAAATGGCAGTCATAAACCCTATCTTACTGGTAATTCACTAACTATAAATGGATTAAACAGTCCAAACAAAAGGCAGAGATTGGCAGAATGGAATACAGAAACATGATCCAACTGTAGGCTGTCTACAATGGGCACTTTACATACCAATTTACAATCAGGTTGATAGTAAAAGGACAGAAAAAGATCTACCATGCAAAAGGTAATCAAGCTGATGTGGCTATACTATTATTAGACAAAATATATTTTTACACAAAAATTGTTATGAGAGACAAAGAAGGACATTTTTGTTTTTTATTGTGGTAAAAGACACATAACAAAATTTACCACCTTACCCATTTTTAAGTGTACAGTTCAGTAGTGTTAAGTATATTCACATTATTGTGAGACAGATCTCCAGAACTTTTTCATCTTGCAAAACTGAAACTCTGTACCCATTGAACAACTCTCCTTTCTGCTCTCCTGAGCCCTTGGTAACCACCATTCTACTTTCTACTTCTGTGACTACTTTAGATACCTGATATATGTGGAATCATACAAGTATTTTCCTTTTTTGTCACTGGCTTATTTCATCCATGTTGCAACATGTGACAGGATTTCCATCCTTTTTAAGGCTGCATTATGATTCAATTTATGTATTTGCCATATTTTTATCCATTCATCCATCGAACATTTGGGTTGCTTCCATCTCTAAGCTATTGTGAATGGTGCTGCCATGAACATGGACTTGCAGATCATCTCTCTTCAATACCCTGCTTTCAATTCTTTTGGAAATATACCCAGAAGTAGAATTGTTGGATCATATGGTAGTTCTATGTTTATTTTTTTGAAGATCTCCATACTGTTTTCCATACCAGTTGCACCATTTTATAATCCGATCAATAGTGCAAAAGGGTTCGAATTTTCTGCATCTACACCGACACTTGTTATTTTCTGTTTTTATTTTATTTTTATTTTTTTTACTTTTTGAGGGCAGTTTCACTGGCCCTCATATGTGGGACCCGAACCGGGGCCGCTGGCTTCCTAAGCCAGCACTTAACCCCTGTGCCACTCGGACCGGCCCTTTATTTTATTTTATTTTATTTATTTATTTTTTTTTTTTTTTTAAAGATTTTATTGGGGAATTGGCGGAGGGGAACAGCGTTGGGAAATCGGGAAAGGGGAACAGACAAGTTGCTGTCTTTTTGTTCTTCAGTTTAGTTGCGGAGGATGTTGCTTCACTGTTGGTATCGTCATTGCGCTCTTCCCGGATGAGGCAGATCCGTCGCTGGCCTCTGGATGTCGCTCACTGCGGCTATTGGCAGCTCACTCTTGGCTGCCAGCCGCTCACGCTGGCTGCGGGCCACTCACTATAGCCTATGGCAGCCCACACCATCACCGGGGCTCGCACAGCCCAGCTCCAGGTGGAGCTGTTGTTAGCTGTAGAGGGCAGTGTCACTGGCCTTCATGTGGGATCCGAACCGGGGCCGCTGGCATCCCAAAACCAGCGCTTAACCAATGCGCCACTCGGCCGGCCCTATTTTATTTTTTGATAGTAGCTATTCTGATGGGTGTGAGGTGACAAAGGACATTTTATAAAGGTAAATGAGTCAATTCATCAATAAGATATAATAATAAAAACTTATTTGTGCCAACAATACATGAAGCCCCAAAGTACATGAAGCAGAAACTGACAGAACTAAAGGGAGAAACAGACAATTTAACAATAGCAGTTGGAGACTTTAATACCCCGCTTTCAATAACGGATAGAGCTAGTCAAAATACTAACACAGAGACAGACGGCTTGAACAATGCTGACGCCCACCAAAACTCAGAGACACCAAGAAAACACTTGCCCCAACTTAGGCAGAACACACGTTCATCTCAAGTGTACATGGACCATTCTCTAGGGTAGGCCATGTTTGGCCATAAAATAGGCCTCAGTAATTTAAAAAGATTGAAATCATAGACGTTCTCAGATCAAAAAAGAATGAAAACAGAAATCAATAACAAGAAAAGCAGTGAATCTTCTTGACTTTGGATTGGGTGATGTCTTAACTATACAAAAAGCATAAACAGCAAGAGAAAAAATTAGATAAATTGGACTTCATCAAAATTAATAACTTTGTGCTTCAATGGACACCATCAAGATAGTGAAAATATTTGGGAGAAAATATTTGCAGAGCATATATTTGTTAGGGGAATTGTATCTAGAATATATAAAGGACTCTTATAACTCAATAATAAAAAGACAACCCGATTTCTAAAATGGGCAAAATGTCTGACATTTGTCTAAATTACACATACAAATGGCCAATAAATACATGCAAAGATGGAACTACCAGGGAAATGGAACCGAAAACCACAGTGCGCCATCTCTTCACGCTCACTAGGATGACTTAATCAAAAAGGACAATAGCATTTGTTTGCGAGATGTGGGGAAATTCGAACCATCACACATTTCACTGATGGGGGCTCGAAACATAAGCAGCTGCTTTGGAAAACAGCCTGGCAGGTCCACAAAAGGTTAAACAGAACTACCACACAACCTCGCAGTCTTTCTGGTAGCAATTATCCAAGAGAGTCGAAAACACATAGCCTGAGAAACTTGTACGCAAATAATCATAGCATTATTCGTAATTGCCCCAAAGTGGAAACCATCAAAATGTCCATCAGCTGATGAATGGATTGACAAAATGTGGTATACCCATACAAGAGACTACTAATCAACAATAGAAAGGAATGAACCACTGACATATGCTACAACATATGCTACTTGAAAAGATTATGCAAAGTAAAAGAAGCCAGTCACAGAAGACCACGCTGCTACCTGATTCCAATTATATGAAATGGCCAGAAAAGGCCAATCGATCAAGTCAGAAGGTAGATTAGCAGTTGCCTGGGGCTGAGGTCTGTGGGAAGAAGTGGAGAGTGATGACTAATGGGCATGAGTTTCTCCGGGGTGATAAATACGTTTCAAGTCAATGGCGGTGATGGTTGCATAACTGTGAATGCTAAAAATCATGGACTTGCACAATTAAATGGGTGAATTACATCTCTATAAACCTTTTACATTAAAAAACAAAAAAACCGGGCCGGCCGAGTGGCGCGTTGGTTAAGAGCTGGATTGGGACACCAGCGGCCCCGGTTCGGATCCCACATAGGAGGGCCAGTGACACTGCCCTCTACAGCTAAGATGGTGAACAACAGCTCCACCTGGAGCTGGGCTGCTTTGAGTCCCTGGACAGCATAGCTGCATCCCCTCTGCAGTGGGCTGCCATAGGCTACAGTGAGTGGCCGGCAGCCAGCATGAGCTGCCAATAGCCGCGGTGAGCAACCATCCAGAGGCCGGTGACCAATCTACCTCACCCGGGAAGAGCACAATGATGATACCAACATGGGCCAGTGAAGCAATGTCCTCCACAACTAGACTGAAGAACAAAAGGACAGCAACCTGTCTGTTCCCCTTCTCCGGTTCCCCAACCCTGTTACCCTCCCCCAATTCCCCAATAAAATCTTTAAAAAAAACCAAAAACCCAAAAACTTAAGCACACTACCTTCTTTGTAAATTTAATAAACAACAAAGTATTTTCCCTACTGTAGAAATATGAACAGAATAAAGGGTACCTAAGGACTTTCCTGTCCTTACTCAAACTTTTCTCAAACTTTTAAAGAATAAAAAAAAAAATAGCAAAATTCACACAAATATTATGTTGGGATAAAAGAGGTCAATGTTTATTCTGAAGGTTTACCGCAGATAAGCAAAACTTCAGGTCATCTGACGTAGATAAGGGAGGCTTAAAACTGTCGTCAGGATGTTTCTCAGTTTAATTTTACAGTTTAACCATATAGCCTCTTGCTAGGAGTGTGTGAATATACGCGAAAAAACGTCTGCTTTACAAAACTCAGCGTAGGACTGTATTTGGTTTGATTGCGTTTTTTACCATGTAGAGGTGACTCTTCGTCAGCAAACAGATGTGGTTCTATTTCTTTCAAGGAACTTCTGCCTTCAAGGCGGGCAAGGAGCTTCAGAAGGAAAAAAAGAGAGAAGGAATAGTCATGACCCATAATTATCAATCCTAGAAATCTACATTCATATAATTTTCCACAAGTCTACAGTAAAAACTTTTCATAGTTTCTCTGAGGGTTTGGAGGAAATGATGAAATAGGAAATATAATTTAGGAGAAGAGCTGTATTCGAGAATTCAGGAAATCTTTCTTTTTTTGTTTATATACCAAACCCTGATGGTATAAAGTGAGTCCCGCCCTCAAAGGGGCTGACAGTCCTGGGATACAGAGCCAACTGCTAATTGCCAAGTATTTACCATCCTCATGCGTTATAATTACCTTTCTCACTATATTTATTAAACCTATTACACAGGTATCATCTTTTAATTGCCTGCCTATTATACTGTCAGCTCCGTATCTTGTGGGAGGACGCGACAAAGGAGAAACGTGGAGAAACGCTTGCTTGAGGCGCTCCTACCTGGACAGGTTAGGTGAATGGGACATAGGCCCCACAGCGGGCAGGTGGTAACACGAGCCAGGGCGCAGAGGCAGGTATGTGGAGGTAAAGTATAGGCAGATTTGCATTGCTAGAGCTTGCAGCATGAAACCCGCAGGAGATACTCAAGTCTCAGAAAGGCAGGAGTCAGATCACAGGTCAGGTACCATGCGTGAAGCCCGCTCTCCGGCTTGTAGACCAGAGCACGGGGTTTTAGCTACACAGTGAGAAACGGTCCAGACAGTTCAGAGGAGGCAGATGGGACTCCGGAACCAGGCCTGCAAGGTCACTTCTCTGGGCCCGAGGTTCTCATTAATAAGTGAGGCTAATACACAGTGTCTCTCTCACAAGGGTGCTGAGGGTTCCGTGTGTTAGGAGCGCTTAGGACGATGTAAGCATGAGCTATTATTACCGGAATTCCCCACAGACCGTCTTGGGGGCTGGCAGAGGACGGATCTGAGAGGACGGCCAGATACGGAGAGGAGGTTGGAGCCTGTCAAGGAACCTGGGGCAGTGCCTGCACCGAGACGGAGGTTAGGACACCAGCAGGCCGAGCTCGGTGACCGACTCAAACGTCAGGGAGGGAAACACCATCAAAGCTGACTCTCGAGTTTCTTAGGAATCGGCACAGCTGTGACAACCCAACACAAGAAAAACGAGCGTATCGCAAATGGGAGGGAAAGCAGTCACCTTCTTTTTGACTGAAGCCAAAGTTTTGAAAAGATTTCCTGAAGTGATGAAAAGGTTCCATACATTAATGTAGCAAATATTTAGTGAGTTTCTATTCTGCACCAAGTACCACGGCAGGTAAAATGGAGACTAAAAGGTGAAGGTGACAACTGACCTGCCCTCAAAGAACTTGCAGTCTCGGTTCTCTAGATGAGAGCTTATGACAAAACAAGGTAAAGACGGCTGCCCACACAAGACAGAGTGCTTTGAGTTAGAGCAGGGTCTGAGGGTGGACCCCGGGCCAAACTATTTCCATAATATTAAGATAGTCTTTGTCTTTTTTGCTAAGCTAACACTTGCACTGATGGTGGGTAAAACTATTGGCACCTAGCACAATCAAGGCAGTGGCATCAAACCGTAATACACATGGTTTTCTTCACTCGGAGGTAAAATACCCAAATATGCAAAACTAGTTTCACGTAAGAATGTCTTTGACGAAGCAGTAAAAAGTATTACTTCTATTAAATCATGACCCTGAGGGCTTTTTAAAATGTTCTTTGTGATGACAGGAAAGAATATCAGTAAAGAATTAAACCTTGGGGCCGGCCGAGTGGCGCGGTGGTTAAGCGCTGGCCTCGGAAGCCAGTGGCCCCGGTTCGGGTCCCACATATGACAGCCAGTGACACTGTCCTCAAAAAAAAAAGAATTAAACCTTGACATAGAGGTCTGGCCTTTGCCCAAGGCTCCTGGGAGGTCATCTCTACGCCTCTTGAATATCCTGTCCCGTAAAAGTGTGTTTATCTGGGGGCCTTGAGCCACCCCAGACAGTGTAACAATGTGCTGGGGGCTCCGCTCAGCTTGAACTCCGGGATCAGCTCTGGCATCAGAAGGCTGGAGACAGAGGGCAGCCGTGGGGCAGGCGGCTGCGTCTACGATGGACGCCAAAGGCCAGGGGGCTCCCCTGGCTGGCCCTGTCGCACACTGTCGCAGCTCCACTGGGGCAGGACCTCTGGAAGCTCTGCGTTCTGAATGAATCCTTCTGGGCTCTGCCCATCACCTCTCTTCTCTCAGCTGATTTTCATCTGAGTCCTTTCACCGCAGGAAACTGTGACCACGAATATAATGGCTTTCAGTGAGTTCTGAGTCCTTCTATGGGTTTCTTAAACCTGAGTGTGGTCTCGGGGACCCCCAAACTGGCAATGTTAGAGTGAACGTGTTCCTGGGGCCCTCAACTCTGCAGTTGGTGTCCGGGGTGAAGGCAGTCTTGGGGGCTTCCCCACCGTCGGAGATAAAGCACGTCTACTCCAAATTCAAACATAATGGTCTTTCTGTAAGAAAAGCAACTGTGTGGGCCGGCCGAGTGGCTCAGTTGGTTAAGAGCTCGCTCACGAGTGCAAGCTGAGCTCTAAGCAACGGCGGTTCGATGCCAGCCCAAGCCGAGTTGCTGTTGAGCTGCCAACAGGTGGCAGGATGGCTCAGCTAAAAAAACAAACAAACAGGGCCGGCCGAGTGGCGCATTGGTTAAGCGCTGGTTTTGGGATGCCAGCGGCCCCGGTTCGGATCCCACATGAGGGCCAGTGACACTGCCCTCTACAGCTAACAACAGTTCCACCTGGAGCTGGGCTGTGCGAGCCCCGGTGATGGTGTAGGCTGCAGCCCCTGCTGCAGTGGGCTGCCATAGGCTACAGTGAGTGGCCTGCAGCCAGCGTGAGCGGCTGGCAGCCAAGCGTGAGCTGCCAATAGCCGCGGTGAGCGACCATCAAGAGGCCGGCGACCGATCTGCCTCATCCAGGAAGAGCGCAATGACGATACCAACAGTGAAGCAACATCCTCCGCAACTAAACTGAAGAACAAAAAGACAACAACTTATCGGTTCCCCTTCCCCAATTCCCCAACGCTGTTCCCCTCCGCCAATTCCCCAATAAAATCTTTAAAAAAAAAAAAAAACCAAACAAACAAAAGCAGCTGTGTGACTGCGAGAGATGGATGTTTGTTTCTTGGAATACCCCTTGACTTTTGAACTTCGGAACACTTTTATCACCACTGTGAGCTTGACAGCTTCCCAACACATTAAGATCCCTGATGATTTTAACGAGTGTGATTTTTCTGGATAATTATTTAACAAAATGTGTCAATACTTGGAAAATCTGCGTAACTTAGTGAACCAGTATTTCCAGATGACCAATGAATGATGTTAAATCATTCCTGGGTAAAAGGTTCATTCAGTCGCAGTGTAAGACAGATCAATAGATTCCAACGTCTGAAAAAAATCACTGATATCATTTTATATTCTCCACTGCAAATAGCTTTTACAAAAACTATTACTTGCCGAGTTTTGGTATACTATCAAAGAATAACATCCATAATTACCTGAAAAGATCTTAAAATACTCCTCCATTTTCCAACTACAGATGTGTGAGAGGCCTGGTATTCTTAACAGACTTTAACGGGACAACATAGAGTAACAGTGTGGACACAGAAGAAAAGATGAGAACCCAGTTAGCTTCTATTCAGCTGGATTTATGGACATTTGCAAACCTGTAACACTGTCACTCTTTACTACACTTTCTTTGTTTAGAAAAATATAGCTATTTTTCATAAAAATACGTATGATACTCAATGGGTTTATTATTGTTACTTCTATGTGAATACAAATATTTCTCAGTTTCAATGACAGATATAACCTACCCAAAGAAAAGCTCTTTGGGGGCCGGCCGAGTGGCGCGGCGGTTAAGCGCAGGCTTGGGAAGCCAGCGACCCTGGTTCGGGTCCCACATGAGGGCCAGTGACACTGCCCTCAAAAAATAAAGAAAAGAAAAAAAAGAAAGAAAAAAAGAAAAGCTCTTTGGAATCCTCAATAATGTTTAAATGTGTAATGCAGTCCTGAGACCAAAAAGTACGAGAACCACTGAGTTAGAAGATGGAGAGTCCTGATTGAAGGAGAGGACAGAGAAACTCTCATGGACAAGACGAAGCATAAAAAACTATAATGTTCGAAAAAGATGACTAACATCCTCATCAGAATGCTAACAGGAAGTTACTCCAATTGCTTACTCTTATTGTCAATGCTCAAAATATCTCAGAACCCTCCCCTCAGAATTTCTTGTAAGCTGGTAAAGCTGGTATTCAGGAAAGTATCATTTTTATTTTGTTCTTTAAAGATTTTTATTGGGGAATTGGGAGAGGTGAACAGCACTGGGGAATCGGGGAAGGGGAACAGACAAGTCGTTGTCCTTTTGTTCCTCAGTCTAGTTGCGGAGGATGTTGCTTCACTGGCCCATGTTGGTATCATCATTGCGCTCTTCCTGGATGAGGCAGATCGGTGGCCGGACTCTGGATGTCGCTCACCGCGGCTATTGGTAGCTCACGCTGGCTGCCGGCCACTCACTGTAGCCTATGGCAGCCCACTGCAGCAGGGGCTGCAGCCCACACCGTCACCGGGGCTCGCACAGCCCAGCTCCAGGTGGAGCTGTTGTTCACCATATTAGCTGCAGAGGGCAGTGTCACTGGCCCTCATATGTGGGATCCGAACCAGGGCCGCTGGTGAACCGGGGTTGCCGGCGTTCCAAGCCAGTTCTTCTTAACCAACGCATCACTCGGCCGGCCCAGGAAGGTATTATTTTTATTGACCTGACGTGGACAAAGATGGTATTACACCTCTTACCAAATTAGCTGACTTAGCCAATTTCTATCTGACTTTCTTCCATTGTTATTTAGAAATCGAATTTATTTTCAAAGGATGGAAACTTGCCACCATCGAGAAGTCAAAATAATGTTTTATAATGCCAAATGCAGAGTGTACAAAAAATGAAAGTTAATCCCCAGGACTTGGAAATAGATTTACCCTTACAAAATAATGAATATTAACAATTTACAGGAGTCACTGTATGAATCAAGGTATCTTCCAAACATAAGCAGAAAATACCCTGAAAATCTGACATAAACCCGATTGACATACAGAAATTAAAATTAATGATGCTGTCCAGATTTGAAGAAAGAAATGAAAGAGTTAGCCAATCTGAAATTTCCGAAGGGCCGAGAAAAATTTGTTAAGTATCCAGGTAAAGGGAACCCAAATTAAACTGATGTGACAGTTTAATCCTTTCAGGGAAGATTAACACATTAAGCCATCAGAGCTTAGTGACAGCAGCCATTAAGATAATTCAACCGTTTCTCTTAAATATCTAAGCAACATTTCTGAGGTCAAATTTCACATAATCAGTTTAGTCTGTTTGGTGGTTTCATAAATATTGTAAATTATATTTTTGGCATTTAGTTTGTAAATCAGTATCCGACAGGTTTTATTATCATAACAATAGCTATCTAACAATTGCTACTATTTGTGCATACTGTGGTATCACAGCAGTACATAATTTATACACATTCCCCTTTTAATTGTCACATTAACTCTATTTGTTATTGTTCTGTTTTTTAGATGAGAAAATAGGCAGACGCCAGAGCCAGGATTTAACTGAGATCTCTTGGCTCCCAAAGCCTAGAATTCGCCCCACTCTGAGGCCACACAGCCTCGGAGTCAGTTATTACCGAGCCTGATCAAATCTGAGGACAGAGAAAAATAGAGTGTTTGGACCTACTACCCAAAGATGAAGCCAGTTTGAGGCCCTGTGTAGGCAATGATCTGGCCTCTTCCAACCATCTTTCTCAGCATTTCCTCCAGCACCAACAAGGAGCCCCAAATGTTTTCAACAGCAGCATCGTTACGGAGCGAGTGCAGTCTACAAAGGGGGCAACACTCGGCGATAGACATTCACTGCTAAACACTGCAGGCGCGTGCTCCGGGAACTGAGCGAGGACTACGGATGCAGACATGTAGCAGAGCAGGGCCTGTCCTCAAAGAATTTAAACGGGGCAGGGTCAAAGGGTTAAAAACCAGTACAATCCAGTATTGCAGGTGTCAGAACAGAAACACGCGCGGGGCGCTGTGAAGCCCTAAAACAGAGGGTGGATTCTGACCTGGGTGAGAGGCGCCTGTGGTTTTGAACGTGGGATTTGCACAGTTCTTCCAGGCGCGTACATGCTGGGCACTGACAGCAAAATGCTCTTTCTCTACCTAGAATGCTCCTTCCCTGTTCGCTCAGTTGAATCCCCGAGGGGCTGGACTAAAGCCAGATTCTACATGCCGACCGGCCCACCCCCTTCCATGAAGCTCTTACTGTACCTAAGAGCACGTTGCCAGCCTGCCTCCCTCCTCTGGGTGTAACAGCTTCATGAAAGGAAAGGGATCGAGTTTGGCCAGCCCCCAATTCCAAATGCTTTGCACTTGGCAGAAACTCAGTAGCTGCCTGGTAAGCTGAAGGCAAGCAGGGCATCAGTGGGTAGAAGCCAGGGGACGGCGGAGTATAAGGAAACTCGAACTACTGAGATGTTCATATATTTGGGTCATCTGTGCAAACTTCCATTCTATGGCTGTCATCAAAGTGCTTCGTACTCGCCAACAAAGTCCATTTTAGAGGCGGTCACATACATCCAATGCATGTTAAGTAGAACACATACCATATAGATGTTTTTAAACATCATTTTAGTGGGAAAGCTTCCACTAGAGCAGGAAGGAGTGCTTCAAGATCAAATTAACCAGAAGTAAATCACATTGAGGCACACATGTGTATATAAGACTTATTTGGGTAAAGGCTCATTTCCCCTGACCTTTCGTGATTAAATCTGTTGGCAGATGGACCCCTGCAGCCGGGCTGCAAAGCAGTTAAGGATAAAGGGCACCCAAGGCAGGCAACAGTCTAAACCACAAGTCCTCAAACCTGCCCCTGGCAGGGCTGGGCATCCACCTACCAACTGAATACAATCTTTAATAGTTTTACTAATGCAGAAGAAGGAAATCTACTTCAGGCAACAACGTGTGAGTAAATAGAGCACAGGACAAGTAAGAGGAGCAGGAATGAGCAGGGCCGAGGGAAAGCAGCAGCTACGGTCACATGTATCTATGCAATCCAGGCAAATTTGGCCCTTATCATGAGAGTCCTTTAAAGGAGAAGCCTAAGGGCCGGCCGAGTGGCTCAGTTAGTTAAGAGCTCACTCAAGAGTACGAGCTGAGCTCTGAGCAACGGTGGTTCGATGCCAGCCCGAGCTGAGCTGCTGCTGAACTGCCAACAGGTGGCAGGATGGCTCAGCTAAAAAAAAAAGAGAAGAGGACTAATTCTTTCCACAGGTGAAATGAGGCTCCTCTGATGCTGAAATTAAATCACCTTTCAGGGCACAGCCTAGCTCTTCAATAAAGCTTTTGTCTAATTATATAGAAAAGACAACTGTCACTCAAATACTATGTGATGAAATTCCATTGTTTCTACGTATATTCTCAGATGGGCTGCTGCTTTTATAGTCAATATTTTTTAATAGCAATCATTTATCTAAAGGAAAGATAGACAAATATATAAAAAGTCAAGCAAGGGCCAGCCAAGTGGCTCAGTTGATTAAGAGCTTGCTCAAGAACGCAAGCTCTGAGAACCAGCGTCGCCAGTTTGATTCCCAGCCCAAGCTGAGCTGCCACTGAACAGGCAACAGGTAGCAGGATGGCTCAGCTAAAAAAAAAAGTCAAGCAAAAATTACCACATATACTTGACTATTTAAGCAGCATTAATTTCTAGCAAAATTTACAAGGACTACATTTTAAACTTATGACATTCCACAACAAATTCCATTAAACAAATACCGGAGATTTCATTAGGAAGTTCTATCAGACATGCTTTAAAATTTCATTTAGAAAGAAAAAATCAACTATATGCAAGATCCCAGGAAGAGACGGTAACGCACAGAACCTTGTGCATGGCAGAACTCTGCTGCATAAACGCCTATGGTATTCCACCTTCTGGTTCTCGCCTCCCCAGGGCAGGGGCGGTTTTCCTAATGGTAATTAACTGTAAAAGCAGGAGCTCAGCACCCATTGACCAGCTCACTCCTCTCTCCTGCCAGCTTGTCTGCAGAAACACACATTCTCACAGAGCCAGGGCCTTAGGGGCCTGAGGGATGGAAATGTTTTAAGGGGCAATGTGTTTTGTTTTGTTTTAGCTGAGCTGCCAACAGATGGCAGGATGGCTCTCAGCAGCAGCTGCTCAGCTCGGGCTGGGCATCGAACTGCTGCTGCTCAGAGCTCAGCTCGCACTCTTGAGCAAGCTCTTAAGCCACTGAGCCACTCGGCTGGCCCAAAGGGCTATATGATCAGCTGCGCGAAGTCTAGTATGAGGAGGACATGGGACTGAGGCGAGTGCCACATCTGGACATGGAAAAGTCTTGACAACCTGACAAGAGCACTTTTAGGGACTGATGGAAACGGAAGCCAGGTCACAGTGGCCACTGTGCATGGGAGGCAGGAAAGTGCAAGCGGAAGGTACAAACGATCCTGCCGAGCTGAAGGGAACAGGAGTGGGGCTGGGGGGGGTGTGACACGGAGGGAGGGTGGGTTTGTCTGTTTCGTTTTTATTGTTTTATTCTATGACACTGGTGGAAGATGCAGAGATGGGGGAAATGACAGCAGGAGCGATGTCCCTGACACAGAAAATGGGATGATGGAATCCATATCCCTAGTAGGGACGCTGCCTCTTTACAAGCAAGAATATTTTATTTTACAGGAGGGAATTCAGAGAAAATCAGTCCCTACTCGGATGTGATTACCAATATAGACTTGATGAAAAACCAAGAGTTGCTATATTAATATCCAACAAAGTAGATTGCAGAGCAAAGAAAATTACTAGCGATAAAGAGGGCATTACATAATGATAAAAGGATCAATCCACCAGGAAGACATATGATCCTAAATGTGTACCCACCAAACAGGGCTTCAAAGTACATAAAGCAAAACTAATCCAGGTGCAAGGAGAAACAGACAAATCCACAATTTTAGCTGGGTCTTCAACACACTCCTCTCAACGAAAAACATACAAAAAATACGTCATGACTTTTCCGACAACTCAATAGTTGGGCTGGATATCCATTTGAGGTTGATGGTTACAACTTTAAAATGAAATCCGTCAGCCTCGTTGAGGTTTTCTCTGGTAATATCCAGCTGAGTGGGTAGAGACACAGTGAAACTAGACAGCTGGGCTTACCCATGGTTAGGAAAGTAGGTGTGGGGTGTAGAGAGACAACGAAGTTGATGGTATTTACAACGGAGTAATGGTAATGACACAGCACCGATTCTCTTCTGGGTGAGAAGGAAAGAGAGACAAGGACAGACGTTCTAAAAGTCTACCACACAAAACCAAAATATAATTTAATACATACTACACTTTTGTATTTAATATTTGCCTGCGGCAAAAAGGCCACCTTGCACCTTTTCTAAGAAAGGAAAACCAGTTGCTATTATTAACAAATATTTATCAAGTGTTTACTATGCAGAGAATACAGTTCTTAAGTGAAAGGATACAAATATAAGAGCCCACCTCCTAGGGGCACAGCTAAAAGGGACTGAGAAGTCAGTCTACCACCCTCAATGTACAAAGTAGAAGCCAAGGTTTAATAACTTAACTCAAATCACAGCTTGTCCATGGCAGAGCCAAAACGAGGACCAAGGTTTTTGAACTTCTAGTCAAAAATTCTCCTCTCGGGCCAGCCTAGTGGCACGTTGGTTAAGCGCTGGCTTTGGAAGCCAGCAGCCCCGGTTCGGTTCCACGTATGAGTGCCAGTGACACTGCCCTCAACAAAAAAAAAAAAAAAAGGGCCGGCCGAGTGGCGCATTGGTTAAGCGCTGGTTTTGGGATGCCAGCAGCCCCGGTTCGGATCCCACATGAGGGCCAGTGACACTGCCCTCTACAGCTAACAACAGCTCCACCTGGAGCTGGGCTGTGCGAGCCCCGGTGATGGTGTGGGCTGCAGCCCCTGCTGCAGTGGGCTGCCATAGGCTACAGTGAGTGGGCCGCAGCCAGCGTGAGCGGCTGGCAGCCAGCGTGAGCTGCCAATAGCCGCGATGAGCGACATCCAGAGGCCAGCGACCGATCTGCCTCATCCGGGAAGAGCGCAATGACGATACCAACAGTGAAGGAACATCCTCCGCAACTAAACTGAAGAACAAAAAGACAGCAACTTGTCTGTTCCCCTTCCCCGATTCCCCAACGCTGTTCCCCTCCGCCAATTCCCCAATAAAACCTTTAAAAAAAAAAAAAAAAAAAAAGAAAAGAATGTTAAAGGGGAAAAAAGCAGACCGTATGTCGGGGTGTGGCAACCAAACCCGATACCTTCAATTTTTCATCCACCAATTATTTTCCAACTCAAGGCATGTTACCATTTTTGAGAAAATGTAAAGCACACCACTATTGAACAACTGTGTGCAAACGAAGCCATTTGGTGGAAGATAGAAAACTCTGCCAAAAAATCACTGAATCTTTTCCATACTCTCAGAAGGATATAAATGTAAAAAGGCTATGGCTACTGTGCAAAAAGCAAGGTAAAAAAATTATTTTCTTGTAAATTGTATTCAAGTGCTTGTCTTCTTTAAATAGAAGGGCTCATTATTTTTCTCTCACTATCTGGCCTACCATAAACTACATCCCTATGATCTGTTAAAATACTGTTTGCAACTTTGTTTCCTGGGAAGACCCTGTGTGAAATGTCTTTTCCCTACTATTGAAAGGATGTGGGAGGGCCGGCCTGTGGCTCAGTTGGTTAAGAGCGTGAGCTCTGAGCAACAGGGTCGCCGGTTTGATTCCCACATGGGCCAGTGATGAGCTGCTGCTGAGATGGTGAGAGCATGTGCTCTTAACAACACGGTTGTGGGTTCGACACCCGTATGGGATGGTGGGCAGCATACCCCCGCAACTAGATTGAAAGCAGCGACTGGACTTACAGCTGAGTTTGCCCCCTCCACAACTAAGACTGAAGGACAACAACTTGGCTTGGAGGTGACCGGTAAAACAATGTTCCCCTCCCCAAGTCCTCAATAAAAATCTTAAAAAAAAAAAAAAAGAAAGAATGTGGGAAAGGTTAACTATTTTATAAGGTGAAAATTCTATTAAAAGTTTTAAATAGCTTATTTCAGTTTCTTGGGATACTTTGACTTCAGATATCTCCCTCAACACAGTGCTTGGAAGCGGAACCCATAAAGCAGACTAATGTGCAAAGAAAACAGCACGCAAAGAAATTCAGCAATGGCCACACCGTGCCTAGTGCTTAAGGGAACAGAGGCTTGCTTGGTTGGCTTTGTTAAAAAGGAAAAAGAATAAAGCAGCAGCAACGGCCCAGCCCCTATTCTCCTCTCCACCCTACGGTACTCCAAGTAACACGACCGAGGCAATCAGCCTTGGGATCTCCAGACGGACGAGGCTGGCAAAGCTTGTAGGATGCTTGGTTCTTTGTGCGATGATGTGACTGTGCTGGGCTCCCATTTTCTGGATGCTAGGCTTGTGGTGGCCGCACAAGTCATCTGAGTTTAACCTGGGTTTCAAATGACCACTTAAGTAGGGAAGGCTGTAACTCAAGCAGCTCTCGCACCCAGCACTTGTGCCACTCGAAGCAGCGGTTCTAACCCGTCAGGAGCAGGGGGTTGGCCTACAGGCCAAACCCAAACGTTTACAAAATAAAAGTTTCCCTGGAACGCAGCGGCCTCCTTCGTGTCCATCTTCAGGCTGATTCACACTGGAATTGCAGGGCCGAGTCCAGGGACCGGGACCCCTCGGCCCTGCACAGCCTGAATGCTTTGCAAATCCGCTGCCTCTTTGGAGGATGGCGGGGCTCCCTCACCTGTATAAACAATGCTTCACTGTCCACCGTCTGCCGATTCTCAGAGCCACCTCCCAACACTCGCCCTGCTCCGACGCCAGCCACCTGCAGCCCCCTGAACACGCCACGCTCGTCTTGCCAAACGCACAGCCCACCTCCTTGCTGCTCTGCCTTGAAGGCCATGTCCTCCTCGCCAAGCCAACTGCAAACGGTCTTAAATCCTCAGCTCAGCCCCGTCCCCGTCCCAGGCGGCCTTCCACGGTGCCCGCCCCTCTGCTGGGCAGCCTGACGCATACACACACACTGGGCATGTTTTTCTTTACATTGTATTGGGGCGCAGCCATGGGCATGGGCTCCACACTGCCTTCACCCTACAAGGGCGTAGTGGACTCTTAGGGAGCGCGGGGGCCGGGGGCGTGCGGGGGCCGGGCCGGGGGCGCGCGGAGGCCGGGGCCGGGAGCGCGCGGGGGCGGGGGCGCGCGGGGGCCGGGCCGGGGGCGCGCGGAGGCCGGGGCCGGGAGCGCGCGGGGGCGGGGGCGCGCGGGGGCCGGGCCGGGGGCGCGCGGAGGCCGGGGCCGGGAGCGCGCGGGGGCCGGGCCGAGGGCGCGCAGGGACCGGGGACGCGCGGGAGCCGGGGGCGCGCGGAGACCGGGGACGCGCATCCTCCAAAGCCCCGGGCCCGGGCCGCACCGCCCGCCGGGCCCCCCCCCGCCCGCCCACCCGCCCGCGGCCCGGCCCTCATCGCCCTCGCGCCCAGCGCGGCCGCGCTCACCTCCGTCCCAGACTCAGCCCGGTGCAGGTCGCTACACATGATCCCGAGAGCGCCGCGCCCCAGCCACTCAACTTTCCCGCCAGCAGCGGCGTCCAGCGCGGGCGGCGGCGTCGCAGCCACTCGGGCGGCCAGCCAGCCAATCAGGAGCCGGGAGCCGCGGCCTCCGGGGCGCGCGTGCGCACTGCGCCCGCCTTCCGCCCGGACGGCGCGCGCGTGCGCAGTACGGCGCGGGGCCTCCCCCCCGCCTCCCAGGTGACGTCAGACGCCGTCACCTAGGAGACCGAGACGCAGCCACTGATGGTCTTTTCTTCTTACAGACTTCATTTCCTTTTTATTAGGTACAGCTAGCAGCATGTGCTTATTATTATTATTATTATTATTATTATTATTATTACTATTAAAACATCTACTGAGCAAGCAGGTTTTTGTCCATTCTTGGGTTAAAAGCCTCTGGCTGGCTGTGCAGGTGATTCACGGGTAATTCTGAAAAAAAAAAAGAGAAAGCAAAAGTACACTAAATTTAAAAAGAATGTTAAAAATATACCAATCCTGCGCATTGACGAAGTTCTTTTTGGGGATAGAAGAATTCTACTACTATTGGTTAGCAAGTGTTCATTCGTTGAAAAGGCTAGATAGAGTTAAATCAATACATGATAGAAAGCCAGACAGATATTGAATATTTACTACTTGCCAGGCCTTGTGCCAAGTTCTGGGAATACAACAAAAAACAAGAGACATGCCTGAATGGAGTTTACCACCTAGGATGTGATTTACTGGAATGTGTTTTTAAAAAAACTCACTTTCCAACCCGCGTATCTATTGTTTAATTGAGCAAAACTGTGAGGTTGGCACTGTCTCATATATTGAGTTCTTAATTCTGGTTATGTTTTTTAATCCTATCATTTGCATTTAGTTCTATTTTATGATTTTCAGTTCTCTGCTAAGTTCTAGGATCTCTAATCTCTTGGAACATATTCAGCATAGTTATTTTTACACATCTGAGTAAGAACTCCATTACTTTGGTGCCTTATGGGTCTATTTCTATTGTCTATTGTTGTCCTAGGTTTCAATTGACTTGGCTCCTTATAAGCCTATTTATTTTTTATTGTGTATAAGAACACTGTATATTAATTATTGCAGAAATAATTTGAATCTCGTATAACCCTGTCTTCTGCTAGAGAAGATTTACTTACATTTGCTTTTGGCAGGTGGTTAGGGACACTAGCAATTCCAGACAAGGTTACGCCAATATACAAGGTCTGACAATTAAGTTTGCGAGCTCATCCTAGAAAAAGTGCTGCCTACCTCATTGCTGAATATCCCTAGGTCACCTTCGAAGTCCTCCCCTTGGAAAGCTAGGCACTAATGCCAGCGCCTAGTGCCCCCTTTAAAGCCATTTGGGAACTCTTTTTCTGGAACGGTCATCAGAGCTGTTGTTGTTTGACCTTTGATGTCCTGAATGTCATCAAAATGTCTTCCTTTCAGTCTTTCCTTTCTCTTCAGGTAAAGAAAGAAATCATTGGGGGCCAGGTCAGGTGAGTAGGGGGAGATGTTCCAATACAATTATTTGTTTACTGGCTAAAAACTCCCTCACAGACAGTACCGTGCGAGCTGGTGCACTGTTGTGATGCAAGAGCCATGAATTGTTGGCGTAGAGTTCAGGTCGTCTAACTTTTTCACTCAGCCTTTTTCAGCACTTCCAAATAGTAGACTTGGTTAACTGCTTGTCCAGTTGGTACAAATTCATAATGAATAATCCCTCTGATAAAAAAAAAAAAAAAAAAGTTAGCAACATCATTGCAACAAGTTTGCAAACTTAATTGTCAGTCCTTGTAGGCCTTAAGACAGTTGGAATCTGGGCTTCATCCTTATTCCTAGGTTCTAGCCCTTGAGTTTCCCAACCCAGAGTATAGGTTTGGTTTTTTTTCATAGTTCCTCCTCATTGTAGATCCCCCTCACATGGTTGTCAAAATATCTGCTCATCTTCTCAATCTTACAGTTGCTTTTTTGGGAATTGGCAGAGGCCATGGGAGAACAGTAGACCTTAAGCTGGACATACTTCCTCGGGGTTAATTCTCATCTAGATCTCAGCTCTGAAATTCCTTACTGTGTTGTTAGAGCCTTCACTGCCTTCAAACAAATTATTCTTATATTTTGTGCCATTTTCCTACATGGTCTCAGTGAGAAGGCTGTTCCCCATTTTCTAGTCTGCCATTTTCAGAAGACATCTAATTTAATCCTTACTAAAATTTTATTCTTACCAAATAAGCTAATAGGAAAAATAAATAAATAAATTTTTCTGTCTTATTTAGTGTCATTTTCTGTTTCTTTACTCATGGGTGAAAATGCTATTAAAGTACTTTCTAAAAATAACTGAGAAGCAAGGCAGATGGCCAAACAAGATAAAGGACAAGATCTGGTTAATTCACAAGCTGTATAGCTAACCTGAACAATGGAAACAAAAGAAGCATTTCCCCAATTAGGTTGGGCAGACACTCTCCTTTTTAAAAGGCAATCACATTTTCAACATTTATGTATTATTTGTTCCCTGAAGCACATTTCTCTTTATGCAAAGCATCAGTAACCAGGTAGTTCATTGAGTAGGACAGAGCTTGCTTTTTACTTCCGCAATGACCTGGGCTTGTACAGACCATATGTTGCACCAAGGGTACATGGTTGAAGGTGCAAGCAAGGCAGGTGACCTCACCAAAAAGACTATTGCCAAGTCATGGGTCAATACTAAATATATCAGTCAAAGCCTGGGCCGCTGCCATAAGTCAAAGTGGACACAAGCTAAGGAGGTAGGATGGCACTGGCAATCAGCAGGCCATGGTGCCCGGCCGTTAGGTCAGCAGACGTGGAGAGGGCAGTGGCCCCTGGAAGGACCCAGTGAGACCCTGGAATGAAGGCAGTCTGCTTTAACTTCCTTCCTGTCCGGAGCCAGCCTCGTTCTGAAGGAGACCTTTCCCGGAGGGATGCAAGAAAAGAGAGTCGCACACTGGTTTCTGTGGGCAGAGAGGCCAGCGGAATTCTACCCCTCTCCTGACAGAGGCAATTACAGCCTCCAGAAACAAAGCCCAGGCGTTTCCCCAGAGTCGATCCTATTTCTCTCCCAGGTTGACAGCTACCCCAGGACAGGGATAATGCTTGGTGATAATATCTGCCACTGTGGTGATTTGAAACTAAAAGAGGGATTAAATACCCAAGCAGGAAAGTGTAAGGAGAAAAACAAGACAGGATTGCAGGTTTCCCACTGCCTCTGACGACCACTGCTGCTTCTGGGCTGTGCATCTGAGAATCTAATGCCCCTTCATTCCCGGAACCTGGAAGGAAATGGGGTGGATCAAAGCCTCCTGAGTTCCTGTGGCATTGCAGAATTAAAATAATTATTTCTTGTGACAGAAAAGCTTTCAAAGTAATAAGCTTGCTCTGAGTTACATAAAATGAGTGAATCACTTTCTGTGGAAGGTTTGTTCGTTCTTGCTATCAGAGCATTGTTAGGCCATTATATAGATACATTTTGCTATTATAGCTTTGGGCTAGAGCACCGGTCGGCAAACTTTTGAGACGGAAGAGCCAATCCTATCCCTCACAACAATATAAAAATTATTCAAGAGCCATAAAACAAATGAAGTCACCATTACGTGAATAATATCTTTTAAAAATGTTATAAATGAAACTATCATAGTTTTATTTTCATTTCCAACTTTGCTTCAGAGCCACATGTACGTCCCCACAGAGCCGCAGTTTGCCGACCCCTGGGCCAGAGCATGGTGCCTTCTTAAGACTGTATGTCTGAATTTTACTTGCATCAATTAGACAATCAGATACTCATGTAATTTTTTTTTTTACAGCTGGAAAAGTAAACTTTAAAAAAATCTAGATAACTTAAAAAAAATCTGTAGCGGGCCGGCCGAGTGGCGCGGTGGTTAAGCACTGGCTTGGGACGCCAGCGGCCCTGGTTCGGGTCCCACATATGAGGGCCAGTGACACTGCCCTCAAAAAAAAAAAAATCTGTAGTGTACATCTCCTAAAGTGGAAAAGAGATTAAACATATTTTACTGTAGAGCAGGTTTATAGAAACTATCACGTTTATTTACAGAGGTGAAAATAAAAGGATTGAACTGAAGGACAACGTCAAATCCCCGGCGATGTACAATCTCCAAGAAACAGAAATCGGTGAACTCTAACAGTTACTGGGCTTCCTTCCTCGGAGTTAGGAAAATGCAGCTACTACAGGGACCATTTGTAGGAAAGAATCTGTGCTTGACATCAAAACACGGGAGATGCAGGAGGGACTTTAGGATGGGAAAACTTTCCCCAAGTTTTTAAATGTGCAAGAACAACAAACAGTGGATCTGAGCCAGAAGGCTTGGGTTTGTGTCCCAGCTGTGCCTCGTGTTCGTTTTGCTCTGTTTGGGCTCCAGGCTCCTCACAATGCCACCATCTTCATCATCATCACCACCACCATCATCATCACCATCATCAATTACTAGTATTTAGACAGCATTTCCTCTGGCTGCCGTACTGAGAGGCTGACCCAGACCATCTATGTAACCTGCGCATCCACCATGAGGGACGTGTTCCTATCAGTCCGGTTACCGGTGAGCAACAGCGCACAGGGTTAAAGCTCGCCTAGGCCTCCCCCCCGCCACCCCCGCCCCCCCCAGCCCACAATGGGGGAGCTGGAATTCACCTGCAAACAGCCTGAGCCCTGCCTCCCCACCACTGCCCCCCTCCACTGAATTGGGGCATGATTTTTTTTTTTTAAGCACTTTCTTGCTTGTATGTCCTTCATTCTATTCTACAGATTTTCTGCAAGTTACTTTCTCAGATAGTTCTTCTCCGAAGAATCTTAACTGGCTCTTGATTCGCACACGGTAAGCCCTACATTTGCTAACCTGGCATCCCGCGCCTTTCCCAGGATGCTCCAATTCATCTTTCTGGACATCTCTCACAGAGGTTTCTCTCCCCAGTGCCCCTCGAGCCCGAGTTGGGCTTTTCCACTTCATTCATTCCCTTTTGTGGAGCCAGAGTATTACAGTCCGAGGGGGGGTCTCCCTACCTGGAAATCCTGCCGGATGGACTGTCCAGCTCATGTTATCCCCTTAAATACACCATCGTGTGCAGCTATTTGTGTACACGAATTCTTTGATATCCTCTACAAAGATGGAAAACAATGTACAGCTGTCCTAGGCCCACCCTAGGAACTCAGTGAGTGTTGAGAATACAAGGACTGGAAGTGGGGCTTGAGGCGCCCATGGGGGTGGGACTGCTCCCAACGCCTGCTTTAAGCGCTGGTGAGTGGCTTTGGAAGAAGGGCTAGTACTAGCTTCTTTCAGCATCACTCCTTCTTTGTTTTGCCAAAAAGGAAAACTGTGGAGCCGCAGCAGGCCATACGAATCAAGCCTTCAAAACTTTCCTCCAGTCAAAGGCAGTGCCTGGGGCTTCGCTGCCCTGCAAGTTTACCTGGGGGGGAAAACCTGAGCACTCCTTCAGTTTCTGGACAGCTATTCGCTAGAATCTCTTTCAGCCTGTTTTGAAACCAGAATTTGACCCCTTGGTTTTAGGTTGAATGGATTCTGTAATCGAGTTAACAACGGGCACCGAGCAGTCAAAACCACCTCTGCACTTTTCTTTTGCCGCATCCCTCATAAAACTAACGTGTTTAAATAGCTGCGAAGCACAAATTCACCTCTTTCCATAAGGGTTCAAAGTCCAGCAAGTGCAGCTGAGAAAGCAAATGGGTCCTTATAGGCTAGACAACACTGCCTCCCAGTGTCTGATGCAGACACTGCCTGGCGCGTGTGGACAACAAGCCGTGGACGGTGGGAGGGGAAGGGTTTAGCCGTAGGTGTGAGTAATTACTGGCCAGCATAAACCTTAGGGATGTAAAAGTTTAATCACAAAGTGACTCCAAAGAAGGAAACTCTTATCTTTTCATGGCTACGACTCAAACCGAGCCTGCAAACTCATGCCTTCGCGAGCCTGGCAGGGAGGCCTGAGGTGGCTGTGGCCAACACAGTCCCCTGAGAAAGGCACCCGCTTTCCTCAATTTTTAAAAGGTCATGGGGGCCCCAACACACTTTTTTTGTTTTTTTAAGATTTTATTGGGGAATTGGGGAGGGGAACAGCGTTGGGGAACCGGGGAGGGGAACAGACAACTTGCTGTCCTTTTGTTCTTCAGTCTAGCTGCGGAGGACGTTGTTCTCTGAGAGCTTGCCAGAGCTAGTGACCCGTGCCACCCAGCCTGCACCCCCAGGATACTCATGGTCCCCAGTGTACCCCAGCCCCGTGGCCGACACCGGTGCAGCCCCTGTACACGCAGGGCCCTGCAGTTAGCATGGTCCCAGACTGGGTTCAGTGCTGCTGAGGCCATGTTGAAATTCTTCATACTGTGGGGGAACTGGGGCCCCCACATTTTCACTTTGCACTGGGACCTGAGAATTCCGTGCCTGGCCCTGTATTTAGTAGAATTTGCTCCGTTTGCCTGTCTTCTCCCTACGTCCTGTGCATGCTCCACATTCTTGGTGCCGTCTTATACCCCGCCTCTTGCCCAGAAAAAGAGGACCGTCTTGGGCATGGCGGTCTGCACCCACCGTTCACGTCCCAGCGCCAGCATCTGAGACTAGGTGCGTATGTCCGGTTTTGAACTGTGCCTGCAGGGGTCACCCTGCAACCCGGACGGTGAGGCCCAAGCATCATCGTGGTTTGTTTTATCATTTCTTACTGGATCCTGTCAAGACGCCATGTTTATTCTTGCTCCCCACCTGTGTCTTTAAATCGGTCGGTAACCCCTGTGGGCAAACCCAGGTATCAGGTACAAAGACACAAGGGTGGACTGCTGTTTGCCTTAGGGAATTATTCTTACACTTTTTTTCTTTTCTTTTTTTGGTGTGGTGGAAAGAAAAGCAGGTTTATTCAAAATGCTGGCATTCTGGGAGGATGGTGAACTCATATCCAAAATCCATCCCTGACACGTTTTGATCACAAATTTGCGCTCCTCTCATCATATCTCCTTTTCCTGCCCATGTCTGGCAGGTTTTTTTTTTTTTGGGTTTTTTTTTAGCCGAGCCATCCTGCCACCTGTTGGCAGCTCAGCGGCAACTCAGCTCGGGCTGGCATCGAACCGCCGTTGCTCAGAGCTCAGCTCACACTCTTGAGCGAGCTCCTAACCAACTGAGCCACTCGGCCGGCCCTCCGGCAGGTTTTTGATCCTCTATATGACTGCTTATTTACCTACCAACCGTGCTACCTGCCTACCTGTCTGCCATCCTGTTTTCTGCCTACCTACAAGCCCATAAAATCACACATCGAACACCAACTATGTGCCAGACAAGAGATTCTAAACATTGTTGGGGAGGAAAAATTATCCTCTACCTGAAGTTCTTCTGGCTGGACTAATAATCAAATTAACACAACACAGATTAACAAGAGCAAAACAAATTAAAGTTTTATAACATGTGTTACCTCCTGTATGCAGGGGAGGGAGACCCAAAAATAATAAGTAACTCACCTAAATAGTGGAAGCCATCCCCTTAAATACCCCCTCAGCTAAAGACGGAAGATGCTGCTGAGTGGAGGGTCAGTGACTGAGGGTTACCAGGAAAAGCACAGAAACCAAGGATACGATGGTTATGCAGCCCGAGTCCCCACTGCGCCACGAGCTAGCGAAGGCCGGTCTGCACAGCGCCGGAGCCAGCCTTAGAGGTGGAGATGTCCCTGACAGATATGAAGGTCTTTTTTTCACAAAGGATAACTTTTACTTGGTTTTCAGAGCTTCTCTGAGCTCTGCTGGTTCTTCAAATCAGCCAGCCTAAAATAATTTGGGGGCGGCACACTGTTCTCCCCTTCATATTCCATGTATATCATCTTAAGAAACCTCTTTCACTTATTCCTAATTTTCTAGCCCCAATACCGCAGCTTTCTGGTTTTCTCAGATTCTCGTTACTTCTAGCCTTCTCCCTCCTGTCTCTACTTCAATCCGTCTTCTTAATGGCTGTAAGAGTCAACTTTCTAAAAGAACAGTTCCTGAGCCCACCAGTCAGATATAAAAAAATGTCCATCCATTGGACTTCCCCTCCCCCACAGCCCTTTCTGCTTCTTTTATGGCACCTTCCTTGAATGGTAAGAATTTGTGTGCTGGTCTGATGTGATGGCACAGTAAGAAAACGAGATGGGTTTCCAGAAGCCATTCAGAAAAATCAGCTTTAGTTGTCTTTTTTATATAGTCACGTCAACTGGCTGATTAGCCATCTGCCATTGGAAGGGAATTTGATGGGCATTACCAACATTTTTGCAGACCTATAACAAACATCCCCAGTGACCCAGAAAACACTTTTCAGGGTCTGCAACAAGAACAGCTCAACCATTGAAAGCGGAAAGTTTTTTTAATGACCATAGAATCAAGTGGTCTTAGGGCCAATATGAGAAGTAGACAGATCCTCAGTATTATGGCCTTCGTGACACAGTTGCTGCCGCCCTCCTTATTTAGCCTGATTCATTAAGCCCTTGGCTTCCATGAACTAAATCCAGCCTTTTTGTTGCTAGCTGAGGTAATAAATAGTGAATGGCACCTTTCTCCAGCCACCCATTTGATTAGCTTAAAATGACCTCATATTGGTTTTCCATCCTAGCGTGACTCAGGCTGATGTCACCAGATCCTGCTAAATGGCTGCTGATTCCCCATGGCTTTCAGCACCTTCCCAAAAGCTTCAACAGCGAGGATTCTTAAAAGCCTTTTATTCAAACATTTTTTTTTTTTGGATGTTGTACAATGGGCTTTAGCCTTGAGTTCATTGTCTCTTTTGACATATTAAGTCTTTAATCTTTAGTGTCTTGCATGCAAACAACTTGTTGAAGGTGAGCCCCCTCTACATTTTCAGTTTTTAGTAAAAGACATTGTCTAGTAGAACTAAATGCAATAAAAAATATATATCTAAATGCAAGAGCCAATTTACTCTGGTTAGAGAATATTAGTCAGTGTTTGAGCTCATGAGTTATTGGTAATAATACCTGACATTTGGATTGCTCTTCTCATCAAAGTGCTTCTCCATTTATCATCTCATGTGACTTACCAATAATCCTCTCAGGTAGACAGGGAAGCTTTTATTAGCTCTTCTGTTGACAGCAAAGACGAGTGGGTCCGTCAGGATCAATGATCAAGTCAGCAGCAGGAGAAACCCAGCCTCTGTCTACTTATGTCCCTTATGAGAGGCTGATACCAAGTCTTTCTAATTATAAGTAGGTAATGCCTTAAATTTTGGGGTTGTTTTAAGTGGACTGGTAACCCTAGGAAATAGGACATAAGAAAGGACATAAGAAAAGATGGAATGAGGGGGAAAAGCAAAGGAAAGGATGAGGAAGAAAAATTTTTATTAATGGACATCTAATCTCAACTCTACAAACCTGTAGAGAAATATATTAGTTTTACCAAATGAATGGGCGCTTAGCACAAAAAAGTTTTTTTGGTTTTTTTTCCTGTCACTGGCCCTCATACGTGGGACCCAAACTGGGGCCGCTGGCTTCCCAAGCCACTCGGCCGGCCCCACAAAAAAGTTTTTAGCTTTCATGGCTGAAAAATCTTTTAGTAAGGAGGGTTTTATTGAGCCAAAAATGCTAGCCAAAAGACAGATCTTGGGTCACAGAGCCTAAACCACCAACAGCATGGCTAGGGAGAAAAGACTGCATGTCTATTGGCCCAGAGTTTGCAAGTATTTTTTTTATACATCAAGTAGTGGGGAGGGGGAAGCAAGGGGTGCTCTGGAAGAATTCCCATGAGCTACAGGCAAGGCATGGGAGAGGGTGAAGCCGGGCCGGCTCGGGGCAGCAAGTCCGCATAGAGAAATGTCTGCCCCTGTGGGCTGGCTGTGGGCAGCAGTCTGGAGAGCCCACGTGCAAACATCAGACGGAGGCTCCTGGAGTTAGATGGGGCCTGGCTAAAATAATCCATGAGAAAAAGCCACCTGGAAATTAATCCGAAGCTCCAACAGGCAAAATAGGAATGCGAGAAGTCTTCTTCGCCGGCTCACAGCCATTAGCAGACTCACAGTCTCTTTCACTCTGACCGCTGCAATTTAATTTAGAACATCTCAGAACCCTTTTCTTTTTTTTTTTCTTTCTTATCACAGGCATCAGTACTTTCAAATTTACAGCCTCCTCTTTTTACAGAAAACTTCCAGATTTTAAAATATCACCCTAGAGAACAGCTAGAATTTAAACGGTGGGGATATTTTAAAAGTAAAGAACTGTGAAATCAAAGAGACAAAAAAAGCATGTGCACGAGAAACGAATAGATCTGCCCCACAGCCAGAGTCAAAATGACCGCGCGAAGTCCAAGTTCCAAAGGATGGTTCCATCTGCGCGACATCCACGCTCCCTTCTCTTTCTTCTCTACTGGTATTAATCTGCTCCCAGGTGGCAAGGACTCCCACCCACACTTCAGCGCTGGCTTATTTCTCTCTGCCCATCCTGGGCCATTAGCCAGCTGAGTAGATGGGCCTGGTGTTGACTCCCTACAGAAACGTTTTCTAAGGCGGATTTGGGAATCCAGAAAGATCGACAGTTTGGTACTGGTGTTGACAATGAAATGTTTAAAAATAATTTGTCCTGAATATATGTTGTCATGGGGTTTTCTAAAGTAGCCCGGCTGGCTGGCGAGTAATAATTAGTCATTCAACTGTTTATTGAGCACTTATTTTGTGGTCTACACTCTAATGAGCAGTAACAGCAGCTTACATTTGGTAAGTGCATCGCTGGTTCCTAAAGCAGGTTCATCATTGTTTTCCTGTGTAATCTCATAACCTCTGAGATAGGTCAACAGCGTAGGTATTATAAGCAGAAAGGGAGACAGAAAGGTAATTAAGTAAGTGCAAAAAGGGACGCCCAGATGGTGCAATAAGTGTGTGACGGTGCATGCAGAGGTTCAGAGGAGGGTGTGGTCCACTCTGCTCCCCTGGGGCAAGGAGTGAGCAGTAGGAGGTGATCAGTGAGCTGAGTTTTTGAAATAAGTAGGTAGCTGTTACAGTAGGTGAGTATTGAAATAAGGCAGGGAATGTAGGGTGGGCCAGGAGCAGGGGTGACACTGGCATGGAGAGGATTCCAAGAGGGGTGCGCAGAGATAATACACAAAAGTGCGTCGCGGTGAGCTGCAATGAGGACCTAAGCTTAGGACGTGAGGCTAGAGGTGCTACAGGTCATGGAGGGTCCAGTGGTCACTCTACAGGTAACCTGTGACGTGAGGACCACATCCATCATATAATCAGATTTGAGTTCCCTCTGGCACGGAATTTGGGACATGCTTTAGGAACACCTGCAAAAGCCAAGGTAAGAGGATTAGGATATGAACTCAGGCTGTAGCGTTATGGGTGGTGGGGGTCTATACAAGGGATACTGCAGAGGGGACACTGACAAGAAGTGAATATAGGGCCTGGGGAAGAGTAAGCAGATGTTGAAAAAAATTATCCTAAACTCGGAACAAGGCCAAAACGTAAGCACACCACCCTTCAATGGCATTATATAAGAGCAAACACCCACCCAAGAGTCATCAAGGTAAAAGGTACTTTGTTCAGCTCACTGTTCATCAGGGACTAAAGTTCCAGACTTAGAGCTCTAAGTTACATGTTAACTTGTATATTTTTGTCTGGTAGAGATGCAAGTAATTTCCCTCCAGTGGAAGGGGAAAGAAAACCAACCAACCAAAGTTATGTTTTATTGCCCTCTAGGATACTAGCCAGTTTTAAATGCAATCCATCAATCTTATCCTAATTGGTCTCTGAACCAGTCTCAACATCTTACCATTTCCTGCATTAATTAATGACTTGAAAAAAAAATTGACAAGTGTTCATTTTTATATTTACACTAAAATCATGATTTCATCATTTTGAAAATTATACGTTAGTAGAGTACATGCATGACTTTGGGTATCTGGCTATGGTGACAATGTGGAGAATGATGACTTCTCTCCATAGAGACGATCTAGTTTGTTGGCAAAGATAGTGACTTAACTCTGCATGTATTTGAACTTGAGGCGCCCGGTAGAGATGTGCCTCTTGGGGCATCCAGAGGAAAATATCTACTGAACTTCCTAGTGGAGATAGGAAAGAACTTGGCAAAGGTGTTAGAGTGCTCTCTGCAAGTATATTACACACACACACAATCTCTCTCGCACACACACAATCTCTCTCTCTCACACACACATACACAATCTCTCTCTCTCTCACACACACACAATCTCTCTCACACACACAATCTCTCTCACACAAACACACACAATCTCTCTCTCTCACACACATACACAATCTCTCTCTCTCACACACAAACACAATCTCTCTCTCACACACACTCTCACACACACACAATCTCTCTCACACAAACACACACAATCTCTCTCTCACACACATACACAATCTCTCTCACACACACAATCTCTCTCTCTCTCTCTCTCTCTCACACACACACACACACACACACACACGCAGGACAAAACTACTGAGATTTGCAATTTTCTTTTTTGAGGAGTGCTCCTGAAGTTCTGTGCACTGAGATGGAGAGCCTTCCAAGCAATTTTTTAAATCAAATTAAGTTGCAGAATAATTACTTTCAATCCATAGATACTTTGAGAGTTGCACTTGACAAATTAATATAACACTTGTGGCAACTCTGTAGTAATCAGACCAAACATAAGGAGACCAGCCTTTGCTTGTCATCAGAAAGAATCTTTGGGTACTATTTGTGTTCACAAGCAGGGGAAGCTATTTAAAAATGTATCCAAAACTTGGAAATAGGGTACAAAGGGAGGTGGCATGTCCTTTCAAAGCCACAAAGGGGTGGAAGCCCATCACCCTGGGTTTATCCAGAATGTAATCTTCCACTCCCTGTCTCTTATACTCAAGTATAAAGTGCTATGATAAACACTTGGCACTTTGCAGGAATATGCACTTTCAATTTTTCTTCAATTATAAGATATCATTTTTCCACTTGTTAAACTTTCTAAACATTTTATTTAAAACAGTTTTTTTCCCCTCAAAAAGCTGTTATAAATTGATGGAGCTCCTTGAGATGAAGGAAATATTGTACTATTTTAGTTGAATTTTACTTACATCCTTGTATGTATTCATATTAACTAATTAAATCTTCTAATTTTCCATTTACCCGTCTAAGATGTTGATGGACAGGAGAATGCTATCGATGGCTTGCAGCAATCAATCAATCATTATAAAGCACACCTATGAGAACAAGGCTTGTCAGTCCTTTTGTAATTTTCTTCTCCAATGGAGTGACTGTTTTGATTGCTAGAAATAGTGAAGCAAAAGACATGCAATATTTTGATTTTCATGGAGCATTTAAGTTTCATATTTTGAATAACACAGTCAGCAGCAGCTATAATTTTTTTTTAATTAAATGCTTCTGAGTACATATCTTTGTTCAGGGTGTCATAGCATCATAAAGTAAGGAGGGGTAAATTGGCCCTTGATAGTTACACATCTTGATTTTGAGGCTGATTTCGGCTTCTCATTCCTCTTCCTTTTGAAAGCCAGTAGGGTAATAAGAGTTTGCAATCGAGCTTGCTCTAGAGTGCAAGCTGAGCTCTGAGCAACAGCAGTTTGATGCCAGCCTCAGCTGAGCAGCCGCTGTCCTGCCAACAGGGGGCAGGATGGCTCAGCTAAAAAAAAAAAAAAAATTAACTGAGCTCACCTTGCTGCTTTTTAGTATTTCTGAGAACAGATGGTTATAAGAAATGGTCAAATGCATGTTTCTCCCCCATTCCGTGTTGGTAATGGACAGTGGGCTGTAAGGCTGCCCATGTGTGAACACACTCTGGCAGAAGGGGACATCTGAGCACAGACTTACACTTCCTCTGCATGATTGACAGCCGGAAATGAAACCAGAAACTTTGGGAAGGTTTCTTTTCAGAGATGAGGGTAAAACTTTGTTCGAATATCTTCGGCCATATTTCCTCAAGGTTGAATTTCTGGCAGCAGGTCTGCATTAGCTCTACACCCAAAACTTGGAGACTGTAAGATGTCAAAGACACGAGTTATTAGGAATCCAAGGGGAAGTGTTGGTGCCAACGCATGGCCTGTATTAAGAAAATGAGAACAGTGGAACTGGAGATTACCGTCCAGTTCACTTCGCTTCACTTCTGAAAATGCTCAGAAGGCCACCTGCAAAAATTTCAAATGTTGGTTCTTGTCAAGGACACACTTCGTCAGACCAATCATAATTTTCTTCAATTACTGGAAGGCCTTACAGCACGTAGGAGAGATTTCAACCACAGTGAATTTTTTTTTTTTTTTTGAGGGCAGTGTCACTGGCCCTCATATGTGGGACCGAACCGGGGCCGCTGGCTTCCCAAGCCAGTGCTTAATCACCGCGCCACTCAGCCGGCCCGTGAATTTTTACCTTTAAATTCTGAGTCAGGCGAGTGCTGGTAGGTTGTGAGATATCTGGAACTTATTAATGCTAGGCTGAATTTACTCCACAAGAAATTATTACCTAAGTGTTAGCGTGAGTGAGGACACAGCAAGAGTCTACAGTCCCTCACAGCAACTTCTGGCGTCCAAAAGAGCTCTGAAAACAGGAGGTTTTCTTTCTTTTTATTTATTTATTTATTTATTTTTTTTTTTTTGAGGGCAGTGTCACTGGCCCTCATATGTGGGACCGAACCGGGGCCGCTGGCTTCCCAGGCCAGCACTTAACCAAGCGGTTTTCTTTTAAAGTTAAGTACGTGGCAACCTTTTTTGCCTGTAAAACTTGACTTGAACTGATGGGAAACTATTTTTAGTCTTTATCCTACTTAGTGTGGAAACTCCGATGTTTCAGTGCAGGAATATTAATGTGACGGATGGCAGGGGCTGCCCCAGCCCCCGCTGATGGCATATAAGGGAGTGTACAGGCACTCATTCCTTTCCAGAGTCCAAACGATTCTGAGTTCTGAAACGCTGCTAAAACTAAGGGTATGGGTGAAGGACTGCAGGTAGGTATAAAATATTTTCTCTTTGCTTTTTTTTTTTTTTTTTAAATAAAGGATTTAGACGAGCACAAGTAGAATTTACGAACGATACTAATTTTGCAGAGGTAGCACTGGCCACCTTTTTAGTTCACAGGAGTAGAGGATTTGTTTGGAGAAGGATCACCTGGTCTGACCAACGCCGTTACTATACAAGTGAGGCAGCTGCAATCTGGGAGGCCATATGCTTTGCTTAAGGTCCCATATTTTGAAATGGATAGAGGTCCTCCAAAATGTTTTTCTCCGTGACCTGTTATTCCAAGTCCCCGCCTAGAAACACCCTTGTCCAGCTGCAGAATTGAACATCGGTAGCCTTTTAGTTTGGTCCTGCCGAGTCCCTAAGTTATGGAGGAAGCAATCAATCAAACAAACAAACAGGTTAAGACCACCATCATCCCAGTGGGTGAGGTGAGGCATTCCTTGAGTTGCCCTCATGCCTGGGACTCGGTGCACTGTGGTTAGGACTCTGGGTTGGGCAGCTTGCTCCGTGGCACCTTCTCGGGGTGACCCTCACCACCGTCCTGCTGGTTTACAGCCTGAAGCTGGGTGCACAGACCCCTGCAACCTATCGAGGGCTTGGCATCTCCATTTTCCTGGAGCCCTGGTCTCCATACCGGGACATAAGTAAGACCTATCTATATGTCCATTGCAGGGAAAATAGAAAGAATTCGGACTATAATTATTTTTATATAAGCAGAAACAAAACAAAGCTTTGCTGATAGCCGGGTTGGTGGACTTGGGTCAGAGCCTCAGCTGGCACTGTGTCACTGATGGAAAGTGAAGAAGAGGGTGTGTCCCCAGGGGCTGACACTGGTCCCTCACTGTTCCCCTGCTTTCAGCACGTGGTGAAGTCCAAGGTTTAGATGCACATTATGTGGCTTTATGCATTGTATCCTCACAGACTGTGTGGTCTTCACCAAAGGGCTGCAATGAGATGGGGAAGGACCCTGTGCCCGGTACCCCATTTCCCCAGTAGCTGGCTCGGAAAGCAACCCCTCATTTAAAATGCTACATGAGTGTCACCTTCCCAGAGCCAGTGACATTTTTAAAGAAGCGGGGCCTAGAGTTTCAGGCGTGATGCTGAACAAGGCTGGAATCTGTGTCCTTGGGATGTTCAATGCCCTTCTGACAATGCTGTTTGTGAATGAAGGGCTCCTCAGACAGGAGATCGCTCCCGCGTCTGTTTCCTCAGGGGTCACCTCATCCGCTGAAGGCGCACCGAGGCAGAGCAGCTGTACCTGGAAGTTCCTCCTGAGAGCACGTCTCTTAAGCTTTTTCTCCATCAACGCTTTCCTTCTTCCCTTCCTTAAACCAGCTTTCTAAGAACCCTAGGATTTTCTCAGGGATGCTTGGACGGTAGAGGGCCTGTGGGAAAAACTGGGGCCACTGATGGGTGGGAGCTTGTTCAGCAACTAAGTCAGGGATTGTCTATGTATCTGTGGGCCAGAAATACATGCCAGCCAGTGACAGATGCGTGGGTTATGGATGACTGATGACTAAGGTGCTCGTATTGTCCAAGCCAAAAATTGGGACACGTACTCTGACAAGTACAAATAAATTTACGGGGACAATGGGACCAAATCATTGAAGCTGGGATGTGTGCCAAAGATATGGCAGCTGAAGGAGCTGGGCAGAGAGCTGGAAAGAGGGAAGGATTCTGACATTTCTATATCCCTGTGTCATAGGCGGAGACAAAGCTGCAAAGCCCAGCAACTCGCCACGCCCCTTCCAAATAGAGGGGAGGAGGAGCGACATTCCCTCCATGGTCTGGTCCAGCAGCAGTGAGTGGTGTCTGCCCCCTGCTCAGCTCCGACCCCATTCCCAGCCGCCTCTTCCCTGGACGCCCGCCTCAGAGGGCACCTGCGGATCCTTCTCTGGTTTCAGTTCATGGCTTCGCCACGCACAGGGCCATCCAAGACCAAAATAGACCTGTCTTCCTCTTCCTCACTTAAAAAAAAAACCCAAATCCAATTGGTCCCAGAGAGTGTCTATTTCTGTTTCTACCACTGAAATGTCTTTTCTCTTCTTACTGTCATCATGACCCTCTATTTGAACTACCTCAGTGGTGCCCTGATGAATTTCCTTGCATCTAGTCCCACCCTCCCCACTCCCTCCAGACACGCGTGCAGGTGCACACAAACACACACACTCTTCCTTCCTGAAAGATAGTTGGATATTTATTGTCTAGAATGAAGTACGAGGGTTATAAAGCAGCCCTGAAGGTTTTTCCCAACTTGCCTCCAAGCCCGTCTTTCTAACTTGACCTCAGCCAGTGCGCCCCTGATCAGCTCCCGCTGGACTAGAGTCATTCCCTGAAAGAAGCCCTGGTGCCTTTGCAAACGCTCTTCTTTTCCCATTTTTCATTATTTTGAATGTTTCCCCCTCTCTGGAAGTCATCCCTGTTCCCCTAATGAGAACGAATGGTTCTCTCGCAGTGTTCCCTGCACAATGTCCTCAGTCTACCCACGTGTTTCTAGACTGACTTGTACATACCTCTTCCTCGGTACACCCTTAGGGGTGTGTGTCCTTACACCCCAATCGTCGGGCCCTTGACCAGCCCCTAAGAGGTACTTAATAATAGATGCATGACGTCAGAGCTGGAATCCGAGCCCAGGCAGCCTGGCTTCAGAGCCCGTGCCTTTTACCAACACAGACTACTTAGCTCTGCACTACAGAATTGTTAGCACTGTGACAAGGAAGTGTCCTGGTCACAAGAGCTGGTAAGAGGGCATGAATCACCAAACATAGCTCATCTCCACTCATGGAAAAGTGTCTCAAATCTTAAAGTAACAGTGAGGCTAGGGCTATTTCAACCCATTTTGAATCCCTGAATTGTAATCCAAACAGCCAGAACAGAGCTGTGGGACGGAGGCCACACAAATCTAAGGTGGAGAGAATTAGTAATGAGAAGAAAGAGGCTGCTGAGAAGCGGGGCCGTGATTCTACTAAACACGTTCTAAGTTACTGTGCCTCGTGTTTCTACAAACAAACTTCAGAACTCAGAAAAACCCTTCCTTATAGATAAGGAAACGAAAGCTCCGAGATGTTAAGTGACTCATGCGGAAACATACTGAAGTTTCTGAGATGGGATGTGAACAAAGGCCTGAAAGATGGCACAATTTGGCCTCTTTCCATACTCAAACAGTAAAATTAATCTTATAGTGTGATTTTTCCCTTAGCCGATAGCTATTTGGGATCAGTTCCAATGATTAGGAATGCAGTGGCTATACTTTTTGCTTGCTTAGAATCACCTTGTACCTTGAGAAGTAAGCAAGCACAAGAAACAATAAGACAAGACATCGAATGTTGTAATTTTGTGCCCAGTTTTCAGATACATATTGTTGGAACCAGAGTTTCATCTGGATGAAAAGACAAACTCAGCAGGCATGGGTTCTCCCTCCCCGCCTTCCCACCTGCCACAGTTTCTTTGCTCCACCCCACTCACTGTGAGAGTTTGTCTGCACAGTTTCTGTCCAAAAGGACCGAGTCAGTACCCGGTGAAGATATTCTGAAATGGCGTGGTCTTGGTTCATTCCTTCTATTATAACGACAGATGAGTTGCTGCTGTGCTGCTTCTTAAAAAATGTTCCAGGATGGACATCATTAAGGAAAGCAGAGGCCCCCAGGAAGCCAACTCCTCCAAAACCTGTTGCTTGTGAGGTTGCACAATGGCAAGAAACATTTGGACTTAGCTCTTGGCAGTACGCTCTGTCCAGATTGCTTGGCATCCGACCACACTACTCAGCAATTTCGTGCCTATTGGCAGAAGAGTTACATTTTTATTGGCTACTACTTGGTCTCCGAAACATATAGTGACTGCCTAATGGGGGTTCAGGGGCATTTGTTACTGGAAATAGAAAACATTCAGGGAGAAGAGTGCTTTGGCAATGATCAAATGGTTCCTTCTGGCTCTGACATACATTACTATACCTACCCTCACCAGATGTGGGTTTTATAATGCGATAGCATTTTCCTGTTTTCTCAAGAGGTACTAAAAAAGGTGCCCAGGACAAAAATCACATTTTTAATATATCCTACCTTGAAAGTCTGAGTTTTCTTTTTGGATGAAGAGAGGTATTTGTGATATCTGCCTCATGGGGTTGTTACGAAGATGAAAGATGATGATGTACTGAAATGCTTCATAAGCTAAGACACAACTGTAACTCAGTTCTCCGTGAGAACTGGGTAGGAAGTAGGTACAAATAAAACCACAGCGCTGTGTGGCAGGACAGAAGGGCTTAATGAAACGCACCTCTGCGGGTCTCATCACTGGATTCTGACTCGTAGACACAGAGTTAGTGACTGATTTCTGATTACAGGCATAAAGAAGCCCTCAGCCCATTTTGCCGAAGGGAAAAATGAAGTGGATTTGAGCCACACTTGGAAGGATGAGCGAGCTTTGAACAAAGTCTTGAAGGATGAAGATGGAGTAGGTGAGGAAGAATGTTCTAGACTGAGAGGGCTTCACAAAGACCTGACAATGCAGCATTGCTGGGCATGCGCTCTGCTGTGCCCAGATGTGGCAAGGGACATAACACGAGATGAATTTGAAAGGTCACTCAGGAGCAGACCACAGGGGACCTTGAATGGCATAATAAGGGTTTGGCTCAAATTCCATAATAATGGGGAGTCTCTGAAGGTTTTGGGGAAAAGGAGACTGACATGATGGACAAACTTTCTCCGTTTTGGCAGGACCCCTCTCGGAGCAGTATTGTTTGCCCCAGAGACATCTTGGACAGGCCAAAGCGTGGAGACAGGGCGGCTGATGAGAAGCTCTCGAGCAGTTAAGAGCGACAGTGAGACAGAAAGCAGGGAAGTGGCGGGATGGAGTGAACAGGAATTGGCAGCTGAGTGGAGCAGGAGGAGAGGCCGGAGAGGAGGGGGAGTCCAGGCCAGTGGTCACCATAGGCGGAGGCAGAAATCAGCATGATTGCTCTGAACATGGTCAGATCAACTCACCAGCCTTGTGGTTTTGGGTCTGTTACCAAATCTGACACAGTCAACACACTCTGGCCAATCGACTGCAGCTGGGACCATTTTCTCCCACTACTGCCAAGGCCTCGGGGAAGTCCATTGAGTGCAGTGACAGACCCTTCCTCTTTAAAGGAGAATGCCAACTACTTTCAAAGGCATGGGGCATTAATTTGGGGGGAACTCCTTTCTCTATTTGCATCCTCATGGCAACAGAGAACACCCAGCTTGCGGCTGCCTACAGCTTTGCTGATTTAAGATTCACAGAGCTGCTGGGTGGGCAGTTTCTGAAGACAGCCTTTAGTTTTGTGTTCTTTTTCCTTCTTGGCCCAGCACAACTAGTTAAAATTAGGATCACATTGTCGCAGTGCTCACTGACTAAGTCCCATTCGACTGACAATCTCTAAGCTCTAATTATTTTATAAAGCAGTCCCTCATATGCATAAAAATGCATCAAAAGGTGTTTATTAAAAGTTCATGTGAGAGTGGTGCTGGGTCGTGCAGCATTGAGGATAATAGCTATGAAACAGTCATGTCATCAGCTGGAAGAGATGCTGAGTTTTATACAGGAGGTGTTCCGGTTTCCATGTTTCTGCCTGTTGGGAGTAGGGAGTAAGTGGCCATTGTTGGGCAGAAGCACAATAAAGAGATGCCTTGCTAAAGAAAGCCAACTAAAACTTCCCTCTCATTACAAGTACAGAGGTGTTTGCACAGTATATTGCAGGGAGCAAACCTCCTTAGTAAGGTAATTAAGAGAGATTGTACTTACCGTGCTTCTGCTCTCTGGCTGTTTTGCTCTAGACACTGTCAAAATGATGCCATCAGTCTCTGAGCTATAGGAGTTTATTACCTAAGAAGAATAACACAGAAGAATATGTTGTAATATACAGATAAAAAAATAAGCAAGAACACGAACACGGAAATTATATATAATATTCATTCACTTTTATTTGTTTTAATATTTTAAAAACTCACATTAATAAAAGCAAATGAAAGCAAGTGTTATGTGTAACCAAGAGGTTTAAAAATTGCCTGAAGACCTTTATTTATTCAACAGCTATTAACCTTGAGTGGCCACATTGATGCTAGGTGGTGCCCGATGACTGAAGATATAAAACTATATTATATATGACAGTTCTAATCTTAGTAGACAATTCTCCTCTACTCCTGCTACAGTGGGGTTATGGAAATGTGACCATTATGATGCCACCAAAAAAGTATAAATGTGGAAGGATGCTGCTGTCTCTCTGGGAGCGGAGAGGAGAGAGACAGTCTTTTGTGAAATTGAGGGAAGCTTCACAGAGGTGGCAAAGCTCCAGCTGGGGCAATAAGATGATTTGTTTAAATGACAATTCCAAGCAGAGGTTAGAGGAGTGAAAGGGCACTGGGATGAGTGAGAGAAAATGGCTTAAGTAGGAAAATGACCAATGAAATAGAAACTATTGGTTGCCATTCCCCTTCTTGCTGATCAAACCCAATTCCCATCAGGCACTGGCAGTTATTATTTCAGAGGACACAAGATCCCTGTCCAACCCAAGGGGGTCATCCTTAATAGTCTAAGCCAACCACAGTACATCAGTTTCCTTTACCAATGGCTGCTTTGGGCATAGGCTGGTGTTATGAGTTGAACTGTCCCCTAAAAAGACATATTGAAGTCCCAACCCCTGGTACAGCGAATGTGATCTGATCTGGCCTTTATGGGCCTTTGCAGCTGTAATCAAGTTAAGATGAAGTCATTACGGCAGCCCTTAATCCAGTAGGACTAGCGTCCTTATAAGAAGATGAGAACCCCATGTGAATGCAGATACACGAGCAGGGAGAACAGCCTGTGACAACGGAGCCAGAGATGGGAGTGATGCACCTACACGCCCAGGAACGCCAAGAGCTGATGGCAACACCAGAAGCTGGGAGGAAGGCCTTATCCCCTAGGGCCTGCAGAGAAGGCAGGGCCCTGCTGACACCTTGATTTTGGCCTTCCACGCACCAGAACTGGGAAACAATAAGCATCTGTTGTTTGAAGCCACCCAGTTAGTAATTGTTAACAATTGTTAAGTTTGCTTTGTTTCCAAGGGAGCTGGTGAATGAGCTAGGGAATTCTGGGGAAGCGCTTCCTCCCTCTCCCTCTTAGAAAGGCATCTGAGGGGGGCATTTCTCCCCCATTTTTTGCCCATTGCAGCTGCTAGAACAAACCGCACAGGCCCACAGGGATGTCATCTGTGGTTGAGTTACCCTGGAATTTCTGGATTTCCTAGCATACGAAATAATACAATCTGCTCAATCCTTGTGCCACCTTAAGTTTTCTCTTACCTGCCTTTGAAAACATCTTAACCGATACATCACAGGATAGTGGTGTCTAGAGGGAAGGATTGAAGCCAGGAAATGTTTCATTTCCGACCAGCTTCTGACCATGGCTGCCATTTCCAATAAGTCTGAGGCAGCGGGGACACTCCCCACAAAGGGACTTTCTTTATAACTAGCCTGTTCCAAGTCCCTATGAAAGCTTCTTCCCCGGTGAAGTGGACTGGGCCACACATGGGTCTTAAGGTCCTGGCCTTTGTATGAATGCATGCTTCGCACCCCAGAAACACTCAGTCGTCCCACATTCGCTCCCATGTGGCTCCTCTCTGCCCTCTCTCTGCGGTTCAGCGTTGAGACGACGTCACTGACCCCCACGTCTGGGCTGGCTGCTCCGTGAATGGCTCTCTGGGCACCTGGGCTCGGCCCACCCTGGCACCACTACACTAGAGCCACTGCCTGTTGACTGTGGCTTCTCTCCCCGGACTCTAGAGTCCCCGGGGGGCAGAGACTACGAGTGCCCTGCTTGCCGTTTTTCATGCCCAGTCAAATACAAGGCCTGTTACTTCTTTTAGGGGAAGAAAACCACAATACTTTTAACATGCATTAAGTGACCTGAAAAGACATCTCCAGGAAGCTCCTAAAAATTCATGTCAAGAATTGATGGGGAGGGCCTGCTGAGAGGCACGGTGGTTAAGCGCTGGCTTGGGAGGCCAGCGGCCCCGGTTCGGGTCCCACATAGGAGGGCCAGTGACACTGCCCTCAAAAAAAAAAAAAATTGATGGGGGAAAAAAAGAATTTAGGGCAGGGCAGAGGGCAGGAAGCAAGTAGGACCATCCATATCTTCATAAAACAGTAGGCCCTTGACCACTCTGCTCCCTGGTCTCAGGAAGAGCTTCTGGGTGATTCCATCTCTGATGCCTGAAAACATTTTCCCCAGTGTAATGCTTTTGGTGTGGTGTTAACTCAGTCTAAGGGCCTTCATTCCTTAAGGCTGGTCGTGCGTTTGTTTTGCATGTTTCCTTCTAGCATATAAATTATAGGCAGTGTCCTGCTAGGTATAAGTCGAACAGGCTCTCTTTTCTTTGTATGGTGGCGTTTAGTCATTCATTCGACAAGCATTGGGTGCTTTGCATGCATGCCGCATGTGCAGTGCTGGGTCAGCCATGGTGAAAACACACCCAGGGGAGCCTGTGGTCCGGGGAGGGCGCACCCTGCAAATAAATGCATGTAAGAATTGTGCTCCAAGCGTTGCGAATGAAAGCGATAGGTTGCTGAGATGCAGGGTAAGGTGCCAGGGGTGACAACGCCCCGGAGGTGACATTCGAGCCCCGACTGACAGGAGGAGAAGGAGGCAGGCCTCGGAACGCGGGTCACGTTCACCGTGAAATCAGCTAAAAATAGTCCCTCCGCCTCCCCAGCGGCCAGGTAGGGCGTGTGGGCAATGAGGCCGCGCCGCCAGCACTAAAGATGGCGGGCGGGGCGAGGGGCGGGGCGGCGCCGTGCGCGCGCCGTGATTGGCCGGCGGGAGTGGCGTCACGTGGGTGGGCGGCCGCCGAGCATCCGGGCTCCCGCGGCGGCGCTGCGGAGGCTCCAGGGAGCCGGCTGCGCGGGGCGAGCGCGGCGAGCGGACGGCGGCGGGGTTTCCCGGGGCCGCTGGCGCGGGCCGAGCATGGCGGGCTCCCTGCCTCCCTGCGTGGTGGACTGCGGCACCGGGTAAGAGCCGCCGGCGCGCGCCCCGCCCCCGCGCCGGCACCTGCCCCGCGCGCCGCCCGCCCGCTCTCACCTGGAGGCCGAGCTGCGCGCCCGGCCCCGCGCCCTCCCGCAGGGCGCCCCTCCCGCAGGGCGCCCCTCCCGCAGGGCGCCCCTCCCGCAGGGCGCCCCTCCCGCAGGCCTCCCCTCCCGCAGGGCGCCCCTCCCGCAGGGCGCCCCTCCCGCAGGGCGCCCTTCCCGCAGGCCTCCCCTCCCGCAGGGCGCCCCTCCCGCAGGCCTCCTCCCGCAGGGCGCCCCTCCCGCAGGCCTCCTCCCGCAGCGCGCCCCACCCGCCGGGCGCCCCTCCCGCCGGCCGCCCCTCCCGCAGGGCGCCCCTCCCGCAGGCCTCCCCTCCCGCAGGGCGCCCCTCCCGCAGGCCTCCCCTCCCGCAGGGCGCCCCTCCCGCAGGCCTCCCCTCCCGCAGGGCTCCCCTCCCGCAGGGCGCCCCTCCCGCAGGGCGCCCCTCCCGCAGGCCTCCCCTCCCGCAGGGCGCCCCTCCCGCAGGCCTCCCCTCCCGCAGGGCGCCCCTCCCGCAGGCCTCCTCCCGTAGGGCGCCCCTCCCGCAGGGCTCCCCTCCCGCAGGCCTCCCCTCCCGCAGGGCGCCCCTCCCGCAGGGCTCCCCTCCCGCAGGGCGCCCCTCCCGCAGGGCTTCCCTCCCGCAGGGCTCCCCGGGCTGCAGGGCTCCCCTCCCGCAGGGCTCCCCTCCCGCAGGGCTCCCCTGGCTGCAGGGCGCCCCTCCCGCAGGGCTCCCCCTGGCTGCAGGCCTCCCCTGGCTGCAGGGCTCCCCTCCTGCGGGGCGCCTCTCCTGCGGGGCGCCCCTGGCCGCGCACGCGTCCCCCCGCCGGGCGGGCGCCCCTTGCCCCGCAGCCTCCCGGGGAGGCCGGCGCTCGAGCGTCCCGTGCCTTCTGCCCACCTACGCTCGGGGAGGCACCCGACCTCCCCGCGCTCCTCCAGCGGGGCCTGCGCTCCGGGCGCCCCCGTGCGCGCCACGCCGCCTTGGCGGGGGACCCCCGGCCACGGGCTCGGGGAGGCTTTCCTTGCACAGCCATCTGCCCGCCTCACACTTTTTCTGCAGCGCGCTCCGCTCTCTCCCAGCCTCTAGTGGCTCGCCCCTGCTACGGAAGCTCCTGCTGTAGTTGGTGTAGACTTGCCTTTTCTCTTAAACATGTAAAAAATAAAAAAAAAGACTCCGTTTGGAAATACAGAAAGTGCAAATTGGGGAAAGCCTGTGTGTCGTCTAGGTTCGTTCTCCCTTTACTGTCTGGGGCGATTGCTTCTTGCGATGCTGTTAAGCTGTGCAGAAGCGACCTTGGGAAATGTCCTGAGCCTGCAGAGGCCCCAGCGTAGCTGATGTTTGGGAAGGGCTCACGGAAGGCGTCTAGCTGGTAGTTTTTGGAAATTTAAAGTTGCCTGCGTGCTGTACAGAGGAAGCGCTTCGTAAAATAGCCTATAGCAGTAAACGTAGCCTCTTAAAAGATTGTTCAAGACGGCATTGTGATCATGTTTGTCACCCAATAGTCCATGGCAGGTGCACCTCAGCCTTGATTCTTTTCTACAGAAAAAGGCAGTTGGTTTGGTTTCCTTGACAACCTTCTGGGGGTGTCTTCTTTAGTCGCTGCAGTCCTTCTACTGGTTCTTTTTTCCTTTTGCTGCTGAAGCCACCAGTAGTGGTTACAGGCTGGGGAGAAAAGAACAAACACACAAAAAAGCTGCCTCTTTGCTTCTGTACTAATCTTTTTGAAATATGCACTGTGCCAGGAGTATTGTGGCTCTTTATGGTACAAGTCGTTGTGCTACCCCCAACACAAGCCCAAATCAGGGTTGGCTTTAACACCCCCAATTGTTGACTCCCCTACGCCTCCCCTCCCACACGCTAGTGTTCACTGCACGCCCACCTGAGGTCTGCCTGTGTCAAGAGTGAAGGTGACAGGTAAAAGTATTTTTCACTCCCACGTCTGCATGTGAGATTTTTGGCTTTTGTATTTCTGGTCTTGTCAAACTGTTAAAACACAAAGCTTGTCAAACTGCGAAAACACAAAGCATTTCTTGGCGGTAGCAACACAGTAATGCTCACCGAATTTGTCACCTTTTTATTAGTAAGCTGGGGGCCTAACGCATCGTTCTTGCTATAAATATCTAAAATGTGCTGAGTTTTGACCTTTTGAGCTACGTGATGGTTTGCTCTGTCGGACACATCATTGTTTGTGGCCCAAACTCAATGTTTTTGCCTTCAGGCTGCCATAGGCTTTGGTGTCAACCTAGAAACAGTGGCACAGAATCTTCCCCAGACTCTGTCACGGAGACGACTGGTCAGCCACCGAGTCCCAGTGTCCAGTGTATGGCCAGAGGAGCAGCGTACAAGGGCTTCCGTTTACTTAAAGCATATTAGTAGTGACTGTTTCCCGGAGAGCTAAAAGGTCTTTCAGATTGACTTCTACCTCAAAATAGAATAAAAAGGGGTAACATGCAGATAAAAATAACCAGACCAAGGAAAAGAATGGGCCTGGGGATCCCCCCCGAGGTGTCGGCCAGTGGCTGCTGTCGTCGGGTCTCACATTTGGCCTCAGTCTTCCTGTCTGGCAGGATTATAAGAGCCGTTGTCAGTTATGTAATTTCTGTCATCAGGAAGGCAGGGAGAGGCCCGTTTCCCCGGTGAAAGAGCTTGGTCTAGCACGAAATTCTAGGATAAAAATTCCCATTGAACTATACACCTAGTGGACTAATGATTTAATAGACAGTGCCCTAAATCGTATGTTTTATAGCAAACACCTTTCATCCTGGTAGCCTGGCATCTTCTAATAAACCCTGAGACCAGCTCTCGAAGCATGAGTGCTGGGGACCAGGATCGCATGGACCAGGGATCCGCCGGGTCCAAAGGGAAAGCTTTGCTAGGCCTCACAGTTTTCAGAGAATATCCACAAATACTAATCTCACCTCTGGTAACCAGACTTTTAATGAAGATTTTTGTATTTTTTAAACTTATTTGGCAAAATTTCTAATCTACTGAAAAGCTGCAAGTAGTGTGCCAAAAAACTATATAGTCATCCAGTTTCACCAACGATTAACATTTGCTGTATCATTCTCTGTATACCTGTATGTATTATTATATTTCTGAACTGTTTGTTACAGATATCGTGTGGCTTTATACCAAAATACCTCAGTGTATACTTTCTGAGAACAAAGAGCTGCTCTTATATAATCACAGACTAAAGATCAAAGTGAGATTTGACCTCATGCAATAGTGCGATCTCGTCGGCAGTCTGGAGGGATCGACATAGATGGCCCCGTTTATGTCTTATGGATCCTCACCCCTGCTCCCTCATCTAGTGCCACACGTTGTGTTTGGTTGTCATCATGTCTTTGTTGCCTCATTGAACTGGACCAGTCCCTTAGCCTTTTTCCGTCTTTTAAGACATGGACATTTTCGGCAGCCAGTTGTTATGGATAATGTCCCTCAATTTAGGCTCGTCTGGTGTTTCCTTATGATAGGTATAGGGTATGCATTTTTGTCAGGAATGCCACAGAAGTGACATCAGCCCTCCTTAGTGCATCCCGTCAGAAGGCCTTTTCTCCCCTGAGTTTTCCTGAGATGTATAGAGTTGACATGTAACATTGTGTCAGTTTGAGGTATACAGTGTGTTAATTTGATACATTTATATGTTTGCAAAAATGGTTACACCATGCTGTCAGCTAACGCTAACACTTCCGACACATAATTACTGTTTCTTTTTTGTGGTGAGAACATTTAAGATCTAATCTCTTAGTGACTTTCAAGTACGGGGTTGTTCACTGTAATCGCCTCGCTGTCCATGAGGTCCCCAGAACTCGTTCGTCTTAGGCTCAAAGCAGTGATTTGCCTTGTTTTTTTGAGGCTCACTTGGATTATGTGGATACGGTGCTGTCCACTAGATTTCTTCACTATATGATTTCCCCCTTTGTAATTAATGTCATTTCTGGAGAGATTATGTAAATACCATGCTCTTCCTTAAATCTTTCACCCATTTGTTTTAGTGTACTGTGGTGGTTCTTGTCCTAATTGATTATTATAGTGATAGTTACAAAAAATGTGATTTTAGAAAACCTCCAGTATTATCTCCATTTATTAGTTAACATTTTGCTAGAAGAAAGCACTTTTCCATAGCCCGCATTTATTTAATTGTCATTTGCATGGGTCATTATTTTATTTAAAGGGTTATAATCCAGTATGTCATTGTTACTATATTCACTGGGTTATTATCTGTTATTGTCATTATTTGTTTTGGTGCTTAAATTGTTTCAGATTTGGCTACCAGAAGCCCACTCAGCTTGGTTCTGGTGTTTTTCAGACATATCCACATCATTTTTTGAGCTTTTTTTTTTTTTTTTTTTTTTTTTTTTTGAGGGCAGTGTCACTGGCCCTCATAATATGGGACCCGAACCGGGGCTGCTGGCTTCCCAAGCCAGCACTTAACCACTGCGCCACTTGGCCGGCCCAACTTTTTAATTTTTTTTTAGCTGAGCCATCCTGCCACCTGTTGGAAGCTCAGCTCAGGCTGGGCATCGAACTGCTGTTGCTCAGAGCTCAGCTCACACTCTTGAGTGAGCTCTTAACCAACTGAGCCACTCGACCGGCCCTTGAGCATTTTGCTATTATCAGATGACTGCAGTGATAGCCTGTGCAATGCATACATCTTTTTCTTTTTTTGCTGGAGTATCTCTGGATTATATTTCTAGAAGTGGGATTTCCAGGTCTAAGGGTGAATGCATATGTAATTTGCTAGACAGTGTCAAATCCCACTCAGTAGTGTGTATCTTCACCAGCAATGTACGAGAGTGCCTATGTCTTCTTCAAACTCACCAACAGTCTACCACCAATTTTTTTATTTTTACCAATCTAGAAGGTAAGAAATGGTATCTTATTGTAGTTTTAATCTTGATTTCTTATATTATTTGGGAAGGTGAGTGTCCTTTCATATAGTTAAGAGGCATTTGCCTTTCTGTTTTCTGTCTCATCATTTCTTTAGCCCATTTTTCTGTGGGTTTTTGGTCTGCTTTTATTTTTAGAAGCTCTTCATATATTAGGATGTGTTTGGAGTCCCACATGCCACCCACAGGTTCAGTGATTTGCTGGGAACAATGACAGGACCATAGTGAATAGGGACAAAGCTAAAGCACCCAAGGGGACAGGTGCATGGGGCAGGTCAGGAGGAGACCAGCAGCGAGCTCCCAGGGTCCTCAGTGGGGCCACAGACGTGCCTACAGACGCGTTTGCACCCCGTTGTGACAGCACAACTGGGGAAGCACATTAGAGGCTCTGCCCAGTGTTTTTTTACCGGGGCTGGTCATGCCACTCTCTGCCTAGCACTTACTGAAATCCCAAGTCCCACAAGGAAAGCAGTTGTTCAGCATAAGCTGTATTGCTTGCATGGTTTAGGCACATTGTGGACCGCTCTTATCATTTAGGGAATGGTGGGAACCCTCCCCATATCTGAGTGCTGATATGCCTGTCAAAGGCAAAGATGGGGCAGGCCTCCTTAAGGAGAGCAGTCTCTGGCCTGTTCCTGTTCGCAGAAAGTCAGGGGCCTTTCTGCATCTTGGGGTATTAACCCTTTGGACCTAAGTTGCAAAACATTTTCCCTATGCATTATTTGTCTTTTGCCAGGCAAAGATTTTTTTTTTTTTTTTAAGATTTTATTGGGGAATTGGCGGAGGGGAACAGCTTTGGGGAATCGGGGAAGGGGAACAGACAAGTTGCTGTCTTTTTGTTCTTCAGTCTAGTTGCGGAGGATGTTGCTTCACTGTTGGTATCGTCATTGTGCTCTTCCCGGATGAGGCAGATCGGTCGCTGGCCTCTGGATGTCGCTCACTGTGGCTATTGGCAGCTCACGCTTAGCTGCCAGCCGCTCACGCTGGCTGCAGGCCACTCACTGTAGCCTATGGCAGCCCACTGCAGCAGGGGCTGCAGCCCACACCATCACCGGGGCTCGCACAGCCCAGCTCCAGGTGGAGCTGTTGTTAGCTGTAGAGGGCAGTGTCACTGGCCCTCATGTGGGATCAGAACCGGGGCCGCTGGCATCCCAAAACCAGCGCTTAACCAATGCGCCACTTGGCCGGCCCCTTTTTTTTTTTTTTTAAAGCAATCAGAAGTATTATCTTCTTATTTTTTCTGGATTTTGAGTCATAGTTAAGAGGTTTCTTTCCCCATTTCCACATTATATGAGTTTTTTTTTTCCATTTTCATTTTAATCTGTAATCCACTTGGAATTTATCCTGGCATATTTTGGCTATCCCATCTATCCCAACATCGTTTATGAAAAAAATCCAGTGCTTGAATTTGCTGCCTCTATTGAATACTAAATTTGTCTGTGCTTTGTGTTTATTTCTGGATTTTGTTTTGTGTTGCATCAATCTGTCTGTTCATGTACCAGCAACACAGAGCTTTTTTTTAGAGGGCAGTGTCACTGGCCCTCATATATGGGATCCGAACCAGGGCCTCTGGTGTCCTAGGCCAGCTCTTAACCACCGCACCCCTCTGCCGGCCCACCACAGAGTTTTAATTACCGAGGCTTTAGAATAATTTAATATTTGGTGGGGTTGGCTTTCCCTGCCCATCCCTTTTTTTAGAGTTTTCCCACCTATTCTTACTTGTTCCTCCAGATGAACTTTATAATCAACTTCTCTAATTGCATGGGGAGAATTGCCTGATAGCATTTTTATTTGGGTTGTATTTAATTTATAAGTTAATGGGGACCATTAGTCTCCCCATAAAAGAACATGATGTATCTTCCTATTAGTTCAAGTCTATTTTGTATCTTAGCAACACTGTGTCTATTTCAGGTAGATTTCTTGTTACATTTACACTTAGGCACATGATTTTCTGCTGTCACAAATGGTTTCTTTTCTTTCATTATATTTTTTGTTTTTCTTGAATATATTAAGGCTAATTTTTTTTTTTTTTTTTAAGAGGGCAGTGTCACTGGCCCTCATATGTGGGATCCGAACCTGGGCCGCTGGTGTCCCAAGCCAGCTCTTAACCGCCGCGCCACTCGGCTGGCCCAAGGCTAATTTTTTTGTGTTAATTTTATAATCTGCTACTTTATAAAACGCGTTTATCGTTTGTATGAAAATTTCCCTTGATCTTTAGGGTTTTCCAGATACAAATTTTTTCCATTGGCAAATAAAGATTGTTTTTCCTTCTCCTTTTCATTTCTAGTGTCTCTAATTGCCTTTTTTTTTTTTTTTAAAGATTTTATTGGGGAATTGGTGGAGGGGAACAGCGTTGGGGAATCGGGGAAGGGGAACAGACAAGTTGCTGTCTTTTTGTTCTTCAGTTTAGTTGCGGAGGATGTTGCTTCACTGTTGGTATCCTCATTGCGCTCTTCCCGGATGAGGCAGATCGGTCGCCGGCCTCTGGATGTCGCTCACTGCGGCTATTGGCGGCTCACACTTGGCTGCCAGCCGCTCACGCTGGCTGCGGGCCACTCACTGTAGCCTATGGCAGCCCACTGCAGCAGGGGCTGCAGCCCACACCATCACCGGGGCTCGCACAGCCCAGCTCCAGGTGGAGCTGTTGTTAGCTGTAGAGGGCAGTGTCACTGGCCCTCATGTGGGATCAGAACCGGGGCCGCTGGCATCCCAAAACCAGCGCTTAACCAATGCGCCACTCGGCTGGCCCTCTAATTGCCTTTTTTTTTTTAAACACAACTGCAGTAGCCATTACCTCCAAAATAATATTAATTATGAGTGGAGTTAGTGGGCGTTGTTTGTTAACGGGATAGCTTCTGGTGTTTCTAAAATAAGATACTGGCTTTTGGGCTGCTATAATCACACACACACACATATGTATGTATACATATGTGTATGTATATATCTCATGCGAAGAAAGCACCCATCAATGTCTGTGTTTTGGAATGTTATAACTTGAATAGGTGTTGGATGTTGTCAGATGTCTTTATCATAAATGAAACGTGTTTTTTTTCCTTAGCCAGTTAATATGATGGATTATATTAATGGATTTCCTAATATTAAACCACTCTTGCATTCTGACATGACCCCTACTTGATCGTGTTGCATTATTTTTTGATGTGTAGGTAGATTCTGTTAATATTTTACTTAGATTTTTGCATCAATGTGTGTGTGTGTGTGTGCGCGCGCACGTACGTACGTACATGTGCGTGTCCTCTTGCTGGATCCCCTGTTATTCATGTGTTGAATTTTGGGGCTGTTTCTCTGATTTTATCTTTCGCTCTTATTTTTCATCATTCTGTCTTTTTTCTTCTGGGATATACTTCGCTTTATCTTCTGGCACTTCTCTTTAGTCTTTCCATTTTTGCCCTAAATTTTTAATTTCCAAGAGTTCTTTTTGTTTTCTACATTTTTTTGCTAGTATCTTGTTTTTGTTTCTTGTATGCAACATCTTCTCATAGGCTGTGATGACAGTGGGTTTGTTTGCTTGCTTGCTTGTTTGCTTGTCGTGTTGATGAGGTTCCTTCCTGCCGGTCCTGTTTCCTCCAAGTTGATGTTTTCATTCGTCTGTTTCCATCTCTGGATTTAATGGTAGAGGCCCTCCTCAGATCTCAGAAATTTCCAGCTGCCTGCTCGCGATTAAAAGTCAGAGAGTTAAAGAGCTACGAGATGGACTCTCTGAATGTGTAGTCTGCCTTCCTGATTTTGAGCTTTACCGAGGGTGACAGAGGTGAGCTGTGTGTTGGTGAATCTTGTGGTTTTAGGATCTTTAGGTTCAGAGAATGCTGGGGTCGGAGAGGAGCAGCCGCCCCGCGCGGGGTGGGCCCGGGGAGCGGAGTCCAGGCCCGGGCTTTGGGGCCTTGAGCCCCAGCCGCACAGGTCCCCGCCCTCCCGGCTCTGGAGCCTTTAAGGACCCGGCTGTGTGTTGTCTGGTTCTGAGATTTGGCCTCGGCTGGTTTTCCTACATCTCCGAAGCCACGCACCACTGACCTCCCGCTGTCCAGGGCCCAATATCGCTGTCGCCGCCTCTTCTTTTCTCCATGTTGTATAGCTTAAGATATCTTCTAAAAAGTCATCTTGCTCTGGTTTTAGTGGGGCTTTGGGACATAGTGACATTAGGTGTTTAGTCCATTGTTTTGACTTGGAAGTCAGAATTCACTTGATGACGCTCAGAATCCACAGAGGCCATACATTCCTCATGATCATACAGTTAGTTACCAAACAGAGAGCAAAAAGTGCTGCCGTAGAAGGTGACACGGACAAGCGTGGTAAGTAGTGTTAAACTTACAGCTCCAACAGACAGCGGGATGTTGGATTAGGTAAAACAATAAACTCGAACCTGCGTAGTGAACCCTGTGTCCTGTGGACAGAGAACTCCGTTTTCTAGTCGCTAGCCCAGGAAGCTTTAAAAACTTGATCATATGTAATTTACAGTGCACAGCGTGGGGAGTGTGCATTACTTAGAAATCTATCGTTAGAATATTGGAACAGTTTTAGTTTAGTTTTACCAAAACCATACGCTCCGGCAGTTGTGGTCACATTTGTTTGTCTATTAACTGAGAAAGTCTTAGGAAGGACGCCGAGAGCTGTTCTGGTTGAAGTTCAGGATTTGAGACTGGACCTCATAAGGGCTTAGTCAAAAGAACCTCCCGGCAGTAACACGGTGTGACAGACACCGTTCTAAGACGTGACATTTCCACTTTCAAACATAATTTAATTGCACTTACGTTGTCACCTTCTGCTCTAGCCAAATGGTTGTAGGAGGAATTTCGACTGTCTGTAAGTATTTGGAGTCGGCAGTAATCAGACGATTTCTCCTGACTGCGACAAGTTACTGCTGTGGAAAGTGGTGCCATTTCACAAGAGTGAAAAAGGCTGTCTGCACAAGGAGGTTTCAGATGTTTGGGGCACATCTGGGTCTACTGTATTTACAGAAAGAGATCAGGAGACACACAAGAGTGGGAGGGTAGAAGGCTAGATGGGTGCGGGAGTGGGGCTGAGATTTCTTACTGGATACCTTTTTGTAGTGTTTGGAAGTTTCAGCTATGAGAACAGGTTTGTTTCAGAGGGAGAGTTGTAACTATTGGTATTGCTTAATGCAGCTGCTGATTCTGTTTCCGTAGCTGACCTGATTCCCATGTAAGAAACGGTCTCGGGTCAGGGGTGCGTGGGAGGCGGCACTGACTCGGGAACGTGGCTGGAATCTGTACGTATAGTTAATGTGCTTTTGGGAATGAAGCCTGCACCCATCATTGCTGGTACGTATAGTTAATGTGTTTTTGGGAATGAAGCCTGCACCCTTCATTGCTGGTACGTATAGTTAATGTGTTTTTGGGAATGAAGCCTGCACCCATCATTGCTGGCTGCCTTTTTGGGAGATAGTGTTCAAATAAATAAACAAGAAACCGGGGGCTTTTAATGTAAAAGTTACTGGTCTTGATTCCTTATGGACACGTGTGTCAGATACACACAGAACTGGAAGAGAATATGAAATTTTAGTGTGCCAGGGCCTCCCAAGTAGAGACTGGGAAGGGAATATTCAGGAAAATAATTGGTAGATTTGATCATCTAACCTGTTCAAACAATTATATTTCAGAAAACATATAACTGAAGATAAACAACAAACTGGGGGCCGGCCAAGTGGCGCATTGGTTAAGCGCTGGTTTTGGGATGCCAGTGGCCCCGGTTCGGATCCCACATGAGGGCCAGTGACACTGCCCTCTACAGCTAACAACAGCTCCACCTGGAGCTGGGCTGTGCGAGCCCCGGTGTTGGTGTGGGCTGCAGCCCCTGCTGCAGTGGGCTGCCATAGGCTACAGTGAGTGGCCAGCAGCCAGTGTGAGCGGCTGGCAGCCAGCGTGAGCTGCCAATAGCCGCAGTGAGCGACATCCAGAGGCCAGCGACCAATCTGCCTCATCCGGGAAGAGTGCAATGACAATACCAACATGGACCAGTGAAGCAACATCCTCTGCAACTAAACTGAAGAACAAAAAGACAGCAACTTGTCTGTTCCCCTCCGCCAATTCCCCAATAAAATCTTTAAAAAAAAACAAAAACAACAAACTGGGAAAAATTAGCGCTATGTGTGAGCAAGTATTAATATCCTCAGTATGTAAGTGTTTACACAAATTGATAAGATACTGAAGCTAGTAGAAGAGTTGTCTAAGGGCAATTCATGGAAGAAATACAGATTGCTAGTACACGGCAAATAACGTTTGCTGGTAAACTAAATAAAATTATTGAATAATGAGAGCCTTTGACTTTTTGAATGAGGGAACGTTGTCCAGAAATGGTCATATTCACAAAGAGGCAGGGATTATTAGTCTTCGCTTCTTACAGATGTAGAAGCTGAAGTGTGGAGCGTTGCTTTGCGGGCCTGACGCCACATGGCGGCGCTGTTCTGAACCCAGCGTTGTGGGCCCATCAGCCTCTCACACTATAAATATACTGTTCTGCAGCTACTTTCAAACTAAATTATACATTTGTATGTGGCAGTGACATAACCTGCTTCATTTTTTTAATAGACTTTATTTTATTTTTTGAGGGCAGTGTCACTGGCCCTCATAAGCGGGACCCGAACCGGGGCCGCTGGCGTCCCAAGCCAGCGCTTAACCACCGCGCCCCTCGGCCGGCCCTAACCTGCTTCATTTTTGATGGTTGTATAGCGTTTTATGAATGATTATAATGTAATTTATTTACTGTATCCTCTATCAGTGACATTTGAGTGTTTCCAGTGTTTTGTCATTTTACTGTTATAATGCTGTAGTGGGCGTTTTTTGTGCATATCTTCGCATACATGTAAAAATGCTTCTGTGGGGTAAATTCCTAGGAATGTGCCAGTTAAACCACAGGGTAGAGGCGTCTCACATTTTGACAGTGCGAAACTTCCCTTCTTAATGACTCTTCAACCTTTACCATCTTCTTCAGTGTTGGCCCAGTTTTTGAAGGTTTGGCGTTAACTTTGTTGGTGGATTTGGTGATATTTGATGTATGTTTTAAAAGACTGACTCTTCCTACGTGAGTAAGCCGTGTCTCCATGTGTTTGCCTGCTTGTCTATGGAGAGTTCTTCTCACGCATAGTACAGTTTATTCTTTTTTAAGGGCAGTGTCACTGGCCCTCATATATGGGACCCGAACCCGGGCCGCTTGCTGGCTTCCTAAGCCAGCGCTTAACCACCGCGCCCCTCGGCCGGCCCCATGCAGTTTATTCTTAAGGGCGTTTCACTTCATGTTGTTGCCATTGTGAGTGGGACCTTTTCATCCTGTGTGTATTCTTGTTATTTAGGTTGGAAAGTTGTTGGGTTTTGTCTCTTCATTCAGTAACTTGGTCTTCTTACTGGATTCCTATTGCTTTTAGTTTTTCATTTAATTTCCTTAGGTATTCCAGGTGTATAATTATGATTTACAGGTAAATTTTGGTCTCCTTCCCAGTATTATTCCTTTTATTTAGTTTGTGACTTGTATTATCTGCTTCTTCCAAAACAGTGTTAGATGAGAGTAATGACACTGGGTCTCTTGGCTTAATCCTGGCTGTAATAGGGATGATTCTAGCTTTCCACTCTCTTTTGGTTTGAGGGAACCCTCCCCACCCCACCCCACCCCCACACACACCAATCTCTTCCTAAGGATTAAATGTTTCCCTTTAGAGCCTGTTGGTTTTTTTTCCCCACTACTAGATTGAGCCTGGATTTCTTTTCACCACATTTTAATTACATAAAGGTTGAATTGAAAAGCATTTACGACTTTTCTTTTCATAGAATACCTAAGCACAGTGTTCTAAAGAAAACATAATGAGTACATCTGAGTCCTTCCTTCTGAACTCTGACCGGCATTAAACTTCAATATTATAGGTACATTTTATTTGATAATGTGGGAGATGATTTTGTTAGAATGTGGCAAGAGGGTGCTATGCTTTCATTATATAAATGAAATTTTCATTGTATAAAAATTTTACAGATGATTGCCTGTGGTACAATTTAGTCGGTGATTCCTAAGCTGGTTGGCCATCAGAACCATGTGGGGAGGGAACAGATGTTTAAAATGCAGATGCCCAGGCTCCTCTGTCGCCTTGGACCAGGCCCTGGGAACCTGTTAGAAGCTTCCCAGGCGATCTAATCAGCCAGGCGTGGCACATTATTTCTAGACGCCTACCCAGATGATCTGAAACTAGCCTGCCAGATAAAGTGGGCCATGCTGCAATGAAAAACTCAATCTGAACTCATGTTTCTAATAGATGAACATTTTGTGAAACGCTTTGAGTCCGGAGCCTTCCCTCCACCCCCTGGGGCCCAGTACCCTCCTAGTGTGCCTGGTACTTAGTTTCTAGCTAGTAAACTGGTTGGAATAGAGCTGCTTCTTTGTTTCCATAAGTGGCGTCTTGAACACTTTCCGCATTTAAGAGTGGCGTTTTACTTGTTTCTTTTGCATTCTGTCCTTTCTGTAGTTGAGCCGTTTTGTTCTAAGATCGCGTCTAATAGGGCTGGCCAGTCTAGCATTGGGCTGTCCCAGGAGAGGTCACCGGGACCAGTCTGGGTAGGTTCCATTTACAGTGTTGTATTTAATAAGTTCTCACAGAAGTGTGAGATAGCCTGGGTAATGGAAGATTTTATAAAAATTTTAAATTGGAATGTCTCATTTACAGTGTCTTGTTAAATGTTCATTGTGTTGTGATTATTCAAAGCAACAAAACTTTATGTGTGTTTGATGCTACTTCAGGAATAGCACAGGAAATTTTAAAGATATTTAATTACCATAAAGTGATCTGAATCGTTTGTGCTTTTGCCAGTGTTTTTGTTTCTTTGTTTGTTTGTTTGTTTTAGAGGGCAGTGTCACTGGCCCTCATATGTGGGATCCGAACCGGGGCCGCTGGCGTCCCAAGCCAGCACTTAATCACCGCGCCACTCGGCCGGCCCTTTTGCCAGTGTTTTTAATGGTTTTAGTTTCACTAGGATGCTAAGGGAAGATCTCACAGTAAGTTGTTAACACATAAGAATACTTATATATGTTAATGTCAGTTTGCCTCATGAAAGTCATTGTTTAATGTTCTGGCTGCTGCAGTGCCCAGGTGACTGCGACAGAGGCCTGCTGGGCGGGCTGTCCTGTCCACAGGACCCCTGAGCCTCCCGTCCTGAACAGTCTGACTGTTGCCAAGCTGCTTGAGTTGTAGAGCTGAGGGCCCAAAAGTGCCCTAGTCCATTCCTGCAGCCTGACCCTGTGCTGCTCTGGGCCGGCGTCTGATTTCAGGATACAAACTTGGGGACAGAGAAGAGGCCCTGTCGTGACGGACACCACGTGTGCGTTTCCTTCACCATGACATCGTGTGTCCGTGGCATCCAGAGCGGTGTGCAGCAGAAAGACTGACGGGACGTGGGGCACAGAACATACTTGAAACATTTTTCAGAAATTTAAGTGAGCAAATATTTCAAACATACAGAAATTAACAGTAAAAATTAACAACTAAAACATAGAACCCAGGCAGTCTGATGTGAGTCAGTCCACGGTCTTAACCAACACAATCCACTCGACTTCCTTTCAGAAATACAAGAAGTAATACAACCGACAAAAATGATACCTAGTACCTCATTTTAATTTTACTGTATTTGTTTACAGTGTTCTTTTTTTAATAACCCCATTACGCAAAAACATGTGTTTTCTCATCTATGAGAGGTTGTCTCAGACAGTGTCGTTGGTCGTTTCTGGTCCCATCGAGGTGTTTTGTGTCCCCCTTTAAACCCTGGCTTTGTCCCAGCCGTCTGACGGGGGGTGACCCTCTCTTACATGTGGTGGGAGCTCATTCACCAGGCACTTCCCAGTGTTCCCATGTCCCGGGCAACGTGCTGGGCGGAGGGAGTCAGGAAATGGACCAGGGTCTGGCTGTCATGCACCTCAGAACCTGACCACGGGGAAGGCTGAGTTTTTCAAGTGCAGGGTGCATAATGAGGGGGCGGGTAGTGGGCGATGTGGCCTGTTGAGAAGACAGACTGAGATGCGATGGTTTGACTGATTCCTGGCCTGCTTGTCGGATCCCGTAGGCTTCTTTAGCCTTGGGTCAGTAATTCGGTTTATTTATATTTGTTGTCTGGAATACATTCCAGAAGGTGGTTGAATTGGGGAAGATCTGGAATTTTTGAAGTTCAGTGGCATGTTGCCTTCGTCCTGGAAAGCCCCCGGGCTCTGGGTTGGCTTTGAACTTTCCCTGTGGCTCCGGCAAACCCTGGAGTGGGCACCTTGTGGCTACACTGGTACTTTGGTGAGTTGGAGGGCCTCAGCTGGGCCTTGCTGCTGAGAAACTCTGTCTCTGTGGGGCCCGAGGGGTCGCAGAGCCTGGCCTTGCCCCCGCTCTTGTGGCACCAAGGCCTTAGATCCTTGGGGACCAAGCAGTAAGCTGTGCTTTACTTGGAGCTGGCTGGCCTTTTTTGTCTTCCCAAACCCCATTCATTCACTATGTGTTCAAAAATAGTAAAGTTAGCATGTGATAAAATACATTTAAAATTATAAAATGAATTTATTAGAATTTGGAATGTGCTACCACATCAAAAAAAATTAGTGTCAAGCATCGTGAAAGAATTTGTAAAATGGAATGAATTGATCAAGTTACTCTCCACCTGGCCTGCAAATATTTTTATTTGTTGCAAGCATCACTGCGAATGAGGCCCGTAGTCCAGGCTCTCCTCTTCGTTACGGAGGGCCGGGTACGAAGGGAGGCCTGACGCGTCCTCCCAACTTTTTATTTCCAGCAGATGGTTCCGAGTGGTGGTACCCCACCCTTCCTTTTTAAATCTAGGAGATTAGCAGTTGAGTTTGGAACAGAGAGTAGTATCTTGGCATTCAGTTCGGTTCAAACTTTTGGAATCCGTCACAAAGTTCTTGACAGAAAATGGGCTCGTTCTGAAATAAGACGATAGAGATGCTTCTGTCAGATACTCTCAGGAGGTGGGAGTGGCTGTTTCTAGGCATATGCCATGACATTTTAAGAAAATTATGGAATCCTTTTCTCACCCCCAGAAGTTCCTGCCGTTGGGAAGGAGGCACTTCTTTGAGAGCCAGCTCTGGATTTGGATTTGGATCTTTTTCCTGCTCGCTCGCTGCTGGGCTTTGGACAGCTTGACTTCCTCAGTGCCTCAACTTCCTCATTTGCAAAATAGGGCTGATATTTGCTTTCCTCACAGGGTTTTTGTAAAAATTAAGAGTGTAAAAGCACTTTTAAAGTTAGTAGGGATACACAAATGTAATTTATGTGTTCATACATGTGTACAAGAATTTTCCCAATAGGAAAAGCAAGCATAATATTTTACGTTTTTTGTAACTGCTTGCTTATCCGAAATTAGTGTTTGATTCTCAGTCATCACAATTTTTTTGTGTTTTTGTGTTTTTTTTAATTTCAAGAGCATTTTGAGGCTGGATATTTTAGGACTTGGAGAGCTTATAATAAAAGACATTAATGGGATCTAGGAGAGAGTGTCACTGTCTAAACATGTGCTGATGACTTTGTGCTTTTAGGTACAGCAAGCTCGGCTACGCAGGCAACACTGAGCCCCAGTTCATTACTCCTTCATGTAAGTAACGCCCCCCCCCGCGGGTTTATAAAGGGTGGTTTCTCAGAGTTGTGCTAAGCATTCTCTTTGCTTTTCAAGGTGTATTAATGTACTTGCCATCTTCTTTTAGGAGATTGTTCTGGATGCTGGGGAGGGCTGTTTATTTTGCCACTTAGTGCCTGGATATTGCTATTGGCTGTAGCTGTGACCTGAACACCCCTCAGTCTTCTCGTCCTTTCTAGTGTCTTCTGCTACAGCCCTTTGTCCCTGTCACTGGGATTTCAGTGAGGGTGGCTAGTAGGGCCCTCATCCAATCGTAGATGTCTGAGCTATTTAGATGAAGAGCCTTTGGTTGTTTAAGGTTAATCTGTAATTTTTAAGTAAGTACAGGTTTATTAACTTAGCATCTTGTGGGCTAAATGGCCATTGTACTCACCATTCCCGCTATTGAAAGACTTTTTTTTTTTTGAAATGAGAGGCCTGTTTTACTGTGTTTGGAAATGTTCTGTTTCTGTTTAAATTTTAGTCAGTAGAGAATGATAAACTAAAAAGAAGAAACATCTTCACATTTTCCCACAGGAGTCTCAAGGGTCAAGTCAGTTGTTTAAAGGGTAGGATTCTTCTCTGAAACTATGTAAATTCTGGGTTGTAATTTGGAGACAGTTGACCAAAGAATATGTCAACCAACAGGGAAGTGACGCTCGGCCACACCTGGTGAGGTGTGTGGTCTTGGGAATCGGACTTGGGTAACGGGCCAGCGACACGGTGATGCCAGGCTCCGGTGACCAGCCTGGGACACACACGGCTTGGGAGAGCTGGGGGAGGGGCTCGGTTAGTGTTTGTCCGAGGCAGACGAGAGACCTTTGGGTGGACACGGGTGTTCAGATCACTAGAAAGTGTCCCCAGGTCCCTCGGGAACATCTGTGTCACCTCGTTCCAGCTCCTGTTTGCTGGTCACGCGTGATTTCGGTTTTCTAGGTCTGAGTCCTTTGATGCCGTGACAGGGCGTCCTCGGCAGTAGGCCGATCGGTCTGCCGCGGCCTCATGTGACGTTCATGATTTGGTGTCTTAGCTTGCTGGGGCGGCCATAACAAAACGCCACAGGCTCCGTGTCTCAAACCACAGAAATGCATTTATCACAGAGTGGGAGTGTCCAGTCCAAGCGCAAGGTGCCCGCAGGAGAGGTTCCTGGTGAGGCCTCTCCCCGGTCTGCAGATGGTGGCTGCTGGCTGTCCTCGTGTGGCCGTTCCTCTGTCCAGGGCCGAGAGAGGTCTCTGGTGGGCCCCCCTTCTTATTAGGACACCAGTCCTGTGGGGTTGGGGCCGCACCCTCCCGACTGCACTCACCCTTATTCTCTCCTAGGGGCCTTGTCTCCAAATACATCACGTGGGGCGGCCAGAGCTCCCACCTGTGAGCTTTGAGGGGACACTCGTCAGTATAGCGATTGGCAGTCTGTAGGACAGACGAGACCTTTGTGAATTGTGTTATCGTGAGTGTCCCGAACCTTGATCATTCTATGCCGAATTGATAAAGTGAACTTTCTGACCTTTCAGAGCCAGTTAGGCTTTAACCTTGGTAAGTGCAGCAGCTCTCAAGGCCGACCTTGCCCCTCGTGCTTTAGTGCTGTGGCATTTGAATCCGGCAGCAGCATTTCGTCGTCCGAGCCATTTAACCTGTCATCGTAACAGAGGGGGAGTGGACGTCAGTTATTAGCGGGGTTTCATTGGCTGTCAGAAGGCACGGCAGCTGTCAGATTGGCGCTGGCAGAACCTTTGCAGTTGCAGGAGCTAGAAAGACAAGAAACTGTCAGAGACGTGGGAGCACCAGACGGGCGAGGTATACTGTTGCTGAATCTGTGCTGAGAGAGCAGCCAAGGAGGCAGGTTAGACGCCTGCGCAGAAGTCAGGTGCGGGGACTGTCGAGGGCCTTGGTTACTTGGGCGGTTGGCCCTCCGCTGTGTTAGTGCTGGGAGCAGAGCCATTGTTCTGGTTACGGAGGCAAAGGTGCTGCAGTGGGACCCAGAGGGAAAGGTGGGGCTGTTGTGGATGTGTGCGGAGCCGGAATGCTGCCCTGAGGCCGGCGGCAGAGGCAGGGCCCTGCTGGGTGTGAAGGTGGCAGCACTCGGTGGCATGGAAATGGCAGCTCCAGCCCAGAGCGGCAGATGTGGGAGCACGGAGAAGGACTTGGAATCGGCCTCTTCAGGAACTTCCACTATGTTTTGCTACCGGGAATTTCCCAGTTGTTCCTGAGGCTCCCGCTGGAGAGGCCCCCAGCCCGGCCCTGCCCTGTCCGGGCTCCGCTCGTGTCCGAGTTGTTGGAGCCTCAGAAACGGCTTGATTGCGTGAAGGAAGGGCTTCCCCACTCCCGCCTCCCCGCCTTTAAGTTGTCAGAGAATATTGGGAATCACGGAAAAGTTTCAGGCCGAGGATCTGGGAGGGGTCCGGAGGGGGCGGGGGAAAGAAGGCGCATCTTAGATATTCGGTGTTTGCAAAGTTCAGGTGTGGAGTCCGGTAGGCAGGCGGCTGAGCGAGGCTTTGTGCCCTGGGGAAAGGTCTGGGCTGCGACAGAGGCTGAGCCCAGAGACGGCTTCCTTTCTGAAAAAATGTAGATGGAGGCTTTTAAAATCTTTATTTTGGCCCCCAAAAAGCAGACAATATTATAACAGAGACGAGCCACCCAGATGAGCCAGTGTTAACATGATTTCGTCCTGTGAACCTGGGTGCCAGCCCCTATCCCTCCCCCTCCTGCCCTCTGTCCCTCGCTCTCCCTCCTGGTGGCTGTTTCCCGCATCAGTCCATCCGTGGTGGGTCCTAGGTTCCAGATATCAGGACACACTGACGTGAGTAGCATTGCTTTGTGAGTTTAGACATTTCCAGAGTGGCATCGTACTGTGAGTAACTCTGCATTGTTCTTTCGGGAAAATCCTCAGTATTCTCTTTTAAGACGCGTCCACACATCTAGGTCAGCATTCCAGCAGGCGCTGCCACAGCAATTATTTCTTTCTTTTGGGCATTTTCCACTTTTCTCTGGTATACAAACGGGTGCAGTAAATATCTCCTTATCCACACATGCTAGTTTTCCCACAGGAAATAGAGGGACATGGGACTGTTTCGCCATTCAGGTGTGTCAGGTGTTGCCTCATCGCTCTTTTGAGGCTTGGACTGACCTGAACTCCCATCAGCAGTGGACGAGCGTTTGTGCTTTTGCAGAAATGTCCATGACAACAACTGTGAGACTTAAATTTTTGCCAGTCTAACGACTATAAAATGACTCCTAGTTAAGAGTGAGCACCTTTCATCACCTGCTCATATCTTTGCCTATTTTTCTATTGAATTGTTACTCTTTTTTTTTTTTTAAGCTGAGCCATCCTGCCACCTGTTGGTAGCTCAGCGGCAGCTCAGCTCAGGTCAGGAGTCAAACCTGTGACCCTGTTGCTCAGAGCTCAGTTCACACTCTCTCTCTTTTTTTTTTCTTTTGAGGGCAGTGTCCCTGGCCCTCATACGTGGGACCTGAACCGGGGCCGCTGGCGTCCCAAGCCAGCTCTGAACCAATGTGCCACTCGGCCGGCCCACCAGCTCGCACTCTTGAGCAAGCTCTTAACCAACTGAACCACTGGGCTGGCCTTCTTATTCTTTTTTAATGAAGTTATAGGAACCCTTTGTATACTGTGAATACTAATTTGTTGCAAGTATCTTATATTCCATGACATTTTAAAAAAATCACTTCTTTTTATCTAGAAGTTAGAAATTTTTGATATAGTCAAGTTTTCCATCTTTTATAAGTGGTTTCTCTTTTGAAACATGCATTTCTACTTCAGTCATAAGACTTTCTATATTTTCTTCTACAAAAACTTTAAGTTTCTTTTTTGAATGTGGCGTGAGCGAGTTCATTTTGTGGGTTTTCCGAGTGGAAGGCCACTAGTCCCAGCAGCCCTTGCTGAAGAGTGCCTCCTGGTGGACATGCATCTCCATCGCACTGCCCTAGCACGCGTGCCCGCGAACACTGGTGTGTTTGCCTGCTGGCTTTCGTGCGTTTGCTTGTCTCTGTGCCAAACCCGCGCTGCCTTAAACACTGTCACTGTAGCATGTGTCTGGCTCTCTGGTAGCTCTGCCTCCTCCTGCTTTTGCTTTCTGAGAATAGCCTTAGCTGTCCTCAGGCCCTCACTCTTTATTGTACATTTTGGCATCGGTTTAAAGTCTGCGAAAAATTATAATGGGGTTTTGATTAGAGACACATTACATTTGTAGATTATTCTGGGGAAAGTTGGACCTCTTTATGAGTTGAATTTCCTGTTCATGAGTGTGGTGTATGTTGTACTGTTCATTCATGCCTCTCGTGTCTTCCAGTAATGTTTGTGAAACTGCAAAAACCTCAGGCACACCTGTTGCTGGATTTATTCTTAGGTACCTTTATGTTTTTGCTGCTGTTGTGAATTTTTTATGTTTTGTTTGTTTTTTTGAGGGCAGTGTCACTGGCCCTCCTATGTGGGACCAAACTGGGGCCGCTGGCTTCCCAGGCCAGCGCTTAAACCACCGCGCCACTCGGCCGGCCCTGTTGTGAATTTTTTAGAATTAGATTTTCTAATTAGCTTGTGCCAGCATCCAGGAGGAACACTGCTGAGTTCTTCAAGTTGGTTTTGAATCCAGCAGCCTTGCTGGCCCGTCTGATTTGTTCTAATAGCCTGCAGATTCTTTTAGTGTTCTGTGCAGATGTTGGATTAACTGAAAATAATAGTTATTTTGTCTCTTCTAGTCCCAATACTTCATCCATACTTTTTCTTGGTCTTGTTGCACTGGCCAGAACTTCCGCCACAGAGACTAGAGCTGGAGATAGTGGGTGCTTTTGTGTTTCTGACGCTCAAGAATGGGGTACTGTTTCACTAGTTATCGCTGTGAGATTCTGTGGAGATGCCTTTTCAGGTTGTTCCTGGTTTACTAAGAGGTTCTTTGTAATTATTAAATCATGAATGGGTGATGACATTTAAGACTTTTGTGTGTCTTTTGAGATGTTTGGATGGTTTTGAACATTTAAACCCCTAATATAATAAATTCCATTCACATGTTCAAATGTTAGAGTCATTTATTTCATTCTTGAGATAAACCCTTTTTGGTTATGAAATACCAAGAAGTACATACTAAACTGTATTTGCAAATATTTATTTGGGAATTTGGGTATTTACTTGTAAATATTTATTTTTGGCATCAATGTTGAAAAGTGATCTATAATTTTCCTTTCTTATACTGCTTTTGTCTGGTTTGTATATCAAAATTATACTGGCTTTATAAAATGAGTTTGTTAGCTTTCTTTTTCTATTCTCTGGAACAATTTACATGTTAGGAATTACTTATCCCTTGAAGGTTTAGTAAAATATATGACATTCTTTTGGGAAATATACTGGATATTCTTATTTTAAAAATTAGTATCATCTGTCAACTGCTATAGTAAGTGTTCTTAAGATACAGAGTTTGTATCTAAATCTTACCTTAGATATACTCTCCCTGATAATTTTGCTTTCTAGCATTTGGAAAACAGCCTGTCTCTTTTGGCCACACACATTTCCTACCTATACATGTTTTAAAAATCTGCAGAACAGTTATATTGTTTTTTATTTAAAGTCTAATCTTGTTAGTTTTGATTCATCATTACAGCTAACTGATGTGTTTTATTTAATTTTTATAAATCATTTACAAATTACATTTTGTTTTTAAAATATTTTATTATGAAATAATTACAGATTCACAGGAAGTTGTTACATCTTATATAATTATGTTGTACAGTGTGAAAACTAGGAAACTGACATGGGTGCAACATATGTGTACAGTCCCGTTTCATTGTATCCCAGGTGTAGATTCCTTTAACTGCCTCTGTAACCAAGATACAGAATTATTTCATCACTGCAAATATCTCTCCCGAGCTATTTCTTTAGACTTATACTTACTCCTCTCCCTTCCACCATTCCTAACCTTTGGCAACCACTAAACTGTTTTCATCTCCATAATTTTGTTATTTTGATAATGTTATATAAGCAGAATCACACAGTATGTGCCCTTTTGTTTTTGTTTTTCTTTTCTTTTCTTTTTTTTTTAAAGCTGAGCCATCCTGTCATCTGTTGGCAGCTCAGCGGCAGCTCAGCTCGGGCCGGGCATCGAACTGCTGTTTCTCAGAGCTCAGCTCACACTCTTGAGCAAGCTCTTAACCCACTGAGCCACTCGGCCGGCCCTAGTATGTGCCCTTTTGAGATTGGCTTTTTCTCTTGACAAATTGTCGCCTGTATCAATACAGTTGCTCCTTGTTATTGCTGAGTAGTATCCCAATACGGACACACCACAGTTCACTTAAACAGTCATGTACGGAGGGACATCCTGGTTGTTCCCAGCTTTCAGCTAATAAAAATACAGCTGCTGCGAACACTGGGGAAGGGGCGTTTGTGTGGGTGTGAGTTTTCATCTCTCTGGGTGAGTACTGCGTAGCGCACTTGCTGGGTCGCACGTCAGGTTCATGTTTTGTGTTTGTAAGAAACTGCCGAAGAATTCCTCCTTCTCGATGGCAACTGCTGTTTCTGGTTTCTTTGCATCCTTCCTGAGATACTCGACAGATACAGCAAATGTCCAGCCTTTTTCTTCTTAAACACTACATCTTCACGATCCTTCACTCTTTATCGTGGCTTTATGATACTCCATTGCATGGAGATGCCACATACACATGACCAGCTGGAACGTGTAAATGTCAGTTCTGTTATCTGTTTATTTATTGTCCTTTCCATCCTTGTTTCCTCCGTATGAATAATCATAGATGTTCATTGACAGCTACTCGCTCAGACACACTTCTCCATCATGTGCATAAGGACTGTTTGGATCACACCTGCTTTTCATAGGTATAAACGGAAGATTTGAATACACGCTCTCTGTACCTTTATTCTTTTTCATGGATTCACTTGCCTCCTGTATAATAGTTGAAATGTATTTTATTATTTTTGTTGTTGTTGTTGTCATTTCCCAGGGCCTCTAAACATAGGTCTACTATGACTTAGGGCCGGAGAGCTTTGATCCACCTTTTTAGGAGGGATAAGATTTACGTTATTGTCATTTAAATTTTTGAGTGTGGTGGTTTTGTTCCCACTAAGTTTAGTATTTTTTCTTTGAGGTGGTGATTTTTCTTTGGGTGAAAGATCTTGCCTTCTGATTCTTGGTAAACTCGAATGATGTCATGAATTGCAGAATCTTTGTCTCTCTGCAATCTTTTATATTGACTTGGCAGTTTAATTCCAAATTCATGCATAATTAAGTTTGCTCTTGCCCAGAGGACAGAATGTGTCACTTGTCGGGCACACTGGGTGAGGACTTTTGAGGTCTGCTGCCAGCCATCTTGCCAGGGGCCCTTTGAAATGCCCCACTTGGGCACCAGCTGACCCTGTGTGGTGGTGTCTGTGTGCCATTGAGTGGCGTACATCTCAGTTTTCAGAGATGGGCTCCATTTAGTTCTACAGAAGCTGTGGCCCACGTCCCCCCCAGGCCCCGTCCTCAGCCTCGCGGCCCCGGAGGAGGACTCGGTGCCTCGAACATGGGCTCGTGGCTCAGCCCCCAGCACCCCCCGTCGTGCTGCTGCCTCAGCCCTGCGGAAATTCTGTCCTTTAGACCCCTGCCAGCTTTCGTAACTTGCATCGGAATGAGAAAAGGGGATGGGCAGAGTCCATTCTGTCCTCCATCCTTTTCACTTCTTCCTCTTACTTCGTGATGCCTTTCTGAGAAAAAGGATTCAAATTCACTCTTACAGCTTTCTTGCTATTCTTAATTTGTAATAAATGGGGGCTTTCAGATAATGTACTTCTAAAAATAATTGTATATGTTCACTAATTTGTTTTGGAATACATGTGATGACGAGTTTATGGGAGGGAGCTGAGACTACCAAGTGTTAGGAATTTAAATGGAAAATCAAATCTTTGCAAAGCTTTCCACATTTCATTAAATGGTAAATTCCGGAGTGAAGTTTTATATAATTATTTACTACTAAGTTTATCCCCAAATATCAAGGCTGAGCTCATAGTAAAATAATATACCATAAAACTATTAATTTTTTTACGTAATACAGTTGTTTGATTACTGTACTTTTCTTTTTGCGACAGATGTTAACCAGCTACCTCCTAGTTTTTCCTTTTAATGGGAACTCAGTTTTTTTTTTCTGTAAGAGGACTAAAAATATATTTTTAATTTACCTGATGCACAGTTTTATTAAATTGACTTAGGAATGGATAGGCATATGTTTTCAGTTAATTGTCTCCTGTATTTTTCCTTTTGTCTCCCTCTGTATTGTGCTTAAAATTTTTAACCTATTGATATGTACCCCAGGAGCATGGTCCTTACCATCTTATGGGGTCTGTTTTTCTTTTCCCCTCAGAGGAAACTGAGACATTTAGAAATGTAACTTCTGTCAGCATTAAAAGCAGATATAACCTAAGTTCCTTGTCCATACTGAAAATAGTATTGGAACATAATAATCCTGATGTCTGTATGATCGCACTGTCGGAAAAGTCATGACATATTTTTTTCTGTGTTTTTCATTGCAAAAATGCTTCCTGACTTTTCCGACAACCCAATATTTTCAATGCTCATTGGTAGTGTCTTTGCTGTGAACACCCTCGACCCCAAATAAAACGCTGATGTTGAAAATCTACTTGTATGAACATAGGGATTCTATTACACCTTGATCATTCAAATCAGTGTGGATAGTGATGGAAATGTGTGTGCTGTTTTGTTTTTAAAGGTATTGCCATCAGAGAGTCAGCTAAGGTAGTCGACCAAGCCCAAAGGAGGGTGCTGAGGGGCGTCGATGACCTGGACTTTTTCATAGGGGACGAAGCCATAGACAAGCCCACCTACGCCACAAAGGTAAGTCCCAGCCGGGAGGCAGGGGGTGACCAGTGCAGACTGGTGCGTGAGCTGGAGCTGCACTTGGGAGCTGTGGAACGTGTTTTTAGTCAAAAACAGAGGTTTTGGGGTTGGTTGTGACTATGGAGAGTGAAGTGGATTTACGCTGCCCCGGGACGCAGCATGGAGCTGGAAGCTGGGCTACGCGTGGAGGCCAGGTCTGCCCTGCTGGGGTGGCAGGTTGGCTAAGTAACCTGTCAGATACGGAAGGTTGCAGACTGTAATTAAAAAGAAGCACTAGGGTTATTTAACTAGACACTTGTTCTAAGAAAAGAAAAAGCTCGGGCCGGCCGAGTGGCTCAGTTGGTTAAGAGCTCACTCAAGAGTGTGAGCTGAGCTCTGAGCACCAGGGTCACCGGTTTGATTCCTGGCCCGAGCTGAGTTGCTGCTGCACTGCCAACAGGTGGCAGGATGGCTCAGCTAAGAAATAAAAGAAGAAACAGAGAAAGCCGGTGGTCATCGGCGGCATGGTGGACGGGCTGCCGCTTGCCATCCGTTTCTCCGCTGGTAAGGCGGCCTTGCGCCCAGAATGGGTGGAGCAGATTCAACGATGGCACACCGTCACTTTCTGTGCAAGTCCTGCTGCCCTGCATTCACTTCGTGCGGAGGAGGCCTTTGTTTCCTAACTCAGCCTCCGCCGCGGCTGTGACACGGTGGCTGTCCCCGGTGCGGGCAGAAGCCTGACATGCTTTGGTGTCTCTTTTGTTAGTGGCCAATAAGACATGGAATAATTGAAGACTGGGACCTGATGGAAAGGTTCATGGAGCAGGTGATCTTTAAGTACCTTCGAGCCGAACCTGAGGACCATTACTTTTTAATGGTGAGTAACTGGGACCAGGAGGAACACAGCCTGTGAACCCCGAATTGCTCAGATTTTAAACTCAAGGCGTTCTTCCCTGGGGAGCTTCTAATTTCTGCCAAAGCTGTTTATGTGACTCGGGTGCTCTTGGGGCTCAATAAGAATGTCTGAAACCACACGGGGCTCCTCTTCTCACTAAACAGGAGCCCAAGTCGGGCGGTTCCAGGGTTGGGTCTTAGAGGGGCTCCGCCACAGAAGTGGGGACCCAGCTGTGCGGTAGCCTGGCGTCCTGTGTTGGCTCCACCCAGGCCCCAGGATGGCTGCCCGCTTCTGTGTCACCTCCTGGTTTGTGTGCTTTCAGAAGGACTAGCACTTTTTAAGATTCCACGAAACCTTCCCAGATCTGCCCTGTGGTCCATGCCTCCCCTGGGCACTCGCAGGGGGACTGGAATTAGGTTAGGTGACCACGACTGTCTCCCTGGGGCGGGGCGGGCCTGTCTCTGAGCACCTGGCCCCCCAGGGGGGGTGCCTGAACCAGCAGGGGTCCCCCAGCAAGGGAGCAGGAGGGAGGAATGGGTTTGGGTGGAAACCAGCTGTGAACGTCTAACCCCAGGAAGCAACTGGACGACTGTGACTTTTGCTTATTATAGCAGAGGAAACCGAGTCCAGATGACACTTTGCCAGGGTATAAATCTTACTGTAAGATAAAATGGAGTTGAGTCAGGGCCCTGATTATGGTGCTTAATGTTATTCAAAGTAAACATTATAGAGAAACCAGAAGAATTATCTCTTGGCTATGGAACTTGTTCTAATTCTCCTATTCAATATTACGTGTTTTCTGCCATGAAGTGTTCTTTTTAAGATAAAATTAGTTACATGGACAAAACGCCTGCTTTGTAGAAAGCAATTGCCTATAACATAAGCTGCATATTAAAACCTACAAAACTTAGCTTTGGATTTTTTCCATACAAGTACATTTTGAAGTGGTCCCAGCCAGATGCAATTACATAATTCTTTCTGATGTTGAATATAGTGTGTTCTTTAGAATTATCTGGCTTAAAATATGTTAACTACAGGCCACTGTGCCAGTTAATGGACTGTGTTTACTGTCTGTTGAAGCCGGCCCTCAGTGCCCTGGTCTCGCGTCCCGATGCGCCCTCACAGGTAGGAGCTGCCAGGCATGGGTGCTGTGCTCTGCAGGCCACTGTGTGTTCTCTCCTGTGCACCTACAGTGCTTGTGCAAATGAAAAGAGCCTGGAAACGGACAGCGTGTCTGAGTGGCCGAGACAAATCCCGGATTCCCACCTGTCACGCTTAGCGTTTCCGCTTCTGCAGCACATCCCATATCACCTGTGGGACAGGGCTTCAGGGCATGCGCCACGCCCAGCAGCAGCCTGTGTCCCACTCAGTTTACCCCAGGGCTTCTCCCTCCTGCCCCACTAGAGGACCCCAGGTCTTAGCCTGGAGGGCAGGGGCACACCACCAGCACCCGCCCCGCCCACGGGAGATGTTTCCTGGTTTAGCTGGCGTAATAGGCCAGTAAGAAGACCACTTGCCAGGAAGGAGATGGAAGTGTTTGGTGTGAGTGTGGCAAAGCTGAAGTCCGTTTGCCAAAAATGAGTACCTGCAATATTCAAAAGCAATCAAGTTTATTAAGTTCAAGAAAAGACTGTTTTTTAACAAATTTTATTGGGGAACAGCCATGGTCATTGGTTACACATTACTTTCATGCTACAATGACATAGTTGATTCTTTTTAAGGTGTGGGGGGCGCAGCTCACAGTGACCCATGTGGGGATCGAACCGGCAACCTTGGTGTTCTCAGCACCATGCTCTGACCAACTGAGCTAACCGGTCACCCTCAAGAACATATTGTTTTATATGTATTGTGCTTTGAATTCTGCAAGTCAGGGGACCGGCTGAGTGGCGCATTGGTTAAGAGCTGGTTTTGGGATGCCAGCGGCCCCGGTTCAGATCCCACATGAGGGCCAGTGACACTGCCCTCTACAGCTAACGACAACTCCACCTGGAGCTGGGCTGCGAGCCCCGGTGACGGTGTAGGCAGCAGCCCCTGCTGCAGTGGGCTGCCATAGGCTACAGTGAGTGGCCTGCAGCCAGAGTGAGCTGCCAATAGCCGCTGTGAGCAACCATCCAGAGGCCGGCGACCGATCTGCCTCATCCGGGAAGAGCGCAATGATGATACCAACATGGGCCAGTGAAGCAACATCCTCCGCAACTAGACAGAAGCACAAAAGGACAGCAACTTGTCTGTTCCCCTTCCCCTGTTCCCCAACACTGTTCCCCTCTCCCATTCCCCAATAAAATCTTTAAAAGAAAAAAAATCTGCAAGTCAGTTTGTTGTGTGAGGTGACTGAGGAAGTGATGAGAGTGGTAAATTTCTTTCAAGTTTATGCCCTTAGTCATCAGTTAATGGATTCGTTAAGGGGAGTAAAGCAGGGATGGAGATTGGCGGCCAAGTCCTGGCAGTTAATTGTAGACCTTCGCTGAACTGCTGCAGCAGACGGGCTTCCTGGTGGAAGGTCTCAGAGTTCTCCATTATTGTCCCTCAGTCGCTCACACAGTTGTTCTCTGTGACTGCTGTGACCAGGCCCCTGAACATACAGGGTGCAGATGAGCTTGTCACGCACGGCTCCTAGTTTTCAGGAAGTTTCAGAGACTCAACTCATACTGGCCAGGTGGGTTGAGCGGTAGCAAATGGGGCCACCCTCTAATCTAGTCCCGAACTGCCCCGGGGGCAAAACAGAATGATGTCTGTTAGAGAACTGCCTTGCCCTTGATTGGAAATTGACTTACAGCTTCAGAAGAGATCTGCAAACTTTTTGAATATAAGTCGCAGTCAAGAAGACCCAAGAGCCAGGAGCTCTGCCATCCTAGAGCAGGAAAGCTTGGGTCGGGCGAGAGGAGGGGTCAGGCACCCTCCCTTCATCTTCTGTTTCTTTCGGGCCCTCAGTGGATGGGATGATCCCGGCCACACCTGGGGGCCCCTTCCCTTCCTGGGCCCACTGAAGGCTGCTCTCTCCAGAAACCCCCGCCCACACCCCCAGGAGTCCAGGTTAAGCTGACACGTGAAATGAACCCTCACCCGCGGCGTGTCCTGACGCACTGCGGTGGCCCCGTTCCTGGTCCTTGTGTGAGACAGAGCGCTCGTGTCCAGCACCGAAGCCGCCAGCCGGAGGAGCCTGGCCGATGGCGCGGGCTCGCTCATCAGCGCGCCTTCCACTTCCAGGGTGTTGGCGTGCTCGCCCCTCTTCTCCCTTCCTGGAGGGTTTATATTTTAAGAAGGTTTCTGACTATAATGATAGAGGATGATGGATGAGGGGGAGCAGCAATATTAGGTGTATGTGTTCAGTTTGCTCTTTATCCAGAAATACGGATTGGGTTTATGGTAGTGATTCATTCTTCATGTTTGAATCAATACCAGATGGTATTTTGCCATCGTCATGAATAAAAATGTTTATGTAGCTTGCATTCATGTGATGTTTTAATCATATGCTTCCGTATTCAAAAAAATAAGAAAAACTCGATACCTCCAACGTGGAGCTTGTTATAAATAATGGCTTGGGAACGTTTTATGTAAAGTGGTCTAAAGGAACAGTTCCTGGCAGAAGGCATGGAGGGAGTGGAGGATTGAGGGAGAAGTGGATTTATGGCCCTGGTTCCCAGAACCCGTAAGGATATGCCCTACTAAGAGCTGGAGTCAAGAACCGGGGAATGTAATTACATTGTAAACGTTCCTTAAATGGAAGCATGTGGATTGTAATGTAAATCCTTCACAGATGGTGGATTGTTTGGTAGCAAGTAATAAGAGTATAAAAACCAGAAGTTTAAACAGTTAGGAGTCTTAATGTCCTTAAATACGTTTGTGGCAGGGAGGCTGGCGTGGCAGCCCCCTGGTGTCCTAGGGGTGTCTGTGCTGTCTGTCTTGAGCGCGTGGCTTGCATGCTCAGGGTGCCTCACCTTCACAGGGTGGCTCCTGCGGCTCCACGAAAGAAGCCGGGCCTGGGGCCCAAGGGAGCCCGCCCCGTGAGCCGCCCCGGCCTCGAAAGGCGCTTTCCCAGAAGCCCTTTGGCTTCTTATTGGCTGGAACTTACCCCAGGCAGTTCTGGAAAAGCTTTCCCTCTGGGCCTGTTGCCACCTGCTGGGATTGGCCGTGGGCTGTCGTCAGTCAGCAAGAGGGAGGCCGGGCCCCACCGTTAGGAGACCGCAGGCATGAAAGGAGTGGCAAAGCAAGACTTCGCTGGCTGTTGTCACCGTCCGCGCTGGGAAGCCGCCAGGTCCGGAGGGCCGTGTCAGCGGTGCCCTCTGTGCGGCCCTCTTGCTGCTGTGAAGTTTCCCTGTCTGGATGAGTAACTGAGGAGGCGGCATTAGGGAGTCCTGGGGCCGCAACCCCCAGATTGGTTTTCACTTGGATACTGAAAATTGGAAGACATCTGTGGGACTTTGCATAGTCCTATCACATTAACATAATTATTGTTTACATTTACTATATTTTAATTTAATCTATTCACTCATGTGTTTATGATTTTACACTCTATTGTATCCTCCATCCGTCTCCCCCATTTTTTTTTTTTTTTTTAGCTGAGCCCTCCTGCCCCCTGTTGGCAGCTCAGCGGCAGCTCAGCTCGGGCTGGGCATCGAACTGCTGTTGCTCAGAGCTCAGCTCGCACGCACTCTTGAGCGAGCTCTTAACCAACTGAGCCCCTCGGCCGGGCCCCCCCAGACCCCCCCCATTTTTTTTCACAACCCTCGTTCCAACAGCTGCCCGGTGGATATTTCCTATCTGCTTGGCAGGTCCACTGCTTTTAGATATTTATTTTTGTTTGCTGTTTCTTGATTTTATAAGAAATAATATAAGGTAATTTATGCACATACACTTTTTTCTATATTTATATAAAAAGAACTACCAGTGTTTAATTTTGGGGTCCAGAAGTATTAATAATTTGGGAGCCTTTTCACACCATCTCACACTGGCCCTCAGCGTACAAGAGGCCCACTGTACTTGTGCTCCTGTCAGCATTGATTAATTTTTAATTTGCCTTTTTGATAACTTTGACCATAAACATGTTTTCACCCGTGTATTAGCTGTATTTCCTGTTTAGCGAGCTGCCTAATCACGCCCTGCGCCATTGTGCATGTCAGTGTCTTACTGATGTTCTTATTGCTTTCATTTCTGTGAACTTGTACCTAGTTTTTTGTGCGATAAGATGTATATACATAAAGTTGATCGTTTTAACCATTTCTGAATGTACAGTTCGGTAGCATTCAGTACATCCACGTTGCTGTGCCGCCGCGCCCACCGTCCACGCAGAACTTTGCTCTCCCCAAGCTGACAGTGTCCCCGTTCGCCACGAGCCCCCACCCCAGCCTGGCGCCCGCCTCTCTGCTTCCTATTTCTGTGAATCTGACGAGTCTGGGTCCCTCGTGTAAGTGGAATCACTCAGCATTTCTCCTTTTGTGACTGATTTATTTCAGTTAGCATAACATCTTCAAGCTTCATCCAGGGCATAGCATGTAACAGAATTTTCTTCCTTTTTAGGGCTGAATAATGGTCCATATCTGCACAGACCACATTTTTTTTACTCTGTGAGCTGGTTCATGTAACAGGAAGCTTTTGTGAGCAGCAGACATCTTTTTCTCAGTTGATTTTTTTTTTGCCTTTGGGGGTTATTTTTGAACATCTGTAACTTTCAATTTTTATGTAGTAAACCTATTTTCCTTTGAGGTCTATATTTAGTCATCATCCATCTGGGATTTATTTGGAATATCATTTGACACTGAACTTAAACTGCTGACTGGCCTCTCTGAGGCACCTTGGTTTTGGAGGGTCTCTTGCCTGGAGGATGTGACTTCATTTTGTTTCGTGGACTTAGCTGACACTTTTTCTTTTTAGTGGGTGAGTTCTCACTGGTGTTTGCTAATAACTCCCTTTCATTGGACTCATTCCACATGCCAGGTGCTACTGTAAGCACTTAGACTCCTTACATCTTTCCAGCCCAGTGAGGCAGGTGCTGAATACACACCGAGAGAGGGAATCTCTTTCCAATCTTAGTCAGATTGAGCGCCGGGATTTGACCCATATCAGAGAACTTCAGGGCCCGTTTGACCCACGTGGGTGCGGCGTGCTGCTGTACAACAGATACGTGTGGTCTTGGCTCCGCTGTTTTACTTCGTTATGCTTTTGAGTTTTAATGTGTTTTATTTATGTGTTAATTTTTTAAAACTCATGCTTGGTTTTCTCTTTGCTTTGTATTGGGTGTGTGTTCTTTCATATATATATATATATTATATATACATATATAATGTTTTACTAGACCTAAAATTCTATATGGCTACCCTTTATTTGTTTAGTGGTGATTGCTTCCTGCTGTGATTAGTGGCCAAGGTGGCACATTTCCACATTTTCTTACCTCTTCCTTCTTTCCTCTACCACCTGCTTTTGATTGATTATATTACTAAGCTTATTCTAATATAAACATTTATCATTTCATGTATACCAATGCCCCTGATACTTTATCAGTTTAAAACAGTATCTTTTGATTCCGTCATAAGAGGATATCATTGTGTCTATATTCTCTCTGTCTACATCTCTCAACTTGATATTATTTCTACTGTTTTAATTTATAACATTTACATTCTGTTCTATAATGAGGATTCCCAGAAAAGATAAATTTTTTGTGTTACATCTTAAATGGATAATTGCTCATTGTAAGTCTTTGGCTGCACTTTCTACCTTCTTGGGTGGCTAAAGTTTATCTCTAATAGTTCTTGCAGGGCTCATGGGAACCCAATTCTCCAAGTTTTTACATGTTTAAAGGTACAGTAAAACCTTGGATTGTGAATAACGTGGCTTGCGACTATTTCGCAAGACAAGCAAATACGTTTCTAATACATTTTAATGTGGTAAACGAGCGATGTCTTGCAATACAAGCAGTGTTTCCAGAACGAATTATGCTCACAAACCAAGGTATTACTGTATTGTATTTTTGCAGCATACTCGATTGGCAGTGTGGTCAGAAGTAGAATTCTCGGGCCATACCTTCTTGCTCTAGAGGCTGGAAGCCTGACCCTGTGTGTACCCAGGGTTAAACCGAGCTGTGCTGGGGGGCCGTGGCTGCCAGTACTTTTTACGTCTTCAGGGTCTGCGTCTGCGCCAGCTGCAATGACAAGATGCCACAGGCTGGGTGGCCGAACCAGCAGACATTTGTTTTCTCTCAGTTCTGGAGGCTTCAGGGCCAAGGCCAGGGTGCCGTCAGGGCCGGTGTCTGGTGAGGGCTCTTGTCCTGGCTTGCAGGCAGCCACCTGTCCTTGTGTCCTCACATGGCCTTTACCGTTACGTCGCAGCATCTCTGTCTTTGTTGTAAAGACATTAATTAGTCCTATTGATTAGGGCCCCACCCTTATGACCTCATTAACGTTAATTACCTCCCCGGAGGCTCCATCTCCAAATACAGTCACACTCAGGGTTGGGGGCTCAACATGTGAATTTTGGGGGACATAGCTCAGTGTATCACAAAGGGTAATGTGGACCTTTTTTTTAAAAGGCCCAGATAATTTTTATTTATTCTCTTTTTTTTTTTTTGCAGCTTTAAGTATGTGATGTGTATCCATACTTATTGACATGGAAAAATTCACAACATATTGCTGACTGACAAAAAGCAGGTTTATTTATTCTTTTTATCCTTCTGTAAATCTTTCATTCCCTCCTATTTGATAATGGTTATTATCATAAACTAGATATTTGAATTTTTTGAAATGTCTTTGGTTGTGATTTTCATCTGCTATTGGTTTTTCCAATGACTTCTTCTCTTTTTCTCAGTTTTTTCACATGGTCTTTGGCCGGTTTCTTTGTGCTTTGTCCTCGTCTTTGAACCAGGGAAATTCTTCCTGGCCTGTGTGTGAGTTTAGGCAGTGGTGGGGGGTGTCTGGGTGAAGATGCTTCTGCCCTGGAGTTTTCTGGAATTTTCTGCCTTGCGGCTGATGGCAGATGTGGTGTCGGGTCTTGTCTCCTGTGCTCTAATGGCAGGCGGGGCGTGGGGAGGCTTCTGCCATGGTTCTGCTCAGACTGGCCTCCTCACTGCAACCAAGGACGTGCCTTCCCTCCTCCCCCGAGGGCTCCCCGCCGTCCTGAGACCTGACATCACTTGTGTTCTGTTGGGACCTTTACACATTGGTTGGGTTTTTATTGCCCTTGACAACCTGCTGCAGCCTGTTCAGTTTCGGGGTGTTCAGGTGTTATGGTTTCTAAGGCAGCGTTTCCTTTCCTGTAACTTGCTCCTGTTTTGGGGTGCTTACTGAGAGCAGAAGTGTTGAGAGAGGTCTGTACCTGCCCCATTAAAGCTTCTAAGGCCCACAGCTAGTTTTCTTTAATTCATCACTCTAGGCCTACTCTGTGAATTTAGAGACTCACACGGCATCCTAATTAACATGCTTTTAGGTTAACTTTTTTATGGCTCGGTGGTAATTTCATGAAATTTGGGCGAACACTAAATATAGTGACTGTTTTCTTGCAGACAGAACCTCCGCTGAATACACCAGAAAATAGAGAGTATCTTGCAGAAATTATGTTTGAGTCATTTAATGTACCCGGACTCTACATTGCAGTTCAGGTAAGACCAGAGTTGTTTTTCTGATTCCCAAAGGACCTTACCTGTTTAATAGCGGAAGAAATGATGATTCCCAAGGCTCTTCGTTGTCAGGTCGGGCTGTGTGCTCTTCCTTTTCCACTCCTCAGAACATGGGCACCCCCCACCCCTTCATCCCACACCGAGGGATCCAGCCTCAGGGCTCGGGGGGCCGTCCTGTGCAGTACAGAATGTTTAGCAGCATCTTGGGCCTCCGCCCCTAGAAAAAGCACCACCACCATCCCCTCCCCCAAGTGTGACAATAAAATATGGCATCAGGTATGCTCCAGTGTCCTCTGGGGGGCAAAACTGCCCCTGGTTGAGAATCAGTGTAGAATATCCTGGTGGGAGGCCTAATCTGTCTTTAAAAAATCCCACAACTCATCTTACTGCAGCCTGTCTGTGGACCCACACTGGGAACCAGTAGATTAGAAATTACTGTCTTGGGCCGGCCGAGTGGCACATTGGTTAAGAGCGGGTTTTGGGATGCTAGTGGCCCCAGTTCGGATCCCACATATGAGGGCCAGTGACACCGCCCTCTACAGCTAACAACAGCTCCACCTGGAGCTGGGCTGCGAGCCCCGGTGATGGTGTAGGCTGCAGCCCCTGCTGCAGTGGGCTGCCATAGGCTACAGTGAGAGGCCGGCAGCCAGCGTGAGCTGCCAATAGCCACGGTGAGCGACATCCAGAGGCCGGCGACCTATCTGCCTCACCCAAGAAGAGCGCAATGATGATACCAACATGGGCCAGTGAAGCAATGTCCTCCGCGACTAGACTGAAGAACAAAAAGACAGCAACTTGTCTGTTCCTCTTCTCCGGTTCCCCAATACTGTTCCCACCCCCAATTCCCCAATAAAAATCTTAAAAAAAAAAAAAAAAAGAAATTACCATCTTATGATTCCATAGTAAAATCTCTGTCTCACTTGCTTTTCTTTGTAAAAAGAAAATGATTTATTTTACTGAAAGCTTGGCTCCTCCAGTTTACGAATACAAAATTTGCATGTTAGTTGTCCAATTTGGACTTTGAATTTTGGGAGTGAAGATGAAGGATATTATAAGGGTAAGAGTTATTCAGACTTATTAAGTAGAAAAGACCATTTTGATTGAACCTGAGAATAAGCATGCAAACGACTTCCCTGTGCTCACGGGCCCGGGTCTTTTGTCCAGGCAGTGCTGGCCTTGGCAGCCTCTTGGACATCACGGCAAGTTGGCGAACGTACGTTAACAGGGATCGTCATTGACAGCGGGGATGGGGTCACCCATGCCATCCCAGTGGTAAGCAGACTATTCAGTGCTTCACTCTGTAGGACTCACCTGATTTGAGGTAAGGGAAGAAATTAAAGAAAAAAAAAACAACCCCTTTATACATTAAAATACCACTTTTAAAGTTGTAACTTAGAAAATGTAACAAGAGTTTTTAAACCAGGTATGTGAGAAAAAACCAGATGCCCAACATCGGTGGCCGTTTAAAATTGGTCAGCAGCTGTGTGGGGTGCCCGGGCTCTGCCTGACCCCGTCCTGAGCTGTGGGCTAGCCGGGGACAGCCGCCATCGTGGAGACCCGGGTCCCACTTGAAGGACTAACTGTTCTGTGACAAAACATGGATAGCTTTAACTAGCTCGTGCTTTAGAGAAATGGCTTCTGGTTTTGTTTTTTGTTTTTTTAAATTTATTTAAGAGCCAAAAAGGAGAGATTGTACATTTTGACTTGCAGAATGCTCTGCAATGTCACTTTTTGGTTTTAAATTTCAAATTATTAGAGGAATGATTCCTAAGTCGGGCTTTAAGAGACATCCATTTCTTCTTTTTTTTCCTTTTTTGGTCCAGTAAACGAACTGAATTGTTGAAAGTTGGTTTTGTTGAAATTCATTGAAACTGTCTGAGGAGGGGTGTGCCGTGGGAAGTCAGACCTGCTCTCCTTCCTGATGGCCCCCTCTTCTCAGGGGTCCCCTCTTAGTAATCACCCAGGCGAATCACAAGTACGTTTTCCGCACATACAGGAGCGTGTGTGTAACTCCTTTTTAAAACGCAGACGAGGGTTTTTTTTTTTTAAACAATTCATTTACTTAGGTTGAAAAAATAGTCACCATTTTATTTTGGGAAGTTGAAGGAATGCTGTACTAATATGCTAATGATTTTAATCCCTTAGGGTCTGGAACCTGGGGGCGGGGAGGGGTGGTTTCCTGATGGTTGTGCCTGTTATCAGGGGGAGAAAAGCCAGACCCTCCCATGCCCGCCGGTGCCCCTGGCCCTTTGCACGGATACCTGGAGGGCCAGCCTGGACTGAAGCATCCCATGCCCCCAACTTTGTATGCACTAGTTGAATTCATTTTAAAAAATGTTCAATGTGATGCAAGAGTATAATAATTGTGAACAGTTTGTGTTAGAGAACTAATATTCTTATGACTTTAAGTTGATCTTTACTGTTTTGATAATTTGTACATATCTTTTATGTCCATATTAAAGTATGTTTTACGAATAATTTGGACTCTGAAAAGGCCAACCCTTCTCTTACTTCTAGAAGTTAGGTGCATCAGTGAGAAACGTAAGAGGGATGCAGCAACTTGTGCTTGAACCTTACCTGGTGACTGCAGCTAGTTCTAACCAGTCGAACTAACTCACCTGTAAGGTGAAATCAGTAGCTCCCCTCCATTCGCTCGGTCTCGCGTGGGCACGTGGCGCAGAAGCCAGTGCTGTCATGGGGAAGCTGGGGCGTCCCTTCTTCACCTGGTGAAACTGGCAAGGAGATGTCCAGTCTGACTGTCGGTCCCCATAGAGCACGCTGGAGTGTGCCCAGGCCTGGGGCAAGCCTTGCCCACAGGAGGGCCTTGGGCTGAGCTGCGGGCCCAGCCCCGCTGGTAATGGGCTGCTGCCCTTTCCTGCCATGGGCAGACCAGGCTTCCCTGGCCCGGGACGGCAGCCAAGCGAGAGGATCCGAGCTCCTGACGGACCGCTGTCTCAGACGGCGGCGTTGTCGTTTAACTTCCCGGCATTGTCCCTAATGAGTACAGCCCTTCGTACAATGGGTGGGACCGTGTGTGGCGCACTTAGCAAAGCTCAAAGCGCTGTGAGGTGCTGGCCTGCCGTGTTTCATGAACTCTGTTTTGTGAGCCCCACGGGGTATGACTGCCCCGTTTCGGGGTGAAGGGACCGGGCTGAATCATGGCAACAGGTTTGTCTACAGCCACTCAGCTGACATGTGTGGACCTGGGATTTGAATCCAGGCTGGAACCAAATTCTTGCAAACTTAACCAAACTGTTGATTTTTAAATATAAGTAGATTTATAGTTGGTTTAACAATTTACCCGTGAAACTTGTTTTCTGATGAGCAACAACAACAGAATGGTTGGATTCACTGTTCTGACACACAGCATGAGTTTTTAGAAATGAAACGTGTTTTTCTCTTCCCATTCCCAATGAAAGCCTCGTTCTGGTTGCTTATGGAGGATCGGGTCGCAGTGGTGGGGTTGTGAATACGGAATTGGGGGGCTGCCAGACTGGGGGCTCCCCCAGCTCGCTTGTTCGAGCGCCTCTTGCTGCTCCACTAACACGGGCCTCTGCCTCCCGCTCTCCCCTAGGCAGAAGGTTATGTAATTGGAAGCTGCATCAAGCACATCCCGATTGCAGGTAGAGATATTACGTATTTCATTCAGCAGCTGCTAAGGGAGCGGGAGGTGGGAATCCCTCCTGAGCAATCCTTGGAGACCGCAAAAGCCATCAAGGTAAAAACAGATGGGGACCGGCCGGGTTGGGGGTGAGAGATGAGGCTGCGCCTGCACCCCCCGTCCCGCTGCCCTCACCCCCGCGCCCACCCCTCCTTCCCCTCCTCTCCCCGCGATTGTGGGTCTTGATCTGTTTGCTGCTGAGTTAGGAGGGGGCTGGGAGAGTGACGGCTTCCTCCCGACATAAACTTGAGCGGCACCAGCTAGCTGCTGCAGGCCATGCCGTCGCGGCCTAATTAGACGGAGCCCGCAGCCGGCTGAGTGTGTCTCTGCAGCCCCACCAGGCTTCATTTCTAGAATAAGGAGCTACGGCAGTCAGGGACGTTAGGAGTGCTGTGAAGTCAGCCAGGCTTCAGACACATGTCCTGTACCTGAGTGTGTGGTCTGTCCCCCGAGCCGTAGTTCAGTGCAGAATCATTCGACAGAACCTGCCTGTGTCTCCGGACCCAAGCCGCCATGCCGGAATAGTTACAGCAAGTTATAAATTCAGCCATTGGATTAGAAGAAAGATGGCTTGGGGGTCCATGTTTAAATGTCCACCTGACCTGCTCCATCATGTTAGTCTTTGTGTTACTACATACATAGCAGTCGATAGGCCCCTTTTTTTTTTTCCTTGAGGACAGTGTCGCTGGCCCTCACATGTGGGACCTGAACCGGGGCCGCTGGCTTCCCAAGCCAGCGCTCAACCACCGCGCCACTCGGCCGGCCCGATAGGCTCTTTTTAAAGGAACTTTTCAGGCTAAAAAGCAGGACAAGTTATTATTTTTTTATTTCAAAATGCAAGAGGTTCTTAGTAATGCAAGGATAATTATTATGTAGACGAAGAGAGGATTTTGTTTGTGGAGAAGAGTTGAAGTGTGGGCTGTGGCATGTGAGCTTGGGCACCTCGTTTCTCATGGAACACTCAGTGTGTGCAGTGAGGCGACCCTGGCGCCCTCAGCCTTCCCACCGCTTTCTCCCAACACACTACCCAATAACGAGGCTGGTCGCAGGGAAGGCAGCATCAGAGGTGACCCCCACATTTTCCTTGGCTCTCTTGGTGCAAACAAGTATTTCTGAGGACACAGTGCCTTGGCACAGGTCAGGGCTCCTGGGAGCTGGTAGCCAGCTGCCCTGATGTCCCTGTGACTGGCATTTCCAGGGACGGGGACGCTCAGCCGGACTGCAGCCCTGGGCAGACCGGAAGGGCTGGTCCCTTCCCTGTGGGCAAGTTTACCCAAGTGCCCTAAGACTTCCTTTTTAGACTAAAATATTTCCCAAGACTTTTCCTCTTTGGGGATTTATTCAAATTTGGGTATTTGATCCACGCTGCCTCGCCACCCCCAAATCTGTTACAAATGTGAATCTGAATTGAATCTCTTGTTCTCGACGCCCAGTAGATACCTGCTGTGGACCCAATCGCTGCCGGCCAACTGGCAGTGGTAGGCATTGGGATGTTGTCTGCTATGTTTGGTGGGCTGTACAGGTCTGCAGGTCCAGAGGGAGATGGCAGTGGGAACTCAGGGCAGGCGCCATGTGAGGCCCAAGAGGAATAAGGAAAGAGGAGATGGAGACAAGGTACTTGGTAGCCACCTTGAAACAGTATTTCAGATAATATGGCAACAAATTCGATACAGTAAGACTGAGATTAATAGCCGAGTTGCAAAGAACACAGATTACATGCCCCAAATCAAAGCGCAGTCGTGTCTGCTGTGAAAGAATCTGAGGCCCGATAGCCTGTCTGCGCCGCAGCTAGGGTGTGTGGCCGGGTCTCAGTCCAGAGGCGTGTTGAGGGCCTGAGGTCACGGGTTTGTCGGAGGGAAGAGGGTCTGACTGGGTGTTAACGCTGGTGACGTTTCCGTGTGTGCACAGGAGAGATACTGTTACATTTGCCCCGACATCGTCAAGGAGTTCGCCAAGTACGACGTGGATCCCCGGAAGTGGATCAAGCAGTACACGGGGGTCAATGCCATCAACCAGAAGAAGTTCCACATAGACGTCGGCTACGAGCGGTTCCTAGGGCCTGAGATTTTCTTTCACCCCGAGGTGAGACGTTTGGTGTTGAATCTGGCGTGTATGGAGCGACGCTGCCACCTCTCATTGGCACTGGCATACGGCCTCATTGCAGGCAGTTACAGCCCCCTGTGCTTTGTCTGCTTGATTGATTGTTTCCATTTGCCTCTCCAAAAACTTGATTATCTGTAAATAGTTAACAATTGATTATACCGCGAATGGGTAAGGAAGAAGTTATAAGAGCAATAGAAGATAATGGAATTGAAATTTCTGCCACACTAACATGAAAACGCATTCATCTCAGAGGCCCAGAGTGGGATAACATGTAAGCTTTCCCTCAGCGATGGATTGTCCTTCCTAAGCCCAATTGGGAGCCCCGGGCCTGCTGTGTGTGTCCCCTACTCCAGTTAGTTCCAGCTCCTGCCTGCGGCCTGGACTTTCCACCGTTAGCAGGTCTTCAGGAACCACGTGCTCATCATGTGAATTGGTAGTCACAAAGAATTGTTACTACTTCTGTAGAAACGGTAATTAAGAGGCAACATTTCAAGGTTTAAATAAAATGCATTTTATTTATGGTTTGGTATATTTTCCTGCTTAATTCAGTTCATATTCAATAGGTAGGTTACAAACAGCTGCATATTTTTAGATGTGCCTGTGACTATTTTGTTCAGGGAAATGGCATAAAACGTGTGATACCATAACCTATTGGGTTGTCGGAAAAGTCGTGACGCGTTTTTGCAACGAAAAACAGAAAAAATACTTCATGACTTTTCCGACAACCCAATAGGATATCACACTCATCGCCTCATGCCTTTGATAGTATTGATTTGAAACAGACATAAAACTGACCGTGCCCAGTGAACAGCTGGTGAGTAACTGTGTGTTACCTTCTTCCCCCTGACACTGCTGGACAGTAAAGCTTTCCTTGATTTTAAAAACACATTTCAAATGTCATGTAATTGAATTATTTTATTTTATTTTATTGGGGAACAGTGTGTTTTTTCCAGGACCCATCAGCTCCAAGTGAAGTGGTTGTTTTCAATCTAGTTGTGGAGGGCACAGCTCCTTGGCCCATGTGGGGATCGAACTGGCAACCTTGGTGTTAAGAGCCTGCGCTCTCCCACCTGAGCTAACTGGTCACCCATGTAATTGAATTATTTACACTCTGTCTTACTTAACTTAGGGAATTGAATTAAGGCTGTTTACTCAGTAACATGAATGTTAAAATGTTGATTGTTTCATTTTGAAGCCGCCTTACAGTGATCTTTCATTGATTTTTTTTTTTTTTCTATCCTGGCTAATTTTTTCATAATACTAGCGCTCATAAGTGATACACTCATTATATATTCATAGCGTTTCTCACTACGTATCACATACACCAGTTAAGGTACCTAGTTTTCCCAGCCCCATGTTAGCACGGACCACTGTGAATTCATAACACAGTGCTGGTCTGCCTATGTTACTGTTCGATATTTTCCCTTCACTAATCCCATGTTTGATCTCTTGAGGGGAGATATGTTTTCACCACTCCCTGCACACAATCACACGGAGTTGTTTGACATGTCATTAGTTCCCATGTGAAGGTTTTAAAGGTATAGTACATTTCATATTTGTTAGTCACTTTTTAAAAAGAATTTTTGTTTTGTCCTATTGAGAGAAATGTGTACTGTTTCTTTTCTGTTTATGTACAATGTAGTTTGCCAACCCAGATTTTATGGAGTCCATCTCGGATGTTGTTGATGAAGTTATACAGAACTGTCCTATCGATGTCCGCCGTCCGCTGTATAAGGTATGAGCTGCTGGGTAAGGTGCCTCATCTCATCCCACCGCCAGCGGCTCCTCATTCTTCAAATAGGTCACTAACAACCATATGCAGACATCCCTATTATAATTGCAAATGATTTTTCCTTTGAGTGGGGACTTAAATGTTTGGAAATAGGACTCAGCTAGCTAGAAGTATTTAATTTGAATATTCTATGATGGTATCTTTTATTCCTATCTGACAGGGTGTATTTTAAATGGGACAATTTTAACTATACGTGTTGACTGACAGATAAAATGGCACTTCTGTCATGCTTCCCATCGTCTCACATGATGCGCATTTAGGGTCATTGCCAATGAGGTGTTGCCAGAAAGAAGTTAGAGCCTGACATGAAACAGTCAAATAGAAAATGCTCATGTAATATTTTTTTCTAAAATTCTCTGATTGCAAGGAATTTTCAAAGTTAAAATGAGAAGAAGCTAGTCCATGTAGTCATAGGATGAAAGGAAATATTGCTGACAGCCCAGGATTGAAAGTAGAAAGTGATGGTTAGTCAGCCTTCTTTCATTTTTAACCTCTGCTGGAGAGACTGGCACCCCAGGCCCGGCCTGAGGACTGCACCTTACCTCACTCATCAGGCGGCTGCATCTGAGAGGCGCGGCAAGCAGGCTCAGTAAGTGGAGGGGCTTAGTAACTTTTTATCATCTATACGATGGAGTACCATGCAGCCTTTAAAAGGAATGAGGTAAATCACTGTAAATTCAAATGAAAAGATGTCCACAGCCTACATTGTTAAGTAAAAAAGCAAGTTGTAAAATTTATATAGTATTATTTCACTTGTGTAAAAATATAGTTTACATATATAGAGAAGATAAGGTTGTGAGTGATAGATATATGCTAAACTGTTAAATATCTCCAGAGATGGATCACTTTTACTTTATACTTTTTGTGTTTTAAAAAATGGTCTGCAATTTCAATAGTTAAAAATGTCATTTTTACTACTGGAAAAAATGGTCTTATATAGACAGCTTTTTATGGGTAAAACCAAGTTATAATTCTATTTTCCTTATTGCCTATCCTTCATCACACACCTCTCTTCTCCAATAAAATGCACAAGGAAGGAAAACTAAAGACTGTGAAACTTTAGTAAGTACAAGCCTTGTTCCCCCACCTATGAAGTCACTTAACACGCTCTGTGTCTCCCTGTCCGTGAAAGCCAGGAGCCCTGCACATGAGAGAGTCTCCGTTGGTCAGAGTGGAAGCGAAACTTGTGCCGATGCTTACGGATTGCTCATGATGCCGTGAGATTTTTCTCATTTGACCGTTTAGTTCACTTTTGGTAGATGTATAGGATTGTTGAAGCAGAGACGGCCTTGGACAGCATTAGACGGAGTCTCTTTAATACATGATGACACTGAGCCCCAGACATGGGAAAAGGGGGCAAAACTAGAGATACTGGGGTTACATGGAGCAAATTGGCCTTAGGCCAAAATTTGTTTGTTTTTTTAGCTGAGCCATGCTGCCACCTGTTGGCAGCTGAGTGGCAGCTCAGCTCCGGCTGGGCATCGAACTGCTGTTGCTCAGAGCTCAGCTCACACTCTTGAGCGAACTCTTAACCAACTGAGCCTCTCGGCCGGCCCCCTTAGGCCTTTTTTTAAGGTCCTGCTGCTTCTCTCTTGTCATGGGACAAATTCCTTAACCTCGTTGATTTGATCTGGTGAGATCGGGTGAGCCAGCATAATCTCTGTTGCTTAGAAAAGATGAGACTGTCTTTCTTTTCGCTGTGTTACTTGTCCTGGGTCGCCTGGAAGAGGTGACCTCTCGCCTCCCTCCTTGTAGGGTGTCCTCTCCTTCCTGTCTGACTAGTAATTCCTCTGCGATGCCGTTTTCAGCCTTGGAATTATTAAGTTATTAATAACACTATGCCGAATTCTAAAACAAAACCAATATGTACTGGCCTTGAACCCAAGGAAGCTTTCTGAAGTAGTGAGACCCGGCAAGCCCATGAGAAAAGCACGTGATGACAGGGGACACGCGCCCACGTGCACCTGTTATGTCAGATGTGTGGGCGGCCGGCTGTCACATGGGACCGTGCCTGTTGACTGGCTTGATGTCTAAACACGGGCAAGAGAAGGTGGACTGAAAGGGGGAGAGAATGTGACATACGAAGCACAGGAGAAAAGGAAGTTTGGGGGCCCAGGAACGAGGAAGCCTTATGCAGGCTGCTGGGGTACGGCTTCCCGGCCGGAGCTGACCTTCCACCTCACCTCTTTCTGGAGATCTAGCCCCAAATTCCCACCCCCTTTCTGGACGCTTCCAGGCGACTGTCCGGTAGCCGCCACAGAAGCTGTGTACACACACTCCCTGTGACTGCTGTCTCTTAAATCGCGTGCTTGCCTGCCAGCCGCCCTCACTGGAGCTATTTACTTACTCCTAAGTAGGATGGAGCTGACAGGCATATCCTGGTAGGCCTGTGGTGGCCCCAGAGGCCTGGTCACCGCGAGGCGCAAGTGCGGCCCCGGCACCCCTGGGCATCCCCCGGAGCGTCACAATATACAGGGGTCGGTCCCGCCCTCAAAAATTCTGGTATAATCGGGCTGGGCCTGGGCATCCGGGTTTAAAAGCTTCCCAAATGGCTCCAATGTGCAGTTAAATTGAGACCCACAGTAGGAACTGGTTTGGCATTACTGTTTAGTACTTTTATGCTCTTGAGAGCAAAGCCAGTTCCGAGGTGCTTTGTAATCCACCTGGATGCTTCATTCCTGAGTTCTGTTTATCAGATATCTGAGTGCCTACCACATTCGAGACACTGGTGTTAAATTAGAGGATTAAGTGTGCATGAGAGATGGTCCTTGGGTTCAGGAGCGTATAAAAAAGCTAAAAATAATACCGAAATAATTCTCCTGGGAACCGCTACAAGCTAAATGTCATAAAGTGAATCGTGCAAATTATGGTAATTGAGGAAAGGGGCAGATTGCGTTTAATTCGAGGGGATCAAGAAAGGAAGAAAGGCTTTGAGAAGCTGGCATTTGAGCTGAGTCTGAGGACTCGCCCCCCCCCCGCCCCTTGGGGGAGGCGGCCACGAGGAGGGAGGGCGATGGAGAGGACTGTTGGGTGCATGCAGCCCACGTCTCAGAAATAGGCTCGTTGGAGCATGGCCGGGGGTGGCGTCTTTGGTTCAACTTGAGAGTAAAAACACCCGGGTCCCTAAAGAGACACAGCCTTGCAAGGACCCAGACGGGGACAGTTACCAGGAGCCCGAGTGCGCTGCCGTCTTCCCCGGGAGTGGACGTGGTCGGGCACCTCTGGGCCTTTTGCACCGTGCCTGCGGCGACGCGCGGCCGGTGACAGTTACCCCAGCTGGCGGGCAGGTGGCGCCGTGTGCCTGCCGGACTGCGCTGAGATGAACAGGACCTCTAGCACAAAATGTACTTACGTTACAGGGACAGGAGTGGACTTAATTTTAATGCCCAGTTCGGTATTAATTAAATGAACTTACCCTTAATATAGACCTTATTTTATGTCTTTCCGACTTACATTTCAGGTGACTGATGGGTTATGTGTAGTGTTTATAATGGCATGTGCTGCGATGTTCTCTGGCTAGTGTAAAGAATGGGACCTTTCCATTTGTAGAGGTAACTTGCAATGGAGACTTTTATTTGACGTCATGAAATAAACATTTGTGCTGCAAAGTAAGGTACTGTTACAATTGTGAGGGCTATTAAAAAATCTAGTCGACACAGTGAACTTAACATGGTGCAGCCATGCCAACCACAAACAGCCTTCATAGCCATTTAGCAGGTCGGAGGACCGCATCGTAAAAACACAATTCAGATAAAGAAAACTTCGAGTCCACAGATGAGCAAAGATTGTTATTTCCAGCGCAAAATACATTTAGAACATTTGAGACGTACCAAAATCTTTGATAAATAAAACAGAAGTCACTCTGTAATCATTGCTTATCATTTATTACTTTGACTATCTTTCTCTTGTTTTTTTGAAGTATAAATAGGTAGATATCAGGCTATAGGTATACTTTGTATCCTATATATTAGCTTAGCATTATGTTGTGAACATTTTCTTAAGTAATTAACATTCTTAAAAACATTATTTTTGGTGGAATTTAATGCTCCATCCTGTGTCTGTTTCAGTGTGCAGCTCTTTCCCTGTATTTAGGTTTTGATATTTTTGTAGCTGAGGTCATGGTCTCTTTCTTTCCCGGGACAGTCACACATGGCTGTATGTAATTAGTGCTGCCGTTTAGTTGGCTGGGTTTGATCTGAGACTTTGCTGACCGAGTGGAGCAGATGCTTTCTGGCTGAGATGCTCCCGAGTCACCCGGTCTCTGAGCACGGTGGGATTTCCTGTCAAAATTCCGAGTGGGCTTACAGGCATTCCAAGGTCCATCAGTCCATTCATTCACTGGACAGTATTTATGGGGAGCGCCCAGTGTGCTGGTCATTGTTCTGGGCACTGCAGGATTACCTGTGCCCAAAACAGGGGAAAAGGTCCCTGTCACTGCGGAGATTACACTGCTGCAGGGCAGCAGACAAAATAATAAATGAGCTGGGCACATAGGCGCCAAGGAGGAAAGGGAGCAGGCAGAGGGGGCAGGGGGTGCGGGCGCTCGGGGGCGTGGGGGAGATGTTTCCCCAGGTGCTGGGCGACATGGGAGCCAAGACCCCTGGGCCATCCAGGGGGAGGCGGGGGGCAGCGCGGTCCAGGCGGCATCTATCTGGGCAGAGCCGCAGAGGGCACGGGCCCCTGAGGCAGGGCAGGCCCACCGTGTTCTGGAAAGAGCAGGGAGGCAGCGTGAGCAGAAGGGAGCCGCTGGGGTGGAGATGGGCGGGAGATGAGGCGGGTGGGGGCGCCCAGGGGGCCCCGGAAGAGCCCAGCCCTGGAGGGCATGGCTGCCATCGCCTGAGTCCCGGGTGCAAGGGCCAGATAGTAAATAAGCGGGCGTCATGAGCAGGGCGGCCTTCAAATACAACTGATTATGGACACTGAGGTCTGGATTCATGTGTCATGAAATATTACCCTTCTGTTGATTCCCCCGCAACCGCTCAGAAATGTAAAGCTGTTGTTAGCTCATGGGTTGCACGAGACGTCAGTGGCCCAGATCTGGCCCGCGGGAACGGCAGGCCTGCAGTTGTGCGGCGGGAAGCCGGGTCCTGGGAGCCAAGGGAACGGCTCCGCCTCTGTCCTGATGGGTCGCGAAGCCGGGGTGGGGGGCTTTGAGCACAGAATTGCAACCTTTGAAGGTGATAACAAACATGAGTCCAGTTTGGTGGCCGCTTGCTGATGCTTCCCCTGGTTTATGTCCGACTGAGGCACGGTGACAGCTTCAGACGCCCCCTGTTCTCGTCAGGCCGGCACCCCACCCATCACCCGTCTGCTGACAGCTCACAAGGGTGTCCACTCAGCAGCATCTCAGGGGCGGCGGGGCCGTGGGCAGCAAGGAGGCCTCGTTTGAAATCATTTCTCCTGGTGATTTCGATTTGCTGCCCTCTCCCCAACATCACCCTTCTGAAAGGTTCAGGCGTTCACTGGAAAACGTGTCCGCAGTGATTATTAAGGCAAAATAGCTAGATACGCAGTGTTCGTTTTGGCCTGAGATTTTTATTATAACAAATCAGCTTGTTGATTTATACAATTTGCTCTGGCCGCCTGGTCCTTGTAAAGCTTCCGCTTTATACCGAGAGAATTGCTGCATGTGTGCACTTGGTTATAACTGAGGAAAGCATTGAGAAGAAGAATTTGGGACACAGGAAAAAAGTACGACGTGCACTTTCGATAGCATTAACTTTGCTTCAAATACTATATTTTCATACGGGTTGAAGTGTGTTATTTACACAGGTGATTGGGCAAGTGGGAATTTGTGTGGACGGGTTTCTAGAACACGGTGAGTGGATGAGCGGCCAAAGGAAACTTCTGCTTGTGTCTTTTAGAATGTCGTTCTTTCTGGAGGCTCCACGATGTTCAGGGATTTTGGACGCCGACTGCAGAGAGATTTAAAAAGGGTGGTGGATGCCAGACTCAAGCTCAGTGAGGAGCTCAGCGGTGGCAGAATAAAGGTAGGAGGCTGGGCCTGGGGCGTGCGGATGAAGTCACAGTTCTGTGCCTGAGCTGACGTGGCTGTCTCCCCAACACAAAGCTGAGGACTTTAGTGTCTGGGTCACGTGAAGTAAGACAAGTTTGAATCACTTTCTTAGCCACACTGTGAAATTACATTCAGAGATTTGTTGCCTGAACTCATTCCAAGTGTGTAGTGAGGACTGCTATACCTACTGATACAGCAACAACTATTTCCTGCCCTCACTGACCACGTTCGCTAGCAGATGTCTTTGGTGGTGTAGACCAGACATGTAGGGTAGTGGCCAGTGTCCCAAGGCGATGGGGCCAGTGTCCACTGAGCATCTTTAATGCCCTTTGGGGATGTTCTCATTACACTAAAATAACCGGCACTATAATAGCAGGGACGCCCGCTGTGTTCCTCCCGGACAGTAATACTTCACTAGCTGCCCATTCCACTCGGGCATCTAAGCAAGATTGGCTTTGGTGTCGGGCAGATGGCAGCAAGTGCATGTCCTCGCCTCCTGGAATCACGCTGTCGGCAAAATGTAATTTCTTAGAGTGGTTTGGGGACCCTTAGTGTTATTGTGAATCATCTCTACAGTGCTAAGCCATCTCATCTGGTTAGTAAAAAGAAATCAGCTGGGCTAGTTGCTTGGGTTTTTTAAAATGCCTTTAGTGTAGTGAAAGATAGGCCCTCCCTGACCCGTGAGATTTGTTCCCTGCACCCCAAGCAGGGCCCCAGGGCCGGGGGCTGCAGGCGGGGGGTTTGGCCGCAGCCTTGGCCGTGGGCCTTCCTTGGAGAGGCCGGTGACGCTGATGCCGCCACAGGGGGACCTGAATGTCAGGGCGGGGGGGGGGCCCTCATGGCCCCGAAGACAGCTGCCTGCCCTGCTGAATGAGCGCTTGTCCCTTTGCTTCGCAGCCCAAGCCTGTGGAGGTCCAGGTGGTCACGCACCACATGCAGCGCTACGCCGTGTGGTTCGGGGGCTCCATGCTGGCCTCGACCGTAAGTCCTCCCCGCTTGTCCTGTGTTTCCATTTCTGTTGAGTTTGGATAAATAGTGTCTTATGAAGGTGTGTGTTCTAATTGTGTGTGGCTCTAAATGATCACACATTTCATTCTGTGAGATAATAAAAAGTAGGATCATTTAAATGGCCCAGCGAATTCTCAAGCATCCTTGCTGACTAGGGGTTAAGATAGTCCAGATTAGTGAAACCCCAAAATAACCTAAAATGCCTTGAATTAATCATCAGTTCCAGGGCTTTTCCAAGTAATGATTGCCTTTTCTTCTCAAAATGTGTGAATAGATAGCGAAGTGATAATTTAGGGTGAGCACAAAAATAGAGGCCGGCTAAATTTTTAAAAAATGAAATAAACTGGCCGGCCGAGTGGCTCAGTGGGTTAAGAGCTCTCTCAAGGGTGAGTGCTGAGCTCTGAGCAACAGCAGTTTGATGTCCAGCCCGAGCTGAGCTGCCAACAGGTGGCAGGATGGCTCAGCTAAAATAAATAAATAAATAATATAAAAAATAAAATTAAAAAATAAAAACCTCCCATCTGGTAGTCAGGCCCTGGGAGGGGTTCCAGTCGTACCCCAAGGCCTGCAGCACGAGCGGAGGTTGGGACGGGCGTCGCCTGCTGCGCTTGCTTCCCCTCCTGGAGCGCTGAGCCCCTAACCGCTGCCTCTCCCAGCCCGAATTTTTCCAGGTGTGCCACACCAAGAAGGACTATGAGGAGTATGGCCCCAGCATCTGCCGCCACAACCCCGTCTTCGGAGTCATGTCCTAGTGCCGGCTGGACACCGCCCTTCCTGTCGCGTCAGCTGCCGAGCAGGTGTCCTTGAGCAGGGATGACCCCAGCTGGCCGCAGCTGCGTGTTTGCGTCGCCGAGTGCTTGAGGCACCGCCGGCCAGCTCCGCCCAAGCCATCTGTGTGCCCAGCCTCGTCACCTGCCCTCCCGCGCCCTCCTCGCCACCTGAGCTTCTAGCTGACAGACAGAATTCTGAAGGGGTTTCACTGCGACTTTAAAAACTATTAGGAAAAACCCCTAGAACATGGCGCAAAATGGTCCCCCCCACCACCACCACCTCCAGGAAAGAGTATGGGGCTGTAAACCCTTTTCCTCCCAGCCTATTTTTGTAAATAACGTGTTATAAAGTTGAAATACAAATTGATGTTTATATTTCCTATCATTTTGTATTTTATGGTATTTGGGACAGCGTGCTAATCCTGAGCATGGGCAGACATGCGTGTCACGAGTGCCGCTGTGATAGATGTGTTTAATTGTGAGGCATGTTGTGACGTGTGTGTCGGCGCAGATGACGTAACTAGAGCAAACTTTGTGGCCACGTGTGTGCCAGAAAATGACTGCACTTTATTAGAGTGACATGAAGTTGAAACACTAAACAGTACTGTATGAGAATTATTGCAGATAACATACCTTTTCATGTTCTTGTCTGAACTTTCTGGAACGGTTTGCTGTCGGTGAGTGTTGGATGAAACACTCCCTTGCACCATTGTAATAAAGCGGTTAGGCTCTTTATAAAGAGTCCCTGTGTGGCCTCCTGGTTTTTCCTTTGTGGCCCGTGCTTCGTTTAAAGGGTACTGACAGTGGTTTCACATCGGTGGAGGGTGTCACAATTAACGCCGCGTGTGTGGAAGGAGATGTCCTAGACTGATGCGGACTGCCTGCCCCTCCCCTCGCTGGCAGTGGCGTGGGTGACCCGGTGAGAGTTTTCGGGGCTGCGGTGGGAGCACGCTTGACCATTTCCAGTAGACCCTCCGAGGAATTCAGAACTCAGGACTTTGTTCAGCAAATACGCTGACATTTGCTGAGTTGCTGGCTGCTAAATTAAAGCGATTTAGTTTTATTTCTTCATATGATACTCAATGTTACGTTTTTTTTGTTTTTTTTTGTTTGTTTTGTTTTTTTAATTTTTTATTTTATTTTATTAGTTTTCGGTGTGCAACACAATGCAATAGTTATACTCTTTACCCCCCAAAGTGAAAACCCCCCTCCCCCAGTTTGCCATCCCACTGCCCCCCCATATCATACATATCCATCACAACTCCCCTGACTCCCCTCCACAGTATACTCCACATCCCGTGACCACCCACATATTCAGTTGCAGTTGGCATACAATACTATACAACATCAGTTTCAGGTGTACAGTGCAGTGATCAAGCCTCTACTCCATCCATGAAGTGGTCTCCCTAACAAGACATGTGACTATCTGACACGCCACAAAATTTTTACATTATTATATTCCCCGAACTCTGTTTCATATCCCTGTGGCAATATTGTAGTTGTCTATTTATGCTGTCTAATCCCTTCCCCTTCCCCCCCATCCCCACCCCCCTCCCAACTAGCAACCCTCAGTTTTCCTCTACATCTACGAGTCTGTTTACTTTGATCGTTCACTCAGCTCTTCAGACTCCACACACAAGTGAGATCACATGGTACCTGACCTTCTCCGACTGACTTATTTCTCACAACATAATAGTCTCTTCACAACATTATCAATTGCATTCCCAGAACTGCCCCCATAACCCTGCGGCAACATTGTAGTCCCACCTACACTGTCGAAAACCTTCCCTGTTTCCCTGTTCCCCACTCCCTCCCAGCCAGCAACCATCAGTTTTTCCTTTATATCTGATTGATACGACTTCAATCTTCTTAAATTGTCTCTCTGGGTTAGCTTGTTTACCCCTTTCTTTTGTTTAAAAAAGTCCTTTTAACATTTCTTGCAATGCTGGCTTGGTGGTAATGAATTCCTTAAGCTTATTCTTTTCTGAGAAGCTCTTTATTTCTCCTTCAATTTTAAGTGATAGCCGTGCTGGGTAGAGCAATCTTGGTTATAGGCCTTTATTTTGTGTCACTTTGAGTATCTCCTGCCACTCCCTTCTGGCCTGCAGAGTTTCTGTAGACAAGTCAGCTGTTAGTCTAACAGGAGTTCCTTTGTATGTAACCTGCTGTCTTTCTCTTGCAGCCTCTAGGATTCTGTCTCTGTCTTTAACCTTTGCCATTTTAACTATGATATGTCTTGGTGTGGACCTGTTTGGGTTCAGCTTGTTTGGAACCCTCTGCACTTCCTGGGCATGTATGTCGATTTCCTTCACCAGGGTAGGGAAGTTTTCAGTCATTATTTTTTCAAATACCTTTTCAACCCCTTGCTTCTTCTCTTCTCCTTCTGGTATCCCTATGATTCGAAGGTGGTTGCGCTTCCCCTTGTCCCATAGGGCTCTTAAACTATTTTCATTGTTTTTTATTCTTTGGTCTTTTTGCTGTGCCAACTGGGTGAGTTCTGCTATTTTATCTTCCAAATCGCTGTTCCGCTTCTCTGCTTCATCTACTCTACTGGTGATTCCTTCGAGTGTGTTCTTCATTTCAGTTATTGTATTCTTTAGTTCTAACAGGTTGTTTTTTATGGTTTCCCTATCCTTCTTTATGTCCTCGCTAAGTTCCTTAAACATTCTTATCATCAGTGTTCTAAACTGTGTCTCTGAAAGGTTGGATCCCTCTGTTTCATTTGGTTCCATTTCTGGAGGTTTCTTCTGATCTTTTACATGTGACATGTTTCTTTGTTTCCCCATTCTGGCTGTCGCTCTGGGATTGCTTTGATGTATTAGATAGATCACCAGGAGAGCCCTGGCTGGATCACGCAGGCACACAGCTCACGGCCCAACACTCCCAGGAGAACTCCCAATCTCAGCCTGTCCCAGTCAGCAGCTCGCAGATCAGGCCGAGCAGCCTGACAACCAATCACCAGCCTGGCAACTCTGCAAGCGCAGTGCGGAGACCCGAGGCGGCTTGCGTGCTCCCGCCTCTCAGTGAGCAGCCTGTTGGAGTCGGGTCACTCCCACTAGGCGTTTCCCTGGCAACACAGCACAAGCTGGGGCGGAGGGTGGGATTCAAGGACGCAGGCGCGCGCGCATGCACGCACGCACGCACGCACGCATTTCGCCAATTCCCCCAGACCAATGAGGTCTCGGACCTGACCCTCCGTGGGCGGGCCCAAGCCCGACAAAATGGCGCCCTCCTTACACCACTCGCGTGCAGGCTCCACACCACGGGAACAACAGTCCCAAAACCTCCAGCCTTTGCACCAAAGGTGCTCAGCTCAGTCCGTCCCCGCAGGCTCCCGGCTCACACAGCCACTCCCTCCACCAGGAACCAGGTAAGAGCTCACCGGCGAGCACGCCCGGGCGCCGGCCCCACTGATTCTCCAGCCGCTCTTAGCCTCACCGTGCTGAGCAGAGTCCTCACTAATTTACTGCCGGCTGTCTTAGAACTTCTCTTACCGGCAAAGGAACTCCAGGCTGGTGAGCTTGGGGTGCGGCCGGAGGGTCTCTCCCGCAACCGGAGAAGCCTCTCCACAGCTGGGGCCTCCCTCACGGGGTTCGCCCTCTCTCGTCTCCGCCCGTCCTACCAGACCAGACGTGGCTTCCTCTTTAAGTTCTTCGTTTAGTGGTTCTGTTCCTCCAGTGTTCCGGGGACCTCCAGGGTTGGATGCTGTATAATTTGGTTGTAATTTTGGTGTGATCCTGCGAGGCAGTTAACACAGCGTCTGTCTATTGCGCCATTTTACCGGAAGTCCCCCTCAATGTTACGTTTTTAACATTAGATTTCTCTAAATCATGAAGCATGTTTCATTCTCTGAAAATGTGCCTTCGTAAAGAAGCCTCTGGGTCTTTGCTAGGTAACAGCCACCGAGTGGGAGAGTTAGCTGGTGGTGAAAGCCAAGGGCCTGAGTCTGTGGCGTGATCTCATCAGAGACAGGACTAGAGAGTTTGGAAGTGGTTTGGAAATGGTGGGAAGATGGGACAATCCCCCTCACCCAAGTCCCTTGTTAGGCCCTGTCTCCTGGGAGGCTACTGATACCGGGTGTTTTCATGTTGAATTATTTTCATTTTTGTTCAAAATGCTTTGCCATGACGTTTTGTCATGTGCATTGACTTTATGTTATAAGGCAAATGAGGTAAGAGAATTGTTAATCTGAGCATTTAGAACCAGAATGGGCCCATAAGACGTGGTCGATAAATTCCAGCCATCCGTACTCTGTTACAAAGCAAGCCTTGTGTCCTGAGAGCCCTGCTCATCAAAACTGCATTAGGAATGGGTTTCACTGGGGAAAAGAGAGCTTTAGGCTCATGAACTAATTGGTCTTTAGGATTTTCAGGAAGAAAATGTTTTTTAAAAGATAATAGTATGGTTGTAGAATCTAGACATCGCGGGGCCTGTATTATTATTTGCTGAGAAAATTGAATCACTTTTGTCATCCCCATAATAAAAGACACCACCCTGTGTCGCCTGCCCCCGCCTGGCCATGCTGGCAGCCATCCTTGATAAGCAGTTTTACAATGTCTTCAGTTTTCATGATGCGTGTTCCATAGACACGCCGTCGTTGAACACCCTCCGCTGGGACTTGGAAAATTACACTCGTATCCCTGTGTTATTTCAGTGGCGGGATGGTGGACAGCATCCTGAGGTAAGCAGCCCCCAGAGGGCTGCCCCCCGCCGGGAGTGTCCCTACGGGGCCCACGTCTCCAGATCACCTCTGCACGAAGGCTGCTCTGACCTCCCCAGCCATCAGCCTGGCCTTACCCAGGTGCACTCTCCAGATAGAAGCCCTTGCAAATGGGCGCCTGGCCTTCACAGCCTGCTAGGTGCCCAGTAAGGACTGACTTAAATTCCTGTGCACACGGGCTTTCCCAGGCGACGTGTGCTTTCCACCGGGAAGCCTGGAGTGTTCGGGTGGGAGCTGGTTTCTGCATGTCAGGGATGGTTACTGATATGGGATCTAGCCCCTTCCATTGTGACTGCAGTGGGGTCCCGTACACACTGCGTGGGGGCAGCTTCCCTCCCCCTCCGTCCCCGGTGTGAGCACCAAAGCCCAGCACAGAGACTGCCCCGGGACTCGCGGCATGACGGTGTTTCACGGGGCAGCAGCCAGTTTGTTCTCCAACCTAACGAACGTGAGCGATGAGCTCTCGTGCGACCGAAGCACCGATCATTGTGATTAATTCATTCGTTATGATCCCTCCATTCTATCGCATTTGTAAAAATTACTATCGTGCCAAAGAAGCCTGTGTGGTTAATCAAGTGCCCGGCTTCTTTAAAACCACAAGGGAGTCCCATTAAGAATTTTATTTATCTGTTAAATAATTCTTGACGTAATTGGGGAATATTTTATAGTGTTACTTTTTTTTTTAAGATTTTATTGGACAATTGGGGAAGGGAAACAGACAAGTTGCTGTCTTTTTGTTCTTCAGTCTAGTTGCGGAGGACGTTGCTTCACTGGCCCATGTTGGTATCGTCATTGTGCTCTTCCCGGATGAGGCAGATCGGTCGCCGGCCTCTGGATGGTCGCTCACCGCAGCTATTGGCAGCTCACGCTGGCTGCTGGCCACTCACTGGGCTGCAGCCTACACCATCACTGGGGCTCACACAGCCCAGCTCCAGATGGAGCTGTTTGTAACGTTACTTTTAAAAGCATCTGTCAGGCTTCTTAAATAGAAATATAAATTGATCGGCAAAA